>OZ010672.1:46263835-47738835 GCA_963932185.1 Troglohyphantes excavatus | reverse complement strand
AAAACTTATTTAATTTATGACTGTTTCGTAGATAAAATATGGGTCATTGTTTCAGTATATAATGGTAACATCATCCACCTTACCATTTAAAACTTCAGTACAATTCTAATTATCCAGATGAATTGGGACCAAATCCCATCCGGATAATTGAATATCCGGATGATTGAATATCCGGATAATTGAAGATCCGGATAATTGAAGATCCGGATAATTGAAGATCCGGATAATTGAAGATCCGGATAATTGAAGGTCCGGATAATTGAAGATCCGGATAATTCACAAAAAAAGATTACTTATAAGTATAAAAAGGAACTTTGCTATAGTATGTAATGTAATTTAGTGACTATTAAAAACAATATCATTTATTGATAAGAAACTTTTAAAATGTGGAATTTGCTTGATTTTTTTCTCAAAGCGATCGGGATCCAGATAATTAACGATCTGCTTTATTGGATCCGGATAATTGGAATTCTACTGTACTTGGAAAAAACTACTAGGGCAGTAAACTTCTCCCTAAATCCCTTACTACCGATTCTATTAAGAATATAGAAAGCTGTATCGTATAAGAATAAAATATGTGTTTAACATTTTTAATTATTTCTATTTGAAAAAAAATTATATAACTTAAAAATTAAATAACTTAATTATTTCTAGAGCAAATTCGAAAATTTGGAAAAAAAGGAGATTTTGGAGAACGTCGATGGATATGTCATAGTTTATTCTGTAACGGACAGAAATAGTTTCATAACGGGCAAAGAGATTATCAGCGGTCTGTACCATGGTTTTGAGATTGTAGGATATACACCTGTATGTCTCCTTGGAAACAAGCTGGATTTGAACCATATGACGTGAGTACAAATACATATATTAAAATTACAGGATTTGTACTTATGTGTTGAATTTTTTGTGGAATATTTGACTCCGGCCATATTCGAATACTTTTCGAATCTGGACTGGTAAAATATGATTTTTTTATGTAATATATTTCCATTGTATAGAGGGTTGGTTAGGCCTAATCTTAGGTATGCACAGGTGTAGCATACGACTGCGAAATTGCTTCAATGTACTTCGGTAATGAACTGTAGCGGCAGGCTTAGATCTTTAAACATGTATACACTCGAGGAGAAGAGAATTACAGGGGACCTTATTTAAATATTTAAATTTATCAAATCAGGTGATGGTGAAAGCAAAAAAATTTAATACAGGCTATGCATTTCAATCTCATTCCAAATTTATATATAAACTTTTATTTTTCGGCTTATTTTTAAAAGTACTAACTTTATGAAAAAAAAACTGTTCCAAACGTAATAAATATTTAAAATTATATAGCATTTGGAGAAGAATTAAAACATGTATTTTATGAGAAATTAAAATGCCAGAGGTTGTGTTAAGAACAAAACCGCTGAATTGTATTTCATTGACTATATCTTTTTATTTCATCTGATAAAGATGCCCTATTGGAAAACTTGAACGTACAATAATTTTGGATTTAAAAGAACCTTTGTGAATTCTTTGTACTGATATACATTTCTTATCTTTTGATTTAGACTTTTATTGCAAAATAAAATATACAAAATTACTAATTGTACCGTTTGAACTTAGCTTTAAGAGTTCGGGCATTCGTATTAGGTCTTAACTAGCAATCTTACAGGGAAGTATTTCTTATACTGTTATAAAAATGCATGTCTACTTCAGACACAAGAATCTAATATTAGTAAATGTAATAATACTATAAGGAAATTAAATAGTACTCTAAGTAATTTTCATAGTAGTATAAGTACATTTAATATTAGTATAAGGAAAATAATAAAAAAAAAAAAAAAAAAACATAAAATAAAAGGCTTTGTACCTAAAAAAAATCAAAATAATTTCTCTCTTTAAAAATTAATCCTCTTATTTTTTTAATATACACTCCAAAACCTGTTTTTAAATGTGTTATCACAACTTATTCAATTTTTAAGACCAAAAAACCCTTTCATTGAATGTATAGTAGTAAACTTTCTAACACCACTTTCTACTTACTATAAAGCAAAATCAAAGGTACTAATGTCAGATTTTATCAAATAATTTTTATTTGGGAAGTTTCTCTGGCTATTTATTTTCCATCGCCCTAGCAAACACTCTTCCAATTGAGACAAAAGACAAAAACCGTAAATAAATTTTCTCAAATAAAATATTTTCATTGAAAAGCTAAAACGATTACGATTCTCCCATACGTGAAAAAGCACTCACCAAACACACATTTGCCAATAACTTCAAAATTCAACTCAACTATGCAAACTTTACATAAAATATACAGCATAAAAAGATGGGCTGTATTTGCCAATTGAAGTACTCGCAATGGATCAACAGTGACGCTATTCAAAAACAATATTGTATTACGTACAGTATTTGCTTTTTTTTCTGAAAAACGTATATATAAGATATAATTTTATTTTAATATTGCACTGTCAATAACATTTATTTAATTGAGAACCATAACCACTCCATGAATATTAAAAAATATATATTAAATTTGTATATAATATATATAAATATTATATACAAATGTATATAATATATTGTATATAATATATATAATATATAATTAATATATATAAATATTATATGCAAATATATATAATATATTGTATATATAATATATAATTAATATATATAAATATTATATACAAATATATATAATATATTGTATATAATATATTCTATATAATATATTGTATATAATATATTGTATATAATATATTTTATATAATATATTGTATATAATATATTGTATATAATATATTGCATATAATATATTGTATATAATATATTGTATATATAATATATAATTAATATATATAAATATTATATACAAATATATATAATATATTGTATATAATATATTGTATATAATATATTGTATATAATATTGTATATAATATATTGTATATAATATATTGTATATAATATATTGTATATATAATATATAATTAATATATATAAATATTATATACAAATATATATAATATATTGTATATAATATATTGTATATAATATATTGTATATAATATATTGTATATAATATATTGTATATAATATATTGTATATAATATATTGTATATAATATATTGTATATAATATATTGTATATAATATATTGTATATAATATATTGTATATAATATATTGTATATAATATATTGTATATAATATATTGTATATAATATATTGTATATAATATATAATTAATATATATAAATATTGTTCAACATTTATCTTAATTGAGACGTCTATTATCAGATAGATCCATTTTCATAAATTTTGTTAGAGGCGCCAAAACCGACTGACAGCCGCTTACTTTTGGATCTAAACCCATGATTTTGAAAGCATTTTTAGACTGGATTCAGACACTTTGGGTCAATACCGAGAAAGGTAATATTAAGGTAGAAAGGAGTTATTAAGGAGAAAGGTAAAGTAGTGCATTGAGAACTTTTGAATTTTTTTTTTTTAATGACTGCGAAAATGTGGATGGTATAGATTTTCTGGTTTTGAAACTAACGGTTCCATTTACCTATTACCCATTGTATTTTGAACTAATGTCAGTCAAAATAAACATGAACATGAGATTGTAATACAATATGAAATCTATAAAAGAAATAGTTACTTCTGTATTTCAGTCTAGAATTATGCTTTTAAAATTTCAACTAGAATCAAAAGATGTTTATGACTCTAAATCAAAATATTTGTATGTAAGTTTTAAGTTTAACTATATAAGTTTTAAAAAATTAATTACGAGCAGATGACATTAAAAATCACATTTCTATTTTTTAGTTATTTATGATGAATAATTTTTAAATATAAATTTAAAATTATATATTTAGCAAAGGTTCATAATTTGGATAGATTCTTTTAGTATAACACTTTTTAAAAAATATTACTTGACTAAACCATTTCAAGTGGTATAGAAAAGCTTTAAATTTATTTAATCCCCCCCCCCCTATATAGATTCCCATAAGAAAAACATCCCTTCAAACAAATAATTCTAATCTGTTCTTTTATGTGATTACTTTTAATTCTACGAAAAATTCTTTCCTTCTTTCTTTTTCTTTCAAACAGATAAATCATTTTTTTTCTAATTGAAAGCCATAGCCCAAATTTCAAAAATACATTAACAGAGCTAACTTTTACCAGCGGGTCTTCAATGTTAAAAATGATTTCGCTTCTCAAATTTAAAAAAGGGTGCCCTAAATATACTATAATTGCAATTTTGTTTAAAAGTACAAAATTTCTTAAACGAACAAATTTTATATAAAACCAAAAAAATATTTTTAAAAAAAAAAAATTCAGAGAATACGATTTGCGATTAATTTTATCGTCAAATCTGCAAAACCATTTTTAACAGCGTTCAATGAACAAATATTGGGAAGACACAAATTGTTTGGGGATGGTCATTGTTTGGCTGTATCACATTTACTTGTTTTGGCATATTCAAACATTATTTTTACTTCGCATGTGTTTTAAACAAGTCACTTAGCTTTAGTAGCTACAAAGTAGTATAGCAAAAATAATGGCTTATTAAGTGTAATTAAACAACCAAACAATGACCATCGCCCAAGAATTTGTGACCACCCTGTATTATCGCTTTAAAATATTCCTTTCATAACTACTTCCTTGCTGTCCCAATAAACTTTTTTTTAATTTCTTTGTAGTAAAGTGACACAAGAGGAAGCTGAAAGTGTGTCCAAGTTTTATTATCCGAATGTGTATTTTCGAGAATGTTCAGCTGCTGATGGATTACAAAGTGTGGAAGTCGCATTTAACGAGTTCCTCAAGTCGGTGAGTATTTTTTAGAGTGGTTCCTTTTTATTTCAATTAACTTAATCAATGAATATTTTATTTTATTAATAAAGTTTGTGGGATTTTATTACTATCTATCATCATGAACTTCAAATTTAAAGGTGGGTGAACTTTTTGAACGTTTTTATTGATGCAAGAATCCCTTTTCCAATCTATAATGTTTCAATATTTGAAAGACATACCCAGTGCACTCGCTAAGAGAGGGGGAGAAGATCCCAAACACGGCTCCCCCAATGTTGGTAAATACCTGTAGATTTGGTATAATCACAAATCTAGTTGGCAAACTTGTGAAACGTTTTTTTTAATGAAACTTAAAGGTTTCACTTTAAAAAAAAACAAATTTTTCACAAGTTCTCTAACTAGGTTTGTGATTGTGCCAAGTCTACATGGATTTACCAACATTCGTACGGCTCGCGTGGCCACGAAAAATGTTGGAGTAAATCACCGAGAGTGTGACGGCCAAGTGTCCTGATTCATTGAATATAATAGCAGATCAATGAATGAACAAATCATTTATGGAATGTTGTTTTAATCATTGAATGTAATAGCAGATCAATGAATGAACAAATCATTTATGGAATGTTGTTTTAATCATTGAATGTAATAGCAGATCAATGAATGAACAAATCATTTATGGAATGTTGTTTTAATCATTGAATGTAATAGCAGATCAATGAATGAACAAATCATTTATGGAATGTTGTTTTAATCATTGAATATAATAGCAGATCAATGAATGAACAAATCATTTATGGAATGTTGTTTTAATCATAGAATGTAATACCAATGAGCTATTATCAAAGAATGAACGTTTGTATCAATGAATGTGATAATGCGCCAAGGTAAAACATCTTTAAAAACTGCAACATTTTTATAAATTTTACTCCTGGCCGAGTCGGCAATTTCCCATCCAATACTAATTTTTCAAATCCAAGCAGGAAAAACTGGTAAATTACCAGACTCTATTGACTCTAAAAAAGCTGGTAATTTTCTAAAAAAGTTGGTAAAAACCTTTTTTCTACTTGAAATTCTCTCCTTCCACCCCCCCCCCCCCTCCCTTAATCATAATCCCTAGCGATTGCCCTGGACATATTCATTTTAACCCTACCCCTACACTGGTATATTGTTTAAAATTACTACCACAAAATTTCTTAGCAATTAATTATGTGTATTTCATCCCTGTCCATCGCCAATAATAACTCAACTCAATGCTTTTTTGTCAAAAGTCAATTGTATGTAAAGAAATATCGGAACAGTGAACAAAATAAATTTACGAAAACAATACAAAAATAACTCCATGAAATACATTCAAAAATACATTATGTAATATTTATAAATATTTTTAACCTAATACAGAAAATAGCCAAAAAAATTATAGATAATTTTAATAGTTATATTTAAAACTGCATTGGTAACACCCGTTGAAAATTCGGGTACTAGCATTGGAATAACATTGGGGGCGTAAAGATGTTGCTAATCCAGTGTTAAATGATGAGTTATTAATTATAAATTTAGAGTGGAAATATATATTAAATTTATACGACCAAGTAAAAGATCTCAATTTTATTAAAATTTTGATTAGCTCTGACCTATCTAGAAAATTAACTGCATTCAATTTTGTATAACTTGTATATCAGTGTTGGGGGAATGTTTATTGCTGTGATACGACATTTGAAGATAAGTTTTTTTTATGAATATATAATCTCAATTAAGAGCACTTTTACTTATAAGAGAATCGCTAGTAACGGCTTTCCTTACCTATAATTAATTCATCATCAAAGTAATATTGAATGTAAAATGTAAAAATAAATATGGAAAAATAATTCCAACGCCCATTTTCAATGCATTTTCTGCGAACAAAACTTTTTATTCTTTAAAGAATTCCTGTTTTCTCCTTTTTTTTTATGCTCCTTGACAAGGGATTTCTGATATGTTGAATCTCTCTTTATATTGACGCATCACTTACAAGAATGTTGTTTTCTTATCAATAGTCACTCATTGCATTCCTCTCAATATATAAAAATACTTGTTTATTCACTCCCAAAACAAACTTTTACTCCACTCATTTTATTAACTGGTGTTGCTTGGGGTTTTGTAGAAAAATAGATCAAATCGTTTTTCGTAGCTTTTTATCCATTTGTGAATAAAATAGTTGGGTGTTGAGAAAAATAGAACCATTCCATGCACTCCAAGTGCTCAAAATATTATCCATAAAATAAGGTAAATAAAAAAATGAAAAATCTTTTTATCATTAACTGTATATTAGTCTCTGATAGTACCTGGTTATATTAATCTATACAATTCGGCTAATTAAAAAAAACTGCGGGATAAAAGCTGAAGTTTTGATTTTATGAATGATGCATAAAATTAAACTATCAAATCCTTTACTAAATCAGCCTATTTTTCTTTAATACTACGCAATACTAGTATTAAATAGGAAAAACCAAGGTCCTTACATTTTATTTCTTTAGAGTTGCTATTGCCGTGTCTATCGATGTAATAAACAATTGGTAGAAACTGGTGTTTTTTATCTACCAAAGCATTTAGTATCAGAATTTCTTCTTCAGATGTCATAGAACAAAAATACTAATGCAAATCGTATAAATGATGCATATCATGCAACTGAAACCATACTAGCATATACACATATATATAGTTTTAATACTAAATACTTTGAGATAGAGGATTTGGCGTCATCTATCCGAATTCCATCGTTATGGAATTCGCTTTTACCAAATTTAAATAAATGTAATTTTTATTTTATGTTTATATTCAAATTATGATTCCTCAACTTTACATTGTAAAAATGTCAGTGCATTCGATGCTTATCATAGCTCCGAATACATAAGTTTCAATTTTGAAAAAGACATGCATTCAAAACTGAGGACAATGAATAAAAAGAGCAGTTGCTTGCTTACGTAGGCTGCTTTCATAAATTAATAAATTACTTTAAATAAATATCAACAATTAAAACCAAGACTTACCGGGAATCGAACCCATATCCTATTGGGAAGTAAAGTAATGGAGTTGTAATAACTTACTTTTCATTTAAGCAATCGACATCAAATGATGTGGAAAACCATCTTCTGAACAACTATTTTAAGTTTGTCAGGTCGCTTTGATAAAATGGCTTGAACAGAAGCTGAGATTAGAAGTTTAGATTATTAAATCATACTGCTCATTTTTGAGAAAGTACGATTACTTAAATTTGAGTACATCATCTCTCATTTACGATGCAATTGTACTCAAAGAAAAACGAGTAGGTTCAGATATTCATTTTTAAGTACCTTTTTTTTTACATTGTAACATATTATAATACTATATTTTGTTTCTTATGCTTAAATTCGTTGATTAAATCCAATAGCACTAATCTCGTCCACACTCCTCCATGCCCATTATCATTATTAATTATTTTTATTTATAAAACTAAAGACCCCCTGTTAGGCTTTGTGACAGGCTTAATAAATGGATAGGCGACATCTGATGCTGATGAAACCATAATTAATTAGACTTCTCACTCGGATAAAGCAGAGGAGAATTATGAGCCTAAAATGTGCTAATGATTTTCTAAGACGACGGTTTTGTTTGGATAGAAATAGCACACCCCTAACAATTCAAAACAAAAGGTCTGGGAACGGTTTTTGCTCTTACATGTTCTAGCTCATAGAAAAAAGTGTAAGTTTCAGGCAACCGAAAGTTGGTTTCATTTTGATAAAACGGCCTCTGCTTACTCTGTAAATCAGTAGATCTGAAGTATCTTCTTTATTATTATGCACAGAATTATAATTTTTGCTTCTAACCTAGTGTTTTGAAAGTCAATAAATTAATTTTTAACACCAAAAACTTTTGAAAATTTTAATTTGGTTGATCAGCAATTGAACTGGACAGTGGGGATCAACAATCATTAATTCTTGTTTATAAGACGTAGTGACGTATCTGACAAAATGTTAAAGTTTTAGTTTTCTGTAAGTAATATACTTCAATGTGTGAACACTTTATTACGAAGTTATTCATTTATATATCTAACCGTTTACGAGATATATGAATCGCTTGATGTTAAAAGGGTCTTTGTTATGGTTTTCCTATGTAGATGTCCCGTTTTAACATCAAGCTATTCTTTGTGCATTTTGCTTTGGAGAAGAAATATTGCAAAATACATCTCTTGAAAAGTTATGGATATAGAAATACGTTTTTACGCGTTCGACGGTATGGTTTTGCCTGTTAGTTTTAACTTGCAATAATAATTTATACAAAATGAGTTATCATTTAATGATTTAATATACTATATCTTTACGGGCACTTTCTTATACGCTCTTTTTCAGTTCTCATTCGTCACATTCAAGAAAACTATAAATGTTACTTTACTATAAATGTTGTAATTCCAGAGTTAGAACTTCATTCTGATTATGAATTTCAAATAATGTAATGTCTAAAAGAAAATCAGCACTTACTTTTAGTATCCAAATAAGTCTACCTATGAGCGGCATTATCCTCAAACTGTAAAATGCAATGCAAATAAAGACACTTTTTAATTAATCCACTTCATGCTCTGTTACACATATCCTGCGGCTTCCCCTCCACCTCTGGTCATTTTGTGCAAAAACCCTTGCTTCTGACCATCCCGCCTGATTATTTTTTTTCCACCATTTTCCGCCTTTGGGGCCATTCCTTTTTCTTGTGCATGCTCATGTCGACATCAATCTCTAACCTAAGCCAAATGTTGTTTTGTTTTTCACAGGTGGCCAAAAGGAAGGATAAAAAGAAGCCTCTCACTTCGAATAGCCTAACGGTGAAGTCCCCTAGTCCAAGACGTCACAGTGCAGGCAATTCGTCACTATCCAGCTGGTGGCGAAGACCCCGTTCGAGCTCTGCTTGTGAACACAACCGTCAAGACCGAACCTACACCATGTGACAACGCCATTTTTCTCCGAAATCTACACACGAAGATGTTACTCCCAGCAGCAAGTCGACGTAAACAGATCACTATGGCCAATACCCTTAGCCTATAAGAGGAATCGGAGAAAATGAAAACATACTAAAATATTTCTTTCTTTAAATTGTCCATGAATTTGTAATCCATATTTAACCATCTATTTGCTTTCAATCAGTTATCAAGTGTGTGCAATATATTATTCTCGTGTGTTATATAAACGTCTTTTGAATAGGTCAAAACTGATGTTAATAAGGTTGAAAAATCTTAAGTTTTAAGAATTCTTATATTCTTCAGTCTTTATTTAAATAAAAATAGTCGAAGTCGACTCTTTTTGTAGTATATAGTTGTGTTTAAGTCTTTATATGATGTGTATCATTTCAGAACTTGTCTTGTTGGATAGGATTTTGCATTGTTAATTATTATTTTAGATAAGACAAAGTTTTGGAACTGCAATCCTCATTTTAAAAATTATTATACTTTTTTGGCATCGACAAAATTTGAAAACACAGTTACTTCTTTGTGAAAAATTTATGATATAAGTTATATCTCTTTGACGGAAAATTTAAATGGAGAATATTTGAGTAACCCCATTTCTGAGAAATTCAGAAATTAATCCTGAATCCTCCTATTAATCCTGATTTACATATGTTAATTAAAATTTTCTGTTATTTTGTATTTTGAACGTCAGATAAACTGTGCAAAACATTACATGTATAATAAAATTGTATTATAAAATAGTTCTAACTACACAAATTATTAAAATAATGTACAAGGCATTTTTTATATGTCAATTAATTGAGCCCTCTAGTAGCAAAACCAGATCGATCACGGTTGAATTTTTCAAAAGAGACAAAACTAATAAATTATATTATTTATGGAAGAATTTTATCTTCTTTTATTTACAAATTGGTAATAGATAGACACAGGTCTTAAGCAAATTTTAGCTCTGTGTAAGCATTATTTTGAGAGAGAAAAATTGTTTTGGATATATTTGGTTTTGCAACCAAGCTATGGGATCTACCTGATTGTGGAATAAAGCTGTGAGATGCAATCTCGATTACTGCTCTGCGATCAGTGCACAGTAGCCCACGCGATTTCTGATCTATCTGCTTTTGAAACTGATTCCTTTACTTATCTGGTTTTGCAACGAACCGCTACTTTTTCGCCTCAAAATGAATAGTTATTAGATGCTTTTTAATGGCCTACAGATAGATCTGAAGGAAAACTAAAAAAATAAATGTCATAATCTGAAAATCGAAAGAAAAAAGTTATTTATCTGGTTTTGAAACTAGAGGACCCAATTGAAGTAAAGAAAAATTAAATTGTGCTCTTTTTTTATGTTTAGGCTCAATAAAATGCTAATGATTTTATTACGACATATTTCTAGAAATCTATTTGGAATAATGTTTTAAATATAATTAGAATATAATAGAAAAGTATCATATTTTTAATTCTATGGTGCTCATTACCCTATGTATTTTTAAACAATTGGTGCTCACTACATAATCTTTGTACTCAATTTTGTCAAACTTTTGTTACAATAATAAGTAGTATCGAATGCTCTTATTGCGTTTTGCTATATATTTTATTACAACACGGCATCTCTGAAAGATTGATATAGTAGTATTAATATCAATGAGCAATTATCATACTTTATTAACCAGAACAGCATTTTAAACGTCAGATATACTGTCCCTTCATATATTAGGTTCTGTGTTATTATGAGACACATGGGATTCCAGCGTCCACTGAACAATTACTTCATTTTCCAACGTGACAAAAGGATTTGAAATTTTAATGAAATTGCCACATAAGTTTTTTTTTTTAAATTCTCCAAGTTCAAAAAAATTGTTACTAATATAGAACTATATAGAGTGTTAGGTATGTAGAAAGCTAAGAAATTCGAGAAACACCACCTAAATATTTAGAAATTAAAACACAAATTAAACATACATTGGAAAATCAAAATATTTCTTTCAAAATCAAATTATATATGACGTTTTAATTTTCGATTGCTATCTTCTATATTTGGAATCACAATTGGGATGATCAATATTCTGGGAGATATTGCGGTCATAAATTTTGGCTTAGAATTGGCCGTGGATCAATGTTTAAGTGATTCAATCTATTTGATAAAACTATTAAACCCATCTTGATAAAAATATTAAACCCATCCTGGAAAACATTTTATGTGTGCCAATGCTCCGATTTCTATAACAACCTAGTCTTAGTTATTGGAACATACAACGTCATCGTGCATGTTATATTTTGATCGAATGAATGTTCTTTACAATGTCCCTTTTATTGTGAGCAATGCATGCATAGTAAAAAACAGCAGCTGCTTGGGAATACAGAATTTTGTTTGAAACAATCATACGTAATGTTAGGTATTTACATTTATTTATTTTGTAACTATAAAAGTTGGCAAAATATATTAAATTGAACCATAGCACTCTACATCAGCTTTTCGTTAGTAATATAGTGTTAATTTCAATTTGTTACTGGTACTAAACTCGAAAGATTCAAAATTTCTACGTATTCGCTATATATTCTTTGGAACGTTAAGAGGTAACAGTACCCTGATTTTTTTTTTTAAATATCGAACACATTTTCTTAATTAAATATACTATGTTCCCAAATTCATTTGGAAAACGACAGACTTTTGACATCATTGTTTATAAAGATACATATATTTTTCTGATGCCTACAAAATACTTCTGAAAATCTTCGCTGCGTCATTATGTAAAAATAATTGTAGGTGTGTAGGAAACTAAGTTTAAAATGCATATTTTCTTTAAAAAAAACTGTAGCAAAACGCCGTATTTATCTTTGATCTTATCTACATATACATATATTTATCTACGTGTGCTATATATTTAGTAGAAATTTATAAATTTTTAGTATATTTTATTAAATGGAAATTTTACAAATGAATTGCTTTATTGTATCATTGTATTTCAAAGAGGTCTTGGAATATTTATAATATTATTCTGAAATTTAATTTTTAGTAGAAATGCTTAGTACTTTAACCGATCCTGTGGCAAAATGAAAATATTTTGCATATTTATGTATAAATATTAAATAATGTATTGAATATGTACAATAAATATATCATATTACTGTATTTGTAAGTTCATACTAAAAATACATAAGTGCTTTTTAAGGAAATAACTACTGACAAGTTAAGCAAAATAAGTATATATGAAAATAAATAATTTTAGTGCATAAGCGAACTGTAATATTTTATGACAAAAATTATGTTAGTTTTTTTAAGCCAGTTTAACAGAAACTTTAGACAGAAGATGGGCAAAAATATGGAAGCACCTGGCAAAAGACATAACATATAATCTTGACTAGTATAGGGTAGGACCACCTTTGGCATTCAGAGAGAGAACTACACTGTTCAAAATAAGTATTCAAAAATAAGTAATATGCACTCCTTTTTGAGTACATTCGGTGCTTATTATGGCTCCAAATACATAAGTTTAAATTTTGAAAAAGACGAATAAAGGAGCATAGGCTGCCTTCATAAATCATTTTCAATAACTATCGACAATTACAACCAAGACTTACCGAGAATTGAACCCAGATCTGCAGGCACCTGTGTCCAGAGTCTTATCCTAGGGCGATGTGAAGAAGTTATAAACAGAAGTAATGTTAAAAAAAAGTGTGCCAAAAGAATGGGAAGCAAGATAATTGAATTGCAATAACTCAGTTAAATAATGTGGAAAACTCCATCTTCTAAACAAATATTTTAAGTTTGTTAGGTCGCTTTGTTAAGATGGCTTGAACAGAAGCTAATATTAGCAATATTAAATCGCATTGCTCATTTTTTGCGAAAGTACAATTACTTAAATTTAAGTACGTCATCGCTCATTTACGATGCAATTTTACTGAAAAATCGTGTACGTTCATGTACTCATTTTTAAGCACCTTTTTTTTACATTGCACAAAAAAAAAACTTCTAACACAAATGTCCTATTGAAATAAAAATACCCTCATCATATATCCCAAACATATTCATTGAATTTCATAATTATCTGATAGTTACCTTTTGAGATACAAGTAAAAAAAATGAAAGATGGTTTAAATTCGCGACACCGGCATTAGATTTTATTTACAATTGAATGATACATGAATTTCAATTGATAAATTTAATAGTATGCAATTTAAAACAATTTATTTCCCCATTTAATGTATAATTTGGTTTATTATTTGCTATTTTAACATTAAAATCTAAAACTCCTTGATAATTTTCATCTGTTTTATTAAAGGAATGAAAGTGAGTGTATTTTTTTTTGGCCGTTTAGAATTAGTATATAGTTTTAAAATATCAACTTGATAAAATTATTTAGAAAGATGCGATTGTAAATTTTAAGAAACTCATTTAACATAATGAGTTCCACATTTTTAATACTCATAATTAAAAAAACTTATTGACCAAATTACTTGCAAAGAGGTTTCCAGCAATAAATTTTGGAGCAGATTCCAAATATTGATTTAAATTTGGGTATTGCCATTCAATTTTTGGTATGCATTTTCATAGGAAGGTACCCCTTTTGCAACTTTTTTGCATATCAGTTTACAGAAAACTTTATTGCCTACATTAGTATATTTTTGCACTTAAGTTTAATGTTGTCCGACTAACGAGAGTGTTTTTTTTTTGTGCAGCTTTATGTACTTGACAATATGCCTGCACATCGGTACCCAACGAACAGTTTCTTGCCAGAAATTGCAGTGATTGACAGAGCGCCCAAACAAAAAAGTCAACCATTTGCATGAAATTTATAACACTGAATTGCACTTGGGTGTTTAAGGTAAGGTGGGGTAAAATGGGTAGGAAAAGTGCTATTTTCATTCCAATCTATTGTTCACTTTTAAAAGGTTATTAATATGAAACTTTTTTTTGTATGTATTTATGCAATGGGTTTCTTAAGATCAAATTTGTGATTATGTTTCATATTTTTTTTAATTTTAAATTGCTAAATTTTAATTTTTTTTATATATATCCTTTTTTAACACATTTGGGGTAAAATAGGTAGTCAGTGGGAAATCATAGAATTTTCATATAAAAAGGCATTATTAAAACAAATTTTTTAGTCAAATTAGTAACTTGAATAAAATAGAATAAATAGCAGCCATCAACTCTTAAAAACTCAATTTATAAAAACTCAATTAATTCAGTAACTATTTCTAAAAATAAGTTAATCTGCCAATTTAAAAATTCTACTTTTTTTTAATTATCTTTTTTATTTATGAAATAACAAGTTTGTTTTTATAATTTTTGGTTTATTTTGATACTGGAATATTTTTTGCATTTACATTATTTTTAATTTGTTCCACAGACGATATTTTAATTCTTTTAAAACTAATTTATGTGCTCTGACATAACATAACCAAAAAATGGTGTTTTTTTGTGATCGAAATGTGCTTTCGCAAGCTAAAATGTATCTAAGTACAGAATTCGCTTCAATGTCTTACAATTTTAGAGAACATCGAGCGAAGTTTGAAAATGAAAGTTTAGTTTTGGAATCAAATTGAGCAAAAATTTTGAAGTAAGGTAATAGAGGCCTGTGTGATGCTTCCAGAATTGTCTCTTTTGACGTTTTATCTAGAAAAAAATCAATCAATTTTATTGTGAAATTTTATTGACAGTAAAAACATAATTACGTGCAACAATTTTAGAAATGTTCATTAATTACTCTTATTTTTAAGTCATGCATGCAAAAGTTAAAATAGCATGCTTTATTTACAACATTTAAAAAAAAACTTTTTGTAAACAACATACTACAACACATTGACCAACTCTTCAGGACACACGCATTGCATCATAATTTTCTTCAAGCCATATTTAGGGGGGAAAAAGTGCACAACGCCGGATTGCTAATTATACATCCTTTTAGTGAACATTCTTATAAGAAAAACAAATTAATATATAAACTAATAGCTATTTGATTCACTGTCAATGATTTATCAGTCTGATTCCGAAACCAAAGATAAAAAAAAAGAAAAATCTAGTAAAGATTATTTAGAACTATAGAGAAGTATTCAAAACAACCTATCGCATCAAAAATGAATGATTTAGAATTTGCGGCATTTGAAAGAAAACGCATAGAAATATATTAAGAAAGAATCGATTGTTTAATAAATTAACACTAGTAAGCACAGAAAACAGCAATTGTATTAAGCGTGGTTATTAAATCACTTTTTTTTCTTATAAATTATCTTAAGCAGATATTTCAATGTAAATTCTTTCTAAAGAATATTCCAATGATCGAAAATTAAAGATCATATATTTATTTTTAGTTTAAATTTCAATATGTAATTATAAGACTTTTTTTTAATGTTAATTTAAGCCAGCATAAAATGTATTAGCTAATGGGGGAGTTTCACACCAAGAAGAAGAAGACCGCTGTTCCAACGGAACATGGAGACGTATTCTAGACGCCGAAAAAGTTCCGTAGAATTAGTATGAAAGTACAGCTGCTGCAATATACTTTTTAAGATTTTTTTTTTTTTTTTTTAAATACTAACATGGTGATTTCGTGTAATGCATTCGGTTGCTTTAACACTGTTTCGAAAGCGGATTGTATTGCAAGAAGAGTTTCTTTTTACAGTTTCCCTCATTCTGATTCTAATCTGATGAAAGCATGGCTAGCTAGGATAAACCGAGAAAACTTCGTTTCTACGAAATATTCAAAGTTGTGCTCCGATCATTTTGATCCAAAATGTTTTTTTCAAACAGGAGGAAATATCAAACGATATATAGAAAAAGACAATTTCACTTAGTTTTTCTGCATATGAATAAATATGTAATAAGCCGAAATTTACTAAGAAAGGGTCTTTTACTTAAACTTTGCATTGTTAAAATTAACGATGAAAATACACAGCTAAATTATCTCGTTAAAATACAATACAAAGTTGAGTGGAATAAGCGAGCGAGCGGAGCGACCAAACCACAGGCTTGTCTGCTAAAAAGAAGAAATCGAAACTACAAGTAGGGAATTCATGTTACTACGTCACGTGAAACTCCCGCATTGTTTGGGTTTTGTTGAAATATTATTCAGGATGCTATTTGTTTAGTTTTTCCGAAATGCTGTTTAATACATTAAAATATTTCTTTCATTTGGTTTCAAAAGCAAATAAGAAATTTTACAAATATTTATTTTATTATATATCTTTTATATATAAATACTAAAATTATACTCTATAATTATAGCCCACGTCGGTCGTGTTTCCGATTTGCTCCCGCTGACTCAAAGTTTTTCAAAATGCCTAATCCTTATTTTTCCACTATTGTGGGAAATGATCCGAATTCGGACATGATGACTATGTTCCATAAACAAATGGAAGCGCTTGATCGTTCCATTAGTGATATTGGGAAAATGACCACCCTGATTAACTCAGCCCAGAAAGCAAACACCAAGCCTGCCCAACCCGTTGATGTGCCCATTGACCCGCCGGAAGTTTCTGATGACCTGATCATGGAAGGGGAAATCGATGCGATGATAATCGACCCCGAGCTGCCCGTGACCATCGAGACTGATGGTGCTACGGCAAAAGCCATGCCCGGCGCCATCTTTCTCAAAATCACTGATGACTTCCCCCTCATCCTGTCGGAACTAAAGATCATTCTGACTGATAAACTCCAGTCCAAGCAAACCGGAGAATTTATCAAAATTCAGACGACAGGGGAAGATGACTTCAAATTGACTACCTCAAGGAGAAAAAATGTGATTTTTTCCTTGCCGCCCCACCGAGCAGTGCCCCGTTTAGGGTGGCGATCAAAGGCCTGCCGGCCCAGACGACCTGCTCTGCCATCCTGTCTGAGCTAACCGCCAATGGATATGAAATTTCCAAAGTGGTTCAACTCACCAGACGTCCCACCAAGGCCCCCACCAAAGTCTTCATGGCGGCCATGCCAAAAAAGACGGGAACTAACAAGATCCTAAAGATCAAAGTGCTATTAGGACTTGATATTTTCGTCGAGCCATTCCGAAGCAAGAGCATTCCGCAATGTTTTAATTGCAATTACTTCCACCATACCAGCCTGACTTGCCACCTCACACCCAGATGCCTGAAGTGCGGGGACTCACATCAAACAAGAGACTGCTCTCTTGGAAGACTGGATCACGCTACCTGCATCAACTGCAAGGCAACAGGCCATGTTGCCTCCAGCCGCAGATGTCCTAATTTTCCCAAGCCAAGACGTCTTCCCAACCAAGCACGGATCGCCAAGACTTCGATTCCGGCTCGGCGGAGGGATACCAAAAAACCCACCCCACCACCTGTCCCGGCGACAAAGAGCGTGCCCGCTCCAGTCACCGAGTTGTGCATTGAACTCTCATCTATCTTCACCCATACTGATGGACTTAAAAGTTTAATAGATCAGTTGAGGTCAAAGACTACTGCAGCAGATAAATTACAGGCACTCTTCTGCTTCTTTCTCGACAAACTGAACTCGATCGACTCAGGCAATAGTTGCAGCCCGATGGCAGCAGCGGTGGCCCCGCCCACCGGCCAATAGAAATTGAGGATTTCTTCCACGTGATGGCAGCAGCCACTCAGACATGAACGACTTTTTCATTGAACTTTGTGCTGTCCTGTGTCGTCCTTGTTTCGTATTCATTCGCACTTGTGCGAGCCAGCTAAACTGAACTCTAATTGCCATGCTTATCAAAATTTTTGTCATACAGGAGGTTAGAGGGGCTACGCCCCTAGGTACTCCGTACGCTTCGCTCATACATTATTATACTCTATAATTATTCCGATTACAAAATGGACGAGTAGAACGACCACGCCTACAGTGACGTCAGAGCTAGTTTGTTTGTGGGATAGCGTTAGAATTTCCCTCAAAACTACTAATATATTGAAAAGCTCGATGCTATTTTTTATAATATGCTGTTAAAACACAAGTTAAACGTAATTAATGTAAAATTTGAACATAAAACAGCGATATTATTGTTTGTTTTCCAGTAATCGGTAACTTTACACGTGCTCGAAATCCCATAAACAAGGCTAAACTCCGCCCCGTTCTAGTTGTCCTAACTGTCCCGGTTTGGTTTTGTTAATTAACGTCGCACTAGAGCTACACAGTGGGCTATTGGCGACGGTTCGTGGTCAATCTCGAAGGAAAGACCCGGGAACACATACACATTCACACACACATTCATTCACACAATCATACATGCACCTCGTTATTTTAGAACCATGGTCAGATGACGAGGAAACACCTGAACTGGCACCCAACGCCTTCAATAGACGTCGGGACTTTGGACCCCGATCAGATTCCTAACTGTCCCGGAAAAGTATATATCCTTATTTTGCACTCTCCCAAAAAATGTTATAAGACGGCCAAAATTATTCCGATTACATTACCATATTTAATCTTAAATTTTGAAAAAATACGTATTACTCGACTTCTAACTTTTTATAAAACTAAGTGCAAGTTGAAAAATAAAGTTAAATATATTAACAAGTTAATAAATCCTCCCCACCCTACGTACTTGCCCTACCTGAAGTAGTGTTTGCCCTCCCCGAGTATATCGTCTCGATACAGACCGGAGTAGAGTATTCTCTTTTACTTGAGGTGACTTAGGTTTATTAATAATATCAGAAGGTTGTTTACATGAAGTTTATAACGGAGCTTCGCTTTGCTTACCGATCGAGGCGAGATCCATGCTCGAAGTGCGATTCCTCCTAGAGGTAACCCCGTGGGTGCGAAGACAGACTTGGCGAATTATCGCCCAGTCGGCGCACACCACAGAGTATCCCCCCAGTGAGGAAGCCCGAACGATACATAACAATGAAACATATGCATAACATCACACTGTATACAAATATAGCAACGTGTAACAATTCAATTCGAAAATGTCTAACATAATTGCACTAGTATATTATCAATGTTAACAATAGAAAATGAAGTTAATATGCCTATAAAATGACAAAACTTAAGTATAGGTTAGTCTATTTGGAAAATGAACTCTACGACCACTTTTGGTTGTAGTAGGCTTAGAGTTACTCAGTGATGGCTGATCAGATACTTTTTCCGAAGCATTTGAGTCAGTGGCAAGTGGCTCTGTGTCGTCATGCAAAAGAAATGCTGGTTTTACACGATCTAGTGAAACTGTGCATTGACGACCTTTTACATCAATTATGATGGTTTTATTGGATCTCTGAAACACTTTATGGGGTCCAGTGTATGGTTGACTTAAAGGAGGTTGATGGCAGTCAGTGCGTAAGAACACATGAGTGCATGATTTTAAGTCAGGATGCACAAAAATAGAGCTTTGTCCATGACGTGAAACACTAATAGGATTCAGCCTTCTCATTTCTTCTTTTAAATTGGATACGAATGTGGTATCCAACGATTGTTTGTTGTCCGATAAGTTAAACATATCGGCTGGTAACGTGAGAGTTTTTCCGTAGACCAGTTCGGCGCTTGTCGCTTGTAAGTCATTCTTGAAAGCAGTTCGAATACCAAGTAAGGTGATGGGCAAGGTGTCCGTCCATCTTGGATTTTCGTGAGCTTTCAAGGAGCTCTTCATATGTCGATGAAAACGCTCGATTATACCATTTGCAATTGGATGGTAAGCTGTGGTACGAATTCGATTGGTACCAGTTAGAATTTGAAGTTCGTGGAATAATGCAGATTCCAGTTGTCTACCCTGGTCAGTTGTGATGATAGATGGACAACCGAAACGTGATATCCACACCGAAAATAGGGCTTTACACACAGTTGGAGCTTTTGAATCAGGGATGGCAATTGCCTCTGGCCATCTGGTAAAACGGTCTATGATTGTTAGACAGTAAGTGTTACCATCGCAAGGTGGAAGAGGGCCAACTAGATCCAGATGAATATGTGAAAAGCGTGAATCAGGCAATGAAAATGTGCCTAGTGGAGTTTTCGTGTGTTTGTGAACTTTCGATCGTTGACATGGAACACAACATCTGACTTGTTCCTGGATGTATTTGTACATATTGGGCCAAACATAACGTGCACTGATCAGCTTTTTTGTTGCAGAAATTCCTGGATGGGAAAGTCCGTGAAGTTGATCGAAAATAATACGTCGATATGACTCAGGAACAAAAGGACGAGGTTGTCCTGTGGACATGTCACAGAAGAGTTTCACGTTTAGAATAGGAATAAATGTTGATTCCAGTTTTAGTGATGAGTTTCCTTGAATTTGTGATTTTAATTCAGAATCGTGTTCCTGGTCGATTGCAAATTGTTCGAAGTTTAATATAGTCGAAGACACACTATCAATTTCGATGCGTGACAATGTGTCTGCTACTTGGTTATCTGTACCCTTCGTATGTCGAATGTCAGTAGAAAACTGCGAGATGTAGTCTAAGTGGCGTAGTTGACGAGGTGAACATTTGTCTGACTTTTGCTTAAAGGCGTAAATTAGTGGCTTTTGATCGGTATAGATTGTAAAGTCACGACCTTCGAGCATATGACGAAAACGTTTTACAGATGTGTAAATGGCCAACAGTTCTCGATCATAGGTGGACCAATTTTTTTGACTCTTTGTGAGTTTAACTGACATGAAAGCTATAGGTTCCCATTTATTTTGGTTGAGTTGTTGAAGAGAACCACCGACGGCTAAATCACTGGCATCAACATACACGCTTAATTTTGCGCTAGGAATTGGATGATGCAGAAGAGTGGATGAAGCTAGTGCTTGCTTAGCATCAGTAAATGACTGCTCCGCTGCCTTATTCCATTGAAGTAAATCCCCAGGTTTGATTTTTGTTGAACGTTTAGATTTTTGATTTTTAATCCCTTCTAAAAGTTTAACCATAGGAGAAAGTATATGCGCAGCTTTGGAAACACAACGTCTATAGAAATTGAACATTCCTAAAAATCGACGAAGTTGAGTTAACGTTGTAGGTTGAGGAAAGTTAAGGATACATTTAACTCTGTCTGAGAGTGGTTCTATCCCGTTCCCTGAAAGTTTAAATCCCAGAAAATCGATTTCTTTTTTGCCAAAAGTACATTTGTCAACATTAATACAAAGTCCATAATTTTGAAGTTTTTCAAACAATGCCTTTAAATGTTGAATATGTTCATCTGCATCTTTAGATGCAATTAATATATCGTCTACGAAAGCATATACTCCCTCTAATCCTCGCGTGACTTCATCAATAAACCGTTGGAAGGTTGATGCTGCGTTGCACAACCCAAATTGCATGCGAGTGCTTTCGAACAAACCAAAAGGTGTGCATATAGCAGTTTTGTGTATGTCATCAGGATTTATGGGGATTTGATGGTATGCCTTGATAAGATCAATATGGCTGAAAATTTGGGTACCATGCAATTCAGCAGTAAAATCGGGTACACATGGAATTGGATATTTTTCTTTTACAGTTTGAGAATTTAAAGATCGAAAATCTCCCACTGGTCTCCACTGTAAAGTCCCCTTTTTGGGTACCATGTGCAGTGGGGAAGCATAATTACTTTTTGACGGTCTTAAATGACCCAATTGCATCATATTTTGAAATTCTGATTTTGCAATTTTAAGTCTGTCAGGTGCAAGCCTTCTAGGTTTTGCTGCTACCGGAGGACCTACTGTGTTAATGAAATGCACAGTATTATGCATTACCGGTTTATTTGGATCAGGTAATTTGGTGATCGAAGGAAATTTCGACAAAAGTTTGTGGTAATTAGAATCGGATTCATTAATCACGGCTTTTACCGAATGAATACTAGCTGTTTTCATTTGACCAATACTTTGCATTTTAGTTTTTAGATCTAACAGACATTTGTTTCTTAGATCTGGTACCAATTCGAAATAATGGAGAAAATCGGCTCCAAGAATTGGCGTTGTTACATTTGCAATTAGAAATGTCCATAAAAAACTTCTGCGCAATTTAAAATCAACAGCAAGACTCTTTTGTCCGTAGACATGTATGGGAGATGAATTTGCAGCACTTAAGGTTTGAATTGGTTGATTTCGTTTTTGGAAATTATTTGCCGGAAGAATTGAAACGTCAGAGCCAGTGTCGACCAAAAAGGATACATTTGTTGTCCGGTCGCGAATAAATAGGCGACGTGAAATTTTAGGCAAAGAATTCGCCGCATCTACTCCTTGCCGTTTGCATTTCCCTGAAAGTTGCAGGGCGGAATGCATTTTTCGGGCAAACACTTTTCCCCAAATCGGCGATGATACCAACACATATCAACATCCCCATTAAAAGATTTACTCCGCCGCCTAAACCTTGTGTTTACATTGCGGTTAGGAGCCCTACTTCGGGACATATTGTCAATACGCAAATTTAATTTTTTTATTTCTCCCAATAACGTAGCTTCAATGGAACTTAGAGAAGGAGCAGAGCAAGCACTTACCGCTACTGGCGTGATATCCAACATTTTGTCGGCTATTTCAGCTGCTTTATCTACCGTGAGTGGTGTAATAGCCGCTAGCACTGTTTGCACTTGCGCCGGCATATGTTGCAAGAATAATTCCAACATGAGGTCTGCAGGAACCTTTTGGTTTTCAGCACGGCGCTGCATGGTTCGAAGCAACTCGCTCGGCTTCCTATCGCCAAGTTGTTCACCAGTGAGCAGTTTTCGGATGGCCTGCTGCGATGATTCACCGGTTCTCTTTATTAGTTCATTTTTTAAATGAATATATGGGTCCTCTTCCTTAGGTTTCATTAACACGTCACGAACTAGTGACGCTGTTTCCGGTGGTAAATGTGCCACCACGTAGTTGAATTTCGTTTTGGAATCCGTAATTGCCTTGGGTGTTCCCAGTTCGAAAGTGCTCTCGACCATGATAAACCATAACGAAGGATCACCATGATTATATGGCGGTATTCTCACCGCGTTAACAGTTCCTTCAGTCATTTCGAATTTGTTTGTGGTGAATGATCAATATAATTGATGAATAAATCAATACATCAGTTTATGCACTCCACAAACATCTGAACACAACATCAATTTCATATACACATAGGATTACCGGTGGTTAGTTCCATTTTTCTGCTGCATCGCTTCTTGAATCGAACTGAACTCTTTCCTTTCTTTCAGAATTGTTGCCCCGTAGAACGGCTTCCAAAACTCTGCTTAGAACTCCGTTGAATCGTTGATTTTTTTTTTCTCAATCAGGATTCGCTTTTTCCTTTTTAATTTAATTCACATCACGTCCGGGTCGCCAATGAGGTGACTTAGGTTTATTAATAATATCAGAAGGTTGTTTACATGAAGTTTATAACGGAGCTTCGCTTTGCTTACCGATCGAGGCGAGATCCATGCTCGAAGTGCGATTCCTCCTAGAGGTAACCCCGTGGGTGCGAAGACAGACTTGGCGAATTATCGCCCAGTCGGCGCACACCACATACTAATACAATGAAAGGAGGGTGCTTGACCAGGAAGAATTAACTGCTTGACTTCGAGCTTTGCTCGCCTCGTTTTGCTTTGCGTCCCGGAAAAATATATATCCTTATCTTGCACTCCCCCAAAAAATTTATAAAACGGTTAAAATTATTCCGATTACAATGAAATCTTCACTGAAATATTTAAAAATGTTGAACTCAATAAGTCGAATTTTTATATTTTTTTGCATTTTGTCATCAAGATGATATATTTTAGTGGCTGGAAATAGAGCTACAAAAAAAAATACTTCAGGAAGTTACAAATTAAACATTTCTTATCAATTCTCATGATAAAAGTAAATTTTTTAAAGGTGTAATAATAGAGGCTTTGGATACATAAAATAGTTTCTTTTATGAAAAATAAATTTTGATTTCCTATCTACGTCTTATTGTTACAAAAGGAATGCATCTTGTACAATGGGAGTCTTACGACGAGAAGACGACTGGTTAATTAAACAGCACAGTTAAACGAGTATAAGCCAGAGAAGAGTTGTCTACTATATCAAAAGAACCGTAAAGACCAGTTTTAAACCTTGTTGTGACGTCACGTGAGACTCTAATACAAGCTTTTAAAAAAATCCAAACAAACATTCAAGTGAATGGAAACTATAGTTCTATATTAACCACTCTCCATAGTCTTGCAAACCACCAGTTGTATACATATATAAGAAAATCCAAACTTCTGATCTATGGTTAAGCGAGATATTCTCGTATGAACTATACAGGGTGCGTTCCATAAGTAATGAGACTAAATTCATAAAAAATTATTTATTCGACATATTCGTACAATTAGTTAAAAATCCTCAAAATAGCACCCTCCTGCGTCGATACATTTATGGAGGCGGTGTTTCCAGGCCTGGAAGGCATCCAGAAAGGCCTTCTCCGTGAGGTCCTTTAGAGCCAATGTAACATGAGCCTGTATGTTTTCAATCGTGTCCCAATGTTTCCCTTTCAGGGCTCCTTATAAGCGAAGAACCAAAAAAAAAGTCTGGGGGAGCCAGGTCAGGACTGTAGGGACGCTGGGAAACCAGTGGGGTATGGGTCCTAGCTAGAAAGAAGGGTCGCGCGCTGCCGAAGTGACATCAAGGACGCATGGAAACTTCATCACGATAACGCGCCAAGCCACAGCTCCTTCCATGTCAACGATTTTCTGGCCAGGACGCACAATGGCGGCGATTGGGTGCTGAAAGTGGGGGGGCAAGATAAAGGGGAAACAAGAAGTCCCCCAAATGGGAGAGGGGGGGGACTAAAAAAAATTTGCTATAATATTGCTATAAAAAAGCTATGGTAATGCACACTTGTGTTTACTCACTATTTTGTATTATTTGAAGTATACCAACTTAAAATACACAGTAAAAAAAATTAATAACAAATTTTAAAAAATATTAGTTTTCATACCATAAAGCTGATTTGAGACGAGTTAAAGTATTCTTTTTTCGTTATTCTGACTTAAAAAGGTGAAACAAAGCACGATAACTTTCAGAAATACTATATAAAAGGCCACAAAAACTAAAGTCCAATTTTCAGGAGTATAAAAGGTATGAACTGTTCAAAACACCTTTATATCACTTGGCTATTTTAGCTATAGTCGAAGACAATTTAACTAGACCCTTAAGCAAAGGCTACGATGTGTAAAAAGACTGAACTATGGCCCTGATTGAATAAAAATCAACGACTGATTTAAAAACAAATAAATATCTATCGGAGTAGTCATAAGTCATATACAGTTTGCTATGTAGACTCCAAAATGACTGTACAAACGAGTCATATTCGGCGCGGAAATCGGAAATCATAATTAGCCATTCGGCGCATCGACCCTAAGGTCCTTTCGCCTTCATCGAAGATGGTTGGTGGTGGTCTATGGTGGATCATAAAATTGCTGCCTGGCAGAGGCATAGGGTAAGAGAGAGGGGGCGTGCCAGAATGGCACAAAGAGATCCCGCCCTCCAATAGGAGGGCGAAAAGAGGTGAAAGTTTGCAGGGCTCAGGATGTGAGCTAGGCACGCCATCTAGTGGCGTGAAAAAGAAGTTTAGGGAAAGGAATTTGGGTAAAGTGGAAAAGGGATGGCACCTGGTTTAAATAATTATTATTCAATAATTTTTATTTGTTTTTCAAAAAATTTTGTACTTTTTATTTTGTTTTCAAGGTTTTTATGCTTTTTATTTTATTTTCGGTTTTATCTTTTCCAGCGACATAAGGTTGTCTTGTAAAATTGCCGTCCTATGGTGAAATTACTCCCTGCCGTGGTTCCCCAGAGGCTCGACCCAGCATCCCTGCTCTCTGAGAGCGGTTCATTTGCTAGGTTGCTCGGGCACCGGGGTAGCAGTTTGTAAAGGCTGTATTGGCCTGGGCCAGTAGTTTAAAGTATGCTCAATGAAATCTCTAGTCAGAAAAGCAGTTGGTTAAAGTTTCAAAAGCTTTTAGCCCGACTTCGAATTTTTCGAATGGCGATGCTGCATTTTTAAAGTCCACGAACAGAGTTTTGAGTTTGTTCATCAATTCTCTCAAATTAATGTTTTTGAACCAAGACATAAATTCCTTGAACAGGTCTTTAAAACTTTGGTCATCTTGGTTTGGTTCAGGGACATTAGCGTTGTCCTGAGTTGGTGAAGCTGGGACTGGGGCTTCGGTTCGAGTATTTTGGCTGGCGGTTTTTGCTCTCGATTTAGGGTAGAAACTACAACCCCTAAAGCTAGCTACATGATCGCCGTCACATAGTGCACATTTAGGGTTAGCGATATAAGTTTCGGAGCATTCGCCTGAAAGGTGGTCGCCTGCACATTTAACACACCTGGCTGGATTGTTGCAGCCGTTTTTTGTATGTCCATAGCGCTGGCAATTATGGCACTGGCTAGGAGACTTTCTATTGATATGACGCTCAATTTTAATTTTGAGGTGCATAAGATCAGTGAGCTCGTAAATGGATTCATACGTTTTTCCATACGGCAACTCTATGAAGAAGATAGGCAGGTTGACCCTATACCTATTAACTGATTTTTTCAGTTGGTGAACGTTAGAGACTGGATAGCCTTTTTCAATGAAGGCTTCCTTGATATCGTCGACCCTAACATCTGCGGGGACGTTTTTCAACACAACTTTCATGCGTTTTTCAGATTTCTTACTAAACGTATGGAAAGGTAGCTTCATAATTTTGAATTTTTCGATAGTAGCTAGGTACTCGTCTAGTACTTCGAGTCTTAGGTTTAGCGATTCGGGGTTAGCCTTACAGGTGAATTTTGTAATCCCTTCCATGTTAAGCATCTCCTTGATTTCCATCCATAATGACGGCTCTGAGATGATAATGGGGGAAATCCTGATTTTAGGTTTCATGGCCTCGTCAATAACCATTTCTTCGCTAATGTCGGCGATCGCCGTAAATTTACTGGGCTCCCCAAGAGCTTGGGGGCTTTCCGGCTCTAGTTTTCTTTTGGCCGTGGATTTGGTGGCCTTAAATCCAACAAGACACGGGTGCTCGTGTAAGATAATTTGGATACTATCTTGAGTCATTAGGAGCTCATTACGTTTGGTTTCTAATATATTATTTTCAGCGCCAGCGGCGGTGTATGCATTAAGGCATCTGAGGTCATTATCTTCGATCAGTTTCAGTTGTATGTAATCGTGCCTGATCTTGTCAATTGGCTCGAACATACCTGACTGGATTTTTTGATCAAGCTCAAGCATTACGGTCAGAGCTAAGGTTGACTCTTCAACAGAGTAAGGATCATCTTGAATGATGTTACTACTGAGTTTATCAGTGGTGTCGATAATTTTTGGGCTATCGACTGTTTTAATAACCGGTAGAGGTTCCGGGGAAGCTGGTGCATTAAGATCATGCAGTTCGCTTGATAAAGTTGATCGTAATTTGGAAAGATTTCAGAGTTTAATTTTTTCGGCTTTGGTAAGTTTACCGTCCTTTCTTTTAGCAATTAGAATGGAGTGGTCGATATTTACTTGCATTAGTTGCTTTTCTAGCGAGATAAGCGTTTTTGAACACGTAGGTGCCATCGTGAAAATAGGGGATAGAAAAGAATACCAGGCATACAATAACACAGGCAAGGATCCACATTTACAGTTGGTAATTTCTGATCGGGAGTTCGATGTTTTGGCTTGACTCAGGGAGCAGTCTGGAAGCTCGTCCGTCTTTGTGGTGCCAAACGCTCCCCTTTAGCATATTCGGCGCCGTTTTCCCTACTGCTTATGATGCAAAACTGAGAAAACTTGGGAATGAGTCATTCTGCTGAGAGCCAGAGGCCCGATTTGGGTAGATTTAATACGTAGTTACAATAAACTATTTTTTTGATGTTTTCGAAATAAAAGCATTGAGAAATAAAAAAAAAGCTATTAAATCTTTTCTGCCATCATCTTTGAGAACATTCACTGATAAGTAAAGCAAACAAATATAATTTTGTGCATTGTGTTTTAAAAATGTTATAATCGGAGATTTGCTGGCTAAAATTAACTATTTCAAAACCAAACTATTTAATAAGTAATCATAAGTAAAATTATTATAAACTATTTCTTTCAGAAAATATATAGAAATTATATGGTTAAAAAAGTTAATCGCTTTGATTAGACTATGCAAATGTATGTTTTGTTTTGATTTATATTAAAAATTTATATTAATGGTACTTTAGAAGCAAAATTTATTAAAATATACTACTTGATTTAATATTCGAACTCGCAATTTGGCGCTCTTTAAAGCGCCAAGTTCCTTACCGGGAGGTTGCAAGCCCGTTCTCCCATCGTCCAAACGTCTGTAGTTTGGAGGAAACTAGTGCACATTAAATCTGTCAATGAGAGGGGTTTGAACCTCCTGAAACCTCCCCCCCCCCCCCCCCCCCGTCCCTTATTTACGTTCCTATGGTAGTGTGAGGAAGTTGGGGCTCAAAATTTTTCTTTTGTTAGGTAATGCAGTAAAACAATTGACTTGTAATTTAGTTTTAAAAAAGTCCAATATAAAAAAAGTTGCGGGGGCAACATCCGAAAAAAGTGCGGGGGCAACCGCCCCCCCCTTGCCCCCCCCGAATCGCCGCCACTGAGGACGCATACCCCACTGGTCCGTCAGTCGTCACTGGTTATCAGAGCTGGCTCCCCCAGACTGTTTTTGTTTCCCCGCTTAAAAGGAGCCCTGAAAGGGAAACATTGGGACACAATTGAAATTGTTACATCGGCTCTAAAGGACCTCCCGGAGAAGGCTTTCCCGGATGCCTTCCAGGCCTGGAAAAACCTCCTCCATAAATGTATCGACGCAAGAGGATGCTATTTTGAAGATTTTTAACTAATTGTATGAATATGTCCAATATATGATTTTTTATGAATTTGGTCGGGAACGCACCCTGTAGGTGGAAAGGCAACTTATGAGCAAAATGAGATGTTAAATGCAAGAACGAACGACAAAAAATTAATGTAACAGCAGATATTTATTTGAGCCCAAAAAATTTTAAATACATACAAAAATGAGATTTTTTTTACAATTTTCATAACCTCTATCTGAGGAACTAAAATTAAGTTCTTTCCAAATCTGTAACAATATAAATTTAAAAGGCAATATATTTATAGTCTAAAATCCGAATATAAAATATCACTTTTATCAAAAGAGAATGCAACTTTAATAAGTCCCATACAGTAAACTATGAAATGTAATTTTAAATAAAAAAAAATTAATATAAAATAACAGATTTATATGAAAACTTGACTCTTCATAACTTTAAATTACAGAAATCTAAAATCTGTCAGTCTTATACAAGCATAAAAGTTTAGTAAATTAACTCTAAAATAAAGCTTCAAACATTTTAGTCAAAAAAATATTTTTTTAAAAACGTATACATTTAAAAAAAATCCCTAAAAATAAATTTTTAAGTTAATAATATGTTAAATATTAAAAATTTAATATTTTCCTTTAAAAAAAACTGTTTGAAGAGGATCAAACAATATTGACATATATTTATAACTTTCTTAAGCGAACTTAAGTTTATTGAACCATTACATTCAGATTCACATTATAGAAAACAATTGTCAAATTGAAGTACATTGAATAAACAGTCATAAAATATCTAGCTAGGACATTTAAACACCTACACAACAATATAAAAGTTATATAATATATATGATTACAGTAAAGAATGTGCTCTCACAAAACAGTTGCCTATTCAGATCCATTCACCAGTTGAAATCCAATATAAAAGTAAAAATCACATAAACTAATGTTAAGAAATTTGAGTTAATTCAAAATTAGTAATAACATTCAATAATTTTTTTTAAAAAAAAGCAAGCAATTAACAAATAAAGTTATTTTGCATACATAAATAGTATTATTTATTAACATTTTATTTTAAATAAAAATGCTTTAAATTTTCATAACTTAATTATAATAAATTTAAAACAGAACAGTCTACAACATAAATTCTATGCACTTCACTGAAGTAGTTTTCTTCCAAACTACATTGATATTTAAACATTGTAATAATATAAAATATCTTTAGATACACTAAAATTTATAAGAAAAACAGAAATTATGAAAAGTTTACTTCAGGATATGAAGAGAATATTAGAATAACTTTTAATACACATAGAGCAACCAACAACATACAATAGCATTCTAACCTATATGGGTTTGCATGTTGTGATAAAAAATTCAACTCGCAAAAATAATTGCTTTACAGTTTTGATGTATTTTCTGACATTGTCCCTAGGTATACTGCATATGAATACAAAATCTTAGAAAGTTTATGTTTGAATACAAGACATTTATACCTTACATAAATATTTGTTTAGAAAACCAAAAAACTAAGTAGATAATTAACAAACATTTGCTTGTTTACACAATATAATATTTAGTTTTTACCAAAAAAAATTCGGTTTGGCAATAGGAACTTATGGCAACCAATTATTAAATGCAAACTTAACTAATAATTAGGAACATACAACACTTAAAAAATACATAAATGCATTTTTAAATGAATTCACAAAAAAAAACTTACTTTACGGAAATAAAGAATTCCACAATAGTAAATTGTATAATATTAAAATCACAGTAGAGTATCACAATTTAAATAGTACCCCAACTTAAAATAAAAGTTTTCACATCGCATCAAACAGCCATATGCTTTTTATAGACTACAACCTTTTCAACTTTCGATACTTGATAGACATATTTACTATATTTATCTTCTGCTATAAATGAGCTTTTGAAGATTTTTGGCTTTAAATTACTCTATAAATGCATCTTCCACTTTTCCTTAATCCAAAGAATGTTTTTCATGTTTCTTTAATTTTAGTTAACCCTACTTTCTATCCCACTTTGAACAATCTTAGTGATTTTTTTAGTATTTGGCGATTAGCATTATTTTTCAATGTATCAAAAATTCTTGCAATCAAAGAAGGATGAATTAGCTTCCGAAACTTTTTGGAAATTTTCAGGTTCCAGAACTGAAATTTTTTTTATTTACAACTGTGGCAAATTTTTTACTTGTTTTAATTATTATAACTAGTATAATATTTCAGGCACGAAAATATGTCACATAAGCATACTTATTCGAATGTTTTGCAAATTAAAATTATACTAAGGCATACTTTATGAAAAATAAATTACTGGGCATTAAAGCTAGTTTAAATTATATGCCCAATAAATATATACAATTTCTTTACTGAAAAATAGCTTCTATAGCTATTTTCCAACAAGTAGGATAACGAAGTAATTCCCAATTGTATAACATCACTGCCAATGAATGATTCAAAGACACTGAATTTTGTGGCTTTGTTTAGTTATGTGTCCACCTTTTATTGGCTTTGACAAATCACCAGTTGTATAGCTTAATTAGTATTTTGATAATATGAGCTGCTTGGGCACCAAGTGGTACCACTCCAAATACAGAGTTTCAAGATAAGGGCATTTAAAAGTTTGCAATTTGCCTTGGTTATAATGTTAAGTGGAAGGACATTTAACTCATTATTGAACAACCTATTGAATTTGGAGCTATATCACTTGACAAAATTATATATGACTGCCTAGCGACAGCAAATGTAGGTTCTTTTACAAATTTTAGTTACTTATAGCAGTCAAACTGACGATATAAATTCCTTCCATCCATTCTAAACAAAATAGACATAACTTTATCCTAAGACAAAGTTTTTAAACTTGCAAAAAATATCTTGGAATTATTCGTTCAGATGTAATTTCCAATTTTGAAAATCCTGTATTGTTATCCCTTATCTGTGGTTCTTCTAATAGCTCTTCTGTCTCACTTGCCTCATTTTCTGGCTCTTCAATCTCACTTTCAACATCTGATGGCTCTTCTGCGTCACTCTCATCAACATCTGATGAATTTTCTATCTGACTTTCCCCTACTTTTATCTCATGCTCAATTCTGGTAGGTATTCCATTTTGACTATACTCTTCCGTCTCACTTTGGTCAACTTCCGGTGACTCTTCTACCTCACGCTTAATTCTGGTAGGTATTCCATTTTGACTATACTCTTCCGTCTCACTTTGGTCAACTTCCGATGACTCTTCTACCTCACGCTTAATTCTGGTAGGTATTCCATTTTGACTATACTCTTCCGTCTCACTTTGGTCAACTTCCGATGACTCTTCTACCTCACGCTTAATTCTGGTAGGTATTCTATTTTGACTATACTCTTCCATCTCACTTTGGTCGACTTCCGATGACTCTTGTACCTCACCCTTAATTCTGGTAGGTATTTCATTTTGACAATACTCTTCCGACTCACTTTGGTCAATTTCCGATGACTCGTCTACCTCACGCTTAACTTCTGACAGCTCTTCTGCTTCACTCTCTTCGAATTCTGATGGCTCTTCTTCCTCACTCTCCCCAGCTATTCCTGGCCAATTTTTCACTGCTTTCATATATTTTGGTGAACCATTTACAAACTCTTGTGGCTCCTGTTTTATCTTTACTTTATCCACTTTCTGTGTCTTACCTGCCCCCTCAACTTCCATTGACTCTTCTACCATCTTAGACGTCATCAACTCCCACGCTCCCTTGAATGCCCTTTTTTTGTTAAACTTTCTTAAATTCTTCTGATATCTCAATTTCCAGAATCTTCTCATTTTCTTCTTAATATTTAGTAATTGTTTCTCATTCCAAGTTCTCAATACTGTTATTGTTTCAAATCCAGAGGCCTCTACTTCTGTTGCTTTCCCCCTTTTTGTTCTGAATTCTTCCACTTTTCTTTTTTTCATATTTTCTTCAGTCTCACTCTCCTCAACTTCCAATGGCTCTTCTGTTTCACTTTCCTCAACTTCTGATGGCTCTTCTGTCTCACTCTCCTCACCTTCCGATGTCTGTTCAGCCTCGCTCTCAACTTCTGATGGCTCTTCTACTCCACTCTCAACTTCTGATGGCTTTTCTTGCTCACTCTTAATTTCTGATGGCTCTTCTGTCTCACTCTCTTCAACTTCTGATGGCTCTTCCATCTCACTCTCCCCAACTTCCAATGGCTCTTCTACCATCTTGGATGTCATCAACTCCCACGCTCCCTTGAATGCTTTTTTTTTTATAAACTTTCTAAAATTCTTCTGATATCTCAATTTCCAGAATCTTCTCATTTTCTTCTTAATATTCAGTAATTGTTTCTCATTCCAAGTTCTCAATACTGTTATTGTTTCAAATCCAGAGGCCTCTCCTTCTGTTGCTTTCCCCCTTTTTGTTCTGAATTCTTCCACTTTTCTTTTTTTCATATTTCCTTCAGTCTCACTCTCCTCAACTTCCAATGGCTCTTCTGTCTCACTCCCCTCACCTTCTGATGGCTCTTCTGCCTCACTCTCAACTTCTGATGGCTCTTCTACTCCACTCTCAACTTCTGATGGCTTTTCTTGCTCACTCTTAATTTCTGATGGCTCTTCTATCTCGCTCTCGTCAAATTCTGACGTCTCTTCGTTCTCACTCTCTTCACCTTCCGATGGCTCTTCTTTCTCACTTTCCTCAACTTCCGATGGCTCTGTATCACTTTCCTCAACTTCCGATGGCTCTTCTGTATTCTCAACCTCATTTAAGTCACTTGAATTATTCTCACGGGGGTTGATATTTTTCATTGTTAATACCATGTTGGTGATATGTGGTACGTGTTCCAATTTGACTACACTTTTCTTCCCTAGTTCTTCAATCTTTTCTGTAGAAATGCCTGGGGAACGTGTCTTTTGAAACACTGTTACCTTTGCATCTCCTGGACTCTTCAACAATAAAACTTCATCCACCTCATTTTCCACAGTATTATCGCTTCTGTATGTATTCAGCTACAACAAAAATAGGATTTAAGGAATCAAGGATATGAAAAATGAAACTCTTAATAGCACAATTTCAAGAATAAAGTAATGAAAACAAACGTAATACCTTAAATACAAATTAACTTTATTTCAACAAAACCTCATTTTAAGATCTTAGTGATAATGGGTATAAAAACAATTTGCATACAAAAAATAGAAAAATGTATATATGGGGGGAGGGGACAAATATTTAGCGTTCTTGTCCCATACAAAAATCAAAACATTGGAAAAGGAGTAAAGCAACTAACTAGTTTGTCACACAAACACTGTACTTGCATCTATGCAATACAACAACTTCCATTTTCAATCTCTATAATTTTAAGCCATCTCTCTGTAAATGACTCCTGACTTTTGTTTTTGTAAGGCTGTAACCACACTTAGCAAGTAATCTTGCTTACTAAATTACTATAGGGTCATTCCATGTCATATCAACAGTCATTTTTGCTCACCATCTCCGATTTTTATGAAATTTGGTGAATTTGTTATATTTACAAAGAAAGTAAACCACATAAAATTTTAACCTCCTAGGATTATTTGTTTCTTTTGTTATTTGTGTCTAAAAATGGCTGAAAACAATCTGCCCTCCGACGGCTGCATTTAAATTTCCATAACTTCTGTTCAAATTAACACAGAAACAATTTTGATATCGTTTTAAAGCTCTTTAAACGACCTTTAAAATTATATGAAACACATTAAGGTTTAGTGGAAAACATTTCAAGGCCATATTATTTGACCTTGAATTTCCAAAAAATTAATCTTTAAATTTTTACTATATTTTTTCCCTGAATACTACAACATCTTAACTACATGTATACCACTTTTCGAAATAGGCACTCAATGGGATCACACACACACACAAAATTAGAAACAAAAATTTACAATATTTAAATATTGATATAACCTTTTTACAGGCTTTTTTAATTATTTAATTACTATTTGCAGTTAATTGCAGTTTTACATACAACTTCAAATTAATTATAAGGACTACAGTCAAACCTCGGTTCAACGAACCCGGGATATAACAAACTTTTCAAACAGTGCCAACCAAACTCCTATGTCACTAATGTATTTTAAAATGCTTATAACGATCTTCAAAAGTAAGGCATTCAGATGTAGCGAACTAAAATTCACAGTTTTCAAGCTTAGTTTCAGGTCTTTTACGGAAAATGTTACTCGCCCCGACCACATTCCTTACCCTTTATTCCTATGACAGAAGCCAGTTTCCTCAAAGGTGACAATAGACTTCCCTGCTCAGCTCCTCCCCATCCCCCATTCAACTGGTCAGTATACATGCTTTGCCTTCCTTTCATTCTATTGCTGATTATCATTTGACTTGTGGACTTAGCGTAGGTTTAAAATCGCTCCTGTTCGTAAGCAAAAAGCTTTTTCCATTGAGGATAAAACGAAAATTATTATGAGAATAGAAAACGGTGATTAACGTTTATCTTCAGATATTGGATACCAAGGTGATGCAAGTTCAGGACCTGCAATTTCTGATGTTAAGAAATAACCCTCTTATTCACAAGTTCTGAAAAATCCAGCGATTAACCGTGGATTACGAAAACCGAGGATTGAAGGAAATCGGGGGATTTCGTCGGAACCTTATTCACAGCCTCCGCTCGACTGGGGAATTTGTATACCGAGGTTGTGCCTTCGAAAAATATAACGACTTCTTTCATTGGTCGACAATGCACACATGTCAATTGTTTATATTCAGAGATTTCTGTTTTGGAAAGCGAACGAAAAACATGAATCAACGAATTTATGAAAAAATATTTTTAAATACATGAATACAAGCACATATACATTTAAATACAAGCACATTGAATTACTAATGAAAGTTCAGAATTAATGTCCCATTCTAAAATAAAATTCCTTGCTAAAATCATAGTATTATTGGTGGCTTTTTACCATCTTGATGGCTTTAAAAATAGATAAACTTCTTTATTGTCTAATGACTGCCTTTTCATCCGTCTGACTGATTTTAATTGATAAATCAATGTAATTGGGTTGATTGAAATTCGAAAGATTGGAATTCGAAAACTGACGATGTAATATTGCTTGTTGCACCAAATCCGAAAACTGCTCCACCTTGCTAAAATCCTAGATAATTGGTTTTAAAAATAAGTAAACTTATGATTTTACACCTCATAACTACTTTTTGGTCCTTCTAAAATTGAATTTAATTGATAAATCAATGTAATTGGGTTGGTGCAGGGAAAAAATTAGAATTCGAAAACTGACGATGTAATATTGCTTGTCCTAGATAATTGATTTTAAATATAGGTAAACTTGTGGTTTTGGCCCCTCAAAACTTCCTTTTGGTCCTTCTGAAACTGATTTTAATTGATAAATCTAGAAATTTGCAAGCAAGACAAAAATTAGAATTCGAAAACTGACGAATTGCTTGTTGCACAAAAACTGAAAACGCCAAACCTTGCTAAAATCCTAGATAATTAATTGGCTTTAAAAATAGGTAAACTTGTGGTTTTAGCACCTCATTACTACCTTTTGGTCCTTATAAAACTCATTTTAATTGATAAATCTAGGTATTAATTATTTGTTGCAAGCAAGACAAAAAGTAAAATTCGAAACTAAAATGTAATTGTTTGTTGCACCAATGTCAATGTACTATGGCCTCCTTCCTATTATACCTCCTCCTTTCCAGTCTCATACCGGAGAAATTTTTGTGATTCGGTTTATAGTACTTCAACATTTATTAAACAAACGAGAGAGAGAGAGAGAACCACTACACCACAAAACCTAAATAAAACTAAAACTATAAATTTGGCGAAAACCGGTCTTGTGAATTGGGTTTCATCATTAATCTTAGGTTTACCTCCCGATTCGCACGTAAACTGTGGGTTATCTGCGATTGTGAATATAACCGTAAGGCAGCTATGAATATTTTGCGTTATTTTTTTTGCAACTGATACTGTGGATAAGAATGTAATGGACTCGTGACGCTTTCAACAAAACATAGCAACTTTTTTTCATACTTCAGATAAATGCAAGTAGTAGTAAAATTAATCCCATTGTTTAATTGTTTTTTTAAGAACAAATATTTCTCTTACTTTTTTATTGCCCATTACTAATTGTAATTCAGTGTAATTCGTTCCGCACAGAAATGCGTTGAAGGACTTTAGCAAGTTTTTATATCGTCAATATTTGTAAATTCGGATATAGTGAACCCTCGGCTATAGCGAAATTCTGAACCAGTCCTTTGAGAGTTCATTATAACGGAGTTTGACTGTATTTACCTTAATTTAAATTAAGTAATTTTTCCATGACACGCATTTTTGCATTTGCCGACAGTGCACTGCAGTGTATTCTGCTTTACCTATATCAAAAGTTACCAATATTGTATATTTTTGTTTTTAATTTGTTTGGTCTGTGATCCCATTAAATGCTCATTTTGAAAATTGGTATACATGTAGTTAAAATGTTGTAGTATTTGGGGGAAAAAAATATAGTAAAAATTGAGAAATTCGATTTTTTGGGAATTCAAGGTCAAATGTCAAATAATATGACCTTGAAATGTTTTCACATCAAACCTTCATGTGTTTCATATTTTAAAGTCATTTAAAGAGCTTTAAAACAATACCAAATTATTTCTGTATGTTAATTAGAACAGGAGTTATGGTAATTTAAATGCAGCCATCGGAGGGCAGATAGTACTTTTTCGGCCATTTTGAAATGCAAATTACTAAAAAACCTAATAGAAATAGAAGGTTAAAATTTTGCATGGTTTACATTCTTTTAATAGGTTTAATAATTTCGCCAAATTTTATAAAAATCTGAGATGGTGAGGAAAATGACTGTTAATATGACATGGTATGACCCTATAGTAATTTAGTAAGCATGATTTAAAATAAAAATGCATTTTTTTGCGTTGATTTGACACGAAAAGACTATAATGTTTTATAATAATATAAAGCATTCTCAACTATTATTTGGTTTGTTACTTTCCAAAATATCAATTGTGTCTTATAAAAATGCTTTTTTCAAGAACTTAGGTTTAAAATAATTAATCATTCACCCTTTAAAGGCTTGCTGTTTTATATCTAATGTATTATCATATGAAAATACTTTACTTGACTAAATCTAATTTTTGTAAACCATAAACGCTTTAACTAAACTATATATAATTTTTTTTAATAACATTTAATATGTATTAAAACTTTATATTTACTTCATATAACACATTCTTTTTGTCCATTATTTTTTCTTCAGGTGACCTGTTTGGGCGGCTTACAGACAAATTACAGCTCTGGAGTATTCAAAAACATGGAATAAATTAAAATATTAATAATTACAAGTTAGACGAATAATAGCAAAAATTTGATATAAAATATGTAATTTAAACAAATTGTTAGACTGATTTTCAATGTCAACATGAATAGGGAAACTGAAAAATCACTTACAAATCCTCATTAATATATATTGAAAGTATAACAAATATATCTTGAGATAGTCGAAGGATAAAGATAAAATATTCTTTATACAATTTTTAAAAAATTAATGGAAAAATAAATATAAGTTAAACTTCTGAAATATCAAAAATATTGTTTTATTACAGTTAACACCACCGAGCTAAAATAATTTGAGAGTAGAATCCCATTGACAGAAAAATTGACTTTACTGTGGCGCACTATTATAGCTTCTTTATTTTCTAAAGAAAATTACATTTTAATTCTTAAAAATCACCCCGAAGGAAATATAACAAGCATTAAGTAATAATAAAAAAACTACTATTTGTTTTTGTTTCAAATAACAAAGAATGCAAAACTATACATGTTAAAACTTTACTAGATATGTACCCGAATGGAGAATTGCTGCATGTTTTACATTTGTCTCAAATAGAGCTAGTTTATAAAATTATATTACTTTTTTACTTTATTTTTAAAGTTATGAAACTCATCAGAAATCGACGGAAACGCGATGCAAACGAAAACGCCCTCCTATTGTTCTTTCAGTGTTTTAGTTTTTTTTAATCTCGAAATTACGAAAGTCTAATTGACTGGTTGTTTTAAGTTTGAGAAAGTAATCAAGTGCTGAAAAACTTTTTGAGTGGTTTTTAATATTAAGAAAAGTAATTATTATTTTAAGTGCAATCGATATTAAAACCTTTTTTTAGATTAATTTGCGCTTTTTTTAGTTTGGTTTTCAAAGAGATAGAGGGCAGCACATATGTGAAATATCTGATTAGTTTGCATTAACAATATAGTTTTTTTTGTTCAATTATTCTGAGAAAGTTCTGACAAATATTATTATAAACAATACTCAAATTAGAGTACAATTTGCAATCTGTCCATAATAATACCAAGAATTTAAATTTAAAAAAAAAATTAACTGCTATCTTTACAATAAAACTAGGGATGAAACGGATATCCGGTAACTATCCGATATCCGGAAGGAAAGTGCCAGATATCCGGATGAATAAAACATCGAAGATTTTATTTTGTGGCGATCAATTATCTTTGTTTTTACATTAAGTATTTTCCTGAAAATTCTACCAATGTATTCACAGTATACAGATTCTCCCTTTCATTTTTCTCGGGTTATTTAGATGGGTAAGGAGTGCGTTTCAGACGCGATGGGTCACAGAGAATAGATAGCAAGGAAGATATGCTGCAGACATTCGAAACACGCCACTGTAGATATCATGCAGTATCTTCGAGTTTGAACAATTCATATGGGTGGTGGTGTGTAGAGTGCATAGCTACATCTCTGTTCATTGTATATTAGAAATTGTTTTATTCTAAAAGCTATATTTAGATTTAAATATGGCGCAATTTAGATCGGCGATTCAGAAATATTTTCAAAATTACATTTTCAAACACATTGTATAGTACAGATCTGGCCGTTTCAAAATCAGTATAAATATGAACAGTTTATTAGAGAACTGTTAAGGTGTACGTACACACTTGAAAAAAAATTTTAATTATAAATTTAAAACTAGTTTTTTCATATATAAAAACGCTAGATCATGATGATTCATTATAAAAAAACTGAATAAAGTCAAATGCTAATTAGCTAATAATCATGTTTTTTTAAACATGATTATGCAAATTGTAATTCACCTAGAAGCATACTTTTTGTTGGAAATTACTCGAAGTATCTTTCTTAATGTTATGACGCACCAAAGAGTTTACAGCATTAAAAGTTTTTTTTATATAATTTTTTACCTCAAGAATCCTTAAAAAACACACTTTTTAAAAAATTTTAACCAGTATTTTTACCATATGCCTTTTCATTCATGTTTGGAATGAAAGGGCATATGGTAAAAATACAATTATTCAGAAATTAAGTGTAAAGTGTACAAAACAGACGCCCATTGCTAACAGCACCCTAGAATAACCCTTTGTAAATAAAAAAGTTTTTTTAATGTTTATTCAACCTTGATATCACCGTAAAGTTAAGGAATTGGGGAATATTATAGAATAAAAAAATATTTTGTAATTTTTGACCGATTTCCGTTTTTACTAGTGCTTGAGATAAAAAAAATTTAAATAAAAGTTCCACTCTTTCATACTTTTGTTTAATATGTTATAAAAATAAAATGTTATTACAGTACAATGAACTATGTCTTCGTGGTCAATGTTCTTTTTCCGCTTCCGATTAAAAAAAAAAAACATATAATTTAGCTCAAAAAGAACGAATAAAAAATGTATACACTGGAATAAACTTACTTCGAAATGGAATTGCTCCTTTCAGATAATTTTGAAAAAGCATTATATCATACAATCACTAACGGGTACTTATTCATTAAGTTTAGGCAAAGTTGCTAAACGTCAAAACTACAAAGGAAAGCATCGAAACTAGCGTGGTCAAAGGAATCTCGTTGATTCGCTTAGGATCATAGTACCTCATTCCTTCATTTGACACGTGACTTCCGGTTTCAGAGCGATTCCGAAACTCGCGTTTTTTAATATTAAATCAAAAAATAAATATGTGTTGCAAAAATGTGAAACTAAATATTTTGGTCATCTTCGAACATTTTCAACCGATTTAAAACAAGAAATGCGGCAATTCTAAATTATTGGCAAATATTTAAATATTGCACAATGCTATATTTTAACCCTCAAACGTTCAAGCTTTCTAAGGTTATTTTACCAACTTCTAAAACTAGGTATATAACGAAATTACGTAATAGCGAATTACATATACAACGTTCTATATAGATAGATTTTTTAGCAAAATTTCAATTCATTAGTAATTTTCTACTAAAAGGAAATTTTTTTAATGAAAGAAATTATCAATAAATGTTATTATACAACAAAAATGCTTATTGTACACTTATTTCAACCAAAAACTTCACCAAAACGAGATCAGGTTGCACCCGACCATACTGTTTATTTCCTCTCATACAACAGTACATCTGAGGGTTAAAATTATGCTGCAATTACAAATTTCTCAGTTTTATAGTTTCAAAGAAAATAGAAAAAGTAACTTACAGACAAAGCCGAAAAAGATACTGGTGAGTGAAGCATAATAAACAAGTCGTATTCTAAAACAAATACCAAAAATTAATTCTCCAAGTAATAGGCAAAATATCAAAATTGTTCAATTGTTTTATACTGCAAGAAAGTTTAACTTAAGGTAAGTGTACCAAAACCTGACACTGTAAGGAATAATTTTCAATAAAATGTATTTTTTACTCAAAAATATCAGTTTGGCTATAGGCAGTGGTTTATAAGTTTTCAAATAGCTGTTATAATAACAATTGTCATAAAAGCCATTTCCAAGCAAACACTAATTTTTAATAACCTATTTTTTATAACCCTTGAAGGGCTCCTAAAGCAGACACCCACATTTTGTAATGAACCCTAAAGCCGACACTTTATGTACCAAAATCCGATATCCCTATAATATTTTTAAAAAAAAGCTTAAATTACCGTTGAAAACTGTTTGTAGAGGAAATATGAATGAAAAAATATGTGAATTAAATTGAACAAGATTAAATTGAACATAATTTCTAAATACTTTTCAAAATTCAAATTAACAGTAGGTTAGGCTAGATAAGATAATGTATATGGCATATATAATTTATCATATTGAAAGGAAAGTTTCAGTGTGGATGTTCTGCTGCTACTGAGCTATTATGTGTTTCTTGATGGAATCATTACTAAGGTTTAGATGGTACAGTTAATGTGTTATAGAAGTAACATTGATATTTATTTTTGCAGTGGAATAACTTGTGGTATTGTTATTTAGACACATAATCTCAAAAACTAGGCTCTTAGAAGGGATGTCAGGTTTAAGATACATTCCCCTACCTTTGTCCCTTATTCTGACACCCTTGTGTCAGCTTATGAAAGTTGTTAAAAATCGCAGGAAGGACATTCAAAATTTCAGTTAAATTCACAAACGCAAAATCGGAAAAGGTGGTATTAGCATTGAAAGCTTTTGATGTGTCTAAATGTTTTAGAAATGAAAATAATTAATTACTGTACTTTTTTACTGATTAAAAACTTGGATAATTGTTAAAATTTCTCATTTCCATATTTATTCGAAAATATTTCAAATTATAATAAAAGATACATTTATGGAAATTAAATTTCTAAAATTTAAAAGCATTTTATATTTTTAACAATTTAAATTCTAGAAATCCCATGATAAAGGATTTCGAAAAATAAGATTCCTTCATTTAAAATTGTATCTACTATGGCTCTTTGTATTGCAATCATGATTTGAACTTGAACAGATTAGTGGTGAAAAATATTAATTATGCAACATCATTGCCTAACATTCAACAATACAATAAGTTGTTCTGTATTATTTCACCTTTTATTGGCTTTTAAAAATTGTCAGACACATAGCGCATTAATAATGCAAATTTTTTTCTGTCCTGGACAAAAAAACAACAGGAATCCGTCTTAGAAAGGAAAACTTTCACCAATGAGCTTATGGAACAGTTTTATGTTAATTGGTTTTATAGAGCAGCATGTTTTTCAGTTTTCTAAACCTGATACAGTAGACGCTCGTTTTTACGAACCTCTAATTTACGAACACTCACTATTTAACGAACTAGTGTCTGGTCCCGAACATGGTCCCATAGGCATAATGTTATTTTTAATTCCCATTTACGAACTAAAGTCTTGAAAAATCTCTTTTTTGCGAACTCATTTTCATACTTCGCTAGTGTTTACCTGACATCAGACGAAGTTTAAAAGCTCATATCTTTAGGGAGTAACAAAGCAACAAATACAAATATTTCAAGGCCATTCTGAGAAAAATTAAAGGGGCAAACAGCAGGTGGGTAGCAAGCATGTGATTGGAGAGTGGCACTTTGACGTCAATCTTTACCCCTCCCTTACATTCAATAAGCATGTGTCAATGTTGAGCGGGGAAGGGGGTGCTTTGTTAGATTATGTTTTGTAGCTGGTTAGTTTCATCTGGACCCTCAATGTCCAAAGTTTTGTGTGAGTCCAGAGGGAGTTTCAGCCAGTTTTAGTTGAGGAAATTTAGTCATGTCGCAGTTGAAGAAACACACTCGTTTATCTACTGAGGCAAAACAGAAAATTTTAATAGAAGTCGAAGAGAAAATTTTAAGCAAGATAGAAATCTCTAAGAAATATGGAATTCCAAAGAACAGCCCATAGATAATTTTAAGAGCAAGAGAAAAAAAATCGTTAGATATGCAAACAAGACCAACAAGAGTGCCCCTCTCAAAAATATTTTAGAGCAGCAAAATATCCCAAACTGGAAAAGGCTTTGCTTGCTTGAATGAGGAAAATTATAGGACGAACATTCCGATTAATGTAATGTGCTTAAGGAACAAGCCTCTTTTGAAGAGGACAATAGTGAAATGCTTTCAAAAGTCAATAAAATGAAAACATGTATTTTCCAAAATGTTGTTTTAAAACAGAAAAAGTAGCGATTATTCTGATGCTTGATTTTTCATCAATAAAGGTATACTTATTATTTTTTATTTAACTATTTTATTTTACAATTGTCTCTTGTATAGTATAACTAAATATAACTTTACTTCCTAATATAATCTCTAAATAATGCTTTATTTATAAAGAGAAGACAGTTTAATAAAAATAAGCATAAAATTTACTACTTCTTACGATATTCTATTTTACGAACTTTCGATTTTACGAACAAATTGGTTGTTCCCTACGAGTTCGTAAAAACGAGCGTCTACTGTATATTCAAAGAAAACTCAATATTCTTGAAAAATTCTACGAGGACCTCTTTAACTGTTAATATAAAACTAAAATTATCTTTTGTAAGGGTGGTAAATTATATAAGCATGACAATTATCTACAACAATAACGAATTGAAAATTGATTTTAGCTATATTTTATATTTATCTTTGTATTCCATTTTCTTAATCTAGATGTTTTAATCTTGCCAAAAATTATTTTATTTCTAAAACAAATAGAGCAGTAAACATTTCTTGGTTCATACCGACAGGTGAGAAAATTAATTTGGTTAACTCATGGTTTAAATTATTTGAAGCTTTAATTTTATTAATCTTAACTCATGGTGCTGCAGTTTGGGTGATAAATAATTACACCCATCTAGAATTTTTTTCGTTTGTTAGAAAATTGCTTACGGTTTCCCGGTATGTACCTGGATATATTTTAAGACTTGAACTAGGTCATCCTAAGATCTCTTTAGTTTTTATTTGTTTAATTTCAAGTACTGAATGTATCAATTCAAAACGTCAGATTAGAGGTTTGCAAAAATTTGCTATTTGCACATGTATAACTTATCCTTTGACAGCACCAACAATAAATTTAATTGGGCTATCTCAATTAGAAATATTTTACAAAACAAAGATGTTAATTTTGTTTTCTTTTCTAAGACTATAAAGTTGCTAAAAATTACTCCAATTACCATGCAATTGTATTTTCTCGTAATTTGTGTTTCATCTAATTTTGTATCTGCCTTTGTTAAATTATGTTGCCAACCATTGTAAATGGGCTAGACCTACTACAGGGTGGCAAAATTCTGGGGAAAAAGTTCCCTGATATTTCCCTGATGGGGTGTCACAAAAATTTCCCTGATTTTAGAATTACATTAAGAAACGTTGCAATACATGCTTTGTATGGAAACAAAGTATCCACGCTACAATAATACTGTGGCGGCTGCCCTTTGAGCACACCTCCTCCACTAAATGAGATCTATTGAGCCTGTACCCATGATGGCCTGGCTGGCCAACAATACAATAAATATATTACATTATAAATGAAAATTTATAAGCTATACTTATTGTCAATTAAAATAATAATTTATGGATACAACACAAATTATACAATTGCAACAGGCATAATAGTAATTAAACAGGCTCTCTGGAAGCAGAGAATGCAAAAAAAAAAGCAAATTTTCAATTATTTCTTTTTGAGATAATTTTAAATAAAATTATATGCTTTATATTTTCTATTCCAATATTCAATAAATCGCATATTTATTACCCACTCAAATGTTGCTTGCAATCTAAAGTCCAACACATTTTGCTTTTGTTTCTCCCTCTAGCAATGGTTCACATATTTACAAAAATAAAACTGCAAATATGAAAATGAAAATGTGCATAACCATACTTTTTTTTATTCTTTTTCAGAACTAAAAGGAAATATTGACAGCTAAACTACCAAGAATAAAGGGCATAATAGACAATAATTGTAGTTTTAATGATCAAAATTTGAAAAAGTCCATGATTTTTTGAAAAATTCCCTGACAATTCCAGAATTAAAAAATTCCATGATAATTCCCTGATTTCCCAGTTATGTTGCCATCCTGTACTACAATAAAAAAAATTATGTATCTAAATCTGACACATTTGTTCAGTTTCAGGAAATTATGGAAGTTAATTTATAAAAATTTTAGACTTAAATATTTGCAGTCCAATTATGAAAAGAATTGGCCAGATCCAACGTTCTGTTCCTGGTCGGACTATAAACAGTTAGTCTATAATTATTATAAATTGGCTTCCATAATTTATTAAAAAAAGTCTTAAAGTGAACACTTTTAAAATGTGTTATGTTTAGAAGGCTGAAAATATATCTTAAACCTAACAACCCCTTCCGAGTCTTGTTTTTGAGGTTATGTCTAAATAAAAATACCATAAGTTGTTTCACTACAAAAATAAATCATTTCATTCTTTGTACAACACATTAACTGTAGAATCTAATCCTTAATAAAAACGCACTTGGCTCTTAATAATTCCCTCAAGAAAGGTACAACAGCTCAGTGATAATAGGACATTCACCATGAAAATTTCCCCTCTAAAATAATAATTATGGCAATCATTTGTTCACTTGAAAATCAGCTCAGTATAACCTATCACAAGAAGTAGTACCAACCTAAGATATCTAAATTATGGTACTTCCTCATTTCAAATCAATTAAACAATAGGTGTCAGCTTTAGGTACATTATATGTTTTTACTTTATATTTCCAAAACATGCATTTGATATTTTTTTTTATTTTAATTATTTCAATATAGATCTAAGAAACACCCCAACAAAGTTTGAATTTGAAAATTGTTGAAAAAACATAAATCGGCAGTTTTATAAAAATTGAAGAAAAAAAGCAATTTGATATTAAAATTATATTGATAAAATTGGAATGTTTACATAAAATAAGTAAAAAGGAGCTAGCATGTAAAAAAAATGAAAAATATTAGATTTAAATTAGATAGCAATCTTGACAGTATTCCTAAATCTCTAAACTTTGCAATGTATGGATTAAATAACTTCCCATTATTTTTAGAATTTGGTTTCTTATAAGTGCTGCTAGTTTAAATGCTTTTACACATTTTATTACAAAAAAAATTAATATATTTCAAATAGTGTTGTTTTTTTTTGCAATGTATTTTTTTTCAGTATATTGACAATATTACTACATAAAAACAAAACTCATTCAAAGCATAAATATTATAGGAGAAAGTATAAATATAAAGACTAGTAATTTATCTTTATAGAAAAATTATTTTGTCATTTTTACATTTACATTTTTTTTTAATTCACATAGGAGTTGTGCGCAAATAGAAATGTAATCAATAGTATCATTCTTTTCACTAGCCAAAGGTTAATTTTATGTATTTACGCGCTTAAGAGTATCGGTCAATAATTAAAAAAAATAGGAAAGTCTAATAACTGTTTCTTGCATAAAACTTGATACTAAATTCTAGAATTACTTGGTGCAAATCGAAAACCGTTTTGGCGACTTTTTCAGTCGCCAAGAAAAACAAAACGCACCAAATGTCTTATATCTGTTTTATTTTATGTTCAATATACCATAAAAGAAAGCGAGATATTTATAATTTACTGCAATTATACTCTTAAAATAAAACAACCTATAAGTATAGTATAATATGTATATCTCATTTTTCAATTTAATAAGAAAATCTTAATAGCCGAAACTGCACTATTAATTTTACAAAAATGTCAACTTGATTTTACCACAATTTTAAAAATTAATATATCTTGAATAGATATTTCAAGAAAGGTTTATTTCAGGATAAATTTAAAATGAACTGATATTTACTTTTTCACTAATAAAATGTTGCATTGTTAATCTAAGTGCATACATAAAACTAAGTGAAATACCACTTATATCTTAGTGATTGAAAGGAAATAATGGAATATTTTATTGTCTCAATCTTGTACTTATCTTATTTTTAAATCTCAATCATAAAAGATTAAAATTAACCACAACATACCATTAAAATATAAACATTAAAATTATATAAACATGAAAAAATTTTTATACCTATTCGAATTTCCACTCGAGTAAAAATGACACGCAAAAATTAAAAGCATTTTATTGGACATGTACTTTTGTTATTTAACATTTTTTTATTAATTGTAAAGAGTTTATAAATTGTACCTTAAACCATTAAATTAAAAAAATATTGTAAAATAGAGTATTGTTATGAATTTAAAAATTAAGTGCATTGCTAGAATAATGGTGATCCTTTGGATGTGATATCACGTAAAAAAATTTTAAATATCATTTAGAAAATTGTTTTTTTTAATATATACGAGTATATATATATAAGCTAATTCTCTCCTTTCATATATAGCAAACTAGAATACCATGTGTATAAAAAAATCAATTAAATAGAATGTGCATAATTGCAATGAAATAAAGGTAATGGAATAATGTATAAACTTTGTATTCTATAGAAAGTTATTAATAAAATATTGAAGGTTATTTTTATTGCAAATTTTATAAACTCTTATAAAACATATTTATCAGAAGATTTCACTGAATAAAGTAAATTACCTTTTGGAATTGAGCTAATTGTTCTATAAGAATGTTTACTACAATTATATATATTAGAATAAAACAAAAGCGAAAAAATAAGCATTACCTATAGTAAATTCGCCAAAGTTTTCACTGCATTCAAATTCATCCGGAGGGGTCACTAATATCTTCCAAATAATTAGAAACATTTTCATTTGTCTAAAACATAAAAACTTAATAAGTTGTCAATAAAAGAAAAATTATTTATATATATATATATATATATATATATATAGCTCTTTAATATTTTTTTATATTATGTCTTGCAAAATTGTAATTCATTAAACCATGTACACAACTAAAAAAAATAATAATTAACTTTTAAAACATTAGTCAAGTGTATGTAAACAGACACACTAAGGGTTCTATACTAATATTAGCAGAAATACACCATAGTATCTCCTATAAACAATATGATGAATGATAAGAGAATTACGACTTGGCCTGTTTTTAAGAATATTGCAAACAAGTTAAAAATTCTAAATTTGATAACATGGATAAGATTCAAGTTACAAATAAAAGAAAGCAAGGAAAACTGACTATTTTCCTGTTCAGAAACATCAGCACACACAAAATTTTCGATTTAATTTGTGATCCAATAGTAAAAATAAAAATTTTGAGACATTTTTAATTTTGATATGCCAAATGTCAATATGCATTTAAAAGAAAAACTTTACAATAATACCATTTTTTTTATTCAATTAATTTGAGTGGTTTGAAATATATAAAAGGAAAACTTTTCGTTTAAATTTCCCCTCTACAACATTGTATTTATATTATTTTAGTTGAGCCTGCATAAAAAAAAAGACACTTGATAAAAAAAAGCTGCAGAGTGGCACATTGTTAAAATGTGTGTAAAATACAACAGTGGAAGACAATTAGTTACATTATTACAATTACTTACAGACAATTAGTATGTAAAAAAATTGAAAAATTTGCAGTTTCAGATGTAAATATTGTGATGTACAAGAGGAATATCTCATTCACTAATCAAAAGTTATGACTATGATAAGAAAAAGATAGAATGGGTCAGGCAGTGATGAAGTAACTTAAGACTAAAGCCACTGAAGATTTTGTGAATAAAATTAGTCATGCTTATTGGAGATAAAAGCTTATAGCCAAAGGCAAAAGAAAAAGTATCCTGTAGTCATTAAAAATTCAAACAAACAATGATTTTGTCATGTAGCTGGAGTACATAAAACCAAATTCATTTTTTATCAGGAAATCACAAAACTCACAGCCTTTAAAGGCATGAAAATTTTCCCTATGGTTTATCACTCAAACACACTTGGATGACCTAAGTTTTGATAAACGATTCATGAACTATTTTGTTCCGGAAGCTCATCATCTAACATGAATAACATGTTCCGGAAGCTATTCATCTAACATGAATAGGCATTTTAGTTTAGGCAAAAATTGTGCTAATACTGGATAACCGTACAGCTTATCTTTTACTGGGACTGTTAGTGAAAGAAAACATTTTGATGTTGTTTCTTCCTTTTCATCCAGTTTTTATTTCTAGAAATGTGACATGAAAAATCTATTTTATAGTAATAGACTTTAAATTTAACTTATAGAATTATCTTTCAAAAATATTGTAAAAGAATAATATTAAACAATAGTCATTAAACTTTCATTCCGAAACCAAAAGTAACTACAGCAAATATTTTTATCTCTAAAAAATTATGCGATAATGCATATTAAAACAAGGCTTTAATGCAATTGAAAGTCTACTAAGAAAAATGACTATGAAATTTTAATTACTTTTCTTCTTCAGGTACACTATTATCAATATTGAACAAGTATTCTTCGGTTATCTTTCCATATTTCTTCAAGACAAACTTCACCTGAATACTACAATCATTCCTTTCATACAATTCTGTAGCTGTGTCAAGACAAGTCTTAATACGCGCTTGATCTTCTTCTAATCCTAAAATCTAAAAAAAAATTTTAAATTATATTAAGGGACCATAAATATTTTAAAATACTAAATACATTAAAATATAAAAAGGATTTTATGAAACATAGACAATTCCTTATTTTTTTTTTAAATACACTACAAAAGTTTAACTTAATTGATAAAATTTCTAAAAGTAGTACAGTGTTAATTTATCAATAAGGTTGCATTTCTCCCTTTTTATTTCTTGGAAGAATCATTCACATTTAAATGAGCTCAGTTTGCAATTTTCTTTTATGGCATGAATCAGTAAAAATAAGATTAACAAATACAATTGATTTTGGGACACTTCTTTGCAAGTCCAGTGAAATAGAGAGAAAAAAATACAAACTATGATTTATTGTTCTTTGCAGTAGATTTTTTCCCAGACAAAGGAAATCAAATTGTTTTACCCTTACTAAGCACCTCTTGAAGGAATAAGTGAATGAAAGAGGTATCTTCACATATAAATAGAGAGCTTTGTTAAATAAAACTGTAAATATCCCTGCTAAAAATATGTAAATCACAAAACTTCGACATTTTTATTAACTGAAAGAAATTTTTATATCAATGGCAGAGTGATACAAAAGAATAACCAATTCAAATTTAAGAAATATTAAACTTTCCTTACATATTTCTCTTATTTATATACATATTTTTCATATCCCTAACAAATACAGGGGTGTCAATATTTTGTAACTACGCAAAATACTTTTAACATATGTTATGTAATGGTCAGGGTTGGGTTTCTTCCAAGAAAGGGAAAGAAACTAGAAAAAAAACCAGAAGGAAATAACAAAACAAAACAGTTACTCAAAATTAAAATATATTAACTATATAAAATAATTACTCAAAATATAATATATCAAATCCAAAGTGCATAACTTAATAAAATATTATTTTTGGAAAAATAAGTATTCTAATAACTAACTTCAGGTATTTACAATTTTAAGAGTAGAGATTTTTTTACAGTTTCTGCTATTTCTGTAAAAAAAAACTTGCTACAAATTCTTAATTTTCATATAAAATTGCATAATTTTAAAGTTAAACTACTGTGCAACATATTAAATGATAAAATTAAAATTTTTTATTTAAATAATCTGTAAAATAAGTTTCATCCTACAGTAGATACTACCTGTTAAAGAAGTTTAAATAATAAAAAAAATTATGCTGATTTTAAATTGAAATTAATAACTTTTTATAGATTTTGCATATTTTGGATGTTCAGGTACCCAATGAAAAGCTTTAGTCAGGTGTGTGATCCAAGCTAAATGATGTAATTATTAATTTAGCATAATTAAATTGTTATAGTTATAATTAAATTTACTTAAGGTTATTTAAAAGAAAAATGCATTTATTGTATTTTACGAAGTTCCAACTTATGTTACATTTTTAAAGAAACACAGCTTCTTCCATTTCTTTCACTAGTTGTTCAGACCGGTTTCTTCAATATGGCAGACATTTGTCAACCATGGTAGTAGTGGGAAAACTGGTCCGATAATACATATTATTTGTAAAAATGTATTATGAATCTTCACATCAAGTTATCGTATTTTAGCTTGACGCCAAAAAATAGAACCAAGTAGTATGTTTGTAAAAATGAGCCGATCAAAGAGAAAATACGATATTTTTGAGATTCATTAAATTTCTTGATAAATTACAAAAGTTTATAATATAATTCAATAATTTAAAATAAAAAAAGAAAATTACCCAACAACGAAGACCTCTCCAATTAGTTCTTATAAATTCCTCTTTTGGATGTACTTCATTCACATACAGGAGAGCATTGATGGCAAGCTCGACTAAGCCTATTGTAGAAAGCATATTATCACACTCAAATGATTGTACTAGACATCTTTCAGTACAGGCGCGTAACCTCGGTCTTCGTTTCCTTGCCAAGTAGACTACTCTCTTTATACATTCTAAACCCATTTTCACTATCGTAATATAAAACGAAACACGAACTAACAACACCGTCGATAACGGTAAAAGAAGAACTTAACAGGAGCTTATCAGTCGATCAAAGAGAAAATTTGAAGTTGCCAATTCTTCATTTGTAGGTTTGCACGTGGAGTTGAGTGGTTGATTACTTAGATCACTTACTTAAAATCACTGAGCTAAAATAATATAACTATAAGAACTGGAACAAGAATAAGGGGTAACCGATCACTTTACTCCTTTTTGAGCGAATGTAGAAAAACATATACCTCCTTGTGCGAAGGTAGAAAAAATAGACCTTTCGTATAAATTTGCGTAGTTTTAAAGACGCATTTCTGGCTTTCAAAAATACATTAAATGCGATAAAAAAAAATTATATACTTATTTTATTACATACAGGGAAAACAAGACAAAAAGCAATAAAAAAAATGTACCATTTCTTTTCAGAGACGGATTCAGATTTTTAGTGCCCCTATCAGGAGGTATGGAATACCCGCAGTAAAATTAGGGGGAGGGGGATTTTTTTCTCCGTTTTCTTTTTTTAAAAACAATTTTGAAAGTGCCGCATGCAGTCCACGGGCCGTGGGTTGTCGCCAAACCTTGCTCTAGGCTTATAAGAATTCAATCTATCCTCTCTGAAATTGTGTTCCGGAGTATATTTTTAATAAGTGTCAACTTGGGATAATTATATTTCACCTGCTGCAGGATTTAAAGGTTAGTGGTCTCCTCTGCTGAATATGTGGTGCGGGCTCTCCAACTAATAGGGTATTTGGGGGGGGGGGGTATGGAATACCCCTAGTAAAACAATGGGGGGGGGGCCGGATTTTTTTTTTTAATGTATTCTAGTACTTCAAATTAAATCATTTTGTGTGCCAATCAAATTGGAATACACTGCTTTTTGTAAATTTCCAATTGTAAATTACAAAATTTTAAAGATTTCAAGGTGCAAATGGCATTCTGTAATCCATGAAAATAAGAATAAATAATAAGCAAATTAATAAAAACAACCATTTCCAAAAAACATTCAAACAATGCCATCGCAAATGAAACATTTTTTTAAATAACTTAAAAGTATTAAGATATATATTTACATTGTACAAATCAATTACGAAAAATAAAATTTTCCTTCATTATAAAAAGATTGTAATATATATTGTTTTCATTAGAATTTGGATTACCATCCTTCCAAATAATTTTTCCCTCCTGCAAAGTTGACTTCCTTTTTTATGGCATGTGGTGAGGGTCCCTTCGTGGTGTGGGCCTCTAGGCTGCAGCCTATGCCTAAATCTGGCCCTGCTAGGGTTGGCAAATTCCTATCAAAAACTAATTTTTTTCCATACAAAAAGCGGAGGACCGAGAAGTTCACACGCGTTTTACCCCCCCCCCCCCCCTCAATAACAAGCTCTACGGCCTATAGCTATGACCCTGCGTCGGTCTTGAATGTTTCATAAATTAATTATTAATATTTTTGACCTCTTTTCTTGCGAGTAAGAAAGTATTGTTGCCATGCGAAAGGTCTGGTGTTTGGTTTGGTTGGCTATATTTCATAAAAATACTTTACAAAGGAATAAAATAGGTGTAAAATAAGGTTCTGCGCAGTAATCTGTATCCCGAGAGGCATTCCACAGATGAGTTTTTTTTTTGTGCGCTCCGGTCGGTTTTTATGTTCTACGCAGAAAGAAACTGTTAACTGTATCCCAAAAGATGCATTACGCTGAGGGCTTCTTTTGCGCAATACTGCGTTATACAAAGGCGTCTCTTTCCTTTCCATCTCCTTTATCTGGGGGTCCCAAAGATAATGGAGATTTTCCCTATACTCTCCTCCCTGGTGGGTCCATAGGGCCAAGGTACCGTCGTCGGCTAACAACCGCATCCATAAGGTTGAAAAGTTCGAATACGGTAGAAAAATAGTCCTTTCGCATATGTATCCGTGGATTTAAAAACGAATTTCTGGCTTTCAAAAGGACTCCCAATTGCCCAGTGGATAAAGCGTTCGAATTTTGTTTTGGTTCATTAACGTCGCACTAGAGCTGAACAGTGGGCTATTGGCGACGGTTCGGACTCTATCTCAAAGGAAAGACACCCGATAACACATACACTTTCATATGCATGCACCTAGTTATTTTAGAACCATGTTCACATGACGAGGAAACACCTGAACTGCCACCCAACGCCTTATCAATAGACGTCGGGACTTTGGACTCCGATCAGATTTATCGTGCATCAGTCCCGTATACACGCTGAGGCCTCCGTGACCGAGCGGTTAAAGGCGTCAGCTGGGAATACGAAGATTCCTGGTTCGATCCTACGATGGACTTAACAAAGAAAAGTAAAAAAAAAGTAGTGATCTTGTGATCGGAGGGTTGCCAGCTTCGCTACAAAATATTAAAAAAGTCGTCCAGAACATCCGCAAAAATTAACGGCGTGTATATACGGGACTGGTTCACGATAAATCTGATCGGGGTCCAAAGTCCCGACGTCTATCTGTTGAAGGCTTTGGGTGCCAGTTCAGGTGTTTCCTCGTCATATGACCATGGTTCTAAAATAACGAGGTGCATGTATGAATGTGTGTGTATGTGTTCCAGGGTCTTTCTTTCGTGATAGACCCGAACTGTCGCCAATAGCCCACTGTGAAGCCCTAGTCCGACGTTAACTAACCAAACCAAACCTGTATATACACGCCGTTAATTTTTGCGGATGTTCTGGGCAACTTTTCTAGTATTTTGTAGCGAAGCTGGCAACCCTCCGATCCCAAGATCACTACTTTTTTGTTACTTTTCTTTGTCAAGTCCATCGCCTAGGATCGAACCAGGAATCTTCGTATTCCAAACTGATGCCTTTAACCGCTCGGCCACGGATACAAATACAAATATTGACGACCAACTACAGGCTCAAGGCCCAACAAGGTTGATCTATCTAGTACTATCTCCCAATGCATATCTAACTTCTTCTTAAAATCCGTTACTCCTTTACAATGAACAATATTCACTGGCAAGTTGTTCCATTTGTCTATTACCCCTATTATAGAAATAGTTATTTCTCCCTTCCCGATGTAAATGGGTTTTGTTTAACTTAAACCCATGAAACTCTCGTTCTATCACTCATATTAAAATCTAAACCCTCCACATCTCCTTGTTTGATAAATAGTAGCCATTGACATTTTAGTAGCCTTGTGCTGAATCTTCTCTAACAATTCAATGCTTTTTTTAAGCTTTGGTGCCCAGAACTGTACAGCATACTCAAGATGTGGCCTTACTAAACCTCTGTACAATGGCAAGATAATATCCTTAGATTTTGATAAAATACTTTTCCTGATGTACCCCAACATTCTATTAGCTTTTTTGCTAGCCACTATGTACATTGATGACTCATTTTAAAATCCTCATTTACCAACACACCCAGATCACTTACAATCTCACTATTTTTGATTTCTGCACCCTGTAAAACATATGCAGCCTTACTATTTTTGATACCCATGTGCAACACTTGACATTTACTGATATTAAAAGACATACCCCATTTAACAGCCCATTCTGATATTTTTGTTAAATCCCCTTGTAATTGCTCTATTTGTTCCCCAGAATTCGTAGTCCCCATAATTTTTAAATCATCTGCAAAGATGCTGACCTTGCTCCCAATCTCCCAACTAACAAAAACTTCGAAAAGGCGTCCGAATAGTAATTAGACGATTGCGAGTTCAAGTCCGACTGATGGACTAGGTTAAGAAAAGTAAAAATGTAGTGATGGAGGGTTTGTCAGCTTCGCTACTAAAGTACTACTAGTCTAAAATATAGTTGAGCGAAGCGTGCGGAGTACCGTAGGGGCGAAGCCCCTTTTACCTCCTATATGACTATAAATGATGAGCTAGTCTAAAAATATCCTACAAATTTTACTGGCGTGTATACGGGACTGGTGGGCGATAAATCTGATTGGGGTCCAGTGTCCTGACGCCTATTGAGGTTGCGTCGGATGCCAGCTCTGGTGTTGTCCTTGTCATCTAACCATGGTTCAAAAATATGAGACACTGGTCCCGGATCTTTCTTTCGAGACACCCCACACCATCGTCAATAGCCTATTATGCAGCTCTAGTGCGATGTTGTTAAACCAAACCAAACCGTTTACAGTTAACTGTAACTTTTTATTATCCCAATGTTTTTGTTTTGAAGATTTTGAAGAAGAACTTTTTCATTTTTAAATGTTATATAAAAATGTGTATTAAGATTTAGTTGACGGAATTTGGTAATTTAAATTTCATTTCTAAAATCGATCATAATTTATTTTACATTATGCGTTTTATAAAAATATGCACAATAACGAAATATTAAACATTTCCCCATAATAATATTCTATTTTATCGAATACTCTTTGTATGAATAAAACGAAACCACTATTTACCTGTAAAACAATGTTATAAATGTAATAACATCACCTAACATAAACTTAAAAAAAAAAAAAACATTTTTAGTGTCTGTCGACGTTTGTAAGTTTGAACAAGGTTCATTATTTAATTGTTGGTGATTTACACTCGACTGTTTAATAACTTCTACAATCTAATTGTTACTAATCAAATTTCGAAAATAGTTACTTCTATTTTATCGAGTTTCTTGTCCGAAAGAATGAGTTTTTGTTACTGAAAATTAATAATTGAAGTGGCAAGTGGAAGAAGGGGTTTAACTAACATTTTTGAAAAAAATCTAATTTTGATGTAGATGAAAGCTTTAAGTACATACTTCTTCCTTCAAAATTGTATGGCTCTATTTGATTTATTTAGCAGATAGAGAGCAGTAAAAAGTATATATTTCACTTTTAATTGTTCGATTTCATTAAGTGAACGTAAATGTGCGAGAATGTGCCAATTTCTTAACCTACCACCACTAATCACGCTCATGATCGATGAATACGAAAAAGTATTGTGCCAATTTTTACCTTGGCAGCAAATAGTGGATGCTAAACTAAAGTGTCCGTTTTCTTCAAAATTGTTGTCAGTGAAAACGCTGTTTAGTGTCAGTGAAACCGCTGTTTAGTGTAAGTGAAAAGCTCCTTCTTCCGTTTGCCCCTTCATTTGTTCTATAATGATTTGGGAAAATTAAAATATGTTTTTAAAAGAAGACTGTAGTATTTTACAAACCATTTTATGGTGTATATATTGTTTAAACATATTATTCATAAGTCAATTAGTTTAATAATCACAAATATTTTTCAGGGTGTCCAGCAACATATAATTTGGTAATTGTGTAAAAATCTGGGATTTTTAAAAAATTGTTATAAAATCAGAGAATTTGATAATGATTTTCATTACAAAGTTGATTTTTGGCTATTATTGCTATATGATGATTGACGTCACAGACTTACAAAAATAAAGCAAATTTTCTAGAATTCAAGGTTAGACTGTAACCTCAAGATGAAAAGATAGAATAAAATTATTTTAATTCTGTCTATATGGTACCAATGACAAATTTTTTGCACTATTAAAAATTAAAATTCGAAAAAAAAAAGAAATTCCTATACTTCACTTCACCCTAATTGCACATTTAAAAATGGTACTTTTCTACTAAACGGCCTCGAATAGTCGCCAAACAAAAGTTTGTCGCTGTATTGATTATTTACAATTTTAATGTTGCCACTCACAAAATAAAATGTTAAAAACAGTCGTAAATATGATTTACGATTAGATGACATAAAAAAAGTACACTATAAAATATAAAGACAATAAGTCGCACTTGACCTGTGCAATGGGCTATTGGTTACGGTTCGAGGTAAAGACTTTCGCTCGACAGAGGATTTGGCTGTGTTTTCAAGTAGACATCAAACGACATGATAAGTTACGTCTTTTTTTCTGATCTTTTTGTTTAATTCCAGTGAAATGCACAATTACAGTTAACAACTAAAGCGCTGTGTCTTATTTTCAAACCACGGTTGGACGACGCGTTAATTGATTGATTGGATGACGCTCACTGCGTAATGGGCTAGCGGTGACGGTTCAAAATTAATTTCGAGGGCTTTCAATCAGGTCTGCACGATTGAATGAAATAAAGTCAGACTTGAACTCCACAATGGGCTAATGTCGACGGTTTAGAATTGATCTCGAAGCTTTGCTTTGGTTAATTAACATCGCACTAGAGCTTCACCTTGGGATGTTGGTGACATTTCGGCGCCTATCTCGAAGGGAACAATGTCTCATATTTTTGAACCACGGTCAGATGGCGAGGACATCACCTGAGCTGACAATCCTTCGGGCAGTCGTTTAGGGCATTTCGACAGCACTCTTAAGCGCACGTGCGTACCGCCCGCTAAAGTCACAGACTCCTGACATCGATTTATGGACCCGAGCAGTTGTGGACTTCGGCCTCCGACTACTCAGGATTACATCCATGACCCCCTCCGGGCAGTCGATCATGGTGCTTGCAGGCAATCCTTCGGGCAGTCGTATGGGACATTTTGACAACACTCTTAAGCGCATTCTAAACAAATTTAATTTAATAGCTATCCTAAAAATCAAACATGTTTCCAAAATTATAAAAAATATTCACCAAACCCAATTTAAAATCGTTTGAACCAAACCCATAATTTACAAATATCCGAGAGTTCGTTAAACACTTATATATTCTAACCAATCAACAATCGTAAGGCAATAGACGATTAGTGTCAGATCGCGGAGGAAGTCATCATCCCTCCATGATGATCGTCATCTTACCATAGTTAAAAAATACGAGGCATCGTTCCCGGGTCTTTCCTTCGAGATAGACCCCGAACTGTGGCCAATATCCCACCGTGTAGCTCTAGTGAGAAGCTAATTAACCAAACCAAAATCAACTTAAAAGAAACTGTCTTTTAATTATATTGAGCAAAGACACTAAAAAAAGGCATGTTCAGTCTACTCTCCCGTTTTTATTTACCTCAGTATACTCAATCAAATATAAAATTTTGTGTATGATAATCTCTAGGGTAAATAACCTTGCCTCCGTCTACTTTCCAGTTTTTATTTAGCTCAGTACACTCAATCATTCCATCAACTGAAACGAGATCTTTTGTGTATGGTAATCCCTACGGTAAACAACTTTGGCGCATTTTCGCTCGTTGGCATACGAGGCCGTATAAAAGAAAAGAACCTTAAATTTTTTTTAATTAAAACAAATATTTTATATATAGAAGTGAAGAGTTTTTAAAGAAAATCGAAAAAAAAACACTAAACTAACTATTCACAAACATAGTTCTTGGAATTTTAAAATTTGCCATATGCAGTACAAGAAATGTGTAGCCATAAAACAGTATAATAGGTTCTTCCATTTCACTGAAAATTTTAGTGGTATTCATATTTCTGACCAAATATAATCTCTTTTCTACTGTAACTGTCTACCAGACAAATATCTACTCATCACTGGCCCTGCATTTCAGGGGTTTAATGATAAGAACCTCCCATTCCTTGAGAAGAGTGGGAAACATCATTAAAGACAGATGTGTTTATTGCTTTGAAAATATTATTTCCATGAGGTGCATTCCGAAAAATCAATTAAAATATACTACCCCAATTATTATTGTCCAGGTTTTTAAGCCATGACATATCGATATTTTCACAATAGGCAATAAAGTGTGGTCCAAGAAATAGGAAAGACTCGGGAACTTGAAATAATAATCAATTTTTCTAGTTATCCGGTATTCATTATAAAAAATACTGATTGATCCAATTTGTTAAAAAATTTCTGTGGTTTAAAAAAAGTTCTTTTTTTAAAAGGATGGCCGCATTGGCCTAACGGTTACGGTAACAAGCTACATTTTTTAACAATGGTCAGATGAAAAGTCGATTTTGGGATCAGGAAAAGAAACATTGCTGGTATCCCCTTGGAGAAGTCATTTGGAGTTTCTCAGCCCTCTCCCAGAACAGTCAGTTTTGGCATCAGGCAGTGCCACATTGCTTTTAAAAAACAGCTGGTATTCCTTTCTATCAGTCTCTTGGGGCTACTCATCCCTACGAGTAGTCGGTTTTGGCACCGAACAATGCCACATTGCTTTTGAAAAAGAGCTGGCCCCCTCTTCTAGCATTCGTTTATAGCTACTCAACCTAAATCGAATTCTAATCAGTAATCTCGTCATTTCAACAGATTATAGAAAAGGAATAGGTCGCCATCAAAAACTTAACAAACAGAAGAAAGATAAATAAAGTGTACTGTATGACTGAGCCCCATTCATTCCCTGTATGCGCTTTGTTTTATTTTCAAGATTTTGCACGCATTGGTGCCTAATTTTTTATTAAACAGCTAAGAAAATTTTTTGCCATTCATGAACAAAATGAGTTTTATATTATAATTACGAGCTTCAAGAATCTCATTACATACTTTGCCTAAATTGCATTAGGTAATTCCGAAAATGCCAGGGATTCTATAGAATGCCTGGATTTCATACTTTGCCATATAATTGCTTTTAGGATTATAAAAGTTCCTTGATTCAAGAACTTTATCAGGAAACTTTTCTTTGAATTTTTTTTATCACCATAAATTACTAAATTGTTTATGAATAACAAGATAATCATAATGGAGTTGTACCTTAAACTGTATTCCAGAAGAAACATGATAAAAAATTTAATAGTTAAGGCCTTTTTGATTGAAAAATTATTTTTATTATGTATTATTCAATTTTCTAGATTATTAAAAAAAGAGCTGATAGAAATATCAAAGCCAAAGGGGAAAAAAAATGGAAAAGAATTCTTCACAATCAGCACAGTCAGAAAAGGAGAGGTTAGAGTGGATCCAAACCTTTGAAGAACTACATAAACTTCATATTGAAGATAAAAAAGACTTAAGGACTAAAATGGTTGCTAAAATAAAACAAAATCCTTTCGTTCCGATCGGTGAGTTTATAAATTTATAATATTTAAAGCATGTTGTTAAGCTAATTAAAATGAAAACTTTTACAATGTACAATATTATTTTAGGAATGCTCGCAACTACAGCTGCTTTATCTTTTGGACTTTATTCCATGAAGACTGGAAATAAGAGAAGATCTCAGTTGATGATGAGAACCAGAGTGTTATGTCAAGGATTTACTGTTGTTGCATTACTACTGGGAATTGTTTTTGCATCAAATGCAAAGCCCAAAGAAAACTAATTGTATTTTACTGTATATTTATAGCAATTCAGTGTACATAGGTAATTTAGTAACTGAATAAAAGTTTCCAAATTTATATGGCAATAATGTTTAGGATTGAAACATAACATATCAGTTGTAAGCAATTTTTAATAAACAAAATTTGAACTTTAAAATTTTTATTCTGGTTTCACTTCATATTTTATATGCCTAAATGATTCACTGAGCAGAGAAAAAGCTATTAAGCTATTTTAAGTAACAAAACTATTGCCTACTTTTAAAATTGAAATGTATTTATTTAAAGTAAATTCTCACAAATGAAAAGTATATTGAAAAGTTTGTTTTAACTGTCTCTTGGTCTGTTAAAACTATAAACTTAGAACAATCTCATAACTAAAAATATTTGAGTACAGCTTGAGTAGCTTCCTTTATTGATGACTTTTAATAACACTTTTATTGTTTGATTTAATGCTACATTGGTTGATAGAATTCTTTTATTTGAATTCTAGTTGCTCTATATCAACGAATAGTAAGCCCAAAACCACTAGCTTATATTGATGAAAGATGTTTATTAATAGGGGTGTGAGAGGTGTGTAACAAAATGCTATAACAAATTTATCAATTAAAAATGTATCAGTGATGTCAAGAGTTACCATTTTATGATAAATTTTCCATAGCTTGTAGTTAATCCATTTTTGAGCATGAAATTATTCCATAATGAATTTTATTGTTTAATATGGCAATTTTTTATGTATTGGAAATTGCTTTTGATACATATTTAACATTAAGAGTAACATTCTAGGCCTGCCAACCCCCTCCTACTTTCCCCACTTAATGTTCAAGCTTAACTTCTGTTGTATTCCTCAAAGGGCTAGTCGTTAACTCATGCGTATATACTTAATTTCATGTATAAAAAGATGGTCGAAATATATCGCAAATTAATGAGTTACTAATCAGGGCTAGTAAAAGTGTATAAACAAGTACGTACCAAGGTCTGATAGCTTTAAGACAAAACTTATACTGGCGTATAGTCTGCTTTTTGTTTATTTACAAAATGGCTTTCTACCACAAAAATATCTTTCTGGTATATAAACAATGTGACTTCAATCATCAATCTAGACTCTTGACAGTTATTCTAGACATCACTAAAGAAAACACGGGCCTACTGATGTTGGGATATTCTATTGTCAAAACAAGATGGTTACACTACTCCATGTGCTTCACAAAGGCTCTCTGGCTGGCCAGAAGTATAGAGAAGAAATTGAAATTATTCTGGACATTTCTGCTGTCATAAATCAGGAGTGGGTATCTTTGTTGTTGTATAGTATAAATTGCTGTCTTTTTTTATAAAACTGCATTCATACCAAATTTCATTAAATTCTGTGTAGTTTTTTTATTTATGATTTTATTATTTATAATGATTTTTATTTTTTTATTAACAATTTATGATTAAACAGTTTTTAAAGTTGTTTTGAGACCCAAAAATCCTGTGGGTGAGACTGCCTCTTAGTATTTGGGTCATTTTCTCTTAACTGAGATTTTCTTGCAAGTACACCTTAAGTAAAACACCCCCCAAAAATCCATTTAATTAAATATATATTTTTTTAAACTAATTTTCTTTGGTCGAAATGTCATTACCCTGTGTGTCCCTCTACCTCCACTTCGGAATATGAATATTACTAAAAATACTAGTTAAAATTATCATATTTATTTTATGTCTGACTAAAAAGGTTAACAAATGTTTTTTAGTTTAACTAAAAAAATATAAATTTACAGAATTAAAATAATTTGTTTTTTCTATATACAAATTATTAAACTTTGTCCTTGGGTTTTTGAGTCATTACACTGTCCTGAATTGCATGCATAATTTTTATAATTAGCAATACTGTTATTGTTATAAAATGCCTATTGCAGCAATTAGCAGTGGTAATATATCTGTTAGACAACTGGGATTTCAGAAAACTAAGCATAATTTTGAAAAAATTACAAAATTTAATAAAATTTTTGCTTTGTGTTTTTCAGTGTTGTCATTCCCCAATGTCTATGGACAAATTTTTTAATTTAACCCACCGACGCTCAAGCGATTTTAGGAATTGTAAAGTTGTTTTCACTGTTTAGAAGTTTAATTAATATTTCCTGAACATAATATTTTATAAATCTGTAATTAATTGTAAAGAGATAGCTTGTAAATTGTACCTAAAACTTTTACATTTAAAAAATATTGTACAATGGAGATTTTTTATGAATTTAAAAATTGAGTGCATTACTGGAAAAACTGGAGATCCTTGGACGAGACATCACATCCATAAGCGTCAGGGGGTTAACTGTAAACTTTATGTTTGGAAACGTTTGAAATGGCTTTGTTAAAACTATATTTAAAAAAAATTGTGTGAGGTTTATAAAGTTATTTTACTATTGGAAGTTTTGTCATTCCCCTGTTGGTGTTTATAGCAGGGGAATGACAAAAGACCATTATTTACATTTCATTGACTTTAAATACATGTTAAATATAATTTTAATGCATATAAACTATTAATTTTTATTAATTTAATATTAAAAAAATATTATATATACTATTCAAAATACATTACAATTAAATTATCTTCAAATTGAATTATAAAAAATAATGAATGTTAAAAAGTTATTACATTTAAGGTGTACGTATACACTTGAACATTTTTTTTTTATTTATGAATTTAAAAATCTAGTTTTTTCGTGTAGGAAAACACCTTAAAAATAGTGATGAATCATTTAAAAAAATTCTGAATAAAATAAAATACAAATTACCTAATTAGCATTTTATATGTTAATTAGCATGTTTTTTCAAACGTGATTACGCAAGTTGTAATTAATCTAGAAGCATATTTTTTGTTGGAAATTACTCGCAGTATCTTTCTTAATGTTATGACCCTCCAAAAAGATTATAGCATTAAAAGTTTGTTTTTTAAATAATTTTTTACCTCGACAGTCCCTAAAAAAACACTTTTTTATTCAAATTTTCAACTTTAAAATTCTATTGAAAATTATTTTTTGAACAAATCGTTTTGATGGAGGGTCATAACATCTTACAACTAATATAAATTTAAAAGAAAAAATAATTTTCTCAAAATGTACAAGCAAACTTGAGTTATCATGTTTCGAATGAAGGGACATATGTTAAAAATACAGTTCTTCAGAAATCAAGTGTAAAGTTTACAAAACATATTGCCATTGCAAGCGCGGCCATAGAATAACAATTTGTAAATAAAAAAGTTTTTGGAATATTTACTCAATCTTGGTATCATCTGAAAGATACTGAATTGGGGAATACTATAGAACCAAAAAAATATTTTTCAATTTTTTGCCGATTTTCGTTTTTTATAGTGTGTATGTACACCTTAAGCATACATTTATTTGATCATCTTAGAAATATGTTTTATTACAACTGCTTATGAGACACCTTAATTCAAATTTTTATCAAATGTAAATTAAGTAAGAAAATTAAACTTTTATTTAAAATAAAAAGTTCTTAACAGTGCATTGTTCGCGATACATAATTTCCAAATAATTGTATTTACAGACATGATCCCTTTACAGCTTATTAAAATGTTAAATTAATGTTTTTCTTGAAATTGTATGGGTCAAATAATATTCATATAAAATAATTAGATAATATCAATACGTTATAAGAAAATATATTTTTATTTACTACTGTATTTTGGGGTTTAATTTATTTTAGTATGATATTTTTAAAGTATGTCATAAAGTTATATATTACACAATAATTACAGCATTTTAATAGATTAAGTTATGCATGTCATTCCCACATATCAGCTTCAAAATTAAATGTTTTGATAATTACTGTTTTGAACAATAAAACATTTTGTCTGAATAGCATTTATTAATCTAAATGGTAGTAAAACAGTATTTAAATATATAAGATTTTTTTTAAAAAAATTGAGTCAGAAAGTGCACGTTTAGAGAAAATGACCTACTTATTGTTGCTTTTAAAAACATTTGAATTTTTTATAGCTGCAAAGAAGATTGATTTTGTTTAATTGCAAACGAGCCGAGTGTAGCTGCACTGTAAGCAACGTTTTGCAGTTCCTTGTTTTAAAGTTTTATTAGGATAAATGTTATTTCTGTTTTTTTTTTCCTTTCAGAATATGATTCATACCTCTGCAAGAAGATATAAATTGAATGTTATCAATTTCGTATAATTAAATATCACTTAAAACCACCTCACAATTGAACTCGGTCATAAAAAAAATATAGTCCCATAAAAGTTTTACATCTATGGGACGTTAAATTTTTTAAATTATCTCCAGAAATTCAAGGAGAAATGCCAAAATAGGTAAACATTTTCAATCTTGGACAGATTTTTTTTTTAATTTGTCCAATACAGAATAAGATGGAAAAAAAAAATTAAATCATCTACATAGATGACAACTTGTTAGAAACAATAAAAGGTACACAAGTAGAACTTAACAAAACTACAATTTTTTTGTCTCTTTTGAATGTAGGCAATGAAGCCCCACAGTTTAGTAATTATTTCTTTTATCTGTTCATTACTTTTTAATTGAGTTGTCAAATAGCTGTAGTAGCTCTATTTTTAAGTGAAGCAATCTTTTCTTATTGGCATGGGATTTTTAATTAAAGATAAACAGGAATTTATTTTCCATAAAGGGTATTTGCATTATAATTTGAATTTGCAAAATATTCGAATAAGTATGCTAATATGGCATAGTTTCATACCTAAAATATTATACATGTTAGAACAAATAGATAAGTAATAATTTTTATTTCAAACAATAGAAGCCAATTCCATAATTTTTTATTACAAAAATTATGAATTTGTGACTATAGCTGAAATTGAGTTTGTCCAGGGTGTGTGTCAGATAATGTTGGCTTGTCTAGAATGACTTTTTTCACTGCCCCAGTATGGTTTCAAACGTAAAGCAATCATACTAATTTGATGTGTATAAAAAGTTAGTAATAATTTGTGTCATATAAAGAACATTTTATTTTACTTCTAAACTTTAATTTTAAAAAATTGCACTAACAGTTTATTAAATTTGTTACATTTTTATTCCACAATAAATTTGTTTAATTGGCTAGCATATATTAAGTGCAAGCTGCAATATAGGAAAATAGAGAACACACAAAAGATTAAAAGACATTTTTATTGGTAATAAAATTCTTTAAGCATACAGTAAAATCTATGAAAAGTTACACAAGTTCCTAATATTGATTAAAGAATTAAAAATGTTTTCCTTAATTCAATTGAATTTACAGAAATATGAAGAAAAAAAATTATATTTGTATTAAAATTAAATATATACAAATAGTGTAAAGTAAAAAGTTACAAATATGAAAAAAGTGAAAATCAATGTTAAAAGAATGCCCCAAACAACACATACTATGTTTGGGGATTAACAAAATCTCTTAGCATGCTTTCAATTCTTCCTGAACAAATTTTATATTTATTAAAACTCAAGAAATGAAACAAATAAGAAATTTAAACAGTTTGTTTTTACAAGACACAAACATTACAGTGTGAACACTAGTCTAAATTCATTAAAATTATTAAAATACAACCATGGTAATGATTCATGGAAATACTTTGGCGCATTTTTATAAAAAACATTTTAAGTAACAATTTATTCATATAGTATTAAAACCTTTATCAGTACAAGTTAGAACTAAGCAAAAATTACAAATAACATCAGTTATTTAGTTTAGACCATCAAATAGAATAACAGCAAGATAATAAGTCAGCACTTATTATCTAAATTTTAACTTTTATCACTGACAACATTATTTATTTTAATAAATTTTTTTAGATAGTTTATCAATTATTAAGTTAACTTTAGTTATAAATATTTGAAAGTGTTTTACATTAAAATTGAAAAGCTCATATAACCATGACTATAGATGCATACTAATCTTTGGTAAATGGCTCATCTATACTCATTGCATTTATAAAAATTAATCTGCAGATTTATTTCACTTAAAAAAAAAACTCCTCTAATAAAATAGTTTATATTTCTTAAGAGCAGAACACAGTATTGGTCATGTTTCGATCACACTATGTCTGTAAAAAAAATAAGACAAAATTACCATAATGAATTTTTACAAAACATATACAATATATTTTCTAGTTATTCTGAACAAATAATTTTTACTATAGGATGGTCACATTTACAAAAAGTTTAGCTCATTACCAAAGAGAAACCTTGACCATAACAGACGCTTGAACCACCCTTGAATTTTTGATTTTTAAAAGTTTTTCCACTAGCTTTTAATCAAAGCTTTAAAAGTTCTCTAATATACATCTTAATTTCAAGCATAGCTAGTTTAAAGAAATATGGAAATAATTAAAATTAAATGTTTTTTACTGAAAAAAGTTATTTTAGATATATTTTATTTTAAGATAAATAAATACAATTATAATTTTACAAATACTAACTTATTAAGTTTTGATTAAAGTTAAAATTTTTTACAATGATTTTGGCTTAAAATTATAATGTGTTATTTTCAGAATTATTATGTAGGGAGGTTTGACCAGTGGGTCAAATCTATATGAAATATTTTGAAAATCCGTTTGATATTCTTCCAAGATGTAGTTAAAAGTTAATCCTAACATAAGGAAAACGTTAAATATGATTATCAACATTTTAGTTTATTCGCAATAAAATCCAGGACAGATTTTGTATTAAAAAAAATTCAAACCTAGTGGTATTCAATATGCTTTATATATCTCACATACAATATATAATACATTTATATATATAACAGATATGCCATACTTCTATGTTTTCTTGTAGCACTGAGAGTTTACATGTGGTAGATTTTGTGTTTAGAAACTGAATATGATTAAAGAGTGTTTTATAAGCTTCTCTACCATGGGTCCCATAGCCAATAGTTCATTGTGTAGCTCTATTATGGCATTATTTCAACTAACAATACATCAAGCCTTCCTTAAAGAAGGAGGCTTGACCCACTTATATGTGATTTAAAAAACTAATTTAACAAATAAAAACTAATTTCACTGTTACAAATATAATTGTGTTTCTCTTGAAATTCTCTATTGAATCTACTGTCGCATGAATTTCTAATTAAGAAAATAAAAATGACAACTATTTTCTGAAAACTTGGAAAAGTAAAAACTATACACAATTGAATATTAAAAATTCAATCTGGTTTAACATGCATTTTTTTTTCATTTTCAAAGCAATATGCAATTGGTTACAGAATCTTAGTAATATATTAAATCACGAGGAAATACTTGCAATACTAAAATTAGGAATCTTGGATTGTATTCAGACATTACTCGTATAAGTATAAGGGTGATATTGTCATTTTCTCAAAGTGAATTATACACTGATTGTAAATATGTGTTACATATGAAATATTCATATAAATAAATATATATTTAGTTGAGCAGGTTGTTTTATATTTACAGTCATATATATATTTTAAATTATACATAAAATGCTAAAATGAAGTTAATCTATAACTGAGTTACAGGACGGTTTCTTTAGATTGCACCACTCCCCATAATTTGTAATGGGTAGAAATTCAAGCAACATGTCAAAATTGAAATGTTTAACAAAATATATATATATATATATATATATATATATATATATATATAAAATAAACAAATTCTAATTTCTCCTGCATAAAATTTCTAACATAAAGAACTTACATTTTAATCTAAAAAAATAATTTTGTAATTTCTTGCAATAAAATATAATTTTATAAACAAATTCTTTGGTATTGTAATATAATGGCATCTTGTTTAATGTTATAAACAACTCTAAAGATGCCTTTACAATACAAGATAAACATTTTCAAAGAAAAATATGTATGCATACACACCATATCTTAAAAATGTAAACATCACCAAAATGTTCTTTGTTATCTGTTGTAAACTATTCTACAAAAAAAATATTATAAAACATTTAGTTCTAAACTATTATCATATGCTGCAAGATATACAGCGGGTCTTAAAAAATATCTTTACACTTTTAATAAATCATCTAAATAGCAACAACAAAGATATGTACTTAAGCTTTTTTTGTATTTAATAAAAGAAGTATGTATCAAAGTTTTATTTTGCAATATTTAAAACATTTCTATATGCATACCATTAGTTACATTCAAGGCATCATGACTGATTGGACAAAGAGGTTAAATACAATGGCCAAATAGATATCTAGATTTTATGGAGTTCAATTTTTTTTAATGGGGTTACATGAAAAAATTTGTTTAAAAACAAAATCCGAATTTGTGTCATTGATTAACTGAAATATAGAATAACTGCAGTAATCAAGACTCATTTTTCCAAGCCTCACAGTTTCCTGGTTGGACACTTCTTACTGGCTTGATATGTTGCAAACGACTACTGGCACACACATTGAACGATCTAAATGTTTTTTTAAAAAAACTTTCGATACTATCTCCATTATTAAAAACATCTACATTGGTTTTTAAAGTGCAAAGTTACTTTTTAGATACACTGTATTCTATTTTTTACAATGCTTAAGAAAATACAAAACATAACAAAAAAATTAATTTTCACTATCTACAGTTGTTAACAAATCTTTAGAGTTACTGCATTTTAGAACCAAGGATCACTCAAAATCTTGTATGTGGCTTTGATTTTCAATGAGCTATGCAAGTAACAGAGAAATTAAATTTGGCTACAAATATTTAAAACACTAATACTCTATACAAAATTACAACAGAAGTTTGTAGTATTAACAAGTTTATGCTAATATAATTATTTTTTAGACAATCAATAACAAAAGTATAGCAATTTTCTTTACCATCCTTTAAAAAAAAAATCATATTTAGATGCAGAAATCTGAAAATTTAAATATTCCACAATTTTATATTGGTCAAATTGAGAAATGACTTAAAAATTTGTAAATGCACAAGGTAGGGCATTAATGTAGAATACTTATAAATACCAAAACACATGTTTTTATATAGATTTTTATCACAAAGAAATAATACACGCTTATTTTTTAATTTCGGAGTCTATATAGAACTTACATTAATTTTTAAAAAAATCATTGCAAACCTAATAGTGTCTTAATTTGATTTCAAGTGATATAGAGATGTTTCATAGTTGAAAAATTCCTGCGATGCGACTCATGTTACAAAATTACAATTGAACCATTTTTTTACATCAAAATTATACCATTCAAAGAACTAAATAATTAATTTTATGAAGTTGCAGTGAGTACTTGGGACAAATTGACACAATTTAAGCATGATCAAATTTGTAAGTGAAAAGTCTTAAGTAACTTTCAGCATTCACACAAATTGCATCACTGCAAGATCTATCAACATAACAAAAGATACAATGTTCTAAAAAGCTCAGTCGAGAGGCATGCTTGGGAATTTTTTTTATCAGTTTGAGAAAAATTCTTGGTTTTTATTTTTGTAAAAAAATTTGTTTTAAATTACAATGGCTAGAATTTATATTTAGCAAAAATTTTATATTATCCCACTTAAATTGTTGAGTTTGATTAATATATATACCTATTACTTTGATTAAGTCTTAAATTTTAATGTACAAGTGATATACAAAATAATCAGAACGTTAATGGGAAAATGGGTTGTAATTCTACCTTGCAGCATAGTCACTTCACTTAGTACAGGAATATGTTGCCTAGTGCTCATAAGTTAAGATATCAATTTAAATTCAGCAGCTGCACAATTGTATGCGAAGAATCAATTACCAATTAAATGTCATTATGTTTTGGCCTGCCTGACATGCAAAGGGACAAGATCAAAGGAGTTCACATTGTTGACCTTTTTTTTTTGCATTGAAAGATCAAAGCAAGGCCATTTTATGCCATTCTGGGCACATCATATGCTCTAAATAACGTTTCCTGGTGAACGACTTATGCTTCACCAGACAATATGAAAACACCACAATTATTAATTCAGGATCTTTTCTACAATGGTTTTACGAGGACAATGAAGTAAAATATGTCATCTGGTATTCTGAATCACCTAATCTGCGAGATATTTTGAAAGCTGAAGTATGTGTATTAGATATTCATGTTCACTCCCACTTTTTTTATCAGGAAACTGTGGCGGAAAAGGCAGTGCACTTACTACAATGTACAAAACCTGCATTTGCCAATTCCATATTGGTTGGTGTTTAATAGCAAAAGAGCCAAATTGGCAAAACTGCAACAAACATTTGTGAAGTTGCGATTTTTTAACAATCTCTTGCGGGATATTAGCGATAATTCAGGTGAAGGTTTACTTCACTTTTAATAAAGATTTTGTGCTGCATCACAGGTGTTGTTATTATTTTATTTACTTGTAATTTTACATTGTAAAAAGCTTCATATTAAAAATTACCCAGACACATAAAGTAAAACCACATTAAAGCAAAATTTTTTTAAGATGAAATAAAAATAGTTTCTGGCCAACTACAAATTAATGTCAAAATTACTTATGTAACATTACATGATAACCTGTTAAAAATAAAAACAGATAGCTCAAAAGGTAAAAAAAAATTTACAAAAGTTTTTCACTGTTTGGAAATTCCTTAAGTTCTTTGCCTTTGTTATTAGAAGTTTCTGTATAGTGGTGAAGACTACAACACATGGAATGCCAAACCTTTTGCTTCTTGGTAGAGTAGATGAAGGAACAGATCCCCAATAAAGCGTGCAAAAGAGTAATTCTGTTCTCTTCATTTAATTTAAAATTTCTTCAGTTAACCATACTTTTAGTTGTTATTTATTTACACATTTTAAAACGCTGTTTCAGAACAGAATTGACATCCCTACATTTTTATGGTTAATATATTTCATGCTAGAGAAGTTGAACTGTATAATATCAAAATTTTTAGGAAGAGCTCTTCAAGGGAAATTATATGTTATCTAAGTATTTACAATGTATTTAATGGAAATATATAGAAAATTGAGTAAAAAAACATTTGAATCTTTACTCAAAATTTGTATATTTCCAATAGCCGTCCATGCAACAATGGGCATATCTCAAACACTTTTGTATACAATTTCAAAAGTAGATGATATGATAACATTAAAATATGGCATGAATCATAATGAGGTATGTACATGCATGTAAAACATCACCAAAAAATTAACAATTTTCAAAATCTGTCATCATTTGAACAAAACAAGCATAAATCAATTGTCAAAACATACAGGATACATTCACAACTATAGCAAGTGAAAATTTAATATAATGTTCAGCACCAAATAATTCACATTATATTTAAAGATACATTTGGCTTCATTACAACTTTCACTTGCAAATAATTACATTTACTGTATTTTAAAATACACACAGTAGTAGAGAAAATAACAAACAGTAAAAGGATGATTTCAATATTTAACTGAGTTAAAAATGCCAAAAGGGACAGGCCCCAACATGCAAAAAATAAACACTTTACAACAAATAAAAATCAACAATAATCATATTGTTAACAAAAAATAATTAAAGTTTGCTCTTGATACAACTTTAACATCACGGAAAATGTCCACACTATATTTAAAAGGTTTAACTTTCTTAATATCACCTATACTTGCAGATATTCGTAAACAAATATCAATTAAACTAGAGTAATAACATATGACAAAATGTCTGAGAATTAAATGATAGGGTCATCATCATCAAAAATTCTTCATCACTGTGCAATAATCTTTAACAACTCCTTCTCACTTGTTGTTTACTTGCACAAACAACTCCTAACAATTTATAAACTAAATTATAAAACAGACGATAAAATTAATAATAAGCAACCATTCGTAAATCTATTCATTTTGAACATTTCTAATTTGTAAAGTACATAAAAATATGTGTGAACAACATAATGTCTACTATCAGCAATTCTTTAACAAGGCATGAAAATACTGCCTTATAAGAATATATAATACTTAAAAATACGATTCATAATTCATATTTCCTTATCTTTTCTTTCAGCAAATCATTTTCTGCTTGAAGACGAATCACATCTTCCTTGAGTGTATTATTTTCTTTCTCTAAATATGAAGCTCTGAGTACAATTTGATTTTCTTTCAAACGGCGTGCTTCCCGAGATCTTTTTGCAGCAATATTATTCTTATGGCGCCTTGCCCAATACTTATCATCTTTCATATTGTCGGGTACAAAGTTTTTGCGTGATTTTTTTATGATCGGCTGTGGTTTTAATTCGTCATCTGGAAATACTGTTGATGCTGGGTCATAGTGTTTATGCCCAGGAGGTGTTGCCAATGCTAAGTCTGTAGGAGAAAATTTACAGTCCACTGAATACATCCTTCCTCTTTTATCGTCCAGTTCAGAATAACTGCTCTGCATTGAAGCAGAATCCATTGATGATTGAGGTGATGGCTGTCCATTAGGAATCATATCTAATGAAGAAAATAAATATATATTTAAAAAAAACACCAGCAATTTCAACTAGAAAAACACAAAGTGAATTCCTACAATTATAGAAGCACATTAAATATTTTATTATAGCATGCAATAATTTAAACTATTTGTAGATTTGAAATAAATTTTTATATTAGTGGAAAATATTAAAGGGCAATTTGATAGAATACTTGTTTTAAAATGATATAGGTCCAGCCTATATCTATAATAATAAGAGTGTTTGTCACATGCAAAACACTATCTTCCACTGTATGCAAGTGTCAGAAAATTTAAGCATAAATACTATTCAACCTCTAACCGGGCACCTAAGAGCCCGAATTTTAAAATTTTAGTTAATAATTAAAGTTTCCATGCAATAGGGATCATAGGGCTGTAGTGATGGAGAACTGTGCAACTGTAATGCAGAGATACTTCTTTCAGGTTTTGACTGTTAACTATATGCTCTGTATTTATCACTTTTCTTCAACTGAATACGGATCGAGGTTCTGATTTCTAAAATTCCATTTAGTTTTTTAAAAGATTTTAACAATTTTTAAAATATTGCAATTTAAAAAATATGTTTAATATGTAGCTAAAATGTGCATTTTAAGCAGTCATTAGCACACTGGACATAGGTAGAATAGGTCATGGGTTCGATTCCCATTTTTAAAAATATATATAAGTCTTAACGGGTTCCCCAGCAATGAACAGCCAGTAAATAGAAAAAAAAATTAATTTAAAATATTTATGAGAATGTGAAGATACTTTCAATATAAAATTCTAAACAACTACTGAGTTCTGAATGCTTGACTGTTGCAACTTCACTTCAAATTTTTAAAAATTGTGAGAAACATTCATCAACAAATTCAAGAAAATAACAGCTTACATCGACATGGATAGTGGTAATACATTCTGGAATAGTCTGTGCAAATGAAAGCATGAAAAAGAGAAATTAGTTATTATAGCAAAAGTGTTATTGTTAGTATCTATCACAAAAACTGCTACATTTAATAGTTGCCAAGATCAAACATGCAAAATTTACAAAATTGAATTGACAATAATCAGTCACTGCAACTTGTGCTATTTACATTAAACAATCAAGGATATAAAATGAATAGAGCAATAGAATTATTAGTGCACATAGTTAGCGTTACAAGAAACTGTATTAGAGTTTCGACAGAAACAACAGAAAATATCTTTTGCTTTCTATTGGACAGAATTTAATATAAGTATAAAACCTGATTTTTCAAAGGATGTATAAGGTTGGACATGCAATTCTTATTTATATATGTAGAAGGAAATCTATGTATATTATTGACTCCCCAGCAACTTGAGACCAAACAGTTAAAATATAATTCCTTATTGTACATCAATATGCAACCTTTTTGTCCAAATGTATACATGTAATTGAACACTTAAACTAACTAGACATTTCACAGGGTTGCAACAACATTCTGGAAACAAAGTTCCCTGATTTCCATGATGGTTCATAAAAATTTCCCTAATTTTACAATAACATAAAGAAATGTTGCAATACATGCTTTGTATAGAAACAAAGTATCCACGCTACAATGATCTAATAACTATATTGCATTATAAATGAAAAATAAGCAATACTTATGGACAGTTAAAATAACAATTATGGATACAACATAAATTATGCAATTGCGACAGGCATAATAATAATTAAACATGTTCTCTGGAAGCAGAAAATGCAAAAAAAAAAAAAAGTTTTCAAATTATTTCTTTTTTGTAGATAATTTTAAATGTTTTATATACTTCCTATTTCAATCTTTAATCAATCACATATTCATTAGCCCCTCACATGTTGCTTACAATTCAAGGTCCAATGCACTTTGCTTCTCCCTCCAGCAATGGTTCACATTTTTACAAAAATCAAACTGAAAATATGAATATGCGCATAACCATGCTTTTTTTTTAAACAAAAAATTCTTTTTCAGAAATAAAAGGAACTATTGACAACTAAAATACCCAGAATAAAGGGCATAATAGATAATAATTGCCGTTTAATGATCCAAATTTGAAAATTTCCCTGATTTTTTTTTGTGAAATTTTGAAAATATCCCTGATTTTTCCAGAATTAAAAATGTCCATGATAATTCCCTGATTTTCCAGGTTATGTTGCCACCCTGTTTCATAAATGGTATGAAGGGAAAGCTACATATTTCATGTAATTTACTTCACATGTAGTACTTGAAGTGACAAATTATAGGTATATTATATAAAAAAAAATGCATGAAGTTAGAAACAATGTTTATGCTTAAATTTTTTTTTAAATTTAATAATTAAACTAAAATAAAAAAGTATTTTTACAGGGCAGTGGACAATATTTTGACCAGAATCCTATTAAAATCAAACACCCCCATTCTAAAATTTTATATTTAAATGAAAATATTTCAATATGATTTAGAAATAAACAATTTTGATTAATAAACAAGAAATGCTACTTAGTCGCCAAAACACTGTACAATAGTCATTGCTCAATATTCATCAAGCATATACTTTTACAAATTAGTTAAATTGTTAATTCTTTCAGTCCTGGTGTCTGGTATACCGGATATCAACTTTCAACCTCTACACTTTGCCAATGGCTTAAGTAATTTTCTACGTTATACTACAGAAAGTAAAAGAATCAATTGGTACGATTCTTTACTTTTTGTAGTATAATGTTTTATAAAAGTAGTTTAGAATCTGGCAACACTGAGATAGTGTTGATGTTATGCAAGGATGTCGGTAAAAAGAAAAAAGGTTTAAAATATTGTATAAATTTTAATAAATATTTTTTCGTAATTGTTGAATAAGTAATGAATAATTTAAAGAGATTTTTTAACTCAAATATTTCCAAATTCTGACGGAAGGGGTTAAGCATCTGTAAAAAGAAAGAGTACAGCTAAAAACTGGAAACATATTAAGTCAATATTAAAAAATTCAGAATAATACTAATAAAAAAAGCACAACATGAATATAAAATCTAAAAAGACATTAATATTTTTTTACCTTGACAATGCATGTTTTGGGGGTCCTCGGGTGATATTTGAATTTGTGGCTGTGGATGGATTTGAGGTTGGGGATGAATTTGCGGGGGATGAATTTGTGGGGGGTGAATTTGCGGTGGATGAATGTGAGACGGATGATGTGGTTGATTTTCCTCTCCCCGAATGTGCGAATGAACATTTTGATCTAAATTTTCAATGACTTGTTGACCATTCTCTGGACTGTTACCCAAGAAACTATCAATGTCAATAAAAGCAGTCTTGTATTCATCCCATAAATTTGGACCCAGAAAAGCAGCAGAGGCATCTGGGCAGATCTCGGAGAAGTCTTTTTCTTCTTTTCCAACTTGATTGACTGGAAAAAGAAAACACCTTAATCAATTCACATACTTAAAAAAAATATTTTTGTTTAATAGCCAATAATGTGGTATGTTAGCTGAAAATTCGGTACTTTTCTTTTATACGGCCTCATATGCCAACGAACGAAAATGCGCCAAAGTTGTTTACCTTAGGGATTACCATACACAAAAGATCGCGTTTCAGTTGATTGTTTGATTGAATGCACTGAGCTAAATAAAAACGGGAGAGTAAACTAACATGCCTTTTTTAGTGTCTTTGCACAAAATAGTTAAAACGCAGTTCCTTTGGAGTTGATTTTGGTATGGGTAATTAACGTCTCACTAGAGCTACACAGGGGGCTATTGGCCACGGTTCGGGGCCTATATCGAAGGAAAGACCCGGGAACGATGCCTTGTATTATATATTTACTTTTTTACTTTCTTCCTGCGAAAAGTTTGTTTGGATTACGTGCATTGGATGCGTGCGCATTTTCATCCGCGATCTGACAGTAAACGTCTATTGCCTTACGATTGTTGACTGGTTAGAATAGATAAGTGTTTAACGAACTCTGATTGGTTGTACAACTATGCGAACTATTCAATAGTTACAAATATTTAAATTCGGATATTTGTAAATTATGGGTTTGGTTCAAACGATTTTAAATTGGGTTTTTTGAATATTTTTTATAATTTTGGAAACATGTTTGATTGTTAGGTTAGCTATTAAAATAAATTTGTTTAGAATGCACTTAAGATTGTTGTAGAAATGTCCCAAACGACTGCCCGAAGGATTGCCTGTAAGCACCATGATCAACTGCCCGGAAGGGGTCATGGATGTAATCCTGAGTAGTCGGAGGTCGAAGGCCGGAGACCACAACTGCCCGGGACCATAAATCGACGTCAGGAGTCTGTGACTTTAGCGCGCGGATCGCGCGTGCGCTTAAGAGTGGTGTCGAAATGCCCCAAACGAATGCCGGAAGGATTGCCAGCTCAGGTGATTTTCTCGCCATCTGACCGTGGTTCAAAAATACGAGACATTGTTCCCTTCAGGATAGGCGCCGAACTGTCGCCAACAGCCCAATGTGAAGCTCTAGTGCGATGTTAATTAACCAAACCAAAGCTGCGAGATCAATTCTAAACCGTCGACATTAGCCCATTGTGGAGCTCAAGTGCGACGTTATTTTATTCAATCGTGCAGACCTTAAAGAAATCCTTCGGAAATAATTTCGAACCGTCACCGCTATCCCATTACGCAGTGGACGTCATCCACCGTGGTTCAAAAATAAGACACAGCGTTTGAGTAATTAACCGTAATTGTGCATTTCTCCTTAAGTAACCATAAAGATCAGAATAAAAGACGCATGCGCAACGCATCGGGTCGTTCGGTGTCCACTTGAAAATACAGCCAGTTCCGCTGACGAGCGAAAGTCTTTACCTCGAACCGTAACTAATAGCCCATTGCACATGTTAAGTGCAACTTATTGTCTTTATATTTTAGAATGTACTTTTTGACGTCATCTAATCGTAAATCATTTACGACTGTTTTTAACATTTTATTTTGTGAGTGGCAACATTAAAATTGTAAATAATTAATACGGCGACAAACTTTCGCTTGGCGACTATTCGAGGCCGTTTAGAAGAGCAGTACCGAAAATTATTTTTACGTAATAATTCCATGGCTTTGGAACAAGAACGACCAATGTCATTCATTGGTCTGCATTTTACGTTGGTTGTTCTTGTCCCAAGCCACATAATATGTATTATTTAGATGACAGTTTAAATGGACTAGCATAATTTTAAATTGCTAGGCATTAGATCTATCAGTTTATTGAATCTAGTTTAATAAGTATATCAAGTAATGAATTGAATGTTATTCCCTTAAGCGGAATATCCAAGCAGTGTTGCAAACTTTAAATTTGTTCTACTGAAGGAACTTATCTTTTGAAGTTACGCCACTTACATCCAACCCATATAGGTGTACAGCAAAAAGAACCTTGAATATCTACAATATTCTTAAGAAACAAACCAGTTTTAGAAAAATGTATTATACAATATTAAAACTACTATTCATTAATATTGATAATTTACTACGAATAAGAATATAATTGTTAACTCTCCGAGTGTCCAGCAAATCACTAAAATAAAATTGTAAAGTTTTCGCTGCAGGAAAGCAAATATAGGAGGCATAACTAACAATGCATAAGTTATCCAGTTATACCGCAATTCTAAAATGTAATCCATCAGAACACAAACCTGACAACTGATGACTTGACACGTACGTCTTCTAGATTAAGCAGTTCAGTACAACACTAGTGATTTGAAAACGCATATTGTAGTATTCATCCGCTCCGATTCGAAAGTTCCAGTAACCGCACAAATGAATATGCAGCACGTTGATTTCATAGGGCTGCCAGATTGAAAGACATTGCAAAAATCAGAGAAAATACCAACAAAGCCATGTGGGGTTGCCAAAATATAAATGTATTGCCAAACACACATAATTTTTTTTTTTGTCAAATGTCCTATAATACAACTAAACCAAAACACTAACATGACGACTTGACAGGTCTTCTGGTTTAAGCAGTTCCGTAAAACATTGGTGATTTGAAAAAGCTTTTATGCACAAATGGCCTTCTTCCCCTCTCAAAAATCCCACAAATTCACCTGCTCATTTTATGGTTTGGTTAATTAACATTACTCTAGAGCTGCACAGTGGGCTACTGGCGACCGTTCAGGGCCTATCACGAGGGAAAGATGCTTTGTATTTTTTAACCATGGTCAGATGAGGACAACACTTGAGCTGGCACTCACGCCTTCAATAGTCGTGAGAACTTTGGACCCCAAGCAGATTTATCATGCCAGTATAATTTGTTGGATGTTCTAAACCACTTTCTAGTATTTTTGTAGCGAAGTTAGCACCCCTCAGATCACTTCTTTTTTACTTTTCTTTGTCAAGCCCCATCGCACGGGCTCGAACTAGCAATCCTATGATCACTAGCTGAACATTTTTATCCACTGGGTTACAGGGCCCCCCGCTCATTTTATGAAAATATTATGTATCATTCTTTTTACTTCAATAGCAAAATAATATAATTTGGTTCAGAACGTAGTTGGCTCTAATCAAAAATAGGATTTTCAAATAGAACCAATTAGTTCAGTTCCTTCCTTTTATTCCTTTCAGTTTTAATTTGGTTCTACTTTATTTGAATATTAATAGCTAATTAGTCAGGCCAAATTTGCAAAAATTACAGCAATTTGACAATTACTCTGAATATTCCTGTGCCGTTTACATGAATTCTAGTATATTAGTATTTTTTCATGTTTAACAAGGTAAATGCACATGACAACTTTTTATTTAATTGATTTAAAATATGAAATAAAATTATTGAGATGTTTCAAGTTGCTACCTATTTTTTTAATAGGTTATCCTGAGCTGTTTTTCAAGGATGTTCTAGTGCCACTGAGCTGTTGTGCCTTTTTTGATGAAATAATGAAGATGTTAGTGTTTTTATTAGGGTTTAGATTGTACAATTAATGCATTATAGAAACAACAAATATGTATTATTTATAGTGAAATGGCTTTTGGTGTGTTATTTAGATACATAACCTAAAAAACTAGGTTTTGGAAGGGGTGTCTGGTTTAAGATATAATCCTCAACTGACATATGACATTTTATTATCATATGTCAGTTGTTTTTAAAAAACAAGCAGTCTTTTGCAATTTAGGTATTGTCTTGTGAATTTCAACACATTAAATAAATAAAGAAAAAAATATTTACCCAAAACGGATATCAACTAGTTGAAAATAGTTACAAACGTTAACAAAACACGATCAACAAAAATTCGAGCTTGAAAATCAAATCAAAACAAATAAACAAATGTCAAACTGTAACCGCAATCCATGCGATAGCTTTCGCTGCAAGGCAAGATTTCGCAATACCGTCCTTGAACGTCAAATATAATCTCTGCTTAAAATGCATCGGTTAAAAAAGGGGATAACAATTTTGCAAAGAACCGAAATTGTAATTTACTGAATCAAAACTAAAATATTAAGCACTTGAGTAAACAACAAAGTAAATAATTACAAATTACATACCCTGCATTGGCTGAGAAAGATCATGAGTTTGTAAGATATTCTGCAATGTCATTCGACAGACATTAAAATCTTGCTGCTGCATATTGATACCATCCATTAAAGTTTCATAAATTTAATAAAATCAGATCTTCTGAATCCGGCAGAAAAATAATAGTACGCAGTTCTTTAATCTGAACTGAACATAAACGGTGAATCTCACGATCTAGTCACATGTTATGCGCAGTTTTCATCTTTCACTTCACTTTAGTTGTTTTGCTTCAATTCGTTATACATCACAGCCCTCTAGTGGAAAGAAAGTGCGCAAGACATAAAAGTGGATGGCGATTGGTTGTTATTTATATCGAAAAGATGCGCAATGAGCTTTCTGCGGCGACCCTCAAAAATATAGAAGAGTTCGATAACTATTCCTTTTCAAACTATAATTTGTTTAATCGATATTTATATAGTTATGCAGTGGGTGATGGGGGGCTCAACTAGTTCCATGCCCAGAATATTTACCACTATTAAAAAATAAACGTTAGTTAGCAATTATGCTAAGGGTAGACTCAACTGGTTATGCTTTTGGGGATTGAGGGAGGGGGGGGGGGGGCAGCTAGTTCCATACCCATGTTCAGAATATTTAATAATATTAAAAAATAAACTTATGTTTATTAGCGATTATACGTAGCAATTGCTAATTATCATTAAATTATTAATTACCTAGCTTATTGCATAAATTTTTAATAAATAACAATTTTTTTTATTATTTAAAGTTTAGATTAACATAAATGTCATAAATTGTATTTTAAAAAAATGTGTCTAAGCAGGGCCGTCGCTAGAAGACTACGATTTTGGAGTGAATTAAAAAAATTTCCCGACTGAAAATTCGAATGATTTTTAAAAATTCTTTAATTTTCCAACATAGAATTTCAAACTTTTACCCCTCATGTCACAGTTTATGCACTAATGGTATTTTAACTCGTGTTTCGCAAAAAGCTCTAAATAAAACTTCTTCTGAAAAGATAGCTTACAAGATAGTTTACCACTTTAAGTGTTCTTTTAAATGACTTTGGAAAGAATTCTTGTTTAAATATTTAAATATATGCAAATATGTACTAAATATATTACTGAAATTAACAAATATTGGCTTCTAGTATCATATTTCATATCCTTAAAATGGAATTCTGTTATGCCAAAAGATATTCTGCAAGTATTTAAAACCACAGCAGATATTGAAAGCTTGAATATATGACTGAGCATGTCCAACAAAATTATTGTCATCCATTTGTATAATTTACCTACCAACTAATAAGAACGCGAATGCAATTATCAATATATTAAATAGATACATTAAGGCCGTTTTTTCCGATGACGGCGTCAGATGTAACGTTATTCAATTATAACTTATTTTAAAAAAATACCGTCTGGTCGACAGACGGCACCAGAAGTCATGCCGTTGTTGAACTATACAAATCAGATACCGGGTCGACCTCCGATTTATCGGTTTCAATCAGGCACGTAGGAAAGGGGGTGGTTCAGGGGGGTCAAACCCCTCCCATTGAAAGTCAAGAAGAAAAAAAAATTAAAAATCGAATTATTGTAAAAATACTTTAAAAAAATAGAAATTTTTTACTTTTTCGTATTATACTTCTTCTAAAGTTGATATTTTCCCAGGGTCCTGCCCCGGAAAACAGATTTCAAAATGCTTCAAAAATATGTTTTGAGGCAATTATTATCTCAAGCTAAGCTTCACATGACATAATCTGGTTCATTTTCCAGCATTTGGATTTTGACGGCAAAGGGAAAAGATCGTATTACTGTTTACTTAAAAAGAATTGATAAGTTTAAAGAAAAAAACCGGGGAATCCGCTCAATCCTCTTGCATTAGGAACCCAGTTGCTCAGTGGATAAAGGCGTTCAGTTGGTGAACAGAGGATTGCTAGTTCGAGCCCGTGCGGTGGACTTGACAAAAAAAAGTTAAAAAAGTAGGGATCTTGCGATCGGAGGGTTGCCGGCTTCGATACAAAAGTACTAGAAAATCGTCCGAACATTCAACAAATTATACCGGCGTTTCACCGTAATATGGGATAGCAAAAACGCGAATTTTGGTTCAACGTTTCACAATAAAATGGTGGAGCGAAAATATGAGTTTTGGTGCAATGTATCACCACTAAATGATATCCGTGGTAGCACCATAAAATGGTGAAACTAAGCACCAAATAATGGTTGCAGCTAAATGGGTACAAAAATTTGGTGCAAGGTCGTACTAAATTTTTAACAGTGCCGACATGACGAAAAATAGTTTTCTAAGACCTTTCGTCCTGTATAAAATATATACTGGCACACTGAAAAGTTTTAAATACAGACACAGTAACAATGAATCAAGTGCTTCTAAAAATTATAATTTTTTTGAAACTTTAAAATAAATATTTTTTTAAATTTAAATGAAAACAAATATTACTGGATATGTCCCCTGACTTACTAAAATGTAGTAGTAATGTGAAATGTAGTCTGAAATTACTGAAATGTAGTCTGAAATTACTGAAATGTAGTATCTAAAGTTTAATTTTTTTTAAATATTATAGTTTTACAAAGTTTCAATTACCAGTAAAAGCATACGATTTAAAATTTATTTGTATTGAAAATGGGTTTGTTTATATAACTAAAGTCAATTTATCATACAAAAATATAATTTACTTGTAATTTCTATAAATTCGATATTCATATAACTGATATTTTGCGGATGTGTGAAATTTACTTTAAGTGTATTAAAATTTAAGTGTAAAATTTACTTTAATTTCAATATATTTCCTTTTTCTTGCATTCTAGTTGGAGCCATAATAATTAAGTATCAAAATATAAAATTTAAAACGCATTTGCCAGAACAGTTTTCCTTAAGTTGAAAATCGTACTAAGGAACGTACAAATGAAAGCAACGTCCATGATTCGTCGAATAAAATCGTTTTCAAAAGAAAAAAAGGGGGGGGGGGAGTAGAGTTATATAAGGGATATACCATATATATTATTTCAGTAGTAACGATCCCTTTTGCGGGTCTCACACTCGATGAATCTTAACATGTTAGGTGTAAAAAAAAGATAATTTCTCCAAGCAGTGACGAATCGTACGGTTATCTAATAAATATTAAGTTTAAAAAAAAAAAAAAAATTAGTTTCCAAGCAGTTCTTAAACGAGCCGTTGGTATTGCTGCCACCTATGAGTCTTTTTTGTATTTTGGCTATAAAAAATTCGCTAATGTCTTTGAGTGTGGGGTGGGAGAGTGTTCATGCTGTAATTATATCGCAAAGGTCATATATTACCTCATGCTAGTCATATATTATTTCTGTTGTAAAGATCCCTTTTACGCCCCTTAGATGCAACTATTCTTAGCGCATGAGGTATCAAAAGAAAGATAATTTCATGGACCAGTGACGATCGTACTTTCATCTCCTAAATATGAAAGTTTTTTTTTTAATGATTTGAAAATAATCCATTTTAACGGGTGTTTAATGATGATGAGCAGACAGTTAAACATTTATTTTATTTTTTGGCTCCAACGAATGGGTGCGTGTGAGGGGGTGGGGGGGGGGGGGGTGTTCATGCGATAATTAACGCAAGGTAATGCTAGTTGTTTATAATTCCATAAAATGCATAAATAAAACTAGATAAAAAGAGAGTCAAGTCAAAAACTATAAACTAATAGACTAAATTGCCATAAATCTGTTGAAACTGAAAAAATTGCAAGCGTCATTCCAAATAGATAAATATAGTTTTAATGTACTGTAGATTGGGTTGTTATTAAGACTTTAAATTCGTAATTACAGATTGATAAAATAAATCTTTATATTTTAAACAAAATTGAAAAATTATCTAAAAATTTCGATATTTTGCAAAAATGAAAATTAAAAAATGTCGAATATGCCGACTTTAAAAATAATAGATATATATATATATATAGATAAACAATACAAATATTAAAAAAATTATGGAGTGGATGAAATATAAAAATAAGCTTAAACAAGGCAAATATAAAAATATTGAATCCAATCATTCAACATTTCATGAGGCTTAGGAAAAACTACCTGTTTGGGTAATTTTTTTTAAATGTTTACTTTTTCATCAGAAGAGCACAGTGAACAGGAAAATGGGTTTCGAATATATTATTTAGCATCAGATTATTTTGAATAAATTTATTTAATTTTGAAGTATTTACTTCAACTTAAGAGGTAATTATTTGTAAATAAAGTTGAATTCGTAGAGTTGCGGTGTTCCGATTTTATTACCATGAAAGTGATTGTATCTGAAATTCTAATAATACTAACAGTAATCAGAGACTGATTTACGGCAGAGTATTCGGGGCACTTGCCCAGGGCCCCCATTTTAAGGGGGCCCCCAAAAATGATTTAATGCTAAATATATGTGCAAAAGTTAAAAATAAATTTACTGACGATTTTTTTTAAAAATCAATTAAATTTAGTTTATAAAATTGTTTTAATCAATTTTTTTAAATCAATTGTTAATTATTTTACAAAACTTCTACTATTTCATCCAATAAAATCAATTGAACTTTTTCAGCACTTTCATGATGTATGTCATCTTTTTCATTGCGCTTGTCAAAGAAATGCCCTTTGGATCAATTGCAAAATTCAATTCATGAACAAGACCATAAATAAACTGGGTTTACTAATTGCACATTTGGTACAGGAAAAAAGTATCCATAGTCGTTTACGGTTACTTTTCCTATACCAAATTTTCGGATATTGTCATCATGAGGGATTTTTTAACTATAAAATGGGTAGAACGTGCGAATCTGGCTCAACTAAAAAAAAGCTAAATGGAACAGAAACGGATGAAGAAACTTTGTTGAAGTACCGAGCATTAACATTAAGTCAAATTCTCAAAAGAAAAAATTTATCAGTTTTAAAAAAATAAATTTTTCTCAGTATTTAAATTTGCATTAAAGCTGGTTAATTACGTCATTTCGCATTGTGTGCCTATAGACATAAATTACATTATAATAAATTTAGCCGTTTTATTTTGAGTTACGTAGAGGGGCCCCCTAATGTTCTTTTGCCCTGGGCCCCTAAGCTTGTAAGTCGGTCCCTGACAGTAATATCTTTACATAATATCATCGACAAATAAAGCCTTCATTGCAGAAATAAATTTTGTTTACTTATTTGAAATAAGTTAACTAGAAAATGTGACTTTAAAATGTGACTGCCATTCTCTACTTACTATGTCTGTAACAGTCTCAAATCTTTCTGCAAAATTCTGTTAAAGTAATGTGTACCATTTTCATAGATTCTAAAAACGATATATTTATTTATTTATTTATTTATTTATTTATTTATTTATTTATTTATTTATTTATTTATTTATTTATTTATTTATTTATTTATTTATTTATTTATTTATTTATTTATTTATTTATTTATTTATTTATTTATTTATTTATTTATTTATTTATTTATTTATTTATTTATTTATTTTATATGGTTGCAAAAAAACGTCAATTTTGGTTATTCTTGCGACGCGATGTGCAGCAAAAGTGCGGTAACATGCACGTAAATCAATAGATTATTCCGGTTCCGATATTTATCCTTTAGGCTTTTGTAAAAGTTTAATAATAATAAAAAAAACCATTGAATTATTTAAATTTTTATTATTTTCACGCGCTAATTCAACTGATGAAAGTGTGATTAATACAAAACTTTTCAGTGTGTTGTTTAGTTGATGGTAATTTTTTAAACTACAAATAAGATCCCTTCTCCAACTCCAAGATGCTACTGAAAAACATCCAAGGGTGAATTTTCTATAAATTTAACATTAAACAACTATAAGCTTTAAAAATGAGTTGCCATAGCAACTGATCTATTGAGTCTTTCTACGAACGAATTAGACGTAACAGTATACGTGCGAGCTGAAACTCAGATAGAAGTTATTTTATTTTTGCAGGTTCAAATTTTAGTTTTTTGGATTTATTGATTTCTGTGGAGAATCTGGATAGAACAAAGAGACCACAGAGTATACAGAAAAGAAGAATATATAAAATTATTAATAGTAAAACCCATTTCGAACCCTTTCAGTGACATATCAAAAAGTTAACTTTTTTCTGTATGTTAAAAAAAAACGCCTTTTAAAAAGTAAGTGAGAAGGGACACTTTTTTTTATAAAAAAAAAATGATAAAAAGTCATTAAAAAACATTTGAAGCATTTTTGAACATTTTGAATCGCCCTTTCCTCAAAGGTTTTTCCATTGTTAATATCGTTATGGAAACCTTTAGGAGGGAAGATGGTTAGTATATTCAATATAATTGACAATAATAGTATATTAGATACACTGTAAAAACAAAGGTACTTAAAAATGAGTACCTGAATTTATTCGTTTTTCTATAATAAGAATTTTTTTTCTATAATAAGAAACAAGAAATTTCCCAACTTAACGATTCGAAATTCTCAACTCAACTATTCGAAATTCCCAACTGAAAATTCCCAGTTCCAACTGTAATTGTAAAATAAATGGTGTCTGCATTGTAAATTTGTTATAATAAATATATGCAACTTGTGATATTTTTTCGTGTCCAAGTCGATTGATAATTGTGTAAAATATTTTTTCTGCATGTGCTATTATTTTTTAAGTCTAAAATCAAATGGCACATTAAATATATATATATTGATACAAACATTTGCTTTTTTACATATAAAGATTATTCTTAACACTTAGAAAATCTATAGTGTTACACAAATTTAAAATTATATAACTTTTTTACTAAAATAACCAAATTAAATATCCTAAAATACACCACATAGACCACAGGGGTTTGAGTTTCCAAAAATGAAGGTACTTTTTTTTACTTACAATGATTATAATAAATTCTTAATCATTAGTAAAACTACAGTTTCTCAAAAATAGAAATTTACATAATGTTTTTAGTAAAATGGCCGAATTAAATAACTTAAAATACTCTGCAGAGGTTTTAGTTTACCAGAATGAAGTTTTCCTAATAAGAAATAATTTAAACGTATCGATAGATATTTTTTATGCCTAAAAGTGAAATACTAATATTGCATAAATTAAAAGGATATCTGTGGCATCTCGTTGCAAACCCTTCTCTTATTATAAACAGTAGAATCGTTTTCTAAATTATATTTTTAGAGGTTTACCTTGTGTCTAGACACTCCAGTTGTGCAATAAGACGTCACTAATTACAATGTACAAAAAAAAAGAACCTTATTGTTTTGTCCTCTTTGATAAAGCTAAAATGAGCTGTCTGATAATACCGGAAGAGAGGTGATTAGGTTATGGAAAAATATGAGTTAATTTAAGACGATCTAGCATATACCGTTTGCAATACAGAATAACGTGCATGCGTTAGAAAGAGTAGAGCTCATTAAAGAGCTTACTTCATATTAACTTACAAGTAATCTATTACCAAATATTGCATGAAATATGACGATGGGCCTTGGGCTGTATGAGGTTCAATTGATCTCTTCGGCTATATGTGATATGTAAGCTTTTATTCATATGTACCACGTGATTTTTGCAAATAGAATATAGCGAACTTGATTTGATATCGTTCCATGCACATAGAACGATTGTGGGTTGAGTATTCTTAGAGTTTATTTCATTCCGCTTTAATTAACGAACCTTTTCATTTTGTTATGTCTGTTGAAAATCCGAGCAAACATTTTTTTTTGTATTAAATATAACCGCATAATAAATAAAAAACTCTGAACATATCGTTTCGTAATAAAAGATAATTTTCACGTTTAATCACCCTATATATTTTTGTGACAATAAATATTGCACTGTTAAAAATAGGTACTCAAAAATAAGTAAAATGTTCTTGTTCTTATATTTGATTGCATTAAAAAAAGTCAGCATAAAACCTTCATCAAAATTTTGAAATTGAAGGTTTTATGCAGGAAAATTGTAGTTTTTTTTGAAGATCTATAAAATTAAAGGTTTTTGTTTCAATATCCTTCATAAAAACTGTAAAAAACCTTCATAAAAACCTGCAAAAAACCTTCAATATTTAATCATGAAGGGAAAATGCAGATATTTTAAAGGTTTTATGCAGGAAAATTAAATACTTAAAAAAAACTGCAGTTTTTTGTTTCAATATCCTTTGTAAAACCTTCAAACAATCTTCAATTTGACAATTTTAATGAAGGTTTCATGCTAACTTTTTTTGCTGGGTTATCATAGCTCCGAATACATAAGTTTCATTTTTGAAAACGACATGTACTCAAAACTGAGTACAATGAGTTAAAATGAATGAAAGAGCATTAGCTTGCCTACATCGGTTGCCTTCATAAATCACTTTCAATAAATATCGAGAGTTACAACCAGGACTTACCGAGAATGGAACCCATATCCTCAGGCACCGCTGTCCAGTGCCTTATCCGTTACTACCAGGACGCCGTGAAGAAGTTATAAACAAAATAAATGTTAAAAAGATATGCCAAAGGAATGGGAAGTAAGATGATGGAATTGTAATAACTCAGTTTCTATTTAAGCAATCGACATCAAATAATGTGGAAAACCATCTTCTGAACAACTATTTTAAGTTAGTCAGGTCGCTTTGTTAAGATGGCTTGAACAGAAGCTGAAATTAGCAGTATTAAATCACACTGCTCATTTTTTTAAAAGTACGATTTTTTTTAAAGTGTGTTAATTCATAAAAATATTGGCACTTTATATAAAAATATAATTGCAATAATGTTAGTAATTATTTCAACTAAAACTTCGCTTATAATAATTGACTTCACTGTTATCACCCGCCGTTAAAGTTATTTTTGAGATAGACAAATTTTAATAACATTTCGCTTTACTTATATGCTTATAAAATTAACTTTTAAAAAAATGATTATTTATTATTTCGTTTTAATTTCAAAATAAGCGTATATGACATCCTAACATTTGGAATTAATTATTTGAAATTTTAATTCTCTTAATTGACTGAGATTACTTGCAATGCCTCTTGTATAGAATATTCTAGATTTGATTATCAAGCGTAATGAACATTACTGTTAAGTATCTAAATGATGTGAAATATAGTCTCACTGTACTTTTAGAAATAATACTACCATTTTTGAGCATTTTCCGATCGTCAAGGCTACTTTCGTTATATTTGACAATCGTTTGGTCATTGAATGACGTGAATTTTGACGAAACAAGATCCTCAAATTTTGAAAGAAAGTCATTTACTCAGATTCCTTTTCGGACCCTTTTTGGGTCATCAGCTCATGTTTGGCTTTTATACTTATATTTTTAGAATTAAAACGATTCTTTTTGGCCGAGTGGATAGAGCAATGCACTCTGGAAGTTTTCGGCCCTTTTCAGGGTTGTCAGCTCATGTTTGGTTCTTATACTTATATTGTCAGAATTCAAACGAATCTTCTTGCCGATTGGTAGAGCGTTGCACTCTGGAATGAGATGAGAGGTCCGCAGATCGATTCATCTCGTCTATAAATGAATTACTATATTATTTAAAATCGTCCTCATTTTTGAAGAAATAATTTTTTTTTTAAAAACAACAAAATGAATATTTAATCGGACTATATATCAGGAGCTTTTTTCGCCAAGAACGACAAAAGTTTCGTCAAATATGAGAATGCATTTTCAACAGTGTGAGCGCCGAAAAATAAGCAACCGCTCACACACACAATATATATCGACGCAAATATAACTAAAAATATAATTTCCGTTGGATCTTATAAAGGCTGAAAGAAATGTAGATCAATGGTGCCTAATGATCTGTTTTCAACATAGATGTCTATAAACAACTGGAATTACGCAATTCTTGTCTTTCGCAATTTACCAGCTAATCCTCTAGATTCATCTATTCTGTATCTCAACAAAGAGTGCCAAATGGACTTCCTCAGTTACACGAAAAATTCAGCAAGGGTTATGTTATTTAACTCTTCCCCACATTAGAGTTCATTTATTTATATTCATGTACTTTCAATGTTAAATTTTATAAACAAGGGGGCTAAAGATGAAAGAAATCAGTTCTTTGAATGGGTCTTTTTAAATTAGTATTAAACGGAATGCTTGAAAACAATCTGAAATATATAAGAATTTTTTAAAGGAATTTCAAAAATAGAGAGATTTCCAACGTCTTTATATTTTAGATAACGTATAAGTTGTTTAAATTACGAAATTATTTGCCACTATGCTTTTTTTATATTCATTCCTATTGAATAAATATTTTTAACAGTTTAATAACTTAAAACCTATATTTTTCTACACCGTAAGAATGAAATAATTTTGTTTTCAAACAACGTTTTTTCTGTGTTTTTATGCAGCAGAACTAAATAAAATCAAAATTTCTCACTTGAAAAGGCAGAAAATTTGATGAGCTTTTCTAATGTCTAAATTACATAGGAATTTGATTTTAAAATATTTTTTTTACTTTTTTGAACACTTGATTTTCAGAGGTATCATATGATCTACATGAGATTTCGAAAAATCACCCCATCCCCCTTAACGCATAATTACTTATTACTAAAACCGCCAGATGGCGCCACGGTGAAGAAATCGGTCAACGCTCTGCATAAAACCTGGCCAACGACGGGTACTTCCGCTAGTTGAGCATAAAATAACTATCTATCTTTGTCGAAATAGTTTCAATTAAAAAAAAAGCCAAATTTAAGAAGTTATTAATGCACAACCCCCCCCCCCTGAAATTATAAAATAAAAATAGTTATAAAACGCGACTGCGTTATTAAAAAGAATTATAAAAGAAATAAAATAATATTGCTTAATAGTTTATATTTTGGTAGAGTTTTCTAGATTATATCTATTTCATTGTAAATTAATACGAGGATCAATTTTACTTAAAAAAAATACTTTTAAAATGAATCTCCGAATGGTGTGCCTAACAATAAATATAAATGTATTTTCCATCATCGTTATGCATCGTCAAAAAATAAAAGTGAGAAGATACCCAGGTAATAAATGAGAATATTAAAAATACTTAATATTTGAGGCTGTTAAAGAAATAGTGATGTGTAAGTCCATTTTCACACACACCGCTATTACTTTCACCACATCAAAAAGTAAAACAGAAAATACCTAAAATGTGTTCGAATTTTAGAACAACAAAGGCTCCGTAACTACAAAACGCAGCACTTTCAAATTTACAGAATAGTTAGTATAAAAAAATTAGAATTTTAACTCGTCTATTTTCATTTTTCTATTATGTTTCGTTTGAATGTTGTAATATTTTTTAGTTTATACAAACAAAGTTTCCCGAAGTGGCAACAGTAATATCATTTGTAATCAACGTAGGAAAGGAGAAATTTAATAATCTCATTAAGCTAAAATAATAACTGGAGTGCTTATCTACTTTCCAGTGATTATTTTTGCTCAGTGAATAATCTTAAACTTATAAAATTCTAACAAATATGCATAGACGCTATTTTTTTTACATTTGTCTATTCAAGGCCGAACTGGATTGGTCTATTTATACAAATGTATTTAAATTATTTTTTAATAAATATTTCTTATATAATATTTCATTTGTAAAATATTAACTGAGTAAACTTCAGCGAAATATCAAAGAAAGACTATTTTAAATATTCATTAGATTAACGTCTGCCCTAAACACAAGATTCTATAGTTTGAAAAAATCGACATTTAAAAAAAGTATTGAAGTCTTCTAAATCCAAGCAAATTTTTTATATTTATTTTTCCTTAGTTCCATTTACTTCATTGATATATTAGCCATTTTTTAAACTTATTATTGAAATATTTTACAAGTTACAACATATACACAATGATCAACAATAAAATTAACGCTTTGGAAAAACTGAAATGGAATAAATTCTAAAAACATTTCTATTAAAAACCGGCATTCAAATTGATTGATCTATAATAATAAAGGGGAGTAGATAATCACTCCAGTAATTATTTTAGCTCAGTGAGATTATTAGATTTTCCCTTTTCTCCGTTGATTAGAACTGATATTATACTGTTGCCACTTCCTGAAACTCTCTGGGATACACTAAATTTTTTTTTACAACATTCGAACAAAACAACGTAGAAACCTGAAGAAAAAAAAAGTTAAAATTCTAATTTTCACTCGAACTATTCAGTAAATTTGAAAGTGCTACATTTTGCAGCTATGAAGTCCTTCTTGTTTTAACATTCGGACACATTTTGGGGATTTTCCCTTTTTTTTATATTGATGCTGTGAAAGAAATCGTGGGATGATTCAAAATTGACTTATACCACTGTGACTTTAACCGCCTCATTGTGAACGAAATAATAAATATAATTTAAGGAAATTATAAATAAAGGATTTATTCTTCTATGTAATTTACTACTTCAATATGCTTAGTAAAAACGTTCTTAGATTTTTTTAATTAAGCATCAGCATCTGATGATTGATTTTAAATAGGGAGTGGAGCAGAGTTTTGAGTTTTGAAAATTTGTTAAAACTAAGTCCTGTCCTGTTTGTGTATGGTATGACTTTAACCGCCTCATTGTGAACGAAATAATATGTAATTTAAGGAAATTATAAATAAAGGATTTATTCTTCTATGTAATTTACTACTTCAATATGCTTAGTAAAAACGTTCTTAGATTTTTTTAATTAAGCATCAGCATCTGACGATTGATTTTAAATAGGGAGTGGAGCAGAGTTTTGAGTTTTGAAAATTTGTTAAAACTATGCCCTGTCCTGTTTGTGTATGGTATGACTTTAACCGCCTCATTGTGAACGAAATAATATGTAATTTAAGGAAATTATAAATAAAGGATTTATTCTTCTATGTAATTTACTACTTCAATATGCTTAGTAAAAACGTTCTTAGATTTGTTTAATTAAGCATCAGCATCTGATGATTGATTTTAAATAGGGAGTGGAGCAGAGTTTTGAGTTTTGAATTTTTTTTTAAACTAAGCCCTGTCCTGTTTGTGTATGGTATGACTTTAACCGCCTCATTGTGAACGAAATAATATGTAATTTAAGGAAATTATAAATAAAGGATTTATTCTTCTATGTAATTTACTACTTCAATATGCTTAGTAAAAACGTTCTTAGATTTTTTTAATTAAGCATCAGCATCTGACGATTGATTTTAAATAGGGAGTGGAGCAGAGTTTTGAGTTTTGAAAATTTGTTAAAACTATGCCCTGTCCTGTTTGTGTATGGTATGACTTTAACCGCCTCATTGTGAACGAAATAATTTGTAATTTAAGGAAATTATAAATAAAGGATTTATTCTTCTATGTAATTTACTACTTCAATATGCTTAGTAAAAACGTTCTTAGATTTTTTTAATTAAGCATCAGCATCTGACGATTGATTTTAAATAGGGAGTGGAGCAGAGTTTTGAGTTTTGAAAATTTGTTAAAACTATGCCCTGTCCTGTTTGTGTATGGTATGACTTTAACCGCCGCATTGTGAACGAAATAATATGTAATTTAAGGAAATTATAAATAAAGGATTTATTCTTCTATGTAATTTACTACTTCAATATGCTTAGTAAAAACGTTCTTAGATTTGTTTAATTAAGCATCAGCATCTGATGATTGATTTTAAATAGGGAGTGGAGCAGAGTTTTGAGTTTTGAAAATTTGTTAAAACTAAGTCCTGTCCTGTTTGTGTATGGTATGACTTTAACCGCCTCATTGTGAACGAAATAATATGTAATTTAAGGAAATTATAAATAAAGGATTTATTCTTCTATGTAATTTACTACTTCAATATGCTTAGTTAAAACGTTTTTAGATTTTTTTAATTAAGCATCAGCATCTGATGATTGATTTTAAATAGGGAGTGGAGCAGAGTTTTGAGTTTTGAAAATTTGTTAAAACTATGCCCTGTCCTGTTTGTGTATGGTATGACTTTAACCGCCTCATTGTGAACGAAATAATATGTAATTTAAGGAAATTATAAATAAAGGATTTATTCTTCTATGTAATTTACTACTTCAATATGCTTAGTAAAAACGTTCTTAGATTTGTTTAATTAAGCATCAGCATCTGATGATTGATTTTAAATAGGGAGTGGAGCAGAGTTTTGAGTTTTGAAAATTTGTTAAAACGATGTCCTGTAAGAAAATGGCACAAATCTTTTTTTTCAAAAGTATCTATAAAGCGAGAGTGTATTACCGGAGTCCCGAGTATAGAATGTTTAACTTGAATGCTCAATTAGTATATTTCTGTATTGACATTTTGTTTGAAAGAAATTTAGGGATAACTTCAAAAATTGTAACAAAATAGACCAGATATTTTAAATAAACTAACAAATAAATTTGAATATAAATGAATGTGCGTGTTTTTACAGATTTAACGAATTCAATAAACTTAATTAACAAGATTAAAGTTCATCAAAATTTTCAAAATTTTCATCAAATTAGTATTTTTCTGTATTGACAATTTGTTTGAAAGAAATTTAGGGATAACTTCAAAAATTGTAACAAAATATACCAGATATTTTAAATAAACTAACAAATAAATTTGAATATAAATGAATGTGCGTGTTTTTACAGATTTAACGAATTCAATAAACTTAATTAACAAGATTAAAGTTCATCAAAATTTTCAAAATTTTCATCAAATTAGTATTTTTCTGTATTGACAATTTGTTTGAAAGAAATTTAGGGATAACTTCAAAAATTGTAACAAAATATACCAGATATTTTAAATAAACTAACAAATAAATTTTAATATAAATGAATGTGCGTGTTTTTACAGATTTAACGAATTCAATAAACTTAATTAACAAGATTAAAGTTCATCAAAATTTTCATCAAATTAGTATTTTTCTGTATTGACATTTTGTTTGAAAGAAATTTAGGGATAACTTCAAAAATTGTAACAAAATAGACCAGATATTTTAAATAAACTAACAAATAAATTTGAATATAAATGAATGTGCGTGTTTTTACAGATTTAACGAATTCAATAAACTTAATTAACAAGATTAAAGTTCATCAAAATATTTGGTTATTCGTAACTTGAATAAAATAATTTAGACAAACGAATACCACTAAATTCATCACCAAAAAAAATTGGAATTAGGGTATTTTTTTTTTGCAAAATCTGTTCGAAGTCCTCATTTATTTATAAAATTCAATGCTTGTTACATTTTTTATATTTTTGCCATGTGTGGTTTTGCATGATGCACGCCTCTCAAATAATGTTGAAAGAGATAAAAATTTTGACTTTTCAAATACGAGCTAAAACAAAATAAAATAATAACCTTGTAAAACAGCAATTGATAACTCATGGTTGGTGAAATATTTATTGAAACTAATAGGTGTATTTAATTAGTACGTTTTTAAATTGCTAAAAATTAACAAAATTGGTCGCTTTTTAAAAGCGTGGTAATTGCAAGGTAAAATAAAATACTCTCAAACAAACTCGAAACAAAATGTCTTACTCATGACATTGTAATCATTTTGAACAAAAAAAAGTAGCTTAAGTTATTTTAGTTGTATGTCTAAAGTTTTAAGAGATTAAAACATATGATTTTGACAACACGTCTACAAAGATTTTCATTTTCTGCTGGAATACCAAATTAAAGAAAAACATTGAACCTAGATAATCTTTTGCTTGTTTCAAAACAGACGATACAGTCACCTGCAACAGGGCAATAGAGTGTAGGCTTATAGAAAGTGTAAGTGGACTTCATAGGATTTGTTACAAATAGAATTAAAACACTTTTTAACACTTTTTGATATCCATATACACACATCAAAATCCTAAAACGCCCCACGAAAATCCTATAAAACTTCACTAAGTCCTTATAACAGAGAGAATTTGTAAAATCAATAAATTTCTAAAACCTTGCTTTATATAAAGAAGCCTTTGAAAGCGAAGACTCTAGATAAAACCAAAAGGAATTTTGCAATACCTTAAAGATTGAGAAAAAGATTAGTTTGGAAGCCTTTATCGACGAAACCTTAATAGTTATAAAAGAATAGCAAAAACTTTTACTTTATATTTTTAATGTCTGAAGGATTCTGAGGATTTAATGAAAGATTGATTTTTGAGGAAATCTATAAATGAAAAGGATTTCTATGACAACTTGAAACAATTATTTTTTATTATCAATTATTTTTTAAACAGTTTTATAAAAATGCAAAAAATTAATAATATTAAAATTTATATTACTAAAATGTAGTTAAAAATATATTATACATGTGTAGCAAGTTTGCACAAAAAAACTGCACAAAATGATATCAAATAACTCAGTTTCGGCTTTTTATCATATTCTGGAACAAAATTTTCATTCTCTCTTTAAATTTTATATTTGATACTTCAGTTAAAAAAAGTTAGAATTTTTTTCATTACCTTCATATACGGAAGCATATGAAAAGTACATATTCATTACCTTCACCTATTATGAACCGCATTATCATTTTAATTAGATAATATTTTTTATTTTTTTTCTAATGTCTATTACGTTGTAAATATTAAATCCATATTATAAAATACGGAACATTTACCTATAAAAAGATAATTAAAAAAAATTACCATTAAAAGTTTTTGGCGAAATTCCCTATTACACTTGAAGACTTGGTTGCAAGAACCAGACAGATCCGCTTTTCTCTGATTTAAACTTTTCCTCTTTTTCTTAGAAAGAAAAAAATACGGGGATTTTCCGTAATTTTTATATATAACTGTTATTCTCCGTAAATCTGTTTGCGGTTTTCAACGAAAAACGAGTAGGTTCAGGTAATCATTTTTAAGAACCTTTTTTTACAGTGTGCACTGTGTATATTCAGCACTACTGCTCCCTACTGAGCCATGATTTTACGTATCAAAATGGTTTAGACTTAAGTAACGGTGATCCCTCACACTGTAAAAAATTTCCGAGTAAGATTACAGCACAGTGTGCTGGTAAAAGTAACGCCAACACACTGTGCTTTATTTTTACAGTGTGCTGTAAAATAATTTTGCTGTACTTTTAAATCACACGTGCTGTATTTTTACAGTTTGCAGTAAACTATTTTTGCTGTAGTTTTTCATCACGTGTGCTGTAATTTTACAGTAGCTGTAATTTTTTTTTATTTCTCTTAACCGGTTTTGCATTTTTTTAATTACAGAGCATTTTCTTTTATTATAGCACACTTTTTAGTGTACTATAAAAAAAATAAAATGCTTTGTAATTTAAAAAAAATGCAGCAACCGATCAAGAGAAATACAGCAATAAGCGAAAAAAGAAAGACATGTTTTTGCAATTATTGTAAAAGTTAGCGGGTTTTTTACTTTATGTGAGTAGAATAAAAATTACAAGGCAGCACAATTCTGATCATATTCAGAAAACAGACAAACAATAATGGTTCACTTATGAAAATATTTATTTAAAAAAGGCATTTAAACAGAGCAAACTATAAATTCAAATTGAATATGAGAATAATCGTTATGTATAATTATAAATGCAAAAATACGAACATATAATTTTAGGTAAATATTTGACATATAACACTTATACAAAACTTGTCAAGTTTGCTTTTTTGCTATTCTGATCGTAGGAAGAAATTGGCTTTACTTTAGAATGCACAATAACATTTATTCATAAACTCTAATAATGTATCTCCATTAAAAAAACACTAGAATACTTGAGGAGCGTGCATGTGCAAAAACAAACAATAAAAAACAAACAAACAAACAATGTGTGCAAAAACAAACAAAAAATATTTAAAAAAAAAGCATTTAATTTTATAAAAAAAAATTACATTTACCCGTTTTTATACATTTGTTTTAATATTACTAAAAATATTATTAAATTATAACTTAATTTACATTCTACAATTAAACTTATATTATTTGCTACAATTAGTTTCGTTAAGTACCTAATTCTGTTAGTGCATTTGATACATAATTAAAAATTTTTATAACATATGATGACCATCAAAATTACTAAAACAATTATTACTTATACAAATTATTACAAATAATCTGCGAAATGGCCATAACATTATAGAAAAATTGAGCCATCTTTCCAAACTTTTCATTTGAAGAGTCATCGGCTGTCATCACTATTTTTTAAATTGCATATTAGTTTCTTTCAGAAACTTATGCCATTTTATGTTTTACAGCAGTTTTTGATGTATGGTTAACGTCACTCTAGAGCTGCACAGTCGCTGTTGATAATAATTCAGGGCTCTCTCGAAGAAAAGGCCGGGGTACACCGTCTCGTATTTTTTAACCATGGTGAGATGACGAGGACAAAACATGAGCTGGCCCCCGACGCAATCTGAATAGGCGTCAGATCATTGGACCACGATCAGATTTAATGTGCAGCAATCCGATATACACGCCGATGTAAATTGAGGTTATATTAAGACGACTTTCGTAATTTAGTAAAGAATCTAGTCACACTAGAGCTGCATAGTCGGCTACTGGCATTAGTTCAGGCTATCTCGAAGAAAAGACACGGGAATACTGTCTCATATTTTTTAACCATTGTGAGATGACGAGGACAAAACATGAGCTGGCACCCGACGCAATATGAATAGGCGTCAGATCATTGGACCACGATCAGATTTAGCGTGCACCAGTCCGGTATACACACCGATGGAAATTGAGGATAATTTAACCCGCCTCCCCAGCAGTTTTTGAAGAGGAGTAAACTGAAAAAACAACATAAATCAGTAAATATATTATTTTAACAGGCGAACAAACAGAACACTGAGAAATTTTATGAAAAACAACTTTAAGACTACAATTATATTAAGGAGGGTTTATTTTTAAATACAAGTAATATCACAAATTTTTTTAAATTTTAAATTAGACGTTTCAAAAATTATTTATTAGTTTTTAATTATTTAAGAAATAAAAATACAAAATTTAAAACATAATTTCACAATAAAAAATATGTTTATATACATTTAGGATTTTTTTAATATCCAACAAATTATACGTGGATACGGGACTGGTTCACGATAAATCTGATCGGGGTCCAATACTCTGACGCCTATTCAGATTGCGTCGGGTGCCAGCTCAGTTGTTATCCTCGTCATCTGACCATGGTTCAAACATATGAGGCATCGTTCCTGTGTCTTTCCTTCGAGATAGGCGCCGAACCGTCGCCAATAGCCCACTGTGCAGACAGCGCCACTTACGCTTTGTCGAAGTGAACTTTCTTAAAATTATAAGTTCTTTGAAAGTACTGGTCTCGAAGCTGATTCGTTAATAATATCACATGGTACGCACCAGACGGGCTCTGAGAAATTTTCGGAAACAGATTACATCACAATGTGCTGTAAATTGTGTTTACAGAACGTTCTGTAAAATAAAACAGCAACGTGCGCTGTATTTATGCTACCAAAATGCTGTATTTTTACAGTAATTTTTTACAGTGCATGCTTTATACAAGGCCTGAAATGGTGCTGACTTACAAGCTAAACTATTTTTTAAAGTGGACTGTGTGGGGGATTTCAGTGGTTTTAGAAGTGGCGGTACGCATGGGTGCTATCTTGATAATTTGGGGGACGCGTCTCCCCACACTTTTAGCACTGATTGACACACTGTAAAAAAAAAAGGTACTTATAAATTAGTACCTGAACATACTCGTTTTTAAGTACACTTGCATCGTAAATGAGCGACACTAAAATTTCAGTAATCGTACTTTCTCAAAAATGAGCAGTGTGACTTAATATTGCTAATTAAACCATCTTAACAAAGCGACCTGACAAACTTAAATTAGTTATTCAAGAGGTGGTTATCCATATTATTTGATGTCGATTGTTTAAATGGAAACTGAGTTATTAGAACTCAATTATCTTACTTCCTATCCTTTTGGCACACCTTTTTATCATTTCTTCTGTTTATAACTTCTTCACGTCGCCCTGGTAGTATAACGGATAAGGCACTGGGCTGCTGTGCCTGAGGATCTGGATTCGATTCCCGGTAAGTCGTGGTTGTAATTGTTGTTATTGTGTTGTTATTGTTATAATTGTTGTTGAAAAGTGATTAATTAAGACATCCTATGTATATAATCAACTGCTCTTTTTACTCATATTTGAGTACATGTCTTTTTCAAAATTGAAACTTATGTATTCGGAGCTATGACAAGCATCGAATGTATTAAAAATTGAGTATATTTTACTTATTTTTGAGTACCTATTTTTACAATGTACTCTTGAAAACTCTTCTATTTTTATCTGTTTCCGTCCCCCCTCCAAAGAAAATTTAAATGAATTGACATTTTCAAGAAATCTTAAGGGATATAAGCTATCGATGCGATGCCATACGTATGAAATGAAATTTTGTCAAAAAGAAAATAACCAGTACCTCCTAAAGCCAATAAGATATTTTGTAAATATTTTTTTGTGAAGGGAGGGTGCTAAAATATGTATTACGAGGAGGCTTTAAAGTAATTTTTCCAATAAGGCCCTGACTAGAATCGTTACGCCGCTGCGTAACTTATTTTTTACCCGGATTGTTTACTTGTTTGGTACACACATTTTTGCAACGTTTCTCAATTATTGTCACTCTTTATTACAATTATACTCATATGTTTCAATGTTGAGACTTATGTTTTATTTTCTTAAAAATAATTAATTAATCTGAAATTAATCTTAGTTAAAAGTGAAAACAAATGTACTTTAGGTGTTAAAATAACGAACTTGCATAATAAATAAATAAATAAATAAATAAATAAATAAATAAATAAATAAATAAATAAATAAATAAATAAATAAATAAATAAACAAACAAACAAACAAACAAACAAACAAACAAACAAACAAACAAACAAACAAATAAATAAATAAATAAACTGTTTCGGAACTTTACTATTGTTTACTGTTCTCAGAACTACTCTATTTGTAATTTTCTTATAAATTCGTTTTGAAACGATTTTTTTTAGATATTCATAGACTAAGGGCGATATAAAATGATTAATTTTTAAAATAACGATTTCGTACATTTTTAATTAACACTTTCGGATTTCTTAAGTTATTTTGCAATTTAGATTGTTTACTTTCACTCTAAATAAGTAAATCGCGTGTTCTCCTCTTCAGTAGATCCTGTATTAATTTATCGTTTAATTAATTCTAATTTAGGAATATTTTCATATTAGACTATCCTGGTTGAAGAAGAGAAAAAAAACACGGTATTTCATAAAATAAAAATCCAGACATTCACTAAGTTCGTCGGAAGAAGTTCGTAATGATGGTAACAATGTAACAAGAAAATATTTAGTTTGGAGAAAACAATTAGCTGGAACAGTACTTATTTATTCAACTTTTTAATTTTTTGAATTTCAAAGAATTATGTAGTTAATTTTGTTTGTGTTAGACAGATCAATGGTAAAAGGATGTTACAGCAAAGTAACTACCCCTTCAAAAACACCTGGCTGTTAACTACTTATTTAATTAATTTTAAGCTTCCTTTTAACTGCGTTACATAACTTTCCAAAGGTTTAAATATTTTTTAATAAGGATTTGCAACAGTGGCGTAATGGTAACAGCTGCAAACATTTTTGGGGGCCTCTCTATTTTTATAAAAAATTCCGCTAATCTTTAAACTGCTTCAGTTAAACAGTTTACTTGCAAACTAAATTATAATATGAAATTCGAAAACCAATTTCAGCACAGACTACCCAGTATTCGATATAGATATTAACTACTTGCGAAATTCTAGGCTGATAATAGTGTTTGCATTTGACTGCAGACACGCTATTAGTAAATATTCTTTGCTAAAAAAACTATTTTTTGTTCAACAAAAAACTAATTATTGCTAAAAAAAAAAATTATTATAGGCAGCAGCGGTTAACTTTTTGTTTTGTGTGATTTATGTAATTTTTTTCATAACCTATGACTACTTTTTTTCATAAGCCACATATAGGTCTGGGCCTCCTCTCTACGAATCCGTCTGTTACTCCACTGATTAACATTAGGTGTGATAGGTTAGGTGTGATAGGTGATTAGATGTGATATTTTTATTAAACGATAAACAAATTTATTGTATTTTAACTAGATTTCTTTTCTATTTACACTAGATCGTAATTACACTGTTAAAAAAAGTTACTCAAAACTAAGTAAAATTTACTCATTGATGAGTACATTCGGTGTATATCATGGCTGCGAATATATAAGTTTCCATTTGGAAAAATACATGTACTTAAAAATGAGTACAATGAGTAAAAATGAATAAAAAGAGCAGATGCTAGCCTACATAGGCTGCCTTCATAAATCACTTTCAATAAATATCAACAATTACAATCAAGACTTACCGTGAATCAAACCCACATTAGCACACACCGCTATCAAGTGCTTTATTTGTTAAACTATCAGGGCGACTTGAAGAAGTTATTAACAGAAGAAATGTTAAAATGTGTGGTGAAAGAATGGAAAGTAAGATAATTGAGTAGTAATTACTCAGTTTCCATTTAAGCAGTCGACATCAAATAATGTAGAAACCCTCTTCTGAACAATTATTTTAAGATTGTCAGGTGGCTTTGTTAAGATGGCTTGAACAAAAGCTGAGATTAGCAAAATTAATTCACACTACTCATTTTTGAGAATGTACGATTACTTAAATTTGACTACGTCATCTCTCATTTAGGATGCAATTGTACTCAAAGAAAAACAAGTAGGTTCAGGTACTCATTTTTAAGTACCTTTTTTTTACAGCGTACCATGGGAGTAAAAATAGTTTAACTAATATTTAATTTTTTCATTATTATTAAGTTAAATAAAATATTTATTATTAATATTCTTTTTAGAAAAATATTTATATGCTGTTATTATTGCGCTTTTAAATATAAAACAATGAAACTTTTTTATAAATCTTAATAATGTTTGTTTTCCGATAGGCAGCTTTTGTTTGTAGTGTTATGTTTAAAATAAAGTATATGAATCAATCACCAGTTGCTTTTTAAAAATACAATAAGAAAAACAAATGTTAGAATGCGCCGAGTATTTTTTCAAACAACAATATGGTAAATTTTTATGATTTAAAATCAAACTTTTAATAATTTTTAAAATCCCTAAGCAGCTATCCCGAACATTATGCATCTATATCCAACAATGCATACAAATGTTTTAATTCATAAAAAATATTTTGTTATAATATTTTGTATTCTATTGTATTAAGGTACAATGTTTGTCATAAAAAATTTAAATTAATTAATCAGAAAAAACACAAACTCTCTCGCAGTTAAAGAAAATTAGTATTTCAGTAGTTGTTTGCATAGAAGGTTAAAAAAAATATAATATAAAATTTATGTAAACGAATGATATAATATGGTAATATGGTTTTACATAGGTGTTTAAACTTTTAAAAAGAAAGATTATGAACTTTTTTTCACTCTTTTAATTAGTTGCACAAAGGAATTTTCAAAAAGCAATAAAAAATAAGCCTAATGCTTTGCCTAGAAAAATGTCCCCTTTCCATTGTATATGGGGTGATATTTTTTTTTATTTTGCCATTGTTTTTATGGAAGATTATCATATTTATCCAGTATCTTCTTATAGTATCTTTTCTTAAGTTACAGAGCAAATATGTACATCTTAAGATCACATGGAAGGGTACTCTAGATTGTACTGAGAGAGAGAGAGGGAGGGTGGGAGAGAGAGAGAGCATATCTTGTATTATATAATTTTCGAAAATAAATTTACCTTGCAATTTTTTTCGGATCTCATGGATTTAAACTGGTAAGAATTCAAAATTTTTGCTTAATAGTTTCACTATGTTATTTTTTAATTAATTAATTTTTTATTTTATTCATTTTAATCTTTATGTTTTTAGTTTTTCGAATTTTACATAATAAATATTAATTAGTATCGATTAAAACTATTTTTTTTCTATCAATATCTGATTAGAACGATATTTGTTAACGTTGTCCAACAACATTGGCGACTTAAAATTAAGTAATAATATAAGCGGTATAAAGTATTGCATCCCCTCCCCCTTTGTGCCTCAGTGTTTTAGGCATGAAACCCTAATAAATCAGATGAAATTATAAGATAATAGCAAGAGAACAAGAAATTTAGCTGATTGTAAAATTAATATGTTGTCAATTGTCACAAATATTCTAGAACATTTAATGTCAAAATTAAATAAATCCGTTTTTCAAACATTTACTATTGTGTATATATCGACATACGTATTTCAAAAATTGCATCCTTTAATAGAAAAATACAAAAAAGATAAATGTAATAACTAAAAATTTAAGTTAGAAAATCCATTAAAATATAATACAATACTTAATATACTGCCATCTATCGGGTGAAAAATGAATTCAGCCCTTTTCAAAAAAACCTTTCTGTGTAACCAAGTTTAAAATAATCTTTTGTTTAAATAAAAATATAAAATACTCGATTTTTATAAGGTTGCATGCTTTTCTTTCCAGCTATGAAATTATTTACTGCTCAACGGATTATTTGGTAGTATTTACGTTTTACATATATATGAAATAATTATATTACGATATTTTAAAATAAGTCCAGAAATGCTGAAATGTAGGGGGAGGGAAATCCTAAAAGAAATAGTAAACACGTCAGGTTTTTTTTCTCGCCATACCTCTTTAAAATAAGTTTCGGTGTCTCTATCAATAGTTTTAAAGTATTCAAGCTAATTTATTGATTAATATACAAATTCCATTTATTATTAATAAAAAATAATAAAATAAAATTTATAATAATAAATAAAATTTATAATAATAAATAAAATTTATAATAATAAATAAAATTTATAATAATAAATAAAATTTATAATAATAAATAAAATTTATAATAATAAATAAAATTTATAATAATAAATAAAATTTATAATAATAAATAAAATTTATAATAATAAATAAAATTTATAATAATAAATAAAATTTATAATAATAAATAAAATTTATAATAATAAATAAAATTTATAATAATAAATAAAATTTATAATAATAAATAAAATTTATTAAAAATAAAAAAATAAAATTTATAATAATAAATAAAATTTATAATAATAAATAAAATTTATAATAATAAATAAAATTTATAATAATAAATAAAATTTATAATAATAAATAAAATTTATAGTAATAAATAAAATTTATAATAATTAATAAAATTTATAATAATAAATAAAATGTATAATAATAAATAAAATTTATTAATAATAAAAAAATAATAAAATAAAATTTATAATAATAAATAAAATTTATTATTAATAAAAAAATAATAAAATAAAAATTCTAATAATAAATAAAATTTATAATAATAAAAAAAATTCTAATAATAAATAAAATTTATAATAATAAATAAAATTTATTAATAATAAATAATAATACAAAATACATTTATTAATATTTTGATAACTTAAAAACTTTATTAATTCGAAATAGGTTAGGTATGTTAGTGATATAACATTAATTACAAATATTTACATTTATTTTTCTTTTAACAAAAATTACTTAAGCTCTCTTTTCCATCAAAAATAAATACAGACTACCCACTCGCATCCATTACAATATCAGAGTAAAGGGGAAATAATGATTTGGTATATAAAATTTATATATATTTTTAAGGTAGCCGAAATTTCGAAATAAATCTTAAAATCGACTTTTCTTTTTATTGTAGGAAATAATTGTATTCTATTTGAAGAATCCATGTGCTACGTTTGTAAATTCTATTAGTTTTAAAACTACTTTTTTTTTTTTTTTTTTTAGATTTTGTGAATGAAACTTGTGACAATTTGACTTAAATATTTCGTTATTTTTGTTGTTTCAATTTTGTATATAAGTATATAATCTGGTTTTGGTTAAAAAATCATGAACGCTTAATTTATTTTTGTAGTAAATATCAATTATTAAAGATATATGTGTAAGAGATAGAAGACATGCTGATTTAACTAAGAGAATTAATTAAAAAATAAATATTGATATAAAAAGAACAACTGTTAGCGCTACTCTAAAATAAGTTAGAGTAGTAAATAATTACCTATAAGAAAACAGTTATATTTAATAGTGAAACATTTTAAAATATACCAAATAGCATATATATAGCAATATATATAAATATCAATATATTAAAAAAAACCTTTTAGTTATTCTTTTTATAACATTCTATTACGTTAAATAATAATTTCGAGAATCAAATTTTTAAAAATGGAAAATTTCTAAATTTTGTTTAAAAAAATATATTTTAATTACAAATTGTAGAAAATTGTTATTTTTAAACAAAATGTGTTTTATAAGTTTGTCATAGTTTTCAAGATAAGTAGTTAAAAAATAGGATTTATCTACCTTAATTGCCTCAACTGTCGAACTGCCGCGATCACTGCAATTTGAAAAAGTTTTCAAATTACAAAACATTAAAAAAACTTATTACAACTGTAGAATCTTAAATGCAAAACAAACATTTTTAATTTACGATATTTTTTATTACAACAATAGGACAAAATTATTTTAAAATAACAGAATGATTATCTCATTCAAATATTTTCATCTACTCCACTAATACTCATCTTTATTAATTTTAATTTTTGTTATCCTATAATAGTTATAATAAAAGGATAATCATCCATTCAGAGTGTGAAGAACAGGAAAAAATTAGGAAGCTTTCAGGATATTTTTTCAAAAAATTTTCAACAACGTTTTATAAAATTGATGATATACTCTTAATAATATATATATTTAATTAAATATTAAAAAAGAATCAATAATATTTAAGTAACAAAGAATATTTAAGTAACTTTAAAGCAATTTTATTTTAAAAACTTGTTTAAAAATAGCATTAAGTTTTTTAATTCTATCTTCCCTCCATTCTTCTTATTTAGCATCCACAATTATAAAATCATGGCTACGCATACGTTTTACCATCATTAATTTTAGCATATATTATTATTTTTTTTAATTTCCTAGTAATCACTTTTGAGATAGTGTTCCCCGTAATATTATAATTGTAGTACATATAAATAATTCAATATTTGGCACCAGTCAAAGGGTAGAAATATTTTTGCGTAATTTAATGTTTGTTGCATGCACTTTGTGGGCAAGTTGCCCACAGGCAGTTCGTTCAAATGACAATGGAGGATTGTAACTAAGAATTACTTTCCGTGGATGATTGCGACTAAGCCACTATTGGAACCATAAGATTGACATTGTCCTTATTCGAGAAATGTGCTTTAGATGATATTTCTATGAACTAATGTAAAAATCTCGTTTGATAGGGTAAGGTGTGGAAAATGGGTAGGAAAAGTGCCATTTTTTTATTATTCAAAGCTACCTTTTTCTTTAAAAAGGTTATAAATATGCAATACTTTTTTGTGTATTTATACAATGGGTTTCTGGACATCATATGTGAATATGTTTCATATTCTTTATTTAATTTTAAATTGCTAAAATGCTTAGTTTTTTTATACCTTTCTTCAATCACAGATGGGGTAAAATGGGTAGTCAATGGGGAATTATGGAATTTTTCGTATAAAAAGACATTATTAAAACAAATTTAACTTGAACATCAACTCTTATAAACTCAGTATATAAAAACTCAGTAACAGTCTTAGGGATTCGTATACAGATCCCATACATACAACAATTTATTAAGATTCCATTGTTTAATTTTTGAAATTCTCTTTTAGTTTAGCTCTCTGACATTACCTTTCACTTTAGTTCCTTCCCCTTGTCGTCGACATGTATGTGTTAATGTGGTGCACAGCTATAATCCCATACAAGAATAAATTGAAATGCCACATTTAGGCTATAATAATATGTGTACAGGAATATTATGACATCCTAAATATGGATATTAATTATATATGTACATAGACTTACATATGTACATTGTAACTACTACTATAGCTCTGGTAATAAGTTTATTTTTTAAAGAAAATCTTTATCGCATGTCTCTAGTTATGTGGTAGAATGTAATGACATCAAAAATGGTCGTGTCAGAAGGGGTGTGTGAGGCATTATTAAAGCAGGAGTCGGAAAAAGCCCGAGTACAATTTATTTAGTACTATTTAAACTCGTACCCAGAATTCTAATCGTTGTTATCATACTGTTTGATTGTCTAAAGAGGCGAAAAAATGGCTAGCCAATTAATGATTAATTTTGGATATTTTCACATGATACACTATCAAAAGATTACGTGGGACTAAATGTTATACGAATTTGAACTCTGTAAGGTGATGCAAATTCTGAAATGAGACGCTGGGAGAAGAGCCTCTAGTATGGTTTATTACTTAATTATGAATTAGAAAGATAAACTAACCTTCCCTTAACAAGTAATCAATATGACAATTAAGAATAGACAGACTCAAAATAAAGTTTCAAATGCATTTATTTCAATTTATTTTGTAAGTACATATCCAAATTCAAAATGCCCTGATAATATCTAGATCAGGCGTTGACATAAAAGAAAATATTGTACTCATTATTTCAAAAATTCTTTCATTTGAAAACCTAATTCTCACAAGAATATTCTATTGTGCACAGATTTAAGATAAATAGTTACCTTCTCTCTTTCATGCACTATCAATTCTTACAAATTGAGAACACAGCGTATACACCCACACTTCAAAAATACTTTTAAGAATAGGCAGCTTGTTTTTTAAAATTCATTTTGATTCAGATACAAGGAACAACAAAAAATGCTTAACACATGGACGTGCTTTACAATTAACAATATATCCCATGAAGTGTCAATATCCAAACGTGAAACAACTCTTTCAACGAAAGTCATTTGTCGGAACGTTTTCTAATAGAACTCATCAGGAGGTAACCTCCATTACATAAAAAAAAGCGGACTTTTAAGTTGTTTTCACTGAGTATTGACCAACTCACGTTAGAAGTCCGATGGCATAACAATATACAACATGACTCTTCTTCATAGAATAACTTTCACTCTCCTCATACAGCTGACTCATTGCTAGGTGGTAGTATTGGCAGTGGAAGGGCTTTAGCTTCCTCTGGTGGAACTTCGTCGTCATGGAAACGGACTGACGAGGCTTTGTAGCACACAAGAGCGTCGACGAAGAAGGCGCCTAACATGATAATGGCTGTCAAACCGTGAAACATCATACGGAATTTCACAGGATCGTACAAGCGGCAAGCTCCGGGTTCTCCGCAGTTGTCTTCCCAAAAGAGACAAGTGGAATCTACAACAGCACCGTAAATAACTGGACATGGGACGTTTCCTATAAATATAAAAAAAGTATTGAATCTTGGTGTGGTCCTACCAAACTTTTACTGATTTACATTGATATAACAACGAAACAAAAAAATATTATCAGTAAGGGAAAAATATCAGTAAGGGGACACTTATTTTTAAAAATTAAAATAAATATAAAAAAAAGTTTTAATAAATTTATATTAAAAGTTAACAGTATTTTATAAATTAAGTTTTTATTTATTTATTTTTTAAAAATTGTTCAATTGTTTTTAATAAAACTTTCTTAATACATGAAAATCATAAATTCTAGTTTAAAATACGAATTCCTCAGTTTCAAAGAAAACAATATTTCGAAAGAAACCTTATAGGAGTATAGAGACATTTTTAAAAAATGTTGGTATTATTATACTATTCATATACTAAGGGGACCTTTGTATTACCTTACATAGGAAATAATAAAGAGTTATGCTGTCAAGAAATTTAAACGTTATCTTTCAAAATCTTTTATACATTTTTAAAATCGGATTTTTTCGTATCAGCTGGAGTATGTATAATAAAAAAAGCACAAGCTTTCATTTTTATAATTGTAATTAATTCCTTATTTGATACCTCTTATTACCTCTTTATTACCCATTAGTCCCCAAACATAAACGTTTAATAAAAATATCTTCAATGTTAGCCCCTACATTGAGAGATGAAGGAAGGAAACAACTAATCGCTTTCTTGCATGTCAAAAAATGATAACTGCCATAAAAAAAAGATTGCGCGTGTAGAAGAAAGTAGTCGTAAACACAGTAGTATTTCCATTAAGGTGTAAGAAAGTAGGTCCATTCTTCTATACTCCTACGTGTAGGTTACGTTGGCTAGTTTCTGACCATATGACTAGCAATTTTAAATAGTAAATTAGTAAGTCTTAAAATTATATATTTCATATTTCAATGGGGGAGTTTCAAGCCAAGAAGAAGAAGACCGCTGTTCCAACGGAACGTGGAGACGTATTCTACACGCCGAAAAAGTTCCGTAGAATTACTAGTATGGAAGTACAGATGCTTCAATATACTTTTTAAGATTTTTCTTTTTATTTAAAATACTAACATGGGGATTTCGTGTAGTGCATTCGGTTTCTCTAACACTGTTTCAAAAGCGGATTGTATTGCAAGAAGAGTTTCTTTTCACAGTTTCCCTCATTCTGATTCTAATCTGATGAAAGCATGGCTAGCTAGGATAAAACGAGAAAACTTCGTTCCTACGAAATATTCAAAGTTGTGCTCCGATCATTTTGATCCAAATGTTTTTTTCAAACAGGAGGAAATATCAAACGATATATAGAAAAAGACAATTTAACTTAGTTTTTCTGCATATGAATAAATATGTAATAAGCCGAAATTTACTAACAAAGGGTCTTTTACTTAAACTTTGCATTGTTAAAAATAAACGATGAAAATACACAGCTAAATTATCTCGTTAAAATACAATAGAAAGTTGAGTGGAATAAGCGAGCGAGCGGAGCGACCAAACCACAGGCTTGTCTGCTAAAGAGAAGAAATCGAAACTACAAGTAGGGAATTCATGTTACTACGTCGCGTGAAACTCCCGCATTAAATAAACGATTTTTATTCACACAATCAGTGTTTTACGCTCTTTACTCAAACAACATTATGAAAAAATGAGTCGGTAATTCTTAAAATTCTAGCTTTTAAACACAACATTGAACCATTTAGCAAAATATAGGATAGATCATGAGCATAAAGACTAAAGAACGTTATAAAGTTCAAAAAATCACTAGATATCAGTTTACAAAACAAAGCTTGTATTTTTACATTTTTGATTTTTTGTGACTTTTGATCATATAATGGTTTCCAAAATATTAAATTTCTTAATATTAATAATCTTACCAAATAATCCAATGGCAAATGAGATCAGTCCTAAGGCCATAGCCTTATCTTGTGGATCCACGCACCTAAAATTAAACAAAAATAGCTTCAATAAATTTGCAAAATGTATTTATAAGTATTTCTCATTATATAACAGATATGTTTAGTGTCTAAGATATTTATTAAATAAGAGTTTTTTTTATTCAGATAATTAAGCAAATACCTTGAATTCAATTTAAATAAAACTAATAAACGATTAAAAAAAATTAATATAAAAGTCTTTCATTATGTTAAAGTGAACTCAAAACTAAAGCCAACTGGATGCTCAAAACAAAGCTATACTTAAGTTGATAAGGGATAATATTACTTATTGTAAAGATGATATTGACCTATTAAATTTTACATAATCATTTAACGTTTATGTATTTGCAAAGTTTCTTCAAAATTGGACAGAAAATAAAAGTTATATTATAAACTAATTTATGTATGATTCATAAGTATTGAAGATGAACTTTTTTTGAAGCAGTTAAAATTTAGTGAAAATAATTTAACGAATCATTAAAAAATTAAGAAAAATTCTCCAAAATTATACATTTAAAACTTTCCTAGATTTAGTAAGGTGATCACACGCAGAATTTATCTGTTAAATTATATTTATAGACGTTTATAAAGTAGCATCAAATTCAGAATTTGGAGTAAAATATAAAATAGGGAAAACTTAATGAGTATATGAAGGTGATTTAAGAGTAAATATTAGACGTTAATTTCTTGATTTTATATGTTAGACAAACAAACACAAAGGGCATCTATTACGGGTTTTTAGTAGCATCACATGGAACAGACTTTGTCTAGTGTAAATATGTGTGTTTAATGTGTATTCATGTTCATTACATACCTCAAAGTAAGCAGCATGGACCCAACTTCTGAAGTAGAATGGATGAGAACGAAAAAGGAGAATATTACAATGTACCATGTAAGATTATTACATTGCAAAGTACAAAACCCATTTTTGGCAGTTACACCTTCCCCTAAACATTGGCAGTCCAAATATGTATACTGAAAAATAAAAAAATTATTGTTATAAAGAATAAATTAAAAAATACCCTAATATGCACATTATTTCGGAATACTTTTAATGTCCTTTTAGTATTCATATTTAACATGTAACATGATAAAAATGAAACTTTCAGATTCTAAAGAAATGCTGGATGGCAGGAATTTCGAATCTTGTTGTAAACAAAAAAGGAATAGTTTCGGTTATTCCTTTTCTTTTCAGTAATTGGTATAACTAATTAATAATTGTAGTTTTAACTTATGTTACTTCATACAAAATTTATATTATTATATTATGAATTAATAATTTTAAATTTTATGGTCATTTAAGACTATACACTTACGAGAATATAATTTTTTTTATAAATTATTTAATAATACTTTATCAGTAGTAATACAACTTCCAATATATTCAATATGTATTTTAATAAGTAATTTTATCATATGCTTATATTTTCATTTATAGAAAACTAACAATTAACATTAAACTTTAAGTTTATAAATAAATTTTCCTATAAAATACATAGCGTCTGAACTATTACTTTTGATTATTGTATAACGGAACTAATTAGTATCCTATATACATCGAAATTTTTAACATGTTCTGCTGTAAGGGATATATTATTTAATCCAAATATTTAGTATATATATTATTCTTTTATAAATGATTTTAACGTTCAAAAAACATATAAAAATACTCAGAATTATTACTATCGTATAGATTTTGAGTTGTACAACATTCATAAATATATCGACAAAAAAAATCCCTAAAGAAATGTGTTAACCGTCATGACAGTTTCTTCTTCAATATTCTATTCTATGTGTTGTCATTTATAATAGGATAGAAGTAGACTTACATCATCACCTTCTTCTCTGACCTTTGTACAACCAGCAACACAGGGCGAAAGATAAGTTTTACCATCAGTGGCGCATATCGGGGCAAATTCACCTAACCGGCATTCACAAGTAGCATTGCAAGCTTGAACAGCTAAGCCGCCTGGTCTTCTGCAAATTAAAGAAAACTTGCATAAAATGACAATTTTAAAGGCATATGATATAACCTGTTACAACCTAAACTTATAGAACGAAACTTGAAGGTTGTGCACAAGTTTTATAGGTGTTCATGATACAGACATATATGGATTTAAATGAACGAATGTATTGACTAAAAGCGCCTTTCAGTAAATTCGACTTAATATTGCTGTATTAATTTCTTAGCGTTTAAGCATTTTTTCAATATAACAATTTAATTATATTAAAATATATAAGTAAAACTTTGCTAAAGAGAGAGCGAGAGATAACTGATTTCAAGCAAATTTCTTGATTCTCACATCTTTATAATCTGTTATAAAGTTAAAGTTTTTAGTATAGGATTTGCAATATCTTTAAGATTTTATTTTTAGAGGAATAACTATATTTTTGATAAATTGAGCCTAAATTAATATAAGATTAAAAAAAATAGGTATAGCAAGGCCACTGCTTTCAAATTAAATTATAACATATAAAGGCTAAACTTATGAATTACGAATATATTTCTATTAATAGGTAATAATTATCATAAATCAATCTCACTGATTAATTCAAACTAACGAATTTTGTTAGACAATTGTCTTACTTTTCATAGAAACTCGCAATTTTAGTTTAATATCTTTCAAGGGTTCTAATTTATTTGAGAAATATCAAAAACAAGCAGGTGAGTTAATCAAATTATACTTTTGCAGAATCTGGTCTACTTTGATAGAAAGACCCTCACTACTAAATACAAATCTGTCAATGACAGCTACTTACCCTGGATTGACTGCATCTAATCCTACAAAGTCATTGAGAGGGCATCCAAGCCACATGAGTATCACCATGCCAACTGAATATGCAAGAGCTGAGGCGGCGATCCATTTGGCTACAAAACGGGCACTTGGCTTGAAAGTTCGCATAAAGGATCCACTAGCAAAGATTCCGGCTCCCATCACCAAAATACCAGCCATACCTAACAAAAAAAATTGTATAATACAATATACTAAATCAGCAAAGTACAAAAAAAGTAATTTAGTCACAAGGGATATTTAGATTCATGTATGATTTATTCTACATATTTTTTTAATGTCGTCAATAACGACCTTGTGATACAGGTAATGACACGAATTTGATGTCATGTCTAATGTAAAAAATGCATTAAGTCGTTTATGTAAACTAAAGTTAATCTGAACACTCGGTATTTAATTAAGAAAGAATTTCAATAGCATGGGATTTTTGAAATTTAAGTTCTTGATAAACAATGTTTTTTGAATTTTGAACAACTTGAAATTGCTTTAAATTACAAACTTCAATTTTTAACACACAAATATTTTTTTTTCTCTAATATAATAAAGTTACAACTAAGCCTTCAATAGTAATAAATATGATTCAAAGCTCTTCAATTTATCAAGAGTTACAAACATTCATAAAGCCACAAGTTGTATTTAACATATTTGTAAAAATTATACATTTCCTAATAATTTCTGTATTAGATGCTTGAACAAAAAAAGTATAATCCTTTCGCGTTTTAATTATTAGAAACGTCTCTAGTTAATTTGAAAAGTAAATTATCTTTCGAGAGTATACTAGGAATTTTTGTAAAAAAAAGTACATACAAACAAAATTAGTATAAGAAGTTACATACTGAAACAGAAGAATGAAGGAAGAACGCTAAAAAAAATTACGCATTTAAATTTTCAAATGCACATGTTAATAAATATTTTTTATGAATTTTATAAAGGGGTTAATTTGTAAGTAGGCAATTGTTATTACCTGAGATCATATTGGCTTTTGTTGCACTTAGTTGAAACTGGCTTTCAAGGTATTTTGGCAGAAAGGTGTATAGGCCAGCGATAGGAAGAATGTGCAACACGCTACTAGCTGTTCTGTAGAGTAAGATATCATTCTTTAACAACCTTCTCATGGCAGCGGGGAAATCTGAAAATAAATTAATAAATTATTAAGGCATAAAATAACAACCAAGTTGTAAACATTCATCTAAAAAGTAAGTATATCATATTAAGAACTTTTAATTATAATATTAAATTTGATTGGTGTTTTTGCTACATTTAAATCCATTCATTCGCTTTATTGGTTCCGTTTTAATTTTCGTACATCCATATTTAGGATGCCTTAAAAAGGTAGTTACGCGATTTATTTCGTTATATGTTGGAGATATGTAAATAATGTATAATAAAATAACTCTCTAAACAAGGTAAAATATCGTAAAAGGATGTTACAAAATCAATAGAATTGATTTTCACAAAATATACCCTTAGTAAAAAAAAAATTGTTACACTGTAAAGTTTACCTTAGTTCCTATTACTTTTATTGAAAAATATTTGTAGTAACAAAATACTTTGCCACAAGTAATCAGTTTCACAATTAAAAATTAATGCGGTTAAAAAATGCGGAATGTTTAATTTTTTTTTAAACGCGCGAAGTTGTCATTTTTAATTAATTATAAACTAAATTTTTTTAAGGCATTCAAGAATGAATGAGTGTCTTAGTCATTAAAATATGTGGAGATAACAAACCAAAGAAAAAAACATGTTTCATATTTTAAAAATAGATATGGGTATAAAAAAGTTAGACAACATTCCACTATCTCCCCAAATATAAATTAGCAATAACATCTTTTGAAGTTGTTGTCTACCTACATCCGTTTCAATCCCGATTCTTAAAATGAATTGTTAACCGAAAAAACCTTTCAATTTGAACCCCAAAACCTTTCAAAGACTCGTATTTCTAATCATATATATTATTTCAGTAGTAAAGATCCCTTTTGCGGGTCTCACACACAACGGATCTTAACTTGTTATATTTAAAAAAAAAAAAGAGAATTTCCCGGAGTAGTAACGAATCGTACTGTTGTCTCATGAATACTAACGGTTTATTTTAAATGCATTTAAAAATAATTAGTTTCCAGGCGGTTTTTAAACGAGCCGTTGGTAGTGCTGCCATCTATGGGTAGAATTCTTCGGACGGAGTGCCATATATGAGTAGTTACAACGAATGTGTGTGTGGGGGATTGTTCATGCGATAATTAACGCACGAGCATGCTAGTCTAATTTAATACCAGTAACAATCCTTCAGGAAAGTGATCATGTCATTTATATTTGATTCATACAATTTTTCTATTCTGTTTCAGTGGCGGCTCGCCCACTACAGCAAGTACAGCCGGGCTGCACCTAAATTCATTAGTGTATTTTAAAACTAAAATCAGAATTTTCTTAAATGAAGGTTAGAATTGAAAATGAAATTTCTACGGTAGTAAACAAAATCTCCGATAAATAGCAAGCTTGTTACCGTAATGCACAATTCAGGAGGGGAAAAAACTCCATTCAATCCAAACTGCAGCTAAAAAGCGAAATTCGAAATCGGCTGCATCGTTGCCATGACAACCTCTACGTAGTATGGAGATTCCCCCATGCTAATGCACTGCATTTGTGAGAAGGTACAGCCGAAATGGATTTTCTTGTTTTAGCTGCACTTGAGGTTCGATATACTGATTGGCTCTTGGATGAAACGAGGACTTACGAGAATATCTCAAAACGGAAATGGTTTTCGTGATACATTTACTGTGTGCTATTGTTTCAGGACATGGTCCTGCTGTTGTTTCGTTATGTAAGTTAATATTAAAATTGACCGAGTTGCAGGTTTAAAAGAAAGCAGGATTGCTTTAATTTTCCAAAAATAAGTGTTTTCTATTTTTTTCGCATGTTATCATTTCGTAAAAATTTAAAGGAATCTTTGATTTGAGTAGTGAATAATAAAGAATTTCCGTTCATGTATGGTTTTTGGATTTACATAATTTCGGCTGCACTAATATTTTCGACCACGGGCCGCTACTGTTCTGTTTATATAAAAACAAAACAAATAAGACAGAAATCGAAAGACGTCTTGTTTGTAATGTCTTTGTACAGTGAGATCATTGGCCTCGGATTCATTTAATAAACCACAAACTAAGTATTTCGAAATGAAAGTTTGTTATGTTTGTTTGCGTTGTCTAGAGGCAAATAAGACTTCATGTATGTCGCATGAAATAACATTTTTATGGCAACCGTTGAGTCCAATGGATCATAAATAATCATAAACGACATAAATATATACGGAAAAATAGGTCAAAGCAAACATGTGTTCTGTTGAATTATTTCCGGGTAGGATTTTTTTCTACGGTGATTTTTTTATGATGGAGAAACTAAAGATAAAAATTACGTTTTTCGAGCAAAACGAAAACCTTTTTAATTCTATAAAGTAATAGTAAGTTATTTTTTTATTCATAAATGAGTACAACTTTCTTTGAACGTTATCGCGTTGCCTAATTTTGAATTCTAAAAAAAAATGATGTTTTTATTTCATAAAGTAGTACATTTAGTTTTTAAAGAAGCAGAAATTATAGTTGGGATGTTTTTTTTCTTTATATCAATTATAATTTTAGTCCCACTATAGGCGGGGTTAAAAGTCGATCATTTGGGTGGGGTGGAAAAATAAAAAGGCGTATATATAAGACTCTTTCCCTCTAAGAAAAACCCCTACAAATTCAATCTATTTCAGAAAAGTTATTCATAAAAAAATATTGCATAATTAGTTATTTATATTTAAAAATAATTCAAAATTAAACAGTTATTGCATTAATCAGTGTTATTGACAAACTAATGGACTAATTATAAATATTTATTAATTATTACTATTTAACTAAAAATAATATGCATTAACCTGTATTAGTTAATTTGGACATTAAACAATTCAAAGTTTTTCATTTGTAACGGGATTTTACTGGTTTAACAGTTATTATATATTTACAAGAAAGTGAAGTAATTGTGTATTTATTTTCTGAAATGCTGGCGTCAAATTTACTTCTCATTACAACACAAGCTATTTCAATTGTTAGATGAGTTGTTGATATGCGAGTTATATTGTTATTAGATATGAGTTGTTGTGATCATGAGCAGGGACGGGTCCTAGAACATTTTCTAGATGGTGCGAGATCTCCTAATTGCGGCACCACACCATAAATTTTAGAGCACCTTCTATAAAAGTCGATTAAACGGTTAATTAGCTACGTATGGCTACATGGTGTTTATTAGTAGGAATTATGATAAGTGTTTTGGTTAAAAAAAACCTTTATTACAAAAGTCGATTTTTATTAAACATCAGATGTCAATTGCATAAAAAAAAATATACTCTATAGCCACCTACAATGGCAAATTTCTGAGTTGGGTCGGAATAATTTATATATCTTGTGTAATTTCGTTTGCAATGGATATAAATGTAAGATCAGAGATTCTTTCCTGACACATAATCAAAGTTAAATAATTTTTGATAATTTTAGTGTACTAAAACTTCGTCCGCCTTTACCCACATGTATAGTTATAAATTTTCTTTAGTTCAGATATAATCTTAAAAATAGACAATATTTAAATGCTATAAATTTTAATTAGGATATTTTTTTCGAAAAATACACCCACCCAAGTAAAAAAAGTTTAAAATAATCGAAGATTAACTAAAATATCTTAAACTAAATTGATGTCCTTGTTCCAAGTTATATCCTAATATATGTCATCGAAACCTTTCAATTGACACTTTCCTTTATACGACATTCGCTAACTCAATTTTTTTTTTGACGAATTTAGGAACGTTCGATCCTGTTCTAATAATGAATGAACTCCTTGTCCTAGTTTGGGATCACAATAATTTATTTCAATTTTTATTAATATTAAAATTTATTTTATAAATATATTGTTTTTTCTCGAAAACTCATATATGTTTATACTTTATTTTGAGAATTTTTTTTTATTATAGTAAATAATTGCATTTTCTTTTAAATTTAATGATAAAAGGAGTAATAAAAACCATATTCCCCGTTTAATAATCGTTATTTTTAGTTGTGCTCAATGTTCAACAGATGCCGCCACTAACGAGAGCACAGTTTTATAACTAATTCTTTTTCAAATATGCACTAAGATAGTTTTTCCAAAATAAATACAAGTTGTATAAGATTTTGTAACAAGATGTTAAAAAGAAAATATTTGGAATACATTACTTTTTACTTTGAAGTATTTTTTTTTATAATTTTTAAGTAAAAACGTTTGTTTAAACATGTAAACATATTAATGTGATAGGATCTTTACGTTATTTTCAAGATACATTATTTAATTTAGGGTTTACTTTATTCTAACACACTATAACTGGGCTCACAAAAAAGATTTATCATTACAAGGATTGATGAAAATTAATTTTTTAATTCTCATGCTCATCTATAAATTTTCATAGTTTAAAAGCGATATATTTACGAAATATGAAATAAACATATTAATATATATAGCCTAATTAATAAAGTTTTAATTTAAATGCAGAAATATATACAGGGTGAGTTTCTGAAAAATGCAACTCTAACCAAAGAATGCTCAAGTTAAAATATAGAAAGAAAAAAGTATTGTGTCGAAGAATTTGGCAGAAATTATAAATAGTTGACATATTCTTGGCAAACTTAAATGCGAAAATAAAGAGTTTAAAAGTAAACCTTTCCCCGTTCTTTACTGCCAAAATATGTCATGCGTCATTCTATTTTTCTTTCTTTAAATTCTCAAACTATTCTTATATTTCACAAGCATTCCAGCGCATTTACCATTATTGGCATTCAGCATATGTATGATCATGGGTTTCATATGAGCTTCTTTTAATATCACACACTATTAAAAATATAATCATAGTCATGATAAAAATAAAAATCGTCAAACACTAAATGCACTTTTTATTTTAGCCTTACAGTTTTTTTTTTAGTAAATATTGTTTCGCTCTTAATTTATTAAAGCAGAGTGTCACTATAGACCGATGAATATTATGTCATACCCATTATATTTAAAAATATATAGAGAGACAGGAAATAATGTAGGCAAATTTATAGAAAATAGGGTCATAATAAATATACTAAAATGGGATTTTTAATTGTATTGAAAGGTTATGGTAGTGACACAGTGATACTAAAATGGGATTTTTAATTATATTGAAAGGTTATGGTAGGGACACAATCCCCCCCCCCCCCCGAATATTACTGCTGGGAGTGGATAATATTATACGCAAGTATTTCTTTGGGTATGGAAACTTATAAATATTAAATAAATCAATGCTTGCAAACAGCGGTGACCAATGGGCGGTGCGACCGCATCGGTGCGTTGCCTTGAGGGCACCAAAATTTGAGGGGCGCCAAAACCAAATACTGCACTTAGAAACTATAGCTATTTGTACATACAGTTGGTGTAATTTTTACTAAACATCAATAGTAAAAATTACTAAACTACTCAGGTGAATATTTGATTTGTTTAACACTCACTGTCGCCCGCACCACCGTTAACCTGGTCGTCCTTCCGCCAGTTCAGTCTGTTAACACAGTTCAATGAGTGTGGAAAAAGTGAACGAAGTTTTAGTAAATAACTATCAAAATTAATTTAATTTCAACTATGTGTCAAGAAGACTTTCGGATCTTGCAATTATATCCTATTAAAACGATTTTGCACAAAGTATAAATTATTTTGACTTAATACAGAAATTTATCGGTGCTAAATAGAAAATGTACACATACAGCTATGTTGAATTTTTTTATGTAATGGAGATGTGCTGTTTAACAAAATACCTACTTATCGAATAAAAGTTTTTTTTAACCAAAACATTTATCATAATTTCTAAAAATAAACAGTATGTAGCATACATCGCGTAATTAATCGGTTAACCGACTGGATGGAAGATGCTCTGAAATTGATAACATGGGGTAAACTAAGATCTCGCATCACCTAGGAAAAAGGTTATAGAACCGTCGCTAGTTGCAAACCATAATTACATTAACTATACGTTCTTAATAGACTAATTTTTAATATAGATTTGAGCTGTTTTAAGCAAATCTTTCAAATTTATATTTATTACTTCCCAACAAAAATATTTCTGACATAAATACAGACACTGAAACACGACGTAAATATCTCTCTCAAGTAAAGACTGTAGGTAAAATAATGTTTATCTGTGAAGGCCCTATTTCCTCAAAATTATTCGGAAAATTGGGTAATACACAACTGCATTTGCAGATGGATTCCTTCATTATTTTGCAAGTTTAAAGGTACAGAATAATTTACTTTCATGTGAATAGGGAAATTCGGCGAATGTAAATCCGATACTCTATGCATTACTGCTTCTTAAGTGTGTCTGCTGTATATGAAATGCATTAGGGCATTGCTTCATTTTTATCATTAGTTTGGCGGAACAACGTTTTACTTGTATTCTAATGCTCACAGTCACCACATGGAGTCTTAAGAGAGATTACCGCAGCAGTCTCATTACCATTCAAATTAAATGATGTATAATGAGACATTTCTACTTTATCTATCTTATAATCTGAGTTGGTGTGTATGGAGCTGTTAATGTAAAATTCATTAAATATCTCGTTCATGACGAAGGAATATTTCTGTACGTTATTTAAAATAAACTTGAAAAATTAATTTAATTGGATATGATTTTTTAGAAAATACTTTTGAGGTTAGGTAGTTTTAATACATTTGATAAACTAATAAATTAATAAAATGTTTAAAAAAAATTTATGATGTAATAAGTTTTTTTATTGTAATAGTTAATTGTATTTTATTATTTCTAGTTAAATAGCAACTTCTTAAATATTATTTTAATTCCCATTTGAAGGCGACATATATGTGTTTGAAGAAAAAAAACCATTCATTTATATTCATGAAATGTAATAATCTTTTTTTTTCATTGAAATGATCAATGAAATTTCTTGTTCTGTACATTTTTCCGTCAATGAATTCAATCTACTAATGAAATTCAAAGATGCACTTTAACTTATTCTATCAATACATGTAATTCTGCAGTGTTATGTATATTTAAGGTTTATCATTTAATTCTACCGCATTTGCTATTACATAGTTCTTTTTAGAAATATTGATTAAAATATTTTGCATTTATTTTTGCAATATTTATTTTCTTATTAGTTTAACTAAGTGCAGTAGAACTCTAATGATCTGAACTCTAGTTATCCGGATAAAACAAAGCGGATCACCAAAAAAATCAGCAAAATCATCCACATTTTAAAAGTTTCTTATATTTGAATGATATTGTTTTTAATAGTAATTAAATTACATTACATACTAAAACAAAATTATCTTTTTAAATAAGAAATAACTTTTTTTTTCGTGAATCATCCAATTATCCGGATGCTCTGAATGAAAAGCATAATCATTTTACTATCATCTATGAATATCTTTTCTTTCATAACCAACGCAAAAAAAAATATATATCCAGAGCCGATTTAGAGTTAGTGGGCCCCTTGCTGAATATGTAGTGCGCGCCCCCCAACCGCTGGGTCAGTAGAAATTAGGGGGGGGGGGGATCGGAATTTTTTTGAATTAGGGTTTAGCAGAACTGCAAATCAGACATATTGAGTTCTATTCAAATTGACATGCACTGTTTTTTTTCTGTAAAACTTCTGACAGTGGTCCGAGGCCTATTTTTAATGTTTCAACTTAGAAAATGACCTTTCATCACTACTTTTGATAACCATCATTAACAAATATATTCAAAATGTCACTTTCAATTTGGGAACGGGACAGGACATTTCAAATGAGGCATTCTTCAACAAGCAACATTATTTCAATAACAGTACCCTCCAAGTGTAAATTGTGTGCGTGCTTTGGGAAAAAGTTTGCACACAAACATTATTTTTACCCATCACTTCACAATTACGTGTTTATCCATTCAAAAAACTTGTTTGGCACTTATTTTGTTTGAGTGATTTATCTTCAAACAAGTCTTTGTTACAATTATGAAGTGTTGAGGCACCTATTTTTTCAGTAATCTACATTATTTTTTGTGTGTGGTGTGGGCCCCTAGGCTACAGCCTATGCCTAAATCCGGCTCTGTAATCCAATCCAACCATCTTCCTACCAAAAAGACTTTCCCCCTCTATTTGCATCTTTTGATTTTTGCTTGTTTGTCACCTACTTTTCGCTATCTGAAACCCATGTGTGCTTGATAATCGATAGAAAAATGTCATAACATTTCAGTTTAACTTTAGGATAGTGTTTACGATGTTTATAGTTCCGATGACAACTCGGCGTACACAAACAATAAAAACGCATTACGAGTGAAACGCCAAATCATTTTGCTAACACACCATCAAAGTCCGTTCTTACGTAACGAATCCCAAACAGAACAAAGAGCGTGTCAATCCAATCCACTCAAACAAGACCTTCTGGTTGTCGGATTTTTTCATCTAATTCCCTTCTTCGACATTTCATTCCGTCAATAAAAATAAACATTCTTTTTCTCTTCTTGGGAGAAACCCTTCTTCTTTTTAGTAAAGAAAGAGAAGGTAATTCGTGTCCTTCATATACCCTTACATGTCCAGGACTAGTAGACTGAACGCAGCTGTTAGCGAGAGTCGAACAGCGTGTTATTCATTATGTATTCCGTCAAAGCCGGTGTTCAACTCCTACGCAGCTGACAAACGGTGCATTTTGATTAAATAATAGGTTACTTAGAGGTTACGTAAATACATTTTCAGTTACAAAAATCCCAGACAAATTAAATAATTGAAATGTAAAATCACTTTCTTTTAGCTGGTATGAGATGTTATTCGGTGAATAGTTTTCTTAACGCCCCTATTATCAGGGGCGGCTTAATGACTGGGTTGCCGAGGGTGCCGATTCTAATTGAGTCGGTCAATTTCAAAACGTCTGTTGTTCACTTTGAAAAAGTAGCCCTTCACATTTTTAAATCAATTTTTTTTCGTATTAAATTTAATGTCTAGAGTCGACCAGCGTGTTATTCATTATGTATTCCGTCAAAGCCGGTGTTCAACTCCTACGCAGCTGACAAACGATGCATTTTGATCAAATAATAGGTTACTTAGGGCTTACGTAAATACATTTTCAGTTACAAAAATCCCAGACAGATTAAATAATTGAAATGTAAAATCACTTTCTTTTAGCTGGTATGAGATGCTATTCGGTGAATATTTTTCTTAACGCCCCTATTATCATGGGCGGCTTAATGACTGGGCTGCCGAGGGTGCCGATTCTAATTGAGTCGGCCAATTTCAAAACGTCTGTTGCTCACTTTGAAAAAGTAATCCTTCACATTTTTAAATCAAATTTTTTTCGTATTAAATTTAATGTCTAGAGTCGACCAGCGTGTTATTCATTATGTATTCCGTCAAAGCCGGTGTTCAACTCCTACGCAGCTGACAAACGATGCATTTTGATTAAATAATAGGTTACTTAGAGGTTACGTAAATGCATTTTCAGTTACAAAAATCCCAGACAAATTAAATAATTGAAATGTAAAATCACTTTCTTTTAGCTGGTATGAGATGTTATTCGGTGAATAGTTTTCTTAACGCCCCTATTGTCAGGGGCGGCTTTAGGGCTGGGCAAAGAGGGCATCTTCTCAGGGTGCCGATTCTAATTGAGTCGGACAATTTCAAAACGTCTGTTGCTTACTTTGAAAAAGTAGCCCTTCACATTTTTAAATCACATTTTATTCGTATTAAATTTTATTTTTTATACCAGGAATTAAGCAAATTATGTTGTTTAATGTGTATAACAACATTTGCTTAATTACAGGTGTAGAAATAAAATTTAATATAAAAGAAACGTGATTTAAAAAGGTGAAGGGCTACTTTTTCAAAGTGGACAACAAACGATTTGGAATTGGGCAAATTAAAGGGCGCAAAATTATAAGCACTAAATTTTAATTGTAATATTTTGTCTCTCTTATACTATTTACTTTAAAAAATTCATTATGCCAGGGGAAAAAAATACCTTGAGCCATCTACAGCTATTATGGTGTAATCAATGCAATGCTGTATTTACATGGGGACTATAGAGGAAAAATAAATGGTTGGAAAATTTCATTAAAATATTAAAATGTAAAAAAAGTTTCACTCAAAATGTGAAAAAAATTTCCTTTTCTTTTTCCATAATCTAGTGATATATATGGTTTGAGTAATATTTTCTGCGTATCTTCTAAGAACGATGTCTGTATGATCAGGCCCTGATTTACCATTAGGCACGTTAGGCCTGGTATTTAATTATTTCCCAGCTGGTATTTAATTACACATTGTAAAAGTTGTTTGTACTAGAAAAATTAATTATTATTGCAATTATTTTTTAACTTTTCCAGAATTTCCCCAAAACTTTATAACTTCTCGTTTAAGGGTTGCATTGTTAACTTTATATTAATTGATTTGCATTCTTCGATGCTATTTTTTTTATGAGAGGGGCCTAAATCATTGCTATCGTGCCTATAGTATTGCATTTTTTACATTAGTCCCTGCATATGATCATGTCTATTCTAAATTATGTTCATTTTTAATCATTTTTAGTTGCTTCTAATGAAGATGATTTCTATATAATGCTTTAAAGGAGTTGCTTTCGAAATTTTTCCTAATAATTCCTGTATATTTTGTAACACAACAGAAAATGAAACCTGGGATCATATATTTTTGTCTGTCCAATTTATGATGCATTCAGACGAAAATACTTATCATCAATTGAATCCAGTAACATTTCAACCATCCTAAAATTTTACATACAAGAACATTTTTGTTTTTATAATTACGCAATCTCTGTTTTAAAATTCCGAGAGGACTTGATCAGTGAACTTGTGCAGGAATAACAGATTTAAACCCTAATTCTAATTGCTCCCTTTTTTTTTTTTTGTATATTTGTTTCAAATTGTGTTTTAAATTTTTAAAAAATGTATTATATTGTATTTTGTGTTATCACATTTTGTATCCGCTTTTGTTAAAAATGTTGCCAACCTTTGTAAATCGGCTACGGCCCACTACAATAAACTTATTTATCTATATGATGTATAGTGTTAAATAAAAATACCCGATTTCATATACCTCATTGAAAGAAGAGGGCAGAACATTTAAAATCCACATTTGAACCAATATGAACACAGTATAATACGGATCCCAACTGGAAAGTGCTTACTAAAATGACTTAATTTGTATTTAGAATCAGATAGAGTTTATTGTAAATATACTAATATTTTAAAGAATATAACGTTTTTTCAGTGATTATGTACTGTTTGAGTTTAGGTAACTGATGACAAAGAATTACACAGTAAGATAAACGACATTATTCAATTTTTAGAATTTTAATACCAAAGAAACATATGGCATAAAACTAGATTAATAAATTTACTTTGTATTTCATATTTCAAGCAAGTATAAAAACACAGGATATAATTTTAAACAAATAGTTCTAGGTGATAAACTGCTCAACAATAATACAGAATTAAAAATAAAATATCAAATTAATTTTTTTTGTTCTTGTAATATCCAATTAGGATCAATAACAAAATACTTTTCACCAAACATTTCCCTTTCTTAATATACTTATTAATATTGTAATAAACAATTATACTCGTATATAAGTAACTAATTATGAGATTTGAATTGTATTGTCTTTGCGTCGATAAATAATTTATCCAATCGCCTGAAAAAATTCGCAAGTGGACCATAACAAAGAGTGACTGATTTTTAATGAAAAGACAATACCTACATGTTTACTTACGACAAAAAGAAAGGAAAAGCAGGAATAAAAGCCACTTTCAATAACTATTCAATGTACGATGGGCGTATTTTTAATGCCTGTGCAAACAATTATTTTTATTTGTACCAGTTACTTTCTTTCTAAAGTTTATAATTTACATTTTCAATAAAACTATTCAACTGAGAAGTTATGCAGAAAAACACACATTAATGGTAGCCGCTCACTAGCAACAATTGCATTACAACTTTTAATCAACTAAGCAACTAAAAAATCTCACTCTAAATTGCGGGCGATTATTTAATTGCATCCAACTTAATACTGCAAGGTCCCAGATTCCGCTATCGTCAAGTGAATGTGAATAATTGTCGATTAGTCGATTAATTAACAAAGCTGTTAGCATGGTATCGAGCGAACAAATTTTACCAACTACAGTTGTTCAGCGGATACAATTTGAGTTCATTTGGATACAATTTGAGTTCAAATGGATACAATTTGAGTTCATTTGGACACAATTTGAGTTCATTTGGATACAATTTAAGTTCATTTGGATATAATTTGAGTTCATTTGGATACAATTTGAGTTCATTTGGATACAATTTGTGTTCATTTGGATACAATTTGAGTTTCGCAATTGTGTGCAACTAAATAGTTTAGTTGCATGCCCGATAGTTGCTAGTGCGTGACCTAAGGAGTCAAAACAATAAAAAAAAATACCAGTAACATATTTTGTTTAAGTCTATTTTGTCATTAGTCATTTAAAGTCTATTGTTTTCTTTGTAATTGAATGATTCAGGGTATTTATTTTGGCTTCTTGCGATCGAAAAGCGTCTATACATTTAAAATTTAATAAGTATCCTTTTTATTGTAGCATCTCTTTAATATTTATTAAGATGATATTAAAGACATAAACTAATACATTTACTCATTACAAAAAATCCCTTTATAATATTTAATTTAGAAAAAAGAGAGACTTCAACATCCAAGGATGATCTCTCAGTTAATCTACTGATTGCAATAGTCAATACAAATATATTATTCATTCTTATAGTTTCTCTTACATGAGCTCCATTCATTTGAACAAATTCAGTTTCTCCATCAGAAATTCTACAAATACTTCTTGTCATTTGGAGATCAAAAAAGAAAATAATTTGCAGTTCTTTTCTTCATTTACTTTATTTTTTCCTTTCAAGGTTTCAAATTTTTTATGCAAATGTTCTTAGTCGATAACGTTGTAGATAAAATAATGTTGTTAGTTGATAATTTCATTTTCGGTCGCTAATGCCCATTTTCGGTCGGTTCAACTCTCATCTTATTCCATTAAATACATACATAGAAAGCGATTACTAGTTTATTCAGAGCAAATAATACGTTCAATTGGATCATCAATAAAACGTGGGACTAATTCTTAATTTTTACCAAACAATTTCTATAAGCAGTCTTTTAGTAATCGACAAGAGATAAATTTGCGTAGAAATTACCTAACGTTATAAAAAAATATTTTATAAGTTATCTTTCAAATGAATAGTAAATTCGATACCTATAACACATACGCCATGTTTAAGTACTGCTTTTAAAACAAATCGATTCAGTAGTTTCAAAGAATATTGAGCACATTTGGAGTGGAAGTTTATTGCTTGTTATCAAAATCAGTACAATCAGGGACGGCTCAACGAATTTTTGTGACATAAGCGAACATGATTTTAGCGGCCCCATTTATACAAATAATTTTTTTAGCCAATTTTAAAGCTTGGGTAATTTTTTTATAACATTGGAATTACCTAACTTTGTAAACTAAAAAACCTAAATTGGGTTCTTTAAAAATTAAAATTTTTTTAATTTGGAAAATCATTGTCAGAAGGAAAAGAGTGCATTTTCACAAAATAAAATAAAATCCAAATATATTACCATTATAAAGTAATATAATTAGACAAAAATAATAAATGTATCTCAAAGTAATTAATTGATTTAATTAAAAATATAAAATTAGAATATTGACAACAAATTTCCAACTCAAATCATTTATATTTTCCCTTTTTCATTAAAATGTGTTGCATTCCTCGGCTTTGTGCCCCAAGCGATTGCATGGTAACCATTGTGTCGCTAGAGCCTTAAGCCCGCCCCTTAGTAGAACACTTCCTGCCACGTGGATATTGATACAGAATAATATAAAATCTATAAAAATTTGTTGAGAACTTGCACTGAAAACTCTCCACTATTAAGAAAACTGACTACAACTCGTGAGAATATATTACCTAGATACAGGCGTAATTATATGAATTAATTTTAATTAAGTTGCTTCCATTAGTTACGTTGAATAACTGGTATGATTCCAGGAAATGAAAGAAAATAATAATAAAGCTGTTACCAATATATTAAAGACGCCTTTTCTAATCCTCTTTATAAATTGCCCCCCAAATACATGTAAATACGACTTTTACTTTCTTTTGGATAAAACGAGATTGCATAGACCTTGGGAAAAGTATACTCTGCCATCTGATTGGATGACTTCAAATGGATCTTTTTATAGTTTAGATGACTTTTGCGGGCTTAAATATTTATGAAGTTTCGACTCTGATGTTTTAGTTTAAATATTTCTAGGTCATTTTTAAGGAATTGAATGGTAATCATTCTAGATCCATGCATTTTACATTAAAAAAAAATCTCCCAAACTATATTTTTAAAAGAAATTTATATTTCTAATGAAGATAGTTGAAAAACTTGTACACGCACCAAATAAATCTCAGATGGAATGCTTAAAGTTGGATAATTTAGTGATATAGAATGATTTATTTATAAGAGGAAGTCTTAAACGTGCATGAATCTCACAGACACGAATAAAATAAATAGGAAGAGGTTGCTTTCCACAAAAGGCTTCCAGCATTATAAAGAAAACGCATCTGCATTTGGGTCACAGAATTGATTTGTTGTGAAGATTAACTAGATGATAGATTAGGACTTTTTATGTGCTAACAATTGTTAACGACGGCTTCCAAAGCCTTTTTGGTACTAAACAGTTTAAAAAATTGTTTTTCAATTCAAATGGATATATTTAAAAAAAAATAACGAGGCCTTCTTCTCATCCATGATGTAAATTTATCTAAGTTTATTCATACTAAGCGGTATGGTGTAGATGGTATTTAATGGTGACACTAAACATCGTTAAGTCGATTTTCTTTTGTATAGGCAAACCAGTTTTGTGTATGCCTTTGCCCACTGTTAAAATGTAAATTATACAGGGAAGTCAGATGCTACTACATTTAGTGTCTTTTGCAACTGTTAACATATGTGTATAGGGTGTCCCTAAAAGACAGTACGCGCTTTTTTTATACTTTGAAGATAGTCAAACAATGTAATTGAAATGCTTAAAAAAAATTTAGTAAATAAATAAATCACGGCTAATCAATATTAGCAAAATTTTTAATTTTAACTTTTGTATGACCAAAAAGTAAAAATACAAAAATATTTATTGCTTTTAATCACGCTATGGTTTAAAAAAAAAAGATGTATATAAATAAAAAAAACTGAAGTTAATGTCTCTTATTGAAAATAATTAAAATCGTATATTGTACTATAAATGTATGTAATGTAATGTATTGCAATACATATATATATATATATATATGCATCTGCGTTGAAATTTATTAACAAGTGTAATATCTATAGTAAAGTTGTTGTTTTTCTCTGCAGGAGACTTTTTTTAGAATTAAAAAAATTATAAAGTTCTTCATTATTTTTAAAGAGATACCTTTAACTTATTTCCAAATTAAACAATAATGTATTTATATTAGTTTAAAATTTATATATATTGCTTGATGATGCTCTGCGAAAGCTTTCGACACAGACGATCTGAGGGATTTAAAAAAAATCCGGAACTATGCACTGTATAAACTGAATAGAGAGTCACTACTAAAATCTAACTTATTAATATTATTTTAAGTTACCCCAAACCCGTATCGTTAATTTATAATTTACTATTTACCTTTAATTCTACGGAACTTAGGCTGGAGAATAGGTTGATAAAGGGATCTACCACTGCTTTTAGAGAAGAGAAACAAAGAAATTAAAATATTTATTTTAGTTAAAAAATCAATTCAATTTTATATTAAAAGATGCTGACATGCAAAGGTAATTCATACAACTAAACTCTCATAATAGGGAACTTAACACAAAGAACTGAAAATAACTAAGATCTCTACTTTCACAGATTATTAGGAGTCATTGTTCATGAGTAATTTATCGTACATTTTTTTAATTATTTTAAATGCATTAATTTATTAAAAGTTTTAAATGCATTAATTTATCAAAAGTCTTAAATACATTAATTTATCAAAAGTTTTAAGTGCATTAACTTATCAAAAGTTTTAAATGTATTAATTTATCAAAAGTTTTAAATGTATTAATTTATAAAAGTTTTAAATGTATTAATTTATCAAAAGTTTTAAATGCATTAATTTATCAAAAGTTTTAAATGCATTAATTTATCAAAAGTTTTAAATGCATTAATTTATCAAAAGTTTTAAATGTATTAATTTATCAAAAGTTTTGAATACATTAATTTATCAAAAAATTTTGAATGCATTAATTCATCAAAAGTTTTAAATGCATTAATCCATCAAAAAGTTTTAAATGCATTAATTTATCAAAAGTTTTAAATACCATAAAATATTATAGGTTAAAAGAATGTCATGGTATTTTTAAAAAAAAGGTGCCTTACCATATCTACCGTAAAATAGAATGCATGTTCTCGATATTATACTGAAACTTACGCATTCTTTACAAAATATTTTGCTTACCTTTCTCTTGAGTATAAAAAGAAAAAACTTTTTAAAAGTAATGTTTTACTGAAAAAATACACAACTTTAATTTCTCTTTACTGTTGAGAAAAATAAAGGCCTTTAAAACTTATCATTAAAATAATAATAACCTTATTTATTGATAGTGCTATTAAAATTGATTATCCATGAAAATATTAGTCTTCTAAATGTAAAGAATCGATCAATACTCTAACAAAGATTTCCACTGCCCCCACAAACTAAAGGAAACTCTTGGGAAGGCCATGTTAAATGCTATATCTATGGAACCTTAGAAGAATTACAATTATCCTTAAAAATAATGATTACTTATGACCAGGGACGCCCTTAGGGGTGTGCTATGCGTGCCACCGCAGATGGTCCTGCGCTTCTGGAGGGCCCCGCGCTTATCAAAGAAAAATGTACAAAATCCAGAATATTTTTTTTTTTACATGAAACGTATTAAAATCAGCTACATGAAATATCGGGATAGAAACGTCATATTAATGATAAAAAGTACAATGTCCTTTTCAGAAGGACGGAGAGTACTGCCGCTAGGGCTCATCTTTACGATCCTATAGAGGTTTTTCCGTCCTTCTGGAAGGACGGTCAGTATCACCGCCAGAAAATTCAAAAATTTTGAGTTGGCGCAAAAAATTAAAAAAATCCGACTGTAAAAAATTTTATGTTCAAAAGTGCTTTCATACATACTTTTTATGTAACGAAATCTTCTAAAAATTTTGTTCAAATGATATGTAACCACATCAAATATTTGTAGTTCATAAAAAATCCGATTGGCTTTTAAAAAAATCGGAAATCTTATTCATAAGTTTCATTCAAACTGATTCATAAATTTTTGTGAATTTATGAGAAAGGGGCCAGCTACTAAGTTCGCTGCTAAAGGTGGCCTTGCTTATGACCACTACCTAATTTAAATCGATTTGTAATTTCATAATAGTAAAGATTAATGAACGAAGGAATATTGTGTGTATATGGGGGTAAATTTCGTTATAAACAATTGAATCGGTATTTGTAAAAACGGGATATGTCCTATGTTAAGTCAATGTAACATATCCCCTTTTCGTAAATGCAGATTCAAATGTTTGAGTTAGTTGAAGATTTTAGTCGTGATTATTTAACAAACACTCTATTATCGAGTTAGTATTATTCACAAACTTATATATTCTATTTAAAAAAGTACTCACCAGTAACTGAATCGGGATTTTTAACTGATATAATAGTAAAAAAAATTACCATTTAAAAATGCATATAAACAAGTTAGCCATCCTCCACAACAGATTGACCAACAATTACATAATATGCCTTCAAACATCTAAAAGTCAGTTTTATAATTTCTATGAATGTTCACTGTAAAAAAAAGGTACTTAAAAATGAGTATTTAAACCTATTCGTGTTTCTTTAAGTATAATTGCATAGTAAACAGGCGTACGACATACTCAAGTGCAAGTAACCGTACTTTCTCAGAAAGTACCAATGTTATTTAAAATTTCTAATCTCAGCCTCTGTTCAAGCGATCTTAATGAAACCTGACAAACCTAAAATAGTAGACCATAAGTTGGTTTAGCGCATTTGATGTCGATTGCTTAAATAGAAATCGAGTTATTAATTCTCAATTATCTTACATCCCATTCTTTGGCACACCTTTTTTTAAAAAAAAAATTCTGTTTATAAGTTCTCAAAGTCGCCCTGGTAGTTTCACTGGACTGCAGTGCTAAGGGTCTAAGTTAGATTTCCGGTTAAGACTTGGTTGTAATTGCGATATTTATTGAAAGTCATTTATGAATACAGCCTATGTAGGCAAGCATTTACCCATTTTTGAGTACAAAATTGAAACCCATGTATTTGGAGCCACGATAAGCATCGAATGTAATCAAAAACGAGTACATGTGACTTATTTTCAAGTACCAATATTTAACAGTGTACCTATTCGTGTAATTGAGACAGTAATTACGTTTCTGATGAAACCCTTCTAGTGTAAAAGTCCTGGGAGAATAGCCACATAGCTCTTCGTACGGACTTACCTTTTAAACTGGGCTTTTTGTTCGACGTCTTCTTCGGCAAGATGGATGGGGGCTGGTGGCGCAAGTGTTTTGGACAGACCACGCCATTGTTTTTGCTTCTTGGGGGCGCTTGAGGGGGAAGGTTGCGAGGAAAGCCCATCATCGGAAAAGAGGTGAGAATGAGAGCTGCACCCACGATGAACACTCCGAGCCACCAGGCACCGATCCATTGGGGATCGTCCGAGGTGATGCCGGGATTAGCTGCAATAAAGAAGGGGGATTAGATATGACTTTACTCACTGAATGTTTAGTTATCGTGATGTCAATATATTTTAATAATTGCATATGGTCAATATTTCTGACTAGTTGTTTGGTCCTGCTTTGCTGCGGAACCCGCTAAGCAGTGGCGGCTCGTCCACTACAGCAAGTACAGCCGGGCTGCACCTACATTCATTAGTGTATTTTAAAACTAAAATCAGATACTTTACTAATTTTCTTAAATGAAGATTATAATTGAAAATGAAATTTCTACGGTAGTAAACAAAATCTCCGATAAATAGCAAGCATGTTACCGTAATGCACAATTCAGAAGGGGAAAAAATTCCATTCAATCAAAACTGCAGCTAAAAAGCGAAATTCGAAATTGGCTGCATCGTTGCCATGGCAACCTCTACGTAGTATGGAGATTCCCCCCATGCTTAATGCACTGCATTTGTGAGAAGGTACAGCCGAAATGGATTTTCTTGTTACAGCTGCACTTGAGGTTCGACATGCCGATTGGCTCATGGATAAAACGAGAACTTACGAGAATATCTCACAATGGAAATGGTTTTCGTGATACATTTACTGTGTGCTGTTGTTTCAGGACATGATCCTGCTGTTGTTTCGTTATTTAAGTTAATATTAAAATTGACCGATTTGCAGGTTTAAAAGAAAGCAGGATTGCTTCAATTTTCAAAAAATAAGTAAGCGTTTTCTATTTTTTTCGCATGTTATCATTTCGTAAAAATTGAAAGGAAACTTTGATTTGAGTAGTGAATAATAAAGAATTTCCGTTGACATGGTTTTTGGAAAATAGGGGGGGGGGGGAGATATTCACATGATTTCGGCTGCACTAACATTTCGTCCACGGGCCGCCACTGCCGCTAAGGCACCTACATAAAAAAAATTTAAATTTATTGTTTCGAAGCGCTATCGACTAAGCTGCAGAGGCTTAGTTGGTTTTCCTCCAAATTTGTACGCTTCCCCATCTCTACAGGGCTCCGGTAGCCCAGTGGATCCACGTTCGGCTAGCAGTTAGAGGAATGCAAATTCGATCCCGACTGAGTGAAGCTGTCAAAAAGTAAAAATGTAGTGTTCTTGGGACCAGAGGGTTTCCAGGTTTGCTACTAAAATACTAAAAGTCGTCTAAAATATCCAATAGTATATACCGGCATGTGTACGAGACTGCTGCACGTCAAATCTGATGGGGTCCAATGTCCTGACGCCTATTGAGGTTGTGTTGGGTGTTGTTCTCGTAAAGTGACCAAGGTTCAAATATACGAGGCATTGTTCCCGGGTCCTTCCTTCGAGATATACCCCGAATCGTCTCCAATATCCCATTGTGTGTCCCCTCTAGTGCGACGTTAATTTCGGCTAGCATTTCAACCAACCAACACAATCTCTATGTTGAGCAGAGCATGCTATATCGCATGAATTGAATTTTGCAAAGATCCTTTGACAAACGCAATGGAAAAGGTGACATACATCATGCAAGTGAAGGAAACATGAAAGGCGATTTTATTAGATAGAATAATAGAAATAATTAAAACTATTGATTTTTAAAAAAATAAATCATTAGTTAGTAAATTTATTTTTTAAGCTTTATAAGAACGTTTGGGGGCCCCCTTAAACTGGGGGCTCTGGATAAGTGCCCCGAATGCCGTGTCGTAAATCAGTCCCTGCATGTGATGTGCATTTAATACCCCGACAAGCCTGCGTTTGCTAATTAATTTTATTTATTAACAATAGTATAACATAACATGTTACTACTGTATTGCAATAAATAAAATATGAAGCTTATACAAATGCATCAAAATTAAATCGTAATTAGATGGAGCGATAGAAACAGTAGACACTTTTTGAGTAAGGATGATTTATGACATTGTGTTTGTAGATATTTTTTTTTTATTCTCAACTAGAAGTGTCTTTCAGGTTTCGAATGGAAAACTGAGATACAAGATGAAGTGCGCTAAATATAAGGAAAAGAATGAATTGGAGCCAAAAATTAAGTAACGCGTAGGGTGTTAGAAGTCATTGCCGTTACTTTTCTGGAAGGGCAACTGATGACCTTGAACGCTTCAATTTTACTATGCAGCTGTTCTTCAAGCTTCACACTAGTCTCACTGACCTTAAGGCTCATATAATTAGGAAAATGTACCTTAAAAATTAAATATGAATTTAATTAAATAAGAATTTAAATTAATCATATTTCCTCGTAGTAGCCTATATTTAAAATGTGAGGGAAATATAGTATGTATATAATAGAGAAAGGGAACCGTTGTAGGTTGCACATTGTAAAAAAAAAGGTACTTAAAAATGAGTACCTGAACATACTCGTTTTTCTTTGAGTACAATTGCATCGTAAATGAGCGATGATGTACTCAAATTTAAACAACCGTATTTTTTAAAAAATGAGCAGTGTGATTTAATATTGCTAATTTCAGCTTCTATTCAAGTCATCTTAACAAAGCGACGTGATAAACTTAAAATAGTTTTTTAGAAGATGGTTTTCCACATTATTGGATGTCGATTGCTAAAATGGAAACTGAGTTATTACAATTCATTTATCTTACTACCCATTCTTTTGGCACACCTTTTTAACATTTCTTCTGTTTATAACTTATTCACGTCCCTCTGGTAGTACAACGGATAAGGCACTTGACTGCAGTGCCTAAGGATATGGGTTTCAATTCCCGGTAAGTCTTGGTTGTAATTGTCGATAATTATTGAAAGTGATTTATGAAGGCAGCCTATGTAGGCAAACTACTTCTCTGTTTATTCATTTTTACTGATTGTACTCATTTTTGAGTACATGTCTTTTTCAAAAAATGAAACGTATGTATTCGGAGCTATGAGAAGCATCGAATGTAATTAAAAATGAGTACATTTTAATTATTTTTGAGTACCTATTTTTAACAGAGTACATGGTGCAAAAATAAACCTTTGTGTAATAAGAACAAATAAATATAGATACCGTAAAATATAAATCTATCACTCCAGTATGAAGAGGGATAGATACTATACTCGCGGACAACCTAAGTTGAGCCTAAAGCAATTGAATATTTATACATATCATAGCTTTCGCTTTCATGTTCTACTTAGATTGTCCCCGGGTATAGTATTATTTATTAGGTACGATGTCAAATAATGTGGAAACTAGGTACGGTATTATTTTTTACGGTATCAATATTTATTTGTTGTCTATTTTTAAATCAGTAAGCTGATAACACGTAGTAGATTATTTTAATGGGCTACAAATTGGTACATTGCGATATACAATTTTTTTTTGTCGAAATTCGTATACGGGGAAATGTTATGCCAAATAAATTAAAATATTTTTTTTTGAGCTAATTAATCTTAATATACCTAGACCTCATAGGTGTTGTATTGTCAACAAACAGAAATGTTTCGATATTCTGTTTGGTTACAATTTCCTGTTCATTAACAATGTTTCAGATATTTGCTGAGTAAGCATAATTAATAGCCAATACAGGCGTAGAAATCCTTTCCATTCATATAGACTCTTCTCGAACACCGTGAGAAATGAGAGCGAAAGAATTTATGACTCGAGAACTAGTTAAAGGTAACTGGCCGGATAATGGTTAAGTTTAGTAGATCCCCTGCACCGCAGACATCAATGGAATTTTTGTTGAGACTTTTGAGTTGAAAATTGGGTTCAATGAATCTTTCCGCTTTATTACAGGCTCTCAGGTGTATCTCCGTTAAAGACAACCTTTTCCCTACATCTTATAACATAATTTTCTTTACATAACTTGCTGGTGTAAAAATTTTAAGTGGAATTATTTTTATTAGCTAAGCTATCAAATTAAGTAGTCTGGATAGCCAAAATCAAACTTGTTGGTAGGATTGATACTTAAGGATACAGTAAACTATCGCAATAATTTTTTGAGTTTTCAAGCTAACTCTGAAAATTTTACAATGTATTTATAATGCTCATTAATTGCTTTAAGCATGCAAAAAATTAGTTAGGTATGTAATACAGTGTCCCCTGTCATTAAATTTATTAATCTTATTTAGATTTACATTAAAAATTTTGAAAAAAAAAGATATTTCTAAACAATATTCATAATATAAAAATTGTTATTCAACTTTCATATAAGAAACATGCAAAAATAATTTTCTATAATTTCTATAAAAAAATGATTTAAAAATAATTTTAAAAATGTAATTAAAATATAGGTATAGTATATTTAAATTTTTTTAAATTTTCCATGCGCAATTTTTTCGCAAATATTTTTTATTGTAGCATTTTTAATACCGTATTACATACCTAACTAATTTCTTGCATGCGTAAAACAACTACAAAAATTATTTCTTTAAAAAAAAAAGTTAACTTATTTAGATTTACATTAAAATAAAGTTGAAATATACTGATATTTCCAGACAATATTCATAATATAAGAATTGTTATTCATCTTTCATTTACGAAACATGCTAAAATAATTTTATATAAGTATATAGAACATTTAAAAAAAGTTTCAAGATTCTAACCAAAAAACTTATGTGCATGGAATGCATGGAAAATTTCGAAATATTACCTGCGTTCATATTTAACGAGATGAAACAAATTTATTATTGTGATCGATTTATTAATGAAAACTTTTTTTGTAAAAAATATGGGACATGCTTTAGATGGGACATTTGTATAGTTGTGCTTATAAACATAAACAACAGTGTTATTTATAGTAAAAAATAAAATAATCATAATTTTGAAGGATTTTTGCTATTTTGAAAGTCCACTGTATCCTTAAAAGACGAAATTGTCAATTACACTGGGCAATTTTTTTTTTTTTGAAAATAGTCATTTCTTAACTACGTTTTTTTTTTGCAATGTGTACGCATTATTGAGAAAAAATGTATATCAGCCATGTGAGACAGAACGAAAGGCAGATGGTATTAACGTCCACTTTTTTGGGGGGTCCTGCCTCTAGAAGCTAGAAACTGATGGTGTGCCATGCAGAAATAACAGTCTTCAACTTGATTGGTCGCCTTAATCGTTTAGGAGTTTTAAAATTATATTAAGCTAAATTAATTCCAATCATATTAAATACATACCAATAAAATTATGAAGCGTTATTTTTAAAGATCACAGTTAAACACAGAAAAAAATCTGAGTAAGTACTTCGGAAAATAAAACACCCTCAAACTTAGGTAATTAAAAATATAATTTTTTGCATTAGTTTTGGTTTCATTTAGCAACAGTATTTTTATCTACTGTTTACACAAATATAAAAAAAGCATAATTTTATGAACTATTCGCATAAACGTACTAAATGAAATACATGAAATAATGAGTATATAAATTTGTAAAACTAGGCGTATCATTACAATATAATTTAAAAATTCATATTATCACAAAATGCAAAGCAGCACTTAGTGTTTGGCGCAGTATATACTTAGTAGCTCTTGCGCCACTAATCCCCAAACCAACAGTAAAAAATGAGTAAACACGTTAATAATTAATTAACATGGCTTCTCCGAATAGCAGCAAAACATAAACACTATTTTTTTCCCCATGCAATGTGATCAAATATCCTTTTAATGTATTCTCAATCATAATATTTTAAGTAACACTGCAGGAACTATGTAAATATGAAACGGTGTAGGATGCTTATATGTATAACTTTAACACACATACATTTTCATCATAACTGTGTAAAGAAACGATTGGTATGAAGATTTTTTTCAAGTTGTATCAATTCCCAAATCCTCTTGCTTCAAAAGCAATCAGTATTTCGTTACCTAGGAAACTTACTTTTTTTATTCTATCGATTCCAGAATAAGTTTAAAGGAACGTAACGTTGTATTTTCCTCTCCTTTCAATTTTCAAACTACCATAGGAGTATTTGAAATTGTTTAGAAGTTGTTTTGCAAGCAAATTGCAACTTGTGTTGCAATTTCAATATTGTAGTGCATCTGCATTAGTAATAATACGCAAAAATGCAATGCGCTTTGTGCTTTCAAGATTAGTGCTATAATTTTGGTAGCATTGTATATTAAACCAAAATTCCCAATAAATTCTCAAAAATTGAAAAATACCAAATTATTATGGTTAATATGACTGTTATCAACGATCTTTGTAATATCCATGATTCCTGCATGATCCATACATCTATATTTATATCTCAATTATGTCCAAAATAATCAACCCTTTTATACTATTTAAATTTTCTCCATCAAGTTTATTTCTATACTGTAAAAAACAAGTATCTCCTCGTTTTTCTTTAAGTATAATTGCATTGTAAACGGGCGTATGACATACTTAAATTTAAGTAATCGTACTTTTTCAAAAATGAGCAACGTGAATTAATATTTCTAATCTCTGCTTCTGTTCAAACGATCTTAATGAAACCTGACAAACTTAAACGAGTAGTTCAGAAGATAGTTTTCCACATTATTTGATGTCGTTTGCTTCAATAGAAATTGAGTTATTACAACTCAATTATCTTACTTCACATTCTTTTGGCACACCTTTCTTTAACAATTCTTTTATTTATAATTTCTTAATGTCATCCTGGTAGTTTAACAAATAAAGCACTAGACTGCGGTGCTGAGGATCTGGGTTCGATTCTCGGTAAGATCTGTTTGTAATTGGCAATATTTATATAAAGTGATTTATGAAGGTAGCCTATGTAGGCAAGCATCTACTAATTTTTGAGTACGTTTTTTTCAAAATTGAAGCTCATGTATTCGGAGCCATAAAAAGCATCGAATAAATTCAAAAATTAGTAAATTTTACTTATTTTCAAATACCTATATTTAACAATGTAAGTATTTACGGCATTGATAAGGTGCTTTGCTTATTATTTAATTATTATTAACTGGAGTCATCTATAATAATTTCAGGATTACTGTAATTATCTACAATAATTTCAGGATTTTCTATAATTATCCACAATAATTTCAGGATTATCTTTAATTATCTACAATAATTTCAGGATATGAATTCATGCCTAGATTTTTTATTAACATAAGTCTTTTCGTGGTCACCTTTTAATTGGAAATGAGATTTTTACTTTTTGAAGTAATTTTCTTATTATAATTTTTTTTATTTCTATTAACTAAAAATTGTTAATCTCTGAGACTTGAAATTTCTACTATCTTGAGAACAGTTGTGTTCTGAAATTCCTCAATAAAAACTACTTTATACACTAATTTTATAAAACATTTAAAATAGTTAAATTAATTACTGTTACTTTATCGTTAATTTTTTAAAAACTATTCACTACACAATTGATTTAACTTCGCCGAATATTATAGATTTCAAATATACATATTTTAAATTAGCCTCTTTGATGAGTATTAAATTCGTTAATATTAATATATTTTCCTTTTTTGCTATACTGATGTCAAAATACGAACACGTGTTCATAAATATGATTCTTAAAACCATCAATTTACAATTTTTCAGTAAATAAATAAAAATTCCCACTATTTATATAAAAATTTCCCGAAGAGAAGGCTTATCACAAATCAAAATAAATGTATTTTGTTTATTGTCAAACATACAAGCAAACCACTCTCCTTCATTTTCTTTATGCATTTATTAGATCATTAATCATTCGATATAAAGCCTTTCATCGCAAGAAGTGATCAATAAAACATGAGAAAGCGTATATAACATTGCTAGAGGATTCATCCCGACTAATGAAATAATGGTAGTAAAACACTTGTTGTGTCGTTTTCCCTTCAGTTCATTTTGTTGTAACAATACAACTTTTTACAAATGACGTCAAGAAAACATGCCAATATTATTCTTGTCATATTTATGCATTAATAAGAACAAAATACAAGTGAAATATTATATTATCGTTATTAGTGGGAAGTAGTTCGAATTTGTAATAATTGCGGAAATTATATATATTTTGAAACTCTCTGGGTTGATTTGTAAAGAATGAGCGGAAAGCTGTTTTATATTTTAAATTAGTTACAATATATGCAATCTCCTCCTTTAAATATCACTTCAGAATTTATTCAAACCGGTAGCTAAACAGTTTATTTTTCTGAAACTTTTTGTTTTGGTTTTCAGTTGATTTGCAATATTTTTAGGGTGATGTGTTTGATGTCACATTTCTTGTAATCCCCCTCTTGTCACAAAGTGTCACACAGCTTCCTCACCCCCACCCCCTCCAAGCGCGTGATATCATTTGTGGACGGCCCCTAAGATGTTCGGTGAGTAAAATACAACTCATATCACATACTTCGTGCTGAGGATTGTATACAATTCATATATCAACCATGCAATCCTAATGTAGGCACATTCCGCATGGTCTCCCAGACAAAAAAAACTTATTTTGGCCTGGATTTTTTTTTTAAAGGTATCTTTTTGTGTGCCAGACGCATATTTTACCATTGAGCTGACACCCCATATTGGACTTGACACTCCGTGAGTTACATACAGCTCACGTACAAAAATCATAGATTTTTTTTTTTTTAAAAATCATAATTTCCATACATGTTGATAAATTTGAATCATTTTAAAGGGTAATAAAATAATAATAAAAAAATAATTTAAAAAAAACGTGGCTGCGTGGGCACTATTTTTTTTTTTTACTACTGTGTCAGCGAAAGGGTAAGAATCTGTTCTTTTCTTCTTTATTTTACATGTCTAGAGATGGGCTTGGGACAATTTTGAACACGGAAGGGAGAAGAATTTTTAAGGCATACGAGATCTGAAGTATGCTGCTTGCAGAAGAAGACGTAATTACATTGTTTTGGACATGTGACGTTTAAATAAAGGTTTCTACAGATCACCTTAACTTTGGGTTTTCAGTTTTTCAAACCTTCAGTGACCCTACCCCCAACGCGAACCTACCTGCTTTGAGGAAGAATTGCTAATGATCCGTCCGTCAGAAAGATACACGCCTCTTAATATAAGGCAAGTCGTCCTTCCAAAATACTTTGAGGACTCTTTGTCCTGCCACCCAAAGCGACATTTTCTCCCCCTGTTTAGGAATTAGCCCACAGACAGGGGAACTTTTCTTTAACTTAGCCCACGTGAAAAGGTTAATCAAACTTTAATTCAAGCAATGGGAAAAGTTCATTGAGTAGTGTGAAAATTCACTGAGTTAAAATATGTAAGTTCGCGTATGCAATTGCAAAGTTTCTAAAATCCTTAATGCCACATTACAATGATTTTGACAGAGAGGTAAGACGTGCATACCATCCTCCTGTTTAAATATATAGGGACTTCAACGGTGGGTTCTGAATACACTGAACTGTGGAAACAGCCCCTGCTATTTTCGCAAACAGAAACTACGATCAATATAGTTCATCAGAAACGAGGTCTCGGCTATAAAAGAAAATACTTTCTTTCAGTGAGCTGCAACTTCAAGAGTAAAAAAGAAACGCGCAAAAAATGTAAAATAAAAGTAACATTTTCCACCGATTCGCTTGAAGTTGTCGTGTTTACTCTTTCTGTGTTAACGAGTAGTTGTTCCGAATAATGCAGTGTTTAGGCAGTCAGCGGTCAATAGGTTCGCGTTCGCTGAAGCGTTAAATAATACTTTCATTCACAAAATAAAACTACGATCATCTTTAGTGTTTGAATTTGCAAAAGAAATAAATGGCTTGCGAGTGGGCGAACGCAGCACTGAAAGGGAAGCGTTTGGCATTGTTTCCAATACACAATTATTAAATTGATTTTTGGGTGGTGGGAAACTGACGATTTCATTTACTAAGAAAAGCATTTCCCTTGAATGGCCTTTACCTTAATGTATTTTTTAAAAACTATGCATTAAAGTGTCTGGGAATGAACTGTTTTTTAAAAGGAATTTGCTATTCATTAATGTATTGAAATTTATTTTCCAGATAAACCATTTCCATTTTTCTAAAAATAAAGTGATTTTCCTAGGAAAGTTTTTTATTTTTATGTAGTAATGGCTTGTGAAAAAAAGCAATTATGTACATTTTTTTATAGCTCAATTTTAATCTTGTTATTTTTTTTTATATGAATATAAATTATAATGCCGTACGTGAATATTTTGTTAAAAGCTCAATTAAACATTATTGTAAAATTGGAAGAATTTATATAATTAATCAGACAAATTACTTAATGGTGCAAACGTCAAAAGTTAGTTATGACTCGATCGATGAAGTATTATTTCTAAATTTTATATATGTAGTCAATTAAAAATCTTGCATAGTATATATATTACTACACCTTCACAAATTCGAATTACATTTAAAAATATTTTTTTAAAAAGTATTTTAACAGTTTACGTAATTGTGGAGATGTCTTTGACAGGGCAAAAAACTACTTGACGGATATATAACGGTAATCTTACACCAAACTGTAAAACTCTTTAGGCCAAACTAATTTATCTTCAAAATGCAAATATAATACCAAACTCCACAATATTATCGGCCATCGGTTTCAGAAAAAAAATCCTAAACTAATTTCAAATATACCGTAAAATAACAATAAGGTTTCGATTTAGTTTTATAGTATTATAAAAAAGTAATCATTTTAAGACACTTACCAAATGGAAAATTTACATAAATGCTAGTGCAAAAAGATCCTAAGAGAAATCCGAAAACAGGGCCGAAAATTCGAACTCCAATCGTGATACCTGCAAAACAGAAAATACAGAAATTTAAATACAGAAAATACAGATATATGAAGGAGAGATTTCAAGATTGACACTTTATACAGAGTTTGGGAGAAACATATCAATTTCATTTTTAAGATTTTGGAAATTTTCAGGATATAATTATTAGTATAAGGGTAGTCTAATTTGTAAACTAAAATGAACAGATATTTATCAAGTACTATTTTGTACATCTGTACTTTTGTACATGTTTATTAATTAATATATTGTTTTTTTCATGTGTCAATTACGTTTTTAAACAATTTTTACACGCAATTTTTACATATGTTGTTATCAGTTTAATAGGTTAAGTCTTTGGGGGAATAAGTATGAAAACTATTCACGGAAAGGATGTTTTTTTTTATATCAGTTACTCGATTAGAGTAAAAACTATACGTTCATATAATTTACGTTTAGTAGAAATTTTGTACAAAATCGATATATAGTTTAGCAACAATAAGAGTTGCATTTTTAAACAAAAAGTGAGAACTAGCGAAAGATGGTTTGGAAAAAAGAATTCGTGGTATTTTTTTTCGCATGTAGTAAATGTATTTTACTTTACATACACTGTAAAAAATTGTGCTAAAAACGAGTACCTGAACCTACTTATTTTTTTTAGTACAATTGCATCGTAAATAAGCGACGACGTACACAAATTTAAGTAACCGTACTTGCTCAAAAAAGAGCAGTGTGATTTAATATTGCTAATATCAGCTTCTGTTCAAGCTATCTTAACAAAGCTACCTGACACACTTAAAATAGGTGTTCAGAAGAAGGTTTTCCAAATAATTTTATATCGATTGCTTAAATGGAAACTGAGTTATTACAAATTAACTATCTTACTTCCCATTCTTTTGACACACCTTTTTTAACATTTCTTCTGTTTATAACTTCTTCACGTTGCCCTGGTAGTATAACGGATAAGGCATTGGGCTGCGATCCCTGAGGACTTGGTTTCGATTCCCGGCAAGTCTTAGCTGCAATTGTCGATATTTATTAAAAGTGATTTATGAAGGCAACCTATGTAGGCTCGCATCTGCTCTTTTATTCATTTTTACCCATTGTACTTATTTTTGAGTGCATGTCTTTTTCAAAATTGAAACTTATGTATTCGTAGCTATGATAAGCATCGAATATACTCAAAAAGGAATACATTTAACTTATTTTTGAATACCTATTTTTAACAGAGTAACAACCGCACTAACAGTACATATCTGTTTAACAGTATACAGGAAAAAAACAAATAATTTTTATCTAAATTATTGAATGGAAAGAGTAAGTGCAGATGTTTCATTAATAAATGTATATTCTTCCCCTTCATCCTCAAAGGTAGTATCTAATAAATTTGGAGTTATTACATGAGGAAACTGTTTTGGAGTTCGATACTCAATATTTTTTGCACTATCAATTGCCAGATCCCGTCAGAGGTTATTCACTTGTAACATTTGCATAGTAAAATGCCTAATCACCATTACGAAAACATTTATAATTATGGTCACATATTTCCCTTTGTAATGGTGATACTGCATTTTTATTTGATTAGATTTGTTCTGATGCGATATGGAAATCACATGCTGAGAATTTCGTACTTTTTATATGAACCTTGAGAATGAACATTGCATCTCTTAGTTTCTTTATTTAGAATATTTTCGTCGGATAGTGTCCGTTAAAGTAGACAACTATTTTGAGTAAATTTAAATTAATTTCTTATATACCTAGGTTTACTTTAGATATTCTCAATTTTTGTTCTGGAAATTAATTAGAGTCTATTTTAAAAAAATAGTTGACAATTCAAAGTCAAAATGAAAATTAGAATACTCTTTCCGAGTATTTCTTTACTTGGATTTTTTTTAGAATTTAAATTTTAAAAAAATGCATCTAGATTTTTTTTATACCATCCCTACATACGTACCACATTTTATTCAAATTGTCTTTTGATTTCGCAATTTTTTATGTTTCCGGAAGAAAAGGTATGAAACACAGAATACGAAGCATTTCGAATCGCCAAGAGATCAAAACAATAATAATAATGGTGATAATATCTTTTCCAAGAATTTCTGCCCAAAATATAGAAGTTATTATTTTTCTTTTTGAGGTACTGGGACACTAAAAAAAGGGGAGAATAATAGAAATGGCTGAATAAATGACCTTTAGCTTCTTCCTTTACTCGGAAGCCAAAAGAAGATTGGGGTACTATTATCTTCCGTAACATAATAACCATAGTGCTTTCATATATATAAGTTCCCTGACTATACCTTCTTCATAGTATACAGTGATCTAGTCATAGAAGAATGAGTGATTGAGGGTCCAAAGATTTACAAAAGTGGATGGTATGATATCGAGATCAAGTGTACTTGTGTTATGTATAAAATCCTTGATTTTGGTCGTCATCTGACCATGATTCAAAAATACGAGGCATTGTTCCCGGGAAGCCCCAGAACATCCACAAAATGTATGGGCGTGTATGCGGGACTGGTGCACGATAAATCTGATCGGGGTCCAAAGTCCCGACGTCTATTGAAAGCGTTGGGTGCCAGTTCAGGTGTTTCCTTGTCATCTGACCATGGTTCAAAATTACGAGGTATCGTTCCCGGGTCTTTCCTACGAGATAGGCCCCGGTTTGATTTGGTTAAATAACATAGCACTACAGCTGCACAGTGGGCTATTGGCGACGGTTTGGGGCCAATCTCGAAGGAAAGACCCGGGAACGATGCCTCGTATTTTTGAACCATGGTCAGATGACGAGGACTACACCTCAGCTGGCACCCAACGCCTTCAATAGACGTCGGGACTTTGGACCCCGATCAGATTTTTCGTGCACCAGTCCCGTAGACACGCCGTTAATTTTTGTGGATGTTCTGGACGACATTCTAGTATTTTGGTAGCGAAGTTGGCAACCCTCCGATCGCAATATAACTACTAATAGTAAAAAAGTAGTGAGGTAGTTAAAGAATGAACAATAATATACGATTCCAACTCTGACAAAGTAACTTTTTTATTTAAATGAAATTTATTTACTGAATACGTTTTAGTAATGAGTTGGTTGGTTAATAAACGTCGCAATAGAGCTGCACAGTGGGCTATTGGCGACGGTTCGGGGTCAATCTCGAAGGAAAGACCCGGGAACACATACACATTCACACACATTCATACAAACATTCATACATGCACCTCGTTATTTTAGAACCATGGTCAGATGACGAGAAAACACCTGAACTGGCAGACTGGCACCCAACGCCTTCAATAGACGTCGGGACTTTGGACCCCGATCAGATTTATCGTGCACCAGCCGTTTTAGTAATGAGAATTATTTTTACAAGCTTCACACTCAATAAAACCCAAACTAAATAAGATAGCTAAGATATGTTGCTTGTACATGCAAGAACACCAAATGAGGTTTTGTTATTTTTTTTTACAACGGGAATACATTAAAGACCGCGTGTGCCATTCTCCGGTGGCTTATATCAATGATTTGAAGACAAGAATCGCAGCTGAAATTGGAAACATTCCTTTGAAGAATTTGACTATTGTTTGGAAATTTTAAGCGTAAATAACTGTGTTCATGTTGAATGATGTTTTTGACTCCTTAAAACGTTGAAGTTTAATTTAAATAATTGTTTCCCCCATCTTGCTTAAATTTTAAAATTTCTTTTAAGAGTGACGTTGTAAGGAAAATTAAGTAAAAACACCGATCACAAATAAAACTTTGTGTTGTTGTGCTTACATATGTACAAGCAACATAACAGCATAACACATGCAGAATGTTTAAATAAGCTTCCCAACAAAAATTAGTTATTAAGATTTACATTCATATCCTAATAAGAATTGTATACAAATGCACCTTCTGAAATTGATTTTGAAAATAGAAAAAATAAATGTTTTTGAAGTTAATAAAAAAAAGTTTTGAAAAATTGAAGCTGAAAAGAAATGTATTACTTGTATATTTTGATAAAACATATATAATTTATACAATAAACTTTTTTATTTACATTGAATTCAAAAGTTTTCAAATAATCTACAATTAGAAAAACTTTTAAAAATTGAGAAAAGGTTGTGTGTCAAGGGTTTTACATACACAATAGTATTTATTAAGTTACATTAATTCTTCTATAATAAATTATTCCGGACAGTCCACTTAAAAAAAAAATATCACAAAAGTCCCAAATTTCACACATAGTAAAGAAAATTATCAAAATATATAAATTCTGAAAAAAAAAATTTGGTAAAAAAAAAATCCTAAAATTTCCAAAATTACTACAAATTCCTTTAAATGCAAAAAACACAAAAAAATCTTAATTCAAAATAGGTTTATAATTTCAGCACTAATCTGCGGATTTTTTAAAATTCATTATCGGATTTATTTTTAGTATAGAATTACGCAATTTTTTTGCTGAAAATTTGTAGATGTGATTTTTTTAGGTGCAGCATTTTTTTTGCTGGGACCCACTAAAGGGAAAAAATAAGTAAAATGGTTTGAGTTTTCAAACCCACCTTTTAAAGGAATGACACAAATTGAATAAGAAAATTAAAGAAAGACGCCTACGGTATCCAACAGGGCAATATTAAGAACATTTGTGAGTAAACAATGTGTAAGGATAAACCAGGTAGTTAGCCAAGTACCTAGGTTTGAATGTAAATAATTGCAACGAGAGACTAGTAATATGCACAAAATTCAACTCTGTTAAAGTTTGCTTGTTGAAGTCCAGATAGGCTGTTTAACAATACTGACTTTTACAATCCAGAAAGTAGAACTATTTTTTGCACCAGTACTTCGCGATACATTTGAATTTCTAAAATTGGGGGTTAATTCCTAGTGTCCGGTGCCCTCGCCAAATGGGATTTGGCGACAAATGATTGGCGATAAAGTTTATATTTTGGCAACTAGATAAACTAGATGCGCAAGGCTAGATGAACTAAATGGCAACAAGGCTGAACTAGATGCGCGCGCGTTGACGTTACAGCGCAAACGCTTAAAAGTGCTGTCGAAATGCCCCAAACGACTGCCCGAGGGAGTGCCTGTAAGCACCATGATCGGCTGCCCGGATGGACATTGTTACCTTCGAGATAGGCGCCGAAATGCCGCCAACAGCCCAATATAAAGCTCTATTGCGATATTAATTAACCAAAGCAAAGCTTCGAAATCAATTGTAAACCGTCGCCATTAGCCCATTGTAGAGCTCAATGCGACCAACGCAATGTCCGCCATTTTGATTTGGCGACAAAAAAAACCTTCATTGTTGGCCTTGGCGCCAATTTTTGGACTTGGCGACAACGGGGCACCGTACACTAGGAATTTATCAAATTGGGTAATATCGTGAGTCCCGCACAGCCATGGTACCATATAAAAAAAGATTTGAAATATAATCTTTGGTAACCCCTCAAAACAACTATTCCATTAATCAAGTTCTTCTTGATAAAACTAAAGAAAGCCGTAAAAAAAAAAGTGACGTCTCGTCACGGTTTCAAACATAAAACATTCCGTCATTTTCTCACAGTTTTCAAACATAATTTTAATTTAGAAAGAACTTTGTGCAACTGAAGAACATCAACATTTAACAGACTTCGTATTGAAATCGTCCAATATAGCATTAGTTTTCGGAACATCACACTAACAATAACAGTTTCCGCTGAATAAGCGAACAAAAATATAGGCCTGCCAGGATTATAATAAAAACAAATTCCAATGAAGAAACACTGAAAAAGAGGTGTGTGTGGGGGGGGGGGGGGGGCAGGAAGAAAGAGAGAAACAATAATAAAGGCAGGTGCTTACAACAAGTTAATAATGCGAGTGTGTACAGTTCATTGGTCAGTAACGTGGTCTAGCCGTTGGTCTTGTTGCGCATTATGGCCTCGTGGCTGCAATAGGTGTCGACCGAGTGCTGCTGCTGCCAGCAGTTGCAGCAGAAATAGCGAAAGCAGGCAACATCCCTGCAGAAAATTGGCCCCTGGCGGATTTAACAGCTAGAGCAGATGGTGTCCACGTACGGATCAACCATCACCTTTTTAGTAAACCTAGGAGTTTTTATTTCAATAAAAGCTGTTGTTACAGCGTTCATGTAACTCTTATGATTATTAAATGTTATACGCCCGGAACCAATTGGAAACTTGTACTTGTCGGTATCAATTCCAGCATATACCACATCTCCAAACAATTCGTTCATGACGACTGCCAATCCTTCGGCTTTCAACTCCAAGGGAATAACTCCAATGAAGACAGTCTTGCTTGGGTCGAGGCTCTGAGAGGACAGACAGCGAACGAAGTTGCTGTCATCTATCACCCATGGAATTACTTGCACATCTTTAGACGTCATTCGTCTAGACGAGATCTTGAAAAACCATTTCTCTCCATTGCTGTAATCATGGATGCAGGCTTGAAGCAACGCCTTCACATGTTTCTCGGCTTCAAATATAATGTAGGCATATCCATTTTTATGTGAATGAGAGGCTCTACGGCTGTCATTTCTAGGCCACATAATTTCGATTTGTCCGAAAGCAGCAAAAGCTTCAACGAGCCCAGCTTCTGTAATGTCCCAAGGCACGCCGCCCAAGAATACTTTACAAGAATAAGCGGCGTAAGATCCTACGCCACATCCTCTTAATCCTGATTCCCATATCCTCTTTCCACTGATTTTTATGCCACCGCGCAGGCAAATCACCACTCCATATGTTATTGGCTTCACAGAAGCTACTTTGAGGCTGTATGTGTGATTTCAAGTATGGGTGGTTAAAAAATTCGTCGAAATCCATCCTATCTTTGGCATCTCTTTTCATGAGTCGCAACAACAGATTTTTGAGGTCGTGTGATGTGTTATTGGGTGTGCTGGGAGCCAAATTGGCATTATTTTTAAAAAAGTGCTTCAATTGTTGAAGATCCCGAAACATGAAAGGCAATTTTCCTGTTAGGCACTGATAGACAATTACTCCTATGCTCCACAGGTCTACTTTGTCATCGTACTTCAAGGACATGATTATCTCCGGGGCCATGTACATAGGCGTCCCACAGAACGTGGCAGCCATGGACCCATCCCCAAGAAATCGTGCCAACCCGAAGTCTGCAATCTTGAGGGTGATCTCGGAGGGTGGAGGGTCGTCTTTCCCAGAGTGGCACAAGAGGATGTTCTGGGGCTTGAGGTCGCGGTGGAGGACCTTCTTCTGGTGCAACACCTTCATCGCCTCCGCTATTTGCTGCAGAAACAATCGAATAGTGTCTTCGCTCAGTATTTTTTTTAATTGCAAATATTCGGATAAATCTCCTCCATTGCAATACTCTACGACTATATACAAATTATTGAGGGAATCCACACAATCGAAGAAACGCACTATATTGTTGTGGTGGAGTTCCTGGAGGATCTTGCTCTCTTTGACAATGAGCTTCGGTGACATCCCCAGCTTCGCCTTGGACACACATTTGATGGCCACCACGTGTTTCTTTACCTTCCGATGTCTTCCTTTAAACACAAGAGCGAAAGCTCCATGCCCTAACACATCCTTGCTGTTATACTCAAAATCTCCGATTTTCTCGTTGAATTCATTATCCGCTGCCTTATCCATACTATAGAGAAAAACACTTTGGCACCAAAACACACATTAAAAAAAACTCGATCTACTTAATCATATTAGGTATTTCGTCTATCAGTCAGTTCCGATCTCAGTGTTGCCAGATTAAAAAAAAAATCATTATAAAACAGGTAGTTGGTTGAATTAACGTCGCACTAGAGCAGCCTAGTAAAACAGCTGGCTCGCCTGGGCAAGAAAAAGTTTTACGTTACTATGTCTTAGGCCAGTAATTTAAGAACTCAGGCGACATCACACCCATATAATTTAAGTTTTAGGTTTGGTTTGGTTAATTTGGTTTGTTTTGTTAACGCACTAGAGCTGCACAGTGAGCTATTGGCGACGGTTCGGGGTCTATCTCGAAGGAAAGACCCGGGAACACATACACATTCGTACAGGGGGTCGGACAGCCCGGTGGATAAAGGCGTCGGCTGTGAATCAAAGGATTCACGGTTCGAACCTGTGCGAGGACTAGCCTAAAGAATAGTAAAAAAAGTAGTGATATTGCGATCGACTCGACAACCATAACAAAGTTTACATTATATTTGGTTAGGTTTTTGTTAATTAACGTCGCACTAGAGCTGCACAGTGGGCTATTGGCGACGGTTCGGAGCCTATCTAGAAGGAAAAACCCGGGAACGATGCCTTGTATTTTTGAACCATGGTCAGATGACGAGGACAACACCTGAGCTGGCACACAACGTTTTCAATAGACGTCGGGACTTTGGACCCCGATCAGATTTATCGTGCACCAGTCCCGTATACACGCCGTTAATTTTTGCGGATGTTCTGGACGACGTTTCTAGTATTTTGTAGTGAAACTGGCAACCCTCCAATCACAAGATCACTACTTTTTACTTTTCTTTGTCAAGTTCATCACCTGGCATCGAACCGGGAACCTTCGTATTCCTAGCTGACGCCTTTAACCGCTCGGCCACGGAGGTCTGTTTATTTAATGGAGTTCCTGGTGAGCGACGTTTTTTTTTTTTGTGTGTGTGTGTGTGTGTGTATGTGTGTGTGGAGTTAGTGTTTTGTTGGTGTGTTAGGAGGGGGGGGGGGGGGGGGTAGTAAAATTTTTGACCACACTTCCCTACCGTTAGAATAAAAATTACAATAAGCATTGCATATTTATATATATTCACTATTTTGTATTATTTGAAGTATACCAACACGCTGTAAAATATATTTAATAACATAATTAAAAAAATTTATAAGTTTACAATAAAGCTGATTTGAGCCAAAAATTATTAAAGTGAAAAATAACGATGTATGTCTTAGCTGCCTTCTAGAAAATACTTTAACATAATCATTGAGATTAAACTGCACTTTTCTTTAGCTAATAGGGCTAAATGTGATAACCTTTCTTGTTTCATTGAGTTCCTTAACTAGTTTTTTACTCTTCAAAGAACACTAAAAGATATTTTTGCTGAAGTAATTAATACTGGGATTTTTAAAAACAACTTCAACAGTTTTAAAGGATTCTGGTAAACATCTTTTCCCATCCAATCTACTTGTAGTGACCAAATTTGCACATAAAAACATATATATAAGTGACATAATTCTGGAAGTAAAAGTTATCCAAGACAAGTTATAGGTAATTTCAAATTAAAATTGTGTTAATTATAGACCAGCTGGCAATTCAAATAAAACTGCATTCTCTAGATTTGTTTACTCTCGAGCCGAGTATAATTTTCATTGATCTCTAACTGTAACTTCTGGATAAGGCAAGACATTTTGGTGACTTGAAGCTGATATAGAGGCCGCCATGATGTGTCCCACTTTTCTTGATACCACAATATTTCGTATATTTTTCATGTTAAAATACGCCGACATATATTATTTTAGGGTTAGTTTTTTTTATTTTCTTTTTAAACCCATTTTAAATGTAATCTGCTATTAAAATAGGAAGTCATTTGCAAGTCAAAGTAGAAGTAGTTAAAAAGCAAGAGCAAAAACTATCTGTTTGGCAATATAAAAATTAATTCTATAAGAAGAAAATATAATATTTATGTATATTTAATACTTCTACAATTCTTTGGTAATAAAAAACACCACTAAATCATTTTTAAAAAAATGTTGGGGCACCGTATGGCAGCTTTCAATTGGTTTCATCGCGCCCGTAGAGGAAAGAAGGTTTGGGCCTTCCAGCAGTTACAGTTAGAGTTCAGTGATAATTTTCAACGTTCCTAAATTCGAACTATTGTAGATGGGAAAAAAAATCGAGTAGGCGCAGATCGCACTGCACCTTAAAATTTTATTCGTTTGGGGTACCTGCAGTGCAAAAGTTAGAGCGAATAAATGGCCAATCTGGTTGACGCGGCGCACCTTTCTCTACACGATGGTAGTTTTTTTTTATTTATCCACAACAGCTGATTCCTCGTGAGTTATGTTGGCGGAAGCTCATACTACAGCCAAAGGCAACATCACCGATTGTGGTTTTTAGAAACAGCGCCAATTCAATTCCGGGATGCAAGAAGCAACCAGCAAAAAAAGTCAGCATAAAACCTTTATCAAAATTTTGAAATTGAAGGTTTTATGCAGGAAAACTGCAGTTTTTTCTATAAAAAGATCTATAAAATTAAAGGTTTTTGTTTCAATATCCTTCATAAAAACTGTAAAAAACCTTCATAAAAACCTGTAAAAAAACTTTAATTTTTAATCATGAAGGGAAAATGCAGATAATTTAAAGGTTTTATGCAGGAAAAATAAAAACTTTAAAAAAAATGCAGTTTTTTGTTTCAATATCCTTTATAAAACCTTCAATTTTACAATTTTGATGAAGGTTTCATGCTGACTTTTTTTGCTGGGCTTGTGTGTCGGTCTGATGTTTTTTTTTTATCCGAATTGTATATAGTTTTTCTTGAATTTTATACTGCTGTATGTTGATTTTTATACTGTTCACCGAGCTATACTATAAATAAATTATACTATAAATAAAAAATATTAAAATACGTTATACTATAAATAAATACTGATCATTAACTTTTATATGGCTTGCTTATTGTCAATAGGGTCAATAAAAACACACAGCACTTGTAGATTAAATTTATGTTGCCTATCTGTATGAAATATAAAAGTTGTATAACTCGAATGATGACATTTGGTGTATATTTTTAAAGTAAAAACGACCGCATGTTAATGGCATTTTCAAAAATTTACAACCATTGTATTCATCAAGACTTTCTAAAGTTAATATGTCACATTTAAAAATGAGACGTATGGCATTTATGCAATTCTGTCCTAACTATATATATGTATTATTCACGGAAATAAAGGAATCTAATCTCTTGTTCATATTTGTGCGATGATTTCCAAATGTTATATTTATCAAATGAAAACATCTTCTGACTAGCATTATTTTACCAAGTTTCCACTGTAAAAAAAAGTGTGCTTAAAAATGAGTTCATGGACGTACTCGTTTTTCTTTGAGTAGAAAATTGCATCGTAAATGAGCGGTGATGTACTCAAATTTAAGTAATCGTACTTTCGCAAAAATGAGCAGTATGATTCGATATTGTTAATACCAGCTTCTCCTCGTCGCCAATAGCCCACTGTGCAGCTCTAGTGCGACGTTAATTAACAAAACCAACCAGCTTCTTCTCAAGCCATTTTAATATAGCGATCTGGCAAACTTAAAATAGTTGTTCAGAAGATGGTTTTTCACATTATTGGATGTCGATTTCTTAAATGGAAACTGAGTTATTACGACTCAATTGCCTTACTTCCCTTTCTTTTGCCATGCCTTTTTAACATTACTTCTGTTTATAACTTCTTCACGTCGCTCTGGTAGTACCACGGATAAGGTCCTGGACTTCGTTGCGGACTACATCAGGTAAACGGATTGGGTTCGATTCCCGGTAAGGTTTAAATTTATTGAAAGTGATTTATGAAGGCTGCCTATGTAGGCAAGCTGCTGCTCTTTTTATTTATTTGTACTCATTTTTGAGTACATGTCCTTTTTAAAAATGAAACTTATGTATTCGGAGCTATGATAAGTATCGAATGTAATAAAAAATGAGTAAATTTTACTTATTTTTAACAGTGTGAATATTACTGTTTTGAAAAAAAAAGTCAAATTTTAAACTTAATTAAATATGTAAATTACTATAAACATGTATTTTTTAACCACTTTTGGTATTTTGTAGTGGTTTGTGTCGTGTTTAAAGTTCGTCGCGACAATGTAGATGGAAACTTGCATAAGAATGCCTATCAATTATTTTAGAGAATTTTTGCATTTGTACTTTTTGGTAGGCATTTAATCATGAAAGAAAATTTCAATAAAACTTTGTTTTTGGTTTTAATTCAAAAACGAATGGGTTGCTAGTTTTCAATGAAATTCCCACATGTAATTTTTTAAAATTATTATTCATTCTTTGTTTCACATTATAATTGTATACGTTAAAAAACTTTTTTCAAAATAACTGTCTTGAAGCATGGCCATAAACTACAAAAATTACGCAGGGTAATCTTTAATTATGAGTTAAAACGAAGGTGTATTTTTAAATGTATTAATCCTCGAACGAATATAATGAGAACTTTCTATGAAGAGCCTCAATGCCTATGAAAAATGTTGTTGTCCTAAGAATCCTTTATTTAATAAAAAAGGTATAATTTTTGACGACACTTTTCAGGACAATTTCTGTCGACACTTTTGAAGACTACTATGTCGTCAAAAGCGTCTTCAAAAGTGTCGACAGAAAATGTCGTCAAAAATGTCTTCAGAGGTGTTGTCAGTTGTGTCGTCGAAAATATCGTGAAACGTGTCGTCAAAAGTGTGGTCGAAAATGTCGTCAAAAATGTCTTCAAAGGCCTCGTCAAAAATGTCGTCAAAGGCGCACATCGCACAGAACCGTTTCTTCTGCCCACGTTTTAAATAAATGTAAGTATTCATACATTAAAGATTTGTAAACATATAGACATTTAAGTCTGGTTATTTTTTTATACTGCCTTATAAAATAAGTAATATTTTTTTTTTTATTATTATTCAGTTCAATCAAGCAAATCTTATGGGAAAAAGCTTTTGCATTACGTACGTTACTCACGAAATATATAAGAATGAAATCTTATTTAACATACGAATATTTCATATATTTTTTTTTTAATATTTTCAAATTAATTATCAACAAAATATTTTGGTTATCGATAGATACCTCACAAAGTGTTGTCGATGTTTATCGGGCGTTCGGAGTCGAAAGATTGAAAATGATCGAAAATTTTTAAGAGTTATTGACATCTTAAATTACACATGTTATGAAACTGGCGAAAAAATTGAAAGAGATAATCTTGAGCGATTTTCCCATGACCTTGAAAGATTCTCACGAATCTTTCCACAGTAGCGTTCAGAAACGACGCCTATAAAATCAAGGTCATCAATACAATGTCAAGGTCATGAATTAAAATGTAACGTTTTTCCTTAAATTTCTTCCAATTCCAATATACGAGACTTTTTCCAGACCTATATCAATATTTTTTTGTGATATATGGCTAATTTGGCATTGCCACACTTGGTGAATAACAATCAATTAAATAATATCGTTACAACAACAACAATAAATAATATCGAAACAAATGAAATAATATCGTTAACCATGTTGTGGCAAATATCTATAAAAGTACCAACTGGAATTTTTAAAGGGATTGAGTAGTATTGAAAACCATTCAATCAATTGTAAAACTGTGTAATTTTGTGTTGTTTTTTATTAATACCACATAAGCTAGTTTATTAAAAGAATTGCGACAATTATAATATGTCCAAGCTTTAATTGGGATTGATTACAACCAAACGAAAACTTCCATCTTTTAAATTTTTAGATGGTAGTACTGTTTTGATTGACTGGGAATTACACAATCAATCAAAACAGTACCATACTTTCTACACATTCGAAAAAACATCCAGCTAAATACTTACCCTTAAAAATACTTAATCAACAATGCTCAAAATCATTTTCAATACTGCTGAGTTGACACTTCTCAAAAACTGTTATTTATAACAATGTATACCAACAAAAATTTAAGAAGTAAAAATACGATATATTAAACCATACCAGGCTTAATTATATAAAACTAACCAGGAAGTAAACGTCAATCATTGGCATATAGAAACAGAACTATCATCTCCAAATAGATAAGGTACAATTTCTTATTTGGTTTTAGCCCTATTAAATCATAAAACAATATAAATGCCAAAATGATTTTAATTAATGACTTATTATAGTATTAATAGTTACAGGGAAAAATATAATTGACTGCAACAGAAAATATTTGTGACACACAAATGATATACTATTATGTTTTTCCCATATAGAAAACTGTTAGCGTACTTTTTCTGCGAAATGTTTCCGTTCCTTTTATACCCTATCCCAATTATATATACTCTTCGCAATATTTGTTCAGCTTTTTTTCTTTTGGGTACCGTCAATCTATTCTTCATTTATCCACCATAACAACATAAAGAATCACGATTTTTTTCTTCTTCTTTGATTTGTTCAGAACACAGAAATGTGAGAGATAGGAACATCATAGGCTATTTATGAACTAGAGTGGAAAGGATTTAAATATAAACATAAAATATATCCAAATCAAAAATTTCAAAATAGTATGTTTATTTGATCTCTGTTACGCTTTTAAAAAAATTTAAAGTCGTAAAAGTGCAAAATACTTAAACAAATTGACATTAGTTTAAATTTTCGCCAAACCAAGTTGAATATCCCAACAAAATAAATTTCAAATATATATATATATATATATATATATATATATATATATATATATATTATATATATATATAACTTTTACGTGGTAATTCCACGTAAAAGTGTCCTAAGAGTGAATTTTAAAATAATTTTTTACAAAGTTGAAATTTTTATATAATATAGAAAAATAATTGAATTTATTATATTTTGCATTAATATAAATTTTGCGCATATTTTGTGATAATGGTGCAAATTCAAAATGGTTGCTATGCAAGGAAACTAAACTTGCTTACATTTGCATTATTTCTACTCCTTGATTCCTAATATAAGTTACATTTTCTGAATATTTTGAGTATGGGTTTTTAGAAATACAGTTAATGTACAATCAAATTTCTAACTTTATAAAAATTTATCTTGATTTAATTATTGATTTAGAACCAAATGAAATATGTATTTTTCAAACGTAGTGTAAGTCACAAAAAAAGAACAAAAGTTCTTCTATTTTTTTAAATTGAGCCACAATTTAAAAAAAATCCGTGATTTCCTCCTCTATACTAATCTCTATCGGACTGTAGTTTTGATTTTTAAAAGAAGGAAACTTTTTAGTGAATATTAAATAAATTAAAACTGTAGTGTAAGCCACAGCGTAGAGTAAGTCACAACTATATGCTGTGTTTGTAGAACAACAACGATTACAAAATGCACAGTAACAATATTTAAAAATAATATCATAAGTGATCTTATTTTTAAATATTGTTATTTATTATACTTTTCTTATTTAAACTGTAAATGGGGGAAAAGTAGCAAAATGAAAGATAGAGATTAGAGAAAGAAAAAAAACAAATGGAATATTTCAAGCAGTTAAAGATAATTAATCTAGATAACAAGAGGAAAGGTGTAAGAACGTGGAAATTACAATGAAAGTTGATCAAAGGGATTTTTAAAGCAAAGAAGAGGGAATAGATAAAAAAATACAGGTAAAAAAGAATTTCCGCAACCGCTTAAAATGAACCAAGCCCTTCTAATCCAATTTCAGTAGATTCTCCTAAGAAAGCCTATCAAAATTGTAGCTCATTTTTTAAAGATATTGCAAGAGTCAAGAAAAGTCCACCTTAAAGCCCAAATAAATGTCAGTTTACATCGGAGATAAGTCAACCTGCCTGCTCAACATTCAAGAATTACTGCACTAAGGACTGAAATAAAATATTTGATAGAGATTTTTATGAAGAGGCATATCATATTCCAGTAATCAAGGATTTTGTAATTTTTAGAGAACTGAACAAAAAAAACGAGAAGACCTAAGAAAAAGATAACAATCGAGATGAACTTAAAAGAGGCAATAGGATATAGGTTTCATCAGTATTAATTTTCTTCCTGCATAAATTTCCCCCGGTGCGACGGGCCTGGGTTTCATTTGTAGGAAGAAGAAAAGTGAAATATTTTGATGGACAATTCATTTCTAAAGAAGGCTCTACAATAAAAGTGGATTTTTGCAATGCACAAGGAATATTTTTCATTGGCCAGAAAAAGCAGGTGCCGCAAATGTTGTAATTGTTGAAAAAATAAAAAAAAAATTGCCTGACTGAAACTTTGATTGTAAATTCTATTATAGTTTTTCACATTATAATTTTTCAAGTTATGTAAAGTCATATTTTAATTTTATTTATACATTTTACCAGTGCCTATTTTGAGGTGTAGTGTAAGTCACGTTTCAGTTGTAGTGTAAGTCACACAGATTAATTTAAATTAAAATAATTTGAAAACACATCTAGAAATATAATTTTTACCTGATTAAACTTCAAACCCTATACAACGAAACTGGCATAACATAATTTTTTTATATCAAAGCATGAGGAAGAAAACGTAAATTGAAATGATATCCAAAAAACCGTGTCCTTTTTTGTAGTGTAAGTCACACTGTGACATTTTTATTTTTAAAAATTAAATTTAAATAAAATGAAAAAAGTTTACATTGTCAAAAAATAGAACATATACCTGGTATGTCTTTTGACATAAAAAGTTTTTTTAAATCACAAATTGCTTTTTTTAATTAAGCTTACAATATGGTATAAATTGTCAAATGTAGTGTAAGTCACGCGTGGAATTACCCATATATAAATTTAAAGTATTTATTTTGTTATTATTAATTATTTTTTATTCAATTAGTAATTTTAATTATAAAAATCAATTTAACATAGATTTTAACTCTTATCTAAACTTTTATCAAAGGACAGAAAGATTAGACACTCATTTTACAAACTCTTACATGCTCTACTGTTGATATAAGTATATTTAACTAGTACTATGACTTTCAGAAGAAGAAAAAATTGCATTTGTGTACGAATTCTGTAGTACAAAGATTTAATTGCAAAAATATATATATTTTTTTTTGATTACTTTACTTAAAAAGAATTCCGTATATATAAATAATTCATGGAGGGCCGGAATTACGGATGCAACCCAGCAAAAACAGTCAGCATTAAACCTTCATCAAAATTGTCAAATTGAAGGTTTTTTGAAGGTTTTATAAGGATATTGAAACAAAAAACTTCAGTTTTTTTGAAGTTTTTAATTTTTCTGCATAAAACCTTTAAAATATCTGCATTTTCCCTTCATGATTAAAAATTGAAGGTTTTTTGCAGTTTTTATGACGGACATTGAAACAAAAACCTTATTTTTAATTAAGTTTGGAATATGTAGCGAAATTGCCTTGATTAGAAGTTGTCACGTTTTCCTCGACTACGTAACACAAGATAACGTTTTATTTTCTTCTTCCTCTGCTGCTCGAATTTTGTTTTGTTGTGTCGCAAAGACAGTGACAAATGAATCACTTGCCCTTGACCTTGCTGTGAACTGCGAACACCATTGAGTTACAAGTGAAAATAAAAGCAGCCAGGACGCTCAAAATAAAGTTATTTTAAGACTCTGAATCCGAAAAAAATATGTAACTCCCCTCGTATTTGCCGACGTTTAACTTTATATCCAACAGGATACAATGTTTTTCTGGATGCATATTTGAGTTACATTAAACTATTAACTCTAGGTTACTTTCTCAGTGAACCGTTAATACTCAAAAATTGGTAACGAATCTTTTAGCAAATAAGAAACCAAAACGTTTGGTTCGAATAAATATTTCTTATGTAGTGTGCAAAGAAAAATTATGCAGAATTGTTTTCAATTCTATTGACAAAAAATATTATCACAAAACATCAAAATCTGAAAAACTGTTATCTATCGCCTGTATGTTTAAGAAAAAAAAAGCGAAGACATAATTTAAACGAATCAAATACTTAAAATTATTTTCTAGTTTATTCGAAAAGAAGTAGCGTACTATTCAAAGATTCCAGATTTGTTTTTAAAGTGTAAAAGTACCACAATTAACTTTTAAACTCAATACAATGTGTTACTAAACACACGTATGATGACTAATCAGTCATTGAATAATAGTTCCTTCAAATGATAACCAAAATATGTTTCATTTCCTTTTGTTGTTAGCAAAATATACTCTTAATACTATTGAATACTCCAACAAGAGTTCGACCAAGAAGCTTTCAGGTGCAAATATGCAGCCCAACCCGTGTGGGGTCGGTCTAGGTGTGCCCCGGTTGTAGTGTTTTTTAAAGTTTGCGCATAAGAACAGTCGAAGAACATTGTAGAAAGCGCCGGGAAAACAAATGATGATTGATTTCAAACCAGCACAACTTCTCTCTATTTCCCATCATTATTCCTCAACGGTCTTGACATTGATTTATCATCAACAATCGACCTCGTTATTCATCCATGACTGAGCAATTGCTTGTAAGAAGGTACTTAAGCCAGCTACAGAGATACATGCTTTTATTTACATACGAGCATGCCGTCATTTATTTGCGTGGTGATAGAAATATGGATCTGATAAATGGATGTAATCATATTATTGTGAAGCTCAGGTTTTAAATAGTAACACGTTGTAGCATTTGTAAGCGGTGCCTATGAGAAAATGGAGAAGTGAAGAAGTTAGGTGTGTTTTTAGATTTGGAAAGAAGAAATCACAAATTTACTTTAGAAAAATCTTTAGTGACTGCAGAACCATAGAGTATAAGAAGAATATTCACAAGGATTGATTAAAATGTTTAAACTGAATTCTCGTCATTTATTTGAAAAGAAAGGATCCTCTGCAGTTTAGATATTGCCAATGATTCAATTCAACTCCGATATTACTAAAGTTTTCTTCTCTTATAAAAAGTGGGTGAACAATATTTTTCATTGTCCATTTTGTATTTCCACTTAAAAGACAGGTAATATACATTTCAAAGTATGCAAATGACAATACTCACCAAAATACAGAGGAGACTCTCTAGTTGCGACATTATCGTCGATGTATGGTATTCCAAGGGTGTAAACTGCAGTAGCTCCAATTCCAATAAACAAGAGACTCACAAAGAAAACGGACAGCACAGCATGCCTGACCCTATTCTGATAGGCAGTGTTGTCTGGAGAATCACAACGCGATGCTATGCGGCCCTTGTAGAATGGTGTTTTGGACACTAGTTCCAAGCTTCTATCTTCCGTAAGGTTCTCGAAGGGTTTTATGTCGGAACTAATTGAAGGTATGTCACGCGGGGCAACCATCTTGGACGGCTCACCTTTGAGCTTTTTTGCTGGACTCAAACTGCTGTTCTTCACGTTGTAACGTGACATGTCATGGCACAATCTTGCGTTCAGTTCTCGCATTTTGTAAGTCGACGCGTTTGGCTGTTCGCTGCCGAAAACGTTCCCTGATACGTCCTCCCCACTTCCAAAAAGGAAGTGTGGCGTCGAACAGAGTATGGAGGCCGCTGCGAACACCAGCATGCCACAAGCGATCCACTTTGGCCTGTGTCCTTGGCCCCCATAATACGTGAGCAACAGAGCTCCACCGATCTGTCCGATTTCAGTCGCAGACATTATAATACCCGTTGTCTTGCTCTGAATTTGAAAGAGTTTTTCTATCGTGGTTAAGACACTAACGAAGTAGGTATAGTACATGCCCTGAAGCACACTAGTCAGGCAGAAGACAATCAAGAAGGCCTTCTTGTTGGCAAAAGGTTGCAGCCAGCTTGGCCTGAAGGACCATATACCGCAGTCGTTACCTTCTACTACGTCAGCGTCCACATATTTAAGAACTTTGTTATTGGCCTCACCATCAACATGGCCATTGGCCACTGCTTTTGACCGATGTCCATTTACGTGGCATCCGTTTCCATTAGTAGTTGTGGATGGACTTTTGGCTTGCAGTGGAGTCCTAACATCGTCCATATCTACACCCTCAGCCCCGTTTGAAAGCCCCGCCATCTCTTTGGGCGTCTTCTAAAAGAAAGTAGGAAGGAATGAGCATACAAAATGGTAAAGTGTAAAAACATTAAACGTATATATATATATATATATATATATATATTGTTTTAGCATAAAAACAAAACTGAATTGAAAATCTGTACTAAAAAGTTCTGATACAAGTACTGTTACAACATAGAATTTAATTCTTGTTTTAATGAGTTATTTGTAAGAAAACACAGTTACTTAGGCATGATCAACTGATTCAAACAGACATACACCATTGATTTCAGACTTGGTAATTGGAAAAGGGTACATCATAACTATTGAAATAGCAAGCAATTTGTAGCAACAAATTTGCTTGATTATATTTAAGTAATTTATTTACATATATTATTATTTGTGGAGTAAATTTTCCATTAGAAGAGAAATTATATTTCTGCGTTTCACATATAGTACAATATAAATTTCATTAAGAAAGTAAAACAATAATTTACTTAAAAGTATCAAACATTTCAATTCACCGATCAATGCTTAAATTGCTAAGCATTTCAATAACTTTTTGATTATATTTTTCCAAGATTTTTGGTACTCTTTATCTTTTTAAATTATGAAATAAATTAAAATAACTAAATAAATGCTTTATACGTTTTAAGGTCAGCTGCTAAAATTCATGTAACTAGAGTTTTATATAATCCTCAATTAATCAAAATGAAGTAATACAAAGTTAACGCTTTACATTATTAATTTTGATGAATAGACGTCAACGCTAAAACAATTTACATTTCATCAAATGACTAAGATTTTTTTTAAAAATTACCAACCTCAACATCCGGTACATAAATGTAGTTAAATTAATGTACCGGAAAGTTAAATTAATTAATTTTGCTGCGTTGTTTCTTCACTTACCTGAAACTTTAAAAATTATGAAGCTAAAATTTATTTATTTTATTCCAATACCAGTTATGCGTACTTTCTATCATAACAAACATGATTCTAAATTTCTTATTTTCACTGCTGTGTGTTACACCAAAACAACGGAACTCAGTGATCAAGCAACATAAAATAAATCATAAATACATGTATGTAATGGGGACCCAGGCTGCTACTCCGACGACGCGTTGCTAAGTTATATTCCAATACGCATTCCAACATTTTGTCCTAGAATTTTGCCCGGGTAAAAACGCTGTCACGTGAGTTCCAGAAAAAAAAGACTTTTTCACCAAGTATTATCCTGATAGATTCTTCATGTTGGTCGATGGGAATCGAGTAACACAGTAACCTCATATTTCAACGAAACATAGCTATTTATTTGATCTCGAACATGATACTAGGATAGTAGAAGTGGCTGGTGATGGACTCGAAGATATTCAGACTTCTCAGTAGCCAGCCACTATAGAGCCTATGTGGAGTTGTATATAAATAAAAAAGATACTGTATTCTATTATTGAAAGCATTGAAAAATACTTTGAATGTTTGAGGAAAAGAGTATTTTTTAAAATTAACTCTTAAATTACCAGTCTGCTTATAACAGTAATGTGTGTAAATTTTCCTACTTATTAATAGTGTTTTTTGTCGTTTATTGAAAGCGTTTAAAGAAGTGGTTTGTTTTATAAACCACCAAAAAAAAATTCATTGAAACTGCCGAAAAAAATTCCCAAATATAACACATCGATATTCGCAAACGTTCATTCTTTCAAAACAATTTTTTTAAAAAAATCTAATGCCGTACTTCATTGAAAATACTAAAATCGTAAGAAATGTACATTGTTATGCAATTCATTATATTTTTCAATGTATTATTACTAATCTACATTTGAAAATGTAAGGAGTTGAAAGAATAATTAGTTATTAAACTTCCATGGTGAGGATACATTGTCAGATAACAAAATATATTACCTACATCAGTGGTTTCCAAAAGGGGATTATTGAAACTGCCGAAAAAAATTCCCAAATATAACACATCGATATTCGCAAACGTTCATTCTTTCAAAACAATTTTTTTAAAAAAATCTAATGCCGTACTTCATTGAAAATACTAAAATCGTAAGAAATGTACATTGTTATGCAATTCATTATATTTTTCAATGTATTATTACTAATCTACATTTGAAAATGTAAGGAGTTGAAAGAATAATTAGTTATTAAACTTCCATGGTGAGGATACATTGTCAGATAACAAAATATATTACCTACATCAGTGGTTTCCAAAAGGGGATCCGCGATCCTTTCACGAACTTATATGAAACAAGGGGTCCCCTGTCCTATTTTAGTTTTAGTTAGGGAACTTTATGCTAATTGGGAACCGCTGAACTACACCATAGGTTTCAATATCCGATATTCATATTAGTAAAGTTTATTTTTAGGTGATATGGATATAATCCACGTGCAATTTTTAATTCGTTCATAATGACGTACAATTAAAATCGTACATTATACGTACAAAGCATACAAGTTGATGGTTATGACATTGCAGTTAAAGCTAACTGTGACTCAAAGTTAAATAAATATACAAATGAGTAAAATTTACTCATCATATGTATTACAAATACTAAGGTTAAAGATTTTTTTTACTAACATATTGTGGGTTTATAAAATGCATGCCTAATCAAAATGAAGATAACGCCCGGTCACATAAAACAATGGCAATCGTGCAACAGTTCTGCCAGTTGTACTACGAAACTGTGCGTATTTGATCGTTTTTTAATAGATTATCCTCAATTTCTGTGCTTTAAAATAGTGTGATCGGAGAAATGCTTCACCATTGTTGCAGCTGCCTATCAGGTAGCGAAACATTTTATTACTTCCAAAGACGCTGAATTAACAAACTGGTCGCTCAACGACAATTTATTACACCAATGTAAATTCGATCGAAAATTACTTTGATTAAATAAGTATTTTGATATCTTTTTATATTTGCTTTTCCTATTCCATATAAATCGGCCATTTCATTTGCAACAACCTAATATTTTTTTTGTTCTACCTGTTTCAAAATATAACTGGGTATAAATTATAGCTAAATATAAGCTAAAAGAATTAAAAATAAATTAACACTAAAATATATAACTTTGAATGAAAACTGATAGATAAAGGTATTTTTTTATATGCTCGATATTTTTCTCTTACGCCTCAAATTAAATAAATCAACTTGATTTTTAAGTAATAAGTATATAAGTTTTTAATGAAATTAGAAACTAGCTCAAATATAAAATTAAAATTTAAAACATTTTGTGCAATGATATTAAACTTTAAAAAAATATTATAATTGATTTTGTAATTCGTTCTCTCTTTAAAATGCAATTATATATTTTTATTATTCAGTTTCACCACAATAAAAATGAAGGAATGCAATCAATTTTTTTGACGGAAAGATTACTCAATTCAATTTCTTTTAACAATAGAATTAAAATGACATAATTTGGCGAAGCGTAGGATTTCAATATCTCTCATCTCATCCAGAAAATTGAAAAGAATTTAAAAAAAATTATCAAATATTTTAATCGAACACTTTCCTTAGTTATGCTGAAAATCTAGTATTTCAATTTCATTTTACATAATAAAGAATTATCAGAATAAAACCAGAGTTTACATAAAAATGGATTACAATTATGGATATAAAATGTATATATGCAAGGCACAAGCAGAAATCGAACACCGCATGATATAAAATTTTATTTCTTGAACTTTAAGGGGGTCCGATACCTTCGACATTTTTTTCTTTATTTTTATACTTGTACAATCCAATTTTTTTCTCTTTCTAAATATGCATAAAAAACCATTTTAAGACGTTCAATTTTTTTTTTAAATTGCACATTTATTTTTAAATTAAAATTTTAGTAAATTTTTTAACGATTTTAAAATTCCTACTCCTTTTTTGTTTTTCAATATTTTGAAGCAATTTTTTTTATTTAAGATCTTGAATAATATGTAAATAGATGTATGCATTCAAATTTTGATTCAGATACATCACTTTACAAAAATAAAATATATTAGAAATTTTGGAAAAAAAATTGACGAAAAAAAATAAAATTCCATTTTAAGTGGTTTTAAAAAACAAATTATGGTAAAAATAGGAAATCTGAATGCATACATCTATTTAAAATATATTTATCTTGCTATACACACAAAAATTATGATTTTAAGTATAATAGTAAAAAAGCCTTAGCATTTTTAGTGTTCATTAAATTTCAAAACCACGAACAGAGATATTTGCTTTTAAAGTTTACATATGATACAACTATATTATAGGAACACATCATTAAAACATTCATAACTAAAAAAGTAATAGGAATTTTTTGAAGCAGTTTTTTGTGAGTTATTAAGATAAGTTTGAATATTATTTTTTAAATATAAAAAAAAAATGACTTTTTTTGCGAATTTTGGGTATCGGACCCCCTTAAATACATTTTCTATAAAATACTCAATTTTCCAATAGGATCTATTTTAAGGTATTATGTTCAATAGGGCTTCTATTTTATATCTTTCATGGATTTTCAATTAAAAAAAAATCCCCATAGAACCTTCATAAAAGTTGTGAAAATAAAGGTTTTATGGAAGCCCATGAAAAAGTTGCATATTTTTTTAAGATTTAATGCTGCAAAATCCAGCATTGAAATTCTTGAAGGAAAAAAGCTATTTTTTTAAAGAATTTAAATAGGCATATTAAAAACTTTAAAAAAAAAACATGCAGGTTTCATAAAGGTATTTAGAACAACATGCAAGATCATTAAGGTTTTATGCTAATTTTTTTTGGTTGGGTTAGTACGGAATACTTATTTTGATATTGGTTTATGTCGTTTCCTAAGTTTTGTTATGTTATTATTTTATATAAGGCTAAATTCATCGACGATTTACCCTTATTCGTATCCCATTTGGTTGCATTTTTTACTTTAACATTCATTTCTATCATTTTTGTTACATAAGTTGAATTAAGTGGAAATTTGTGTGGGTCACACGACTACGAAATATAAAGATATCGTACATCGCAACTATAAAGAATGTCTGCTTTCCTAACTACGTTTACTTCATGGTAATATATATGTCGGTTGCAGTTGAAGTTACAAGTGGTTAGGAAATATTCTAAGAAGTCTATCAAACATGACCCGAATAAAAAGACACGTTGCATTGGGTGTACGTACATATCGAAAGTTAAGAAATAGAATGACGAATCAGCTGTAAAAAAGGATTGCTGATGCACGTGGATCACATGTTCTATACTATGATCCATAACTAATTAACCATTAACCATTTGTGATCCACAATTAGATTATTCTTGAGGGAGACCCCATGTTTAGTTTCATGTTTGAATAACATTCATCATTATCATTTGATTAGCTGCATTAAATGAACGTTCGTAGTAATTACACCACTATGGGGAATATATAGGGGCACCAATAGACATAGTTATCGCTGTCTATGCTGTCTTCTGATTATGATAACTTTTTTGAAAAGTTGAGTGATTTTTCCGTTAATAGGATTAACATTAAATAAATTTCGATTAAATTTTGTGTCAAAACAACAAAATTACCTACGTTGATTTTTTTTTTTACAAAATTCACGTATCGGCGAAATATTTTGAGGTTTTTGACAAAATAATCTCATTATTGATGATTTGTGGCATAAAAGAAAAGTTTAATAATATTGAAGTTTATTCACCTCGCTTGAAGAAATCGATTAAAACTTCTATCGATTTTAGATGGGGGTGGGTTGTCCCACCTTTCGTCAATTTTGTAGACGCCCATGTGTAATAGATACTCAATAAATTTTTTGTTTGTTCCAAAGAGTATAGTGCTTTCAAAGTAAAAGTATAATAACCTAAAAGAATTTTCAGACATTGCACCGCAATCTAAGTTAATCCTTGGAAAAATATATATTTTAATAAGGATATTTATTTTTCGAAACTTTGAAACTAAACATAAAATAGAATCAAATATATTAAACTTTTTTTTAATTATCAGAAAATAGTCCCCATTTCTTTATAAGCAGTTATTTTTAAGAAGAAACTTAAGACTCCTTTATAAAACAAATTATCTATAAGTTGAATGGCCTATTTATAGCGAATGTTAACATTTTAGTAAGGTGATTGGAAGATACTGGGTTAGGGTTATTTACTATTGTTCTTGAAATAAAAATATTTATTCATTCACAGAAACGAGATAACGATCAAATTATTTATATATTTCATGTATTAGCTCCAATTAAATACAAAAAAATGAACGAATCACTGGAAAATATTTTTACAAAACTAGGATATTTCGTACTTCTTTTTAAAAATAAATAATAATTCATTCTTTCCCGAAGTGTAAATAAAATATTTTACTTTCATTATATCATAATATGTTATCCATAAATACCAAATTACTAAAAATTGTTCTGTAACTACAGCTTCAGGTAAAATTCCCTTTGTTGAAAATTTCAAATTTCTCGGAAATTAAATTACATTTCATTGACTCCGAAAAGAAAAGAAAAAGTTGTTAGTATTCTAGATTCTATTGTGTGGCCCCAAACAACCCGAAAATCTTTTGAAACATCAATATTCAAGAGGTTAAAATTCTCTTCGTCTATTAAATCCACAACGAGCTTCACGGAAATGTACCATCTCATCAGTTTCCAAGAGGGTGAAAGTAAAGACCAATTTTGTGAGATAATGGATTATTATAGGAGCATTAGTGGTAATTTGTTGTTTGTAAACATTTTCTGCGAACGTAAACTAGTTGTTCAATACACAAGGATGGTGGTTTTCAATTGAAGTAATGAGTGTTTATTGTAGCTTGGGAGTTCATCCACACCCAGTGAAAACGAGGAAGATGGGCAATTTCGAATGAAAATTACACGGTATAGTTCCGCGCTGGAACTGTAGGTTACTATCACTTTGCTTTGAAATTGGTGCACTCTCCTTTCACCATATTTATATATTTCAAAGATTATTTACAACATCTCCTAAGAGGAATATATTTTGTGAAAAATTAGAAAAATATTTACAAGGTTTACAATTCTAAGAAATATATAACTAAACTTATATATAAATGTTTTAGACTGATGAAACGTAATGCCAATTCATTTCTGTATTTATATATTCAAAATTAACCTTAATCAGATTTATAAATGAATAATAATGCTATTAGAATTTTCAATTGTCGTAACGCTAGATCTGAAAACTCACATTTACAAGACAATTTAAATTTAAAAGGCATTCGCAATGGTCAGTAGGTTCTTGGATCACACTAATTTTATTTGCTTTGAATACTTTATTCATCAATCGAGAGTATTGGTAAAGATTACTGTATTATAAACATTTGTATGATAATTTTTGTTTAGTTACCTTAAACAAGTATTTTTTTTTATTATAGGAAACAAATATCATTCAAAATCAAATTCATCAATCGGGAGTATTGGTAAAGATTACTGTATTATAAACATCAGTATGATAATTTTTGTTTAGTTACCTTAAACAAGTATTTTCTCTTATTATAGGAAACAAATATCATTCAAAATCAAATTCATCAATCGGGAGTATTGGTAAAGATTACTGTATTATAAACATCAGTATGATAATTTTTGTTTAGTTACCTTAAACAAGTATTTTCTCTTATTATAGGAAACAAATATCATTCAAAATCAAATTCATCAATCGGGAGTATTGGTAAAGATTACTGTATTATAAACATCAGTATGATAATTTTTGTTTAGTTACCTTAAACAAGTATTTTCGCTTAGTATAGGAAACAAATATCATTCAAAATCAAATTCATCAATCGGGAGTATTGGTAAAGATTACTGTATTATAAACATCAGTATGATAATTTTTGTTTAGTTACCTTAAACAAGTATTTTCTCTTATTATAGGAAACAAATATCATTCAAAATCAAATTCATCAATCGGGAGTATTGGTAAAGATTACTGTATTATAAACATCAGTATGATAATTTTTGTTTAGTTACCTTAAACAAGTATTTTCTCTTATTATAGGAAACATATATCATTCAAAATCAAATTAATCAATCGGGAGTATTGGTAAAGATTACTGTATTATAAACATTTGTATGATAATTTTTGTTTAGTTACCTTAAACTAGTATTTTTTTTATTATAGGAAACAAATATTCTTATTTCTATTGTCCTGATAAACAATTTTTTTGTCATTCAGTGAAGTACTTAAAAAAAAGGAAATGATTCATTTGCAGCAAAAATAAAACTATTTTGCGATGTTGAGGGATAATTAGTTTACAGCGTGGAAAAATAACGAGACTTGAGAATACTTTAAACCTTAATAAGCGTAATAAAGTGATGTTTTTGTTGCTCCAGAGAATTAAACAATATGCAATGTCGTTGCAACAATCATGGTCCCTAGTTGCAGCTTTATATGTTTTTGTACTTATAGATTTCCGAGAATATTCTCAGAAACTATATAAGAAGAATTTTTTTTAATTGTAAATGTATTTAATAGTTATTAGAAATGCTGAACCTAATAAGATATTTGAATTTTGGAAAGAAGATTGTTTAAAAGATTTATCAAAGAAAAACCTTAGATCTTTCTACATTAAAGCACCTCCCCCCAAAAAAACATTTACTTTTACATTAAAAAGTTTATCTTTTGCATTTAATAGGTTTTCTTATGTGCAGTAGAAAGAATACAGTTACAAGATTAAATAAATGATATGTAAGAATACACGTACTCTTCAAATTTTGGTAATCGTTTTTTTTTAATGTTAAACTTGACTTTTTACGAAAGTTGATTTTAGTTTTAATACAATCCTTCCCAAACATGTTTCGTATAAACTACATCAGGATGTTTTATTTTACCTTGATAAAGAGGTTTTGGAGAATGAAAAGGTAATCTACTATTAAGACATAAACCTCAAAATTTGAATGGCTTGTGTTTACCAAAACTAGGATTAAAACAGAACTTTTTGATGTACATTATGGGCTTTTATTCACTTCTTAAAGTAACGTTATTAAAGAAAACAAATTGGGCTTAAATAAAATTAAGGTATTGTAGTTAAAGTATTATCCAGATTACACGGCAAGGCGAAAATTATATTTGCAACGAAACTGCCCAGCAAAAAAAGTCAGCATGAAACCTTCATCAAAATTGTCAAATTGAAGGTTTATTGAAGGTTTTATAAAGGATATTGAAACAAAAAACTGCAGTTTTTTTTAAGTTTTTAATTTTCCTGCATAAAACCTTTAAAATATCTGCATTTTCCCTTCATGATTAAAAATTGAAGGTTTTTTGCAGGTTTTTATGAAGTTTTTTTGCAGTTTTTATGAAGGACATTGAAACATAAACCTTTAATTTTATAGATCTTCAAAAAAACTGCAGTTTTCCTGCATAAAACCTTCAATTTCAAAATTTTGATGAAGGTTTTATGCTGACTTTTTTTGCTGGGTGCTAAGAAAGTGTTGAGAGATTTTCAGAATCAGAGGGGGCTTAAGGGCTGGACAGTCCGGAGATTTGCACAGGGCGCTGAACGTTGGCTGAACTGATTTAAGATGTGCCAATTTAAGTTCTAAACTTTTGATTGAAATTCTTATCCCTACTATTTTACTTGTCCCTTCAAAAACTCATCATGCACATGGGAAACACTCCTGTGCAAAATGCAAAGTACCTTAAAACCGGGTGAATAGAAGAAGTTTTGAACTTCACAGTCAAATTAAGACTTTTTCTTGCACATTTATAATTATGAGTAATACCTTAAAAGTCAAAAGTCCGGTGGCGGCCTATACTATAAGCCCTCATGATAAAAAAAATTATTTTTTAACTTTGAGGACAAAAAAAATATTAAATTCTATTCACCCGCAAATAAGGGTAAATAAAAGCAGTCGACTGTTTTTCATTCTGTTTCGATTGTGAAATCTCGTTAGGTGAATTCGAAAGTGATTATTTTATTATAAAGTTGGTAATAATAAAAATGTCTAATAACAAGTTATGATTGCGCAATTTCTCCTCTGAAAGAACAAATGAACTGACTGTTCATTCATTTATTAATACATTTTCTTCTTAAAAAAATTTAATAAAACGGAAACAACGTTGAAACAAGAGAACATGTCTGATTGAGAAATGTTTTAAGTGTTTACAATTGTTAGCACCTTAAACTTGGTACTTTATGTAAAAAGAAGCGTTGCTTCACCCGAAAAAATGAATAAACATAATTCAAAAATCATAATAAATTAACGGAAAATGATTAAAAAAAAGATATACTTACAGATTCTAAATGGTTTGAGTTTGGGTGAGAGCGAGCTAAAAATCCAGAAACGTATATTGAAAAAACACGTGTTGTAAATGGGGTCCTCTAATCAGCAATACCGGGAATACACTTTATCAGCTATGCATATGAACTACTTCTGACGTCACAGTTTGTCATTTTTAGTCCAATGGAGAATTGATTTAATTTTCGAATGACAGAGATTAAGTAGTATTTTTAAAATAATTTTTGCATCCAACAGGGGAACTCTGTAAGCCACAACAACTTTATCCGCAAAACTGCTTCTATTCACCCGGTTTTCGTGGATATTTTTGTTTTGTACAATGGTAATAGAGGAATTCGTTAACATCTTGTGAAATTTAGGTGAGGAGAAAATTTAGGAAAAACAAAAGTAGAAAAACCCATCATCCGATAATTAATTTCCAACACAAAACCTTCAGTTGAACTGGATTAAACAAACCATCCGTGTTTTTATTTTGTTTCACATAGCGGGGTAAAGAAGGAACCTGTCCAAACCTGACTACCTAATTAAAGGCTGTATCGAAAGTTTTGGGTTTGTAATAAGTAGAATGAAGAGCAAAGTAAAAGAAAACTGTGGGACAGGCCAATCGATGGTGACTTTTAAGGAGGTTTTGTGGGACGAGGGATTGTAGTGGCATCAATCGATATCGTTTGGAGCCAGCCTTCGGGCCTCCAACCGCCGGTCGCTGAACCTTTACACACGATTTTATTGAACCAATACTCACTTGATCAATCTTCATTTACTGTTAGCCATTGTTCGGACGAGAAAAAGGAAAGTTTCAAACACTATTGCAATTAGGGCAGGAGGGGTGATTTTCGGATTTGCGGTTCATCGGGATTTTGTAATGGTAGTTAACGAACTTTTTTTTTACATTGTTAAAACGGCCGTATTATAAACCTAGGTTTTTCTGTATCTTCTATTCCGTATTTAACAATGTAATAAAGTTTGCTATAACGTTCAGCTTGTTAATTCCGTTCTATCTTTAAATAAAATTTATAACAATAAAATTTAATATTCCGGTTTTTTAAAACTTTATTGAACCAATACTCACTTGATCAATCTTCATTTACTGTTAGCCATTGTTCGGACGACAAAAAGGAAAGTTTCAAACACTATTGCAATTAGGGCAGGAGGGGTGATTTTCGGATTTGCGGTTCATCGAGATTTTGTAATGGTAGTTAACGAACTTTTTTTACATTGTTGAAAACGGCCTTATTATAAACCTAGGTTTTTCTGTATCTTCTATTCCGTATTTAACAATGTAATAAAGTTTGCTATAACGTTCAGTTTATTAATTCCGTTCTATCTTTAAATAAAATTTATAACAACAAAATTTAATATTCCGGTTTTTAAAACTGATTTAAGGTTATTTTTATTTACAAAAGAAAAGTGCATTAAAAGCGTAGAAATGAATTATCAACATTACATTTATATAACGTTTAGCTTGTTAAATCTGGTCTGTAATAAAAAAAAATTATATTTACATTGAATATAAACAGCATAATTACCTCATCGTTTAACGTAAAGAACACGGTCCATAAATTTCTATGCATTTGTAAATTATCTCTATTTTATAGTCTATTTTTCATATGGAAAGTCAGTTTATTATTATATGACACGGATACTCAATTCATAGTAAAAAAAATTGTAGTTCGTAAGTTATATCTACATTTCCTTAAGTTTTTAGGATAGGCAATTTCAGGGTGGTTAAGTCTTCTTTTAGATAACCTTAATTTTCTAAAGTAGAATTCCGTATATATTGAGAATGGTTAGAGATAGAAATACAACACTTCGCCACAATAAGTTCGCTCCGTAGACAAATATTAATTAACGGAAAACTTAAAATTGTTATTATGTCAATTTCCTCTCCAAATAATTGTAAAGGTCTATATGTTATTTTAGAAAATAAGCAAAAATTTAACTATTTCAAACGGAAAGTTATTGGAAACATCGATACCGTACTGGAATCTGTGTTACCAGCAATTTTTCAGTTTTATTTGTTAAAAGAACATAATACAGGAGAAACTATGGTTGGAAACAAAGATAACAGTCTAAGTATAATTGTAATATGAATGTTTGTTGTAATCTGAATCTCACAGATTAAACTGTTTTCTATAGCTTCTAAGATGAGAGCGCGCAAATTTATTAAAAATATGTTAGAAATACTTAAAAAAGAAAAGTATTTTATTTTTAATAAAATTAGAAATTATCATGGCAGTGAAAATATTTTATGGCATAAAAATACTTTGGAATGCGTTGCTTTAGATTTTAATTTTTATATATTAGTTTTATTATTTATATTAATTTTGAGAACTGATTATGGGTTACAATCAATAAAAATACCAGTAAAATGTATTATTAACTTTAGTTTAATATCTAAAAATATTTTGAACGAGTCAATTGTATTATTATACCATAAAATGGCAAATTTAAGCAAATTTGGAATTGCCAATGCAAATGAAAAAAAAGCAAGGAGACCGACTAATTTCTTTGTCAAGGGGTTTCAACTAGATCGGATCACATGTTGGGATTAACAGAATGTAAAGGTATTAGTGAATTTGTTTTTTGCATTATTGTACTGGAATTAAATGTATTTTTCCTATCTGGTATATTTTACTTTTTATCTCTTTATGGAATTTCGGTATTTTTTGGTACCGTTTCTGGTAAAATACCTACAGTCCAATCAGAAAAATCCCAGCTTGGAAATCCGATCCCTTGAAAAAGAAATTAGTCGGTCTCAATTTTTTTCATTTGTAATTTCAATTCTAATTTTTTTTTAATTTTCCTTTTTATGGTATTAATACAATTGTCTCGTTCAAAATAGTATTAGATAAAAAACTTCAATTAATAATACATTTTACTGGTATTTTTATGGATTGTTTAGTCTCTGTCTATAGTTGCAGCTGTCTGGGAGCGGACTATAGATTTGTTTTGATATTTTTATTCATGTTAATAATAGGTAACTTATATATATATGAAAATATATAGGTTAAAAATATTGCATCGTTTTTTCTGAGTGAAAATATATATGTTTTTGATGACCCGAAAAAAAATAGGAAAACCTTCAAGTTTTCTTTAACAAAGTAGCTTTGTCCTATCTAACGAAATATAAAAAACCTATCGTTTTGGACAATAATTTCATCGTAGCTAGATCGGATACGTTTTATAAGGCTTCACGGTTACATTGTGATAAAATCTATTTGAAGTCTTACTTTTATTGATTTACTTACTTAGAGGCCGAAAGAAACTGGGTTTCGGGTACATTTCGGTTAAGAAGCTTATATTGTGTTTGTGAAACATTGATGCTTTTTGTTTCAAAAGTAGACTTAAGATATTTAAAGAAGTGTAGCTCTAATCCAATAAATTGCATTTCAACATGGTTTTAAAATTTAGTGATATTAAGTATTGAAAGATCGTGCTGAAATTATTATATTTTTGAAAAAAGAGTTAAAATATACAGACTACACTGTAAATAAAAAGGTGCTTAAACGTGTGTACCTGCACATACTCGTTTTTGTTTGAGTACAATTGCATCGTAAATGAGAGATGACGTACTTAAATTTAAGTAATCGTACTATCTCAAAAATGAGCAGTGTGATTTCATATTACTAATCTCAGCTTCTGTTCAAATCATATTAACAAAGCGACCTGACAAATTTAAAATAGTTGTTCAGACGATGGTTTTTCACATTATTTGATGTCGATTACTTAAATGGAAACTGAGTCATTACAACTCAAACATCTTATTTCCCATTCTTTTGGCACACCTTTTTAACATTTCTTTTGTTTATAACTTCTTCATGTCGCCCTGGTAGTACAACGGATACCCTGGTAGTACAACGATACAAAGACACTGGACTGCGGTGCCAAGACTAACCGGTTCGATTCCCTTGGTTCGAGTCTTGGTTGTAATATTTATTTATTGAAAGTGTTTAATGAGAACAGCCTATGTAGGCAAGCCACTGCTCTTTTTACTCATTTTACTCATTTTTGAGTACCTGTCTTTTTCAAAAATGAAACTTATGTATTCGGAGCTATTATAAGCATCGAATGTACTCAAAAATGAGTACATTTTACTTATTTTTGTGTACCTATTTTTAAAAGTGTACATGCGAAATAACAAGTAAAATTATTTTGAACGGATCTCGATAAAGTAGATCAAATCATTTTTAAAAATGTGACATTAATCGCATTTTACGTTTTAGGAATTAAGGTAATAATCGAAAGAAAATCGTGGAAACAGGTAATTGGGTAGTTTACAATAAGAATTTTACAATTTGAAATAAGCAAGAAAGCCAATGCCAAAGAAAAGAACACATATGGAACTGAGTTATTCAATTGTATATCTTTTCCACATCAGGTGCTAACGGACAGTCTTCTTGAAACCTGTTTGAAAATAAAAGACACATTGAAAATAACCCTCTCTAAAATAATATTTTTAACGCCAAATTCTATTATTAGATAAACGAGTTAAACGTTCCTTTTGTAAAGATATATTTATCTTATTCTCTAACATTCTCTTCCATTGCAATTATGTTCCGCCCACTGTCTTTCCGCATTATCTCTATACAAATACAAAAACGTGGTAAATTACACCCATTCTCTGTTTGCAGAAATCATCAGTCTTGTTTTGGGAAAGGTAATAAGGGAATTGCCACAGTTTTGTGTTTCTTAAGTAGGCGAAACATATTTTTGTTTTCGTCGTGGATGGTGAAACAAGGGTTCTGATTTGACCTTGAACCCTTCCTAACGGCTCTTGGAAGGTTCAGGTAGAGGCTACACAGGTGAAGTTTACGCAGACATACCTATTGTCTGAAGAGATTTGCGATCTTTTGCTTTCAGAACCGCTAACTTTAATTGAGATTACTCCTTTAAGTGATATACCCATTTTGAAACATTTAAATATGTACAGTTTTTCCGCATCAAATCTGGCATCGTTCTGCAGACAAGTCTAAGAAATAGTCTAGTAATAGCGTAAGTAACATTGTAGATGTTTAAGAAGACTCAATCAATTTGGAGAGATGATTTATTATAAAACAGCCTACATTACTCAAATAATAGCTGAATTAGTTGGTCTGTTTCTGATGTAGAAGGTTTTCTTACAGCTTGCCTTTTAAATATAGAAAAATATTATAATGTTTCGTTGCTAAGAGCATAGCGAAAGTTTTGAACAAGCATTTTCAGCAAATTAAAACGTATCATTCTAAAATTATGAAATCATTTCTAAAAAATATTTGCGTGAAATTAATAATCTATTGCTTCTAATTTATCAAAAGAGCAAAACTTCTTGCACTTGATAAATATACAAACTCTATAAAATATTAATACTTAGATCAAATTTAAAATGACCCTTTAATAACTTTTTCAAAGCTAAAATATATTTTTAAAAGAAAAATAAATCGTGTTAGTGCGTAATTAAAAAAAAACTATTCTTTCAAATCATCTTAAGCTTTAAACATAAATGAAACAAACTATAAAAATTGCGTTAAAATATCAAGAGATTAAAAATAATAATAATAAAGCAACATTTTAAGCTAATTAATGTTGAAGAAAGAAATCTTTTAAGAAAAAAAAGCCCTTATAAATTACGGAAATTTTTGAGCAAATAATTTAGTGTTCTAATCAATTCATAAAGAATAAAAATTAATTACTTTCTTTTCAGGTATAAGTTTCTTGATATGAATATTTAAAAGTTTTCTTTTATCACCTTAAAATTAATAAATTGTTAATATACTTATTTTTTTAATTTACATTTCCTTTAAGTTTCTGTATTTGTTGCGTAGAGAACTTTGATTTATATTTATATTGCATAGTAATTAAAGATTGTATTCTTCACAATTTTTAGTGTTTCAGATGCACCTATATATTCTACTATTGCAGCTATGCCACAGTTTAAAGAACAGTTTGCATTTTCACTATAATAGAAAATAATAGGTTTTTAAAAAATGGGATTTGTAGAGCTTTAAATTCAAATTCAATTCGTCACTAAGCAGTATAATATATTATAGAGAAAATATGGTAGGGTATGAAAGGATACAAGGATCTTAATGTGTTAATAAAACGAAGAACTTCAGTGAAATTTATAGTTAGAAATCATCACTACATGTACACAAGAGCAGCAATTATAGTTTTTAGGACTGTTTAGTGGGGTGTTTGCTTTTTGTTTGTTGTCTGACTTCGAAGTTCGTATTTGCTTTTCATTCATTTTTCTGCTTTTCTATTTCAACAGGCGTAGGAGGTCTGGCTACGTTTTGGATAAATATTACGTTTAGCTGTCAGAAATGCCTGCTAGCCATTGCTGTTCTTCTTGGCTTCCTTGATGAAGAGTGGGGAACGCTTTGGAAAGTTTCTTTAACATTTTGGTATTTTTGTAGTACATAATTTCGATTTTAAACGATCTGAATTGCAAGTTACCGTGATCAACTATAAAAATAATGCACAACGCTAAATGTAACTACTAATCTATAAAACAAGTAATGACATACATTTTTATTTATGAAAAATTGATTCGATCAAAATTTCTCAGAAGTGTTAAGAAATATTTCTTCCTAGAGAAACAGAGCGATCTAAAAACTGTCTTCCTTCCAGATAAAACTACTGGCATCTTCTTTTGGTCATAAATATCAAGCTTATCTCCCTTAATAACAAACATTTTTTTTTTCCTTTTCACTTCTATCCATTAGACCACCCGACCTAATTTTTTCGTTATCATCTCCATTAGCGTATCGCATGAGGCAATGGCGAAGCACGCCTAAGAGACTTTTTTCTGTATGCACGGCCACAAGGAAAAGGAAGCGATCCTCCTAATCCTAAACCTCAAGACTTCTTAGTAACACTGAAACTGCGACGCTACTGGATTCTCTGAAGTCAAATATTCGCTACTCACCCAAAGGAAGGTGGCTAGGTTAAAAATAAACCTATCCTCGATTTTTCGGTGTGAAAAACGGAAAAAAAGAAATTGTTACGTTCTTAGGCGGAAGCATGGACTGTGCGTTCCCTTGTCGGAATTTGAGCGTTTTGGGTGCTTACATTTTTTTGGGTCGAGCGGTAAACAACTCTTCCAGAAAATTGAGAAATCTGTAAACTCACGGAAATAAGTTTGTGGGTCAGATCAATCCGCGTTGGACAGTTCTTTTATCTTCGGGTCAAAATTTGTATTTCTAATTAGATATCTATCACTGAGCAAGAACTGAAGGGTGGGTATAGAAAAATATACTGGTGTAAAAAGGTTGCTGTCGGATAATTTTTGCTTACTAAAACGAACTGAAACGTTAAGTCTGTAGTCTTATTGCACCTGTTATATTAATAAACATGCCTTACTTATGTCGTTTGATGTAGAGCTAATAAAGTGCATTTCTTTAACAATAAAAAAATTATATTATAGATAAGAGGGTAAAAATCTAATTATTTTTTTCTATTGAGCATTTTTTTAGTGTTTACAGTCCTTTTTGAATCATAACTATATTTAAAAATATATGTATTTCTAAACAAAAAATATTTAGAACCATATATTTCAAGGCATTACACACACAATTCGCAAAAACAAAATTATTAACTTTCATTGGCAACTTGTTACGTGTTCTAATTTGCAGATGTTGTTGATAAGTTACCGTTATATATTTTTATTTCTATTGTTTGATAGTAATCTAACATAACAAAACAATTTCCGACCAGTTTGGACCAATTTTCGACCATCAGTGCCATAGATAAAAATCCGTGTGATTAATGAATTCACATTAGACTGTAAAATGAAATGTACCTAAATTTTTAAAGCCGTAAAATTGATTGAAGTGACTTTTAAAAACGTAATCATATGATCTTAGTTTTAAATATATTTTCTAAATGATCGATAACTATTACGTGGTCGGTAATTAGTACATTAATCCTACGTTAGTTTTATTAAAAACTAAAGTAGATTATATTCTGTAGGAGCTTAATTTTTTTTAATGTGTGTAGAACTCTATAAATTGTTTAATGCGTCTTTACTTATTAAATGCGTCAGTAAGATAGAACTCCTTTAAAAAGCCCATTTGCTAATTAAAAGCCCAATTCTTATTTTTGTCTAGTTAAATATTCGACTTCTTAAATAATAAGGATGAAACTCCAGGGAATTAAAAGACATTTTATGTAACTAGTTGTGTTGCACGAAAAAGGAACAATTACAAAAAATGCATTAACTTTGCAACAAAAAAAATCGTTTTACGTAATTAAGTGTATTGAATGTAACCTTCTCTTTCTTCAAAGTTAGTGAGAAAGTTGCTGTCTCTGTGGTGATCAAGCTAGTTACTTTTAAATTAAAAGTATTTAAATCGAGTAATCGACTTACATAAAAAAAATGTTTCGATTTTTAATAATAGAATTGCCCTGTTTTTAAAAGCACTTTATGGTTTATTTATAAATTCTTCATATATATATATATATATTATTTATGTCGTGCCTTAACAAGAGATGTCTCAAAAGAAAGATAATTCCCCGGAGCAAGTGACGAATCGTACTTTCATCTCATAAATATGAACGATTTTGTTTAAAAAATGCGTTTAAAAGAATTATTGCATAAAGAAAAAATGTTTGACAAATATTTCCAAGATCTACCAAGAGTTATACTTTGGTAGCTTGGTTGGAAGCGGGTGGGAACTTTAGAGCAATAAACTGCGGTTTCGAAGTCCCGGGAAAACAAAACAAAAATTAGCACTAAATAGCAGATAATTAAGAATTGCGCAATCAGTTGACGGATAGGTGCTGTATACGATTTCTGAAGCTGTCCATTATAAATGCGAGTACTTAGTTACATTCAGTCAAAGAGGAGTCAGTTGAATTTAAAAGACTGGTCAGACTTTCGATATCTTGCATATTTTTGAAGAAAGATAAACTGGAATTTTTCGACAATGCTTTAAACTGCATCTCCTGTTAGAATTTTTTTTTCGAAATGCATATTTTTTTTACTAAAAATTAGTCAAAAGTCGGGTTTGAAAAAGAGCTTTTAATTAATTTTTAATGTTAATATTCTATTTGCATCCTGTTGCTATATCCATATGTTGCTATTGAAGAAGGGTGGTTATTAATGTTTATGCAATAGCAAGGTAAATTTATTGTACATAATTTAATACACATGTGGCTTTTCCCGCTTTAGAACCAATTACATGTAAACTCTTTTTTAATATTATTTATATGTTGCTATTGAAGAAGATATGTGTAGATTATTCGAAATTTTATTTACAAAATGAATATTTCAGATACTAGCAACTATGGAATAAAGCTCGGCTATAATTACATGTAAATGTAAATATTTTAATGTTAATATTCCCTTTGCAAAACATCGACTCATATTAATGTTTATGCAATAGCAAGGTAAATTTATTGTACATAATTTAATACACATGTGGCTTTTCCCCCTTTAGAACCAATTACATGTAAACTCTTTTTTAATATTATTTATATGTTGCTATTGAAGAAGATATGTGTAGATTATTCGAAATTTTATTTACAAAATGAATATTTCAGATACTAGCAACTATGCAATAAAGCTCGGCTATAATTACTTGTAAATGTAAATATTTTAATGTTAATATTCCCTTTGCAAAACATCGACTCATATTAATGTTTATGCAATAGCAAGGTAAATTTTTTGTACATAATTTAATACACATGTGGCTTTTCCCCCTTTAGAACCAATTACATGTAAACTCTTTTTTAATATTATTTATAAGTTGCCATTGAAGAAGATATGTGTAGATTATTCGAAATTTTATTTACAAAATGAATATTTGAGATACTAGCAACTATGCAATAAAGCTCGGCTATAATTACTTGTAAATGTAAATATTTTAATGTTAATATTCCCTTTGCAAAACATCGACTCATATTAATGTTTATGCAATAGCAAGGTAAATTTATTGTACATAATTTAATACACATGTGGCTTTTCCCCCTTTAGAACCAATTACATGTAAACTCTTTTTTAATATTATTTATATGTTGCTATTGAAGAAGATATGTGTAGATTATTCGAAATTTTATTTACAAAATGAATATTTCAGATACTAGCAACTATGCAATAAAGCTCGGCTATAATTACTTGTAAATGTAAATATTTTAATGTTAATATTCCCTTTGCAAAACATCGACTCATATTAATGTTTATGCAATAGCAAGGTAAATTTATTGTACATAATTTAATACACATGTGGCTTTTCCCCCTTTAGAACCAATTACATGTAAACTCTTTTTTAATATTATTTATAAGTTGCCATTGAAGAAGATATGTGTAGATTATTCGAAATTTTATTTACAAAATGAATATTTGAGATACTAGCAACTATGGAATAAAGTTCGGTTATAATTAGAAGCACTCAAAAATGGGAAAGAGAAAACTGAACAGATGAGAGAACATTTGACACTTAAAAAAAGGAAGCGACTATTTGACACCGGTGGGCAAAGACAGACTTGGAATAGAAAAAAGAATCAGGTTACACTCAAGAGCGACGACACGTAGGAAAAAGGGATTAAAAACATGGTACAAAGTCATTAGAGATTAAATAAATACATGAAATATTATACAAAGTTATAACTTATGACTTATCTTCTAATGAATGGCGCTTTGTTATGACGAAAGCGCCATATGTCATGAATAAATACTCTGAGAAGGAATGTCATTTCAATTTCTATGAAAGCAAAATAAGTCGTTTTACATTTGCTACAAAAACAAAGTTTTATATTCTGAGTTTTCATTGCGATATAAATGAATTATAAAATTAAACATTACTATACTCGGGGACAACCTAAGTTGAGCTTAAAGCAAATGAATATTTTATACATATCATAGCTTCCGCTTCAGGTTCAACTTAGGTTGTCCCCGAGTTTTTTTTTTATAGAATAAAGTTTTTTTTTATATTTGAAATGTGTGAATATTTTTTAAAAGTTCACTGTGATTTTTTTTTATTAAAAATGAGTACATGGACGTACTCGTTTTTCTTTGAGTACAATTGTATCGTAAATGAGCGGTGACGTACTCAACTTTAAGTGATCATACTTTCGCAAAAATTAGCAATATGGTTTAATATTGCTAATATCAGCTTCTGTTCAAGTCATCTTAACAAATCGACATGGTAAACTTAAAATATCTGTAAAATTCTGTTTATTACTTCTTCACGTCGCTTTAGTAGTACAACGGATAAGGGCCTGTACCTTTGTTCGGACGACATCAGGTAACCGGATTGGGTTTGATTCCCGGTAAGTCCTGGTTGTAATTGTTGAAATTTATCGAAAGTGATTTATGAAAGTAGCCTATGTACTGCTCATTTTACTCATTTTTGAGTACATGTCTTTTTCAAAAATGAAACTTATGTATTCGGAGCTATGATAAGCATCGAATGTAATCAAAAATGAGTAAACTTTACTTATAATTAAGTACCTATTTTTAACAGTGCATTTCTGGAAGCAGATGTATGTAAGTATAATATAGTTTGAAAATTCACGACTTTTATATTTAGGGCAATTCGGTTATCAGTTTTTATATTGACCGATATAAGTCTTGTTTAAGTCCTTTAGGGAATTAGAGTACGTAATATATCTTGATAAATGCTTACCAGAGATTTACATGGATCAGACATTTAACGTTTTCTTCATTTTGTCAGCGAAGTTCCCATAATCCTAAAATTAGAAGAAAAAAAATCGTTTATACATTCATAAAACATGACAGGATTGATTCGATTCAAAGAAAATTAAAATATATTAATTTATTTACGAGTTTGATACACAAACTGATTTATTAACATTCTATGCAATACCTTATATTGACAGCATAATATTTTAGCAATTTAAATGTCAATTTAATTCACATATAAATATTTAAGATATTTGTAATCAATAATTCTAAATTTAAAACCCTATGACACAATATATCTTATAAAACTAGCAGTATTTTAAAGACCTAGGTTTACACGAGGTGATAAATAGCAAAGTAAGCTGACAACTGTGACTAGAAAACAGCTACTGCCATTTCCTGGTGTAAAATTACGGTAATATTTAATAGATAATTGAACGCGGAACGATAAACCCAAGCAATATAACATATCAAGTGTTAAAATTGTATAAGTTATTTGAAATTAATGCTATAGCGGACCCATTTTAAATCTTGAAACGTAAATGTGCGATAAAGCAGTGATTTGTTATTAGTGGCTCTTTTAGTTAGAGTGGCTCTCCGTAATACTTAGCATATTAAGTATTAACATTAGCCTTGAGAAATCTTAATTTAGAGGAAATAAAAAATGCGTACAAGAAAAGTTGCATAAAAGTCTAAAGCCAAGTTATGAATTCGAAAAGTAACATAGTCAAAACAATGATACCAAATCGATTAGAATTGTTGTCTCTTCTAAAATGCGAATACCTTTTTCTAAAATTCCGAGTATTTTGGACTTATTATTTTCCATATATTTTCATTTCAACAGTTACAAGAATCGTTAGAATACGAGTATTATTTAGTGTTTCTATTTAACTTAACATTACTATATAAATACTAAAATGATTGCTAAAAGTAAAAATTAAAAGTATTCACTTATTAAATTCTTCATAATTTATTAACTATTGAATTAAGTCACTAATTTATAAATATAGACATTATTTTAACTGTGTATACTATTTATTATTTATCTGTGTATTTGTTGTTTATTTCCCGGTGCATTATTTATTTATTTCAGTTTGCAACGTATTAAGTATATAACTTATGTATGTGTTTTATTATTTATGTCTTTTAATTATAATAATATTTTCTCTCCCTGTTCTAGGTAAATATTTACGTAATTACGTAAAATATATACATAATTGCATTTATACTTTATTTTAAGTTGACATTGGGTTAAAGTTTATTGTTAAGCGTAACAAATAATCGTTTCTCGCATGCCCAATTCTCTTTACATATAAATTTAATTCATTCATGCATATTTTTGATAAAACTAATTTAAATTCTTTAATGTCATTTCTAAGGATTTTTATTAAATAAATAATATGATTTTTATTTTAAATATTTCAGTTGTTCATTATATACATATATATTTATAAAAAAACATAATAATTAATATACTTAATCGATAAATAACTTTAAATTTCCTTTTTTATCTTTTAAATGATTTTTTTTGTTCTGACACATAAACTTATACCCGCCATAAAAAGTTACAACTATCATTGGCATACACGAAATGAAACCCTTGACCCCTTTGCATTCTTATTGTGAAGATGTTTTACAGCCTGGATTTCCAGCCTGCGTCAGACATTTAATGTACATAAAGTTTGCACCAGACGCTGTAAATGCTGTCCTCTATGCAAAGCGACTGTTAGGGAATGTTTAGAAGACAGATGCGTATATTGACAGGTGCTACGAAACAAAAAGATCGCCGCTGTCTGAAAAGAGTCGACAAACCAGCCAGCCAAGCAATTTCGGAATTTTTGACCTGTTTAGAATGAGGCACCCTATATTTCAACTTCATGTAAATGATGTCCAAAAGTTCCAGAGAGTGGCACTAACCTACATATTGCACTTCGAAACTTCATTCATGGTTTGGCGGCATGGTATTGGCCATGTTCCAATATAGCTTTATTTTATTGATTTCTTGATTATTCGTTTGGGGGTTGTATGAAAGGAATATACGATACGATATGAGCTAAAAAGAGCTCTTTTTAGTGGATGAATATGAAATTGCGATATTTAAAAAAAAAGATTACAGTTTAAAAAGAAATTTGTTATAAGCATATCAATCGTATATTTCACAATAGAATGTTCTAATCTATCAAAGTTAAAGAGAACTTGGTTGGTGAAAACATTCTTCATCTTATAAAAATGTTCGTTATTCTCAAAATTATATTTAACAAATATAGTTTCAAACCGCTTTTTGTTTTATTAAAGTCTCTTGTATAAGTACTATTATAAATTGTATTTTGAGTTAGAAAAAAGATATATTAGACAAAATTTTAAGATGTATTAGTTTCAATACATCATACCAAAATTAAAATTTTATACGTAGATGAAAATTTCTAGAACACCCTTTGCTAAAAGTAATGAAGAAACGTAATCTTACGCCAAGCAGTATCCGGTGAGTACGTGTATGTTTTAATTCAACTTCTTGTTCTGTGTCTAATAGATACATTCGAACTGAGAAAATTCGTGAATCTTTTGATGTACTTTATTTTGTAGTTTGATCACATTTAATCCTTTTCGATGTGCTTCATGAAAGATATAATTTGATGAAACTACAAAATTTGATGTGCTTTATTCTGTAGTTTGTTCACATTTAATCTTCCGCTGTGCTTTCATGAAAGATAAAATTTTATGAAACTACAAAATTTGAGTGTTCACTCTTAATTTTTGCGGAACTTGAATAACATATTTGAGAATGTTATTTTAACATAATCTAAATTTCTATTTTGCTAATGGAATTACTACTTTTAATTAAGACTATATGCATTGATTAAATATCAATATATTGAATATGAAGAATCGAAATCGGAGAAAATGATCAATAATTCTGCTTAATCGAGGTAATTGGGTCAACAGTAATTGCATTATATTTTATCGTAAGACTCTCTATCGAAATATGAATTTAAATAGGAGAAAAAAAAGTTCGGTTAATTGAAGTTTCTGAATAATTAAATAGCGAATAAAGGGACTTTTATTTTATTTTATCTTAAGTTCATACATTCTTGATCTATAAAAAAATAGTTATCAAAAATTATAAGAGATATGCGTAAAAAACACGCCGAAAAATTACAATTCTTCCGAATTGATAACTTCCTTCTTGACGCTGAAAATGCTTGGTGTAAGATTAATTAACCTAATTCTTCTTAGAATGCATGCCTGCAATAGGTAAAATTGTTACCTACTTACATTTATCGTTCATTTCAAATCTCAATATTAATCTCAAAATGTATACATACTTTTTTTTTATCTCTTTGTCTAAAATCACAAAAGCATCTAAATTGTGAAAAGTTTCGATTTTTAATCCATTAAACATATACCTTTTATCTAAAGATATCCCCCAAAGTCTTTATTATTTCATTTCCTCAGATCCATTTCAAGCAAATAACAATAATAAAAGAAATCGCGATCCTCGCTTCCCATGTGTCTTCGCGAATGACCAAGTGCCTCTGAGTTGCATCCAGAAGAAGTTGAGCAGTGTGGCGAACAGGGAGAAAATGCTTTGTGTAAGATTAATTAACCCAATACTTCTTGGAATGCATGCCTGCAATAAGTAAAATTGCTACCTACTTACATTTCTGGTTCTTTTCAAATCTCCCTATTAATCTCAAAATGTATACATACTTTTTTCATCTCTTTGTTTAAAATCACAAAAGTATCTAAATAGTGAAAAGTTTCGATTTTTAATCCATTAAACCTATTACCTTTTATCTAAAGATATCCCCCAAAGTCTTTATTAGTATTTCATTTCCTCAGATCCAGTTCAAGAAAATAATAATAATAAAAGAAACCCGATCGTAGCTTCCCATGTGTCTTCGCGAATGACCAAGTGCCTCTGAGTTGCATCCAGAAGAAGTTGAGCAGTGTGGCGAACAGGGAATATGTTTGGGATTTTTACAGTCAGTTGACTGTCTCATTTTCATACATGAGTACACTAAGAAACTCTTTCGATCTCGAAGCAACGTAGCGTGGCAATCCGAAAAGAGTAAAGAATTGTAGCTTAACAATACCGTATGATTAAAATTTCACGCTTCAAGGTGGTTGGTGAAACGTGAAAGTCGTAAAATTGGGGATTAGGTAGAAAGGAGTGTGTTTGGATGGTTTATATAACTATATGATTTTCGCATCTTCTTGCGTAAATGTTTTGATGTTCTTTAATGTGTTATTTGACTTTTTTATGATTTGTTGAAAGAACCCTTTTATTGTGAATAGTTGATGGATCAAATGTTGTTTTAATTCGGCAACTAAGTACTTTTCGTTATCGGACGGAATTTTACTATTATTGATATTATTGTGGTTGTTATTATCATTACTAATATTTTTTTATTATCATTAAGACTATTACATTGTTATCAATGTATGCAATGTTTTAGTGAAATATATCCAATGGAATTCTATAATAAAAACATTCGAAATATTGTAAAAATAAGTTATAGTAATTCGAATTATTAATGAGGATTATTTTCCTTTATCACTATTATTAATGTTATTATCATTATTATTGTTTTTATTATCCTTATCACTATTATTAATGTTATTATCATTATTATTGTTGTTATTATCCTTATTATTGTTGTTATTATCCTTATCACTATTATTAAAGTTTTTATCATTATTATTGTTGTTATTATCATTATATTTGTTATCAATAAATTTCCTGATTTAATTAAATATTCAATGTAGTTTCATAAGGAATCGAATTATTGAGTAAATAAATAATAATGATGAAAATTATTAATGATAATTTTTTTTTGCAATTACATTCCTTTTCAGAATTAAAAAAATGAACTACAACAAAATTGTATTGATTAAAAACAAAATAATATAAACAACAATAATGAATGAAAACATATTGTTAATTAAAAATAAAATTCAATTTAATTACAAAGCACAACAAATGACATGTTCTTCCAATATTTTGTACCGATTTCCTAAAATAACACAAGCTTGCAAACATCGATTTTTTTTTATATATTTATCAGACGGAAAGTTGAACGCCCAACCCGTCTAGTAACTTCTAAATAAATTATTACTAGTTTATAATTGGTGCAGGCTACCCATAACTAATTGGCCGAAAGAATGACACTAAGCTCTAATCAGTGAACACACCCCACCCGCCTCCACCTTTAATCCAACTTCCGTGGTTGTGCTGCCTTCATCAGTTGGTTGCCATGGCAACCGATTACCCTAACACCAAACATTGCTTGTGCTGTCTGTATGTGTACCGCACCGAGTTCATTAACCGTTGTCTTTTCAGAGATCATGCGATTAGAGATGAAGGTATAGTAACTTTCTTTCAAAACAGTCTTTAGGGGATCAGACTGTGTTGCGTTTCTGTTTCGTGAGGGAAATAAGTTTTTTACTCTGTTTTGACAACATTGATTATTTAACGACATCGTTTGTTGGGGAAGGAATATTATTATTTTATTTGTTCGAAATACAGAGGGCTATTCCTGAAGTTACATAAACCAATGTAGAGCATATAATACAAAATATGAATAAACAAAATTATATTTAAGAATATTGTCAACAGTTAACCGTCGAAATTCTAAATATAAAATTCTTAATATCTTCAATATTCTTAAATTAAAATATTAGTTAAATTTTTCATATTCAGATATTGTATTATATGAACACTATCTATTAGTTACTGCAGCTTCAGCGCGCACTCTAGATTCATGTGGTTATGCTTAGATTATAAAGTTACAGATTTGTAAATTTTTAGGAATGTTATTATACTAATGTAGAACATTTAATAGAAATGAGATACAGGATAATGTTTCATAATTTATACAGTAGTCAATTAACAAACGGATACTAGTATTGGTATATAAGGCTTAATTTGTTATAAGATTCATCAATTTGACCTAATCTTTAATTAATTTTGGAGCTTTTTCGTATATCTCCATCGCAAAATTTAAAAAAAGTCCAAAATATCCTAAAAGTATGTGTTATAAATCAAAAATTCAATACGCATAAATAAACTTAATTTCTGACCTATATATTGTTATAATTTTCATCATTTTGACCTAATCTTTAATTTATTGCTGGGTTTTTCGTATATCTCGATGGCATAATTTAATTTTAAAAAAAACTTTCAAAAATATCCTAAAAGTATGTGTTACAAATTAAAAATTCAATACGCATAATCTAATTTAATTTCCTACATATTCTGTTACGGTGAAAAAGACATAAAAATTTAAATAACATTATAAAAAAAGATCAAAAATAACATATGCCAGAAGATAATTTGCCTATCTAATACGCCTTTCAGATATATTCATGAACAATCCGAGAAAAAAAAATCATCTAAAAAGCCGAATAATTTGAAGATAGTAAAAATCTGGCCTTGAATCACAGGCTACTTAATTAAATGCACTTGTAGCCTCAGGGTATATATTCCGTTTTGTTTTATCCAGTCACGTGTTAGTAGTATATGCATGAAGAAAAAATTATTTAAATTATTAAGTAGTTATAAAACGCGTTTAATACATAAGGACTACAACTTTTACTAGTTTGCTGAAGGATTTTTTTATGCCTTAGGTATCGTGGAAAATAAAATATTTGGATTATATAAGATCCCACACAATATCGCTTTATTTAAATTTTTTATTAGAAAAAAAACGGAACGAGATTTTTTATTTAAATTTATCGCGCGACCATTTTTGCGTTTGGGTTTTATAATAATTTATTATACAGGGTAGTCAAAAATTGTTGGACTTTGGTCATTGATTGGCTGTTTCACATTTTTGGCGTAATAAAACTTTTTTAAAAAAACAGACAAACAATGAGCATTGCCCAAGAATTTGTGACCACCCTGTGTAATCCACAGCTGAAATAATTAAAATATCAAAATGTGCTGGTCATCATTATACTTTGTTTTAAGTTATTTGAAAAATATTTTTATTATATAAACCATGCCGAGCTTGTTTCTCGTATTAACGTTGCGCTTGGAAATTTCCTTATATTCCATCTATGATAAAATATTAGATATTTGTTAACTACATAACTAAATATACTGTCAAATTTAAATTTTGAACTCAGCTCGGTTTGAAATTCAAGAAGAGTTCAAATTATGTTACTTAATGTTATGCAACTTATAATCAAAAGTAAAAGCATTTGAACTCTGTTCTAAGAGTTTAGGGACCGTTTCAGGATTGTTATTATAAGGTGAATGCAATAAGATTCTCATTAGGAAAACACTACAAGAATTAATTAAAAATCTGGAAGATTTACGATGCTGTTACTTAACGTTATATAACTCATAACCAAGAGCAAAAACGTTTGAACTCTGTTCTCAGAGTTTAGGGATCGTTTCATTATTGTTATTATGAGGTGTGTGCAGTAAGATTCTCGTTAGGAAAACACTACAAGAATTAATTAAGGTTATCTTCCTGATAAAATGGTTGTCAGATGATGAATTTTGTGCGGTTTGATTTTAGTTATGAGCTTTTGTGCGATTTAACTTCCGTTATAAACTCTTAAAATAATACAGAGTATTCCGTTATTTTCGTATCGGATGAAAGAACAACTTCATTATTCTTGTTATCAGTTCTGCATGGGTTAATTCTCATTACAAGGTCTATGGCTTAATTTGTTTTGTACTCAGAGTGAAATGACCATTCTGTTATTCTTGCGTTTTACTCTAAGATCCAGAGTCTATCATTCTTCCGATAAAGCTTACTTATATTATGTTACTATTTTACAAGGTGGTGACAAAATGTTGGGATGATCATTGGCTGTTTAACTACACATAATAAAACATACTGTCCAGACATCGCAAAACCTATGCTATGCGACGCCGACGAAGAAAGGGTTAAGTATTGAAATGGCTCGGAACATACTGGACATCGCAAAGAGAGACGGCCATTGATAATGGTCACAAATTCTTGGGCGATGGTCATTGTTTGGCTGTCTAAATACACATAATAAACCATTCCTTTTTTTGTATACTTTAACTACTTTGTTTATTGCTACTAAAGCTAAACGACTTGTTTAAAATGTAAGCGAAGAAGTTTGATGGGGGGAATGTTTTATTATGCCAATTGCAGGTAAATGTGATACAGTTAAACAATGACCATCACCCTACAATTTGTTTTATGACGTCAATAATGGTTAACCCACTGAGGATCAAGCGATTTTTGCAATTGTAAAGTTGTTTTTACTCCTTGGATATTTAAATGAATTTTTCTGGGCGTGCTATTTTATATTATTAAAAAAAAATTAAGAGATAACTTGCAAGTTGCACCTCAAACCTTTGAAGTAAAAAAAATATTTTAAAATGAAGTATTTTTATTTATTTAAAAATTGGAGGTATATAACTAGAAAAACTGGGGATCCCTAAACGTATATATACGGCATTGGGTTAAAGCTAATTTTCTTACATTCTTCCTTGTGGTAAGAATCACAGTTCTGTGTTGTTTGTAGAGCCATCTTTGAAACTCATTATGATTGCAATATTTTTTTAATTAATATATATATATATATATATATATATATATATATATATATATATATATATATATATATATATATATATATATATATATATATATATATTCATATATATATATATATATATATTCATATATATATATATAGCATGTCCATAAAAAATTATTTAAATTTCCAAACAGTGAAAACAACTTCACACAGTTGCCAAAATGCTGTTAGCGTCAGTAGGTCGCCATGAGTTTCTGGTGATAATTACAAGATATGTGTGGGAAGGTAATTATACTGGCACAGTAATATTCTCATTGTTAAGAAGTTGTTGTATAAGAAAGTTTTCGTTGCAACATAAAAAAAAGGTATCTAGGACGCAATAGCTATGTATGATAAGATTTCCCTAGCTTTTTTCTTATTTCACACGATGGGAATTTCGATGAGAACTCTGCATTCTTTTTTTTTCAAGCTGCATTCTTAACTCCTCTTTAATTGAATGCCTCAAAGAGCCTATTGCTTCATATCCTGTCCCTCATACAACCAAAATACACTAGTTTTTTCTTCTTTTTTTTTATCACCCTGAAAAAACAAAACCAAAGATAAAAGGCCTCAGCTCTTTATTATTTCCCAAAGTCGAAAGACGTCTTGTCGTCCTCTGAACGTAACAAGAAAGGAAAAAAAAAATCCATTTTATGATTTGTTTTTGTTCCCTCTTGTTTTTGTGTCTCTGACAAAGCATGCCATGAACAGCAGAAACAAGAAAAGCAGTTTACCTTGAAACAAGCCAGCCATTGCCGACACGTGGAAAAGCAGACAGCGAATAACAAGAACAAAATACGTTTTAATAAAATGATATATTGGCATTAACTATATTAAAAAGAAACTTTTTTGAGTATGAGGGGAGTCATTAAGTAAGCGACGTGTCCGTTATCAGACGCTCAAACGAGACACGCTAAATACCCGGCTTTTTTCGGAGTGTAATTTACTTTTTTCTCCTAAATTTCGAAAGAGAAGATTTTTTTTATTTTAATAATGAAAAGCTGACAACTCATTAACGGCCGCATTTCCGAAACAGTGTTTCCCTTAGATACAGAAATAAACTGGAATGTGTTTAATAGTAAATAGAATTTTATTTTCAATGGAGATACATTACAAGTGTCGTAAAATTAAAATAATTTTGATTAAAAATTTCCTGCTAACGCTTTACACTTCAAAACACTATCAGAAATATATTTACTACATTTCAAATTAAGAATCCTAACTTTCTATTTAAAAATACTTAAAGGCAATCAAATGCACATATTTAAAAAAAATCCACTTTTTATTTATTTATTGTTTTACTTTTATTTACGAAAGAAATGTAATTTTTTTTTCATTTCAAGTACATTTAAGGAGTAAGAAACAAACTTTTTAAACAAAATAATTTACGAAATTATTTTAAATTTACATAACATAATTCCCGTTTGCCATATTCCCTCCAAAATTTATTTTCAGTTTCAAAACGCATTATATTAATTAAATTAAATTAATTAAAATTAACTATATTAAAAAGAAACCGGGGAGTCATTAAGTAAGCGGCGTGTTCGTTATCAAACGCGTTCGTTATGTAAGTTACTTTTTTCTCCCAAATTTCGCAAGATAATCTTTTTTTTTTTTTTTTTTTAATTATGAAAAGCTGACAACTCATTAATTTTTCCGAAACAGTGTTTTCCTTACATACAGAAATAAACTGGAATATGTTAAATAGTAAATATAATCTTTTTCAATGGAGATACCTTACAAATGTTGTAAAATTGAAATATTTTTGATTAAAAATTTTAAGAATTTTTGGATTACATAGTTACAGTTAATTTCTACACTGTAAGAAGGTTATCTTATACATTAAGTAACTTAAGAGTACTATTAAAACGGTACATAAAAATCAGTACCTGAACCTACTCGTTTTTCTGTGAGTACATTTGCATTGTAAACGAGCGATGGCGTACTCAAATTTAAGTAACCGTACTTTCTCAAAAATGAGCAGTGTGGTTTAATATGGCTAATCGCAGCTTCTGTTCAAGCCATCTGAACAAAGTACCTGACAAACTTAAAATAGTTGTTCAGAAGATATTTGATGTTGATTGCTTAAATGGAAACTGAGTTATTACAACTCAAGTATCTTACTTCCTATTCTTTTACCGTATCTTTTTAACATTTCTTCTGTTTATAACTTCTGCAAGTCGCCTTGGTAGGTTAACGGATAAGGCATTGAACTGCGGTGCCTGAGGATCTGGGTTCAATTCCCGGTAAGTCTTATTTGTAATTGTTAGTATTTATTGAAAGTGATTTATGAAGGCAGCCTATGTAGGTAAGCAATTGCTCTTTTTATTCAATTTTACTCATAATACTCATTTTCCAGTACATGTCTTTTTCAAAAATGAAACTTATGTATTCGAAGGATAAGCATCGAATGTACTCAAATGAGTACATTTTACTTATTTTTGAGGGCCTATTTTTAGCACTGTAAACTGTGCGTAAAAGGTAAACTATTGAGATCCTCCACTCTATACAGTACATCACTCATTTGGCGCATTTTACTCTTATGATGCACAACATGGCAACCCTACTTCTAGAAATAACCAACATTTAACAATTAATCTAAAAATAATTAATTATTTTTGCGAGATAGATTGCACATTCCTAATAAGAGACCAATCACCTACCAAATCCATCATGCCTCGGGTTTTTTAATGCTAGTGACATGTAAAAAGGTTCCCTTGTTCACAGTAAATTGTAAAGGAAAGCATCTTTCTAACATAAATTTGTGTTCCCACGATTGCCTCTTGATCTTGGAGCTCGATATAATTAATGGTGATGTCTTTGGGCTATCTTCGGAGCTACAAAACACGGGATCTTCATTCGGAACACGTTGATCTATAAGTGCTGAGCCGCTTTTGCTGAAATTCCACATACTTTCAAGGTCTTAAACTACGTGTCGAGAATAGGGAGGAGATTTTTGACCAGTCAGACCCTGTGATATCGTGAAGGGCTTCTTATTATTGTGTTTGATCGAAGAAAGTTGAATTGGGTTCTGGAAGATGTTTCACGCAACTGTATATAGGTTCACACCTTTTCAATTCCTCTTCTCACTTTAACTGGATATGCGTCGTTCAAAATTATCTACTTGAAATAATTATTTTAATCTACTTGTTTTTGTTTAGTATAGTTGTATCTGAAACAAATGCCTTTTAGTTGAAATATAAATAGCCACAAATATGATCCAAATTGTGAAATTAGTTGTATTTATGTACAGTCAATGCTATTTTGTGATATAACGCTGAATTCCAGGACGAGCTACCCGGGTCTTTACATTAGAAAACGTTCCGGTGACCTTAGTCAAGGTCAATTAATCGTCAACGTTATATCCTGCACATGATAGTTCTCTAGACCTATTAAATTCTCCACTATTGAACATTATAAAATGCGTCACACTATAGTTTGAATTTAATGTATGTAACGTCGTTAAAAAGCATTTAAATGTCTAAAATGACTTCGTTGAGCTATATAAAAAAAACAATGTTACTCCAAAATTTTATAAAAAAGTGACTTCCATATGTTTCCTCTAAGTCAAGATATATCAGTTTTATATTAAGTATAGATAAAACATCATTTATACTATATATCTCTTTATTTTAACGGTATTGATGTGTATGATTCAGAATTTATGCATTATTTTACTATCATGTAGATAAGTTGTATATAATAAAATATTATCAATAAATAACTTTCAGGGCAGGGCGGATTTAGGCATAGGCCACATAGATTGCAGCCTAGGAGCCCGCACCACAAAGGGTCCTTCAACTACAAAGGGTCCTTCAACTACAAAGGGTCCTTCAACTACAAAGGGGCCAGCACTATACATAAAAAAAACCGGTCAACTTCGGGAAAAATTAGCTGGAAAGATGATACTGAAACTAGTATACTACAATCTTTTTATGATAGAGAAATATTATATTTTTCTTAACAGATTTGTACAATTTAAATATACCCAAATACTTCTATGTTCTTTTTGTGAAACATGTTTAATTTGTGCTAATTACAAATACAATGTGTTTTTTTTTTTTGGAAATTATTTGTTTTTATTTTTCTTACAATTTATTTCGCTTAGAGCCATTTGAAGGTAATACAAAGACGATCGCAATATTTTATTATCATTTTCATAGATTCCAGAACACCACTGCACCTTGATATTCATTGAATCAGCCGAAATTTTTTAATATAGTATAACAAATGTACAAAAAAACAGCGTATCCCTATTTCGTTTATACACTTAAAAATGATTTAATTAGCAATTCTAGAATATAAATTTGGCAAAAAAAATCCGACCCCTTCTCGTTTGACTAGGGGGCCCCGCAACCAGGGGCCGATCCAGGATTTCATCTGGGAGAAGCAATCAGGGGTATATATTGTATTTATATAGCGCATTAAATAAAGGGAAAACTCTCATTTGTAAGTTGGAAAATCTCGGGTGGGGGGGGGGGGCAAGTGCATTGTAGCTAGATCAGCCACAGCGAGCCACATATTCGGCCTGGCGGTCCACTAACTCTAACTCCGGTTCTGTGTTACTGGATAAAAAATATTGTCATTCACGCCCGTTGAAGGTTTTTTACGCACACACAACAATTTTCGTTCAGCTCTGTTGATTTTGCTTAAAAGCCAATTAGACACACTTAGGTGAGAAGAGGTGCCGATGAGCATAGGGATGCAGCTTGCGTCACGCTATGTGTTTATAATCCTATAAAACTAAGGCTCTGATTTTCTTTTGCAAGTGAATTCCGCAGAAACTATTGATATTAGTTATTTACACTTTTACACAATATACGTCTGACTGGATATTAGAACAACAGTTTTATAGAGATTTCGTTAAACATGCTTTTAAAATTGGACCACGGACCCTAATGAGGACATTAAGTGACTCAAATCCAACTCTTTCCACGAATGCTTTGAATGGGTCTTAAGTTATTCTTAAAATATTGCCCATTACCCACCCAAAACATACAGCGCCATAACAATTCAACTGATTTATTTTATTCTACAAACAATAAAGTTAAATATTTTGTACCACAACATTCTAAATTTGTATGCGAAATGCAAAAAAAAAAAAAAATATTTATTGTTAAAAAATACGAAAGTCTCAAACGAAGAAAATCGACGAAAGTAGCCAAATTTACAAAGAAAAAAGCCAAATTCGCAACGAAGTAAGCCAAATCCACAAGAAAGAGAGCCAAATTCAGAAGAAAAATAAAGCCAAATTCACGTAAAAAAAGCCAAATTCACGACGAAAAAAGCCAAAGAGTGATGCAATATAATTGAAAATTGAGAACTAATGGTATTAAGAACAAATTTAAGGCAAAACAGTTACTTCAATACGACTCGTTTACATAGTGTTACGTGTGCTGAGAACCGTCATCGGTGAAACTAAAAATTAATCAAGCTGGTTGTATCTCTAATTTAAGCCCTTATAGTGTATAGCATATAATGTTTAATTTCCTGTAATTTGCTTTTAAACTATATATACATTATTTTCTTACATATTTTTTGCAGTGCAAAAAATAATAAAATAAGTTTTTTTATAGTATGTGTTACTTTACTTAAGTTTATTTATAGTTCGAAGAACAAATAAAACGAGAAGATATTTAATAATTGTTTGTTTACATTTAATAATCTCTCTTGTGGGAATATTCCTGCAGTTTAACACAGAAGTTAAAATTTTAGATTAAAAAAAAATATTTACGTATTTAAAAAAAAATGAAAGGTTACATATTTTTGTTAATTTCTCTCAAATTCTGCAGTACTCGTTAAAAATCTTCTTAATGAAAGTAAGAACTTCTAATAAGTACATAAATACAAAATTTATATCACTACAAATAACGTCTTATTAGAATTACAAATACAAAATGAGATCAACAAAATATTAGATAACCTTTCAGGTATAAAAATTCACCGCATATAAGCATCTTTACCAAAAATACATACATCACAAATCAAGTTTGAGCTCAAGCGGTAGTTTCATGGGTAATAAAAAGACGTCATGCGTGCTATTACGTAACTTAGTGCCGTTACTTGCCATTGTAGATGTGTGTGGTGATCATAAGTATTGCAACAAAAGGATCACCAGCAGAAAATGTGAAAGACTGACTTGCAATGTCGGCACGATGCCTTTTTATTGAACTTTCGTTACTTCCTGATATAAATAGACATTATTCTGTTACCTTAGAATTATATTTTGTAAAGTATAGTTTTCTTTTTCGATTTAGGGCATCGAGAAAATTTTGGATATTATTGTCGGTAGTCTAGTCAGACCTCCCTGTATTTAATTAAGGATAAAAGTTTATATCTAAAACTCAGAATATAGGAATTAAGATTAACAGATCTGAAATCAAATTTAAGTAAAGTTTTCCTTGAATATCAAAGTTCACGAACACAAAACAAGAATCCTCCAAGAAAAAACACAAAACAAGGCATTACGAGATTCGTTGTAACATCTGACTAAAGACCTCGTAATGAATGTCTTTTGCAATGCTGTAAAGAAAATGCATATAAACATTAAAATTAAATATACATTAATTAGGCAAAAACAAATTGGTCTTAATTGCTTGTAATTACATAAAACAGTTAATGATGAACATTCAAATAATTTATTCTTCCCAGTGAACATTTTATCGCACTAATTTCTTTTATTATTATCTATGTAAAAACAATTCTCACAGACCAAATATAAATATAACGGATTTAATAAGATATGTCAATGTTCAACGTTGATCACAAGTCGGTGAAAAAATAAATCCAGACACAAACATTTCTACTTCCTCTAATACAATCTGAATTTCATTTCAATAGCCCAAATGCAAAGCAGCTATATGTACTAAACGTATTTTTAAGTAAATTGCAAAAAAAATCTGTCAAATCTTAACTATTGTTAATACAATAATAATTTATTTTTTGGAAAGATTAAGAAAAAATACAACTTTTCATTAAAATGTGTATGTTCTCAGATTACTGAATAAGTTATAATATAAATTTTAATTTTCATATATTGTTTTACAACTGGATGAAGGCTTTTAACTAGTTTTGCAACTGGATGCGTCACCATCCTGTATTTGTCCCAGAAGCAAAACCTGATATATCCACATTCCAGGCCAATCAGAAATCAAACTCTCGCTGATGCTTGCACAACTATGTATTATTTCGTTTGTTTTGTTTCATTAGATGTTTACCTTGTATAAGCGTCTAACAAAAACTATAGTATTTTGATATATTTTAAAGGAATGCACATAATACTATCCATTTTTCCTCAAAAAATATCTCCAGACAAACTTTTCGACTTGCCTCTGTACAATTTAAACATATTGGTGTTATTTAGTATTATAGTATCGAAAGTATCTAATTGTTATGTAGTTACGCCATATCTTCATAATTGTTGGCAGTGGTGTACGCAAGTGGAAGGACGGTTTAGTAGGGGTCAGAACCCCAGCCTGTAGTCTGTGGATGTATGTATAAATACTTATTAGAGGGGAGCAGTAACATAATGAACTCTTCCCCCCCTCCCCTAACTCTTTCACGTACGCTACAGATTTACTGATTGTTGGATACCCAACATATTACTAATGAACAAGCTAATATTACATTTAATATTAACACAGGTACTTTTTTCTTCTTCTTTGAATGCACCGGCATAATAGCTATTATTGGGTTGGTTTTTTGTTGTTGATATTTTCCGTTGGACGAACACAAAACTAACCAATTATTCATCTATTGGGCGTTCCATTATACCTTTTTATTGTATTAATTCCACAAATACCCGTAATAGTGACAACGCCCCTTGACTAATTGGCAGCAGGCCATAAACAACTCAAACCGTGTATTTCTCCGTTTGCACAAGTGCAAGGGGAAATCTAAAGGAGCTTGAAATCCAGTTTTCCCAATCTAAACATCTCCAACTCTATTCTTCCTGCAAATGGAGATGCAATAGGAATTCTGTGATACTAGTTTCTTCTATTAATTCTATTATGGTGGTATAACAGCCGTAGGCGCCTTGGGTAGTCTGGGATGACTCTGGGTAAACTCCGTCATTTGTTGAGGAAGGACCGTTGCTTGACTTCGATTTAGCACGTCGTTCATCCAGTCTAATTGAAGAGGGAAAATATACTTCACTTTCTCATTTGTTGGCAGACTCCAAGGAAATGAAAGGAATCACTACAAATGTTACAGCTATTCTTTTTTTCTTCTCAGCGATGTGTTTTCCCGGTTGAAGTTTACCTCGAAACTAGCTTAAATATACTCTGGGTATATATCCCTCATCCTCAAATAACAATTTAATCTTGGGTTTTTCTTTTCCAGCGAGATATTTTAATCTCGAAGATTTTTTTTTTATGTCCAGTTTTAATTAGAAATAAAAACTCCTACGGCAATTTAGATGTATTTTTTCCATGTACTTCAGTTCAAACTATCATTAGGTCCATTGCTAACGTTAATGACCTTTTTTATATTGATCACATAATTGTTTCTTTATGAGTTTTCTCCTTTCCGTAACCCAAAGATTGGAATTTACTAATGTTTTATGTCATTCAGTACTTGTACAGTAGAATAGTTAGTCTGTACTCCCTACTTTCCGATATAATGATTGAAGTGTAATGAACATTTATATTTATGCCTTTGTACGTTTAGCATTAGAATTCGTAGGAAAATATATATGGAAGTCATGATACTAAAAGATTAATTATAACAGCATGGCTTATTAAAAGTATCTTCTAGAAAAATGAAATTTTCATATATTCATATATTGCATTTAAAACAATGTAACTGAGAAAGTGGTTGTACTAGGTTGTTGTTACCGGATATCAAAACCTTTTCCATTTACATTTTTACGCCAAACTGCATATCATTTGGCTGTCAACTGCTCCTTTCAGGAAAGTCTAGTTCTTATGTTTTTTAATAAAATACATAATATTTAAATATAAAAGTTAAGTTTAATCGAACTTCCTTACAAAAATAGGGCCTTAAAATTCCCATTCCCTTCCCCCCAGCCAGTATAGCATCTGTTCAGCGAAAACCACAACATGCTATGTGTTCTTCACCACTTGTCATTTGACATATGGTTGAAATAGATGACATAAGTCTTCGGTTGACTTCCTCACAGAAAATATTATCATGAAAATGGTCTTCCCAAAAAAGGAGAGAGGAAACGTTTCCTGTTATTTGCGTCTGGTTTGCTAATAATTACGTGATTCACATTTGAAAGATGTGATAAATATTCGACTGGGGCTGCGGGCTTTTAAAACGATTAAGTATTAAAGGATCAAACTAATGGATAATCATAATATTTAATATAAATTGTCAGGTAACGGAAATAATTTGTAACGCCTGCATTGTGACTTTATACTTCCTCCCCATGTATTTGTCTCTGCGCCTCGTTACTTGTACAGTGTACACTCAACGAAAATCTTGTACACAATAACGAATGTACATCAGTGGTTCCAAATCTGTAGGACCACAAATTCGAAAACTTAGCAAGCCACCACCTTCTAATAACATTAAAAAAAGCTTAGATAATAAATATAATGTATGTACTTAATATATCTCGTTTATTAAAAACATGATAATTATGTTAATATATATGAGCTGTCTAGTATCAAAACCAGATATATCCACATTTTTCGCAATATCGTTTTTTTTTTTTAATATTTTTTTACACGTACTCAATGCACTGCATCACATTGTAAAGCGGTATTGACCAAAAGTGTCTGAATCCAGTCTAAAAATACAATGAAAGTCATGGGCTGTCAATCGTTTTTGGCGTCTCTTGTAAAGTTTATGAAAATGGATCTATCTGGTTTTGAAACTAGACGTCTCATATATTAAATCTAATATGTCTTATCACGGTAACAATATCGAACTCATTTTTAATTAATTGATATAATAAGCACATGGAAGAGTTAAAGAATACAGTTTACAATAAATAATACATATAAATATAAGAATACAGTTTTGCTTCCTTTTTAGCAGATAAATTTTGATTTCCAATTTTTATTGTTAAAAGGAATACAATTTAGGCAAGGTAAAAAAGTTTGAAAAAGTTAAAGGAAATCATTTATGGAATTCAACAATAGATTCACGGACTTTTTAAAATCTTCTTTCGGACCACGGGTTGGGAACCACTGGCCTACAAAGACCAGGATCTACAGTTTAACGTGAATTCCAAACCACAGGGAACATTTAAGTTTCTCATGACTTAGACAAGATTCGTTTGTTATGAATGTATGAGTTCCTACCACCAAACAATGGACAGTAGCTTGACAGGGAAAAGTCCAACTACCACAATAAAGTGTGTCTGAAAAGTTTTAGACACATTACAAAATTATGTAAATGAATAACTATGTGGATATAAAAAATGCGAATATATTATAAAGTAAAGCGATCTACGTTTAAATAAAAGAACAATACTCGGTGAAAATAACGTTACAACCAATAAATATAAGAGATATACGCGTCCTTATACAATAATTTTCTGCTGGATAACACTACTTGATGAATATGCAAGTTCAGATTGAGAAAAAAAATATTTAAAAAGAAAATTTAGGCTTTTTTATTTATATCTAAAAGCTTTCTCTCTCTCATTCTGTAGCTGAATTATTCCTAGAAAGTATCTACCAACTAATAAAATAGAATGCAATAAAGCACTTTCGCAAGCTTTTCTTGTACATTAAGTTAAGTAATCCCATAAAACCAGCTTGCATTTTTTTAAATCCTCTTAGTATGATCAAAAGATTATGCATACAAAAAATATAGTTTCATTCAACTTTTTGTTACCTGATTGCTCATTTGATATACATTGAACTAATTTAAGTTAATTACGAAAAGAAAATAATAAAGAAACTAGTGAATGTGTTTCATATTATAAAAAAAGCTACCTTTTTATTAGTTATTTTATTTTAATTTAATATTACTTTGTTTAATTTAAAAATTCTACTGAATAAAAATTTAGTAATTCAATTCGATGCTTCCAATAAAAAAAAATTGACGCTGCAAAATAAATAAAGATAATATCACAGTACGAAGGTATTTTATACGCATAAAAAATTTCCTAATCTAAATAAATTAAATTTTAAATAAAGAACCTTTGTAATATATTTCATTTCAAAACATTTAAGTATATTATAAAATGCCAAGGGAATTTTGGAGATGTCAGTCTATAATGAGATATAATCTCTACAACACCTTCCAAAATATAGCTTATCCCGTGAGAAAATATTTCATTAGTAAACCGCAATATCCTGCTGAGTAGTTCAATAACCTTTCTGTCTGCAATTGTGGTCCAGTTGAAGTATTTTCCGGATGATGATTGCCTATAATTTCCTAAGGCAGTTATCTTATTAATTATAGTTTATTACACTACATACTATAGAAAAATGTGCTTAAAAATGAGTATCTGGACGTACTCGTTTTTCTTTGAATACAAATGCATCGTAAATGAGCGATGACGTACTCAAATTTAAGTAATCGTACTTTTTTTAAATGCTTTCAAAAAGAATTTTTATTACAGCCGTAGTATGCACCATAAAAGATTTTTTAAATTCGAATACTGAAAACTTTTTTGTTTGCTATAAACAAGCGTTAAAAAAGAAATTGATGGTCAAAATGAAAAAAATTGCAGGTTATTTTAAAAGTATGTATTGTTTTGTAGGGGGTTTTATATTCTCTTTCTAAATCTCACTGACGTCTAAGTGTTGAAATTTGTTATTTTTCAAACGTACCAAAATATTGAAGTGACATTAAAAGTATTCAGACTAGTATTCCTTTTCTATAAGGAACTTAATAAATATATCATAAAAGGCACTCAAATATAATTTCATATCGACACAAAATATAGGAAGTTGAAAAAGGTCGTCCATACTTTCATGTAAACTTTAGTGTTTTAGTGCATTGTGCTTCCAACGTTATATTTTATACATAATACCCATTAAACAATATCAACTTACCATTATATTGTACACTATAAATTTAGTTTGAACAATCAATTTATTATACATTTAATTTTTTTAAATACTTAAATTAATTAAAAAAAATTACCATTGAACTATGCGGTCCAACGAATATTTCTTACTTTCGAAATACGTATAAAAATGTACTTTCTTGTGAAAGAGAGGAGAAGAAACGATGCAAAAAATATTGTATTAACAAAACAGAAGTAGATAATGAAAGAACAACGGTTGAAAAACTCGTTGATCTCTGTCAACTTAACAACCGTGTTAACAACGATGCAAAGAAGACGATTGGAGGGAAATGGGCGCAGTCAAAGACACGCATTCAACATTTTAAACTTAATTTCATTTAAATTAAATTAAATTTTAGTTAATATAAATATCAAGTCATATTTCATTAAATTATGTCCTTTTATTCGTAATACAGTTTAAAATAACCAATAGGCGCAGAGAGTGATTTACGGGAGGGCATTCGGGGCACTTGCCCAGGGCCCCCCAAAAATGATTTAATGCTAAATATATGTGAAAAAGTTAAAAATAAATTTACTAACGAATTTTTTAAAAATCAATTACATTTATTTTCATCAAAATTTTTAATTTTTAAAAAAAAAATCAATTGTTAATTGTTTTGCAAAACTTATATTATTTACCCAATTAAATTAATTTCACTTTTCTGCACGTTCATGATGTATGTCCCCTTTTGCATCACGATTTTCAAAAATATGCGCTTTGGATCACTAGTAATATTAAATTAATGACCAAGGTCCAAGACCATAAGCAAGCTGTGTTTACTAATCGCACGTAGATTTGTCGTTTACGGATACTTTTTTTTTATACCAAATTTCCTAATAGTGTAATCATTAGGGATTTGATAGCTATAAAATGGGTAGATCATACTAATCTGGCTCAACTAAAAAAAAGCTAAAATGGAAGAAAGAACAGAATTAGAAACGTATGAAAAAACTCTGTTGCAGTATTGATCATTAACGTTAATTCAAATTCTCAAAAGAAGAAAATTAGTAGTTTAAAAAAAATATTTATATTTGCATTAAAGCTGAGTCATTTTGTATTGTGTGCTTGTGCATATATTTAGCAGTTTTATTTTGAATTATGTCGAGGGGGCCCCTAATGTTCTTTTGCCCTGGGCCCCTAAGCTTGTAAGTCGGTCCCTGGATAGGCGTTCATTCTTCTAAATACTACTAAGGTTTCTTCCAGGTTGATAGTGTCTTCTAAGTTAGAGAGGATGTTATAATTATTTTTATGTAATCTTTTTTGCATTTACAAACATTGTTTTCACATTTTTTGCGTGGTTTGATTTGATCTCTTGGTGCGGGGTTATTTTTTAATGGATTTAAAAGGTTTTTTTTTATTTATCAAAAATAGTTTTAAAAAACAAGACAATGAAGCTCTGGTTTTCCAACCATCAATACAATCCGATAAAGCACAGACAAAAAAAAAATTAGTGTTTTTTCAAAGTTGATTGTTTATTTAAACACTTACTTGAATGGTAAATATTTGAAGAATGATTGCTTAAACTGGCATTTGCTTTATTTTACGGTTCGGTTATTGTAAAAAAAAATTAGATCTTGATTGCTTTGTGCCGAATTCAAACTAAAATAAATATTTAAAGAGTTAATTTATTTAAATCGTAGTTAATTTGCTGTTTATTATAAGTTGCTATTTAATTTATTTTCTAACGTTATATTTAACATATTTAAATTGAATATAAATTACTTAATTAATAACAACACTGATTGTACATTTATTAACAGTTCAATAGTGATCATAACAGACAATTTAATACCGAATTGTAAATTATTAGTAATTGAGGTATTGAATAATTACTTTATAATTCATTTACAATCTTTTACTTTCTTTACACAAAACATAACATGTAAAAAATAACTGAAATCCAAATAAATTTTAAAAAAATATTTTTCTATTACCAGGAAATTTTAAATAACGCAACTAAAATTTTTTTTAATATAAAAATATTGAAAAAAAAAACCGCAACATATATCAATATTTAACGAAACAACAATTATTAGTAAATTAATTGAAAATATGTAATGACTTTTACAATAACATTTTCATTCCAATGTTTGGAAAAATAACTGTTGATTAGTAAAAAAAATATATGTTTTTTTATGTTAATTACCCTTATTAATTTGTTTTTAGAAATAATATTTATTTAAAAAAAAAACATCTTAACAATTATGTTTAAATTGATATATAGAATTGCAGTTCGTTAAAACAAAAATAAAACTTCGCTCTATTATTAAAGAAACGACAATAATATTATAATTAATTTATGATTGTGACTTTAGGAAAAATTTACTATTATTAATAAAATGTTCAAATCCTAAAACGTTCTTACGCTATTTTATGTAACGTGTTTTCTTAATTAAATAATTTCATTTCATATAAGTCATAATGATACTTCTAAGCTATATAAAAGATGATAATAACATTCATTAAAATCTTAACTTTAATATTTTTATCTTTCTAATACTTTTTATCCTCAAATCATTAACAAACATCATTAAAAAAAAACACACACAAAAGTAAACACGATTTTTTTTCTCTTGTACAAAAACAATCGTGTATACTTTAAAAAATATTTTTCTCTTGTATGTTTCTCTAATATTAAAAATATATTTTTAAAATATTAAAAATGGTTATAAGTACCATTCCATTGAAAAAATTAGTAAAAACTTTGTCATCGTGCGTCTTTTCCCTTTTAGGTATTTTGTATTAATTAATATTTTTAAATAATAACTTCCTGCAGTACACTAAATGAACGAATACTTTCTTATGCTTTACGAAACGAAATCCACCATAATTGAACATATTACGTATAACAAAACGTGCTCAAAACGATATAGACACCAAAATATACGATGAATGATGGTGTAATGGAACTGTTGTTAATTAAATATAAAAATATTATTTTTACTTGTTAATCAATTAAAATGCATTTCATAAATGCAGTAATGATTGTTAATATAATAACGGTTATTACTGTTTTTTAATTAACGTCTCTCTTAAAACGTTAGTCAAAGTTTTTTCGAGAAGTTGTGCTTTGAAGTCATTCAGCTAATTAAAAAACGTTAGGTCACAAAACAAAGAAAATATAACATTCGGAAATTAACAATAATAAAGCAAATAATTATATTCTTCTAACACCAACATTTCAACCAAAAAAAACAAAATGAAAGACTATAATACTCCTGCCGCCTATCGACAACTTCAATAGCGCAAAATACATATACATTGATATAATACTCAAAACAACGCTTAGAAAGTCGTTACAACAAGCAGATATTCACAGTACCTTGAAAAGCAAAGCATCCAATTCCAAGCCCCTTTTCGTATCACTAACAGCTTCCCCAATCCAAACCCGGACCGTCCGGCGTCCCCTACAGCAGCAAGTGGTCGAATGCCTGTACCAGTTCAGTGGTACCACCTACCCCCCAGTTGGCGCGAGAGGGGAAGTTTTAAACCCCATAGAATTCCGAAGGGTAAACAAAATGCCTTTCCCCTTCCAAGAATTCACTAATAGGAAACGTCAGGCACTGCACGTGGCCGTCTGTCACTTGGAGCGAGCAACCTGTTGCCTGCGGAATTCGTCTGGGGGTCCCCTTCTGTTCGACTGTGCCACTTCTTCCTTTCCATCTCCTTTCTCTTCTTCCCTCTCTAATCCTTTCTCAAAGAAAGGTGCACGAAGACCTCTTTTGGCCTTTGATCCCTGAGTGTAAACCGCTAGGTTTGGGACTGCTTCATTCAGTACTGGTTTTCCACGCTAAAAGGATTCCATGTGTTTAAAAATCAGAAATGTGCAGAGGTGAAGGTCCTCACTTATGCTGTCTTGAAACGAAATCTTGACATTATTAGCTTAATAAAGAACATTTACAAGGCCGTTGATTGATTGGAGTAACGTTGCACTAATGCTGGACAAGTTAGTGACGGTTCGGGATTTATCCAAAGGAAAGACCCGTGAGTACTGCCATCATAAGAAAGAAGGCCCTAACTCTAAAAGGCAAAACTTTACAGGAAACAAGAAAAAACGAATGTATCACGTGCATCAAAGTTTTGATGCTTTAAAAGGTTTTTATTATCGAAAAGTAGTTGTTTGCATGCACAAATTTTTTTTGGTAATAGTTATATTTTCTTTTACCATGTAAGATTACCAGGTTTTTCTATGTACAACTATTTAGGTCCTATTTAGAATTAGGGAGGGTCAGATAGGGCCGTCGTCTATCAAAAACCGCCTCGGACCGGAGTTAGAGCCAATATAAATTTTCTTATAACTCACCGTTATATTTGATTTATTGATTTTTAGTGTCATTGAATTTTTTTAAGGACAAATCGGATAAGCTAAAAAAAAATATTTTTTAAAAATTAGAGTAGGGCCATTTAAATTATGGCGGCAGAATATTACCTCGTAATTTTGAATTTTGGTCATATGATGAGTGAAAACAATACCTGAGATGTCATTGCACTTTCCGAACTTCCAACATTTGGATATTTAGACTACGACAGTTTAAACGTGCACCAGAATCTCTACACGACGAGTTTTCGGTTGGATTTAATACTGGAATCGAACTGAAGACCCTCTGATTGAAAAGTAGCATAGTAAAGGAAGATCGAACTGACAAGTAAATAAATTATGAAACAAATCAGTTCTTTTATTCACACAATTATTATTTATTTCTGTGTTGATTAATTGATATTTTATTAAGCTTAGTATACTTCGATTATTAGGGCAGAAGTATAGGAGTAGATCGATTACTTGAATAGATCGATTACTGAATAAGTATAATTAAATAAACAGGCGAATAAATTTTTTAAGCTAATGAATTTAGATAATAGATTCGTTTGTATATTCGTATATTCTGTAAAAAGTATATAAGTTTATTTTGATTTAGTATTAAAATGATGCTTTTAGAATGTTTGGGTATTGTGACCGTTAAATATGCTAAAAGCAAGGGGTATATATAAAAAACCATTATTTTTTTTCTTTCCCGGACTGATATTTTTAAGAAATAAATCTTTCGAGATATTACAAAATCCTTCACAAAATGCAGAAAAATTATTGCTCTATATATCCTTTTCAAGTACTATATACCCCTTTATTATAGTATAAAAATCTGTAGAGATTTCAAAAAACTATTACTAATTTACATATAACTACATAAATTTACTGCTTACGAGTTATGAATAATAATTTGTGTTTTACTAAATTTCTATTTAGGTTTAACAACGTATGCATTTTTTTGACATTAACAACAGTTTCAAAAGATAAAAAAAAAATTCTATCATTCAATAGTTTCATTTCTCCCTACAAAGTTTGATGATCCCAAGTTCAAATTAGCTCGATACGCATGCACCTATGCACGCCTTTTTCATAACAATTATATCAATTCGCTTACTGCAAATCGGTTAATTAGATAATTCGTAAGTATGACATACAAACAGAAGCTGCAGCAATTGGCGAAAAGCAGGAAGATGTCTTTTTTTTCCGAAATCGTGAAAGGAAGTGTGCAACACTTACACCGACAAGTAGCATAATCATTTATGCATTCTCTTTCAAAGCCTTTCTCATGGTTCAATTAAAGGCACAAGTATGTAAAACCCCTGTCACGATGCAAAATTCACATTATTGAAGGTTTTGCTACACCTGCTTGTAACGGAACTCCTCATTAAAGGCAACTGCCTTTTTTATTCATAGAAACGCAAAGAGTTCGCTTCAGCAAAAAATGATTTATTGCACCTGCTACTTTTAATTTTACGTATCGTGATAGATGTCATATATAATTTACTGCACTGCGCATCAAGCTGCTACTGAGTAGGCGCTTTTTTACATGAGTCAGGATTGAACATATGTATCAATTTCACATGTCAGTTACTAAGTATAAATCCGTAAAGATGTGTTATAATAACTTTTATTTACTTTTCTGTTATTTGAATTTACTTTTGGAGTGACTTTGGAGTTACTTTTGGAGTGACTTTGGAGTTACTTTTGGAGTGACTTTGGAGTTACTTTTGGAGTTACTTTTGGTTTGAATTTACTTTTCCGTCTCAACCTATTAACTTAACAGTATGAACACTGTTAAAAAAAAGATACTCAAAAACAAATAAAATATACTCATTTTTGAGTAAATTCGATGCTCCGAATACATAAGTTTCATTTATGAAAAAGACATGTACTCAAAAATGAGTAAAAATGAATAAAAAGAGCAGTTGCTTGCCTTCATAGGCTGCCTTGATAAATCACTTTTAATAAATATTGACAATTACAACCAAGACTTATCGGGAATCGAACCCAGATGCTCAGCCACCGCAGCCCGGGTACTATCTGGGCGACGTGAAGAAGTTACAAACAGAAGGCATGTTAAAAAGGTGTGCCAAAAGAATGGGAAGTAAGATAATTGAATTGTAATAACTCAGTTTCTATTTAAGCAATCGACATCAAATAATGTGGAAAACCATCTTCTGAACAACTATATTAAGTATGAGCTTGCTAAGCTCGCTTTGCTAAGGTGGCTTGAACAGAAGCTGAGATTAGCACTATTAAATCACACTGCTTATTTTGAGAAAGTACGATTACTGAAATTTGAGTGCGTCATCTCTCATTTATGATGCAAATGTACTCAAAGAAAAAAGAGTATGTTCAGGTACTGATTTTTAAGTACATTTTTTTTAACAGTGAATCTACAAAGAATAGTATCTAATTTACTTGCATTCGATGCTTAGTTTTTAACTTCAAGGTTCTTCTCACAGTAAAGTGAGAATTTGAAACAATGTAAATGTTTAGTTATTTGCACTTTCTTACTATAACATTTTGTATGTACGCATATTTTTCTCAGAGATTTAAAATTGGCAAAGAGTTGTTAATTCTTTAACTTCCTCCTGCACCAAACTAAATTCACTAATAAATTCAACACATCAGTCGAAAAAAGCGCAACATAAAAAAAAATTATATAAAAATTTGGTAATGTTTATATAACAAATATAATGTGAAAAAAATCTTTGTTTATAAAAGTTATAAATATTTTTATAAAAATTGTAACATAAAAATTTGGTATGTTTATATAACAAATATAATGTAAAAAAATCTTGTTTATACAAGCTATAAATATTTTAATAAAAATTGTAACATAAAAATTTGGTAATAAAAATCATAATAAAAAAAATAATTAATCTAAATTTATTTATAAAAATTTTAATATAATTTTTTTTTTATAAAAATTTTAATATAAAAATGTGTTTATAAAAATTAATATATAAGACTTATAATATCAAATATATTATTTATGTAGTGGAGATCCCTTTTACGCTCCTTAGACGCAACGAATCCTAACTATATGAGGTATCAAAAGAAAAAGAATTTCATGGACCAGTAACAATTTGTACTTTCATCTCATAAATATTAACGGTTTTTTTTTAATGCGTTTAAAATAATTCATTTTAACGGTCTCTTTTAAACAAGCCGGTTGCCATCTATGAGCAGACCGTTAAACTTTTTTTGGCCATAAAAGAGTCGCTAATATCTTTCACCCGAGTGTGTGTGTGGTATGGGGGGGGGGGTTCTTGCGATAATTATCGCACGTGCTAGCTAATAAACATCAATTTCTAATTTTTTTAAAAAAATTTTAGTGTTTGACAAATTAATGACGGTGAATCAATTTTTAAATTAACGGCTCGGTTTTAGTAAAAGATCGGAATTTTGCTTCATATAAACAAAAGCTACATCTCGGTTATCAAAGATTAAGAAAAAACTGACAATATAAAAAAAAAAACTGAAAAATTTGGCGCCTCTTTTGATTTCATACTTCATGGGTGAATAAAACGAAGATCTTCAATCAAAGTCTCGTTCCAAACTCCAGTACAAAGAAACATTTTTTTTTCTTTAAAAAAAAGCAAGGGAGGCATAACCTCTTGATAAAATACAAATAAATAAAGGCTTCATGATTACAGAGAGCATAACAAGCACTTACGAAGGTTCCCAAACTTTCTTCTGCTCCTTGTTCTCTGAGGTAACGCCAGGTACTTTCAACAAGGTTCCACTTCACGCCTGGCTGATCACGGATTATTCAGTTGTTGGCCGCACTTAAACATTATCGCGTCTTCGAGAGCCAACAATTGCGCCGAAGGTTTTATTTAGTCAAATAATTGACATGAAAGAGGTTTTTTCTTCAAAATTCTCAAACTGAAGCCTGTGATTACTCAGTAGTAGAGAGACTCGTTTAAATATGGAAATGAAATAATGACCCATGCTTTTCTAGTGGAGTGAATGATATTTAACCGTCAATGAAGATTATAATCTGCATTTGGTTGGTGAGCTAATCTTGGAAATATAGTGGGCAAGGGCGGATCCAGAGATTATTGTTAGGGGGGGGGTAATACAGTATATTGTTATCATGAACACCAAATTTGACACCCTCTCTCTCTCTTACTCTCTGACTCTACTCTCTCTCTCAAAAATTAAATTAAGAAAATTCTTAGTTTGAAATTTTTCATTGCCTAAGGTGACTTTTGAAAATATAATCTTAGATGTTAGGGGGGTAATTTCCCCTTTACCCCCCCCCCCCCCCCCCCCCCCCCCACCTGGGTCCGCGCTTGATAGTGGGATGCAGAGCCCGATTAAGACATTGAAGCAAGGGAAGCCCGCCTATAAATGAGGGCCCCATTGTTCCCATATGAACCCTGAAACATCAAATCGAGCTTTTACATGCACTAAAATCCTGGCCCATGGTTGGCAACAAAACCCATTATAAATAATATTTAATAAACATTAATAAGTAATGAAAATATTCCTAATATTCTTTAGTATGTTTATGATTATTTTTCCAACATTTGATCAAATTTAACGCAAGTGATAACTTCTTTTTGTTAAAGTGAGTAATGCCACTTTTTATGGTAAATTTAGTGCCAAACTATGTTAGAATTGTTAAATATTTATATAAAATGTGTGGTTTGGGGGCCCCTTAAAAATATAAAGTGTAAGCCTGGGCTTCCTGGGCCTATTCGGTAATCAGGCCTTGGTGAGATAAAACCGAGTATTGTTAATTTCCATAGGTTCTGCAGGCGAATAGTATTAATATCCGAACTTCACTGTTAACATAAATACTCAAAAATAAATAAAATTTACTCATTTTTGAGTACATTCGATGCCCCGAATACATAAATTTCATTTATGAAAAATACATATACTCAAAAATGAGTAAAATGAATAAAAAGAGCAAATGCTTGCCTACATAGGCTGTCTTCATAAATTACTTTCAATAAATATCAACGATCACAACCAAGACTTACCGGGAATTGAACCCAGATCCTCGGACACCTCAGCCCAGTTCTTTATCCGTTGAAATACCAGGGCGACGACAAAAAGTTATAAACAAAAGAAATGTTAAAAAGGTGTGCCAGAAGAATTTAAGCAATGGACATCAAATAATGTGGAAAACAATCTTCTGAACAACTATTTTAAGTTTGTCAGCTCGCTTTGCTAAGATGACTTGAACAGAAGCTGAGATTAGCAATAGTAAATCACACTGCTTATATTTGAGAAAGTACGATTACTTAAATTTCAGTACGTCATCGCTCATTTACGAAGCAATTGTACTCAAAGAAAAACGAGTAGGTTCAGGTACTCATTTTTAAGTACTTTTTTTTTACAATGTAGTGAGGTGTAGTCGAGTAGTATCAATTTCCATAGGTTCTGTACAGCGAATAGTATTAATATCTAAACTTGTATTGGTTTTAAAGGAACTACAGAAAAAATAATTTAAATAGCGCTTTTAAATTTATCCCATTCATTTTTAATAAATTAATATTTTAAAACTTAACTAGAAGTTCTAATTTTAAAAAGGGCTGAAAAAGTACCGGGTTTTAACGAACAATTGGGTGAGAGTCACTATTCGGCATTCTCATATTTCACGAAACTTCTGTCATTGTTGACGAAACAGACGTTTGATATGTGCTCCAATTAAATATTACGTCAAACTGAGTAAATTCATTTTGTCATTTTTATTTTTAACGAAATTGATTTCGTCAAATTGAAGACGATTTTAAATAATACAATAATAATTCAATACCGACGAACTAACTTGAACCGCCTTCTCGTTCTAGAGTCCAATGCTATATCCACTCGGCTTATGAGTATAAGAACCAAACATTAGCTGATGACCCAGAGAAGGGTCGAAAAGAGTAAATGAAATTCGTACAAATTTTGAGGAGACTTGATTGATATTTTGAGAATCACGTGATTCAATAATGAAACTACTGTCAAATATAATAAAAGTAGAGCAGAATTATCAAAAATGGTAGTGCTATTTCTGAGTTTGTATTGGAATAATAAAACATTATTTTGGCCCACCTACTTCGCTTATATTTTAAACAAGTCGCTTAGATTTAGTAGCAACAAAGTAGTTAAAGTATAACAAAATGGTTTATCCCAATATTATATGTAAGGTTAGGTAACTTTTATGTATGGTTCTTTTGGGAATTCACTTATATTTTAAGAGGCTTCATCAGCTTTAAATAGGGTTTTGTTCGTCTATTTTTCCATTCAAGTTAAATATTATATTACTATCTAATAGCCAATCCATGATTCATAAAAATAACAAATATACTTGCCAGGAAACTAGTATGTGCCAGAAAGCGCTTTAAATCGATATACTCTCCGTTATATATATTGGACTTTATTATTGCCTAACATCTGAATCCAAAAGATGGTTGTCAGCGGTAACAGAAAATTTATGTTCTTTTCTACATTCTGCTAGATAGTAAAATTCCCACGGAAAGTTTTCCGCTCGCGTAAAACTAGGGTCGATATTCGATCTGGTACGTCCCCAAATGGATAACAAAGAACCAAACTGGTCTATGTACATAGAAAATCCATACCACACAGTCCAGTTGAGCTCTAGTCTAGCCCCAAATGTATTTCGGTCATTCAACCTCCGTTTTTATAAGACAGTGTTGCATTTTAGCATCGGCTCTAGAGATGTCAGAAAAGACCGTGGAATTCCCTTCCTCGCAGAGTAGGCGTGGGGCAAATGTCAATGTTATGCTGCAGCTGAACCTTAAGATCACGTGCAGCATTATGACAGTGAGTGTAGACGACGACGACTCGGTACTATTTAGGGGAAGGTTGGCTCGGGCCCAAAGGAAGCCAACTTGTCAAGAAGATCTCGGGCAGGGAGAGCTGGGAGTGTTTACACGAGGCGAAGAAACAAATATTACCCAGGTGAATAACTTCCGAGACTTCGGCGAATTCCAAAACTCTGGCCTACTTGTCATGGGATTTTCACAAAATTACCGAGGATAGCGAACTTTGCTAGTGGACGGTTTTTAGTAGTAGATTTTCCACGATACATCAAGTTGTTTAGAAGTATTTATTAGATAAAAATTCAATTTAAAATGATGTCGGTACAAGTAGCTTTGTTTTATATATCGTCGTTTTAAACTGTAAAAGGTCGTATGTCTAACCCTTCACTGTTAAAAATAGAGATTCAAAAATAAGTAAAATTTACTCATTTTTGATTACATTCGATGCTTATCTTGGCTGCGAATACATGTTTCAATTTTGAATGTTATTAATGTATAACTTTCTCGAGCAATTTAATGTTATAAATTAAAATAAAAAAATATCCTATTTTATTTTGAATGAAGATTGCTATTTTAAAACGCAACAAAGAAAAGAAAGCTAATAAAAAAATAAAGCCACGAGGTGAGGGGGATATTTTTTTAGAGGAACCGCATATCAAGAGTTGTACTACCTTTTTTGTATATCACTTTTTAAGATTATTTTTTTGGGGTGAAAATTACCAACACGATTTTATAAATTAAGATAATAAATATGTTATTTTATTTCAAATGAAGATTGTTGTTTTTAAACGCAGCAAAGAAACAAAAGCTAATAAAAAAAAACAGCCACGAGGTGAGGGGATATTTTTTTAGAGGAACAGATCAAGAGTTGTACTAGCCATTTTTGCATATCACTTCTTAAGATTCTTTTTGGACTAAATTACCAACATGATTTTTTAAATATCAGATTTAAATTTAATCTCGGTCTCGGAACATGAGCAGTGTTAAGGATATTGTTAAAGCAAACGTTATATTCAATTATTTAAAATGAAACTTGAAAAGCTATAAGAAAAAGCAATATTAGAATCCTTAAGTATCTACATCAAAGCTTATAAAAGGGGTGTATTTTAAAAGGAACCCTGTCTTTCTTGGGAAAATTATGTTATCCCTAGATATTCACGCTGCAGGATAAAGGATGAGATATGTTCATTTTTACATAATGGTGAATACATCAAGGTGTGTCACAGGTATAAATTACGTTAGGAAAGTATACAAATAATTTATACTTGTTCTTGCCTATTAAAATAAAGATGGATCATCTAGTTAGAGAGTACGTTAACTTACTTTCTAACACTACGTTATCTCATTTTTGTTTGGAATGTAATGAAATTACTTGTCGTGCGACGTAGTGATAATATTTGTGTTTATTATTATTGCTATTTTTTTTAAATTTTCATTTCAAAATCTTTGTTGTGGAATCCATTTTTAAAACTTATTCGGATTACTAATAATTGACTGCGTTATTGTTAAATACAAATTTTTAAAAAAAAAGTTTTAGAATAGTAATTAATATTATCTCGAAAAAATCTAAGTTTTTGTTCAAGCTCTCTTTCGATTTTATTAACCGAAAACAATTATTTCTTTTTGTATTATTTTTAATTACAACTTACAGAAGTCTAGATCATTACAATTTGTAGTTCAGATATTGTGGGGAGAAATATATTCACAAACAGGCCGTATCTTTTGGTATCAGAAACTAAAAGAAAACTATTTTTTTATACTCAAAGATCTGGCCCATTCTGAGTTTTCAAACCCCTTACTTAAAAAATTTTATAGGTTTGATTACAAAAACAATCGCAAATGTCTCTAACTATACCAAGTAACCTGCTCGTAATTATATATCATAAATAACTGCGTCTTAATTTGGAATTTTAAGTACATTGGCAATAATAATTTATAGAATTTAGATATTTAATTGCGGGTCTCGCGGGAAAACTAAGACAGATGGACCGTAGGACGCCATCTGTCTTATCCAAACCAGTAATAATAAAGAGCTTCCATTTTCCCTCAAGGTTTCAAAAAGGAGGCCTCAAAAACTTAAAAACTAAAACTCTCCAATAGAAAATCGTGTCAGGTTTGGACACACAAAAAAAATGAGAATAAAAAAAAGTCATCTAACGGCAAAAGATTTCAGGTCAAAAAGTTAAACGCCGCTCCACTTCCGAAATCAACATTTTACGATGGCGTGTTTGCTCTTTTTCAAAGAAGTCTGGCGTTTTTTTTTTTTTTTTTTTTTTTTTTCGTCGTTTGACAATTTTGAAGTATTGCCGAATTTTTTTTTTAGTTTATTTGCCTGAAAGCCGCCTAATATCTTCACGTTGTAGAAATCACTTCACCTCAGGGTTTGCATATTTTTTTGATCATTAAGATTGGCATTCGAATAGATTATCTTGCTGCTGTGAATTTTTGTCATTGAAAGATAGCAATGTTGCCTTGGAAATTTTTAAATAAAAAAAGAACAGTGCTGAAATTTTACAGTTCTAAATAGATATTTCCACTTTTTAGATATACATGCACGCGCGAAGATTAAATAAATTTAATTGATACATATATAGTTTTAATGATTTATTAAAAGTCAGTAAAATATTTTATTATTTAAAAAATCCTATTTCCGAACATGTTAATTTTCAATTCAACGTGTGCTCAAGGCCTTCATGTCTATTTAAAATTAATTCGAGTCTATTAATTCTATTGGTATGAGTGACTAAAGCCTATCCGTTCTATATAAACATTTCGAATTTCTAGTATTCAAAACGCAATGTCAGTGCAAATTTGTATTTAATTAATTTTTCAAACAATATAACTATAATAAATATATATTATACTTTCATTTTTATAAAATTTTAATAAATAATTTTCATTTTCATCGGAAACAAAACATATAAAAATACGTAAAACAAAACGCAAAATAAAAACTAAAATAGCTTTGAATTCTTTTAATTCATATACAAATATACTAGTTTGCCTTTAATAAGAGTTATAGATTATTGTTCTGCATACGTTTATTATATGCACAGAGCCGTATTAAAGATGACGACAGATTTTTAATGATCCCCTTATAGTATTATCCTCCATGGTATTTGTTCTTGATTTGTCCCTTCTGAAACTTTTTGTAATTATTTTATTATATGCTAATTAACGTAAAATAAACTCATTTTTTTAAACTAACTAAACACACTAAAAAAAATTGGGTTTATTTTACGTTAATTAACATATTAAAAAAAAATAACAAAAACTTGCGGACGAGACAAATCACAGTCAAATACAAGGAATGACCCTTTAAAAAATTTATATTTAACTTATATATAATTACTTATATATTATAATCTTGACATTTAATTACAGGTTTTAATATTTATATTAAATAAAAAGTTCCCTACATACCCCATCCAGTTCGAGGCGGTGTAATCCGATAAGTATTTAAGAACATACCAGGAAACATTGATATTTGCCTTAGCATAAAGCATTGCAATTCTTTAATAAGGAATCAAAACTTTTTATTAAGGAATAAAACCCTCTAATAGAATGTTTTCTTTTCTCTTCAATCAAAGGAGGTTGTACGAAGCACGACCAGAGCATAAATATGTCTCAAGCAGACTCCTTATATCACGAAACAAAGAAAAGCGGACGCATCCACCCATTCAGCCTTTAATTAGAGTGGCACACAGCGATTCGCAAATAATCAGTTGTAATACAGATCGATTTGGAACACCAATAAAAAGTTGCAGGTATTTATAGTATAATTGGAATTGGTTTAGGAAATTCAAATCAATTTGATATTTATGATTGGCAAATAGGTAGATGTCTTATATTGATATTTTTAAATTTTAATTTATCTTAAATTATTGAAAATTTAAACCAAATTTTGAAAAATATGGAAAATTGCAACACATTTTTTCTGCAATTTCGTAAAAGCTTTATTTTATGGTAATAATATGGACCGGCGTAGCTCGGGGTTAATTTGCGAATTAAGAGCTGCGTGATTCTTTTTTTTTGTTAGCGTAGCCACTCTATGCACTGTGAAAAATAAACTTTATCAAAATCTAAATTTATTCAATTACTTTGAGTTGTTTTCGAGATACCTAAACCTAGTACTTTTTAATTTTTATGTTTACGACTTTACATGCTATTGCGACTACTATTTAATCTGCTACTTTTATAAAATGTTTTTTGTTACATTTACATAAAAATTCCTAAAAAATAATGATTAAAAAGCCTTTGATAATATTAGTCTTGTAATAAAATGTCGGTAAAAATAATATACTCTGCAAAAATGAAAGTAAAAAAATGAAAGTTCATGCAAAAAACTCAAAATGAGTGGTTTTGTTCGATTCTACAGACATACACTCCATTCATATGTGTGTGTGTGTGTGTGTGTGTGTGTGTGTGTGTGTGTGTGTGTGTGTGTGTGTGTGTGTGTGTGTGTGTGTGTGTGTGTGTGTGTGTGTGTGTGTGTGTGTGTGTGTGTGTGTGTGTGTGTGTGTGTGTGTGTGTGTGTGTGTGTGTGTGTGTGTGTGTGTGTGTGTGTGTGTGTGTGTGTGTGTGTGTGTGTGTGTGTGTGTGTGTGTGTGTGTGTGTGTGTGTGTGTGTGTGTGTGTGTGTGTGTGTGTGTGTGTGTGTGTGTGTGTGTGTGTGTGTGTGTGTGTGTGTGTGTGTGTGTGTGTGTGTGTGTGTGTGTGTGTGTGTGTGTGTGTGTGTGTGTGTGTGTGTGTGTGTGTGTGTGTGTGTGTGTGTGTGTGTGTGTGTGTGTGTGTGTGTGTGTGTGTGTGTGTGTGTGTGTGTGTGTGTGTGTGTGTGTGTGTGTGTGTGTGTGTGTGTGTGTGTGTGTGTGTGTGTGTGTGTGTGTGTGTGTGTGTGTGTGTGTGTGTGTGTGTGTGTGTGTGTGTGTGTGTGTGTGTGTGTGTGTGTGTGTGTGTGTGTGTGTGTGTGTGTGTGTGTGTGTGTGTGTGTGTGTGTGTGTGTGTGTGTGTGTGTGTGTGTGTGTGTGTGTGTGTGTGTGTGTGTGTGTGTGTGTGTGTGTGTGTGTGTGTGTGTGTGTGTGTGTGTGTGTGTGTGTGTGTGTGTGTGTGTGTGTGTGTGTGTGTGTGTGTGTGTGTGTGTGTGTGTGTGTGTGTGTGTGTGTGTGTGTGTGTGTGTGTGTGTGTGTGTGTGTGTGTGTGTGTGTGTGTGTGTGTGTGTGTGTGTGTGTGTGTGTGTGTGTGTGTGTGTGTGTGTGTGTGTGTGTGTGTGTGTGTGTGTGTGTGTGTGTGTGTGTGTGTGTGTGTGTGTGTGTGTGTGTGTGTGTGTGTGTGTGTGTGTGTGTGTGTGTGTGTGTGTGTGTGTGTGTGTGTGTGTGTGTGTGTGTGTGTGTGTGTGTGTGTGTGTGTGTGTGTGTGTGTGTGTGTGTGTGTGTGTGTGTGTGTGTGTGTGTGTGTGTGTGTGTGTGTGTGTGTGTGTGTGTGTGTGTGTGTGTGTGTGTGTGTGTGTGTGTGTGTGTGTGTGTGTGTGTGTGTGTGTGTGTGTGTGTGTGTGTGTGTGTGTGTGTGTGTGTGTGTGTGTGTGTGTGTGTGTGTGTGTGTGTGTGTGTGTGTGTGTGTGTGTGTGTGTGTGTGTGTGTGTGTGTGTGTGTGTGTGTGTGTGTGTGTGTGTGTGTGTGTGTGTATTGTTAACGTTATTATTGTGAAAACAAAACTCTAATTTACATATTTAATTTTACAATTATATATTCAACTTCTGAATTAGTGAACATAAAAAAAAGTTATCGTAATTTTATTCGTTTCTAATGCAAACTCATAATTATGCAACAAAGTTATCTTTTTCGTTGAAGATAATACAGTTTATTTATTAACAGTATCCTTCTTCTGCCAAAACTGATGAAAAGTTATAATAGAAGAAGAGGCAATAACCGTAATTTATTTTGGCATGGTGGGAAACTACAAAATAATTACATCGGTTATGCAAAATGAAGTTGAAACGTAATTATTTATTTTGGGGCTTATTCATTTTTGTTTACTGATTACATTTTTAACGTTCATCAGATAGTCATGATGTAAAGCCTCAAAATAACTATTTCGGTCCTTTAAATGTAATGAATGATACATTTTAAAAGTTTTACTGAAACTCTTGCGTGCGATTTTTCACTCCTCCCTTCCAGCTGAGTGATTTTATGATAGGAGCAATTACCCTAAGTCGGTAAACCTGTCATTCTAAAATTTATCAAATTCAACGCTTTTAGTCGAAACCGACCATGTAATTACAAACTAAAAACTACTCGTAAAGTTAAAAAAAAGCAGGAATAAAAAACCTTTTCCCGTCTTCGACTTTTTTCGCCTTTCAAATTTGGTCGCAAGACCTGTCATTGGCAATTTTACGCACATAAAAAGGGACGTTATTTTATACATGCAGACATAAATAAATGCTAACTGCAGCGTTTAAGTGCAAACATTTGTCCTAGAATGAGCTTTTAACTTTTATTGACGAAATTCTGCGGCAGCTAGAAAATCCTAACGAAGGAATTCAATTGATTTTCTAGTCCAAATAAAAGCAATAAATGTTTCAGGGTGGCAACAAAATTCTAGAAAAAAAGTTCCCTGATATTTTCCTGACTTCCATGATGGTGTCACAAAATTTCCCTGACTTTAAAATTACATTAAGAAACGTTGAAATATATGCTTTGTATAAAAACAAAGTATCCACGCTACAATACAATAAATTTACTGCATTATAAATAAAATTTTATAAGCAATACTTATTGTCAGTTAAAATAATAATTTATGGATACACAAATTATACAATTGTGGCAGGCATAATAGTAATTAATCATGTTCTCTGTAAGCAGAGAATGCAAATTTTTCCAACTATTTCTTTTGGAGATAATTTTAAATGTTTTATATGATTCATATTTCCTATTCCAATCTTCAATAAATCACATTTATTAGGCCCTCACATGTTGCTCACAATTTCAAGGTCCAACACACTTTGCTTTTACTAATGCACTTTGCTTTTGCAGCTCCCTCAGCAGTGGTTCATGTTTTTACAAAAATAAAACTGAAAATATAAAAATGTGCAAAACCATAATTTTTTAAAAAAAAGTCTTTTTCAGAACTAAAAGGAAATATTGACAACTAAATTACCCAGAATAGAGTGCATAATGGAGGCTAATTGTCGTTTTAATGATCCAAAATTGAAAATTTCTTTGATTTTTTGTGAAATTTCGAAAATTTCCCTGATATTTCCAGAATAAAAAAATTCCATGACAATTCCCTGACTTCCCGGTTTTCCAGGTTATGTTACCACCCTGTGTTTATATTCAATTTGAAATGTTTTTTGCGCATCATATTCTGAACGATGCTAATTTCACAGTTTGGGTGATGGGTTCAAACGTTTTGGTAAATAAAGCTACAAGACATTTTGGGTCATGAATAATTTATTTTATAATTATAGACGACATGGTTATCATAATTGAAAGGTAAAAAAATAAATAACAAATAATTAAATTTGACACTCTTTCATTTTCCCATAACTTTTAAGGGAATTAAACTTTAAAACTGTAATTACTATCTTTTTCATGTTACTTGTACGAAAATATGCAACACACTTATATAGTAAGATATTGTTTAGCTATTTCACTTCATTGTTTTCCATCAGTTTAATAATAGAATATTAGCAATCGTGTTTGTAAAATCATTAAAAAAAAAGTATTCAATATATTTTTTTTGTTTCATTTTTAAAATTGTATGAAATACATAAATTTTATTATAGTTTGATTTGCTCAGTTGAAGTACCCGTTTTATAACGAAACATTTTGGTTTTCTTGAAAACAGGGAAAAAAATAATTCCTAAACCAAACTTTAAGATAATGACAATTTCATTCTTTTGGGGAGATAAATCACTCCCAAAAGTAAACAGCTTATACTTTAGAAAATGCATGTTTTATCAATTTATTAATACTCCGAAACTTAAACCATTTTACTTTCATCAAGAACACTGCTAACAAAACTATAATTAGAGAAATAATTAAAGAATTTTTTTTGTACATTTCTAAACCCACTTTTATTTTCCCATGGTGTAATGCTACAACAGTGAAGGCAGTATGTTTCACCGAATGCCATTGAAACATCCGTAGTTCGACTTCAATTGCGTAGCGTCTGGTAAGGGGCCGTTTATATATTGCGCCACGCAACTATGAGAGGAAGTGCGGGGGGGGGGGCAGAGACTGATTTACGGCAGGGCATTCGGGGCACTTGCCCAGGGCCCCCATTTTAAGGGGGCCCACAATTTTTTTTTATAAAGCTAACAAAAAAGTTACAAATAAATTTAGAAACTCATTTTTTTTAAATCAATTAAATTTAATTTAATCTAACAAAATTAATAATTTTTTTAAAAATCTATTGTTTGCAATTTCTGCATGTTTATGATGCCCTTTGGATGATCACTTGCAAAGTTAGTTCAATTCATAGCCAGGACCGTACACAAACTGGGTTTACGAATTGCACGTAGATTTGTCTTTTACTGATACTTTCAACCTATTCCAAATTTTTTTATATTAGTCATTAGGGATTTGCTAGCTATAAAATGGGTAGAACATACGAATCTGGCTCAACTAAAATAGAAGAACAGAACCAGAAATGTATGAAGAAACTGTTAAAGTACTGAGAGACCATTGAAGTTAATTCGAATTCTCAGGGTTTTAAAAAAAATAAGTTTTTTGGCAGTATTTACACTTTTATTAAAGCTGATTGATTATGCTATTTTGCCATGTGTGCTTATACATAAATTTAGCAATTTTATTTTGAGGTACGTTAAGGGGCCCCCTAACTTTCTTTTGCCCTGGGCCCCAAAGCTTGTAAGTCGGTCCTTGGGGGGGGGGGGGGGGGGGAATTTCGTTATAAAAATTAATTTCCTCAATATGACAAAATATTTCATCGGTCAGGCGTCTATTTCGTCAAAAATGATGAAAGTTACTTTAAAAATGAGCATGTATTTCAACATTTCAACAATGCTCCTCCCGGGACAAGAGGCTAAATACATCGAAAATGAAGGGGGAGCATTACTAGGGAGCGTTCATTTATTACGTCACGCTATTTTTCACCCTGTTTTTCTCTCCTCTCACCCATGTCACGTCACGTACAGTTTAATGCACAAATTTTGTGCACAATAAGCTTTTTGTACACAAGCTGTTATTGTAATAATTAAGATAGGTAATGATGGCGTATAAAGGAAATGAAACGTTATACTATATTTAAGAATATTACTGTTTTTTCATATAGTTATCATTACCCCATTAAAGTAGAAGTGAAAAAAATAAATTCGCCATTATCGCACTTAATATTTTTTAATTTTTTTTTATGTATTCTGGTTTGTGTTTTTCTCATGTTCTACATTTAAAGTCCAGGATTGCTTAGTTTTTGAGCAAATTAGTTGTATAGTTTACTTTTTTGTATTTTTCTACTACCTATCAAGTTTCTATTACCTATACTCACGGTACACTTCAACATCAAATAGTTATAAATGCGGGAGTTTCACGTGACGTATCATGATGGAAACTTACTAGTAGTTTTGATTTCTTCCCTACAGCAGACAACTTTGCTTTTGTTTGATTAGTCGCTACGCTTGCAATTATGGGAAAGTTTGTTTATCAGATTTGTTTTGCCAAATAAATAATATTTTTATTCTATATATGAATAAATTTAAATACAGAAATACTTATATTATATCTGTATATAAGTTGCTTATAAACAGAATTACAACGAAATACGGAAAAATACTTTTATCTCAACACAAAAAAAAAATGCTTCATAAACGATGAGTACAATCTATCTCAGTGTATGAAGTAAATATTTCTATATTGAGGTATTATTTAATAAAAAAAAACTTAAAAATTATATTACAGGAACTGAAGTTCCATGCTAATCCAACGGAACTTCTTCGGTGTCGCGGATTTTTCTACATGTTCGGTTGGAACAACGGTCTTCTTCTTCTCGGCGTGAAACTCCCCCATTGTAAACTAAAATGTTTTTTATTAAAATATCTTCAATGGTTACTAAAATGGTTACTGTCAAATATGAGAATGCCTTTTTAACAGTGAGGCCAGACGTTCCTTCGGCGCAACTATAAAAGCAGCAGTGAGGGGCTATAGGGTAGAACACAGGGGTAGAAGAAGGAAGCCGTTACTGGGCTAGCAGTTAATCGTCTTGCCTTAGGGTTGGAAAGCGAGCGGGGTTCAAAAATGTGGTCTCGCACAACAGCCTCAGGAACTGATTGACATTCCGCGAATTATTTGCCCACCAACAGGTGCCTGCCGTTCGATTGACTTCTTGCTCCTGTGCAAGAGTGAAAGGATACTTTGGGACTGCTGCTTTCTTTCTTGTTTAGCGGATGTGTTTGATAGACATCCTCTATCGGGGGTGGGATGTCTGTTCAAGGTGAGTTGCTCTTCGGGGATGGATGCATATTTGTTTTTGGAAAGAGATGGGAAATCACATTTCGAGGAATAGGTGAAATGTTAAGAGTAATGCAGATGCAGCCCAGCAAAAAAAGTCAGCATGAAACCTTCATAAAAATTGTAAAATTGAAGGTTTTTTGAAGGTTTTATAAAGGATATTGAAACAAAAAACTGCAGTTTTTTTTAAGTTTTTAATTTTCCTGCATAAAACTTTTAAAATATCTGCATTTTCCCTTCATGATTAAAAATTGAAGATTTTTTGCAGATTTTTATGAAGGTTTTTTGCAGTTTTTACGAAGGACATTGAAACAAAAACCTTTAATTTTATATATCTTCAAAAAAAACTGCAGTTTTCCTGTAAAAAACCTTCAATTTCAAAATTTTGATGAAGGTTTTATGCTGACTTTTTTTGCTGGCAGGGCTTGACTCACACTGTCTAAGGCCGATTTAAACAATTTTTTGAAGACAAGCAAACATTAATTTTTTCGCTCCAATTTGCCTAAATAATTTTTAAAAAACATTTTTTCAACCTATTTAATTTTTTAAAAGGGGCATAGGACACATTTGACTTTTTCTTTAATTTTGCAGATATCACTATAATTTTTTTTGCATATTATCATAATCAAACGGCCAAACATTTATAAAAATATTATAATTTTTTTTTTATAATTAAAAAATAATTAGTTGTAATTAGCGTAAAAATATAATTTTGGTGTCGTTAGATTCAAAATAATATAAACTATTTTTTAAAGCAATAAATATTTAAAAAAAAAAAATTGCAGATTTTGTGTTCCATAAACCCTTAATATTAGAGTTTATTAACTTCGTCAAATAAAAAATCTATATAGCTTATTTTTCCACTAAGAGCAACTTTAGTCAAATTTAAAAGCCTTCTTAACTAAGAGTCAAGAGTGCTTTTGTATTTAAGAAAATACAATCGTAGCTATAGAACCTCTATAAACTAATATACAGGTAGAAATAACATATAATAAATTATTTTTTTAAAAAAAATTTTAATGCGATATATAATTTAATTAAAAATATAAATCTAAACAAATGTTCAAAGTTGACAACAAATTTTCTAACAGGACTTATTTATGTTTTTCCGGTTCTAAGAAAAAATTTCCGCCCACATTCTTCTGTTGCCCCAATTGTCCGTTTCTGTCGCTTGGGCTTTAAGCTGCCCCATTCCATAATGGATTGTTAGGCCCTTAAAAGGAATGGGAAAATAAATCGATGTATGGTGACAATGCATCATCGATTGGTGGGCTAAAAATAGTTACTCAAAAATAAGTAAAATATACTCATTTTTGAGAACATTCGATGCTTATCTTGTCTACGAATACATAAGTTTCAATTTTGAAAAAGATATGTACTCAAAAATGAGTACAATGGGTAAAAATGAATAAAAGAGCCGATGCTGGCCTACATAGGCTGCCTACATAAAGCCCTGTCAATAAATATCGATAACTACAATCTTAACAGGAATCGAACCTAGATTCTCAGGCACAGCAGTTCAGAACCTTATATGTCCAACTACCAGGGCGATTTGAACAAGTTGTAAACAGAAGAAATGTTAAAAAGGTGTGCCAAAAGAATGGGAAGTAAGATAATTGAGCTATAATAACTCAGTTTCCATTTAAGCAATCGACATCAATAATGTGGAAAACAATCTTCTAAACAAAGTAATCTTCTAAGCCATCTTGTTAAGATGGCTTGAACAGAAGCTAATATTAACAATATTAAACCATACTGCTCATATTTGAGAAAGTACAGTTACTTAAATTTGAGTACATCATTGCTCATTTACGATGCAATTGCACTCAAAGAAAAACGAGTAGGTTCAAGTACTCCTTTCTAAGTACCTTTTTTTTTGCAGTGTGGTTGTCGAAGGAAATTCTTTTTCAATGGATATAATTTGATTTAAATGGGTAAAAATTAAGTAAGGTTTCAGAGTTAAGATAATTTAAAACTTATTTTAAATAAGTTAAAAGTAGTTTTTCGGTATAACTAGACTGATAATTATATTGGAAATATAATTAATATTAGTTTGAAGTTATAAATCGGTAAAATTTGATAGTGTCGTACGCAATAGTACGTTTAAAGATTCGAATGCATATTAATTTATAGAAAATTTTCTTCAATTAAAACTGATTTCTTATAAACTAATATGATCAACGAAAATCGGGATGGTTTCCTAAAATTTTAGACTATTATGCTAGTTAGTTTTGAAAGTATAAGGGAATTGAAATACAATATTTCTAAATCGCCATATAAAAAAAATATGATTCCCTTGTTGCCATTGCATCCGCGTTCGACGAACAATCTGAGGATGGCAAGTTCGAATCCGACAAAGAAAAGTAAAAAATGTCGTGATCTTGCGATGCCAGATTCGCTACTAAACTACTAGAAAGTCGTCTAAAATATCCCAAAAAAATATACTGGCGTGTATACGAGACTGGTTCACAATAAAACTGACCGAATTCCAATGTCCTGACCCTATTCAGGCTGCGTTGGGTGCCAGTTCAGGTGTTACCTCGTCATCGGACATTGGGTAAAAAGTAACGAGGTATTTGTGCGTGTATGTGTGGCTGCGTTAAGTTTTATAAATGAGGACAGAAATAGGCACCCGGAAATGTACAAATCAAATTAAAAGGTTTCATTCTTTGTTAAAAATAATTTCACATTTCAAATCGTGCGTGGCTTACAAATTAAAAAAAAAAGATAAAAAAGTTATATATAATTTTTTTGTGCCATATACTACTCTCTATTGTTCTTGTCAATAGCGACAAGTTATCCCTAAAAAACGCCAGTGGCGGATCGTCCACTACAGCAAGTACAGCCGGGCTGCACCTAAATTCATTATTGTATACTAAAATAAGATGTTTTACTAATTTTCGTAAATGAAGATTAGAATTGAAAATGAAATTTCTACGGTAATAAACAAAATCTCCGATAAATAGCATGCCTGTTACCGTAATGCACAATTCTGGAGGGGGAAAAACGCCATTAAATCAGAACTGCACCCAAAAAGCGAAGTTCGAAATCGGCTGCATCGTTGCCATGGCAACCTCTACGTAGTATGGAGATTCCTCCCCTTGCTAATGCACTGCATTTGTGAGAAGGTACAGCCAAAATGAATTTTCTTGTTTTAGCTGCACTTGAGATTCGATATGCTGATTGGCTCGTGCGTGAAACGCTGGGATGGGTGGGTGAAACGATAACTTACGAGAATATATCTCCAAACGGAAATGGATTTCGTGATAAATTTACTGTTTTTCTGTTGTTTCAGGACCATTATGGTCCTGTTGTTGTTTCGTTATTTAAGTTAATTTTAAAATTGACCGATTCACATCTTTAAAAGAAAAGAAGATTGCTTTAATTTTCAAAAAATAAGTAAGTGTTTTCTATTTTTTCCGCATGTTATCATTTCGTAAAAATTTAAAGGAAACTTTGATTTGAGTAGGAGGGATTCAGTATCACCCCTTGTTTCTTCGTAAACGTGTTTAAACTGATCTTGGAGGGTTTGGGGGGGGGGGGGGGGGGTCTTTTTGAAAGGAACAGGAGGACAATGAGTTGTCGTAGGTTTGACAATGGAGTCGCTTACAAACCTTTTTCAACAGTTTTCTTTGGAAGACGATTTGTGTGTATCATTAGTCAAATATCCACTTTTACAAAGAAACTGTCAACTTGTGCTGCCAATAGAATACTTTGTCGGAAAAGGCGCGTTGAAATTGTAGCAAGCACATGTCAAGGGCCACAAAGAAAGGCTTTTCTGGGAATTGTAATGTATAGTCTACTTCGCTTCGTCCTCATGGTCCTGTCGTCCTCACCTGTTTGTAATTAACTGACCCTTGGACAGCCGTTTTGGCTGATAGATGCTCTCTCCATTGTGACAAGGGCAATGTTGTTCTATGCTTGTGGAGGCAGGTCCTACAGGTTTTGGAATGAACCCTACACTACAAATGCATTGTCCCGAGCTCTAAGGTCCGGAGAGTCTTATCGACAAAGAGAATGAAGAGGTAGAACAGCTCTATTTCACAACTAGTTATTTCAGAGTACAGACGGCAAATTTAGGAAGCATTTTTTTAGTTCAAACAAATGGAGGTTTTTTCTATCAGCATATTTTACTGTTTTGAAAGTAAGTAAATATTTCTGTATTCTAAACGTCATACCATATCTTTCCTAATGAAATGGACTTTTGTAATTATGCTAATCAATTGGCAGTGACTAATTAAAATGTTTGTTTTTCTATACATTGTTAAGTCAATAACACTAAGAATGTTTATGTATAGAAACTAAGTCGAAGATCATTTTAATCTTGAACAACATATAAATTACTTATAATAAATGAAATTTCAGCATCGAATTAGTGTAAATACGAGGAAAATACGTTTTACATAAAATCAAAATTTCTAATAGTTTTATTGAATCATTGAATATTTATATATTCAACAATTTATTATTTATTTCATTTTACTAATATTTCATTTGATTATTTATATTTATCCAAAACATTATCCAATTTAACTTTTCTTGTACTCAATAAACTCTGGCTCATGTCAAAAATTGTATATATTTTTTATATTACTAACACTTTATGTTTTTTAAAAGCAGAAATTTTTTAATTTGAAAACTATTTATAAAATTTATTAATTTAAGTAGCTAAAATAAACATAATTTCAAATATTTATTTGTTAAAAATGTAAAAGGTAAATAGCTTAAAACTAGACATTGAGGCATAAAGTCATATTTACGAACTTTTATTGTAAAATATTTTGTTTGTTTTGTTAAATTAGACGAATCAAGTCTATTTTGTTACAATAAATATCGGAAAGATCTTTTTGCGAGACAGAAACACAGTTGATGTAAGAGTGACAAATCAGTTGCGCTGTTCTCAAAATGTGAAAAACTGCGCCGAGCGAAATATTAAAAATATTTGCTAATGAAAGAATATTGGGGAGCAAAGCAAGTGCACCAAACTCATATATTTCTACCAGAAAAAAAGACGGGAGATCGTTATTGTCAGAAAAAATTTATATAACTTTTTTATTAATATTTTCTATTTTTGTTGTGATTATGTTAATACAACAACGAAAAATTAAATGTTTTAATCCTTAAAACATACGATTTGCATTTTAAAAAACATTGCATTTTGGAAACTCAAATACTCATACTGAAGGGAAAACAAACAATTTCATTTATAGTTCAAATTTTTTTAATTTAAAATTTTAATTAAAATTTGCTCTAAATGTCAAAGCTAGGGAAGAAACTATCCCCCCCCCCCCCAAATCGTAGCAACTGTTGGACCCCCCCCCCCCCCCTTAGCAAAATCCTGGCTACGTGCTTGAACACATACACATTCACACACAGATTCATACATGATACATGCACCTCGTTATTTTAGAACCATGGTCAGATGACGAGGAAACACCTGAACTGGCACCCAACGCCTTCAATAGACGTCGGGACTTTGGACCCCGATCAGATGTATCGTGCACCAGTCCCGTATACACGCCAGTATAATTTGTTGAATATTCAGGACGACTTTCTAGTATTTTTGTAGCGAAGCTGGCAACCCTCCGATCGCAAGATCACTACTTTTTTACTTTTCTATGTCAAGTCCATCGCACGGATTCGAACCACCAATCCTCTGATTAGTAGCTGAACGCCTTATCAACTGAGCAACTTGGGCTCTATATGACTTTTAAGAGGCTTAATGCATACACTGTACAGAGGCTTAATGCAGACACTGTATAGAGGCTTAATGCATACACTGTATAGAGGCTTAATGCAGAAACTGTTAAAAATAGATATTTGAAAATAAGTCAAACGTATACTCATTTTTAATTATACCAGCATGCCCGTGCTGTAATTATCGCATGACCCCCCCCCCCCCCCCCCATGAATGAAATTTGCTTGTTTTAAAAGTTTAGACGCGGTTACGAGTTTCTTCGAATTTTTGCTTGCATATGCAAATTTAAAAAATATGACGTCACCGACTGCTAGTACATAATTCTTCAAACGATAATACTTCGTAGTGGAGATGCCTCGAGCTAAAGAAATTCAAGTGGATGAGGTTACAAAGATTTGGCAGTTGAAAGCTGAAGGTAAGCTTATTTCGAAAATTTCGGCGATTATTAATCGATCAAATAAATCTATTTATCGAGTTTTATCTAGTGGATGCAAATACAAAGCAAAACGGGAGACCGCGTGTGACAAATAAACGATGATCTTCGGATCTAAAGACTGGCGAGTACCCAACAAATGAATGTTTGTGAAGTTCAAAGGTCATCGGGACTCTCGGTATCAAACTATATGATTCATAGACGAATTTTCAAAACAGGAAAAATTGTTGATTGAAAAATGAAAGTGAAATCAGCTTTGAAGCCACATCATAAGTCACAAAGAATATTGTGGGCTCGAAATCATATGTCATTTGAACCGAAATTGCAATCAGTGATATTTAGCGATCAAAAAAAGGGAAATTGGATGGTTTAAATGGCTGGGTATTGTACTGACTTGCGCAAGGAAACTTGGTGTTTTTCAGTTACAGACAAGGTGGTAGAGCAGTGATGGTTTGGGCAGCCTTTTACTACAATGGACAATTGTCTCTACACTTTACCAATGGTCGCCAAACGATTTGGCTAAAATGTGGATCTATCTGGGTTTGAAACTAGAGGGCTCAGTTAAGCTAATAGTTAAGAAATATATACAATAATTAGTTAAATACCAATCTAATTTACATGACTAAAAATCTTACGAGTACAGCTTTAAAAGCACAATTTTATCAATTACAATTTACATGTTTAAATCCTTATAATGGAGAGATATTTGTACTATAAATAAATATTCGCATATTTTAGAGCTTTTACAAATGTATTTACTATCGAAAATCCTTCAAATGTGATTTTTTTTATATTTGGAGAATGTGGCTTATTTCGATTGTAGGCTTCTAAAACGTATCTCCATTCATCAAAAATTGTAATATGCATTAAAACAATTATTATTAATTTGACAATCGCAATATAAATCAGTAATAAAAACTAATGAATAACCAAGGGGGAAAAATCTTGATGGATTTAAATATTCATTAAAATCAAGGTCAAAATTCGAAAATCTGTAACGACGTCGAAAGTGAATTTCATTAGTGAAATTTTCTAGTAAAAATTCATTTGAAATTTCATTCCAAAATTAATGAGGACATTCTTGATGTCCCGCATTAATTTATTTCTCAATTAATTAACCCCCTTTCGCTTTAAGATTTAGTTACTATAAATAACGACCTCTAATTAAGGCTTTTAAAATAAATCACTGAGATAATTACATATTTTCTTTTGTACTTCATTTGCATTATTCATTTACTTATAGAAAAATGCCGCAACTTCTATAAGTAGAATAAAACGCGAAATAGTTAGAAGCTTACTTTTGCCCAATAATAGCATAATCGGGAAATATATAGTTCAAAAAACAAAGAACGTTCATGTGTTATATACATATTCCGAACTGCTACATTGCCATTTATAGCAAAAACAAATTGTTTTAACACTTGTAAAAATGGATGCTCAAATTTGACGAAGGCGTCGTTAAACATCCTCCGATTAATTTTTTTTGTCGAAAATAAAGATTTAAATCGATAAAAACCACAAAATATTTCGTCGTTTTGTAAATTTTTCTTAAAAACTCGTAAAATAGTTCGCCTTTTTTGGCGAAAAATTTAATCTGAGTATATTTAACGAAGCTTTCGTCGAGTTTGAGCATCCATTTTTAACAGAGAAGCATTTTGATTTGAGATATTATTAACAAGAAATCAATAACTTCTGCTAAAGAAATATATTATAAATAAGAAAACAATACCTTCTTCTAAAGAAAAATATATCTCATTAAATCATCGAAAATTACATTTCTTTAATTATTAATTTGAGTTATAATTCTTACGGGATCATAACAATGTGAGTACTCATTTTTAACAGTGAAGCATCTTTATTTAAATTATTATTAAAACGAGTGCGCAATATCTTCTAAAGATATGTATTCATTAAATCACCAAAAGTTATTGAGTTCATTTAAATATTATTTTAAGATATAACTCGCACGGGATAATAGCGACTAAAAGCAGTTTTACGAAGTAACATGGGAAAAAAAATGACTATCAAAACAGCGCAAAAACCCGTTGAGTCGTTATATGGAAGAGCAGATGTATTTGCCCAACCTGTATTTTCCAAAGTGTTACAACACTGTCACGCTTTAGAAGGTTTAGAAACTGATTAAATGCGGAACATAAATCAAGATGTAACGTTAGATATTGAGAATTGTGGTTATTGTTAAGGTTGAGCGCAATATAATACGGGTATGATGGTATAAGAAGGATATGCAGGATAGTAACTTGATTTAAATTAAACACAGTATGACTGATATGTTGGTTCCTAAGGTTTAGTACAGAATCGATTTAATTATAAATCTGATGTATGTGATTATTAATATGCGAGTATCGTGAATGTTTTAAAAGGAAAAGCCACCGAATAGTTAAACACTTATTTAATAATTTCATTTTTTCTTAAATCGAGAGGAGAGAATATATCGTAATTTATTTATATGTATCCAAACTAAATAATTTTGGAATATAAGGTTTGTTTGTGAAAAACTCTTTAATCAAAGAAATTTAATTTAAGTTATTTCATAATTTCACTTCTGTCGCTATACCATTTTAACTTAAAAATTGTTTTAACATTTCGCCACCTTTTTTATCGATAAAGACTTAAATACCTTTTTAATCAAACAAATGTTAACATTCTGATGTAAAGTTTTTTACTTCAGTTAAGGTCAATTTTATATATCTTACTTTATAATTTAGTCAAGCAGCTAAAATTTAAACTTCTATTTTTAAACTATTCCGCCTTTTCGCCATCAATAGGTAAGTAAATCGAAAGTTAAAACGTAAGCTTTAAAGTTATTCCATTATTCCATCTATACGATACTCTATTTTTAAGCTAGTAAACTATTCCGCCTTTTCGCCATCAATATGATAGTAAGTCAATCCAAAGTTAAAATGTAGGCTTTAAAGTTACTCCACTATGCCACCTATAGGTTACTCTATTTGCAAGCTAGTTCACTATTCCGCCTTTTCGCCATCAATAGGTTAGTAAGTTGACCCAAAGTTAAAATGTAGACTTTAAAGTTACTCCATTATTCCAGCTATAAGTTACTCTATTTTTAAGCTAGTAAACAATTCCGCCTTTTCGCCATCAATATGATAGTAAGTCAATCCAAAATTAAAATTTAAGCTTTAAAGTTACTCCACTATTCCACCTATAGATTACTCTATTTGTAAGCTAGTACACAATTCCGCCTTTTCGCCATCAATAGGTTACTAAGTCAATCCAAAGTTAAAACGTAGGCTTTAAAGTTACTCCATCAGTCAACCTATAGGTTACTAAGACCACTTCAATCTTATTTGAATAGAATTCCGAGGTCCAGTTTTCTTATCTTTTTTTAATTATATCCCCATTATGTGTTCACCTGCAAATGTACCCGGTGTGTTTCTCTTTCGTCTTTCTTTCTTTCTCTCTGATGTCTTCACAATTGAGCAAGCAAATCTTGCAGAAAGAAAGACAAGTATTCCTATCTAGTATGAATGCGTCTTCCCTCTCAAGCTCTAGGTTCACACAGAAACGTGTTTCGTTTTTTTTCCGCATATTTAAACATAACCTTTCTCCGTGTACTTAAGAAAATTGCAAATTGCATGTTAATAACACATACCTTTCATGTTGATAATAGCAGTTTAAGCCTAATTCACAGAGGAATATTTCGTTTTTAACGTTTTTACAGTCCCTTTTTCCGCAAGGGATAAATCAAGGTCGACGATTTACCCCTCGAAACGTAAATTTTGTTATAATTTTTTAAACTTTGATAATATTTTTTTATTTAGGCATTTCCAGAGAGGGTTAAATAACGTTTAGAGTATTTGAGCAGATATAAATTAGTTGAGGATTTTTAAATGACCTTATAATACTATACAATTATTCTTCTACTTTTATATTATATATATGTTTTTTTTATCGTAACGGAATTTCAGTATTTAAAGCTTATTTTATTATTATTAAGCAATTAATTTTTCTAGTTTCCATGCATTATAAAAAGCAGCTATATTTAAAAATATATTTATAAACCAAAATAATTGTGAATTTTAAGCAAAGATTAGGTATTGCTAAGAAGAAAAGGCAACTGTTACGGTGTAAATTATATTACTAGATATCAAACTCTTAAACAGTGTTAAAGCACATATACTTCTATTATATCAATTAATACAAATATTTCTTATATTTTTTACACTTTCACGAAAAATAGAAACATGGAAAGTATGTTCTGAAATATAAGGCATTTTTATTTATATTTTGTGTAGCTTTTCAAAATAAAAAGAATAACAAGAGTACAGCGACTGCGCTATGTGCACTTGTATAAGATCTTAATTATTGAATAATTTTCGTAATCGAAAACTTTTTGAAGAAAGTAAGGATATAATATAGATTAAAATGTAAACACGGAGAAATTGTTTAATTTTCTTGATTAAATTAAAGTATTTTTTTTGTTTTAGAATAATTAATTTGCTGCAGCAGATGTTGTTGACTCCCCGAAAACCACTACTTTGAATTGTTATATGGCAGAATTTTTTGTCAATAATGCTTTGTAGCAGACACTTATACCACTATCTAATTAATTAAGCTTTAAATAATAAATCACTTCATGAATCCGCGAGTATCATGAATTTCCGTGTGTATTCATTTATAAACAGGTAAATTAAAAGTTTGTACATATCAAAATTTTATTAAATGAAAATAAGTACTTTAAGTAATTATTTTATAGTAATTAATATATATTAATTAATATCTGTAATGAGCTTAAGAAACAAAATTATTAAAATATTTATTTTACAACATGCACATGACCTATGTATATTAGTTGCGCGTATTTTTATCTTTCTCAAGCTCTTTTCAATTATTTTTATTAATACTTTGTTGCCATTCATTAAATTAATTAATAGGATATGAAAAAGTATCAATGCACAAATGATTTTTAATATTTCTCACACAAGTAAAATGTTTATAAACGCATGTAAAATTTCTATATATGCTTGAAGCAGTTATTGTATATTAAGTAATATATGTAAATAATATAACTACATTTCTCTAACAATAATTTTTATTTAATTTTATAATAATAGATGAAAATAAAATGTTTCAGTGCTCCATTAAAATTTAGACACAGTTTTATTCAGAAATACATCTAACGAGACTTTAATTTCAACACATCCATATGAGAGTTTTATGTAAGTATTAATATCTAAAGCGTTCGTTTGAATTGTTAACTGAAATCAACTTTAGGATAAAAATAATATGCGAATTTAGTTTCAATTGTTAAAATTTGATACTGCGAAATTTTACAGTTTTTAGTATGGTACTATTTTTCCTTTGTTATAAAATTTCAGAAAAATTACCATGAGCGTGTGAATATTGCGTTTGTGTTAATTACAACAATAATTTAAAATCATTTCTTTATTTCCAGTTATGACTCAAGAGTATACTACAAGAACATATTGCGTTTAAAAAATCAATGTAGGGCACATAATTTTCAGTTACTATCAGATTTTTTTTCATATATAATACAAGAAATTATTATTGTAATAATATAAAATAATTATCAATTATCGAAATAATAATTATATATTTTTTTACTTTACATAGCCAAAAATTTTAATTATCGAAATGAACATTGCCAAATTACTAATCTTCAAAAATTAAAAAGCATTGTTTGGGAAAGAATAAGATTTTACAGTAACAATGACACAAAAAAGTTAACAATGAGAAAAAAGCTGCTTGATGTGGAATAAAATTAAAGAATTTTTCCCATTGTTTGGAAATCCCCACTCATTGTCCAATTGACCTATATCTAAACCAAAAAAAAACACGTAAGAATGGTAATAATATGTAATTGTTTAAAGAAACGTTTTCCTGATTTAATTTAAAGTGTTACAATGTACGTTTCCCAAGTGGGCTGAATGTAAATTAAAGAACGTGTTACGAAAACTTTACAAAGCATGGGATTAGTTTTTAATAAAAAACTGTTTTTGTACTCGATTCCTTTTGCTTCTGTTCGTTTGTATTAAAAAATGCATAAAAAACTGCATTTGGATTTACATACATATTTTTAAAACTTATGATAAACGTGGGGAAAAGAATCAATGTTCATATTAAAGATTGGAAGTTATGTCACCAATATAATGAATTATTTACATTGGGGAACATAATTTCAACTTAACATTATAATTAGAGTTATTCTAATTAAAAAGAATATTATTTTCTGATTAATTTATTTTGAGATTATATATATTAGGGGGAAACATTCTAAAGAAAAGTACACTGAAAACGTATGAAAATTTGTTCTTATGTCTCTAAATTCAATTATATTGTTTAGTTAAAAGTTCAATTATAGACAAAAATTTAAATAGTTTTATATTAATTAGAGAGTATTTTTATGTTTGATTTATGTTATAAATTTGTATTACCAATTCGTAAACGTAAACTTTAAATTAATACATAACTGAATAGGATACATTTGTGATTTGTTTTATTTTGAATTATTGACATTTTACTTTTCGAAATTGGTAGCATAATTTTATGCGCTACAAAGATATAATATTTTAAATATAAAAGAACAAATAAATCTGTATTTTTAATTGTAAAAATTCATGTAAGTTAATTGCAATAAAATTCAAAACATACGAAAAACTTTATAGCATCTATTTAACGCGTTTCTAATTCAGTGAATTATTATGAAAATACAATAAGATTTTCATATTTGAAGTCTTCCATTTCATAAATTTTACAGGAGACGCTAAAAACGATTGACAGCCACATACTTTTGGATATAAACGCATGACTTTGAACACATTTTTAGACTGAATTCAGACACTTTTGGACAATACCGCTTTGCAAGGTGATGTAGTGCAAAAAACATTGTAAAAAAATATTTAAAAAAACGATTTTTCAAAAATGTAGCTCTATCTGGAATTGAAACTAGAGGGTTCATTTATAATTCCTATATAAATGTCGATATTTGAATAAGTACAATGTAAAAAGCAAAAACCCTTATGAAATACGATTTTGGACCAATAGATATGTACTGAAACTATTTGTTTTCGGTAATTATTAAAAATTACCATTATACGTTATACTGATAAATTGTTTATTATGTTTATATATCTATTTGAGCATTTAATAGTACCTTTAAATCAAAGTGCCAATTTCCATGTTATCGATTTGTTTCTCAGAAAAGCATATCCCAACTTCTACATTCATATAAAAATGGTTCTAAACTACACAATTTGTTTCGGGGAAAAAACATTAGCAAATCAATTCGATAAAAATACCAGAAAGAATAATCTACACCTTTCGCCAATTCTTCCAAGCTTTTGCGCACCAAAATACGCTTAACGGCATAACCCTTAAGGGTCCACGGACTTCAAGAAAGGACCTATAAGTCGAGAGTCCTCTCAATATAATGAGGCCAATTACTTCATAAATATTTTTTCCCTTCGAAATTAAGGGCGCGTGTCCAGAATAAGCAACACTGAAATGCGAAACAAAGGAGTTTCGGCATTTCAAAGATCAATGAGGTCGTTGCCATAGCACACACACACAAACTAGGATCTAAAACTATATTCGCTAAAGTAGATCAGTGAGTTACATGCATAATTTTAGGGATGATGTTATTTCTTTGAGAGAAATAATCTGTAGCAATTGCAGATTATTCCTCTAAAATTAGGAATTTTTTACTAATAAAATGTAGTTAAGAACGTTTTGTTGAAGATTCTAGTTTCTGGTCGAAAAAATTTTGACGGGAATCATGGTAATCTAGTTTCGAAAATTAAAACACCGTGAAAAAATTAACATGAAAATGATTGCCATAGCACCTATTTAACAATTATCGACACGGTAATACAAGATATACAAGTTAGCTGCTTAACACACATAATAAACCATTATTTTTGCGATACTTTAGCTACTTTGTTTGTTGTTACTAAAGTTAAGCGACTTGTCTAAAATATAAGCGAAGTATTTATCGAAAATAATGTTTTATTACGCCAATGCATCTAAATGTGATACAATTAAACAATGGTCATCACCAAACGATTTGCGACCTCCCTGTATTATACAGTAGTTAATATATTTTATTATCTTATTATAAAACAAAGATAGACATTTACATTATCGCTGAATATTTGCTTAAATATAAAAATAAAAATGGCAACGAAATAAATTACGTCCGTTTGTAATTATAGAATATTTATCTGTCAAATTCTGTTATTAAATATACCGTTACATAGATATTTCAACACTTTGTACATTATAACAATAAATTAATTTGTTATTTTGTTGTTTATTACACTGATTGCAACATTTTTCTGAGTTATGAGAGCAAATTATTTTAGCGGTGATAAGTAGCGTAATAATCTCCATCGAAAGTAAAACTACTAACGTAAGAAAATAACAGAACACTTTCCCCGAATCGCAAGGGCAAACGATTTTCGTAATATTATTTAATCGTGATATTTTCCTTCGAGCTCTGCGAGCAAACGATTTTCCGTTGTTTTTTTTGTTCCATGGATATGTTGACATCCGTCGACCTAATTATCGTTCAATGACTTTGAATGAAACTAAAAATAACAAAAAAAATGGAAAGGATTCATACAACGTTTCTTCATTTTATTACGTGTACCATCGCAACTCCGCAGAAAACATTTTAAAATCTCATTATTTTCCATCGCTGGAAGTAAAGTTAATTTACGATCCCCATTAATAATGATGTTTTTATTAGGTTATTAATATTATAATTATTATGTATCACTTGATATAAAGTAACATGCTTAATTTTTTATTACAACAATCTTAAGTATTGTTATGACATTAATATAATATTTTATTTAGTAATTTATTAATATTTCAAATCATTAAACTTTTACTTTTATACGGAGTTTTTCACCTGCGTGAAACTGACCTCAAAATAAAATCTTCTTTTGACTTTCACTGACAGTGATACAATTTTTACGTTATTTTTCTAAATGCGTTTTAAAGTAAAATTACCTTGTATACTTTTTAAAAACCATCTTTTACGTTCTTTTTCTAAATCCGTTTTAAAATAAAAATTAATTAGAATATATTTTAGGAACCTATTAAACGCGTAGGTAAGTGATCAAGTAGTATAGAAAAAATAAACCTAATAGAACTAGACTTAATAGACGTAACCCTCAGAAGAGCCACAATTTTTTTTAATCAATATTTTCATAAAATTCTAATCATTTAAAATCTTTTTTTAATTTTTAAAAGTAAAGTATTTTAATATTAAATTTATTTTATTTTGTTGTTATTATTGAATTATATTATAAATACTATTTTAAAATCCCATTTAATTGTATTGAACATAATTTGTTCTTTAGTATTCGAAGTTATTATCTTGAATAGAAAAGAAAAGTTTAAAAATATTAATAGTTTGTAAAACAATTTACGAGAAATTCTAGAAAACTTCACCTTCGGATTAATTAAGCCTTCTGGGCGAAAGTTTTGAACAAATAAAAAATAATTCTGTAATCTAAAAGTTTTTTTCTTTTAAATTAATAATTAAAAAGACTTGCTTAAAAAAATAAAGAACAATTGTGAATTTTTGCGCAATAATATTTATGCTTCGTGAATAAATTATTAAATACTTAAAACTATTTTGAAAAAGAAGAGAAAAAAAAAATCGAACCGAATTTATAAAAACGTTTCCATAGCGAGTATTATATTTCTTCCGAAATAAAAATAAGATTCCAAATAAACCGCAATTCAATAAACCAAAATCGTTTTTTAATTAATAAAAATAATACCATTAAATAACAACCTCTACATTGTAAATATTCCCCATCAAAAACAACATTTACACCGGACCGCAAACCAAAACAATGAAACCAAGCCAGGCGCGCGCGCGTAAGTTTCGCAAACAAGCAATACAACTTACCGGAACGTCACCAGGCGAAAAACTCCCGTCCAAAGTTTCAGTTTCGCAGGAGCGTTGTTAAAAGCTCGCGGGTCTCTCGCTAACTAACCGGCGGCCTATAAAACGAGAGCAGGCTAGCAGGGCCAGGACACGCCCCCGTTTTGGAGGGGAAGAAACGTTATATGGGCGACCTTGCCAATACAAAAACAGGTTTCTTTTTAGCAGCAGGGCAGGAGCGGAGCTTTTGTTTTGCCGGCAAGACGAGTGCTTCGCTGCCGCTGGAGAGTCGGGTCTCGCGCGGCAAGTGCATCGGTGTAAGACCGGGGAGGATCGAGTGGCGAGCGGATGGGAGCCAGTTGGCGCCGAGGGGATGTCGCCAAGGAAGGAAAAGGAAGTCAGTGGCGTGAGATTAAAGAGTTTGTAGGGAGCGATGGGTTGGACGTGGAACTAAGAAATATTTCGAAGTTATTTTATCTAAAAAATGCATACATGAAACAGATAAAAAGGAATATTTAAAAGTATTATTTTAAAATATGTAAGCAAGGGAGCGTGCATTTACTACATCCCGCTATTTTTCATCCTTTTATACACCCCCCTCCCACACATCACGTTCAGTAAAAAACAGTCATTCAAGCCAGGGCCGTCTTTAGGGGTGTGCGACACGTGCCACCACACATGGCCATACATATTTACTGATCCTTTGTGTTGTGGATCTTTTCTGATCCTTTGTGTTGTGGATCTTTTCTCTGAAGATTTTGCATAAAAAAATTGACTCTGCAATCCACTAAACTACCATAAAATAAAATTAAAATAATTTGATTAGTTAGAAAAGGGGGGAGGGGGATAGGTTTATTTGAACACTCCAAACCTAACTGCACCTAAAACCGTTCTGCACAATGCCTCACGGCATCAAGGACGGTCCTGATTCAAACTTCCATTCTGTGCATTTTACTAAACATCCTGTTAGAAAGATAATAATGTCTATAAAAAGGAATTTATTACAAAGTTTGTGAATGGAATTTAAAAAAAATTCTACTAAGTTTTGCTACTCCACGCAACCACTGAGACCCCTCCCCCACGTCACGCCAAGTCGTGCATGATATTAACCCTCCCTTCAAGAGTGCGTAACGTAATAAATGAACGGCCCCTAAACGATAAATAAAAAGGAAGTATACTTGGGGTATATAAGAATAAAGTATTTTAGTATCAATAACAAAATAATTTTATTGAAACACGTAAATTGGGTATTTGTTGTCGATACTTTGCAACATCATTCAAGTACATTAGGTATTTTCTTGGGAACCCGAAAAAATATTTTATATGTGATACTTTATTCATCATTATAGAGTCTTATGGGAAATATCACTCGTAAAAATATAATAGCATTTACTAAGTTAAATTTGAGATTTTAATTGGACTTGCTTCAATTATCATAAGATTTAAAATATGCTTTTAGTATGCTTCGTTTTGTAATAGAAAGAGAAAAAAAAAATGATATTTTTACCCTTTTGAAGCGTGTACTTCCTTTTCAACATAAATAATTTCATAGACAACTTCATTACTAAAAGTTTCTAGGAAGTTTTAAGAGGCCTCCGTGGCCGAGTGGATAAGGCGTCAGCTGGGAATCCAAGGGTCCCCGGTTCAAAACCTTGCGATGGACTAGACTAAAGAATAGTAAAAAGTAGTGATATTGCGATCGGAGGGTTGCCAACTTCGCTACCAAAATACTAGAATGTCGTCCAGAACATCCACAAAAAATAACGGCGTGTATATGGGACTGATGCACGATAAATCTGATCGAGGTCCAAAGTCCCGACATCTATTGAAGGCGTTGGGTGCCAGCTCAGGTGTTGTCCTCGTCATCTGACCATGGTTCAAAAATACGAGGCATCGTTCCCGTGTCTTTCTTTCGAGATAGGCCCCGAACCGTCGCCAATAGCCCACTGTGCAGCTCTAGAGCGACGTTAATTAACCAAACCAAACCAAACTAGCAAGTTTTAATAAACAAAACAGCGATTTTTTAAATATTTTTTTTGCATAACAACTTAGGACAAGAACAGTAATAAAACTCGATAATAGAAAAAAAATATATAAAAAAAATAGTATAACTATTATTAACATAACACCACAAAGCGACAAAAAAAAACATCCCGTGGAAATCGATCTGAAAACGCCACTCTTTTGTAACTTCAATTATCCGGACTATTTTATAACCGGCGATGTCACATTCCAGCGAGAGCCGGATACTCGAGACTCGACTGCACTTCGTTTCATAAACGTCATCTGTTCCTGTAATGTTTCAACTATCCTTTCAGATGGCATGTTTCCAATCATCTGAAGGGGTTTTACGATCTATTAAACGATATCAATTGTCTAAAAATGTCGTGTTTTGTTGCAAGTTGGCATACAGTTGTATGAAGGGAAAAAGACATTGAACTCGGAATTTTGACGGAGATCAAATCAACTCAAGATTGTTGTTAAATAAGCCCTAGCGGAAACTTTCGTATCATTGCCGTAAATCAATGACATTTGGATGCGGATTTAGTATTGATATGGAATTTTCACAATTCGTCGGATTATTTTTTGAATATTTGTTTCCTTCAATGAGGGAAAAATGTTTTAGTTTGGTAAACTGTTATAATTATAATAATACATTAAACTATTACATTAGTTAAACTTTTACAATTACAATTATTCATTAAATTATTACATTGATAAAATTATATTAAATTATTGTAACTATTATTACTTTTATTAAAATAAATATTATTTTTAAAATTAATTACTATTATTATAATTAGTAATAATAATTATTATTAAAAATAATTATTATTAATGATTATTATTGTTAATAATAATTATTAAATATTATTATTAATAATTATTATTGTTAATATTAATTATTTAATATTATTATTGTTAATATTAATTATTTAATATTATTATTGTTAATATTAATTATTTAATATTATTATTGTTAATATTAATTATTTAATATTATTATTGTTAATATTAATTATTTAATATTATTATTGTTAATATTAATTATTTAATATTATTATTGTTAATATTAATAATATTAATTATTTAATATTATTATTGTTAATATTAATTATTTAATATTATTATTGTTAATATTAATTATTTAATATTATTATTTATAATTATTTTTGTTACTAATAACTAATAAAAATTAATAACAATAATTATTATTATTAATTAATAATAATAATTATTTGTATTAATAATAATAATTATTAATTGTTATTGTTAATTCTTAATAATAATAAGTAATAATTGTTATTATTAAATATTATTAGTAATAATTAATAATTGTTATTGATAATTATTAATAATAATAATAAGTAATAATAATTATAATTAATAATAATTATAATTAATAATAATTATAATTAATAATAATTATAATTAATAATAATAATAATTAATAGTAAATATAATTATTATTAATAATAATAATTAATATTATTATTATTATTATTATTAATATTATTAATTATTGTTAATTATTAAAAATTATTATTATTATTATTAATTATGAATAACTATTATTAATAATAATTATTATGAATAACAATTAATAATAAAATAATAATTAATAATAACTATTATTGTAATTAATAATAATTACTAATAACTATTATTGTAATAATTAATATATATTATTATTAATGATTATTAATAATTATATAATATTAATAAGTATATAATAATTAATATTACATAATATTAATTACTTAATAAATAGTAATTAATATGATATAATATTAATTGTTATACTATATTAATTATTATATATTATGTATTATTATTACTATTATAACTATACATATATAATTATTATTAATATATAATAATTAATATTATATCATATTAATTATTATATCATATTAATTATTATATACTAATTAAAAATTATATAATATTAATTAGTATATAATAATTAATATTACATAATATTAACTAGCATATAATAGTTAATATTATATAATATTTAATTAGTATATAATAATTAGTATTATATCATATTTAATTAGTATATAATAATTAATTATTATATAATAATTAATTATTATATAATAATTAATTATTATATAATAATTAATTATTATATAATAATTAATTTTATATAATATTAATTATTATATATTATTAATTATTATATATTATTAATTATTATATATTATTAATTATTATATTAATTATTATTATTATTACATATACTAAAATATTAATGACTATAATTATAATTAGTCATTAAACTTTTATAATTGTAATTATACATTAAACTGTTATAATTATTATTATTCGTTAAACTTTTTTCATTGTAATTATACATTAAACTGTTATAATTATTATTATTCGTTAAACTTTTTTCATTGTAATTATACATTAAACTATTATGCTTGTAAATATGCATTAAACTGCTATAATTACAATTACCCATTAAACTAAAACTATTATATTTACAATTTTTCATTAAACTATCATAATTATAATTATTCAATAAACTGTTAGATCAGTTAAACTTTTAAAATTATAATTAATCATTAAATTTTTACATTAGTTAAATTATATTAAATAATTATAAAAATTATTACTTCTACTATAATAAATATTATTAATTTATTAGTATTGGTAATAATTATATAAAACATATTTTATTAATAATGATTATATAATAAAAATTATTATCATAATGTTATAATGTTAGTTGGTATATAATAATAATTATTATTACTTTTACAATAATGTTAATGATTATGATTATAATTGTAATTATTCATTAAACTACCATAATTATAATTATACATTAAGCCTTATTTTTGCAGTTATTTATTAAACAGTTATAATTATAATTATCCATTAAACTGTTATATTTACAATTTTTCACTAAACTAAATACTTATTAATAATAGTTATAATTAAAAATTATTGTAAAAGAATTATTTTATTAATAATTATTATATAATAATAATTATTATTATTAATGCTACTATTATAATTTTAATTTTGAAGAGCTCAAAATTATAATTATATAGTAATTGGAATTTTGTGGACAATTATTTGGATAGAGTAATATTTATAGAAATAGTAAATAAAAATACGCTAAGTACGAAATATTTTTTATAGATTTGTTAAATATTAATGGAACTCCACATTTTATTACATTAAATAATTCCACGGTTCCATTGTTCTACCGATTAATAAAATTCAAGAGTTCAAGATTAAAAAAACTATATTTAAAGCTCTAGTTAATACTTGAAAACTTATGCGTGGAAAATAATTAAAGTCAAATGAGTAAAAACATATATTTTAGTTTTCTTTTCGCTATGATTCTCAAATGTTTTCTTTTTGCAATTTTCAAAAACTACAAATATCTGGCATATCTTTTAATTAAAACACTTTATAAGTTAATAATTTTTCCAAAAAAATATATAAAAGAAAACAAATAAAAAGTGGAGCATTTTTGGTGTTTCTGTCTTAATACAGACGAAGTTGTGTATAGAATATAGTAATACTAATTAAGAATATAATTTAAAAACTCTGTTATTGAAAACAAATATTTTTTTAATCAAATATATATCATATGTATTTCTTGTCCTTTGAACCCTCTAGTTTTAAATTCAGATAGATATCTTTTTTCGAATTTCAGATTATGACATTTATTTTTAGTTTTCCTACAGATCTATCAGTGGGTGAAGTTTTAATATTAAAAAGCAGCTAAATGTTATTCATTTTCCGGTGTGAAAGTAGTGGCTGGATGCAAAATCAGATAAGTAGAGAAATCAGTTTCTGAAGCAGATAGATCAGGATCTAATGCGCACCAATCGCAGCGCAGTAATAAAAGCTACATTTTACAGCTTTGTAACAAAACCAGATCTCATAGGTTGATTGCAAAACCAGATATATCCCATAGGTTGGTTGTAAAACCAGATATATCCCATAGGTTGGTCGTAAAACCAGATAATCCCATAGGTTAGTTGCAAAACCAGATAGATCCCATAGGTTGGTTGCAAAACCAGATAGATCCCATAGGTTGGTTGCAAAACCAGATAAATCAAAAAGGAGAAAAATCACTTTTAAATTAATACTTATACAGAGCTAAAGTTCGGCTAATGTTTTTGTCTATTTGTACCAATTTGTAAAAAAAAATTATCTTCCATAAATAATGTAATTGATTAGTTTTTTGTTTCTCTTGGAAAAAGTTGTCAAAAGTAATCTATCTGGTTTGAAACTAGAGGGCTCACTTAATCGTGTGTGATATATAATGTTTTGATACATTTTTTTAAGGATCATCACTGTTAAGAAATTATTATTTAAATTTAACGACAGCGTCGGTAATTATACTCCGATAGAATATTTCGTCAAAAATATTAAAATTAATTTTTAGAATCAACCAAATATTCTCTCGTTATATAAAATTATTATCCTCATATTTGATGACAAATTTAATCGGAGCATATTTAACGAAGTAATTCGTCGATTCGGGTAACCATTTCCAATAGTGATTCGCATTAAGTAATAACAAGTTTGTAGACCCGTAAATCCCTTCTTCCTATGTTTTCATACAATTATCTTTTACCTTTTTCAGGAAAATTGACTAGCCGTTACAACTACAGCTGCACTACCAAAATGAGAGTGGAAAACCCACGAGGTGAGTCTGCGCGCTTCCAAACAAGGTTGTCCTTGAACTTCGTCGAGTTATCAGTCCTGGCCCCATCCATATATCCCTCATAATATGTCAACGGCTGACTTGCGGTCCTCTTCGGTATCTAATTTCATCGATCCTCAAGTAGGGCCCCTTCTCAAACAAACCTCACCTTGCAACAAGTTGAATGACCACCTTGCAACAAGTCAGTTGCTCAGATCTCTGAAGGCCACAAGTTAAAATCTCAATACGACCTCTCTATGGTCACTGGATCCATTAGGGGAACTCAGCTGTTTGTTTCTATGATCTTCATGATAAGGTGTCCGCACGTGTGAACGGAATGTAATGTCTGAGTAAATAAAAGCACCAGTGGTAGATTAAAGTAGACTTGATAGAAAGATATTGGGGCCCCATTATTTTGTTGAAAGAAATATCTTCTACTATGTGTATGGCACAAGCGAGTAAACTTGGATTACTGCTTTTATGGGCAGCACGTTTTGGTATTTGAGAACTATGCTTTTGATAAGATTGGGATTTTGTCTCTATTTTATGTTTTGAGTAAGGAAGAATCGAATGAGGAAGCTGGGCCCTTGCTGAGGGGGTGGAATATTTTTTTAATTCAGCTAAGAAGTTTCACTTTAAAAAAAGCCAAATGTTTCACAAGTTTGCCAACTAGGTTTGTGATTTTTCCAAGTCAACAGGAATTTACATTCTTCGAGTGGGCATGACAAATTTTGGGGAAATGATTGTAAAAAACTGAAAAATTTAACTCATGGTCGGGTTAGAAATTTCTCGTCTAGTTGGCAAAACTTGTGAAATATTTTTTTTTAATGAAACTAAGCATTTCACTTTTAAAAAAAAGCCACATGTTTCACAAATTTTCCCACAGGTTTGTGATTTCGCCGATTCTACAGGAATTTACCAACATTCTTCGAGTGGGCATGAAAAATGTTGGGGAAATGATTGTAAAAAACTGTAAAATTTAACTCATGGTCGGGTGGGCAATTTCCCGTCTAGTTGACAAAACTTGTGAAATTTTTTTTTTAATGAGACTAAGAATTTTCAGTTTGAAAACAAAAGCCACATGTTTCTGAAATTTTCCAACTAGGTTTGTGATTTTGTCAATTCTACTGGAATTTACCAACATTCTTCGAGTGGGCATGAAAAATGTTGGGAAAATCATTGTAAAAAACTGCAAAATTTAACTCATGGTCGGGTTGGCAATTTCCCGTCCAGTTGCCAAAACTTGTGAAATTTTTTTTTAATGAGACTAAGAAATTTCAGTTTGAAAAAAAAAAAAACACATGTTTCTCAAATTTTCCAACTAGGTTTGTGATTTTGTCAATTCTACTGGAATTTACCAACATTCTTCGAGTGGGCAAGAAAAATGTTGGGGAAATCATTGTAAAAAACTGCAAAATTTTAATAAATTTTCTGGTTTGGTCGGCAGTTTCCATCTAAAATTATTTTCCCATTAAAGCGGAAAAAAACATGTATATTACCAGACTCTAAAAAAAGTTGGTAATTTGACTCTAAAGAACTTGGTAAAAACCCATATTTGACTTGGCAATTTTAAGGCTTCTCGCCAGTCCATTCATAAGCTCTAGTCATAAGCCCTAGCGATGACCTGTGAGGAAGTATGATTCAGTTTTGAAAATCAATAACTACGTGAGAGAAAATTAATAGTGGTAATTATTCTAGTTGCATCAATTCAGTTTTCTTTCAGCGACAAATTAGACAAATTAGAAAAATAAAATTGCATGAATCAGTAAAGTAAATTTTAAGCCTGCATACGATGATCAATAATGTTACATAATGTTTTATTTAAGTGCTAGCAGAGTAGCGAAGCACGGAACTGCGTTGATCAGTATGCGATAGCAAATAAATATCAAATCGTAACACATTCATTTAAATAAATTTGGATTGTCTTGATATTGGAAGAATTTATTGTACGCCAAAGCCTTCACTCTAATTTATTTCGTATATTTTACTCATTTAAAAGTTCATTTCTATTTCGTTTCATACAGGAGAGGGCGGCAACTTTAAACTTATATTTTTTTATAAGTTTTACCAATTTTCATAATAACACACCTTTGGGTGAGAAGGAGGGGGGGGGGGGGTGTCTCACCGTTTACATACAATTTTTATAAGCTTCCATATAAATAAACATACCATAACATAAACACCATATGATTTCAAAAGGATATCATTATAATAAACAAGTTTAATTTTTGAAAAAGACAAGTACTCAAAAATTAGTTCAATGAGTAAAATTGAATAAAAAGAGCAGTTGATTTCTTACGTAGGTTGCCTTAATAAATCATTTTTATAAATATCAACAATTACAATTAAGACTAACTAGGAATCGATCAATATCCTAAGGCACCGCAGTCCTGTGCCTTATCGTTGTAGTACCAGGGCGACGTGAAGAAGTTATAAACAGAAGAAATGTTAAAAAGGTGTGCCAAAAGAATGGGAAGTAAAATAATTGAGTTATAAAAATTCATTTTCCATTTAAGCAATCAACATCAAATAACGTGGAAAATCATCTTCTGAACAAATATTTTAAGTTTGCCAGGTCGCTTTGTTAACATGACTTAAACAGAATCTGAGATTAGCAATATTAAATCACACTGCTCATTTTTGCGAAAGTACGATTACTTAAATTTGAGTACGTCATCGCTCATTTACGATGCAATTGTAAACGAATGCAACTAAAAACGAGTATGTTCAGGTACTCATTTTTAAGTACCTTTTTTTTACTGTCTAGCTCTTAGAGTATACTAGCGTGGCTACCGCTTAACCAGCTAATGCTTTTTGATAGGAAATAAATTAACCAACCTGTGCGTCGCCATTGCAAGGGGAAAAAAGAATTGAAGTAAATTAAATTTTCACAAATATTAATTTTATTTATTTTATAAACTCTACTCACGTGACGTCATCAGCGAATTGAATGGAAGAACCGGATATTATTCCGTGTCTTTTCATGTATAAAAAAATCGTCTGTTGATACATTAAACAGTTTATCTTTACTTCGTTTATTTATAAAACTTATCGTTCATAATATTCCATTTATAAATTTTAATTAGTTTACTTATATTATATTAATAATTGTATCGTTTGGTGTTTTATTTGTTTTGATGAATGGCAACAAATGTAATTGTTTATTGTGGAAGTTAATTTAGAATTCTAAAAAACGGTAGAAAATTTCAGTATCTTACGGATCAATAAAGTTTTTTATATTTAAATGGAATTATATTATTCAGTTAAATAGTAAAGAACGCCAGATTAATTCTCCTGGTAGAGTCTCGCATCATTTGTGGTAACTGGCGAACGTATTTAACATTTTTGACTTGTCGAGTTTCAAAAAAGTTTTAATTAGTTATTTAATATTATTTTATATTTAATGCTTTACTAAATATTAAAATTTGCCAACTTAAAATTTGTTTTGCCTACTAAATCTCCTCTTTGTTACGATTTTGTATATTAAATCTATGTCATGAAACGCGAATTATTTTGTTAACTTCAAAGCGTAAGCATTTCAAAAGTCGCATCCGCACAATATTTCCCTAGCAAATATAGCACCTTCCATGTTGAAACAGCAAAAGTAAAGTGCTGGCCACTCTAGCATATTATAAGATCTCTGTGCTTATACCATTATAATTAATAGTTGTGAAAAAAAATTATAATAACGTGATAACGTGACGGTGCGTGACTTGTGGAGAAGTGAGAATATAAAAGAATCAAAAATAGCATGACTAAATAAATGAAGGTGTCATAAGCCCCACGAAGACAAAAACAAAGGAAATTTTCAACTTTAAAGTTTACGATGCCTTGCATTTTACTACGTGAAATAATCCAGACGATGAAACTTACTTTATTTTTATACATTTACATTTGATATCAATGAAAAACAAATCGCATCAACTTGATATGTCCAAAAATCTATTTTTAGTTTTCCTTAAACCAAACCCCACAAGGGCAACGGACTATAAGTAACTACTGATTGATTCAATTTCTCGATTCTCCATGATTTACCCGAATTTCAGAAAAAGAAACATGGTAACTTTTTTCCTTTTAGTACAGATTTCCCTTTCTCCTCCAAGGCTTTCATTATAAATTTTTTCTTTTGTATATTCAGTGGAACAGCAGCTAATTTTCTCTTCTGCTGACAGCATTCAACAGCTAGAAAACTACACACCCTCTTTTGGGGGAATCTGCGACACACCCTCACTTGATTACAATGTGATACAGGACACCTATGTAATCACTTGGTCGGTTGTTGGTAAGCTCATTCAGTAACATTTTAATACTTTCATGAATGAATTCAGTTCGTGAATGGAAGTAATAAATAAATTAATGTTTAATTTATTAGAAATATTTTGTAAAGGAGACCCGAGCCCCGAATCCTAATATTTTTATTAATGAATTCAGAAATATAATTTTTTTACACTAATAGAACATCCGCTTTAAAACAATAATCACTGAAAAAAAAATATTAAAAAAAAATATTTTTTTGTTTTTTTTTAAGCCTAAATATGCTTTTTTAAAAACTCTACTCCTGATTCAATTTTTAATATTAAAAAAAATATATTGATTAAATAATGTCAAAGTATAATGTAGTAACCAAAACCGACTAATTACAAATTTGTAGGATGAAGCACAGTGGTTTCCATGGTAATCACATGCGTAAATAAGAAGCGTAAAGCGCAATCCATTGGCGCATAACGAACATTTTATGTTCATTTGTAAATAATAATAAAAAATCCAAGAGTCACTCACAGATAATTGTGCAAAGATTTTTTTTTGTTTCTATTATGATTTTTGTTCAAATTAGTCACTATTTGACTATTTTTTGCTAATGAAGTAAATATTTTTACTCTTAATAAAGCTTGATGGTTCTAAATAGAAATAGGATGTTTTAAAGATTGCTCCATTGTCGAACCCCATTATGGTCATTTATTAGCAGATCTAGACTGTTAACACACAGACAGTTTTTGCAATTGTAAAGTTGTTTTCAATATTTGAACATGTCTAGGATTTTTCTGTGCATGCTTTTTTTATTAATTTTAAATTTGTTTAATTTACATTTGTTGATTTAATTTATATTTGTTGATTTAATTTATATTTATTGATATTTGTTCAAATTAGTCAATATTTGATTATTTTTTGCTAATGGAGTAAATATTTTTACTCTTAATAAAGCTTGATGGTTCCAAATAGAAATAGGATGTTTTTAAGATTGTTCCATTGTCGATTATGGTCATTTATTAGCAGATCTAGACTATTAACACACAGGCAGTTTTTTCAATTGTAAAGTTGTTTTCCCTATTTGAACATGTCTATGAGTTTCCTGTGCATGCTTTTTTATTAATTTTAAATTTGTTTATATTTATTGTTAACAACTGCTCTGCAACTGCTAATTTTTGAATACATGTCTTTTTCAAAAATAAAACTTATGTATTCGAAGCTATGATAAGCCTCGAATGTACTCAAAAATGAGTACATTTTACTTATTTTTGAGTACCTATTTTTAACAGTGTATAGCTTTCGGATGGGGGGCCTAGTGCTTTCGTTTTATACCCCGTACTTCCGTTTTATACATGAAATTTTTATCTGAGTTCCATAAATATTAAAACTGATTAAACAATATTTTTTTCTTTTGAGCAATCTCTTTTTTAAACTAATAGAAAATTTTGATAAAAATAAATAAAACATTTGGTGTATATCATACATTACCGCGATACATCACAAAGAAAAATGAAAGTTGCTTTTGAAATCAGCGCACAAAATAAGGCAAAACCAGACAAAATAATGAACACAATAAATATACTATCGATATGGAGAAGTAATCTTCTTTTCACCCTGAACTTTTTCTTGCGTCCAGACACCCACCCCCATTCTTGAAGAATGATGATTGATGAGAACTGACTTTGTCCGAGTCGTCCTTGACTCCAAGGGGGAGATAGAAAGTGGTGCCCAGTGGTCAGCAGACTATATATGAAGGGGGGGGGGGGGGGGGGGCGTAATATTTTCTAGTCGGCGCCATCGCCCACAAAAGAGCTCTTGTTTCGTCAAAGTCGTCATATATCTTTTTTTCAAAAGGGGAGAATGCTTACAATACCCCTTTCGATGATGGGATCAATCAATTATTTTTTATGTCAAAATATTATATATTGAATAGGTCGCGTAGGATATGTTTTTCGGTAGGGGCTGAAAAATGCTTTCGTCAAGGTCATGTTTGGGATTTTTGAAAAAATCTTATCAGTAGATGTCCTTGAGATGTTCATAAATTTTGTTGAATTGAGTGAATAATACTGATTCCGTTATTAATTGAATCAAATAAAAATCATAATTGAGAATCAACATTATTAGTTATATTTTGTTGTGATCATTTAACATTGTGAATCTGTTTCATGATTGCACATTAGAATTATTTCAATTATGAAACACAATTTTGACTCGTTAAACGAGAATATTGTGTATTTTTAAAACAATTCTTAAAAGTGTGAATAAATAATTGTCATATTATTATTTTTATTTATTTTTAATTTAATTTGCTAGTATTTACTGTTGTAAGATATATTTTTACCCTTCATGATAGGCAGGGCAGGCAATGGCTTCAGTTTATTACTTATGGATGCACATAAAATTTCACATATATTTTAGGATGTTCGTACTCGAGATATATGTTAAAAACAAAGTAGGGTTTCAATATCTTTTTCTTTAGACAACTTATTAAAATAGAGATATAATTTTGCCAATGTCAAAAACATTTTTTACTATTTTACAGTTTTTATTTTATTCTTTTCACAAACGTACTTAATAAAACAATTTAACTCAAAAACCAATTTTAAAAATTCATTTTTAGACAATAAAATCATACAACATTAACAACAGCATATCAATTTGTACTAGTAGTTCTGGGAACAGTAGACCGCGCGACCAAAAAAAAATCTTTATATATATATATATATATATATATATATATATATATATATATATATATATATATATATATATATATATATATATATATATATATATATATATATATATATATATATATATATATATATATATATACGTCGTTTTCATTGATTTCAGGGAACATTCTTGCCATATTAAAAAAAAAAACGAACAACACGTTTGGTCGTGACAGCTTAACAAACAAATTTACAAACAGACGATATGCCGAAGAGTCGAGTTGAAACAGAACCTAGCTAACGCTCGATCAATTATATTTGGTTACTGCAACAGATTCCCGATAAAACAACCCCTCAAAAGACTAATACAAAATAGCAGTTACAACTGTAATTAATTAAAAAAATTACATAGAAACTAATCACTCTATTGAAATTTTCAGTGATGGATGTTAAAAAGAGGAAGTCGTTATAGAATGGAGTCGCTGTAGCGAGGGTTTATACTGTAGAACAATTTAAAATATACGTTTGCTTAAAGTCGGAAAAATTCCCTTTTTAATGAACTAATCAACCAGTTTTCTCTTTCCATCTTTATTATTCACATTCAATTCAAAATTTTATATTATTCTAACGATGGAGATATAGTGAGTTTGGAAATAAATAGTACATAGTACATGGGTATCAATCTTTAATATCTGAAACAATTAACATCTATAAATTTCTAATTTTTGATTAATCTGACACAGCTTAAATGCAAATGCCTGGTTTAGTGATGTTACACTAACCGATAAAATGAGTTTAAAAGTGTTTGGGGAAATGTTATTGATAAATTGTAACATATAAATTACTTGAGAGTACGACGTCGAATCGAGATATTAAAATATCCAATCGTCAAACGCGAGTTAAAACTCACACCGTTCCCGTTCTATAAATACCACTAGCTTTAAAGCTAAAAAGAGTTATCAACTTTTATTTATTAAGATAGTGGTGCCATCTATTGGATAACAAAGTTGACAATTTAAAATACTTTTGATTTAATTTACTTTAAATAAATTTTGGTAGTGGCAAGTGGTAACTAGGCATCTATCACTTTATCAAAAATTTAAAAACTTTAAGAATAAAAGGCATTATTCACATAGAAAAAATCTAAAAGTAATAAATTTATTTTTAGCATTAAAATAATTTCCCATGGTTCATGCTGCTACTCATGCAAATTATAGGTAGTCTCATAGCAGCAGTCCTAGCAAATACACTACATATTAAAAAGAGAGTTGAATTTTTCATAATTTTTTTTTAAGTTTCAGTTAAAATAATATCAAGAATCCAAAGGAAGGGTAACACTTACTTTAAATTGAAAAAAAAAGTTTATTTTATCTATACCTTGAGCATGAGGGGCATCAAGTTCTTTTTCACAAAATTGAAAAACTGCTTCACGGAGTTAAATTTTTTTTTAATGTCTATACAGTTTATTCAAAAGAGAACAACAAATTTGTAAAGTATTGACAAATGGTATGTAAAAAATGAATAATGTTTCACAATCAAAACCAGCCCTGATTTTCTATTTATATAATATTTTCTTATCATTTGGCTTTGGAAATACAGAACGATGCATGTCGATGCAAAAATTTAATACAAATTTTTTGACTCTATACTTGGATTACTCAGTTCAAAATTATCTTTGATTTTTTAACAATGAATAATTTATGTTTAGGTTATTTGCCAATCAAGCGTGATTGAAAATAATCAAGAATATAAATTTAGTTCCATAAAAGCTTTCTAATAGTTCCCGTACTGATAATGACATACAGTAGAACTACAATTATCCGAACTCCAATTAACCAAATCGCTTTGAGAAAAAAAAAATCAACAAAATCAACATTTTATAAGTTTCTTATCGGTGAATAATAAATCAACATTACAATACATACCAAAACAAATTTATTTTTTACTAACAACTAACCTTTTTTCGTGAATTATCAAATTTTCCGAATATTCGATTATCCGGATGAGATCTGGTCCCAATTGATCCGGATAATTAGAGTTCTACTGTACGTTATATAAAATCTATTTTTTTTAATTAGCATACAATTTAACATATTTAAATGAAGATTATATGTAATTTATATTTAAGTACTCCCTCTATGCTATATATACATTGCAATTAAATGGCTTTATAGGTAACTAAATGATTGGTTTGGTTTGGTTACTTAACGTCGCACTAGAGCTGCACAGTGGGCTATTGGCGATGGTTCGGGGCCTATCTCGAAAGAAAGACCCAGGAACGATGCCTCGTATATTTGAACCATGGTCAGATGAAGAGGACAACACCTGAACTGGTACCCAACGATTTCAATAGACGTCGGGACTTTAGACCTCGATCAGATTTATCGTGCGCCAGTCATATACACGCCGATAATTTTTAAGGATGTTCTGGACGACTTTTGTAGTATTTGAAGTGAGCCTGGCAAACCTCCGATCACAAGATCATTACTTTTTTACCTTTCTTTTTTCCGTCGCACAAGAATCCTATGATTCCTAGCTGACACCTTTATCTACTGGGCCACGGAGGCCCAATAACTAAACGAATTAAACGAAGTGTAATTTATAATAATATAACAACTTTTATTATCCATACATATTTTATAGATTCAACGTTGCACTTAGCGATTCTTAAATTTAACAATAAATTAGAAATGCAAAGAAAGCTAATGTAAGATGTTTAAGAATTCCGAAACAGTTATTTTCTTCGAAAATTGTACTTATCTTTCAATTAGGATATTTTAGCTCAAGATACGACGAACAACGGTGCACTGTGTCTAATGACCCAATTTTCGATTTATGTTGCAATTATACCAAAAACCAGATAAAAAGTGCATGCTTCGATTGTATCATTTATCGGGTCCTTATTTTTTTTTTTTAGATTGTTATTCTATAGAAGAGACGCAGTGGCTTCCATTTTCGGTCCATTATTGCATATATAAACATTTCATTTTACGATAAGATTACTTTAAGTAGGTACACATTTAGTCTGAATATAAACTCCTTTTTTACTTCAGTTAACAGCTTCTGCATTCAAATTGCTAGAAATTTTAGTAAAAAAACTGTTTAAAGTACATTTGTATATGCATAAAGTAAATACTCAGGAGGGAGATATTGAGAAATAAATGGGATAGTCTTGTTTAAAATACGAAATTGATCACTTTGGATCTTCTTACTTAATATGGAATAATTGTGTGGGATATCTTGTTTTAAAAGCACACGGTAATGGAGTCTGAGATTATTTAATTTATTTTAGAGTTATTCAACAGAATGAAAAGTAGACTAACCTATTTTCTATCGATGTATTTAATTAAAAAGTGTAATAGTTTTTTTTAAAGTTTTTTTTTCAATTATATGTCACGTAATGGTATTTTTGAAATTCTGTAAATTTGTGGAAGGTTTAAAATGTATTGGAGATTGATATTCAAGGATAAGTTATGCTCGTCCTTGAAAGTTTAATGCAGTGCTATTTAAAGTATCTGTTCAGGGAGAAATTAAATCAATGTGTAGTATTAGTTTTGAGCAAAAGTAACACCATTTCTTAAGTGCTTTCGAATAATAAAGGATTAATTTTTTTTAAATAATATTTTTTAAAGTACGATTTTCCGACATAAAAAAAAATAAGAACTTTAATTTTTTTCGGTTATAAAAGTTGACTGTATGCTCATTGGAAATAAATAAACATCTATATTACCGTAAAAATTATCCAAACTGACACTGGGTATAGCTCTCGATTTAATTTTTAAAATATCTACTTTATTCGTGTACATTAATAACTCCATAACTTCTTAGTGAAGTCAGAAGTTTGTAATTATCCTCAATTTCCACATATAAGGCGTGTATAAGGGAGTGGTGCACGTTAAATCTGATCGTAGTCCAATGTCCTGACGAGTGGGATGCCGGTCAGGTGTTGTCATAGTCATTAGATAATGGTTCAAAATTTCGTTGCAGTATTTATGCAGTATTTATTCCTTAGAGATAGATCCCGAGCCGTCGCTTACAGCCCTTTGTGTAGATCCGGAACGACGTTAATTCAACTCGACAACCATAACAAAGGTCACATTAGATTTGGTTAGGTTTTTGTTAATTAACGTCGCACTAGAGCTGCACAGTGGGCTATTGGCGACGATTCGGGGCCTATCTAGAAAGATGTTTGGTTTGGTTTGGTTAATTAATGTCGCACTAGAGCTGCACAGTGGGCTATTGGCGACGGTTCGGGGTCTATCTCGAAGGAAAGACCCGGGAACACATACACATTCACACACACATTCATACATGCACCTCGTTATTTTAGAACCATGGTCAGATGACGAGGAAACACCTGAACTGGCACCCAACGCCTTCAATAGACGTCGGGACTTTGGATCCCGATCAGATTTATCGTGCACCAGTCCCGTATACACGCCAATATTTTTTTATGGATGGTCTGGACGACTTTTCTAGTATTTTGTTGCGAAGCTAGCAATCCTCCGATCACAAGATCCCTACTTTTTACTTTTCTTAGTCAAGTCCGTCGCACAGGATCGTACCGGGAACCCACTGATTCCCACCTAACGCATTTATCCACTGGGCCATGGAGGCCTCGGTCGGTAGAGTGTCGAGCTCGTATTCGGATTTGGTTTGGTTTGGTTACTTAACGTCGCAATAGAGCTGCGCAGTGGGCTATTGGCGACGGTTCGGGGCCTATCTCGAAAGAAAGACCCGGGAACGATGCCTCGTATTTTTGAACCATGGTCAGATGACGAGGACAACACCTGAGCTGGCATCCAACGCCTTCAATAGACGTCGGGACTTTGGACCCCGATCAGATTTATCGTGCACCAGTCCAGTATACACGCCGTTATTTTTTGTGGATGTTCTGGACGATATTTAAGTATTTCGGTAGCGAAGTTGGCAACCCTCCAATCGCAATATCACTACTTTTTACTATTCTTTAGTCTAGTCCATCGCACAGGTTCGAACCGGGAATCTTCTGATTCCCAGCTGACGCCTTTATCCACTGGCCCGGAGAGGCTCCGGTTTGGCTTTGGACTCAGCACCGATGGGAGATGGTTCAAATCTCGGCGTGTATGTAGCGAACTGATAATCAGAGGGTCGTAGGATTCGTTTCCATTGTCCACCACAAATAACTTGTCGTGTAGAAGGAACTGGTGCACGTTAAATCCATCGTGATCAAATGTCCTTAAGTTCATTCAGCTTGCGTGGTATGGACTAGATCGGGTGTTGACCTTGTCATCTGACCATGGTTCTAAATTACGAGGTATATATTGGCTATGTTAATGTTCTTAATTGAGGCCAGAAATAAGCAGCCGTAAGTGCATCCATCCAACTCTAAATGTGTTATAAATAGTCTAATTATTCTATATTTTGATATTTGACCTAAAGTTGCAAGTTATTTTTAAAAATCTAAACTTGGTTATCTCTTAAGATGCCTAACCGCAACAATGCTGTAAGAATATTTTTCTATTCTATTATTTAAATTACGCTATTAAATTAAAATTTAAAGTTTTCACTGTAATATAGTTCAAAAGGTATTTTGAAGAAATAATTAAAAATACCTTTTTATATTACATAATTTAAATGTTAGTATTTATAGAGATTGTTGTTCAAATTTAACTCTCTACTGGTCACTTCTAATGAGAAATATGAGGACGCAAAACATAACAAATTACATGCCGCGTTTTTTAAAATTAAATATTAGTGGAGCCGCCTCTTAATAGTGTCGCAGCATTAAAAGTATTTGTTTTAAGTTGGCGAGACATTGGCTGTTGTATAATTGGTACAGATGTAGTATAGGACATTTGGCGCCGAATTTTTTTTGGCGTGTTTTATAGTGGCGATAAATTTATAGTATGGCAATCCCACCTGACATCGTTGGTATTTTCCATTCTTGTTGCGACTTTCAATCTGGCAACCCTATGCTATGTTTAACGGCAATGTTTCGTCACAAAAAAAAACGCGCCAAATGTCCTATACTACATCTGTTCCCGCAATTTAATTATGCGTTCATATTAGTTTCTTTTTTCTTTTTAATATAAATTTAATTGTAAACACTTTTTTTGTATAAATTTGTAGTTGAAATTTCTACATTAATTATTTGTGAATTTCAAAATTAAACATCAAATGGCGCGAAAGTGGTATCGCAATCCAATAAACTAAACTGAATTTAAATGCGTTACTCGAAAAAATTTAAATGCGTTACTCGAAAAAAAAAATTGCAGTTAATGATAATTTTTATGGGGCTATATTAAATATATTTAATTTGTTTTCAAGCAAGTGTTTGGAGATATTTACATAAAAGTAATTTTTAGATAAAATGCTGAATAATCTTATTAATAGAAACTTAAATTATCAAAATTTATAGATTATAATTAAACTTGCTAGTACTTGCAATGTTAACTGATTTTATAATTGTGTTTGTTTCGTGTGCTATAAATTATTGTAATGATCCTCTAAAGCAGTAGTGTAGTCTTAAAAGTGTGTTAACACTCCAATTAATTTAGAGTGTATTGAGATAAATTAACGTGTAAATCTGGATTGCGCATGAAGTTTTTTTAACGGTGACACTTCATTAGTAACATCGTCCCGCTATGTTAATGTTATTCCAAAGCAAATATCCATCATTCACACGGGTATTGCTACTTTTGCATTGTTAGTGACGGTTATTGTTACTAATGCAGTGTTACGAATGCAATAACGACGTTCTCTCGCGTTAATTTCTCGACAGCATATGCTTTAGTCATGCATTCCGATTTTAAATTTGCAAAAATGTATTGTTTTTACAGTCTTGCTGTACACGTCGCAAAATAGAAGCTTCTATGGGCTTCCTTTTTTTGGGAATATTCATAGCTTCCACGGTGATATACTTTATGGCTGTTGATCCTAGTTGGAGACAAATTTCAACGTTTATGGTCATGATGTCATGCATAGGCACTGGATTTTTCTTCCTATTTGTAAGTATATAATCATTTCAATTAATGCGCATCTAAGTTCCGATCTTAACCAAATGACCTTTTAACACTGTCGGTGCGGTACGGGGTCAATTGACCCCATGTTGTACTTGTGAATTGACCTTCCGCACTGAACGTGCTAAGGAAATGGCGGATTACATACTTAAATTTCAACACTTTATTTAAAATTAAAGTGTAGAATATCAAAGCTCGGTAAATTCCTAGTGTACGGTGCCTCCTTGGCGCGATTCTGAAAATTGGCGATAAAGCCTTGGGAAACAACGTGAAACGGTGCGATAAAAACAAAATTAGGGTTGCCGTGCATCATGATATTGCTAGGAAGTCATAAAATACTGTTGCCAAAATATAAAAATTATCGCCCATCAATTGTCGCCAAATCACATTTGGCGGGGGCACCGTATACTAGGAATTAACCCAAAGCTCTATTAGTTTGCAAGAGTGTCTGTGTAAATAGTTTTTAATGCGAACTTTTCAAACCAGAGTGCAAAATGGCTAGATATTTTTAGTATCAAACTATCGCGCCTCTTGGAATCCAATGCCTCTTGTCCCGTCACCAAATCTTGCAGCTCTATTTTTACCGCTTCGTTCCCGGGTCTTTCCTTCGAGATCCAATATCCCAATGTGTAGCTCAAGTGCGACGTTAATTAATCAAAACCGAAACATTTTAACCGCTTCTGTCAATTTTATCTAATTTACCATGCGAACGTCGTTCCGCTTAATGAAACACCAAAAGCACCTTATTTTTCTAATTTTTTCCCACCTCGAATTCGATTCGCCTTGGACCGTTCCTCTCGGGCACAGCGCGAGCTCTGCGGTGTTAAAGAGGTGTTTAGTCTTGATATTTTCTTAAGTAGAAAATGCCTGCATTAAGAAAAATGGTGAGTGTTTTGTTGTTTAAAGTGGAATAAAAATCCCTACTCCATATGAAATAAGTAAAGGGCAAATATGCCAATTTGGGATATACTATAACATGCTGTGTTATATCCCAATTGTGTAATGGGCCAACACTAAAAGGGTTCAGCTGAGTGGGATTAAGCATTAATAAGTCACTAAGGAATTAATATACAATTATTTAAGAATTATTAGTCATGCCATTAAATATACTTCATTAACGTGAACTATTACCATTTGAATAAATTAATTCTCAACTAAAAATAACTTCGGAATTTCATGAGTATCCCATTTTTAGTTCAATTAACAAATTTATTTTTACTTTAGTATATTTAATAAGTGTTTTTATATTTTCTATCTAACTTGCTATATCTTGTAAGAGCTTGTGAAATGTTTCCAATAAATTGTATTTTTTATTTATGATATTTATCCATAGGCTTGTCTATATCCAACTATTCCTATTTATGGCGATTATGGTGAACCTACTACATGTGAGAAGGTGTGTGCATGCTTGACGAAGTCCTTCTGTTGTCGAACTTCAAATGATCATGCCTATCTTTATAACAAACCACTTACATTCAAAACTATAGAACTACCTAGTACAGATATCACTGAATCGAGTGCAACCGATACTACTGCTCAATCGCCATCACCAAAACCAAAAGAAGAGATTGAATTTTCTACATTAAGTCGGCAGCAGCAGCAGCAAGAGTCATTCGTGTCCACTGTACAAACCGATCCTAAGAGTGCAGAGAGAGACCAAGAGACCAAACTTTAAATGTTGGTGCTCGGAAAATGAAAGGTGGAAGACTTGATGTTTTTTGATCCTCTAACGAAATGAACTTTTGAACTGCCCAACTTATTTTTTTAATACTAATTGGTTTGACTTGAAATAATGTATAGTCATTGTCAAGTCAAACCTATTTGTTATTTTAATGTAATTTCATTGTCTAGTTTTATTATCTGGATGTTGTGTGATGTTTTAGAAAATAAAATTTATTTCAATGACAGTTTGGTTTTTAACGGATTTTTCTGTGAGTAAAGACAGTGTTTTTGTATTGTATGAAAGAACGACGCAGTTAAACGAAAGGTTGGGTAAGGTGGGTTAAAATGGGTAGGAAAAGTGCAATTTTTTCCATTCAAAGCTATTTTTTCATTTTTAAAAGGCTATTAATATAATATGGGGTATTTTTCTCTGCAATGGGTTCGTTGACATAATCAAATGTTTCATATTTTTTTAAATTGGTAACATTATTTCTATAAACTTTTCAATCGCTGATTTCATATTTTTTAAATTTCTAAAATTTTTAGGTTTTTTTTTATACTTTTCAATTACAGATGGGGTAAAATAGGTAATCATTGGCATGTCATGGAGTTTTTCAAATAAAAAGGCTCTATTAAAACAAATTTTTTAGTCGAATTGGTAACTTGAATAAAATAGAATAAATATCAGCCATCTGTAAAAACAAGTCTTAACTCTATATATAAATAATCAGTAAAAAAAATCGGTAAGACTTTCTAAAAAATAGGTTAAACCGCCAATTTAAGAAACTACCTTTGAAGTTATTTTTTATCTAATTTTTATTTTATTAATTTATACAATTTTTTTTTTATTTTAAATGTATTAAAATATCGTCTGCGGAAAGTATGAAAGTAAACCAAAAAATTATAAAAACAAACGTTTTATTTCGAAATAAAACGTTCGTTTGTTTTATAATTTTTTTTTATTTACTTTCATACTTTCCGCAAACTATATTTTAATACATTTAAAAATGTTTTTTCAGTGTTCTAACATAACCAAAAAACGTCGTTTTTTTTTATAATCTAAATGTATTTTTGTTGACAATTTGTTTTAGAAAACAGGTATGCAACTTAATTATATTTACATATAAACTGTATTAAATATATCGTAGGTGATTCTCATAAGCTTCAAAATCATATTTTTTTCGAAAATTGTTAAAAAATTTCAAATTTCCTAATTTGATTACCCGTTTTACCTCTCCTTGCAAATCATTGATAAAAAGCTAAATGAAATAGATTTTTTCTATTTTTTTCGTTGTAATATATTAGTTTCTTTTCTATACAAATAACAGGAATATTGTTAAATAATTCGAATTTTCTAGTTAATTATAGAAGTTTTTCCCACGTCACACAATCATAAGGTTTTTTTTCTAAATTCAAACAAATCGACTTTAGGACTTATTTATATTTGTATATTTTTTAGCTGGTTTGTAGCCATAAATTTCTGATAATGAAAGTTAATTATATTGAAAAGCAATTAAAATATATTCTTTATTAAATCGCATATTTTATTTTGGCACTCGTACTAAATTGTTTTGCTCCCCCCACCATAAGCACAAAGTCCTCTTCGAAGGGAGGGCTCAGTGGATTAAGGCGTCAGCTCGGAATCCAAAGGGTCCTCGGTTCGAACCTTTGCGCGGACTAGACTAAAGAATAGTAAAAAAGTAGTGATATTGCGATCGGAGGGTTGCCAACTTCACTACCAAAGTACTAGAATGTCGTCCAGAACATCCACAAAAAATTAACGGCGTGTGTACGGGACTAGTGCACGATAAATTTGATCGGGGTCCAAAGTCCCGACGTCTATTGAAGGCGTTGGGTGCAAGCTCAGGTGTTGTCGTCATCTGACCATGGTTCAAAAATACGAGGCATCGTTCCCGGGCCTTTCCTTCGAGATAGGCCCCGAACCGTCGCCAATAGCCCCACTGTGCAGCTCTAGAGCGACGTTAATTAACCAAACCAAACCCTCTTCGAAGGCATCTGTGGCACAACCCTATAGGTCCCCTGTTGTCATTTACTGGGGATTTGGTTTTTGGTTTTGGTTAATTAACGTCGCACTAGAGCTGCACAGTGGGCTACTTGTAACGGTTCGGCGCCTATCTCGAAGGAAAGACCCGGAAACACATACACATTCACACATGCACCTCGTTATGTTAGAGCCATGGTCAGATGACGAGGAAACACCTGAACTGGCTCCCAACGCCTTCAATAGACGTCGGGACTTTGGACCCCGATCAGATTTATCGTGCACCAGTCTCGTATACACGCCGTTAATTTCAGCGGATGTTCTGAACGACTTTTCTAGTATTTTATAGCGAAGCTGGCACCCCTCCGATCACAAGATCTCTACTTTTTTTACTTTTCTTTGTCAAGTCCATCGCCTACGATGGAACCGTGAATCCTCTGATTCCCAGCTGACGACTTTAACCGCTCGGCCACTGAGGCCTCCGAAATTGTAAGGACTCGAGTTTGATTATCGGTAAGTCCAACGGAAAATCGAGGCCTCCGTGGCCGAGTGGTTAATCGCGTCAGCTGGGAATACGAAGATTCGTGGTTCGATGCCAGGCAATGGACTTGACAAAAGAAGAGTAAAAAGTAGGGATTTTGTGATTGGAGGGTTTCTAGCTTTCGCTACAAAATACTAGAAAAGTCGTCCAGAACAACCGCAAAAATTAACGGCGTGTGTACGGGATTAGTGCACGATAAATCTGATCGGGGTCCAAAGTCCCGACGTCTATTGAAGGCGTTGGGTGCCAGTTCTGGTGTTTCCTCGTCATCTGACCATGGTTCTAAAATAACGAGGTACATGTATGAATATGTGTATGAATGTGTGTGTGTTCCCGGGTCTTTCCTTCGAGATTGACCCCGAATCGTCGCCAAAAGCCCACTGTGCAGCTCTAGTGCGATATTAATTAACAAAACCAAACAAAACAAAACCGTGTTGTGTCTTCACTGTGTTGAACTCGTCGTCCGAAAATGGTACTAAATTACGAGGCGTATATTGATTTTGTTCAGGCTCTTAAATGCGGCAAGACATATGTAGCCGGAAGTGTATTCATACAACTCTGATATAAATAGCCTGTTCGGTCCGAGTTTGATATTGGTGCTTGTGTTAAAGTCGAAAATTACTTTGGAAGAACAAAACGCTTTTACTCTTAAAATGGAGAACCCGGACAATACTGTAAGAACACTTTTCCCATCCTATGAATTTAGTCTTTAACCTGCTAAATTAAAATTTAATGTTTTCGCTGCAATAACGTGCAAGATATATTTGAAGAAAATATTAAAAATTATTTTTATATTGTAAAGTTTAAATGTCGGTATTTATGGAGATTGCTGTTGATATTCAGCTCTCTATTTGTCACTTTTAATGAGAAATACGAGGACGCAAAACATAAGAAATTGCATGCCGCGCTATTTTTTGTCTATTAAATATTAGTATCCTTGCCCGTTATTAGTTTAGCAAGGTAAAAAGTATTTGTTTCACTATTGTGAGAGTGTCTCTTATAACTGAGGCTTTAGCACTTTTAAATTAATCACGCAAGTTTAAGTTATAAAATCTCGTATTCGGTCTTAATTAATATAGCATATTTTGGAGGTCCGACCTCTTTTAGAAATCGGAGCCCCAGTTGCTCAGTTGGTAAGGCGTTCAGCTACTAATCAGAGGATTGGTGGTTCGAATCCGGGAAATGGACTTGACATAGAAAAGTAAAAAAGTAGTGATCTTGCGATCGGAGGGTTGCCAGCTTCGCTACAAAAATACTAGAAGTCGTCCAGAATATCCAACAAATTATACGGGAATGGTGCACTATAAATCTGATCGGGGTCCAAAGTCCCGACGTCTATTGAAGGCGTTGGGTGCCAGTTCAGGTGTTTCCTCTTCATCTGACCATGGTTCTAAAATAACGAGGTGCATGTATGAATGAATGAATGTGTGTGTGAATGTGTTCCCGGGTCTTTCCTTCGAGATTGACCCCGAACCGTCGCCAATAGCCCACTGTGCAGCTCTAGTGCGACTTTAATTAAGAAAACCAAAGCGAATTGAATTGGAGGTGGGACGAAATTGGTTGGTTTGGTTTTATTAATTAACGTCGCAGTTCGTCTCTTCAATTCGATACATGCTGATTTTCGAAAAAACTTTCGTCATTTCTGGCAAATTAAATTGAAAACGCTTGTCTATATTTGCAGCTTAAATTTCCAAATTTAAATCATTGATGTGTTTCCTAGTGAAACAATGTAAAAGTGATACCAAAATTCAGTAAGACTTGAAGGGGTTTTATTAAATGGAATTTAAATGTATTCAGAAAGGTAATTTTTAATATTTTGCCTTTTATAACTTGTTTTTATGGGGCTATATTCTATTTAATTTGTTTCCGGGCAAGATTTCGAAGAGATTGACATAAAAGTAATTTTTAGATGAAATGCAGAATAACCTTATTAATAGAAACTTATAATCTATTAAACTTTGATAATTTAATTGAATTTGCTAGTACTTGCCATGTTGACTGATTTTATAATTGTATTTGTTTTGTGTGCTTTACCTTATTGTAGTAATCCTCTTAAACAGTAGTGTAGTGTATAAAAGTGTTAACGCTCCAGTTAATTTGGGTAGTATTGAGCTAAATTAACTTGCGTAAATCTGGATTGTATAGGAATAGTTTTTTAAAACTACATCTCATTAGTAATATCTTCTCGCCGTCAGTGTTATTCCAATGCAAGTATCCTATCATTTTGAAGTGTATTGTTGCAGACTGATGCAGTGCTAAAAGTTGCCAGAACGCCGCTTCCACGCGTTAATTTCTCTACACCATATGCTTTTAAGTAATATGTTCTGATTCTAGATTTTTAAAAATGTAATGTTTTTGCAGTATTGCTGGTCACGTCTCAGACTAGAAACGGCTATTACCTTCTGTTTTTTTGGGATAGTGGCAGGATCTATGGTGATCTACTCGTTGGCTTTAGATGGGACAATTGACAGTAAATGGAAAGAAATTACTGTATTCGGGGTCTTATTAGCATTCGTTGTCTTTACATGTTTCTGTGTGTTTGTAAGTATATAATTTCAATTATGGGTCCTCAACAAGTTATTTAAAATTGAAATGCAGAATATCAAAGATCTTAGTTTGCGCAAGTGTCTACACATTGTATAAATAGTTTTTAAATGCGGATCTTTTTAAGCCAGAGTGCAAAATGGCTAAATACTTTCAATACAAGTGTGCAACTTTAAATCCTATTCCTGTTGTATCATCAAATCTTGCAACTCGATGTTAACTACTTCTGTAGATCTTGTCTACTTTACACTTTGCACGCAAACGTCATCCCGGTGACATTGTAACAAATAATATTTTGTAATCAATACTAGTGAGTTTCGTTCAAAAAAAAAATTAAGTTTCGAACCTGCGGATTCAGCGCAAAGTGGTGACCACTTGTGATAGTTTTCGGACTCGATGTTGTATTTCTTTGCATTTTAAGGTAGAGATGTTTAGTCTTAATAGTTGCTTAAGTAGAAAGCATGCGGTGTTAACCAATAGAAGAGGCAAGTGGAAGAAAAGGTTAACTAACATTTTTAAAAAACTAGTTCTCGTGTAGATGAAAGCTTTAAGAACATGAATCTTTCCTCAATTGTATGTCTCTGCTTTATTTAGGAAGATACAGAGAAGTAAAAAGCGCATTTCACTTAAAATGGTTCGATTTCATTAAGCGAACCTAAATGCCAAATGTAGGAAAACGCGCCAATTTTGTTGGAAAGTGATTTTTCTCGGTTAATTCCTTCCATTTGCCTCTTCAATTGTGTGTATGTGTGCTATTCAAACACTAAAACGTGTAGCTCGGTGGAATTAAGCATTGATAAAAGTTGCTAAGGAATTAATATACAATTAAAGAATTATTAGCCATGCTATTAATATACTTCAGTAACGTCAACTATTGTCATTTGAATAAAAATAAATGCATAGGTTCTCAAATAAAAGCTTCGGAATTTCATATGACTATCCCATGCTTAGTTCAATTAACAAGTTTATTTTTACTCTAGTTCGTTTAAGTGTTCTTATAGTATTCTCTAACTAATCTTGTAAGAGCTCGTGTCGTCGAAATGTTTCTGATAAATTACATATTGTATATTAGATTTTTTTTCATAGGTTTGTTTCGACCGAAATCTTCCTATTGACTACTATGCAGAGGATGAACCTTCTGTGTGTGGGTTGGGAAGGGTGTGTGCGGGCTTAAAAAAGTGTTTATGTTGTTGTTGCCGAACTGCAAACGAGTCTGATGATCAGAATAACGAACCACCTACAGATGCCACTGAAGAACTACCTAGTCCAGATATCACTGAATCGACTACAACCGATACTACTGCACAATCTTCACAAACAAAGGAAGAGATAGAATTAGCTACATTAAGTCGGCAACAGCAAGAGCAATCAGTGTCCACACAAACGGATCCCAAAAGTGCAGATGATCAAGAGACCAAACTTTAAATGTAGGTGCACGCAAAATGAAAGGTGATGGACACGAGGATGTTTTATCCTCTAAGAAAAGACTTTTAAACTTCCAATTTAATTGTTTTAAACTTTTTTTAATACTAAAAAGTCAGACTCGAATTAATGTATTGCCATTGTCAAGAAAAAACCTCTTTGGTTATTTAAATGTAATTGTGTTTTTTATTGTCTTGATGTTTTATGTGGTTTTAGAAAATAAACTTATTTATATTAAAGTTTTCTAACAATTTTTTTTAAATGTTAGAATAAGTGCTCTGTGTGGTACGTAAGAGACTCCGTTAAACGGAAGGCTATTGTTCTAGATTCGATATCCAGAGTTATACTTTTATCGCAATTGATTGGTCCAGGTGGAGAACTGTCCATCCGTAATGATTTTTCAGAAAAATAAGTTTCATGTCTCGTAGATGACTCAAATTGTAACTGTTTTTTATTTGAATTTAAACGGAAAGCTTCCATTTAACCTTGCAGCGCTCGAGCTTCTCAATGCAAGTTCTTTGACATTTTCTTTTATAACACTAACATTTTGTCTGTTACGACAATAAATGGACCATATTACACAGTATAAGTTTTATAAAATATTCTATAAAAGTTTTGGTCTGTTTTTGTTGCTACTGGTAGTTTCTTTGAATTTCTCGACGATTACCAACATGCTGGCTACAAAACGAATGGTTGAACACTAATAAAGTAACTATGGATGTGAAATATCTTACCCAATATCATTTGCATTTATTGTAGTGCTTCGATTTTTAAATTTATTGCTTTACAATCATAAGAATTTATATGTATTACTAACAAAGGCGTAACAATAATTTATACTTGCGCTTTAAACTTTTCCGTAAGGTACTACCTCTTCAGCCCATTTAGTTTTCCACATCTTCAGTGGTGTTACTAGAATCCATTCTTTCAATGCATGTTCTATTTCTTAATAAGCCTCCAATCGTTTGTTTTTGTAGTTTCCACTGACCACCTACACAACGGCGCAGAATGCATCAACACCAAACTTTTATAGAACATTAAAATGAAGACTCCAATTTTTATTAAAAATTCTTTTATCAAACTTGGCCATTACATTATCAAATTCCTTTGTCAAACTTATTTTATAGAACTTGTTCAAAGAATTTTGATGGTGTGATTCCGGCATAAGCCGACAATATAGGTAAAGGGGCACGTTCAGTTCAAGTAGACGGTTGACTCTGTTGGAATCGAGTTAAACTTATTGCGAAAGATTTAATTTTTAATAAATTATGGAAGGATTCTTAATTCGAATATAATCTTGAAAAGTAACTTGAAATTTGGAGCCGCATCGACGCTGTTTAACTGCATTTTCTTTGCATATCCGGGCAGTTATGAAACTGTCGTATCAATAGTTTCCCATATTTAATATAGACCTCCGTGCCCGAGCGGTTAAAGGCGTCAGCTGTGAACACGAAGATTCCTGGTTCGATCCTAGGCGATGGACTTGACGAAGAAAGATAAAAAAAAAAGTAGTGATCTTATGATCGCAGGGTAGCCAGCTTCGCTACAAAATACTGGAAAAGTCGTCCAGAACACCCACAAAAATTTAACGGCTTGTATACGGGACTGGTGCACGATAAATCTGATCGGGGTCCAAAGTCCCGACGTCTATTGAAGGCGTTGGGTGCCAGTTCAGGTGTTTCCTCTTCATCTGACCATGGTTCTAAAATAACGAGGTGTATGAGTGTGTGTGTATGTGTTCCCGGGTCTTTCCTTCGAGATAGACCCCGAACCGTCGCCAATAGCCAACTGTGCAGCTCTAGTGCGACGTTATTTAACCAAACCAAACCCATAGTTAATATACCGAATTTAAAAAACAAAGCTAGTTCGAAGTAAAAAGTTATGGTTGCTAGGTGCATATATTTAATCATAAGGCCCATTCTACACGAACGAGAAAAACACGCGTGAGCTTTTCAGATGGCTCGGGGATTCTAGGATAGCATGTGCCATGGCCATGACCTAACACACAAAGTGGGGTTGTGTTATATCTTTTAAAATATTGAATTGGTATTCATTAGTTATACGAATTAGTATGAATACAATTATTGTTGGATAAAATTCTACTATTCACTCTCGTAATCTGACAGTGCTCATATCCACCGTGTATAAGGGATCGGTGTGCACGTTAAATCTGATCGGGGTCCAATGTCCCGATGCCTATTGATGTTGCATCGGGTGCCAGCTCAGGTGTTGTGATCGTCATCTGATCATGGTTCGAAAATACGAGGCATTATTTCTAGGTATTTCCTTCGAGATAGAAAAATACGAGGCATCGTTCCCGGGTCTTTCTTTCGGGATAAGCCCCGAACCGTCGCCAATAACCCACTGTGCAGCTTTAGTGCGACATTACTTAACCAAACCAAACATATTAATTTTGCACAATGATCAGATGACGAGATACTATCAGAGTAGATATCCCATGCAACTTACCTAGACGTGAAGTCATTGGACCACGATCAGATTTAACGTGCACCACTTCCCTATACACGGTGAATATTTTTTAGTACGCGACAGGTATGATTATGACAACCCTCCGCTCCGACTATCAGATATCTGCACTCTTGCTAGGAATAGAACCCACGTCCATCTGGTACCGAGTCCTATGGCTTCACCATCGGTTTACCACCGGCCGCTTAAATGAATAGACTACAGTAAGTTGGCAACACTGGATGAGAATTAAATCCATAACTAAACACGCAATGTTATGTCTGTGAATCTTATGCTTTTAATTTTAAGAATATAAATAATATTTATTGGGATAGTTCATAACGATTTCTGTAGGTATTGACAGTTCTGCGGTTTTATTATCCCCCGATTTGAAAGCTTTTATAAAATGGAATAATATCTAATATTAAAGAATGCGTTATATATTTTGCTAGTATGATTACAAATATTTCTCAAACATAAATTTTCCAAAAATCATTTTCAAAAGTGGCTTGATTTTAGATTTTATAAAAATTGAGTAATTGTCAGGCATATTTTAAAAAGGTAATGGACCGTTACTGATATAAATTGAAGGTTCTACTCCGAATATCGCAACTTATCTAGCAAAAATGAATGATATTAGTATAGAAATTGATTTTTTTTATTTTTAAAGTGGCACTTAATCCTTTAATTGTAGATGTAATTTATTGTCATGATATTTTTAGGTTAATTGTTTAAGTAAATAAACGCTTAATCTTGTTTCCATTTAAACTTTTTAAGTTAAGAAATAGTTAATGTATAATAAGCATTGATCTTCAAAAAATACAGCTTTACTACAAGCATTTGACTAAGTGATGTTCAATTAATATATAGTATTATCTTTCATTTGTTAATTATAATCTTTTAGAACTATGTACATAAATTATATGCATGGCAACAATTTCAAATATATTACATCCATTTAAGGGCATTTAACTCTTTCAACCATTCATCCTAGTAAAGTTTTTTCTGCAGCTGTACCTAAGTAAAATAAAAATTAAATATGATTTATTTTTATAACTATTTAATTTTTTTTTAATTTTGCTTTTTTCTTAATTATATTTAAAAAGTTAAATTTATTTTATGCATGTAATTATTATTGCTTTTTATACATTTATTGCAAAATTGAAATTAGTATGGTAAATAATATTTCTTATTGTATGATTTTTTTAAAAATAAATTTGTAAAGAATTTTTTTAATATACATGTATAATACATTGCTATTTTTCCTTAAATTACAGTCAAATCCAGCAACACTAAGGCTTCATGTCATCAAATATGTGTAAAATACTCATTTAACTAATCAATAACTTTCATCTTTGAACAGAACACATTGAAAAATAAAAAGCATTGTTAAGAAAATAAACAGGTTTGTTAATATTTTATTTTTTAACTTTTAAAAAATCATCAACATTTCAATAATTTTTGTTTTATATTAATATTGTATTTATAATATTAAGATATCAACTTATTAAAACTTTTTTATGTTTTGAATTGTGTTTTAGTTCATTTCAATGCTAATGTATAAGGTTGTTATTTTTATAAATTTGTAGATAAATAAACCATTTTTAGTAGCTTTGATTATTAAATTTGAACATGGTTGCTAGGTTGGTCAGTAACTTATTAAGTTTATATAATATTTATTGCCTAAATATGTAAAAATAATGTGTCTACATAAATTGAAAGAATATCATCAAAAGGACAAGACTGAAATCTGGACATGTTTTAAGAAAGACAAAAGTTTTTTGGTTTTTTTAAGAATAGTTATTACTGATGAGTAAAATTGTTTAACTCTCAAAGTTGTTTGAATTTTCATCTTGTTTTTATTACATTAGACAACATGATTCTTATTAATAAACAAAAGTATGCATTAAAATATTAAGCTTGTAATAAATGCTGTGCAGTTAAAAATATTGAACATAGGATAGCTCTACTCGCATATTTATATTGGTAGAGCTTTAATATTTTTTAAATATTACAATTAGAGTGATTCAGCCCTGTACAAACTTGCAATGTACTTAATGTTTTTCTAAACAACTGTTTAAGTATTTGTTGAAACCAAAAATACTGGTTGCATTAGAAATTGGTTGCAAAGGGAAAAAGAGCTAAAAGCACTACTTGACAATTTATTTTAGCATGACAAATATAGTTGTAGCAATGGAAGTTAGATATAGTTGTTAATCTGTCAATTGGCTTCAAATCATCAAACTGTGTTGCCCAATCCAGAAGTAACAGTTAGAGATTAGCAGTTAAAACTATTGTATCAATTATAGGAATACTTAATTAGATTTGTTTTTGAAAATTGTACCATGGTATTAAATTGTTCAATATTTCTACCTTTTTACTTGAATTGTTGAGTAATTTTGTTTCAAATACTAATATTTTTAATATATTTTCTTATATAAACTTTTTAGATTTTTTTTTAACCCTAGGTATAATTCAAGTGATGTCTACAGAAAAAATCAATCCTACATATTCAGAACCTCCACCTCCATACACAAGTACTCCTCAAAATGGACCTTATCCCACACCTGGACAGTATGGTCAAAATGTTGGTAAGTGATTCTTTTCCATTTCTATTAAGAAATCCTATAGTGGTAGTATACAAGCTGTAAAATATAAATTAGCCATTGGAAGGGCATGAATGGGTAAAAATAAAACAATGGTTATGATGCAATATGTACTGGCTGAAAAATATACAAGAACCGTCAGCAATAATCGATGCACTAAGTATGATAATGAACTTATAAACAGAAATTTGTGAGATTCAGCATATTATTCTGCATCAGTGGTGTAAAACCTGACAATCTCATGCAGATACTGCAATTCATGGAATTAAATTTACAAGGGCACAAAGGATAGCTTATTAAAAAATATTTCAAGATAATTATTTATCAAAAAGACATCTACATGTGTATAAATAATTACTAATGTGTATACCTTTTGATATTGAACAAAAGTACTTATTGTAAAGTAGTCAAACAATCTTGATTTACACAAGATGAAAACAGGTAGAAATTGTATTGGATTTTTTATGCTAAAAACAGTATTTGTAAAATCTAGTTGTTCCTAAATGGATTGTTTAAATAATCTGGTTGTTTAAATAAATTGTATTAAAAAATACCACTTGGTCCTGAACTCTTACAATTATTTCAAAAGTGTCTAGTGTTTATATTATAATTTTTTTTTTTAATTTTATAGCTGCTTACCGAAATATGTTTCAAGGCCCTATGCATCCACCACCGCCTGGAGGTGTTCCTGTATTCCCAATGGCTCCTGGTCAGTAACTTCAAAATTAAGAAGTTGAATTCTTTAAAATTATCTCCGCAAATTTTCCTAGTTTTATTGCTGGCTTTTATAAAAACTGTATTAAATATTATTCAGCATGTAAGAAGTAAAAATTAAATTTGAATTATTAGAAAGTAATGAATTAGTAAAATAAATAAATTATACCTATTCATTCAGAGACATTCTTGAAAAAAAATTACTCCAATATTATTGAAAGTCTTTGCATTGATAGACTTAAAACAGCTTGAGAATATAATTGAATATTTTGACAAATAAAATGAATTAAACAACTAATTTTATTAGAAGAATGCAAGCATTTAATCAGAATTTGTAACATAAATTTGAAGAAAAGACAAGTTGGTTTTTATACATGGTGAATTATTTATAGTGTTATACCTATTCGATTCTTTATTAAAAAAAAAATCCTCTCATTTCTAGACTTTAATATTAATTTTGTAATAATAGTTTTTTTTTCTTCTAATTGAAACTCTCTTACATAAAGTTTTGTAGACTTTCACATAGTTTGTTTAAAATTTAAAAAATCTTTGCTTTTTTTAAAAAAAAGTGCAGACTCCTATAATCCCTATTTTTAATGAACTTCTCCTTAGGTTATTATCCACAAACGTCACAGACTGTTATTGTAAATGCTCCAACAGGTTCTCAAGGCAAGTAAATGTTTATTTTTCTATTGTAATATTCAGTTATATTAGGATAGAGATGCTGTTATTTGTATAAATCATCACAATATTGTTTTTATACTTACCGAACTACTAGTCGTATAATATGGGATTTTCAAGTGTTAAATATGATTTTACAAATGTATGATAGATTGTACAGATTATATCTAATTTCCAATAGCAAAATGGCTGCTTAAACAAATAAAATTTGTCAAACTCTATAAATGAGGCATTTCATGTCCTTTTTACTCTTTGACAACAGATAGAAAATATATGTATTTATCTAGCTTTGTTCATTCATAATTATAAATAACAGGCACGTTTTGATAAGGATTTTATCTGAAAAGTAATTTTATACCAATATTTCTAACAACATGCCTTTTTACACACATTCTTTATTTTAATAAAAATTAATTTTAATTTAAACCTTACATTAATTGTTATAACTTATATAAAAATGTAACTTAACTTTTGTGTAATATTGTATAAATTATTAAAAAAATTGTGTGAATCCTATGAAGGGGACAATGCAAATTTACATAAAAAGGTTTTGTTGTACAAATATGAAGATTAGTAATAAAATATAGTAATAAATATAAAATATAGTAATAGTAATAAAATAAATTTTTCTGAAATTAATTATTGCAGTAAAATCTTTTAAAAAGTATATGAATAAATTTCCAAACGTTAGGAAATTTGCTCTGTAGATATCTTTTAAAAGTCCTTAAAACATTTTTTAAATAACCTGTGCAAATTATACCACATTATTTCATTTCCACATTTTTTAGCAATTTGTGATAAAAAAAAATGTGCGAATACTTAAAAATTTAACTGTTTTATCAGAAATATTATGTGAATAATGTTTAATATATACTTTATAAAAAATAAAATAAGAAAAAGAAATAAAATAAGAATAAAGTAGAATTTTTTGTTTTATTTTATGCAGAATGAATTTATTGAACATGCAAAGATAATATCATACAATAAAATAAGCTACTATGATATTTTCATTTACAAACGATCATTCTCAAAACGTTTATTTTGAATAAATCTATTTAATGTTCTTTTTGGTGTAATGCATTTCTATTCTTTTCTTGTATACATTAGTATTTATTAGTAAAACAGCCCATTGTTATAGTACTATGCATTTTTACTATTTTAGCTGGGGTTCAAGCAGTTACAGTACTAAGTGTACAAGAAGGTAGTCCTTATCCAATGCAAGTTACCTGTTCTCATTGTTCGGCTCATATCATGTCAGAGACAACAGCATTACCTGGACTACTGACATGGCTTTTAGCTGGCGGCCTTGTTCTATTAGGGTAGGTATACATAATTTAAAAATATGACAAATATTAATTTTGTGCAGTCTTGGCTTCAATTGGCTACAAATTATTTTAGCTAAACATTGGCATTAAAAATTACATTGAAAAGGAAAATTTTTAACTCCTGACACAACGGGAGAAATTGCAAATTCAGTTAAATAACACATCAAAGTAGTTATTAACTGCTGCTTTTTAATTATTGTTAAGCATATTTGACAACTCGATGATTAGAGATTTGCAATTGAATAAATGAAGCAGTAAACAAAAATCTGATCATTGAATACTTTTTTTCCTCGAATTGCATTTAATTATTTTTTCATCAAATCTTTTTTTGTATGTATTTTAAGGTTTTATTTATAATTAAGAATTGTACATATGTACTTTACTTCATTTGAATGTCTATCATCCATTTTTGAGCAAACTGCAATTATAATTGTTTTCTATGTTTGGGTATTTCTAGTTACTTAAACGTTCAGTTTCTTTGAAATTTTCCAAAATGAAAGTTTTGAACCTTAACGGGCCAATGTGACATTCAATTGTAGTTTATTTTTTCATTTCATATGTAAGTTTGTTTTTTTAATAATGTATGCATACTTTAAAAAGTATCTATTATTTTACATTTAATTATTTCATCTATTTTATGATTAAAGCTACTTGTTATTTTTCAGCTTCTAATTATATTAGGTATTTATTTAAATGCAAATAATTTATTAAACTATCAGGTTGATATGCATATACTTATTTAGGTGCTGGGCAGGCTGTTGTCTGATTCCATGTTGTTCTCCTGAATGTCAAGATATTGAACATCGTTGTCCAAACTGCAAGCAACATTTGGGCACATTTCGTAGAATTAACATTTGAAGGCAAGAAAACACAAATGTTTGGACTTTTCATACTTTGCTGCAAGACATTTGACTAACAACAAAATGTGTTATATGTAAAAGGACTATTTTTTATCCATTTTATTCTAGTGAAGTGAAATAATGTCCTTAACTTATACATGTAAATATAAGTAATTGTTAGATTTACATGTGATATTTGATAATGTTTATGTCAAGTATACCATTATTTATTTTGCTTACTTTGTGTCAAATATACAATTCGATGTTTGTACATGTATCATAGCCAGACAAGTTTTGCATGCAACTTTTTGCCTTTTCGACTTTGAATGAGTGTGCCACTTTTGCAGAACTATATAATACATTGCTCATTTTATGTGCAACATTTTTAATATTCTGATTATCTCTCGGTATACTGCCTCAAACAAGATGCGTATAGCTGAGCTTGATTTTAATAATGTGATGCATCACTGGATTTTTAATCGTTGATCAAGTAGTTTTTGGCTTGATGTTAAGTTTTATTTAATTGTTAATGTAATGTCGCTATAAAAAAACAGTCGTAGTGTATTTGTTTTATTAGAATTGTAATTATTAAATCAGCATTATTAGAATGTTGACAATAACATATCACCTATTTTTTCCAATTGTCTTTAACTGTAATGAAAATATTTTATATGTTTAACCAAAGACCTGGTTACTACAATAGGTTCATTTAGAATTTTATACCGATTTAAAGTTATCAGTATAATCAAATATTTATCCATCATATACGAGGCCTATTATGCTAAAAACTATTAAGTCTTAATGGGGTTTAGCATAACAGGCCTTATATACAGTTGTATATTTCACATACAACCTACACAATTTCTAAGGGGTAATTTTCTGTACTAATTGATGTGGCTGTACTTCAAGTTTGAATTATGGCCCATTTTCATACAAGTGTTCATAGTATCTTGTACGTACAGTGTGTGTAAACTCTTTTTAGACATTTTGAGTTCATTGTAAGGGGATTTTCAGTAACCATTTATTTAAGTTTTAAAACTCTTCAACTGCCTTATACAGATGTCTAAAGTATTTTGTGTGTTTTACAAGGGTAAAAGTGAGGATTTTTTTATACACTTCTGTTTTAAATTAGTAGGAATTTTACTGTGAAGGTATATACACTTCTGTTAACCTTCACAGTTACATTCTACTAAGGACTGGGATACTCGGAAAACGCCCTTCCTACTTTCTCCGTTTCATATTAAATTGCTGCGGTATTTCTCAAAGGGCTAGTCTTGAACTCAATGTTGAACTGTTCGGATCAATGTGCATATATTTAAATTAAAAGAAAAGTTCAATAGATGTCTAAAAAACATATGAGGATTAAAAATTCTGATAATTTTTTTAATGAATTTTTCTATACTATATAACATATCAACTATTTTTCTATATTTAACAATAACTTAAACTGAACAAATTTACCATGAATAACATTTCATAATTAAATACGAGATTGATATAGCACGGTTAGCTTACTGTCCAACTTAACACCAGGCAATTTTAAAGATTTTTTTTTTATTCTATTGGGAAATGTTGGGCATTTGCAGTTACACAGAATATTGTAGCTAGTTCCGTAAATAAATTATTAAAATTAAATCTAATGGAACAAGGTTGCTATATATTATAAATCTAGTCAAATAAGCTAATAGCACTATTATTGTTTTATTTTTGTTATGCATATTCATTTTACTATTGAATATTCAAAGCTTTAAAGAACACTACTTTGCTGAGTAGAGAGTAATTTATTATCAGTATTTTAAAGCATTTAAAACACTATAGTTTTAGTACACCAATGTTATTTTACTTTTGTGATATTTATTTACTGTTTTTCAAAGTTAGATTTTTTTTTTCAAATTTAGAAGATTTTATTTTTTCTTGTACTTATTGTATTTTATTTATGTAAATACTTATTTTAAAAATTTCTAAATTTTGTTTTTTTATGAAAATTTATATATTTGTTTCTTGTTATTTATGTGTTTACACATAATCATTATGTGTAATAGTGTTTTAGTATTTACGTGATTTTTTAGTATTTATTTTGAATCAAATTTTATTGAGTCAACATAAATTAGGGAAAAATGACCCATTCCATTATGTATTCTTGTTGAAATGACTAATCCATTAACATGTACCTAAACATATCTTAATTAAAAGCAAATGTTGCAGTGATTAAGGGGTGCTAAAGTTGTGTGTTTTGGATATGATCTTTTAAAAGTTATAATCAATATTTACATTTTTTTAATCCATATTCTTGGCCAATGATAAATAAAAGCATAGGGGACTTTGTAATTAAACTATGAAGGTTTTTTTAATGTACATAAGAATCTTTTAATTGAGTTTAATGTTGATGTTTAAAATTATTCAGTGTAGTTCATTACATAAAAGAATTTTTCATTTTTGCCAGCTTAACTTTTATAGATAACTTTTTGTTTATTTTAATTTTAAGGTATTTTTCTGAATTATTTTATTTTTAAAATGTTAGCTAGTTTTCCTTTTTCTAAATAAAAAAATATTAAATATTTAGTTAAAACAAATCTTTTTAAGAGCATTCCATCCATTTTATTCTCTTGTGATGAATGTTTTCTAGGATTTTTAAATAAAAATAATGAACAGCTGCAGATTTCAAAGAAAATATCTTAAAATACTATATTCATAAAAAAAATTATGAAACCTTTGATAAAATCTGAAAAAGTTTCTCTACAAGAGTTGCTTAGCTGTATTTTCAAATTGCCACAAGGAATTTAAAATAAGAATCTTATGAATGGTATTTTGATCTGAAAACTAACACATAAAAAATATATACAAATTGTAATTTTGTATAATTTATACATGCCACTTTGCTATTATTATTAACTGGATCATTTTAAAAACTACCGACTTTAGAAATTTATGAACATTCGTTTATAATATTTATTTTCCTGTCCCATTTATCTGGTTAACATCTTTACACCTCCAGGTAAGTTGGGTAGCCTGAGTGTTAAAAATCCCCTCAAGGGTTAGTTTTAAAAGCTTATTATTAGTTTGGTGTTTGAAAATCATGAGTTTCTTTCATTGATTTTTATTTTTAAAACTATTTACAGAATATATGATTTTGCAAATAGCTATTATATTTATATAGCTTTTAATTTATTTATTTAATTTTAAAATGCAATATTTGTATATTTAGAACTCTTATTGAAAACAAGTCCTGTCACTATCTCAAGATATATTATTTAGTGCACAATTTGTTATATGATTACTAATTGGATTTCTTGAACAAATAAAATGTGCAATCTGTTTTGTATCTTAAAAAACATTTTGCAAGTTTTATCTTTTTTTTTTTAATGAATTCAGTTATTTATATATTGATTTAAAAACAAAATTTGAAAATTTGTAATTTTTTTGCTAATTTTATTTAGGAGTTGATTTTTCTTAGAACTCTTCATTTAAACTTGTTTTTATATATATTTATTAATTGTAATAGTAAATTAGATCTAAAATACAATATTTGAAATTTTCCAAGTTAAATTAGATAGCAAAGAAAATAAAAATCTTTCATGCATAAATATTAAATACAGACACATTTGTAATTCTAATTTTTTAAGCATACTTATATAAACAATATATTTTTATCTATACCTTAAGTATTTTCTTCACTATGATTCTTTAGTAAAATGTTATAGTTTATCATTCAGTTACTAGTTGGCATATTTGTAAAACAATACATATTTAGCAACTGTTAAAGTTATTTGTATGCATGCCAGTTTTGCAAAAGCCTTTGTTGAATTATACTTTTGATAACAATATTGCTTAAAAATATAGAAATTGATGTATACAAAGTGTGATTTTAACATACATTTTAATTTAACCAATTGCTTTTTAAGCTATACACAATAAAATAGAACTTTTTTACCTTAACTTGCATGTGTCAATTTATTTCTTTTTACCAAAAGTATTGAATAAAAGATTAAATATACCACAATATTTCCGTTGTAGTGTTTAGTTAAAATTTAATCTAATAAATAAATTGCAACCTGTTAATTATTCGCAACACTCATGTTGTATCTATTCAAACTATTATTTAGTAATGCATTTGACAACGAAAAAAAAAAGTTAACTTCTCTGCATTGGACATTTTTAGCATCTTGTTGTTTAGCCTACATCCAATAAATACTGTTTGTTTTTTGCTACTAACGATAATTCAATTATTTTTCTATGAAGGTACATCCAAAACCACATTATCATTTATGAAATGCAATTACTTTTCCAATTCCCAGACATTCTAAAAAATGCTTGATACAATTTCGGAAAGTGATGTCTTAAACCTGTACCTATGTTAAATCACTGAGCTATGCTTTCATGAAAATGTGTCAGGCATTCACTATATTTTTAGGATTATCACATTTTTATCCAATTATGATTTATTCAAGTTTAATAAATGAAACAAGTATTTTTTTTCACTAGTTTGTAAAAATTTAAACTGATGTAGTTTTACTTCTTGCTACTTATCATTTATATTGTAGACACACTAAAATGGTTACAAATTACACCACAAAACTTAATCCGACATCATTCAAATAACATGGTCTCCAATAGCATTTTTACAGATTGACCATGTATTCAGATAAATAATGAACAAATTAACAGAACTAGTTCGGTTATATAGATTGCAAAATATGCAGGTGAATTGAAAGTTGTTCCAAAAAACATTATAATAAAGTACTGGGTGTTTGTAATTAAACTGACACTATGCAGTCCTCTATAGCTTGATCAAGCAACTGGAATAGTACCACACTTGGTAGAGGAATTAACAATGACACAGGAAAGAAGGGTTCTGACGAAAATGCAGTGAAACATCATGATTTACCTAACACTTTTTCTCTTCCCTGCCAAAGACATCTACTACATTCAATTGACCATCATTGCCATGGACCACATTTTACGACGTGCACAGCATTCCATCATGCAGTTGGTTTGGTTAAATAACGTCGCACTAGAGCTACACAGTGGACTATTGGCGACGGTTCGGGGTATATCTCGAAAGAAAGACCCCGGAACACATACACATTCATACATGCACCTCGTTATTTTAGAACCATGGTCAGATGACGACCATCATGCAGTTGAATCTAATATATTACAAGGAATATTCATCACAGTACACGTATATGCTGCATTTCGAGGTATCAAGTTTGGGACACTGCTAAGATACACATTGGACTTTAAATAACTCAACAACTGCAACTCCTTTTTATATTATGCAGCACCACATATAACCTAATTGGTGCGTTTTAGAACTACCCCCTCTGCAGAATTTGCTCAGGTTATTAGTTGCTTTACCAAGGGTGGCGCTATTTTGGTTGTAGATGATCTACAGATGACTGACTGAATAGTGTAATTTTAATTACAAACACTGTATAACAGTTTCTATCAAAGTAATTTTTTTAATTATAATGTATATGTATGCTGGCTATATTACCTATTCTTTATAGTCTTTCATAGTTTATTATTGAAAGGAACTCTAGCCCTTCACCTGATAAATTATGTAATGTGTCCAATAATATATTTTTTTTAGAAATCATTTTTACTACTAAATTATACGTTTTTAAATTAAAAAAATTCTTTCATCAGACTTATTACTGGATTGCTTTTATTTAATCATGCAGGACTTTTCTTAATTTTATGTTACCATATTATATATAGGTCAATAGATAATTAAAGTTGTAAGAATCCTTGAGCAAATTTGTGAAAAAAAAATTAAACATTTTAAACTTCAAAAATAAAAAAAAATCTATTATCTTCTAAAAAGTATTATAATAAAGACACACCATTTGTTCATAATTTAATTAAAAACATTGAAAATATGTACACTGAACTTTAAATAAAGTTACATAATTTTTTTTAGATTTCTTAATTTTTAATATAGTTAGTATGCTGCAAAATGTTGGACTTTTTCCAAAAAAAATGGAAATTTGACTCTTGTGCCATAAAACATCAACTCAATTAAAGCCTTATTTTGTTTCTAATTATGTTAGTAATTCATCTATATTTTCTTCCTCGATTCTATGATACTCTAAAAGATGACTACGTAAAACCATAGTAGAGTGAAAAAGGCTTCGGCACAATTTACATTTGGAGAGAAGATCATCAGAGCTTGGTATATTATATTGAAACCCACCATAATTTTGATTTAAGGACATACAATTAAAGTTGGTAGAATTTATATTATTAAGGCAACTAGACCTGTGTGATATGGAGTTTGGATCAGTAGAGTACATATTAAGAATTGGTACTGATTGAGAAGCATATTGCACAGGTGTATTTTGTGGATACAAGAACTGAGAAACATAACTATCTTGAAGCAATTGGCACTTGTCTGCACATTTATCCATGGAATTAGGAAGACTGCAATCATACATTACAGCTTGGTTATCAGTAATATCAATATGAGAAGGCATAATTTCCTCACTAGGATGAGGTTCATTAAATACTGCTTGGGCTTCAATATGTGTTGCAGAACAGGTTAAATTAGTTTGAGGAATTATATGATTACAGTTATCCACAATAATTTCTTGGTTTTCAGTTAAATTTTCTTGACTTTTGTCACCTTCATAATGAATTTTCATATGGTTCTTTAAATCTTGTTTTTCTAAAAAGGTTTTATCACAGGATTCACATTTGTGAGACTTGTCACTTAAATGTCTTTTCATATGCTTATGCATGTTGCACCAAGCCCTAAATGTTTTATCACAGAATTTACACTTGTGTCTTTTAACACCTAAATGGAAGTCTAAATGAACACGATATCCACTTCGTGATTTAAAAGTTTTCTCACATTTGTCACATTTAAATGGTCTTTTTTCACTGTGCACAGACATGTGAGCTGTCAGAGCGCGTTTTACTCGAAATAACTTCCCACATTCATTGCATTGAAAAGGCATTTCTCCAGTGTGCCTACGACGATGGCCTATAGCAGATGATAAGTGTATAAATTCTTTTTCGCAGAAGCTGCACTTGTATGGCTTTTCGCCTGAATGAACTCTATAGTGCACTAGCAAAGCTGCTTTGAAACGATAAGTATTTCCACAATATTCACATACAAAGGGTTTTTCTTTTGTATGATTGTAACCATGTCGCTCTAGTTCTGGCTTAGTTACAAACTCTTTGCCACATTTATCACACTTAAATTCCTTTTTTGGATTTCCATGAACTCGTAACATGTGATTTTTTACTGATGATTTATTGCAATATTTCTTACCACAAATTGTACATTTATTAGGATTATCTTCTTTGTGTGAAGCCTGTAATTAAAAACAAATAACAATTTTAAATTGTGCGGAATATGCTTTAACATAATTTTTGTATTATAAATGAGAATTTTTTTTTACAGTAGTGAATTTTTCATTAACTTATATTTTGAAAATCCCATTAAAATATTTAATTTTGTCAAAATTCTGACAAGACTATCTAATTTATTTAATTTACTCTATTAACTTGAGTTATATTAATATAAAATAGGCACTTATTTATGTGCTTAATTTTAAATAAAAGATACTTTACCTACTTTAAAAAAAGCAATGCTCAAGTAAAACTTTTTGCAATATCTTAACAAAATACATCCCTTTCATTACAAATGTAGTTTTAAATTTAATATTCATATAAACCTTAATAAACATGATCAAAGAAATTGGTGATCAAGAATTCTTCAATTAAAGTCAATGGTTGAATAAGTATAATGGTTACTTGGCATATAAGCCCGAAGTAATTTTTTTATTTTAAGAAAATATTTAAATTTACTTTTGTGAAAAACACAATTGGGTTTTTAATTTTTTTGCCTAAGTTTGATTGTAAATTTTTTAATGCAAAGCTTTTTAAAGCTATGTTTAAGAAAATTAATAATGGAAATAAATTTGTATTTACCATATGACTTCGGAATGAATATCGCCAAGCAAATTTTTTCCCACACACTTGACATTCAAAGGGTTTTATACCAGTGTGACGACTCTGATGTTCTTTCAATCGCTGGGAACTAGATGCCACATATCCACATATAATACAAGAAAACCTATGGAAGAATGAACCAAGAACCTATTAGTACAAATAACCAGCTAGTAAATAAGGATATAATACTACATAACATGTTTTATATTAATACATTTATTTATGTTACTTAAAAAAATAAATTGGTAAGTCTAAGTAAAACTGGCTTGTGTCCAAATGTACAGTGGCGGCTCGCCCACTACAACAAGTACAGCAGAGCTGCACCTAAATTCATTAGTGTATTTTAAAACTAAAATCAGATATTTTACTAATTTTCTTAAATGAAGATAAGAATTGAAAATGAAATTTCTACGGTAGTAAACAAAATCTCCGATAAATAGCAAGCATGTTACCGTAATGCACAACTCAGGAGGGGAAAAAACTCCATTCATTAAAAACTGCAGCCAAAAAGCGAAATCGGCTGCATCGTTGCCATGGCAACCTCTACGTAGTATGGAGATTCCCCCCATGCTAATGCACTGCATTTGTGAGAAGGTACAGCCGAAATGGATTTTCTTGTTTTAGCTGCACTTGAGGTTCGATATGCTGATTGGCTTTTGGGTGAAACGAAAACTTACGAGAATATCTCACAACGGAAATGGTTTTCGTGATATATTTACTGTGTGCTGTTGTTTCAGGACATGGTCCTGCTGTTGTTTCGTTATTTAAGTTAATATTAAAATTGACCGATTTGCATGTTTAAAAGAAAGCAGGATTGTTTTAATTTTCCAAAAATAAGTAAGTGTTTTCTATTTTTTTTGCATGTTATTATTTCGTAAAAATTGGCTGGAAACTTTGATTTGAGTAGTGAATAATAAAGAATTTCCGTTCGTGTATGAAGGAATTCACATGATTTCGGCTGCACTAACATTTTCGACCACGGGCCTCCACTGGGCTTGTATAAATTAAATATCCAACAAATAAATCCCTTTCACCTAACAATAGTACGTCACTAAACCTAGATTTACCACCTAAACGTGGAATGAAAAATTTTTATATCTAAGTCATTTGACCAATTTAGCTTTTTCTTTTCTTGATAGTAATGCATCGTAAAAATACTATATCATAAGCTAGAAAAAATTGCTTATTAGTGTATCCAACCAAATTATTTTCTCTATGTACTAATACTTTAATGTAATAATCAATTTAGCATTTGGTATAATATTGAGTCGGTTTTGATGCCGGAAATTCTATGCATCTAAAAGGGGATGTAGAAGCAGATTTCTAGATGATGAATTTTTACCTCATAGGTGTATATTACAATCCCACAACGCATAAGGCATATAATATGCACAATTCCCTATTAAATAATAGATATTGAGGTTTTAATATAAAAGATAAAAAAGAATAATTGAATGAACCAGCAATTTGATTACAACTTTGGTTATTTGACATGTCCATATTTTTTAGATAATTATAATTGATGTAGCCAATTGATGCTTAACTTCCTCAGTTGTCCACAAAATACTAAAAGTAAATAGTTGTTTATATAACACTAGAGTAAATGATATTAACAATACTAGCCTTTTTTTTAATAAATTATTTTTAGAAAGCTTAAAAATATATACATCAATGCTATAGATTTACAAACAATTATAATACATTTTTTTTATGTATTTGTATTTAAAAATGTGTGTGGTGTACATTAGGGTGGAGCGAAAAAAATCAAAATTTGATTAATGTAAAGTAATAGTGCGGAAAAGTTGCCTTTCGTATACATTATTCATCATGTAAAAGGATTTTGATAGCAAATAATATCTAGAGGTTCCCCTCAGGCCTTGAAATTTACCAATAATAGGTAAAAATTGAATAATGTTGTAACGCACTATTAGTCCAGTCAGCAAAGGGTTCGATTCGGAAAAAAAATAGGGGAAAGCTGGAAACAATTTTAATAGCTTCCAAAAAGTGTTCTGTATGATATATTAATTTTGCACCCCTGCACCACGCCGGCGTTGGCCGCCATCTTGGAAAAATGGCGGCCAAAATCAGTTTTTTGTGATTATCTCCTTATTTTTTAAATTTAGACAAAATATTTTAAATACAAAATTATTCCCTAAGTAATTTTACACAAAAATGCAATTTACATTATGTTTCTGCGATTTACCATTTAGACGCTAGAGGCGAATAAAGTGGATACTAAATCACCAAGTGCCATGAAAACTCAAGAAACCGCTTTGACAGGACGTCTTTTGTTCCTTACTTTGTTTAAAAACCTCTCAATACCTCATTCACGCATAATATTTTTTAATTAACTTTTTAGTAATATATTTCGTATACATAAAACTAAAAACTTTCTTTATGTACACTCCCAAAATTATTTACTTCAAGTCAGTTCCCGTATATATAAAAATTACAACTACGATTTTTTCTGATATTTCTTAACCTTCATATTATAGTTCGGTACAACAAAGTACGCCTCATGTATTTGACTCCAGCACAACTGGAGTGCTTTTTCTACATGGTAAGTAAGTATGTGTTGTATGGTGATCTTGCGATCTCACCAGCTTTCAAAAGTCATGCGTTAGTCTAAGATCATTACAGAGTACAATAATAATAAAAGTAGTAAGGTAAATGTAACAATTGAGGTCTATTAGGGAAACAAGCCTTGCAAACTATTCCGTGACTGAGTATTTGCACTATATTTTTCCAATTGCATCAATAGTTATTTGCATTACAACATTAGAAAGCCTTTAAAGAATTTATTTTTATTGGCAAAGATTATTTATTGTCCTTCCACACTGTGTGTTAGGTTTGATTAATTAACGTCGCACTAGTTACACACTATGAGAGTAAACAGTGGCGGCGATTCGGGGGGGCAAGGGGGGGCGGTTGCCCCCGCACTTTTTTCGGATGTTGCCCCCGCACTTTTTTAATATTGCACATTTTAAAACTAAATAACAAGTCAATTGTTTTACGGCATTGCCTAACCAAGGAAAATTTTTGAAGCCAATCCTCCCACCACCACAGGCATTAGGGAGGGGGGGGGGGGGGGGGGTCAGGAGTTTCAAACCCCTTTCATTGAAAGTCAAGAGAAAAAAAAAATTTGAACGAATGTGGTATCGTTACTCTTTAAAAATAATTCCTCATTTTAAAACTATAATAAATTCTTTATCTAAATTGAGCAGCGTCGTTTTCAGATTTCCAGACAGTATTCCAATAATTCATTGATTGGCGCCTCACATTTACTCATTCTGGTTTATTTTTCGGAAAAAGAAATAGCATATCTTTACATAGAAAATGCAACTGTTTGACCTTCAATTCAAAAAATAGATCAAATCCAGCTTTTATTTATGTCTATCTGATACATTAAAATAGTATTCGGTCTTAATAAAATGCGTTAAATGAGATGTTTATTGTGTAATATTGGCGCCGAACAATTGCGTAATCTATATGCCTGTAGATAGGTGGGTAGGGGTTGTCGAGAGTTTGACATTAATGTCTTTGTTTTGATCTTCGTCTGCTCTGCTTTTTAGCGAAATGAAGCGAATTGTGCAAAATTCAGTTTTAAATTACTTTAATAAAAAGAACAAATGTGAAGTTGAACATGACAGCAGCAGTAACACAAGCACTACCGTTTCCATTCAAGAAAGCTTGTCTGTTTGCAATCTACGCCACGGAATTTTCAACATCGCGCAAGTATACGTTTAAAGATATCATTATCTTGATTTGTAACATTTATATATCATATTTCGAAATCTTTTACATCATTCATATTATGCGATTGTACTTTAATTTAATTTAGCATAATTGTTCAATTTATAATTTAATTTATCATAATTGTTCAATTTATAATTTAATTTCAAATTATTATTGGAAAATTAATTCGAATTTCAGTAATCATTGATATTCGTAAATTTCGACTATTATTGCACTTCATCAAATGCGTAACGAGGGTACAGTTTAATTTAACCGTGAATAGATATATTTAAAAAACTTTTGTTTAAAGATTGATTATTCATACACAGATGATATGTTTTTGCTTTTCCCAAAATATCCATTTAAAAATAATAGTAATAATAATTCGACAATGAGATCTTGTTATATGATTTTGCTATTATGATTTTGGTTTAGATTTTTACAAACCCGAGTTGGAAAAATTTATGCCCAAAGATAATTTATATTATTAGCAAATGATAGGGAAGATTATAAATTGTCAAACTTGTAAGATTAAATTTATATCAGACCTCTGAACGGACACTGCATTGGAACATGCGTGCAATAAACCAATACTTTTGAGAGAACTGTTTAATATTACCTAATTTATAAAAAAGTTGAAAATGTCGATAAGCTGGAACTGAGAATTTTTAGCGCTGTTGAGTTGGGAATTTCTATCGTTAAGTCTGATTTGGTTAAATAACGTCGCACTAGAGCTGCATATTGGGCTTTGCCGACGATTCGGGTTCGGGGCCCATCTCGAAGGAAAAACCCAGGAACAATGCTTCATATTTTTGAACAATGGTCAGATAACGAGAACAACACCTGAGCTGGGCATCCGGCGGCGTTAAGCCGGAAATTTTGAATCGTTAAGTTGGGAAATTTCTTAATCGTTACCAAACAGATATTACAAGGAATCTCAAACTTTAAATTTGTTCTTTAAATTTATTTCCTAATTAGGGAGTGATTTATTAATTTTAAAAATAGTTATTGACAATTGTTAAATATAATTAATGACAATGATAACTGATGATGTTGTTTATCTGTCAACGTATTCCTGTTTACTTGAACGAAAATTAATAATTTTTTAAGAAAAAAAAGTGGTGGTGTGTTGGGAGAGATGTTTGTTGATTTTTGTGGGGGTTAAGGATTCCCCCTCTAGGTGAAGGGGGATAGATGCCAGATGCCTAGGGATTGAAAGGGTGAGGAGGGAAAATTTCCTCCATTTCTTTTTCAATACTGATACAAATGGAAAGGATACCTATCCCTTTGGAAGTCGGTTAATAAATATGTTAATTAGATTCTTGCAACAGTCCGTATCCTTCCAAAAAAAATTGGGAAATAATCGGTAACGGGTTAATAATCGACCTGGGCGTCTCGCACTTATTTTAAGTTAGTATCCTTTCCTTCAAATAACTCAAAATAGAGAGTAAATATATAAATATGCAATATTTATTGTTTTGGAGGTCAACATTTTTATACCCCCCCCCCCCCGCTTGTTTCGTCTTGATCTTGCCCCCCCACTTTTACCACCCAATCGCCGCCACTGAGAGTAAACACTGGGTGTAAGCAAACGTTTTTAAAAAAAATTATGTCATCATTTAAAAGCCAGGTGAAAGAAAATACTGTAGTATTTTTGTAAAATTCGAAGACATAATGCTAAATTTAAATGTTTCCTGAGTTTATAATAGGTTTTTTTTAATGTGTAATTCATATCCATTGGTTAAGTAGGATTTGATCAAGGACACTATTAGAAATTTTTTTTAACAGAAGCAAGCCATTTTGGCGGTCTTCCTCTTTTTGAACAAAGTAATACTTTTCAAGCAATCAGACAACTAAAAGTAATATAGTACTTATATTCATACTTTGAATGATAAAATTTAGCTCTATGGAAATATTTTAAGTTTTGAATAATAATTCAATATCAATATTGGAATTTAAAATGTTATTTGGATTGTAGAAGGGTGTTCCAAGTCGGAATAGTTACTTGGAAATAAATATGGAAGATTTATTCTTCAGCTCTATGGGAGCCCAATGTGAAATCTCTTTCAGAAATGGAAATATAACACTTATTTGCAAAATTCCTTCAGTAAAATTAACTTTATCTTAACGTCAAACAACCATTTTTGTTAAATTATACGTTCATAAGGTATAGAGATGTTTTTAATCAAAGTAAGGAACAAAAGACGTCCTGTCAAAGCGGTTTCTTGAGTTTTCATGCCACTTGGTGATTTAGTATCCACTTTATTCGCCTCTAGCATCTAAATGGTGAGTCGCAGAAACATAATGTAAATTGCATTTTTGTGTAAAATTACTTAGGAAATAATTTTGTAATTGAAATATTTTCTCTAAGATTACAATATAAGGAGATAATCACAAAAAACTGATTTTAGCCGCCATTTTTCCAAGATGGCGGCCAACACCGGCGTGGTGCAGGGGTGCAAAATTAATATATCATACAGAACACTTTTTGGAAGCGATTAAAATTGTTTCCAGCTTTCCCCTATTTTTTTTCCGAATTGAACCCTTTGCTGACTGGACTAATAGTGCGTTACAACATTATTCAATTTTTACCTATTATTGGTAAATTTCAAGGCCTGAGGGGAACCTCTAGATATTATTTGCTATCAAAATCCTTTTACATGGTGAATAATGTATACGAAAGGCAACTTTTCCGCACTATTACTTTACATTAATCAAATTTTGATTTTTTTCGCTCCACCCTAGTGTACATTGTCAATAAAAATGGCTATAATGATAAAATTTTTGGATCAATTGCTTGGAAGGTTAAAATAGTAAGAAGCATTAGTTTTAAGATAAGGGTGATGACAAAACATTCACATTTAATTAAAAAATTTCAAGTAATGTTTCAAGATCATTTTAATAGATATCTTTAACTAAATAAATTGAAATTGTAAGTTCGAATAAGTTAAACATAGCTTGTGGTTATAACTCTTATCTAATCAAATACTTGAGGATATGCCACTGCACTAAGGAAAAAATTATTTAATCTATCAAAAAATTAGTTGCTATCAAAGCAATCAAATCTTAAAATAGTATGTATCATTAAGAGATGAGAGCTAAAAACGTACCCTTTTACTTTAACCGGTGTTTGTTCTGCAGTGTCAACAGAAGGGGAATTATCTGCACTAGGATCATCACAGGATTCACTGTCTTCAAAATTACTGCTTTCAACATCTTGTGAGGATAAGTTAGGAATTAGAGGTATTTCTTCTGAATTTATCTTCTTACTGAAATAATGGGATAAAATTTCAAAATCTTGCCAAACTGTGCAGTAAAAGATTTACTTGAATGCTTCGAGATTATGACAGAAACATTTTATTAAAAAATAGGGTGTGTAAATACTTTAAGGTATCATTCTGTACTAGTTTGATGATGGTTACTACTGATACTTAATAAAATAAGGATAGCTATTTTGAAAATCTACATTTAAAGCAAATAATTTTTTAATTTGGTTTGCCATTTTAGATAGCCTCTAATGAGAGATATGGTATAAAACACTCATAAAAAAATCAAATAGTAAATAGTGTTTCTCGGGGCTTGGAAAGTACTAAGTAATCTCCAATGTAAAAACATAGCTTTAATACAATGTAAACTGCTTCGGCTCTGTGCAAGTGGCTAAGTTCTTGCGTGAAGGTTGTTTCTTAATCATGCTGTATATATCCCATAAAGAACAGAGGCTGATCTAGGATTAATTCTTAGGAGGGACAATGTAAAAATATTGATAATAATGGTAGGTTATATACAACAATTTTCTTGCATGTTTTAGACATCTTTATTACTAATAAAAAAAATAGATTTAAAATTAAAATTTTATATTTACAATTAATTAATACAGATCTATTAATTTACTCATACTTTAGTCTGATAATTATGGTGCAAATAGTAAAAAAGGAATGATTTTCACTCTGAAATTGTGTTTCATTCTGCGTTTCGAAGATATTTACACAGTAGAAAACTATTCAGGAAAACAAAATATATAGGAGAGTCAAATAAAGAGCTTTTTACTGATTAAGTAATACTGTGTAGAAGAGTTTGTTGTATGTTTAATTTGTTGTAGTATCATAAAACCTTAAAGTATCATAAGCATTGAAGTTATTGAGGATGTTTGTAGAATGGGGTGACCGCTCAAGCATTGTCGTTATCATCTGTCCATGGCGTTAAATTAGGATATACATATCGGTTCTGCATCACCAGTAAGTATACATAAGTAAGGTATACATATCGGTTCTGGGTTAATTCCTAGTGTACGGTGCCCCCGCCAAATGTGATTTGGGGACAATTGGTGGACGATAAATTCTCTAGCAATATAATGTTGTACGACAACCCTACTTTTTTTTCTCTCACAGTTTCACGTTTTGCAAAGGCTATGGCGCCAATTTTCAGAATCGCGCCAAGGAGGCACCGTACACTAGGAATTTACCCGGTTCTGCATCACAAGTAAACTAAAAGTAACCTATATTTGTGTATGTAGAGAAAACAGAAATGCGCATGAAACCTGTCAGCTGTGTGGAACATTCATTAAAAACAAACATTCGGATGACCCCCTGATTCAAGGATGATGGCCGCCCTCCGGGAAATGGATCAAGGATTCTATCTGGGGAGCTGCACTTCTTTCAAGGTGGTAGTTAAGGGGCTACCATCTGTAACTGAGTGCAGCCGGTTGAAAGCTGAACTCGGCTCTCATGGGTATCCCACCCCGCCGCGAGAGTTGTTCACCTGTCCAAGCGTGGCTCCAAGAATTCAGGAAAGTTCTTGGTTGAGCTACCACGCCAGCGAGGCAACAACAAAATACCGGCGCTGACCACCTTACTCCAACTCAATGTCAAAATTGAGCCATTCCGGAGCAGGCGCGGAGTGATACAATGTTACAACTGTAACTACTTTGGCCACTCCAGTGCCCAGTGCTTCATGACACCTCGGTGTCTGAAGTGTTAATATAAGTATTCCCTTATGAGTTAATATTATTATTATAAAATACTAAATTAACAAATTTATCGTGAGGGAGGTAGAAGGGGGTTGGATGTCCCCCCACTTCAACCACTGCTGAAAAAGGTTATTTTAAAGCATGTCTATAAAAAATAGTGAAATCTAAAGTATGATTAAGTTCAACATAATTGAAAGTATTGGCTAGCAGTTTGAGGTCTGAAATATTTTGCCTTTCCCCTCCATATCAATCTACATTACAATAAAACTAATGTTCCAGTAAAACAAGTGTCTATGTGACTTGGTGATTATATTTATAAAACTCTTTTTAAATAACTTTTGACATTAAAAAATGCTGTTTAAAAGTTATTAGACTTATTACAACTTTAATGTGAAATAGTAAGTACAAAGAATTGTTCATCATTTAAACATAAAGATATATCTTTACAAAATTACATTAGTCAATAATACACTAATTAAAAATTCTATTAAGGTAAAAAAAACTGTTTATTGCTCACTTTGCTTTTTTCGAAGGATTTTTTCTTCGTCGCAACCTACTAGATACAGATACAGACTCATCAGTCGATTGTATATCTGAATTCAATAATTGTTGTGCAATTTCATATAGTCCTCTTTTTAGTCTGAGTTGATTATCCTTCTGGTCTAGCAAAACTTGAGCCATTATGATTGAAATAATTTTAATTAGCCAGTCATGTTATATATTAAAAACTCTAAAACCCTTATTTATAAATTATCGCTTCAATTTTTTTAATTGCTATAAGCGATTTTCATTTTTATTACCAGTTAAGATTTAAGTTTTCTGGTTGCAATTTATGTTTACAACCAGATGAAACGAGTGTTAAATCTTTCGAAACTAAAAGTATCTGGATTAGTAAATTTACTTGACAATTTAACATTATTCGGAATCAAAGTTCCAGGCTCTTTTTGCTGTTGTTGTGCACAAGACGATCGTTGAAGGTATAAATATTAAAAAAAAAAGTTTATGATTAATTAACGAGCAGTGTTAATGACTGTCAACCGTAGAGCTGTCAACTGAACAGACAGTGCAGAAGATAACTTGCAAAACTGTTCTTGTTTGCAACGCTTGCTTAATATAAAATGATGGTGGTCAAATCAATTTTGCAATAAACATTGATATAATTGTGTCTATTTGTTGGTATTAATTAAAAATACCCAATTTTTTTCTAGTAATTAGTAACAAGTAATAATGCAAATAACACATTATGAATTTTTATATATATATACATACATGCATTTATTATAATTCCTTTAGATAGTAACAATATGTATAAATTTTTGCTTTGTAAATAATATTAATAGTTACTAAAGAAAAATAAATGTAATTTTTTTTCTTTTAAAGTACTTTTACTTCCTTTATGCTATAGCATAGCCACTGTCGAGTCTAGAAGAGAAGTGAAGAGAATGGAATTTGCGTAGGAATTCTTGACATGTTTTGATAATTTTTCTTTTTTTTTTCTCCTACCCCCCCTTCTGTGTGTACTTTCTTGATCGTCTGTTAAGTTAGTGATGTGTTTTCTTCTTTTGCAAACAATTTCCCTGTCAAAGTAAGTGATTTAATTTACTCAATATTGAAATGTGTATAATGTCTTATCGTTTTCCATATAAAAATATTTTGCTGTAATTTAAATCAGCCGGAAGTTTCGCATTCAGATGTATGAGATAGGCGAGTTTTTATGCATTTGCTTTTTCGAATGTAATGCTTGAATACATTGCAATAACAATCAAATAAATATATTTAATTGGCGATTTTTTTTGCCAAGGAAAGGTGTACACTTGGAATTTAATTAAGATCTTGAATGTTTTCAGAATTTATGAGATTTTCAAAACCTAATAAAATAATATTTTTTTTAATTGTAAAAAATTTCTTTTTTGAAAAAAAAAAAAGACTTCTGTAGTCTTCAGAAAAATTAAAATCTAAAAATATATTTATTAATTTTTAAAGTTATTAAGTGTAAGAATATATGTTACTAAGTTTTGTTTTCAAAGTCAATCTGACTTCTGAAATCTCACTTATAACTATGATTGGTCATAACTGAGATTTCAGACATGAAAATTATCCAGAATTTTTTAATTCTGTTCCTTATTGAGAATTTCCATTGTACTTTCGACTGTTGTTAATAGCCCGTTCTATATCTCTAATTCAATTTTAATTCAACCAATCAACCCAAACTTTGATACAAGGCTCAGTGAAAAACAACTATTTGTTCACACTTTTCCTTTGGCTGTACTGCACTACTACTACTACTACTACTACTACTGAACATAAATAGCTTGAATGTGTATAATTAAATATACAGCTTCAATGAATGTCTGGATTTGAAGGGCTTTAGTTATACTAGGTTCAACGCTAAACATTTTTTTCTCAAGTATGACTTTTTTCCACACTTTTCCCAATGCAAATTGATATTATTTCATATGTTAGACTCGGAGACCAAAAACGTTCATTGAGCAAAAAAATCGAATTCAGCATGTTTTGGCAAAAGAAAAAAATCGACAAAGCAAAATTCATGTTATATTTTAATATTTAATAATAATAATAACTTTTAATATAAGATCACAACGCATTGTAGTATTGAGGAAATACCACAACACAAAATTTTTTGAATGGTATGCCATGATGCAATATTATAAAAACAACTAAATAATTGACCTCATTGACAGACTTTATACTCACAATTAATCTATAACTGCTGAGAGCAACATTATTAAAATAGACCCATAGGGTAATTTTTACCTTTTTTTTAAATTTCTTATGTTATAAATGTAAAATTTATTATGCAATTAAAGTATTCTAATATTAGCAATATTCTCTAAAAAAAATTATGCTGGTAATTGTTATTAAATTTAAATATATAAATATTTTTTTAATAGTTGAAACTTTTTGAGAGAAAAATTTATATGTGTGATATTAGTAAAATTTCGCAGAAAATTAAGCATTTCCTACTTAAAAGCATCTAAAAAACAACCAGAAAAAACAAGACTAGTTATTTATGTAAACTACTATGCTATTTTGTTTAGCAGAATATTGTAAGTGTATTAAAAAATATAGGTATGTAACTTTAAGTCTATTTTTAAAAAAGCCTCATGCTTTTTAAATGGGACACTTATAATTGGGGGATTCAATATACATTGGTAGAAAAATTCAAAATACTATATTTTGAAATATATGTATTTAAAATATATGTATAAAGTGTTAAAAATGAAATATTTTTTTAAACGACTTTTTTTACATATGCGTAATACAGTACGTATTCACCGTTAGAATATTAAATTATAAAATTTTGCAACATTTTTTTTACTTATACAGCATTTTTAATATTACGGAAATTCTCAAAATACTGTAAAATGTTATAATTTAGTTACTAACGCTGAATTAGTAGTGTAGTATGCGTATGTAAAAAAGTTTAATTTAAACGTTTACCTTTTTTTTATTCGGTTATTGACATGTTTAATCTTTTAATCCATATATCACAAAATCTATTTTTTTTAATTCTTCATAAAAGCAAAACTAAGTAGTACGGGTCTACATTCATAAAGTTTCTCTCGGCAATTATATGTCCATTGCGAGCATAAAGGTCGGTCAATGTGGTCAATTATTTAGGTGTTTTTTATAGTATTGCATCATGGCATATCATTCAAAATGCTCTGTGGCATTTTTCTTATTACCATAACACGTTGTGGTCGATTTTTTCGCTAAATGAACTTTATTGGTCTCCGAGTCTAATGTATACATGAGTAAAAAAAATATGTTATCTAAAAATAGTTAATAAAGCATTATACAATTTTTGTTATTTTTATTAGCATATTGTAATGCAAATAACAAAAAAAAATTAAATGACAACTTTTTAATTTCTTTTGAATAAAATAAATTTCGAAAAAATTATTGTGACAACATTTTTGAATTATATAAGACATTTAGCAAATGCCATTTATATGGAAATTTGGTTTTTAAAATTAAATTAAAAATAGTAAGTTTTAAGTAAGTCGTAAAATATATTTGCTTGATAACTCTTATTTGGTTGCTGCTCACGGGTTCAATGAATGGTTCATGTGTCAACGAATGGTTCATGGGTCAATGAATTTCCTTCGTCAAGGGCTCCTTGAAGAACTGGTTATACTCCTAACTTCTCATTTCTCCAATGTTCTACAGGTTTTAACCAGGCTTGTGGGTGGGTCTAAATGGGAAAACAATATCTTATTGCTTAACAAACTCTCATTAGCATTTGACGACTATACTATGTACATTTCATGATTTTGTTTGGTATTGTGACTTTTAAACTCCCAGAAATGTTATCTATTTAATTGGACCTGTAATTTTCATTCAGTACCCGAGGGTTTCTTTTTTCTTGGAACTTGTTCTAGATAACTTCTATATAAAAAGAGCAGGTATGTATGTTTTAATTTCTATAAAATCTACAGTTTTACAATTCGATAGCTAAAATCTAGTACAAATCTAGATTGCTGAATATTTTTTACATATAAGTCAAGGATTTATATATGCACTTCAATGGTTTCCTTTCCTAGTGTCCTGTAAAATGTTTGTAAAAGTTTTTTCAAAAAATATGTTATTGTAAATAAGCATGTTTAAGAACGATCTAGTACTTTAAGAATGTTTATGTATGTTATAAATATATATATTATTTCACTAAAAAACACTTTTACACCTGCGTGAAAATGTATGTATATTCAGCTGTTGATATGAAATTATTTATATCATATTCAAAAAATATTTTAATCCCCCCCCCCCTAATTGTTATGGCACCATTTTTTTTCCCGCACATACATTTATTCATATTTAACCTTATTGCATATAAAATAAACATATTTTTTTAGTACATTTTGTGCAATATACCTTTCCATTAGAAGTCGGTTTTAACATTTCGGCAAGCTTATTTAAGCTTATTTGAATATAAATTAATATCTATAAATTCCAAGCAATTTCATTTTTACCCAAATCATGAGATTAACTAGCGATATAATGAAAAATAAAAGCATTAATACTACTAATAAATATTCCACAGAATAATCTGCTATTGTCTATCAAGTTGTCTATAACTCAATATCATACCGATTTGTATGTCTCTGCAATCTAATAGGTATAATGGCAAAAGGGGACTTTTTTCCTTTAGTAAAAGTTTCATGGAGTTTAAGCTAATGCAATGTATACAACGATACCCAAACACAAATAAACCAGGCCTATGTCCTAAACATTTATAAGGGCCTTACTTTTAATGGTTAAATGAGTTTTCCTTTAAAAAGTACATTAAATGTTTTTAAACAATAGGATATATATTTTCTATTTATCCTATACTTATACTTTACATGCTCCTCTTATTACAGTATTGTAAAAAATAAGTTTAAATCCAACCCACCCCCTTGTTATAATGAACTTAAATACTTTTTATTGATTTAATTATTTCGAAAAAGCTGTAAAAACGAAATTGTACTAATCAAAGGGAATTTTCAAATCCTTAAATCAATTTCTATATTATGAATTATATTGGCTCTTTGAAAATTAGTATTTGAATTTGCAGAGCATTTTTTTATTTGCTATATGCTATAATTTAATGTTTTTTTGTAAAGCAAAATTTATGTGGATATTTATCCAAATAAGAATCCTCAAGATTGGACCTCCCCGCAGTGTGGTCTCTATCCGTTACGCCACTGGCAATAAAGCCCTTCTATTTAGCGATATAAGGCCTTCTATTTAGCAATTTAAGGCCTTCTATTTGGCAATTTAAGGCCTTCTCTTTAGCAATTTAAGGCCTTCTATTTAGCGATATAAGGCCTTCTATTTAACAATTTAAGGCCTTCTATTTAGCAATTTAAGGCTTTCTATTTAGCGATATAAGGCCTTCTATTTAGCAATTTAAGCCCTTTTATTTAGCGATAGAAGGCCTTCTATTTAGCAATTTAAGGCCTATTTGGCAATTTAAGGCCTTCTCTTTAGCAATTTAAGGCCTTCTATTTAGCAATTTAAGGCCTTCTATTTAGCAATTTAAGGCCTTCTATTTAGCGATATAAGGCCCTCTATTTAGCAATTTAAGGACTTCTATTTGGCAATTTAAGGCCTTCTATTTAGGGATTTAATGCCTTCTATTTAGCGATTTAATGCCTTCTATTTAGCAATTTAAGGCCTTCTATTTAGCAATTTAAGGTCTTCTATTTAGCAATTTAAGGGCCCGCCCTGCTGGGCTTATAAATAAAAAAAAATGGTTGCCACTTGCCTCCGTTGAGATTTGAACCTGCGATCTATCCACTCTATCGTGCGGCTCTACGGACTGAGCTAAAAGGGCGCGCATTCTCCCTCAATACGATTCATATTGGACGTGATGGGTTTGGATAATTAACGTCTCACTAGAGCTGCACAGTGGGCTATTGGTGAAGGTTCGATGTCTATCTCGAAGGAAAGATCCGGGAACACATTCATCTCGTTATTTTAGAACCCTTGTCAGATGACGAGGAAACACCTGAACTGGCACCCAACGCCTTCAATAGATGTCGGGACTTTGGACCCCGATCGGATTTATCGTGCACCAGTCCCGTATACGCGCCGTTAATTTTTGCGGATGTTCTGGACGACTTTTTCTAGTATGTTGTAGCGAAGCTGGCAACCCTCCGATCACAAGATCACTACTTTATTTACTTTTCTTTGTCAAATCCATCGCCTAGGATCGAACCAGGAATCTTCGTATTCCCAGCTGACGCCTTTAACCGCTCGGCCACGGAGGCCCCCTTATTGGACGGAAACTTTAAATATTAATTTAAAAATAGCTAACTAAAATTTTAAAATTCTATCTCTCAGGTACACAGTTAGAGGTTGAATAATATTTACGTTTAAAATTTCAGACATTCCCTTGTAGAGGAAGGTAGTGTTTTGCCAGCCACAGACAGACTTTCTTTTATTATTATAGATTTAACATGAGTGTTAATACGAACATGTTTCATTATAATTTCGCTTTCGCTAATAAAAGGTATTATTTATTACACAATTTTATTGCCATTAGATGCCCCTCTCCACCAATTTGCCATAATTAATTGTTAATTTTAATTATTACGGAAAAATATAGAATAGCGTGACCCTGAGCTTTTGTTCGTTTAAAACTAGAAATAAATTGTTAAGAAAGATTATTACAGGCCTTTAAAGTGAAATTGCTAGTTGTGGCTCTCGGGTTTTACTTAAAACGTCTTTACCACCCTTTATTGTCCTTTCCGTTCTACCTGAAAATCAAAACAACACAGTTGAAAGTCACAGTCTAAACACCAGTTCAGAGCATGACAAGCCATGGCCACGGACAAGACTTCCCTTTGCTACCTTTAGCGCTTCAACAACAGCGCTCTTGCACTCATTTATCCTTAAAGTTATGACACTGTTTCAAAATCAAAATGAAAATAAATTTTGGAAAAAATATTTTTTATTAATTAGGATTTTTACCGTTTTTTTAAAAAACTTTTTTAATCGCAGCTTGACATCATTAGATATTAAACAAATTTCACGTAATTTTTAGTAGAGCTTAAATAACTCAGTAGACCAATTTTTCGTTTTGTATCCCTGACTATTTTTAAGACTTATTTTCAAAACAAATTTTAAAGGAAATTCATTTTTTTAATATTTTCAAATGTCGGAGGTGCACGGTTAAATACCAATAAAAGTTCATGACATAACATATTTTATAGTATTTATAAAAATGAATAACTTAAATTTGCATGCTATTTCAAGAAGTATTTGTAAAAACAATTTCCACAAAATAATTCCCATAACAACTATGGACTATTTTTAGAGAAAATTGCACAAGTTTAAGGTGACGGTAGGGAGTATGAATATTAAGGAAAAATTTATGAATTTTTTTTATGGTTTCTTTAATCACCCCAAAGAAGTCACATTTTCGTGCTATTTGAAGAAATGTTTGTGAAAGCAATTTTCACAAGAAAATTTCCCCAAAATTTTGAACTTTCAAGGTCAAAGGGCCACGGCTATAAATTGTTTAAATTTCATGCAATTTTTTGTGTGTAAGGAAGGAACTTTTCCGCTTTATTGCGAAAGCAATTTGAGAAAAAAAAATCGGCCCATCCTAGTCCCTATGCATAGTTTTTAACCTCACTCTAGGCGGCCCTGACTATATTTGATATGTAATCTTGTGAGGTCCCTATATTTGTATTTTTAAAAAATGTATTTTATAAATAGGTAAAATTTCATTGCACTTGAGTAGGTGCGTGCTATGCAAAATATTTGTTCTACATCCTGAAGAGAACTGGTGCAGAACTGACATTCAGTGTTCGATGAAGCATATATCAGAATGAAAAGGGATAATTGAACTTCAAGGTCTCTTATTTTAGGAAATTTTCTTCTCTAGTGGGGGGAATGAACCAGCTCTACTAGAGGACATTAGAAAAATGTGATGCGCCGCACAGGGCCGGATTTAGACATAGGCTGTAGCCTAGGGGCCCGCACCATACACCAAAAAACAAAATTGCGGAAAAACTATTTAAAAGGTTGACAATTCAAATTCTAATTAAAATAGTACACTACAATCTTTTTATGATAGAGACAAATTCTATTTTTCTTAACAGATTGTACATTGCAAATACACCATAATATTTTTATGTTCTTTTAAAAAAATATGTTTAAATTGTGATAAATACAATATATAGTTTTATTTTTTTTTAATATGGAAATCAGTTGTTTTTATTTTCTTACATTTGTATTTTGCTTAGAGCCATTTGAGGGTAATACAAAGACGAGTGCAATATTTTATTGTCATTTTCATAGATTCCAGAATCCCATTGCACCTTGCGCTTCCTTGAAATCGTAGATATTTTGTAACATAGCATTGGAAATTTACTGAAAACAACATCAAAATTTCATATGTACACTTAAAAATAATTTCTTTTGCAGCTATGGAATATATATATATTTTTTAAAAAATTCAACCGCCCTCCCCCTAGTTTTTCTGGAGATCAAAATTTTATGCAAAATATTTTTGACGTGACTACGTCTTTAAAGTCGGTCGGGGTACAGAGCGTTCATTGGCAGGCACTTGCGCGGCATAAAAAGCAGTGGCGTAGCCAGCATTGGGTTACTTTGGGTTAGAACCCCCCCCATAGCCAGTTTTTTTTTTTTTTTTTTTTTTTTTGAAAAATAACAAATGCAAAAAAAAATACACTTCTTATGTATGATTGTATCTTATGTATGATTGGCTGTATGATTGTCTTGCTTGTTTGTACATGTAAAAGGATACTTTTCTTAACACTTGAAATGGGGCGGCAGTTGAGCCGGAATTCACAGTGAATCAATCCAGAAATTGCTTGCTTTGAAGTAAGGTATTTTCCCTGACCCATTCATCTCCTACGTGCAGGCACGTCGCGCCGGGGGGAGTCCGACCCCCCCCCCCCTACCCCCCCAATAATTTGGAAACCCTAAAAGTTGGGAATTTCAAGGTTTAAAAATACCCGAGTTGGGAAAATTTATGTCTGAAGGAAGAAAATTAATATTTTTAACAAATGAAAGCAAAAACACCAAGGTTATTAAGGGAAAATTAGAAATTGTCCAACTTGTAAAATTAAACTTAAATTCGTGTATTTGGTTTCAGAGTTCACTGCACACTTTCGACCGATATGACGCTAAGGCTCTGGATGGAGTTGACAAATGTAGTCTGTAGCCGAGACAACGCCAGTGGCGGAACTGTTTTATAAATTTCATTGTATTTTTTATTGCGTCAAGCGAAAACAAATTTTAACCGTGGTATCGTTTCTTTAAAAAAAAAAATCCCACATTTTAAATATATAATAAGATGTTTAAATTAAGGAGCAATGTTTTCAGATTTCCAGCAGGCGACTAAAAAATGGTCGCATCTGCTCATTCTGTTGTTCGTTATTGTCAAAGTTATATTATATGTTTTAACGTTTAGATTATCATTTAAAGAATTTTAAAATATATGGCGTTGCACTTTACGCAAACGCCACACAGTGTTCTTTTTATTAAAATAACTTCTCTTTTAATTGTGTTAGGTGCGATTGTCTAAATCAAAATCTTCTCCTTTTTATTCGAAAATCACTTTTGTTTCATATAACCCTATTGGTTTTGCCTTCCACAATGTAAAATTTCTTTCAGCTAATATTCAAAGCGCCATGGCGCTTCGAATATATGGGACTGGCGCGTCAGTCCCATAAATTTATAGTCTCGTGTCTAGGATTTTTTTTGTTATTTTGTTTTGTTTTGTGATTAACCAATCACAAAATTGTGTAATGTTGACGCTGTGCGTTTCCTGTGTGTTTTTCTATAATTTTTTTTTTTTTAGTTTTTACCAGTTTCAAATAGAAACTTCCAGAACTTTCGATGGGTTCTTTTATTTAAATCACCCCTCGGATAAAAAAAAATCTCGGACTTCGATACGATTGCTACCAGTGTTGCCAGACCGTACGGTAATGGTAGGGGCGTACGGTAATTTTGATTTTGGTGAGCGTACGGTAATGAAGCGTACGGTAATGAGAATTGTACGGTAATTTCTAGCATATATGGATAATAGCACTCCGTGGGATAACAGAGATAAAGCAAACTGAGCAGTGAGCATGGTTGCATTTTTTTTCTACTAGGTGGCGCCACACACGGAGTAAAGAAGAAGGTGGAGGTGCGAACAAGTCTAAAAACCGGTTTGCAATGTGAAGTAAGCAATTGCTTAAAAAGTAGGAACTGGCGAAGTATTTGGCGCTATTCTAAAGCACTACTTTGTAGTACTTGGCGATAATTTATTTTATAATTTAAGTTACCTATGAATTGGAAATAATAGCATCCTTTATCGATTTGGAATTTGTACTGCATCCCACAACTGCACAAACAGTCATTTTTTAAGTATTAGCATGCGTTTTCTTAATTTGAAAATAGTGCACCCCTCGTAGAAAAACTACTGCAAACTAGGTTTGTTTGTTCCTAGTTTGGGGTTGCTAAGTTATGTCTCATGAAAACTCACCAAATCATCTCTACCTTTTTCTTTACTCCGTGGGCGCCACAGAAAAAAATGTATAGCATTACTGAAATAATTTGTAATCCAAAAAAATTACCCCCAACCCAAGCATAAACCTTGTATTAAAAGCATTAACTAACATAAACAATGCAAAAAAAGGCTTTTCAAGGAAAATAAAAATGTACGGTAATTTTCCCGAATGTACGGTAATTTTTGGGGCTAAATACGGTAAATTGCCTTGTCGTATCTGGCAACCCTGATTGCTACGAAAAATCTTTCAGTACCTATTTTCTTTACCTAATTTTATATGATATGTGTTTCGTTTTAACATTAACTTTGGAGGATTCTCTCTTTGAATACTTCTAAGTTTATTGAATTTATTTATAATAATTTAAATTCCTGTTTTCCTGCATTGATTAAATTCAGAATTAAAATGGTTATTAATAAAAAAAAATATAATTTAATTACTACTTGATAAATATGGTCATATTGATATGTAGATACTTTTTATTTTTGAATATTATTTTATTTATGTTAAGATTAGCAATGGCTGTTGGGTTGACACAACTGCCGAGTCCCTTTCACTCCCACTATTTACAGATCATGTTACATTTTCAGACCATGGCTGTATTTGTTATCCCTCCCCCCCCCCCCCCCCCCCCCCTTATGACTTCCACAATAAAATTATCCTATAAAAAGTTGATAAGTTGGAACTAGGAATTTTTAGCACTGTTGTGTTCAAAATTTCCAATCGTTAAGTTTGGTTAATTAACATCGCACTTAGAACGGACACTGCACTGGAACATGCGTGCAACAAATGTTGCGTGCCACAACGTTGGTTCGGGTCTATCTCTAAGAAAAGACCTGGGAATAATGCCTCGTATTTTTTAATCATGGTCAGATAACGAGAATAACACCCGAGCTGGTATCCGTACCCTACGCCGTTAAGTTGGGAATTTCGAATCGTTAAGTTGGGAAATTTCTTGTCTCAACCCCCCCCCCCCCCCCAAATATTTTTGTGTGACGGCACTGCCTACGTGTTTTAAGCTTTTAATTTACTTCTTAATTATAATTTATAAATAATATTTAATCAATTAAAATTATTAATTATAATTTTAATTTAAAACTACTGCTTAAATTAAAAAATATCATAATTTAAATTTACTAATTTAAAATTACGGTACAGATGTACTATAGGACACTGGGCGCGCGAGGTTATTTTTGGCGTGTTTTATAGGGGCGATAAATTTATAGTATAGCATTCCCACCTGAGATTGTTGGGATCTTCCGATTTTTGTGACGACTTTCAATCTGGCAACCCTATGACGTCATAGCGCTGTTGAACGGCAATTTTTCGTCGCCAAAAACAAAAACGCGCCAAATGTCCTATACTACATGTGTTCCAAAATTACTACTTAAAAATTATTATGATTAATTAAAATTACTAATTTAATATTATCAATTAAAATTGCTAATTTAAAATTATTAATTAAAATTGCTAATTTAAAATTATTAATTAAAATTGCTAATTTAAAATTATTTATTAAAATTGCTAATTTAAAATGATTAATTAAAATTATTAATTAACTTTTATTCAAATTATTAACTAAATTTTATTCAAATTATTAATTAAATTTAATTAAAATTATTAGTTAAAAAAAATCAAATAAGTTATTAATAAAAAATATATATTTGGTTTTGGTCGGACCAAAAAAAAATTATGGACCCCCCCCTTCGGACAATCCTGGCTACGCCACTGATAAAAAGTGTTGATATTTCAAATCCGTAACTCCAGGGGGAATCAGCCTATGGGAACAAATAACCTACGATCGTATAGAGGAAGATTGGTCATGTCGACTCTGTCGGTCATTAATACCACTGCTTTCTCTGACCCTTGAACTGCGTGTAGGTATAAGTCTAAAAAAAATTGGGCATACACTGGCCTGTTTTACCGTTGTAACTTCAGTTGTAATCAATGGGTCGTGGCGAGTGCGTACTAAAATTAAAGAGAACAGAAAGTTCTACAATTCGATTTAACGAATTAACAGTTTAAGCCATTTGCGTGAAAATTGTGTAGAGTGGAAAGTGACTCTATGAAACGTCTCTAGGAAGCCAAAAAATTCCCCCCATGGAATTTCAAGTTAAAATTTCCTACCAAAAATTGTTAATTTCTTATGAAATTTATCCAATTAACTAGGCAATGAAAAAGTTTTTGATAATTAGCAACTAATTTCTAATCAATGATTAATTACTAATTAACATAACTGCTAATTAGCGTTTTTGTTAAAATCTCCCCCACCATTTTTGAATTACTACACCACTGTTTCACACTAAAGTTCATTTGCGGCTTAGGAAACTTAAACAGGTTGATAGAGCAGTTCAAGACGAACAAAATGATACCAAGAAGTCTTAACTAATGAGAAGTGCTGATAAATCTAGAGCTTAACGCAAATGATTAGGCGCGAGTACAATGTAAAAAAAAACCCTACTTAAAATGAGTACCTGAACCTACTTGTTTTTCTTTGAGTACAATGGAGTCGTAAATGAGCGATGACGTAGTACTCAAATTTCAGTAACCGTACTTTCTCAAAAATGAACAGTGTGATTTAATATTGCTAATATCAGCTTCTGTTCAAGTCATCTTAACGAAGCGATCAGACATACTTAAAATAATTGTTCAGAAGATGGTTTTCCACATTATTTGATGCCGATTGCTTAAACGGAAACTGAGTTATTACAACTCAATTATCTTACTTCCCATTTTTTTTGGCACACGTTTTTTCTGTTTATAACTTCTTCAAGTCGCCCTGGTAGTTCAATGAATAAAGCTCTGTACTGCGGTGCATGAGGATTCTGGGTTCGATTCGGATGCGAATCGCAACCCCTTGCATTATAGTATGTAGATGAGAAACCAACCGTTTATATAAAATTTTACATTTTTTACATCCATTGTATATATATATATATACTAAGAAATAGCACTTAAAATTATTTTAATTCTTGATTCCATGTTGTTTTTTGTTCTCCCTCTTACTAGTTTTTATTTTAGTTTCTCAAATGGTTACATTTTTCTACACTTTTGCTAGTTTTTTTTTTTTGGAAAATATTTAGAGAATAACATTTGTGTTAATAGTTTTATGACAAGACGTCGTTTTTTAGCGTTTTTGTTACGTATGTAATTTTTTTTTTAAATATCGCGTGTTTCTCCTTAGCTCAAAAGGAAATAGGTTACGATTCTAAATTTGAACAGTTTATATATTGATTCCACACAAAATAAAACATACATTTTAAATAGTTTAAAAATTAAAAACTTGTAAATAAGGTTAAAAAAAGAGGGGGAGGGGGTCGTTTAAATATTTTGGTATCTAAGCGTATGAGGTATGCTCAGAATTCATTGAGTATCAGGTATGAGAATATCCTGCGTTTTTTTCAAAAATTGGGGCACCAAAATGCCGATCAATTAAACATGGCATGATTTGTTCATATATTATATTAAACATATAATAAATGCTCAATCTACACCAATTTCTCAAGGGATCTCTGCACAATTGTGCTTATTTTGGAATAACTAAACAATAGATATTCGTTTTTTTTATTTTTTATTTTTTTTAAGGTTTAGACAAAAGAGTTCCTTTCACGAAAATTCTCTAAATTATGGAAATTCCTTAGATATTAATCCACAGTGACCTCTGTTGAAAGCATTCAACCTCTTTGCATCTGACAGACAAAATATTTCTATTTTGTCTCTACATATTGTTCATTGTAATCTGGATTACACTATCATTCGAAATTAGTATATATGTGTGTATGCAATATTAGAGAAGCATATTTTATTTCCTCTTTTTCAAAATTTTGCGTTCCCATGAATGGAGTATAAAATACTTTTTTTTTAAATCATTCAATGTAAAATGACATAAGAGGGCGTCACACACAATATGTAATTTAACAATTTTTTTAAAAAAATTGCCGTTATAGTTTATACATTAAAACTGTGTGTGATCCATAATTCTGAAACAATTGTCTTGTCGAACATACCTTGTAGTTAAACAGCACACTTATTAAGAATTGTGAACCTCCCGCGTTTCCGCGGTATTACGCTTTTTTGTGTTTTTTTAAACAATTTATTCTGCTTTTTAGTAATTTTCTACGTTTTTTACTGTTACCATATCGGAGCCCCCAAAACGCCGATTAGTTCAATATGGCGCGATTGTTTTTTATTAAACAGATTTTAAAATGCCTAAACCATACCTAATTCGTAAGTGGTATTCAAATAAGCGAAATTGTTCACGAAATTGGATTTTTGTTTTCAAAGTCGGGGAATGTGATTTATTGTTGTATTTTCGAACTTAAAAAATTCGCTATAAAATAGACATTTTGCCTTTCACTTTATTTTCAGTTTCAGTTATTATTTCAATTCCGAGAAATTAGCGTAAATATTTATATAACTCCATTTTCGTTTGATTATTTTTTACAACATTAAGAAACAAATTTAAAATCTTTTGTAATTTTAATTTAATATTAATATCTTAGTAATAATAGTCTTAATTTAATAATAATATCTTAGTAATAATAATTTTAATTTAGTATTTCGAACTTAATTTAATCGTATCTTAATTTAATAATAATATCTTAGTAATAATAATCTTAATTTAATAATAATATCTTAGTAATAATAATCTTAATTTAATAATAATATCTTATTAATTATAATATTAATTTAATAATAATATCTTAGTAATAACAATATCTTAGTAATAATAATCTTAATTTAATAATAATATCTTAGTAATAATAATCTTAATTTAAATAATATCTTAATTAAATAATTGCATATTTTATTTCTTAATTAAAAAAATTATGCATTATTTATATAATAAATTCAAGTTCATATAGTGCTGACATGTATAAACATTTCACTCTTTCAATTTATTTAAATTTGGTTTAGTTACATTTCATTGCAAGAGTTTTGGTCAAATGAACCTTCCCTTGGGTATGTCTGAAAAAAGATAATGCAGCACTGGTGGATTTAACAGATTGCCTCACCCTGAATCCGATAGTTGGGAGGTCGGTCCTTGGCTGGAACATAATTTTTTTTTTTTTTTAATTTTGTTTTGAAACAGTTTAAATTCTAAGAGGCTGTCCACAAAATGATGAGGGGGGGGGGGGGGGTCATGAAGCTGTGGCACTTTGTGACAAAGAGGGGGGGGGGGGGGGGGAAAGAAGTGTGTCATCACACACATCGCCTAAAGACATTGCAAATCAACAGAAAATTGAAACAACAAACAAAAACAGTTCAGAAAAATAAACCATTTAACTTCTGGTTTGAATCAATTATGATTCAAAAATCATTTATAACTTAGTGCTTTGTTTCTGAAGTGTCAGTATATGTATTTATAATTTATTATGTGCTACATTTATATTGTTGGTAGGAGAACGTGACATGTGACAGGGGGAAGAGGGTATGGTGAAGTATGATAGTTTGTGACATGGGGGTACGGGGTAAAAAATATAAAGAAAATGTATAACATCATTTATGGACAGCTCCTAAGGACATAAAATTAACTTTTTATTTCAGCTAACTTTGCAAATCTGTGTTTTTTTAGTAAAAAATAATACTAAAAGAAATTTTAACCTAATTACTTGTATTTAAATTCAAAGTTAATACAAATACACCTGACCAACAATAGGCTCAAGGCCCAACAAGGTATATAACTAGGTATCCTATCCTATCAAGGTAATAGCCCAACAAGGATAACTACTATATCTTAACTATTCCCTAATATGAATATCCGACTTCTTCTGAAAATCTTTTACTCCTGTACAGTTAACAATATTCACTGGCAAGTTGTTCCATTTGTCTATTTACATATTATAGATATAGTGTTTTCTCCCTTCCCTTTCTCTCTTCTTTTAGTGTGAAATAATGCAAAATAGTCAAAATACGATTTGGTTGAAGAAAACTGGCAAATTTTTAAAAACCAATTTAATAATCTATATAATTATTTTTCACTATTTTCAGATAAAATTATGGATGCTTTGGACAATCGAGAACCTTCTCTAAAAGAATTACCAACCCGAGAACTAAAATTAAAAAGACACCGTGTCCGAAGAGATTCACCTACGATTCCACCCGTCCGTCTCAGGTTAAAAAGCAATAACTCCCCATTAAAGTAAGTCGTATTTCAATTCAATTTTAAGATAGAAGTGAGCTATTAGAATTCATTATCTATTTTTGCAGTTTATATATATATATATATATATATATATATATATATATATATATATATATATATATATATATATATATATATATATATATATATATATATATATATACATATATACACAGTCGAACCCCATTGTAACAAACCCTCAACGGACTGATTCAGAAGTTCGCTATAGCCGGGGGTTCGCTATATCCGGCATATTGGCAATATGAAACTTCCTAAAGTCCTTGAACACGTTTCTTTGCTAAACAGATTAATTATACTGAATTACAATTAGTAATGGGCAATAATAAAGTAAAATAAATATTTGTTCTTAAAAAATAATGACATTAACTGTACTACTTACATTTATTTATCTGAAGAATAAAAATAAGTTGTGATTTTCCGTTGAATGGCAAAAACAGTTTTTAATGGTGGATTCGGTGACCAGCCTCCAAGACTTCTCCAACAAAATCTCTGGATCCAGAAGGGATATGTTGCAATCCTTGTTATTTTCGTAGCACTCCAAGATATGCAATATCAATTGCTTCCTGTAAGGACATTTTAGGCTACGGATTACACCTTGATCCATAGGTTGAAGCACTGATGTTGTATTGGGGGTAGGAAGACTAGCTTGATGTACTGAAGTTTTTTTTAAAATCTATGCAGTTGTCTATTAAAAAAAGAATTTTATGCTTTTTTTTGACAATTCACTATGCCATTGACGCAGCTCTTCTTCAAACAATTTGGATGTCATCCATGCTTTTTTGTTTGCCTTGTATTCCACAGGTAGTTTCTTGACGTTTTTAAAGCACATTGGCTTTTGCGATTTGCCATATCACAGTCAATTTTCTTTTCTCTGATCCGTTCATGTTGGCGCAAGCAAGAACAGTTAGACTTTGAAGAGTTTTCTCCCGACGCATTTTTCTCCTTTAAATTTTAACGTTTGTTTAGGAGTCATTTTATAAAATAACCCAGCTTCATCAGCGTTAAAAATATCCTTTTCATCGTAATCACGGATGATGTCAAGTCCCACATTCTCCATCTAATCACTGACATCTGAAGAAGAGACACTACGTGGCTTCGCTCACAATTTTACTGCATGCAATGTTGTTTCTCTTCTTAAACATATCTAACCATCCGCTGGAACACACGAAATCCTTTTCATCAAACCGTTCTGCAAACTAAATTGCCTTCGCTTGAAACATGGCCCAGTTACAGGGAGATTTTTGTTTCATTGAATGGTGAACCATTTCAATAGAGCTTCTTCCACATGTTCGCGTTCAGCTTTTCTCAACTTCTTGGTTCCGTTAAGATTTTTCTCGTAGGCTGAGATTACCACGCTGCGGTTTTTTCAAATGGTCGCAACATTCGATTTCAAGAGGGAAAATTCTCTGCAAATGGCAGATTGGCTGTCACCGTTTTCTATTTTCTTAATAAAATCCTTCTGGAATCCTCCTTTCCTCAATGGAAAATGCTTTTCGCTTACTAACATGAGCCATTTTAAATCGCAAGTCAAACGATCATTAACAATAGAATGAAAGGAAGGCAAATAATGTATGCTGACCAGTTGAGCGGGGGAAAGGGAAGGAACTGAGAAAGGGAGTGAGTCTATTGTCACCTTTGAGGAAACTGGCTTCTGTCAAAGGAACAAAGGGTAAGGAATGTGCGAGAAAAATTTTCTGTGAAAAACCTAAAACTCAAGTTTGAAAGTGCGAATGTTAGTTCGCTATACCCGAATCATTTGAAAATACATTAGTGACATAGGAGTTCGGTTGGGACCATTTAAAAAGTTTGTTATATCCAGGGTTCGTTATACCGAGGTTCGACTGTATATATATAAACATGCTAATATATCAAAGTACTTTATAAATAATTATTGGCAACATTTTTAATACCATGTTTATTTTTACAACGCATGTTTGTATAAATTTGTTATTTATACATAATTAAAGTAAATTTCTTTTTAGACGATAGATTGTAAAATATATAAGAAATACATGTACATGTATTACAGGGATGCCAACCGCTCCGCATTAGGCAGAGTTTTTCCGCTTTTTAAATGAAGCTCCGCGTAGCCTCTATAAACTCTGCATTTAACCGACAAAATTAGTCTACGTCAGACAAACCATCTGGTGTGAATTCACCATCGAAGTTTTTATATTTTTGGAGTCTTTTCTATGGTAGTTCTTAAATCTGAATTTTTTTTTTAAATAAGGCATTAAATTTGTTTAATGAGGCACTTATAAACTATTTGTATAATTGATGACTTAATTAAATAGGTGTTTCTTTAGAAGATTCATTCTTATATTATTCATATAAAATATTCTAATTGTAGCTTATTTTAACATTTACAGCAGTGAAGCAGATTTTCAAAAATGCTTCTCTGATAGATCAGTGTCTTCCTCACCTGAAAGTGTCACCCAAGAACATTCTCCAGTTTTCATGCCTTCATCTTACAAAAGTTCATCCCAAGTGAATTCCTTACCATCTTCACCTCTTACAAATGAATCAAATTATGACTTACATGATAATTTCCATTTCACTTCTCCTTTAAATTATATTGAGCATGAAGATTATGACCAGCCATTAGATATGAGCAGAAAACGTCCCCAGGAAGTGATACTATCAGAGTCTCAAACTACTCACCAACAACAACTGAGACCATCTGTGATAACTTGTGCATCTGCATTATTGAGAACCCAATGTAGTCTGTCAGACTTAGCTCATCAAATGTGTGCAGCTAATGTTAGTGACTATAATAGTAATGATATTGCTGATGACCATAGCTTGAAAAACTACCAGGACAACAGTATAGACAACACTGAAGCGGAAGATGCCCGACCAGGCCACAGGCGAGAAATTGTGTCAGGTATTTAGATTATATTAACTACAGTTTTATTATAATTTATATTTAATACTTTACTTAACGAGTATAAAAACATTGAAATATAGTTTGTCATGTAATAGTTTGATTTTAAAATTAAATATATTTTTATTTTATTCAACAAATAGACTTTAGGGTTCACTTTTAAATAGTAAAAAAATATTTATAGCGACTGCTTACGTTTGTGTTTAATTTTAAATGTAATATATTTATAGTTATTTTTTACTTGTTAGAGAAATTGTCTTTTATTTAAATAGTAACAATATTTAATGTCTTATGTCAATCTTTATGCTTAAATTTAGTTTTCTATCACTTTGTCTTCACTATTACAAGATCTTATTAGTTACTCTTCAAATTTATTGTGTGCATTATTTAAAAAATATTTACTGAATTACTTTATTGCATATGATACTCAATTGTTTTTTTAAATATTCTTTTAAGTAACTATTTTATAATTCAAGGTTCTTGTGATCCTGTCATTGATGAGCACTTTCGACGTTCTTTGGGTAAAGATTACCAGCACATATTTTCAAAATCCTCAAGTAGCAGTGTATCTATTACAGGTAAATACCACAATTACAAATAAGTATGATTTTAAAGTAGAAATAAAGAAGATATATTTTGTGATAGTGCTTTAAAAAAATATCCTTGTTGATATCTTTTACATTTTTGTGTATCTGGATTTTCAAAGAACATACAACTTAATTAAAAATATAATGTGAAATTTTATGATAATCATATTTAAAAATATAAATATTTAACACTATTCTGTTAAACATTTAGGGGGAATTTAAATGGCTATTCACATCACTGATAAAAATCTTTAAGTATAAATTTCTTATTTTTTATTTTGTCTGTGAACTTTTTTTGGCCTTTGGTTTCCAATTATTCTTACTTGCATAAGATGCCTAAATAAGTTTTGTATTGGGAATGTATCTTTTTTATAATTCACTTTAAAATAAACATAGCAAAACGTAAAATGTTAAGCATATCACAGTAATAGATCATTTGTGTGTTTCAGTTGATGACCATTTTGCAAAAGCTTTAGGGGATACCTGGCATCAAATACAACAATCTAAAAGTGTTACTGTAGAATCCGTACCTCCTGCTCATTCTTCAAAGTCATTGCAACCTCAACAACCTCCACCCTATCTTCACCAACCTCCTGAAATATTTTCATAATATTTAATGTTTTATATTCAATATATATTTCTTGTATACATCAGCCAAGTTGAATGTTTTAATAACTTCTTGGCACAAATGTGATTTTCCATATTATTGGTCAAGGGCAAGTTTATTGTTGAATTTTAATTAACTGGGTAGTTTTATTTACTTGTAGCATTAGAGCATTATAATTTCATTCTTCATACTATTTATAACATATATTTTTGAACATAATTGCTTTTGTGTTGTAGCTGAGTGTTCATGTTTTAAATCCTCTACCAATATAAAAAAAATGAGACATTTTTAATTCAATTTGTGCGAAAAAGGTCTAAAGCAGATTTTTATTCTGCTTCAATCTCACAATCCCATTAGAAGTCTTTCATTGGATGAATGCATTCCTGTACATTAAATCTATCTGTCACTTTTAATAATTAAATACATTTGATTCATATATATATTCTGAAATCTCTGAAGCCTTATACAATGGCATTTTATATAAGTATTAATTTATGATAGCATGTAATTTCAGCTTTATAAATATCTCAATCTAAATATTGCTTGATTTGAGTGTCCTGTATTAAATGTATGTTTTATTACACAATATATATACATTTGCATTCATATATAAATCTTTGTACTCATTGGAATTAAGAAATTATACACTAGTATTAGATTTTTTAAATAATTAGAAACATGAGTCTGCATGTTCAAATTTTAAGTATTTTTATTCAATATTTGTAGTTTTCTTTCTGAGTTATGATGAGGTTTATTATATCCATATAATTATTAAATTTATATATTAGATATTCTTGTTCAAGACTTTGTTAAATAAAAAAAAATTCTCCCACAATATTTCTGTGCCAAGTGATGACATATGGCTAACTCATTTTGAAATTAAATTGGCATATTACAGTTTCTTTTGTCATTTTCAGTAGCACTTAATTTGCTGTAAATGTTTATATGCTTTCAATTAAGCTGAGTATTTTAACATTCATTGCATTTATAATTATGAACTGCATTAAATGTTATCTTAAAGAACATATGGTAAATACTATTTTTTTCCTTTTGTATTTACTCTTACATTTTGGGAGGAAGAAAATATTACATTGTACTGTCACAAAGTGCCTTGAGAAACCAAGTTTCATTGGCATTAAAGTGTGTTTTATAAAAGTTTAAAAAACTTTTCAGGGTCACAAAAAGCCTGAACACTTTTATTATTTTTAACTGAATAATAACTTATAAAGATTTATGTACAATGTATGTATACTTGACAAATCTCAGAATCAATTTTTGTACAGCTTTGTGATTATATACCTTCAGAATTACTAACTAGTACGCACTTTTGTTTATTTTTAAAAAATACTTTAAAAGATGGAAAAGTTCATTTATGTAAAGGGAAAACTATGGCTGTTGGTCGATTTTTTAAAACTTATCTATTGTTAACTAAATATTAAACTCGCATTTATTTTGACAAATATTTTTGCTTTTAAGTAAAAGTGTTATACTACATACAAAAAAACAACCAGAAGTCTATAAGTTTTATTGCATTCTTATACTGAAATTTAGTTCATAATGTATGTATGACTAGCTATTGAGTGTTAAAGGGTCTTTTCAATGCTTGCGGGTCTATGAAATTCACCCAAAATGCTATGCCTTGATCATCAAATAAGTTTTGATGAGTTCAACCCAAATAGACTCGTTCATTTTCTGGAAACAATCAGACATCACAAGTGCCTTGTTTTGTGTGTAGTTAGAACATTAAATTAATACACTTATTGTATATCCTAAACATTTTATGTTATTTAAAGAATATAATTTTATGTTATTTAAAGAATGTAGTTTTATGTTATTTAAAGAATATAATTTTATGTTATTTAAAGAATATAATTTTATGTTATTTAAAGAATTTAATTTTATGTTATTTAAAGGCTCTTTATTTCTAAATCTAATTTCTAAAGTATGTGAAATAAAGCTAAATGCTAAAGTTTTTAGTGAAAGAAAGCTAAATGTTTTTGATATGAACTGTTAAAAATATAATTCTTAGTAGAATCAGAAAATGACCAATTATTTGGGTAAAATTGAATTGACTTCTGTTGTGCTGATATTATATAACACATATATTGAACTATTTTTAAAATGAAATGAATTTTTTTTATCTATTTCAAAATTTTAATCTTGCATTTTAATCGAAATTACTAAGCAGCACTATTTGAGCACACACACATGCTACTGTGCAAATTCCCTCACATACCAAACCAAATTTTGTCCAAGCATAAATAATTTAAACAAAATATTGAAAAATTCACTATTTAGAATTATTAATTTCTAAATCAGATATTTGTTTTTAAGCATAGACAATTGTTTTTGATTGCAAAAGTGAAATGACAATGCTCTTCTCATAAATAATAATGGGGCTATCTATTTTTAAAGAACATGGATTTTTTTTTTGTAAGCTTTTAATTTTAGAATTTTCTTTTGCTGAAAACGGTATTGAACAATGATAAGCATCTTTTAAGTGCACCACAGGGGTTTTGTAGTGAAGAAATTTAGTAACTTGTATAAACGGTGATGGTTAGTTAAACAGTATTCAACTGTATTGCTATGTTTTATAACTGTATGATAGAATTGAATTGTATTGTCCTCAAATTGCTCTACTCTTTTTGGTTGTTGTCTTCTTGTATTCCAAATTATATTAGAAATATGTATCTTCTAGATATATTTGCTTTGTTATTGATAGAAATGAAGTTCACTATTCTATGAATGTGATACTCTTTGCTACTTTGGGTAAATGTGCAATTTTATTAAAATTTAAGAAATTTTTCAAGCATTGCTTTGAAAATCTCTTCTTAAAACTTGAAAGCAGATTTTTTTATGACCTATAATAATACAGATTTTTTATAGGCCTTGGAAAAAGTTCTAAGATACATCTATATATTCTTAATATATCCAATGCACTCTTAATAATTATACATTTGAATATTTAAATCAAATATTTTATGAATATATGTTCAATATTTCAAGCTACAAATCTTTCATGTTAAAAAAAAATCTTCAAATCTTTCATGTTGAATTTAACCATATAACAACATGTATTCTCTTCTTTTCTAATTGAAGTCTTTAGTGCCGTGTACAAGTCAAGTTTTGCCAGTTTTCGATACTAAAAAAAAAATTAATAGTTTAATTTAAATCACACTATTGAAATAATTTTGACATTGGCATTTGCTTTACCTTCATAGTAAAAAGCAGAATTGCACATATAGTTTCTCCTTTAAATGCCCCCCCCCCCCCAAAAAAAAAAAAAAAAATTGTAATGTTTGATAATATGTAGGAATATTATTTTAATACCAATATATAATGCTATTCTATCATACTACCAACTTTTTCATTTTTATGAATAGGCTGTATTTGAAATAGTTTACAAGATGTGTTAAGTGAAATTTCCTCCTCCCTTCTTCACCATAATTCTTCTGAATACCATTATCTTTTGGTCTTTACTTGGTTATGGCAATCAGTCCCCTTCCAAAGTAATCTTTAATTTTATAACAAGTCAAAGATTTGAGAACCAAAAAGTGTCTCATAAAGTTTTAAGCTTTTTTTCACATAATTGGAAATAAGTTATCTTGCAATTTTAAGATGTTCAAAATATTTTGTACCACATTATAAAAATCATCTCAATTTAGACAAAAATAGATTTTTGTAATTCTGGCACTAAATTCTTTTAGTGTACCCATCTTACTTAAAGGTTTTCGTTTTTTCAAATATTGTTTTTTACAATAAAAAAATTCCTTTCCTTAAATTACATTCTATTAACTGTTATTTTCTATTATGTTTTATATTTACCAAATTTCTTTGACATAGTCTATTTCTCTCGATAATAGATTAGCATATATTTAAACTTCTCTCTAATGTCATGTATTTTCAAAATCTATTTAAACTTTGAATGAATTTAATAATAGAATTTCTGTTACTGCTTTTATGTATGTAAATATGTATTTATAGTTTTCTAAATATTTATGTAGTTAAAAATGTTTATAATCTTAATATGTTAGTTTTGGATTATTAAAATATAAACTTTGTTATTGCTGTGTATCCAGATGTTTTAATCTTTCTCAATAATTAAGATTGTAAAAATTGGCATTTAATGAATAAAATATTCATATAATATTTCTGTAAATATGTCTGAGTTGTCAATTTGTGAAATAACTGAACTTGCATTAAAAGACTCTACATTATAAAAGATAATCATTTTTTTAAATGCCTTGATAATTTCTTTGTATGTTCCAGGGTATTGGCTTATAAAACTGTAATTTAGAGAACTATTGTGTTTTCTGATCCCAAAAAATGTTTCCATGATTAATGATAGTTAAAAGTACTAAAAGAGAGAGATGATACTAATCTAAGCTTTGGATATAAAACATTAAATGTGCAGATTTCATAAGCAATGTTAATTTATTTTAATGAAACAGGAAAACAACATAATTATTTTAATTTTCTTTTTTATTATACTAAAAACAACATCAGTTTTAAATCTGCGTGCTTTGACACTCTTGCAATGGGTCTAAATTGTTCAAAAAGAAAATTGTTATTAGTAAACATTACACTTTTATTAGTTTTTATTTATTTAGTTTTCTAAGAAGATAAACTTTATTTAACAAACATTGTCAACTACATAAACATTTTTTTCACTACATGATTAATGATATTACATGGAATGCGTAACATTAGTATTTTTGTAAAATAAGTGTCGTTCAAGTGTTAGTGGAGAAACTTGAAATTTTCTAATGTTGTTGGTAAATAAAATCTTTTATTAAATAGGTATTTTATTTAAATAAATGCATTTATAATTTTTTTTTTAATATAGACTGCAGACTGGTGACAGTACACAAAGAGGACTTTTGACATACTAACATATTCGACAATAATAACTTTTGACATATTTTTTAATAAATATAGTTATATTATTATATGGGTTATCGCACACATTAAAATAAAATACTTAAACGATTAAATCCTTATACGCATTGAAGTATTAAAATCAGTTTAAGTGAAGATGAGAGTTTGATGTTACATTGCTGAATGATGAAATATATATTAATAAAAATAATTATACAAATTTCTCTGGAACAATATTACAAACATATTTTTTCTACTAGATGTGTTATCGCGTTTAATATTTGAATATTTTCCAATTAGTGCATATCATCAAATTATTTTATATTTACCAAATTCATGGCTACCGAGGGTCTTGCCTACGTGAAGAAATTTCGGATAGTTTATTTTATAAGTTAGTTAAATCCTCAAAATATTTATCTTGTGTATAAAAATTCCAGCCCATTTTGATTTCAATGTTGCCAAACTCGTTCAATAAATCTAAAATTAATAACATTTATGTTTTTAATTACGAAACATTTTTTTCCAAGTTTACTAAATACAACATTTATATGAAACTTTATTAATTTGAAATAGCTTAGCTGCTAACTTTTAAAAGAGTGTCATGTAGCCAAAAATAAATAGGTAGAAATAGAAATGTAAAAATATTAGTAGATATAGAAAGGTAGACATTTAGGTAGATGTAAAACATCTATTGAAAAAAAAATATTTTTGTTTTCACAATCGTATGTTTTTGAACAACATATTCCACAATCGAATATTAATCGTTACTTAATATTTTTACTTCACATTTTTGTATAAGTTCCTTTTTATTTGAAAAATAAACTGTGATTGATGCAATAGCCTTTCAGCGCAGTGCAAAATAAGTTTTCTGATTAAGTAATGGAAGTTACGTATCCAAATTAAAATACCCTTCTGAGGAGGAAGTTACCATGAAAAGGCACTTTCATACCTTTAATATCTTAATTTACGTTTTGCTCGCAATCACTGACTGCCAGGTGGTATCATCATTTATACAAATTTCTGCAGATTATGAAAGCAATGATTTTTTTTTAAAAAATAAATCAACATTCAGGTAGACAGCCATCTGTCAAGCAATTATATTATTAAATTTTTTTCCCTTATATATATATCGAAGTAGATAACAGTGTTTGGAAGCATATATAAATAAATATTCGTAAGTGTAAAGCAGTTTTATATCTTTTTCGGCATTTTGTCCTAATTGCATTACCAATAAATTATTAAACCTGGCTAATATTTTATTAAAGCTATGATTTGAAATTAACATAAATATAAAAAAAGTTTTTTTTTCATTTTTTTTTCATCTTAAGGATTTTCTTGGTGAGTTGACCATTTGGCCAAATTTCAAATCAATACTAAGATATTAAAAAAAAATTAGTTTTGGAAAAAAATGTGAATAAGAACAAATGGAACAGTTAAATAAACCATTATATTAATAGTTAAAATTAATCTTGCTTTAATTATTTTTTTAGTAATTCTTTGATATAATTGTATCAAACAGTTTTAAAAAAATATACGTCAATTTTTTTTACATTTTATGTATGAAATATTTTTATGTTTTAATATTTTCTAATTAAAAATATTTTTTATATATAACATTAATGCTAACTCATTAAATCATTTCTCATAAATTACTTTATATATTAGTTGCACAAAATGAGATATCAATAGAAAATAATTTTATAAAGAAATGTTTATAGAAAACCAAAGTTTAAATGGAATGTAAAGTTTAGTGTAAACACCACGCAAATGCGTGGTGTTGAAAAATTTATGCTGAATTTTTTTTCATAGCATCGTCAGTGAGATACAATGCGTAAAATTATGCTTTAAAGGTCAAGGCGATCTGTTTAAAAATGATATTTTTACTAATTTGACAGCTGATTCTTATCACATTAATATTTTTGTTAGCCTAATTTAAAAAAAAAAAAAAAAGACTCCAAGAAAAAAATGCACTAAAAAGTTTTTAAAAAATTAAATTTTCTAAAGAAGAGTAAAAAGGTAAATTCAATATATATTTAATATTAAATTATTATTTAATACAAATATTCATTCTTTCTGCAACTTTTTTTAGAAACGTGTTTGTAATTGGAACCAACTCCAAAAAGTTGTAATAACTCTACAAAATTAATATGAAATATTTACATTTTTAGCGCTTGTTCCGAAAACTATAATTTATTCTGTACTTTTATTGCAAATTTTTTCTTGTAGTCGTTTTTCCTTTTTATAAATTTTAATAATAAATTTTTATATTTTATCATATTAATTTTTTCAATTTTAAGTACACCATAACAAGGAATGGTTTGAGTACATGTATAAAGGATAAAATGGATGTCTGCTCTGCCTACTAAATGCTCTTTTTGGTATGCCACTCTGGCCAACTACAATCGGCGACAAAGAACTACTATCGGCTTTACAAACGTTTTGATGAGAATGATTAAACTGCTGAAAAAGCAGTTACGGCCACTGGATCCCTTTTGGCTGAATTGCCAGACGTCTGGAAAACCACGCTGAATAGAATTATAAACGTGCCGCTTATTAGTGTTGTTATTACATGCTGTTTTCTACGTCCGTATAACATAACTTTAAAAAGGGTGTTCTATACAATTTTGCGAAACAGAAGGGTAGCACTGGAGTGAAGTCTTTAGCGATAGTAAATAATATGTTATAGGCAAGTATAATATATAATTTAGATTATTTAAGTGAAAGCACTTAATGTTTCTGTTCTATTTTAATTATGTATTTTATATTAAAGATTTAAGTGAAAGCGCATTTGAATGTTTCTGTTCTATTTTGATCATGTATTTTATTATAATTATTTAAGTAAATGGACATTTGAATGTTTATGTTCTATTTTAATTATGTATTTTATTGTAATTATTTAAGTGAATGAATATTTTAATTTTTATGTTCTATTTTTAATATGTATTTTATTATAAAAATTTAAGTGAAAGCACTCAATTTTTTTTATTCTATTTTAATTATGTATTTTATTATTATGATTTAAGTTAAAGTAAATTTTAATGTTTCTGTTATATTTTAATTATGTATTTTATTATAAGTATAAATACTATAATAAATATTATATATAATACATTTAATTATGTATTATATATCATTTCAAGTATAATACTTAATGTAATTTTTTTTTCAATATCAGCACGTTTCAATATTAGTATGAAGCTACCATTAGATGCACTCAAATTATTTTTCAATTGTTTTTAAATTCGAAAGTATTTAATGTATCACTCCTATTTGAAATGCGAAAGTAAATTTCCTTATTCCATATTTATTATTTTGAATGTGTATTTTCTTTACAGAATATGTCGTCGAAAACTGTTTTACTGATAGTTTTGGTTCTATTCGTGACTTACAGTAAGCAATCTTTACGATATTTTACGTTATTTATTAAAACTTCAGAATGTACTGGAAGATCTTATATAAATATTCAAATACTACAAACGTAACTCATTACACGATTTTTTTCCCGTACATATTTCCTTTGTATTTTTGTTACGAAAAAATGCAGACGATTTAAAGTTGTATAAATGATCATTTTTTAATTTCGTATTAGAAAAATCTACCATATTCTATGAAAAACAATGAATTAGGTCATTTTTTTTATAGAGATATATACGTTTTTTTGTTATATAGATACGATTATTTCACGAGGTTATAACTTTTTTTCTTGAGGCGTCACGCCCGCTACTAGAATAGCCCGTTCTGGAACTCGGCAATGTTATTTTTAAATATATTTCTTTATGCAATATTTCTAAAAGTGTTACATTAATTTAAAAAAATTAAATGTAATTTTTTACAAATCCGAGTCTCAGGTGCGAATATTTAAGATGAATAGTACTTATATATAAATTTTAGCTTTAAGTTGGTGTTTGCGATTCGCACATAAACTCTTTTATTTTTATAGTTTTACTCAAAGAGATCACATAGTCACCCCGAAAGAGGTCACATAGTCACCCCGAAAGAGATCACATAGTCACCCCGAAAGAGGTCACATAGTCATCTCGAAAGAAGCCACATAATCACCCCAAAATTGGTCGCATAGTCACCGCTCTAAAGGTCACATAGTCACACCGACTATGTCACACCGACCGTATCACATCGTCACCCCGAAAGAGGTCACATAGTCATCTTGAAAGAGGTCACATATCCTCTCCTAAATTGGCCACATAGTCACCCCGAAAGAGGTTACATAGTCATCCCGACTGCACTAACAAATAGTTGGTGAAACAAATGCAAACTTAAATATCAATTATAATTTGAAAATATCTACACAATTTTATTAGTTTGAAATGCAACCTTAAGTACAAAGAACAATTGAATTAAATATTATACAAATGTTTACTACAATATTTATTTGCATAATAGGTACGATAAATAATACCTGGTTAATGTTTAATATCTTAAAATATTATTTGACAACTATATTTTATTTAGTGTGATTTTAAGGGGATGGCCCACGCTTTGTCTAAAATCCAACTTGGTGGTCCGGGGTGATCCAAAGTTTGGGAATCACTGATTTAAAACCATGAATTTTAGGCTGAAACACGGGAATTTCTAAAAAATATCACTTTTAGAATTACTTTTCCTTTAGTTAGAACGAAAATATTAGAACGGTTTGTGTCATTATTATTTAAATACAATGTTTCAAATAAAAAAAAATCATTTTATGGCATTCTTTATAATTTTCTTAGGTTTGACTGAATCAGGCAAAATTAAAGATAAAATCACAGAAGAAATGGTTAAGAAACCAATAAAAAAAATGCTTTCAAAAATTAAAGAATCTGCTAAAAATGTGTTTAAGAAAAAAATGAAAGTAAGTACTCATTGTTTTTTGCTTTCTGCAATGATAATATTAATTTTATTATGTTAGGAATGAACGATGTTCCTTGATCTCACAAGATGCGCCAACCCTATATTATCTGAATATATTAAGCACTAAGATTTATTTTTTTTAGTCAAAAGTCACAGACTGCTTATGGACCGATTTTGCTGATTTTTTTTAATGAGAAATATTTTGCTATCTATTAGATATAATTTGACGATCTTTTGTTTCCTATTGGACAGAATCTATTTAGAAAGCACTTTTTTTGCTCAAAAGTTACGAGTTTCTTCTGAACGGATTTTGATGATTCTGTTTTGAAATAAAAGCTCCAGCTCTGACAATGTGCGCAAATCTATAAAGTTGTATTTTTATAATCCTTATAGTCTTTATTTATCATTAAAAATCTTTCCCTTCACCCTTTATATACAAGATTGCTATTGAACAGAACCTTCCTGTATGGAGAGGAAAAAGTTTGTTTGCTGGTTGGCTGCTTCGAGCATGGATCCTTTGTAGTAGAGGAGTCATGACATTACTCCCGCTAACATCAAATTGAAGCCAACATGTATGGCCTCAACCACGTGGTTAATTACGTCATTCCATTCATAAATTTTCACTGTGTTACACATTTCCCAATTCATCATCCAATCGCGAGTATTTTTTAATTCATAATTTTGAAGAGATGGTACGTGATATGGGCCTTTCGCTCTGAGATGTGGGCTTTACGATTATGACGTCATATTTTCTTTACTACAGACCATTCATGCTCGAAGGTTGGCTGCATGTGTTCGCGAATTGTTCTACAGCAACATAATGTACCAGTGGTTCCCAAACCCTTTTTGAATAAAGATTTATCAACGGCGCCTTACCCTAAGTAAAAGTATTACTAATCATTAGTAAAAGAACAAAAAGAGTACTCGTTAATAACAATATCACGCGCGGAGTTTATCTTCACTAGACTTCGAATATCAACTGACTGACAGAATCTTCGAGCATGAAGGGACTGTAGTAGAGCGAATATGACGTCATCATTGTCATGCAAACGTATCAGACCTGATGGCACCAGACACGTGACTTCATTTCAAAATTTATGAATGAAAAAACGTTCGCGATTGACTTGTGATTTGGAAATAATAGTAAATGTGTTACTTCATGAAGTACAGGATATTTTTATGAGTGAACTAGAAAAAAGTTATGAATGGATGACGTAGTAAACCACATGTCTGAGGCCATACATGTTGGCCTCACTTTGATGTTAGGAGTTTAGAACCTTATGATTTCTCTACTATGAGGGTTAAATGCTCGAAGGACTGAATCGATCCCTCAACGCTTGCTTTTAAATTCCGTCCGCAAGTTCTTCCAGAACAGTCGAAATCTGTAACGAAGGGTGTACTCTGATTTGATATTATCTGATCTGATTTTGAAGGGAATGTAACTAAAAGGGGGAGCTCTCTTAAGTTCAGCCTTTTCGATCCACCTAACTGTCTATTATCGGTGTTATTGTTACTATTATCTTACTATTGCTCTTGCTATTGACGTCACAAGAAATTTTAACGAATCCTCTGTCTTGGAATATAAAAGTGTTATAACTGATGCAAAATCCTTTTGCAAAGTCGATGGTTTACCGCATAGTTTTCGATAGCTTCTTTTTGGCGAGTTTTGAGACATTTTCCTTTTTCTTTGACGCATTTTGCAGTTCATAACTGCGCAGTTATGCTGCGCAACTACTTATGGTAGTTCGATTATTTTTAGATTAGGGATTACTTTTATTTTTAGATTTACATTTCGGGAATCACTGATAGTCTAATTTTGAAGCTTTTGCAATATTTCGAGGCGCCCCTGTAAAGACGCCGCGGCGCACATTTTTTTTTTGTTTTGGTTTGATTAATTAACGTCACACTAGAGCTGCACAGTTGGCTATTGGCGACGGTTCGGGGCCTATATCGAAAGAAAGTCCCGGGAACGATGCCTCGTATTTTTGAGCAATGTGCACACTTTGGGAACCACTGCAATATACTATTTGGCGATGATTCGGGATCTACTTCTAAGGAAATCCCCAAGAACCATAGTTTGTATGTATGTTCATGTTTGACAAACGTAATACAGTTCTATATAAGATAAATTGTTGAATTGTTATTCTTAACATCAGCCACTCAGAAAAACACAATTGGGCTATTTGGAGAATGTTCAATATATAGCCTAATGAAATATTCTAAGGTACTTTGAGGTATTGGCGTATCTAATGAGGTATTGGCGATTTTTCGGGACTTATGCTAATAAAAAAATCATTAAACATTAATGGTTAATTTTCAACAACTATCAGATAACTAGGACAATCTTCGAGCATGAATGGACTGTAGTAGAGCGAATATGACGTCATCATCATGATGCAAACATCTCAGACCTGATGGCACCAGACACGTGACTTTCTCTCAAAATTTATGAATGAAAAAACGTTCGCGATTGACTTGTGATTTGGAAATAATAGTAAATATGTTACTTCATGAAGTACAGGATATTTTTATGAATGAACTAGAAACAAATTATGAATGGATGACGTAGTAAATCACATGTCTGAGGCCATACATGCTGGCCTCACTTTGATGTTAGCGAGATTATAACCTTATGATTTCTCTACTATGAGGGATCCATGCTCGAAGACGACAATACCCGAGTACTTTTCGAACTTTCAAACTATAACCAACATGAGGACATTTAAGCCTCGGCTTATGTGATAAGCATCAACACTCTTTCGCCGCTTGTCTTTAGTTGGACTTATCCGGGATCGAACTCGAAAATCTCCAATCTCAAATCCGGTGTCATACCAATCAGAGTATCCCATCCCAAATATTGATTGGTTGAATTAATCTCATTCTAGAGCTTCACAATGGGGAATTGGCAAAATTACAGTATCTATCTGGCTGGCTATCCCGTAAGAAAGGAGGCCTCCGTGGCCGAGCGGTTAAGGGCGTCAGCTAGGAATACGAAGGTTCCCGGTTCGATGCCAGGTGATGAACTTGACAAAGAAAAGTAAAAAGTAGTGATCTTGTGATCGGAGGGTTGCCAGCTTCGCTACAAAATACTAGAAAAGTCGTCCAGAACATCCGCAAAAATTAACGGCGTGTATACGGGACTGGTGCACGATAAATCTGATCGGGGTCCAAAGTCCCGACGTCTATTGAAGGCGTTGGGTGCCAGTTCAGGTGTTTCCTCGTCATCTGACCATGGTTCTAAAATAACGAGGTGCTGGTATGAATGAATGTGTGTGTGAATGTGTATGTGTTCCCGGGTCTTTCGTTCGAGATAGACCCCGAACCGTCGCCAATAGCCCACTGTGCAGCTCTAGTGCGACGTTAATTAACCAAAACCAAACCAAACCCGTAAGAAAGTCTAGGTTGCACTATTTCGGAATTTTGAACGTGATCAAATGACAACTTCACCCCACAAAATTTCCACACCACGAGAACATTTTGACTACCGCAGATTTAATGTGCACCAGTCCCATCTACACGGCGAATATTTGGCAGGATTTTCTCACGCCAAATATACCCCGTGTAAAAATTTTTCAATTATGAGCTCAGTACTCTTCCGACCAGGCCACCGTGGGTCCCTCCCTACCTGTTAGAAATTTAGCGCAATTTTACACATTATGTTAATTGAAATGTTTGGTTTGTTTAAAAAACGTCGCACTAGAGCTGCACAGTGGGCTATTGGCGACGGTTCGGGGCCTATCTCGAAGTAAAGACCCGGGAACGATGCCTCGTATTTTTGAACCATAGTCAGATGACGATTAATTGAAAGGTAGTCAACGCAAAAGAATTAAAAAAAAATATTGAAAAAATTATAATCTCTATTTGTTTACTTATTTTATCATTCTAAACCTAAAAATGTTTGATTTGTAAAGTATAATAATGTATATAACTGTTTTTTTAAATTTTTTTACAGGGTTCTTGAGGCAGAAAATAGAACGATGACGTAGCAAGACATAGATCATCACTTGTAAATCTATTTAATGAGAGCATGATAAATATTATGTAACAATACTGTCATGTTGAAGTTTAATAAAATATTTTAGTTGTGCAACTTGCCCGAAAGTTTTTTTAGCAACAAAATAGAACATTTACAATAATATTTTATATTTAGTTTCATTATCAAAATCCGACTTTTCCTTCTGCATATTATAATTTCAGTCTACGTCAAATATTTTATAAAAACAATTCAAAAGTAGAGTCCAGAATATTCCTTTAAATTATGCTTTATAAGATCCAGAATTATGTTTCGAAGCATATTCTTGTTGAAACAAAAAGAATTAGAAAATGATAAATATAACACACACATAAATATGATATCCTATCCTATATAAACTTGGAATGAAATTATCAAAGTCACATTAACTTAAATAAATCAACATAGGGTGGTCACAAATTGTTGGTCAATATTTGGCTAATTAACTACACATAATAAGCCATTCTTTTTATTATGCTTTAACTACATTTGTATGTGAGCTTGTTGCTTCTATAATTAGGTGACTTGTTTAAAATAAAAGCGAATTAGTTGGGCAAGAATTATGTTAGCCAAACAATAACTATGTCCTAACAATTTGTGACCGCCCTGTATTGCTCCAATGACATGGTCGTGGCCGTTAATTACGTCAAAGGAATGTTTGATAATATAAATTATTAATATTAAATTCAAATATTAAACATCGAATTCTTTATACATAATCGTGAAGTCGTCATTAATTTCATTACATTTATTCAATTATTGTTTGTATTTTAGATTTATCTAAACATCGTTTAAATCTATTAGACCTTCTCTTTTTTTAAACATTTGATAAACTTCAATAATAACTTAAAGCAAACCGTATTGTGTCTTCTAAAGATTTAATGTGTAGACATTGTGAAAGTCTTATGAAATCTTTATTTTCAAAATCGGATGAATAATTGATGATTCATTCGACGTTTATGAATACTAAAGGTAAGGAACATGTATTCGCGTTTTTCTTTTGTAGCGGAGTTTTCCTTCTGTAGCTGTTGCATTTTCTCTCCAAGTCGCTGTATATCATGAATACAATAGAATGGAAGAAATCGCTACTGCACTACCCAGCTAAAACAAATCAGCACAAAATCTCTATAAAAATTGTAAAAACGAAGGTTTTATGCAGGAAAATAAAAAAGTTGTAGTTTTTTTCAGGTTTAATGTTATAAAATTCAGCATTAAAATTATTAAAGGGGAAATGTAGGTCTAGTTTTTTATGAAGAAAAAGTAAAAACGTTCAAAAAACATGCAAATTTTATAAAGATATTTTGAATAACAGTTAGGTTTATTGAAGCTTTTGATATGCTTTTTTTCATTCTGTCCAGGAGATCGTACAGGCCAGACAATGGACAGGGATAAAACAGATTGAGGATTAGTTGGATATAACAGATAGATATCTACAGCCCAGATAATAAAATTCAGGATAGAAAATACAAAAACTGAATTTTTTTATTCTTGAAAGAGAGTGCAGTGGAAATTAAAGAAAAACAACAACAAATAAGAGGTTAAATCAAAAGAAATTAGGGTAGGCTTTAGCACCTCCTTTTAGCTATGTGGGCGCGCTCGCCTTAATAATCGTTGTCCACTAACATGTTTATTAATTAATCAAAAGTTAATAGTTAGAAATAATTAACTTTATTATAATTGCGTATTAAAGATTTGCGTTGTGATTCTTGTATCGAAATAACCCAGGACTCAAAATGATCTATTGACAATGAATACTGAAATAAGACTCGAAATGTTACTGAGATTCATTTATTCAGACTAATAACAAATTGGCTTGGTTACATGTGACAAAGCATTCTTATTCGTGCATTCGACATTTCGCACTTATCGTACTCATAGCGATCATTAGACAATTTCTGGGACCAGACATGACTTGACAGTGATGCAGTTAATTAGTTCAAGTTAACTGTTCGGGTACTAAATTATAAATTAGTTAATTTTTAATTGAGGACTAATTGCCAAATTACATTAGTAATTCCTTTTTATAAGAATTAAACTTAGAATTAAAGTGACCAAAATTTGGTACACTATGAGTGATATCACTCCCAACAAATTAATGTGATTACACATTAGTCTCTCTTAATTATACATATTAATTGAATTTTCCATCCTTACTTAGAACCCGGTCAGTAACGCTGGTTGCGTCTGTCAAATCACCTGCGGTCTCCCTCGTCAATTCACAACATTAAATCACACTAAAATTGTACTCATTACTTATTACACTTCTAATCAATAATATTTCACATGAGATGAGAGAGAAAGTATCGCGAAACGGTGTGTGTATTACGTTAATAGTCAAAACAGAGAACACTTACCCAAAATCAGGAATGATAACACTGCCATCGCTGGATCAATTACGGTAAATAAGGGTTGCGTTATCGCAAAAGAATACCCTTTTTGTTTTGATTAAATTCGATAGGCCTATGATGTAATTATGCCATAGGCAGAAGTTGATGACTCCGGCGAAGAGGTTTTCCCTCCGGGGAACTGCAATGATATCGGGATCTCGTGAGCCCAAAGGCAAAGTCGGGAAGGTGGAGTTTATTAATCTCCAACAAAATCTTAGATAGTCATAATCTTGCTCTAAGCCCTGGGGTTGAAGCTTATATCAACTTTTTTTAACATGTTTTCCTTAAGAAATTCTCCCCATCGAATGATCTGCTTGATCCCGCCTTCAAAATCCGCAAACTTCACATAATTTGCATCTTTAGTCGGCCTCTCTCTATTCTAGGGATTTCCAGTGGCTACTTACTTTGGCCCCTTTTTATATCCCCTTCTTGCTATTGGTCAACGCCACTCCTCTTGGACGAGAGCCGAGAGAGGGGTCAACTTCTCCCCATCCCAGAGCCCCTGCCGCGTCGCAGCTGTCCGAGTCCAATTTTTAGTCATGCTCCGTTGACTTTATAGCTCCTTCATTGAAACCGACTGTCAAGTCTCTCGCTGAGCACAATCGAATCTCAAAAATTACGACGCTATTACTTTCCGAAAATCCATTGAAGTTGTTCGCTCTTTGCGCGGGAAAAACGTGATTCCAAACCATCTGCCTCAATTCTGGGTGGTCACCCAAGACGCTTGTTATTTTGGAATATCCTTCAAGGACTTTTACATTGTATCTTAACTTTTTGGTGGAATGCTTGCGAATGCAACACTCCAACAGCTAGGAGAATAAAAATGCTTCCTCATTTCGACCCGATTGCACACATCAGTGAAAAACCATTCATCTCTAACTGTAACTTCTGGATTGGGCAAGACACTTTGTTGACTTGAAGCCAATTGAAGTGGTAAGACCTGTACCCCACTTTCAACGATACCACAATATTTCGCATATTTCTCATGTTAAAATAAGCCGATATGTATTGCTTTTGGCTGAGTTTTTTCTATTTTCTTTTGAAATCCATTTTAAATGCAATACGTCATTAAAATAAAAAGTCATTTGCAAGTCAAAGTCGAAGTGGTTAAAAAAGAAGAGAAAAAACTATTTGTTAGGCAATATAAAAATGAATTCTACAAGAAGAAAATATAATACTTATATACATTTAATATTTCTACAATTCTATTTTATTAAAAAACACAACTAAATCACTTAAAAAAATTTGGGGGTACAGTATGGCTGCTTCCACATTGGCTTCAACGCGCCCATAGGGGAAACAAAGTTTGAGCCTTCCAGAAGCTACTGCTAGAGTTCAGTGTGAAAATCATGCATTCTCAAATTCTAATATCTCAAAAGTGTGCAGATTTTAACTTCTGTTCAATTTTACGCACCTTGATTATAAAAATATTTTTAGTAATTTAAAGTACGGACTATACTTTTTTTTGTTTGGTATGAGTCTCTAGGATTAGAACCCCTTTAGTAAACAAGTATACTGGTTCTTTAAGTTTAGTAATTTACTGTTCCAAAAACTTACTAGTACTCTTCTCGATATAAATGTGAAAATATTTACAAACATTTTAGCATATTCATTTGTATTTGTACAACATTCACATGCGACTAGGCGAAATTATTGCTGAATTGCATATACTACAATGCAAAACATACTTACCATGCCAGCGGTTTCCAGTTAGCATTAAGTTACGGACCCCTAACTAAAACAGCATCGGAGACCCGCTTTTTTTTCATATATGCTCATGGAGTCCCCCCCTTTCTAGGCATGTATACGTTTCAATTTTGTTTGAATATGAAAATGAAGAGAAGGAAAAACTTCTGAAATTAATTCTATAATTCCTTTTTATTTTACACAGAGAATCAATTACAGTGGAATCAATTTTTACAGTGAAATCAGATTTATCCAACAAAAAAAAATATATTGAAAAGATAACACCGCAATCAGAAGTTTAATTAATTTTAGTCTCTTATTTATACATTTAACATTCATTTAGACTCGTGAAGACAAAAAGTCGCCAAGGTTGACAGTTGAATGATTTTTTCTTCTGACCCTGGAGACCCCCTAACATCGACCCGTGAACCCCCGGGGGTCCGTTTGGGACCAATGTTAAACCACTATTAAAAACCACTGTTAAACCACTATTTGGGAACCACTATTAAATTTCAACAGGCGCTAGATGTCTAAAATATTTAAATATTTGAAAATTAAATAGTTAAATATACACTTATTTCTATCTATGCATAAATATTTGAAAATTAAATAATTAAATGAACACTTGTTTATATCTATGAATAGAAGAACTGTAAAGTTTTACAGCTTAAATAAGTACTTCAAAAGTCAGATAAGTACTCAGTTAATATATACTAGTAGTTTCTTTAAGTTCTATAACATTGCCAACCACTTATTTTGCTATGAATAATAAAGTAAGTCTTTGTTGAATAATAAAGTGTGAGCTAATAAAGTAATTTTTGTCATGAAGTATTCAAATATTTATATTGCTTTTTTTGAATATAATATTGCAATAGAAGTTATTCTCATTTTCTAAGCCATGTGTGTCGTTAGGATTTGAGCTGTTCAAAATTACTTTTGTTGTATAAACGAGGAATCTAATTAGTATAATTTCAAAAACCACACTTGTTGCAATTTACCAATATAATATATGAAAATAAAGATTTAAAAACGAATTAGACTGATGTACATATTAAAAACTTCCTTAAATGTCTTTCATATTTGTTGTACAGTGTTTGTAACGCATTGCTGCCAGTTGTTATCAAAATGTTTGCAAAGAATGAATCCTTTACAGTTTGAAACGAATAAAGGACTTTTGTTTGTTTAAACATAAACAGACCATATGTAACATTAACTTGTTCCAGTAAGTATATACTGAAAGAGACACATAAGACTTTTTTGAATTTGCAATAAGTTTATTAAAGAGCTAATAGGCAGTTTGTCTCTATTGCCTTGGCCATCCTAAATCGAGCAAGTCATTTTTTTTCCAGTTCAACTTAAGAATAATGGTGCGCTCCGCCAAGGCATCAACATTAATTCCGCCAAATATGTTTTTATTTCGAATTGGAGATCTTGTTTGTTTGTTTATACAGATAAACGTTTTAGCAACAAAAAAAATCGCAGAAGTTGACACTCGTGATGCTTGCTGCAACGGGAACAATTCTAAATGCATAAAATATAATTAATAAAAATAATTTTAAAAAGTCTAAAAATATAAATAAATTTAACTAAAAAATTGCCCTATTGCTTCTCACATAGTTTTGAAAGATTTAATGAATAATCAAGTATTTTTAATCTGAAGAATTTCAAAAGAAATAGAATTTAAAATTATAGGCTCCAGATTGTGTGTGGACATAGTGTGAAGTTTCACAAACCTAGGGGTAACATTTCTGTAAGATTATTATTAATAAAAATTCGCTTTTAATGAAAAATAAATACGTTAGTACGTCTAGTAATTTAGTCATATTTAGTTATTACATTAATTACCCACGTTTGTAAAAGATTTTTATTACATTTTTCTACGTATTTTTCAAATAACTTTGCGAATAATATTTAATGTTTAATAGATAGTTGACTTATCATGCAAACGAAGCCTTTCTTCAAATATTTTTATAATTTTTGCCAAAAAAACATTTATTTTGCAAAAATGCTATTTTTTCCCTAAAAATACATACTGCCATTACAGTTCATACTTAAACAAATCTGCATTTAAAAAGAACCCCCATGTCATTCTGATACTAGATACACATTTAAACCCATTATATATCCAAATATCTGTACCTGAGAGCTAAACGATCCTAAGTCACAATTAGGCAACTTTACATGAGAGGAAATAAACTTAATTATCATCTCATTGCAGAGCATTGGACTTGGGCTTTTATAGCTCTTGCTAAATGCTTAAAAATAATTTTTGAGTGAATTTTGATGGTATAATCGATAGAAAAAATAAAATTTTTAAGACATAATCTGCAATACAAAAAAAATCGCCAAATTTGTACTTGGGCCCGTCTGGCTCAGAGGTACAGATTTGTGAAAAATTATGTCAAGATATACTATGGCGAATTACAAAAAAATATTATTAAACAATCCTTTTGTTTTTGAGTGGAAATTCAATCATTAATACATGAATATCTTTCATAGTCCAATTTTCAATGGTTTTATTCATGAAAGAATTATAACAGGGGGCTTTGAGAGAAGAGTCGTATAAAATTACATTAACTGTATAGATCTTCTAAGCATTTGAGTCTATGAACAAATAGAGTAACCCTGTACTAATCAAGATGGCGGTCGCGTCTATTTCGTCAGGGGCCGTATATTAATTGCTTCGCTTAATTATGATATGATGATGCTGGAGGAACCGAAATTTGTAGCTGGTCCCCTTTATTTTCGCCTACTTAGCTAGAAAGTATAAATTCAGTGGTTACGATTTGAGCTTCAATGAATACGGTTGATTAATTCTTCTGTTATCTTTACTCCATGGTTTTACTCGTTGGTAACCCATTGATATAGACCACGCCTTTAGAATACTATACTTAAAGAAGTATGAAATCCTATTATGTATTTTATTATATTTGTTTATTATCATCCCATAGAATGAAGTAAGTAATAGTTTAAATTTATACGGATTATGGAGTGAAAAAATCTTATTCGATAGTAATTATTTTCGTAATAAAAATTTGAATTTTGATGAATCTCTTACTTCCAACTGTTATAAAAACATATTTTCAAGGATTTTGAAATTAATTGGATTTTTTGTTGTGCGCTCAACATCAAACAAAACACCTGCTAAGCAATCAGTCAATTATTAAAGAAGTAACTAGAATTTCGAAATGCTTATAATTATTCTACAGAAGTCAATTGAGGCGACTAGTTTCAAAACCAAATATATTCGTTTCCATAAATTTTACATGAGACGACGAAAAAGATTGACAGCCACGTACTTTTGGATTTAAACCCATGACTTTGAATGAATGCATTTTTATAGTGGATTCATATACTTTTGGTCAATCCCTCTTTACAATATGATGTAGTGCATTCAGAACTTGTAAGAAAAATATTTTTTGAAAAATGTGGATCTATCTGATTTTGAAACTAGACGACTCAATCACAGACCATTAAAATAAAAAATAAAAATTACTTTTATGTTAAATACTTTATTTTTTTTTTCAATTTAAGTTTGTAAAAAAAAATGCATGTTTTAAATATATTTTGATTTATTTTGGTAGCCAATTTTTTCATATTATATATATATATATATATATATATATATATATATATATATATATATATATATATATATATATATACTCGGTCGTACTTTTGAAAACATTAAAAACGCGCTTTTTCACAGAAACAACGGTACCACCTATACTAATTAAACAGGAGATAGAACAAACACTGGCAAATTTTTTGTAAGATCTCCGATGTCTAAATACACTTTTATTTACTCGATATCTTGCATTTAAAACCTAGAGAGAGCGTTTTTATTCAGAAAACGTCAGTGGCACTTTCACTCCCATTTGCCGGTAATAGACACACTAATATAAATAAGAAAGTAATAGAAAATAATATATACAATAAATAAAAGACAAAATGATAGCATAAGGAAAGATGTTTAAGATTATGAGTATCATAAAGCAGCAAAAGTATTTTGCGTTATCAGACTAATTATGATGAATAGCTACGATACGTTACAATACAAGGTCGTTTCCTTTAATTATAAATCTTAATGAGTACTTACTGAAGGTTTGCCGTCTACAAGATTTATTATTTAATTACTTATCGCTTCTGCGGTGATTTGCAATGAAACACTTAAAATATACCTAAGTTCGCTACCTAAATTTAGATTACATCTCAAAAAATCATTATAAAAGTATTGAAATGATAGAAAGGATCGGACATTATATAATTCGATATGTATTGTTGGTTTCTCCAGTTGCCCAGTGCATAAAGGCGTTCAGCTAGTAGTCAGAGGATTGTTACTTTCAACCCGTGCGTTGGACTCGGCAAAGAAAAGTAAAAAAGTAGTGATCTTGCGATCGGAAGATTGCCAGCTTCGCTACAAAAGTACTACTAAGGGACTGGTGCATGATAAATCTGATCGGGGTACAATGTCCTGACGGCTATTGAGCTTGCGTTGGGTGCCAGCTCAGATGTTGTTCTCTCGCCATCTGACCATTTTTCAAAAATACTAGGCATTGTTCCGGGTTTTTCCTTCGGGATAGGCCCCGAACTGTCCAATGTGCAGCTCTAGTGCGACATTATTTATCCAAACTAAACCTACATGCATTACATACAATCCCAAGCAAGCTGCTTCGTATATATTCAAAATTATGCAAAGATGGCTTGAACAGAAGCTGATATTAGCAATATTAAACCATAATGCTAATTTTTGAGGAAGTACGATTACTTAAATTTAAGCACGTCATTGCTCATTTACGATGCCATTGTACTCAAAGAAACACGTGTACGTCCATGTACTCATTTTTAAGCAATTTTTTTTAACAATGCATGAATAATAAATAATTCATAATAAAAAATACAGCTCCTCTGAATATAAAGCTTATCTTAGGCTAAAAAGCAATCTTGGTTTTAAAGAAATCCACATTTAGAAGTTAATCGCTTTAAATTTTGTCGCTAAGGCGTTTTGGAGTTACGAGGTTTTCATTATAAGTCGACGTTATGTTATCTATTCAATTAGAAATCCTTTGTGTGGCGTTAATACTAAAACGAGTATCGAAATAAATTTTTTTGAAAGATAGATTACATATTGTGCGACTTATAGGGCGTTTGTACATTTATTACTATAGGGATCGGATAACATGTACTAATAAATAATGGAAATATTTCTATTTAATATAAATTTATTTGCTTTGAAAGCTGTATTGTATTTATCTTATGCTACCTTTAATATATTTTTTAGCATAACTTTTACCATCAAAATCGAATGTTCAATTACCTAATCGAACGATTTAGAAAATAAATTGAGTATTCAAATCAAAACATTCATTATTTTCTGAAATGAAAACGTTTTGTTGCGCATTTATAAAATTATTTTCAATAGATCATGCAATATTTGCGAGTTGTTAACGCATTGTATACTTGATTTCCAGCTGTGAGTATAATTGAACGAAATATTTATTTCTTTATGCTTAGATATTGATTAAAAATTTGTGAGCACTTCAATATGCAATGCATGAAACACCTGTTACGTAATTATATTATATAATTAATTATACAAAATGAGATGAACATCAATGCTTTTAAGCAATTCTTGGCGTGCCTCTAAAACGAGAAGTGAAAATATAGTCATTAGTTTTACTTTCAATACCGTATGAGGTTGGTATATTTATTATAAGACCTTGCATTTTCAAAACTTTTCTGCTCCAGTGAAAGATAATTTTATTTTAAATAAATGCTAAGAAATTTTAATTTTATTTGACCTTTGCATCTATTTACATATTGGTAATGATTTACATAATGTAATTTTATCGATTTACGATATTGTAATTACATTGATTTACATATTGTAATTACATTGATTTACATATTGTAATTACATCGATTTGCGGTTTTTATTTCATCGATTTACATTGGTAAAAGGGCTTTAAACGAATTTAAAATAATAGGTTTAAGTAATACTTTGTGAATATTATTTTTCATCGCTTTATTTAAATAAATGCTAAGAAATTTTAATTTTATTTGACCTTTGCATCTATTTACATATTGGTAATGATTTACATAATGTAATTTTATCGATTTACGATAATAGTTAAGGTCTGTTAATTTACGATAATAGTTAATGAATTACTTAACATAAATAATAGTTAAGGTCTTGAAGTCGTTAAAGAAGATTTATATTTTGTTTTAAAGGCAAGGAAAAATGAGAGTTTTATTAAAAATATATTTTAATTTAAAATAATTTGAGTTTCAGAATATTATTTTTCATCACTTTATTTACATTTATATGAATTAATTAACATAAATAATAGTTAAGGTCTTGAAGTCGTTAAAGAAGATCTATATTTTGTTTTAAAGGCAAGGAAAAATGAGAGTTATTACAAATATTTTTTAATTTAAAAAAATTTGATTTTCAGAAAATGGCATCTAAAGCTATCTGGTTCATATGTGTGGCCCTATTCCTATCTTACAGTAAGTATTATCTTTGAATATTCGATGATTAAAACATAAGCTAATTATGCAGAATACAAGTACTGAGTACTCCAAGATGCAAAAGCAGTTATATGCAATAAATTTAAAAGTTAGATTTTGGTAGGATTAGCTTCTTTACTGCTTAGTCTTCAATTTCTACCACACACAAAAAAAAATATTTACTTACAAGAACTTCAAGAAAAAAACTACCACTGTATTGAAACCAGTTAATTTTCTTATAGATTTTCGGGAATTTCTGAAAGCAGTTAAAATTGCAAATTTTATAAAATTGAGTACTCCAGAATGCAAAAGCAGTTATATCCCAAAACTCAAAAAGTTAGATTTTGGTAGGATTAGCTACTTTACAGCTTAGTCTTCAATTTCTACATTACAATAAAGAAAAAAATATTTACTTACAAGAACTTCAAGAAAAAAACTCCCACTTTATCGAAACCAGTTAATTTTCTCATAGTTTTTCGGAAATTTCTCAAAGCAGTTAAAATTGCAATTTTCATAGAACTGAGTACTCCAGAATGCAAAATCAGTTATATCCCAAAACTCAAAAAGTTAGATTTTGGTAGGATTAGCTACTTTACAGCTTAGTCTTCAATTTCTACATTACAATAAAGAAAAAAATATTTACTTACAAGAACTTCAAGAAAAAAACTCCCACTTTATCGAAACCAGTTAATTTTCTCATAGTTTTTCGGGAATCTCTCAAAGCAGTTAAAATTGCAAATTTCATAAAACTGAGTGCTCCAGAATGCAAAATCAGTTAGATCCAAAAACTCAAAAAGTTAGATTTTCGTAGGATTAGCTACTTTACAGCTTAGTCTTCAATTTCTACATTACAATAAGGACAAAAATATTTACTTACAAGAACTTCAAGAAAAAAAACTCTCACTCTATCAAAACCAGTTAATGGTCTCATGGTTCTCATAATTTCTTAAACAAGTTAAAATTGTATATATCTGCTTTTGCATCTGGGCTACGCAACACTTATATTTTAAGGTAACTCTTATGTCATTATATTTTTCAACCCTTAAAAGATTCCGTATTAATTACTTCCGTTGTAAAATAGTCCATTTTACGTTGTTTAAATTATAACTAAAATCACAAGGCAAGATTAGACTCATCACACATTCAAATCTATGGACGCAATTCAACGTGAATAGCGTGAGATTTTCTAATTTGTTAGAAATGCAATAATGTCTTCATTTCTTCGAAACGGAATATTTCGTGAATATATCGAACATTGGGAAAATATTTTGAGTGGGAAAATACATTTTTTCTAATATTTTTTTAAGGTTCCCAGCAAAAAACAAAAAAAAAGCTAACAATTTTTTTTAATAATACAATTTCTGAATTTGTTTCAACAATTATAGAGGTACACTTAAGCGTACTGTAATAAAACAAATAATTTTAACAACGTAGTGTCTTTAGAAGTTTGAGCTGAATTTCCGTGATGAATCTAGAAACTCCATCTTATAAACAAATATGCCTGCTTGTATACAATAAAGCTGGTATTGTAGTGTCTAATAGAATCTTTATGACCTTTATTTCAACGGCTTGACCGCCAAGTAGTAAAAGTCCAAAACACAAAGTTTCGTGATATGAGCTTTTAAAATTTGGAAATCGCTTTGGCTATAATGTTAAGTGGAGTGATATTCAACTCATCGTTGGACAACCTCCTTTTAAGATAGGACTCACACCATTTGGCAATCTTTTAAGATAGGACTCACACCATTTGGCAATCTTTTAAGATAGGACTCACACCATTTGGCAATCTTTTAAGATAGGACTCACACCATTTGGCAATCTTTTAAGATAGGACTCACACCATTTGGCAATCTTTTAAGATAGGACTCACACCATTTGGCAAATATTAGATCTAGCTGCCTAGCCGTGGAAAATGGTGTTAGTTCATTTTAGGATTATCTGGACTGATACCACTTGGCAAATAAGCCGCTCATTTGGTTCTGGACTTCCATGAAAGATGTTCCTAAATGTAAAATTATAAAACTAAAAATAACCATGTTTATTTTTCTTTCCAATTCAATTATTTCGAAGAATAATTACAATTAGTAATCAAAGAATATCGATTTCTTAATAATGTCTTACTTTTCTGTAACCTAAAATTTTAGGATTATTTGGAAATGTATTAAAAAATTGTAAGAATATTTTTAATCATTTTTCAAAACTTTTATAGTATTGTTCATGGTATTTCTTTTAGCCTTGACCTTAAGTGAAGGAGGAATATCGGAAAAAATTGAAAAAGTAAAAGAACCATTTAAAAAAATCACTAAAAAAATTGGCGGTGCTGTGAAAAAAATAACTGATAAAGCATCAAAAAACGTAAGCATTTTTCCCAATATGTAATAATTATTTTATTTGAAATTATGTAAAGCTTTTTATTTTGTTAGGAGCATTGTTTTGCTTATATTGTTTACCACTTTATTGTGCCAAAACATTTTGATAAAAGCTACATTTTCTTCTTTATAACTGTTTTGTTTCACCCCCTCTTGATCAGTGTCTCACATCGAAGGCGAAGGTGATGTAAGACATTTGATCAGTGTCTCACATCGAAGGCAAACATGATGTAAGACACTTGATCAGTGTCTCTCATCGAATATGAAGTTTCTCATTGAAGAAGAATATGATGTAAGACACTTGATCAGTGTCTCACATCGAACGCGAAGATGATGTAAGACACTTGATCAGTGTCTCACATCGAAGGCAAACATGATGTAAGACACTTGATCAGTGTCTCTCATCGAATATGAAGTTTCTCATTGAAGAAGAAGATGATGTAAGACACTTGATCAGTGTCTCACATCGAACGCGAAGATGATGTAAGACACTTGATCAGTGTCTCACATCAAAGGAAACATGCTGTAAGACACTTGATCAGTATCTCTCATTGAAGACGAAGATGATGTAAGACACTTGATCAGTGTCCCACATTGAAGGCGAATAGAATGTTGGGATTTATTCAAATAAATGTATCATCTAAATTTAAGGAGGTAATTTTACTACTGTATAAGAGTTTGGTTAGGCCTCATCTTGAATATGCAGTCCAATTCTGGTCACCTTATCTTAAAAAGGATATTGATTTGTTAGAACGGGTTCAACATAGAGCTACGAAAATGATTCAGGGTACTTCGTAAATAAATTACGGAGACAAGCTAAAACTCTAAATATGTATACACTCGGGAAGAGAAGGATTATGTGAAGCCTTATTCAGTTACTCAAATTTATCAAATTGGTGATCTGGAGGGATTGGAATTTAATATTGCCAATGTGAATAGAGGTCATGGATTCAAATTATATAAATCACAGCTTAATAGGGACGTTAGAAAGCATTATTTTTTTTAACAATGAATAGATAAATTGAATAGTTTGCCTGAGTATGTTGTTATAATTCTTCAGGAGGGGGTAGTTTTAAAAAGCAATTGGATCGGCATTGGGAATCGTGAGGATGCTAGATAGACAGGACCAACCTTGCTCGGCCTAGAGCCTGTAGTCGGTCAACATAATTTGCATTTGGATCATGCTTTATGAATTACTTTGCCCGTATGTTCTTATTTTTGTTAGCGAATTTAGTTGCTACTCATACGTCTCGATATATATGAAATGATCCTTATAAAAATATAATAGTTTCGATGTCAGACCATTGAAATTTATAGATTTTCTTTTGAGGTATGTTATTGCTCTTATGAGTCACAAACTATATACATGGTCGTCGAAAATAGTTGGGCGATAGTCATTGTTTGGTCATTTAGCTATATATAATAAACCATTATTATTACTATACTTTAACTACTTTGTGTATTGCAACTAAACTAAGCGGCTTGTTTAAAATGTAAGAGAAATAGTAAATATAAAGCTTTATTATGGCAATGCAGCTAATGTGATACAGCTAAACAATGACCATCGCCCAACAATTTGTGACTACCCTGTATATACTTGGGACTACCCTGTATATATCTAGAAAAGTATCTCTTCAACTAGACTTATATTCAAACCGCTGTACACAAAATTTCAGACCTATAAGTTGGGCCCGTGCCATCAAAACACTCATGGGTTCGGTAACCTGAGCTCTGTCCCCTAAAAAGTACAGAGCAAAGTGGGCACGGGTTAGGGTTTGTAGACCTATAAGTTGAAAACTATAGATTTTTATAGATGTCAGGGTTTACATACAACTTTTTCATTTATGCATATAGATGACTCTACCAGTGATGTAATTTCATCCTTTTTGTATTGAGTTTATTAGTTTAAAAATAAATTTACTTATAAACAAACAGTTGGCACCATTTGAAGCAGTTGCTTGGGACTTCTCATCTCTTCTGAGCAATCGATTTTGACACCAGGCAAAGCACATTGCTTTTCAAAACAGCTGGTACCTCCTAAAGCAGAAGTTTGGGGCTTCTTAGCCCCAAACGACTGCTACAAATCAAGTTTGCAATATCAACTCCCTTAGGAGCAGTGGTTTTGGGAATCTTGTAGCAATAATTTTTTCACTGGAATTCAACCTAAATTGAATTCTGATCATGTACAATATGCTGTGTAATTCCGTCGAATTGTTTATTTTACACTTTAACAGTCTAGCATTAATTATTTTATAGAATATCTAGTTATTTCATAGAATAACTAATTATTTCATAGAATAATTAGTTCTTTCATAGAATAACTAATTATTTCAGAGAATAACTAGTTATTTCAGAGAATAACTAGTTATTTCATAGAATAACTAGTTATTTCATAGAATAACTAGTTATTTCATAGAATAACTAATTATTTTATAGACATGAAATTAGGTATTCTATGAAATAACTGAATTATACACTTTAACGGTAACATATACACACATTAAATAATTCAATGGTTCCAAACCTTTACTTTGCCTCCGACCACCTGGTCTAAATTTGATAAGAAGGGAACCACCACTTATCAATAACTAAATATTATAATAAATAAAATTTAGGTTTTGAATATAATTTATGTACCAAATATAACTCGGGTATTAACGTATTTTGTCATAAATATTAATTGAAAATTCTACAATTTTTGACTTAAAAAAAGTTATTGATTTAGCAAAAATCGCAAATTATTGAAAATATGTGCCTTTGTCTTACTTCAAATAATCAATCTGATATATGGCTGGGGGGGGGGGGGGGGGGCTGCCATGAGTACTTATAAAAAAGGGGTCCCGGCCCTAATTTAGTTTTAGCTAGGGGTCTGCAGCTTAATGCTAATTGGGAACCGCTGACTTAGAAGATTATGCCTACTGAATAATTATATAATTTTATAATTATAGTAATGTTTATATTTTAATTCGTTGAATGCTTTGTAGGTTGATTCCAAGAAGTCTGATGTCCAGGACACTAATTCCAAGAAGTCTAAATCCAAGAAGTCATAAAATTACGGTAATTACTGCATGTAAATCGTGATAATTAAAATAAATAATAAACGGGATAACATAATTATACAGTTATTCTATTTATATGAATATTAGCTTATATGTTTATTATAATTCGTTAAAACAATAAAGCAACTATTTAGTGTGAAATAAAGTATTGACGCAACGCCACAGTACAATTTCTTTAAATTTATTTTGTAACCTGGAAATGTGTTGCAACAAACGCAATGGTCGACGATTCCATCATTTGACCGAGCCTTATCTCACTTTTATGTAAATTTAAATACTATATCATAGGCTGATAGTTGACAAGATTCATGATTAGATATTCATTAGTATTAACCATGATTTCACAATTTTAAAACATATTTTATACATGAAATTTAATATATGGACGTCGATCCGAATCAAAGATAATGGAGGGGCAAAGATAAGCTCTAGTACATGCGCAGTAGTGCACAAAAGAAGCCTTCAACGCAATGCATCTTGGGATAATGCCCAAACTTTCGTTATGCGCAGAACTTGAAAACTGGTCGGAGCGCACAAAAGAACTTATCGGCGCAATGTATCTCGGGATACAGATTGCTGCGCAGAACGAGTATGCAACGTCATCTGACATTAATAATTTTCAAAAAGTATGAAAATATAGTTAAGTTATAGTTAAAATATTATAAATATAGTTAAGTTATAGTTAAAATATTATAAATATAGTTAAGTTATAGTTAAAATATTATAAATATAGTTAAGTTATAGTTAAAATATTATAAATATAGTTAAGTTATAGTTAAAATATTATAAATATAGTTAAGTTATAGTTAAAATATTATAAATATAGTTAAGTTATAGTTAAAATATTATAAATATAGTTAAGTTATAGTTAAAATATTATAAATATAGTTAAGTTATAGTTAAAATATTATAAATATAGTTAAGTTATAGTTAAAATATTATAAATATAGTTAAGTTATAGTTAAAATATTATAAATATAGTTAAGTTATAGTTAAAATATTATAAATATAGTTAAGTTATAGTTAAAATATTATAAATATAGTTAAATTAAAAAATAGCCAATCTACATACCCCTGGTATTAGCTAGGATTTTTTGTAGAGCCAGATTATATACTTATAAGTAATAAAACATACTTCTACAACTTCACCTTCACGAGCCAGTTTTAGAACAACAGACCTCAAAGCAACATATTGCTTTTATCACAATCATTTTTAATAAGAAAAGGGACCTTGCGACGATTATAAGAACTAGGAACATGGTTCCCTACGTGACAATACTATAACAGTTAACATAAAATTCAATAGATGCAACTGGCAGTCATTTTAAAGTTGTGTAGCATATATGCTACACTATGCACTAGAGCAGGGGTCGGCAACCTGTGGCTCGCGAGCCGCATGCGGCTCTTTTGATGTAAAGTTGCTAGAGGGTTAAAACTATATTCAAGTATCGTAAAGGTTTTTTTTTTAACCCACATATTTTTTTAAAAAATTACTCCTGTGGCAGCTGCCGTGAAAATATAGACGTGACTCACCATCTGTCCAATAGGTAGTGATTTAACCAACATGTTTCAACAGGCAGGAGTGATTTAAAACAGTTTTTTTGCTTTGAGTCCAAGTAACTCCAGTTTAAGGAAAGTTTACTATTTGTAGGTATTTCTACCAAAGCCGTTTAAACATAAGCAGATAACCTAAACAAATAAAATTATAACTTTCAATATAACTGCTAAGGCTCATTCTACACGGGTGTTATTACGGGGTAATGCCTCTATGATTGGCGAAAAAAACCACATTATTTTTATTCGCCAATCACAGACGCATCTTTTAACGCTAACGAACGTTAATAGCGTCCGTGTAGAATTACACGCAATGTAGAAAATAAAAATGTAAAGACAAAAAAAAAAGTTTATCGGATTTCACAAATGGGAATGTCCGTTTATTGGGAAAAGAGATTTTCACCATATAACTTTTTAACATTTTATTCAAACATGATGACATTATGATAAAAAAAACTTTACATACGAATTAAGTATGATTGAATAAGGAATCCAACTGTCTTCTTAATGATTTCACAATAATAGATAGCCGCCGGTAGCATTCAAACCTATTCTGTGATAAATTCTACTACGGAACTTGAAAATTTTTCATATTCAGAGGGGAAAACTTATAACTTGAGAATTACAGCTTACTGAAAATTGATAACAGTTACAGAGCCTCAAATGCCAATTGTACTAGATAAATAAAACAATTAGTTAATATCAATAGACAGCACAAAATCCTTGTGTAACTGCTAAGCTACTGTAGGGAGGCCTCCGGGGTTTCTTCTCGCGTTTTCTTTACTAATGTATCTATGGGATACCTGGACTAAGTGATGATGTGTACAATTTCGTTGGCATTTTGCGTTTGGCAGGTAACACATCTTTATAACAGTCCTGTAGAAGCAATCCTTTGATACATTGACATTATTATGCTTAGATGTACCCATTTTTACATTCGGTTTATGACTTTCTCTATGTAACACATTGGATAAGGAGTGAAGAAAACGTCCATAATATGATTAATATTTATTCAATCGTTTTGAAACTTTGGGAAAACATGCTAGAAGGTTGAAGTGTTATTTTAAACCAATAAAAAAAAATTTGACCTTTTCACCGATTTTGGGGTACCGAGTCCCCTTAATAAATAGACGGCTTAGACGCAAAGTGTATTTTAAGTTCAAAAACAAAGTTTTGAGATAATAGTTTTTAAATTCAGCAACTTGGCATGGCTATAAAGTCAGGTAGCATGGCAATAATTATTTGGTAGCAGTAATTATTATATCATTATTTGGTAACCTATTAAACTTGGAGCCACGCTACTTGGACATATGGTAAAGCAAGCTGGCTGTCTAGTAATGGAAAATGTTCATTTTCAGATTTCTGTGATTTATACCGCTTGGCGACCAAGCCGCCAAATATTACTATAAATAAAGACAAGTAGTTTTTAATTTTTTAATATACAATTACTTACAAATGATACAAGATTTAATAGTACACTGAACAATTGAAATGTGCACCTTGACACAAAAAATACTAATTTTCAAAGAAGTTCTCGGATAATAAGTACTTTAAAAATATCAATATGAAAACAAGTCAATGTCCTCGTTTTAATATATTTTGACACAACAGGAGGGCATGAACACGTTTTCCCTGTTTTTTTTAAAGAATTTGAGGCATTTTGTCGACTTAACAAGGTGCTCTTTCGTTGGTCTTTTTAAACAAGGTGAATTTATTTACACAAAACTTATCAATACAAAAGACGATTCAAATAATAAGTTATACACTTTCCGCTTACTAAAGAAATTTAGCTTTAAAATTAAATTAGTGAAAATGTAGCGCATGGACATTGCTATGCGAAGAAAACTTGTTGCAAGCCATGTTGCAAACGACGTTGTAAACGGAGTTTCAAACTTGTTCTCAAGCTTTTCATGTAGTTTGGTCATGATTATAAGGGGTTGTAAAAATTATGAAAAAAACATCACTCAACATTATAATTGGTTAAAATGCTAATGAGTTGATAGCAGAAATACGGTCTATCCAACCTTAAGATTCATTCATAAATTCAACAGCTTCACAATGCTGCTTAAAATATATAATAAATAATTATTTAACATTTAAGTCTAAATAAATAAACTAATATTATTGAAGACCTCCAAATTGGTGAAAATAAATGACACTTGAAGAAATCGATTTTTTTTTAATTTGAAAATGTAGCGGCTTTAAATAATAATTAAATTTAATAATTTGGCTAAACTAATTTAAATGCAAAATACTTATGTAAGAAGTGCAATAGCCAGTGCACAGTAGGAAAATAAGGAAAATATTGAAATTATAAAAGTCTTATAAAAGTAAAAGAATACATTTGCAACGTTTTTGTGTCACTCAAAAAGTAGACTGTTTAATCAAAGATATATTTTATGATCGAGGGTAAAAATCGGTATTATGATTATTTTTAGATACGTTTATTAATATATACATTACGCATATGCACTATCTTGAATTGAACTAAGCTTGAAAATAAAAATTATTAAGAAAGTCTATCGTCCCACATACTTAAGTTTCTATTTACACTTGTGGAAACGAACAACGATTTATCAGTTTTAGCATATGAAATATAGTAGAGTATAAAATATTTATCTAACATAAGGAAAGTTTATATTTTTATGGGGGGGGGGGGAATTTACATCATTAATTAACAAGTTTTCCAAAGCACGTTTGAAAATTTTACAAATTTTCAAAGGGTTGGATTTTTTTCCACTGCCGATGGTTATGCTCTTCCGTAGGAGTTTCCTGTATCCATATCCTTCTTACGGTGTTGATGTAATAAGAATGCTACGGTGCCCACTACAATAAGGATGAAGATGATCAATGATACGGTTAAAGCAGCTACAGACATAGGTTTTGGAGTCTTTGCTTTTTCAGGGATCAAGTTCGTTGCATTTATCATGTAGCCCAAAGTCCAACCAACGTCTTTTCCAGCAATCTAAAATATACGAATGAAATGTATTTTGCAAATGAGAAATCAGGCAATGTTGAAGTGTTGTGGGAAATCTTGAAGTTAAAGGATTAAAATAAGTATTATTTATCAGTCTGATTGATTTGGTTTCTCAGTCAGTCAGCTACATTTTGAGCTGTATGTGCATGTAAAAAGTAACTACGATAGTCATTAAAAACATTATTTCCGATAGTCATATTTTAAAGGTCTTAGTACTGGATGAAATAAAAAATCCACCTCCTTTGAAATTCAGGCACAAATTGTTTAAAATCTTAAAATAGAGTCCAACAATCAATTTTTTCTGAGGAATACTTACATTTTTAACGAATTGAATGTTTTTCCACGTCGAGTCGTTAAATCCAAAACCATTTATTAAAACTTCGTGGATAAAATTTGAATTAAAGCAGTATTGTGTAGCAAATTTGCTCGTTGATATATCTTGGACCTGTAAAATAAAGTTGAATTTTTTTAAAGAATTTAATATTTTTTTATAAAATGCGAAACATGAAGAAATTTACTATTGGTATAAAATAAAACATTAAACTTAATAGATTTATCGAATCTGAACTTAAAACATTCAATACACTATTTAAAAGCATTTACGTTATTTAAATAAAAAATACGCCATTTAAAAACATTTATATTATTTAAAATAAACATTTGTTATTTAACAATGTAGTTTTACAATAAACGCAATTATGGTTTTAATATACATAATATTGATATTACATAATATTTTCATGTACAATAAATGCATTTTACTTAATCTTAAAATCAAATAATTCTGAAATATTTCTTGCATACATGAATTTTTTTATATAGTATTTTTTATATATTATAATTTTTTTCATTTATTATTTATTGCCGTATTCTAAATAATTGTATAAAATTGAATAACTTGTATTTCGTATATCAATTTTTAAATTTTAATCTTTTAAATTTATCAGCAACTGTTGAGGGAAATGTGCAAAGTATTTACCCAAAAATTGTAAAAACAAACAGTTTTTGATTGTGAACACAGAAACAAATTTGGTGAAAATTAAGAAAAGCAAAATGTTAAAAACAATATCCACATTGAATTATATAAGTATATATCAGCAGTTATTAACGATTTAGAAGATCTGATTTAAATAGTTAAAAGTGTGAAAAGTCTGTATGTTAATTTTTAGAGCGCACTTGCCTTATTTTTTAATTAGCATGTGACCACACGAAAACCAATACTTACTTCTGTTATATTTTTTTCACAAAAATTGAAAGAGGCTCTTTCATAATCTTCTAAAGTGCCTTTCGTTACATTTAAAAAGTCTGTCGTAAAATAATAGGTAGCAAAGGCCTAAAAAATAAAATTTATAATAAAAAGTTACACGATATAGTATGAACAGGTTTCTAACCTAAAATCACATAATCCTATGTTATTTTAAGGATTTAAATTGGGGCTATTATAACAGCTTATTCAATATAGGGATGCAAATGCATCTATTTACAAGTGAATTGCTTTGAGTTAGCATTTGTTTTGATTTTAATATTGCAATTTAATTTGCTTCCAAAACGTCATTTTATTGCAAAAGACAAGATATCTCGAGGATAATCGCTTAGATAAATAAAAAATCTTTTTAAACTTTTAACAATGCATTACTAACATCTTACCGTAGCTAAAGCTATTCTAATGCAAGTACCGTCACTTTATTGCATTTATTAATGCAGTTTTAGAAATTGAAATATATTAGAGAACCTGTTTACACCTGTGCGCTAATTTAATTCGGTTTAGAAAATTATTTTAACACTGTTAAAAATGCATGCTCATATTTGACGAAACAGACGTCTGCTATATGCTCCGATTAAATATTTCGTTAAACTGAGGGAATTCATTTTGCCGTTTTTTATTGAAATTTATTTTTTCAAAAATGAGGAAAATTTTAAATATAAAAAGCGCGATTCGAACCCCAGACCTCTCAGTTTAGAACCAAACGCACTATCCACTCGGCCAATAAGGCTCGTTTAAATTTGGACAAGGGCCGAAAAGGGATTGAAGTAGATGACTTTCGTTAAATACAGTAAAACTCCAATTGTCGGAATTCCAATTTTCCGGATCAAACAAAATGAATCGCCAATTATCCGGATCAAACTAAATGGATCGCCAATTATCCGGATCCCAATCGTTTTAAGGAAAAAAAAGAAAAAAAGAACTTTGCTGCAGTAGTTAATGTAATTGTCATTAAATTACATTACATAATAAAGCAAAGTTCGTTTTTTACTAAGAAATAACTTTTTTTTCGCGAATTATCCAATTATCCGGATATTCGATTATCCGGATGGGTTCCTGTTCCCAAATGATCCGGATAATTGGAGTTCTACTGTATTTGAGAATTCTTGTTTCGTCAAAAGGCATGACGAAACGGTTGTCAAATATGATGAAAGTAGCCTTGACGATCGCAGAATTCTCAAAAATTAGAGTTTTATTTCTGAGAGTGAACGTGATTAACTATCTTTATTTTCAACAATCTTTATTTTCAACAATCTTTATTTTCAACAATCTTTATTTTCAACAATCTTTATTTTCAACTATCTTTATTTTCAACTATCTTTATTTTCAATTATCTTTATTTTCAACTATCTTTATTTTCAACTATCTTTATTTTCAACTATCTTTATTTTCAACTATCTTTATTTTCAATTATCTTTATTTTCAACTATCTTTATTTTCAACTATCTTTATTTTCAACTAACTTTATTTTCAACTAACTTTATTTTCAACTATCTTTATTTTCAACTATCTTTATATTCAACTATCTTTATTTTTAAGATCCCAATATGTGGCAAGAGCTTAATTTTCAGACATTCGAAATGCATGACTCCTTTTTCTAGATACACGTAGTTTGGATGAGTTTTACTGCATTTTTTGTGAAAAAAAATTATTATTTTGAAAATAATTGCATCTAATATTTTATTCCTTAACTTGAAAGTGTTTAAATGTGTTACTAAAATAATCAGATAACGTTTCAGATACGAATAATCAGATAAAATAATCAGATACGAATATATTTTAAGTAGTTTTTAAGTAATGTGTCCCTAAAAACGTGAAAGAAGTACATTTCGTGTAAATTAGCTTCCGAGTTTCGTCCGAAAATGCAATTCTATATGTGGATTTATTTAAAAAATACTTCTAAGTTACGGATTACTACAAATGAAGTATCATTTTAAACGGTACAATTTTTTTTATAAATTGTAAAAATCTCAAAAATTATATATTTTTTTAATTTTTACGTCTCGGACCATCTGTACCGGCTTGCTTTGCTTATTTTTTTTAAATATGACCATTTTAGGGATCTAAAGCAAACAAATTAACCATAAGAAGTTTTCGTGAACTGTTAAACATATAATCAAAACTTACCAAATATTCTTGTTTATCTGGGATGTTATCGAGTTTCTTGAAGCATTCTATGAATTTATACTTTTTACACAGATTATTATCTAATAATCTGGACACATTTCCCTTGCAATGGGCAATATTACTTGTTCCTGTAAAATTGTATGTTTCCTGGAAAAAAAAAGTAAGAAAATATTTATGCAAATCAGCTTTATTACTTCAGTACTGTAGTAGAAAAGATTTAATATATCAAAATGATATTTTAACTTAAGAAGAAATGCTTTAAATTATAAAATTTACGATTGAAATTGAAAAACCTATCCAAGTGCGAGAGTTGATGTTCACAGTGATTTGGATTTCCTTTTAAAACATTTTTCAAAAATGTGGTTACCTGATTTTAATGTATGTTTAGCGGTAGGTAAAACAACAAAAATTCTAATTAGTTTAAAATAACTTTAATATTAAAAAAACGATAGTAAAAATGTATTATAATCAATTTTACTAAAATTGTATAATATTTATTTTATATCTTTAACTAGCAAAAAATTTGATTTATTGAAATTACAATTTTTAAAAAAAGTTTTAGACAAGTAATTTTAAATCGAAAACAAAATTACACCTTCAAAAAAGTTACTTTTAAATTTTTTTTCATATGTATAAAAACAGCAATAAACGTTATGGTATACGAAAATATAATTTTTATATTCAATGTATTTTTAATTTACATTTATAATTAAATTTCAACTCTGAAACGTTTGAGTAATCACACCTTTTTGACATGTAACGTCTTTAAAATCGATTCCCGATAACAGGTAGCATATAACGCAAGTTAATCTACTTCGCGTAAAAATAGGAAGATAAAATTTGGCAGAGTGGTTCCTTATACCTTAACCCTGTAATACATGGTACTTTTTCTAATAAATATTATTTTGCAGGAAATTCATCATTTTGTCAACGTCACTTCAACTACGCCACAATCAACCTTTTCAGTCCCAACTTTTTTGTCGTATTAAAAAAAATGTATCACATTATGTTTTCTAGGCATCCAAATATGAAACCTAATTTTTACACAATTTTTTTGATTACTCATTTAGAAAATTAAACGCATCAATGGAGCGTCACAAAGGATCAATGGTGCAATCTTTAACGCAACTAAATTAAATTTTGAACCATCAGGCTTAGTTAAGGCAGTTCATGCTAAAAATAATTACATTATTAGTAAAATAGTCAAAAAATTTGCATATTTTAACAAAAATCACACTAGTAAAAAAAAAAATTACACCATTCTCTATGACAGTAATTCTTAAATTGGTACAGATGTAGTATATGACATTTGGCGCGCGAGGTTTTTTTTGGCGTGTTTTATAGCGGCGATAAATTTATAGTATGGCAACCCCACCTGACATTGTTGGTATTTTCCGATTCTTGTGGCGACTTTCAATCTGGCAACTCTATGCTATGTTTAACGGCAATTTTTCGTCGCCAAAAAAAAAACCGTGCCAAATGTCCTATACTACATCTGTTTCCTTAAATTTTGTCACTGTGATTTACGAATTAAGAAGCACTGTCCTAAAAAAGCGTACTAAATATTAAAGAAACAGTTTTGTCAGAGTTGTGCATTAAAAAAAATTCGCTCAAATGAGTTAATCCAAAAATAAATAATAGTTTCAATTCAGTGTTGCTTTAAGCGACATTGGAGAAGAAATGGTTAATGTATAATATTTTTTTCAAATTTATATCTTTACTTGAATGAACTTACCAAAAAGTCATTAGGATTCGTCATTACATCAGAAAATCTTGTACTGTTTGTGCACGGTCTTCTGAATAAGTCTTTTCCGGTAACATTGTATTTATATCCTAAAGGCGAACAAGGGTCTTCTATTTCAGATGTTTGCGGGTTCTACATAGATTCAAATAGAACCAAACACAAATATAAAGTAGGTGATTAAATGTATCATATACTGGGTTGCAACCACTAGGTTTTTCCAACCAACCTTATCAATAACAGATTCAAATCGCTAAATTAAAATTTTATATTGTCAACATAGTACCAACGCAAACACATAACGTAACAAAAGCAAAACACATAACGTAACAAAAGCAAAACACATAACGTAACAAAAGCAAAACACATAACGTAACAAAAGCAAAACACATAACGTAACAAAAGCAAAATACATGTTTTTATTTTTCGTAATTTTTTTTCTAATTCACTTATTTTGAAGTGAATTAATTAAGACGGGGATATTATTTTGCAACTACAAAAATGTCAATTTATTAACATTTAATTAACGTTAAAATTACATTTTCTTAATAAACCAAACTCAAAACTATTAACAGCTTCATATCAGGTATGTTATTGGCATCCGTGATTCTTGTTTTAACATACAGGGTATTAAGAATTATCTTTACAACTTTGATACGCAATGAATGACATCACTTGCTGTTAGGGACCGCCACTTGTTACGCTTGAAAGGTTCGCAAGAATAAACATATGCTCGATGATTCTGCTCATAGGGAGAAAAGGTTAACCAGACGTTCGACGAGTGGTTGTTGGTTTATTTTCTTTAATGTTATTGTACCGCTCAGGAAAGTAAGGGGAAAAAATTCTACCTCGAGTGAAAAGATTTATGAAAATTAGGTAAAAGATTTTAGCTGTGAAATATGTAAATATATTTATGTGGTAAGATGACCGGTTTTTATTATACTTTAGTCGAATGTGTGCCGGTCCTTGGCCAGTGTTTAATGCAGAAACCAAAAGCGGATTAAATCGCGATGTGCGACGTAATAAATGACGGTCCCCAACGCGAATACGCTATTCCAGATATTATTCTTCTAATTTCGTCCCACCTCTAATTCAATTCACCTTGGATTGCGCCACTGAACTTTAACTGTAACTGCTGGAAGGCTCAAACCTTGTTTCCTCTATGGGCGCGTTGAAGCCAATTGAAAGCAACCATGCTGTGCCCCAATTTTTTTTAAGTGATTTAGTGGTGTTTTTTATTGCCATAGCATTGTAGAAATATTAAATGTATATAAATATTATTTTTCTTCTTATAGAATTAATTTTTATATTGCCAAACAAATATATTTTGCTCTTGCTTTTTATCTACTTCGACTTTGACTTGCAAATGAATTTCTATTTTAATAGCAGATTGCATTTAAAATGTGTTTAAAAAGAAAAATAAAAAAAAACTCAGTCAAAAGCAATACACGTCGGCTTATTTTAACATGAAAAATATACGAAATATTGCGGTAGCAAAGAAAGGGAAGCACATCATGGCTGCCTTTACATCGGCTTCAAGTCAACAAAATGTCTTGCCCTATCCAGAAGTTGCAGTTAGAGATCAGTGGATTGCGCTCTCAGGCACAGCGAGAGCTCTTCCAATACCACCTATAAGATAATAGACAAGGCGTTTCCACCACGGAGTAAAGAAAAAGGTGGAGATGATTTGGCGAGATTTCATGAGACGTAAGTTAGCAACCCCAAACTAGGCACAAACAAACCTAGTTTGCAGTGATTTTTCTACGAGGGATGCATTATTTTCAAATTAAGAAAACGCATGCTAAAACTTAAAAAATGACTATTTGTGCAGTTGGGGGATGCAGTACAAGTTCCAAATCGATAAAGGATGCAATTATTTCCACTTCATAGGTAAATTAAATAATAAAATAAATTATCGCCAAATACTGGTACAAAGTAGTGCTTGGAATAGCGCCAAACACTTCGCCAGTTCCTACTTTTTAAGCGATTGCTTACTTCACATTGCAAACCGGTTTTTGACTTGATCGCACCTCCACCTTCTTCTTTACTCCGTGGTTTTCACTCCTTGTTTGACGTCATCATAAGAGGTAATAAAACCGTTTCTTTTCTTCCTTTGTCGTCTTTCATTGGCCGAAAGAAGACAAAAACCGGTTTGCATTACTTCTTATGATGACGTTGCACGAGGAGTAAAAATGTCTTGTCCACTCTCTATAGGTCGTGTTGGCTCTGCAGTGTTAATCTAAATCAATATACCTTTAACAACAAGTATCGTAATCTTCTCTCGGCCTCCGCTCTACCAAAACAGAGATTACTGTGAGCAAATACGTTGTGAGTTTGACCATACAGCATCATGGATTCGGTATCGGAAGTTCGGTTGTCATCGTCAGGTAATGCATATGAGATTTGCATCGAAGCACCTCCCATATCGAGAGCTCCAAACGTAGTGGGCACCCAGGGATCCAGTTTCTACAAAAAGTAATAAAATATTATTTAGAACTCAAATTCAATGTTAATAAAAAATTCGCGCTTACTTGAAAATATGGTGTAATTTCTTTTACGTAAATTTCTTATTCCGGATGTGTATCGAAATTTTCTTATAATTTAAAACGTTTAGAAGGGCGGGTGTTTGATTTTAACATGGGATTCTGGCCGAAATATTGGCCACTAAGAAACAAAGTTTTTTCGAAAAGCAAAAATGGTGGTGCAATTCCTGAAATTAAATTTTAAAAATATAATTGGTTTGGAATATTTAATCAATTGCTACGCTCATGATTTTATTCAATTGTTGAACTGGCATGCAAGTTATTTAACACATTATTTCAAGTTTTGAACTATGCCATCGATATAATAGAATTTGCGTTTTTTTTCCTTTTAGAATATTAAAATGTGAAGTACAATTTTAAATTTAGTCTTTGGTTATAAAAATGTATGCGTGCGTGTATAAAATATAGTGGTGAGCATGTTAACCCTTCACTCGATAATTTTTCTTCTTCCTGAAAAGAATGTGTGCTCGCAAAATACCTTCCAGTGACCTGAAATAATATTTGACAACCAAATGTATCCTTATGACAACAGAAGGAGATTGGTTCTCCAGGGATGTAGTGATATTACGCAGCAAATGAAATAACTTATTTGAAAATTAAAAAAAATATGCACCATTGGATAGGATAAAAATGTTTAGTAAGGATTTCGATCCAATGATTTTATTTGACAACAAAGGAAAGTGATGCACTTGCCAGTTCCTGTTTCAATGTAGCATTCCAAACCAATGCTCTTTTTTTTGTGTGTGCTGGGATTTGATGGCTGAAAATCACCCTAAAGGTAGTCAGGAGTTTCGGGATCAGATGAAATGCTCTTTTTTTACTTGTGCTGGGTGTTTGATGGCTGAAAATCACCCTAAAGGTAGTCAGAAGTTTGGGGATCAAATGAAATGCTATCCAGTTAAAGACGGTTTCGTTTCAACTATTTTCACATAAAAATTTTTGGTTTGGGTTTTCTGAGGCCCACTATGTAGTGAAGGGTTAACATGCGAATACAATGGAAAATCAATCGCCAATTTCCTAGGGCATAATTGTATAACAAAGATTTAAAATTCCTTTAAGTATGATACAGATGGGTCTAAAACATTAGAATGGTTGTCGTCTCATACAAGTTTTGATTTTGAGAATATATTAATTTTTCTCGCAAACTTCCCTACCTGGGGAATTTCTAACGTTTCTTTTAGAAAATTGGCCGTAATCCATGCATATATTCCTTCATCTGTACCTGAGATGATCTCGATGGTTTTTACGGATAATCCTGTATCTTTTAGCTGAAGGTCTAACTGATCTAAAATTGCTTGGGCTTTAGCTGGGTTCACTGATCTAGAAAAACAAAATCATGCATTAAAATGAAAATGAATGCAATACTCATATGGAAGAAAAGTAAGCATTTATAAGAAACATATTGTATCATAATGAGTACAAAAGTTCAACGTTTTTTTCTGAGGAATGCGAGACAAGTATTACGGACAGCTTTGCGTCATATATCAGCGAAAGTCATGAAAAAATGTCAAAGGTTTTTAGAGATTTTGTTTAGCTGGTTTGGTTTGGTTTGGTTTTATTAATTAACGTCGCACTAGAGCTGCACAGTGGGCTATTAGCGACGGTTCGGGACCTATCTCGAAGAAAAGACGCGGGAACGATGCCTCGTATTTTTGAACCATGGTCAGGTGACGAGGAAACACCTGTGCCCAATGCCTTCAATAGACGTCGGGACTTTGGACCCCGATCAGATTATCCTGCACCAGTCCCGTATACAAGCCGTTAATTTTTGCGGATGTTCTGGACGACTTTTCTAGTATTTTGTAGCGAAGCTGGCAACCATGCGATCACAAGATCACTACTTTTTACATTTCTTTGTCAAGTCCATCGCGTGGCATCGAACCAGGAACCTTCGTATTCCCAGCTGACGCCTTTAACCGCTCGGCAACGGAGGCCTCAGGTTTTGTTTAGAGTTTCCACTGGAAACATTTAACCGACTGAAGTATCAGTCAATTTTTGCATTTAATTTAACTGAGTGGCCAAAATGTTAGGACCACAAGACGATGTTTTTAAGTAAATGAGATATATGACGTTAGATTGTTTCCTCCAAAGGGCTATATAGAGGTATCCACCATGGGCAGCTGACGTCCCACTCACGTTACCGGCCAAAATAGACACCAATAGGGGGTGGAAGTGCGGGGGGAAGCAAAGATTTCGTTTTTTACAATGGAAATATGCTGAATTTGGCCTAAAAACGGAATTTTAGCTATTTAAACGTAAAACTGTAACCTCTATTTCGCAATGGATGCAAAGATGGAAATCTCAGCTTTCAGAAAATACCCATTTTATGATTAGTAACTCAATAAAACTTGTTAAAAACATGTAAAATTTAAAGTACAGAATCTGAATTTAGCATTGCTGAAAAGTTGTTTGTGGATTCTGAAAGGAGCGAGGAGTGTGTGCAGGGAAACGGAGTGAGCTCATCAAATCAGTTTGGGGGGGGGGGAATTTTCCGCAGGCTTAGTGGTTTGCGCATGCGTGACCCGTTCTTGTTGATAAACATGCCCGTCCTTAATAAAACAGGAAAGGTGCTTGCTTACAATGTTAAGATAAGCGTTTTGATCGAACAGGAGTGGGTAAAAAATGCGTGGACTGTTAGCCAAAACACTGGGTCTGAAAGTGTCTCTTGTTGTCGTCAGCAGTTACTGCATGCTCAAACGGAAAGAAGAGTATCCAGGTATGTAAAGGACAACCGAAGGACAACAGTGCAGCAAATTACAGCAGATTTTAATCAAGTATTCTCTCTATAAACAATTATATATATTACATATAAACAATTACATATATTACATATAAACAATTACATATATTACATATAAACAATTACATATGTAATATATGTAATACATATGTAATATATGTAATACATATGTAATATATGTAATACATATGTAATATATGTAATACATATGTAATATATGTAATACATATGTAATATATGTAATACATATGTAATACATGTAATATATGTAATACATATGTAATATATGTAATACATATGTAATATATGTAATACATATGTAATATATGTAATACATATGTAATATATGTAATACATACGTAATATATGTAATACATATGTAATATATGTAATACATATGTAATATATGTAATACATATGTAATATATGTAATACATATGTAATATATGTAATTGTTTATATGTAATATATGTAATTGTTTATATGTAATATATGTAATTGTTTATATGTAATATATGTAATTGTTTATATGTAATATATGTAATTGTTTATATGTAATATATGTAATTGTTTATATGTAATATATGTAATTGTTTATATGTAATATATGTAATTGTTTATATGTAATATATGTAATTGTTTATATGTAATATATGTAATTGTTTATATGTAATTGTTAATATGTAATATATGTAATTGTTTATATGTAATTCATTTTTAAAACACTGATAAGAATGTGTCTTACTTCAAAAGCCTCATACCAGCAGTTGCTGCGAAATATAAAGGAGTTTTGTTAAGCGATTCTTCATCTATGTGACTTGTAACTTTCTTCGTACAATTTATAACTTTATCCAACTTCATAGGATCCATCTCAGCTATTCCTCCTATTCAAAGAACAAGGCTGTTAATAATTTAACGAATAATTTGAAAAATCGACTTTCAGAACAAACTTTTAGCTGGAAAATAGCTTTAGTACTTTAGTGCCCCTAAGAAATTTTTAAATAACAATATATGAATTACTTTATTTTATTGGAAGAAGGTGCAGGCATTTTACAAATAATTATATATAGAAAGATTTTGCCTGTACAAATACTTTTATGCTAACCGTACAGTTTTTCCATTACCATCTGCTAAACAATCTGTTTCTTGCGAGACACACCCCGTGCCATTGTGTTTATTGCTTTTCCATTTGTAAACAATGGTGTTTGTCTTCGATGATCCCGCATCCATAACAACGCCATACTGAAAAAAAATCATCATCATATATCATATTATCATCATATCATAGAATCATCATATATCATATCATATATCATATCATAGAATCATCATATATCATATCATAGAATCATCATATATCATATAAAAGAATCATCATATATCATATCATAGAATCATCATATATATAATAGAATCATCATATATATCATAGAATCATCATATATATCATAGAATCATCATATATATCATAGAATCATAAAATTCCTTTCATTATACAAATAGAAATAATGTCAATCAACTACAGGCTTTAGACCCAACATGGTTGCCCATCAATATATGTGTTACCGTGAAAACCCTTAATCAGTCAATACCCGAATTTCCTAGTTAGAACTAGTTTTATCATAGCCCCTTCGTTATTACCAGTATTAACTAGGCAATACTATAATTAACTAATAGATGTAGGGAAACTAGAATTTACGGAATGAATATTACGTTCCCATTTTTTACAGTTTTTACTAGTTAAAACTATGTGTTTATGCAAAAAGAAAGGAACGCTCTGCAACTCTAAACGCCATGACAGCTTGCCTTGAGGAAACAAATAAAAAAGTGACTGTTTATAAATATTTTTTTAATAAAATAACACACTTTTTATTCGCTTTTTGTCGTTTTCTACGGTTTTTTTTTTCAAATAAGGAACAAAATATTTCATAATAAATACTTATAGTTTTAGTCGATAAGTATATGTTTCTCTCTGTTGGGCCTAACAAAGAGTGTGTCTTTATTTTCAAACTGCTGTTGAACACCCTTTTGTTTTCAAATACGGAATAAACATGTTTGTTCTAAACAATTACTTGTAGTTGTTGATTTCATGAAATTTAAGTTAGTACTAGTTGTAATTAACCACAACTAGTTTCAAATACAAAACATTTAGTTAAAACTAGAATTATCTAATAGAAATTGTTCATTCTAGTATTTTATAGTTAATACTAGTATTAACGAAGGGGCTATGATAAGACTAGTTCTAACTAGAAAATTCGGGTAATGATTGATTTCTGGTTTTCATGGAAACATATGCATACAATAAAGTTTTTATTATTATTGTGAAAACAATTATTCGCTTGTTGTGTTCTTAGATATACAAAAGTCATATGTTGCTTCTCGATAACACAATCGTCTCTAGTGTAAACGTTTGGCGTGTTTCTTTGTAGAATGTATCAGTAAATAACTCTCACGTCTAAACGCGCTTAAGAAATTTTTTAAAAACAAAATTATATACCTGAAGTTAGCAAAGAAAAAATTTAGAAAAATATTTAAGTATAATATATTATTATGTGCATACACACACTGAACACATTGAACGTGGGATACAGATGAAAGTAATTTAATTTATGGGAGTTGAATGCTATCGAGGCTTTGCCTGAAGGGACTTGTCGATCGTTTACCCTCGAGTCGATTTCTAATCAATCCAAAAAATTCTAGTAGTTTTGCATTACATTTTATTTCAACACCTGGAATTAGGCAAAGGATGTTATGTTAAACATCATACAACATCCTTTGCTTATTTCCAGGTGTTGAAATAAAATGCAATACGAAACAAATGTGATTTAAAAATGGGATGGGCTTTTCTCCATAGTTGGCAAGAGACGTTTCGTAATTGAGTGATGCAAAATGCTGTGCCCCATTCATATTTGAAACAGAACTTCCGAAAATAATTAAATAATAAATTGATATAAATCTACATTAATTTTAATCCTCTTGTTAAAGTTCACTTAGTATTAAAGCATACAAAGCAATATGGCTCGGCGTTGCTCGTGGTCACTTTGCGCAGAGCGATTTTTTTTTGTTAGCGTAGCTATCGAATGTCTTTCTCTGTGCATTATGAAAAATAAACTTTATCAAAATCTAGATTTATTAAATTACTTTGAGTAGTTATTGATATACCTAAACCTATTACTTTTTTAATTTTTATGTTCCCGACTTTACATGCTATTGAGACTACTATTTAAACGGATGTTTTTCTAAATTGTTGCTTTTGGTAATATATAAATTCCTAAAAATTAATGATTAAAAGCGCTTTTACGAATATTGGCCTTGTAAATATAATTTCGATAAAATAATGTAGTCTACAAAAATAAAAGTAAAATACTTGGCGATGTTACTGCCAATTGGTGTTGAAAACTTATATTATTTTAAAAGTTGCATATTTTTTTTTGTATAAAAATTAACCCTTCAGTAACAATAAATACATGTAGTAAATCATTAGTTTTAATATTGGCGACGCAATAAAATATCAAAAAAAAAATATTGCATTCTTCCACTTTGAAATAATTTATCGTATTTGGCTCTAAGTGTTTTTTGATGCCAATTGGCGACCGAAATCTATGTCTTTGAACATAATTTCTAAAGGAAAATTAATTAAGAATTATTTTTATTTATAACTGCTTACCCTGAAATTTCAGAGAATTGTAAAATATAAAGTTAAATATGCTTGATAGTTTAAATATTTACTGACAATATTTATTTAAAAAAAAAATTCAAATATTCATTTTTGAATTTCAATAAAATGTTTTTGAGGTGAAATTTTAAAATTAAGCTACATGGAGATATACATATAAAAACCCTAAGTTAAACTTTTAGGATGGCCCATAGCCACTGTTCCACTCCATAACAAATAGCACTATTGTCATAAATGTAATAACGTTGGATAGAAAATTTTTCACCGACGTGTATAAAATCTTGAAACGAAGTTAAGCATGTTCGGGACATGAATAGATAGATATACATGACGTCAGACGAAACAGCTGGTTTATCTTCCTCCTTCGGTTAGCGAGGTTTTTGTTAACGACCGATTCCAATAATCTGCTGCCCAATAAATGTATGTTTTAAAGAAAAATCGCAAAAGTAGATGGCAGTTAACATTATCAAAAAATATTTCTGGTCGCCAATGTGGTACTCAACAATAACGTTATGAAGGGAAGTTCTACAATGCAAATTTCCAATAGGAATAATGTATGGGAAAATGGAAAAGTTCTATAACTTTTGAACGGTTGCAGATATCCACATGAAACAAATTGCAGATATTAAGTTAGAAGAGTATTAATAAAATGACATAAGTTTCATAAAATTCCGTTTAGTAGTTTTTGAGCTAAATCTAAACAAACAAACAAACAGGTAAAAAAATTAATGTGATTTTCTGAATCAGTGTATCTCAATTCATGTAAAAAACTCAAAATGAGTGGTTTTGTTCGATTCCACAGACAGACACCATTCTTATATATATGTATCGATTGACAACATGCTTTTGTTACAATTTTTTTTTAAAGAAAATTTGAAGTAAGAATACGCTGCTTACGTCATCAGGGTACTTTCCGCCTGTCAGTCCATATGTCATAGAAATACTTAGAATGCCTATAACACCAATGACAAGGGCTGCTATGGCTATCAGTAGCGGCCATTGGCCCGAATATGTGAAAGGTTTTTCTGAAAGAGAAATATAACTGATAAAAATGTCCATCTTTAAGGATTGATTTACACTAATGCTTTTCTTTAAAATCTAAATCAATAATACAAATTGATTTTCTTTGTAGTTGCATACCAGTTACTTACAGTTTTTTCATTATTACAGCCCATGGAAGTACTAAAGAAAATACAGCCGGTGAAAAAAAACGAACCACCCCTGGTTTCTCAGCCACTATTTATTGCAGGGCTAAAATTAATATGTCATTTTGTAGGGAATAAAGTCTACTACACGTTGATATACAAAAAATTTGCATAGGGGACTATCTTCATACTCGAATCCGCACCAACTTCAAAATTTTCAATAGCAACACCTACTTTTGATAGCGCATAAATGTTCCCCGCCCTCAAAATAATCTAAATATAAATTTTCGTTAATTTCCTACATTTATTTGCAGAGATATTAGATGATATGTATCTATCTTATTTGAAGGGCTACTTCCACATTGGACAAAGTATTAGTGAGACTTTGAAATGAAGTACGCGCGTAGAAAATGTTTTGGTGTTAGTCGTGGTTTTTCTTCATTCGTGGTCATTCATTCTCCCACTCCCGTATACCCCTCGCCTTTATATAAGAGTTTAGAATTTTATGCCAACGCGATCACAGCGCTTTTAATTCTCAAAATTAGTAGATTTCTGTTAAGTTCTGCAGATTTTAAATTTGTGTATGACCCCTTAAATGATCATTTGATGCACATTTTGATATAGCCAAAAAACTACAAAGAGGAAAATCATGAAATTTTAGATATGCATAAAAAAAGTTTTTCTGATGGTTGGTTGAATGAGGTTTAATGGCGCAAGGGCCAAATATGGCCATGCCGCGCCAAGCACTCGGTAATTTAGACCAACATTAAAATTCTAAAAATACACACAAACAAAAATTAAATTCAAAGAAGTGGTAAAAATCCTGTGTAATTTAAAAAGATAAATAGTGATGAATGATGTGGGTGATTTAATAAATACGACAAAGTGGGAGATGATGAATTAAAAAAGCGATTATATAAAAATCGAAGACGAGGACAAGAAGTTAAAATATGTTGGATGGTAAGAGGTTGTTGGCAATACTGACACGGCGGGGTGGTTTCATTTATTAACAAATGTCTGTGGGTAGCTCGTGAGTGTCCTATGCGGAGACGAGTTAGTAAAACATCGAGCCGTCTGGATGACAAGGACGGAAGAAGTGAGGTCGTTGGTAATATAGAAGCTAATTTGTTGTTAGTTTGTAGCTTCCAGCCTTCACTCCACTCGTTCCGCACAAGGTCCCGCAAAACATTACGTAGGTCGTCATAAGGGATTCGGATATTAAGCTGGGATGTGGCATTTTTAGCAGCTTGATCTGCCAACTCATTACCAATTATGCCAACATGCCCAGGAATCCAGCACAGTATGACGCCATATCCCCGTCGGATAAGCTTGTTATAAGTATTAAATACATCAGAAGCAAGAGGATGATTAAAAGTATCTGATGACACAGATTCTAAAATGCTCTTGGAGTCAGTATAAATAATAAAATTACCAACAGACTGACGGTTAATATATTTGAGGGCTTTATACAGGGCTAAAAATTCGGATGTAAAAACTGAAATGAAATGTGGTAATGAGAAACTAAAAATCTCGGATCCACATACAAATGCACAGCCCACATGAGTACTGGATTTCGATCCATCGGTGTATATGGCTGTGTGATTATTAAAATTATGTCGATGATAATTAAAAATTCGATTATATACAATATGATTAGTAGTAGATTTATTACTGTCAGTGAATAAAGGAAATATTGAAATGTTGGAAGTCTGCCAGGGTATATTTTCATAAAGGGGACGTTCGGCAACTTCTATTGTATGTAGAGGAGTGCCACTCAGGGTGTTTCTAATGCGAAGCCCAAAAGCTGGTATGCAAGATGGACGATTCCTGAAAAGTACATCCTTAGATCTGTCCAAAAGTAAATTTTGTAATGGATGATCTGGATGGGACAAAATACGATAATACAGTCGTAAAGACAACAAACTGCGAGTGGAGGCTAATGGCAATTCATTGCACACAACGTAAAGGCTTTCGACGGGTGAAGTGCGAAAAGCGCCTGAGCAGATTCTTAGTGCTGAATGGTGAATCGTATCGAGCTTACGCAGCACAGATGGACGAGCTGAACCATAAACAGCGCAGCCATAGTCCAATCTGGAGCGAATTACAGCTCGATAGATATTCAGCATAGTAAACCGCTCTGCTCCCCAACATGTATTAGAAAGTACCTTTAGCAGATTTAGCTTTTTCATACACGACACCCGCAAGTCTTTAATGTGCGGCAAAAATGTCAACTTCTTGTCAAAAATAATTCCTAGAAACCTTGCTTCATCTACTAATGCAATTCTATTGCCACCCAGGAAAATATCTGGGTCGGCATGCAGATTTCGTAGACGGCAAAAGTGAACGCAGGATGTTTTTTGAACAGAGAAGTTGAAACCATTTTCTTCACTCCACTTGGTCAACCGTGAAACAGTTGTTTGCAGTTGTCGCTCGACAAATCGCATATCCTTTCCCTGGCAAAAAATGCTCAGGTCATCAACATATAAATTGCCTTGGACAGAAGGAGGCAACTGATTCAGGATATCGTTGATCTTAACAGCAAAAAGAGTTACACTAAGCACGCTACCCTGAGGAACACCCTCTTCTTGAATAAAAATATCCGAAACAGCAGAGCCAATGCGCACGCTGAATTCTCGCAATGCCAAAAAGTTCTTAATAAACATCGGTAGATGTCCTCTAAATCCCAATGAGTACAGATCTTTCAGTATACCATATCGCCATGTCCGATCGTACGCCTTCTCCATATCGAAGAAAATAGCAACGAGATGGTTTCGGCGCAGAAAGGCATGGCGTATTTGGGTTTCGAGGAACAGGATGTTATCTACCGTAGAGCGGCCGACCCTAAAACCGCTTTGAAATGGTGTTAGAGAATCGGTCGTCTCTAAGACGTGAACAAGGCGAGAATTGACCATCTTTTCTAAAAGTTTACAAAGACAGCTGGTCAGTGCAATAGGCCTATAGTTATTCGGATTTTTAGGATCTTTTCCAGGTTTAGGAAAAGGAATAACTATGGCACGCCGCCAAGCCAAAGGAAAAGCATGCTCTTGCCAAATGCGATTAAATAGTCGCAATAAATTCCTCAGAGAGTGACTAGAAAGATGTTTCAACATAATATACGTGATGCCATCAGGACCCGGTGCTGTCATCCGGGTCTTCTGAAGGCATCGTGTCAACTCCCTTTCAGTAAAGCTACAATTATACGCAAGTTTGGTATCTCTTTCAGGAGTAAAATTAATACCATGAGATTCCGCGCGGTGTTTGATACGCTGAAAATTGCCAGGATATGTGGTAGAACTTGACACGGCAGAAAATACTCTCGCAATAGAATTTGCGATTTCTACCGTGTCAGTTACCAACTGGCCATTTTCTTCCACGAGCGAGATGGAATGTGTGGAATATAATCCCATGGCTTTCCGAACTTTGTTCCATAATTGTTTTGAGGAAATGGTAGATGTTATACCAGAGACATACTTTTGCCACGATTCTCTTTGGCTTTGACGACGTATACGACGGGCATTATCTTTTGCATATTTGAACTTAGTCAAATTTTCGGATGTGGGATACCTCCGAAATGTATCCCAGGCCTTTTTTCGCTTTTTGTGGGCAATCTTGCAGCTTTGATTCCACCACGGTTTCGGTTGTTTTGGTAATTTTGATGAGACAGGAATAGAAATGCGAGCAGCATCCATTATAACATTAGTGACAGATTCTATACATTGATCAATGTCATCTTGATTCACCATCTCGTCTGACAAATCAGCAATTGATGCAAACAAATCCCATTTCGCCGACTCGAATTTAAATCGAGGTAGGCGAGATGCATGGATTGTAGCATTGCCTGAAAATGTAATAAACAGGGGGAAATGATCGCTATGAAATGGATCATTTCCCACATTAAATGTCAGAGGAGAAAACAGAGATGGAGAATACAGGACAAGATCAATGGAATGGAAGGTCCTTGATGGGGCGTGGAAGTAAGTTGATTGCCCATTATTAACAATACAAAGATTGTTGTCATTAATCAACTTTTCAATTTGGCTTCCACGACGATTTGTGTCTGGGCTTCCCCAAAGAGGATTGTGCCCATTAAAATCGCCACATAAGATATAAGGAATTGGAAGCTGATCGCATAACCTGTCTAAATCTGCTTGTAGAATAATAGCATTAGGCGGTAGATAAATAGAGCACACTGTAACGATAGATTTTACAGTGACTCTCACTGCGATGGCTTGCAGATTTGTTGCGAGATTCAGTGGGGTGAAAGGAGCGCTATTGGATATAAATACAGCAACTCCTCCACTGGCTCTATCTCCGCTAATGTAATCCTTTCTCAAGGGAGCAAGTGTAATCCTTTAACAAGAGAGCTCTGGGAAGGTTTGAGCAGAGTCTCTTGTAGGCAAAAGCAGATTGGTAGATGTTTATCGACAAGATGTTTTATGTCAACCGAGTTGTGGTGAAAACCGCGGCAATTCCACGAAAAAACACAGGCCATTATGGGAAAGTTATTGGATTTGAAGGCGGTTTCGGAGGTTTTGGTTTTGGAAGGAGATTATTTGGAGTCTTCATTCCAGGCTCGACTTCCATATCAGCAGCATCCGAAGAGTCGGATGGGATGTTATGAGATATGGATGTCCTTTGCTTCAATTTAGGTTTTTTGTTAGAGTTTTGGTCAGCTAGTTCTTTTTTAGTTTTTAAAGATTTACTAAGGGCTGTGAGGGGGGAAATTACTTCAACTGCATTACTTTTAATATTTGTGGTTATTGTTCCTTTTGAAAAAAGGGGAGCAGATGGAGGCTTAGTTTTGGTGTGTTGACTATTGCTCGTAGATGGCAGATCTATTGCTATATCGCATTGAATAGCGATAGAGGATGTAGTTTTTTTTGTTGCAGCTGCATACGATAGGTTAGGAGTTGGTGTTCTATTTGAAACAAGTTTTCGAGCCTCCGGGTACGAAAGTTGTTGAGTGGCTCGGATTGTTTGGATTTCCTTCTCCTCCTTCCATTTAGGGCAACCTCTAAAGTTGGCAGAGTGGTCGCCATTGCAATTTATGCACTTAAACGGAAGTTCACAAGTGGAGAAGGAGTGGCCAACAGCGGAACATCTCGAGCAAGTTTCAGATGAACGGCAAGTTGTGGTTGAGTGCCCAAACTTCTGACAGTTGAAGCACCGCAGAGGATTTGGGGCATACGGTCTAATGGGGCAGTTGAGGTAACCTGCAGTAATATATTTAGGTAATGTGGGGCTATTGAAAGTTAGGATAAGATGTCGTGTGTTAATTATTTCTTCTCCTCGCTTTAGAGTAATTCTCCGGACCTGGGTAACATTTTGTTCTTTTAGCTCTTCCAGGATTTCGGTTTCAGGTAAGCTAATCAAATCGTTTTCAGAGATTACTCCTCGGCTTGAGTTTAGGCTATTGTGAGGTGTAACTGTAATTGGGATGTTATTGATGGTTTTGCCTGCCAGAAATGATTTGGATTGGATAGGAGTGCAAGTTTCTATTAGTAAATCACCTGATCGAAGTTTCTTTACACTTTTAGGATTGCCGCCAATGCCAAGTAAGCCTTTTTGGATTATAAAAGGAGATGTCTTAGATAGCTGTCCCGATATTGAACTTATAATAAGGAATTTCGGATATGAATTAAATGACTGATCAGTACTTGTTGTAGGTTTCGATTCACTGTTGGGGGGCGCCGGAAACAAGGCCTCCGGCAGGGCACGATTTGGGGGATCCATATGAGTTTAGGTGTTCATCCCGGTTCAGCCCCGCCCACCACCGAGCCCTACAGGGGGAGGCAATGCCACACTGCCACGGGGGTAAAACCGGGGTATAGTGCTACAGTTTCGGGGTGTGGATCCACAAGGGCACTCCTCGCTGCAGTACTAGCCCTTAAATACCAAATAACAGTGGTGTCCAACACGTCAGGAAATAAATTCACTGGCGTATTGAACCACAGTGATATTAGGTGAGCCGGTTGACCAGAAGCGGGCTCACTCTGGCCTCTCGTTTACGTTGAAGCATGGACCAAAGGGAACGCAACGACGTCTCTAGGAACTAAACCCCGTCCTGAAACGAGACGTCGCAGGATCCCCAGGACTCCACTTTCCCACGATACGAGTTACCGCACACGGCAAACGTGCAGGTCAGATATCTGACAAAAATCAAATGCAATTTCGGAACCAATACAATAAGTGAAACAACATAACTGAACCTACGAAACAATACTTAAATATAAACAAGGAAAATCCAACAATCATAAACAGAGGGAAAAAATGAACGCTAGAACAAAATATAACAACCAAAAATCGTGCACATGGTAGGGCCTTAACTAAAAAGGAAAGAACGAAAAAAGCTAAGGCCCAGCTAGGGTACCTCGGGGTTGCCAAGCCCGTACTCGCAAGATGCGAGCCCCCTGAGGGGAAAAGTTTTTCTGAATCCATCACCATCAAAATATAGCATGGTTGCTATTCATAAATTTTATGAATATTAATAACCTAATTTAAATAAAATTAAAAAATATACATATAAGTAATGAAAGTTAGTGTATTTTATTTGGGTAGTTTAGAAGTAACACAGATAAAAATATCAGCTTAATAAAATTATTATTTCGAAATATATGATTAAAAGTTTAAGAAATTCATTTAACATTACGAGTTCTAAACTTCCGATATTCATAATTAAAAAACTACTTAACCAAATGACTTGCAAATTTATATTCAACGATACATTTTGTCGTAGATTCTAAATATTGAATCACAATTGGGTGTTGCTATTGGAAATTTTAAAGTTGGTGCGGATTTTAATATGAAGATAGTCCCCTATGCAAAATTTTTGTATATCAATGTGTAGTAGACTATATTTCCTACAAAATGGTATATTAAGTTTAGGTCTACTATAAAAACTAACGAAATAATCATTGGTGGTTCGTTTTTTTTTTCCGCGGCTGTACCTCGTTATTTTAGAACCCTGGTCAGATGACGAGGAAACACCTGTTCTGGCACCCAACGCATTCAATAGACGTCGGGAGGGTGACGAGCGGAAGCAAGTGCCACTCCACTTTTTAAAGTTTAAAACTAGCTCATTGTTTTCTCGGCTGGTTCATTGTTTGTTTGGTTGAATTAACGTCTCACTGGAGCTGGACAGTGGGCGATTGGCGACGGTTCGGGGTCAATCTCGAAGGAAAGACCCGGGAACACATACACATTCATACATGCACCTCGTTATTTTAGAACCATGGTCAGATGACGAGGAAACACCTGAACTGGCACCCAACGCCTTCAATAGACGTCGGGAGTTTGGACCCCGATCAGATTGATCGTGCACCAGTCCCGTATACACGCCAGTATAATTTGTTGGATATTCTGGACGACTTTCTAGTATTTTTGTAGCGAAGCTGGCATCTATATCGTAGGAAAGACCCGGGAACGATACTTCGTGTTTTTGAAACATGGTCAAATGACGGGGACAACACCTGAGCTGGCACCCGATGCAACCTCAATAGGCGACAGGACATTGGACTTGGGTCATATTAAAGGTGCACCACTCCCGTGTACCCCTCGCCGGTATAAAAGAATTTAAAAATTTATGCTAACGCGATCACAACGCTTTTAATTCGCAAAATTGGCGAAGATTTCTTTTAAGTACTGTTGATTTTAAATTTATGTATGACCCCTGAAATGATTATTTGATGCACATTTTAATATAGCAAAAAAACTACTAAGAGGAAAACCACGAAATTTCAGATATGCATATAAAACGTTTTTCTGAATCCATTACTATCAAAATATAGCATGGTTGCTATTCATAAATTTTATGAATATTAATATCCTAATTTAAATAAAATTTAAAAATATACATATAAGTAATGAAATAATGAAAGTTAGTGTATTTTATTTAGGTCGTTTCGAAGTAACACAGATAAAAATATAAGCTTATTAAAATTGTTATTTCGAGAGATATGATAAAAAGTTTAAGAAATTCATTTAACATTACGAGTTCTAATATTTCGAAATTCATAATTAAAAAACTACTTAACCAAATGACTTGCAAATTGATATCCAACGATAAATTTTGTCGTACATTCTAAATATTGAGTCAAAATTGGGTGTTGCTATTGGAAATTTTAAAGTTGGTACTAATTTTAATATGAAGATAGTCCCCTATGCAAATTTTTGGTATATCAATGTGTAGTAGACTTTATTCCTCACCAAATGGTATATTAAGTTTAACCCTACACTAAATAGTGGCTGAGAAACCAGGGGTGGTTCGTTTTTTTCCCCGGCTGTACATACTAAAGTATATACATTACATAATAAAGCAAAGTTCGTTTTTTACATTGAATAGTAAACACGTGACATTCTATTGCTACTGCTTTAGAACACATTGTTGCATTTTAACCTTATTTCAGGCAAATATTATGTTAAAATTTATACCCTATTAAAACAGTTGTGAAATTATTTGTAAATGGGATAATATTTTATATTTGACATTCAAATCAAATGTAAATATTGTTTAAAAAATTATTCATAAGCTATTAAATCTTAAGTAACGTGCCGAATTATTTAGAAATAAGCGTTGTTTTTTCCGCTGATGAAACTTCCGAGATGAACTTTAACTTAATTTCTGGCGAAAGTATGCAAAAATTTATCTCTATTGAAACGGTTTTTGAAATTGTAAAGGGGATAATATCGAATGTAAATTTCAATTTAAATAATGCCAAAGCGCGAGTAATTCAGACGGCTATGTGATTCGAGAATTAATACCACGAGTTTTGATTTCTCGAATCAACGAGAAGTTCCCGCGCGATTTTTCCTTTTCGTGTACAATGGCCCGAGCTCCCGCGCGTTTTACTCGTCCGCATAGAATGGGCCTTAGCCATCTTTATTATGGTTCAGTATTGATATAAATATATAAATAGTCTTGTACACAAAATAGTCGTTAAGCTTCTAACTAACATATTAAGAAATATCATTAACGGATACATAAATGAATTAAAATAAAAGTTTAAAAGATTAAAAAAACGTCCAATTGCTCATCAATTATGCGAATTTTTCATAATTACCACGTGAAACTAAGGATTTCCTTTCACTCGGAGATGATCCCATTCCGTTGAGTGATTTTACCTATTCAATTAAAATATCTCTCAGAACTCATTTCCATGCAACGTGGGCTCAACCCAGAGACAGCCGAGTTTTATATTTCCGAGCAGTTTTGTCAGCTTTGAAGTAATGCAGTGACATCTTATCGAATAAGTTGGTTACGAGTGAAGGCGTTAACAATGCGCATAATATCTCTTTATCAGTAAGACACAAAGACATTCTCACAGCTGATCTGATAAATAAGCTACCGATAACCCATTCCGATTTGATACGAAGGCAAGAATTAATATACTTTTTCAGTAACGATCTTTTTAATTTAAACTCATTTTATTACTCTATTTTCAAACTTAAATTTGAAAAAAAAAAAGTTTAGAAACTATAACATTAAAAGTTTTGAGTAAGAGTATCAATCGCAATGGCTTTGAATGATAGTCCGACGATAGTTCTGTATCGAACTGTGTTAGAAATAACTATTTGGAGGGAAATGCTGTGTAATCACACTTAGCAACACACTTAGAACACCATAGAGTTATAACTAAAAGCATTAGGCTTGCCGTAATCTAGCAACAGTTGTATTGCAACTTCCAACCCAGCAAATAAAAAAAATCACATGCCAACTGCCGGCGATTATTTAATTGAATTAAACTCGGGTTTTGCAATCGTCAATTAAAGGGGAAAAATCACCAACTCTTATTACCCCAATCCATACAAAACCGCGGCCGAGTGGATAAAGACGTCAGCTGGGAATCAGAGTTCCTGGTTCGATCCTGTGCGACGGACTCGACTAAGAAAAGTAAAAAAGTAGTGATCTTGTAATCGAAGGGTTGCGAGCTTCACTACCAAATACTAGAAAAGTCGTCCAGAACATCCGCAAAAATTAACGGCGTGTATACGGGACTGGTGCACGATGAATCTGATCGGGGTCCAAAGTCCCGACGTTTATTGAAGGCGTTGGGTGCCAGTTCAGGCGTTTCCTCGTCATCTGACCACGGTTCAAAAATACGAGGCATCTTTCCCGGGTCTTTCTTTCGAGATATCCCCGAACCGTCGCCAATAGCCCACTGTGCAGCTCTGGTACGACGTTAACAAAAATCAAACCATACAAAACCGCCAAATTGTCGATTATTCGCCAAAGCGGTAGGGAGCGAATTAATATTATGTACAATTAAAAAGTTGCTCAGTGTGCGCATACAATTTTAGTTCAATTGTGTGCAACTAAACAGTTTAGTTGTATGTCAGATAGTTTCCAGTACGTGGCTAGCCACGCACTGGAACCAATAGTAATAGGTCAATAGATAATGGGACTTCAGTAGTAATAGGTCAGCAGTAAACACGTGACTTATTACTATTAAAAATTTGGCTTTAGAATACACTTACATTTGGACTTTGCTTGAGGGCAGATTTGGAAAGTTGTAAAATTGTTTATGCATTGGGGGGGGGGGGGGGGGGGGACACTATCATAATTAAAAATTGAACAATCACATACGTTTCAGATTGATAAAAATTTATTTAAAGGTAAATGGAACATTAACTTCTCAACATTTAAAATAAAATAAGAACACATTAACAGAACTAAGTACACATCAAAATTATTCACAGTATAACTAAATGAAAGCATAAGCACGGAATTCCAATTAACATATATCCAATGCCCATTACTTTCTTAAAAACAGTTTAACAGTTCTTAAACCAATTGCATAGAGTTCTAAATTTAATAGCAACGGTCTTTATGTAGCCTTTCAAACAAAACAACAGACTTTGAAACATTCCAGTACAGACTGCTTGTTGCTCAGTCATATCCTTCAACACATTCAAAGTATTATGGTATTCACATTTCATGAAATTTCCTCGAGCCAAATTGCAATCATTCGATATAAAACCACATTTTTTTGCATGGACATTCTTTAGAATATCCAAGGCTTCCCCATAGTGACCTTGTTCATGTAAGATTTTTGCGAGTTTGCCCATGCTGAGTATTTCAATTTCATCAGAACCCAAACTATTTCCTTTAATCGTCGACAGTTTCTTATATACTTTATGGGCATCGTCAAGATTACCCTGAGAGAGAAACAAATTAATCATTTTGATTGCAAGATAGGAAGCCACATCTATATGATTTTTTACAAAGTCAAAAGGAGTTTCCCCTCTGTTATTCATAGCGTTGATATTGGCCCCTTCTTCGACTAGAAGCTGAACGACAAGAAGAAATCCTTTATAAGCCGCTAAATGAAGGGGTGTGTATCCGAAATTTGATTGATTGTCGATATGGGATCCATTACTAATTAAGAATTTTACCATCTCTTTATTACCAAAAGATGCAGCAACATGTACAGGTTTCCCGCCACATTTATTTGGGGCATGAATGTTCGTACCTTTATCAAACAGGAATTTCGCGGTCTCCAAACAATTTGCCATCGCTGCATAGTAAAATGGCGTCCGACCATAGTTATCGACATCGTCTATATGTGCACCATTCTCCAGAAGGACCTTTACAACTTCTGTGTGCCCTTCTTCAGCACCAACATGTAGAGGTGTTTTACCCAGGCACTTATCTTTGACATTAATTTCGCATTTGTTTCGAATCAAATATCTAGCAGTTTGCTTGTTGCCTTTCCATACAGCAATGTGCAGCAACGTCCATCCATTTTTATCGGTTTCATTGACACTTATTCCCTTATTCAGGTAAAACTGAATAACGCCCACATGGCCTTCCATGGCAGCAAGGTGCACAGGTAGCCTTCCACAAAGCCCATCTCGTACGTGGATATCCGCACCCATATCTACTAAATTTTTTATGGTGAACAAGTTGCCATGATGAGAAGTTTGGTGAAGCATAGTCAATCCATTTACATCCGTGGAATTAACATCACTTATCACACTCTTCGTTTCGCTGTGTCCACTCACATGATTGTCCATTTCCAATTTTATACGAAAGAGTCGCTTAAGAAATTCATATGCAACAGATTCGGGTGGCTCTATATAGTTGGCAGCATACAAAATCCTTCCATGTCTTTCTATTTCTTTAACTGACCTTGCCTCCGCAACTTCCCGTTTTTTCCCGGATTCAGACAACACATACAAAATTTTATCGTTACTCTCTGTAGCCAATGTGACCAAAAGAAAATCTTTAGAGACTAGATCCGGTATGGACATATTCGAAACTTCTTTAGGAATGTCTCCAAATCCAAATGATACGACTCTTCCGTAATCGGCAACGTCACAGGAACCAAGCTTAATTTTCTCTAAAAATTTATCTAATTTATCAGAATCAACTAAAACTGTATGCCAACTTTTTTTGGCCGTGCCATATTCTACCGATATCACGTCATATAAATATTCCTTTCTGAGTTGAATAAATCGAACAAAATTTCTTTGAGCTTTTAGCAATATATTTAATCTTATAGATCTCAGAGACTCTTCGGAAGAATGATCAAAATGTTCCATGGTATTAAAATATCACATCAAAGTTCTCGCAAACAAGTTCAATAAATCGTACATTGGTAACAACTTATATATGAGTGACAACTTTACTAAAATTGAGAAGAAAGCAAATGCTATTTAAATTGCTGAGGATAGGACGGTACACCTTGAAATTAGTAGAGTTGTGCATTGCTTCTGTCTTTTTGTGGTTTATGATGTTTTGGGTTTGGTTTAATAACGTCGCACTGAAGGTGATGACTCAGTGGTTATCTTTGACATCTGACCACGGCTCAAAAAAATGAACCTTTGCCATTAGCCCATTGTGTAGCTCCAGTTCGTCGTTAATTCCGTCGTGATACAATATCCTCACACTTAGTAAGGTTGCGGGGGGTGTCATCTCAGTTGTTGTTTTAGCCATTTGACCGCTAAAAGCATATTGTGCAGCTCTAGTGCGAAGTTAACAATAGAACACTAACCACGTTACATACCCAGTGTAATATACTAGAAAGTCGTCCAGAATATCCAACAAATTATACTGGCGTGTATACGGGACTGGTGCACGATAAATCTGATCGGGGTCCAAAGTCCCGACGTCTATTGAAGGCGTTGGGTGCCAGTTCAGGTGCTTCCTCGTCATCTGACCATGGTTCTAAAATAACGAGGTGCATGTATGAATGTGTGTAAGAATGTGTGTGTGAATGTGTATGTGTTCCCAGGTCTTTCTTTCGAGATTGACCCCGAACCGTCGCCAATAGCCCACTGTGCAGCTCTAGTGCGACGTTAATTAACAAACCAACCAACCAACCAACATACACAGTGTAAATTCAATGGGTTGGTTGGTGAGTTGCTTTAATTAAAGTCGCACTAAGGCTGCATAGTGGGTTTATTGGTGATGGTTTGGGGTCTATCTCGGCCTCCGTGGCCCAATGGATAAAGGCGTTAGCTGGGAATCAAAGGATTCCTAGTTCGATTCTGTGCGACGGACTTGACAAAGAAAAGTAAAAAAGTAGTGATCTTGTAATCGGAGGATTGCCAGCTTCGCTACAAAATACTAGAAAAGTCGTCCAGAACATCCACAAAAATTATCGGCGTGTATACGGGACTGGTGCACGATGAATCTGATCGGGGTCCAAAGTCCCGACGTTTATTGAAGTCGTTGGGTGCCAGTTTAGGTATTTCCTCGTCATCTGACTATGGTTCAAAAATACGAGGCATCGTTCCCGGGTCTTTCCTTCAAGATAGGCCCCGAACCGTCGCCAATAGCAGACTTTGAAGCTCTAGTGCGACGAATTTTAATCAAACCAAACCAACGTTATCACAACCTGACCATGGTTCAAAATTACGAGATGTAAATTGTCTGTGTTTAGACTCTTAAGAGGTTAGAAAGCGGTAGTCAAAAGGGTTACCGAAAAATCATACACAATTTCCTATAAAGTTTTTTGTAATAGGTTTGGTTTGGTTGATTAACGTCGCACTAGAGCTGCACAGTGGGCTATTGGCGACGGTTCGGGGTCTATCTCGAAGGAAATACCCGGGAACACATACACATTCATACATGCACCTCGTTATTTTAGAACCATGGTCAGATGACGAGGAAACACCTGAACTGGCACCCAACGCCTTCAATAGACGTCGGCACTTTGGGCCATGATCAGATTTATCGCGCACCAGTCCCGTATACACGCCGCGAATTTTTGCGGATGTTCTGGACGACTTTTCTAGTATTTTGTAGCGAAGCTGGTAACCCTCCGATCACACGATAACTACTTTTTTTACTTTTCTTTGTCAAGTCCATCGCCTAGGATCGAACTAGGAATCTTCGCATTCCCAGCTGACGCCTTTAACCACTCGGCCACGGAGGCCTTTTTGTAATAGGTTAAGTTACACGTAGAACTTCCTCGTCATCTGACCATGATTAAAAAATACGAGGCATTGTTCAAGGTCTTTTCTTAGTTTGGTTACTGGCTTGTATACGGGACTGGTGCACGATAAATCTGATCGGGGTCCAAAGTCCCGACGTCTATTGAAGGCGTTGGGTGCCAGTTCAGGTGTTTCCACGTCATCTGACCATGGTTCTAAAATAACGAGGTGAATGTATGAATGTGTATGTGTTCCCGGGTCTTTCCTTCGAGATTGACCCCGAACCGTCGCCAATTGCCCACTGTGCAGCTCTAGTGCGACGTTAATTAACAAACCAAACCTTAGTTTGGTTTGGTTTGGTTAATTAATGTCGCACTAGAACTGCACAGTGGGCTATTGGCGACGGTTCGGGGTCTATCTCGAAGGAAAGACCCAGGAACGATGCCTCGTATTTTTGAACCATGGTCAGATGACGAGGACAACACCTGAGCTGGCACCCAACGCCTTCAATAGACGTCGGGACTTTGGACCCCGATCAGATTTATCGTGCACCAGTCCCGTATACACGCCGTTATTTTATGTGGATGTTCCGGTTTGGTTTGGTTTTGTTAAATAACGTCGCACTAGAGCTGCACAGTGGGCTATTGGCGACGGTTCGGGGTCTATCTCGAAGGAAAGACCCGGGAACACATACACATTCACACACACATTCATTCATACCTGCACCTCGTTATTTTAGAACCATGGTCAGATGACGAGGAAAAACCTGAACTGGCACCCAACGCCTTCAATAGACGTCGGGAGTTTGGACCCCGATCAGATTTATCGTGCACCAGTCCCGTATACACGCCAGTATAATTTGTTGGATATTCTGGAGTGGATGTTCCGGACGACATTCTTGTATTTTTTTGGTAGCGAAGTTGGCAACCCTCCGATCGCAATATCACTACTTTTTACTATTCTTTAGTCTAGTCCATCGCAAGGTTTAGAACCGGGCACCCTTGGATTCCCAGCTGTCGCCTAATCCACTCGGCCACGGAGGCCGTTCTTTAACTGACTTCAGTAATACATGCCTAGCCACTGATTGTTATCTACATTAATGATACAGTTTCTAGAGCCCCAGTTGCTCAGTTGGTAAGGCGTTCAGCTACTAATCAGAGGATTGGTGGTTCGAATCCGTGCAATGGACTTTACATAGAAAAGTAAAAAAGTAGTCATCTTGCGATCGGAGGGTTGCCAGCTTTGCTACAAAAATACTAGAAAGTCGTCCAGAATATCCAACAAATTATACTGGCGTGTATACGGGACTGGTACACGATAAATCTGATCGGGATCCAAAGTCCCGACGTCTATTGAAGGCGTTGGGTGCCAGTTCAGGTGTTTCCTCGCCATCTGACCATGGTTCTAAAATAACGAGGTGCATGTATGAATGTGTTTGTGTTCCCGGGTCTTTCCTTCGAGATTGACCCCGAACCGTCGCCAATAGCCCACTATGCAGCTCTAGTGCTACGTTAATTAACAAAACCAAACTAAACTATTGGTACATTATCATTGAGGTTAGTAATATTGTTATTAATAGTCTGAAATAAAAGTGAAGCAAAACTTATTTACCTTTGTATCCAATAAGTAGACTTTGCCCATTAGAAATGCCTAGAGAAGTCAATGTGCTGAACTGAGGTAGAGGCCTCTTCTTGCCATCAAATATGACTAACTTATTATCGAAGGCGATTCCTTTTTGTGCACAGAAGGAAGAGATCAGAGTCGCGACAGTTGTCTGGGAATTTGTATCCACCACTACGGGACTTCCATCTTCTTGAGATAACGGCTGAAGAGTCACCTGCATTGGGTTTGCTGCAAAAGACAACAGGTATTTAGAATATGAATTATAAAATCTCATCCTAACTTCCAATGTAAAGTATCCATTTAAATATTTCCAGGACATTTATTTGGATTATTACATTTTTTTTTTTTAAAAAGTCGCGATTACACGACTGTAAAACAAAAGATTCTTAATCAAAAATCCATGAAGTTTTGGAATATTCCAATTGCAAAGATGGTATTTGGTAGTTGTTCGAAAGGCAAAATACATTTCATTATATCAAATAAACCATTATAGTATAAGTTTAAGATCCTGTTATTAACTTTATTTACGTGTAAGCGATGCATGATTCAACCATACCCTTTATCAATTTTTCCAGTATAAAGAAAATCGATTATTTCATTCTATTAAATCTAAAACGTCATTAGTTTCGAAAAAACGATTTTGATGAAAAGAAGTTTTCCATTGTTCAGTTGTAAACTATAGATTTCACAACATCCCATCATCGCTGAATGAGACGAAAATGTTCGATTTCGTCTAACGATCGTTAAGGAAGTAGTGACGTCAGAAATCTTATAAAAAAAAAAATGGCGCTCTGATAACTGACCAAAGGAAACGACCCGAGGGGAAAAAAGGAAATAAACACGAGGGAAAGATAATTAAATTTGTTATCGCGGAGAGACTAGACGTTTATTTCGAGCGATTAGCTAATTAAAAAAAATGGCCCATTCTCATTTTATGACCAGATTTTTAACTGGAATAAAAATAATTCATTTACAATTTGGATTTGATGTTTTATAAAATATTTCAGAGTATTTATATAAATATTTTTAGATTTTGTGTGAAAGGAAGTATATTACATGCTGAAAACATAAATGATACTAGATCTAAATAAGATAGTGTTCCGAGTTAGTATGTTTAGTCAATTATCAAGTTGATAACTAATATTTTTTTGTGTTCAGCAAAAAAAGTAAACTTGTATACGTCTGTTGTATTTTTTTTTTAAATTGACGTAGATTTTTCTTTCGAGTCAATGATTAGGATTTTAATTCTGTAACTAATGCATTGGCCAAATAATAATTGAAATATTAGCTCTCTTATCTCTCGCACTAAAGTTAGGCTAGCCGCCCACTATAATTGCACTGCATATTTAAATCAACTGAGCAACTGAAAAATTACACACCGATTCACAGCTTCCGCAATTCCCACAGTGAAAGGGGTAAAATCGCTAAGCTTGTATTACTGCAATCCATACAAAATTGTCAAATTGTTGATTATTTGACAAAGCTGTTAGCGCTGTTACGAGCGAAAGGATATTTTCCCAACTATAAAAAGTTGTTGAGTGAGCGGATACAGTTTGAGCATTCCAATTGCATGCAACTAAATAGTTTAGTCGCTCATAGGTATCAATTTGGTTGTCAAATATCTTTATAAATATTTTTTCAGCTCTCTGAAAGGTATGTTACGTGAACACAATTTTTTTAGGGAAAAAAACGTGCAGTGAAGGGTTATCATTACTCTACATTAGTTCCAAAAAAAAATTATATATATATATATATCCTTTTTTAAAGCTCTCCAATCCAAGATGACCGTTTCTAATATTTTCAGTAACGAATTTGATAATAAAGGATTATATCGTATTTCTTTTATCTAATATTTGCTTTTATATAGATTCTTAATGAAAAAGGATTTAAGTAAAGGTAATTATGAGATAAATACAGACCTCAGCCACACCCAACTATACGTTCGAATAATGCTGGGACATATCGCAAGAAAAGTGACACAAGTCAATATGGCAATTTTGAGATTATGTCATTAAAAAATATGTACGAAAATTGTCACATCTCTATCTCGCAATTTATCCACCTGAGGGAAGTTGTGTCAGTTTTATTTTAGACTAGTTCATGATTTGTCACGGCAAGAACAGTGTCACTTCAGCGTTGCTACTGGAATGTGTGCATGAGTCAATCAAGAATAGCGGCACATTTTGAGTTGTGACACTTTTCAGTTAATAAAGCAAGTTGAATGTAATTTTTAATAGCGTCATAATCCCAAAAATGACTTTTCTTGAACCAATTATCTCTGAAAATATTTTTTTACTGTGTTATTTCGACTTGTGCCAGTTTTTCCTGACCAAGAGCATCAGTATTTTATGTTGTGTAACAATTATTCTTGATTTTAATTTTAGAAAAGCAAGAAAAGTAACATAACTCAAAGACCTCGCCTATATTTACCTGATGATAACACCTATGATAACACTCCATATTCTATGAGATCAGAGCTACAGATCCATATTACTGTTCTATAGAATATAATAGAATTTACCGCCATAAATACTTACCTGAAATTTAAAAGAAGCTTATACTATTTCAATATAAGTTTTATAGTACTCTTTAATTTGATTTTTCTCAAATGCCGCATTTTTTAGTTATGTCACTTTTCTTGCCGGGGTGCGATATGGTCATGTTAATCAGTGAATATGTATTTTTAACCAACTAAAAAGCGCGCCAACCAAAACTCCGAAATAAAACCGCCAGAAATTTTGAATTAAAACCGCCAAATCGCGCGCCAAGTCGAGAGGTTATAGATTCGACCTTTATGTATTTTTTTTATGTATGTTCGCGCAGAACTTCGGTTCTAATTCAGATATTTGCACTTTTTTGTTGTTGTTTGATATGGGATGTTTCAAAGGGGAGCAATTTGAAAAAAATATCCGGCATTTAACTATCCGGAATTCTCAATTAACTGGACCGTTTGAAAAAAAATATTGTCCGATTTCGAAAATTCTTTTTTTGTTAGATAGAGAAAAATTCATTTAGGCAAAATCTGCAAAAAATTATCGGTTATCCGGTTATTAAATATCCGGAAATGCCGATTAACAGGAGTTTTTTTTAAACAATTTTTCCGATTTCATAATATTTTCATTGTTTAACAGAAGTTTACAACAATGACATTTCGTTTAACCAGCAATGATAGGAATTGTTTTACAATATACATTGTTGAGCATAAGTTGTTACTTGAATTTCTTGGTGAATAATAATAGGGGGCAAAGCCCCCCGCTAAATTAAAAACTAAAAAGGGAAAAATAAAATAATCTTTCTTAAAAAAAAGGAAAACCGACTTGAAGAAAAATGCGCTAAAAAGTAAAAAATAATTTTTAATTTTACGTAAGCATTGGAAATATGGAATTATTTAATATCAATTTTATACTTATTACAACTTTTTGAAGTTGGTGCCAATTTACAAAAATCATACCTAAATTTTGGCACCGATTTCAAACAGTTGTAATAATTATAAAATTGACATTAAATAATTCCATATTTTCAATGCGTTCGTAAAATTAAAAATTATGTTTTACTTTTTAGGGCATTTTTCTTCAAGTCGGTTTTCCTTTTTTTTTAAGAAAGATTATTTTATATTGCAATAGAAGTTGCAACAAAATCCACGGTATATTGTTTGAGTAAACATTCAAAACGAGTTTGTTACATTAAGATAATTAGTGGAAAAACGAAACATGAAGGTGATTCGTGGGGAAACGTAAATAATTTTTCTTAACACGTTTAGTGCGGTACGGGGTCAGTTGACCCCTTGACGAGCTTGCGAATAGTTACTGCAAGGGGTCAAATCTTTACAAGTTAGTGTTCGGACGAATAAAATAGGTTAGTTCTATAGAAAATTGGTTTGGTTTTGTTAATTAACGTCGCACTAGAGCTGCACAGTGGGCTATTGGCGACGGTTCGGGGTCAATCTCGAAGGAAAGACCCGGGAACACATACACATTCACACACACATTCATACATGCACCTCGTTATTTTAGAACCATGGTCAGATGACGAGGAAACACCTGAACTGGCACCCAACGCCTTCAATAGACGTCGGGACTTTGGACCCCGATCAGATTTATCGTGCATCAGTCCCGTATACACGTCATTATAATTTGTTGGATATTCTGGACGACTTTCTAGTATTTTGGTAGCGAAGCTGGCAACCCTCCGATCGCAAGATCACTACTTTTTTACTTTTCTATGTCAAGTCCATTGCACGGATTCGAACCACCAATCCTCTGATTAGTAGCTGAACTCCTTACCAACTGAGCAACTGGGGCTCATAGAAAATTGGGAGGGGAGTTCAGTGATATAATAATCATATTTTCAGATTTCTTTTGGACAAAACACGTTTGGAATATTTGTCCCTATATGGAGGTATTTGCACGTAGTAAATAACAGTTTTTGTAACTGCTCTTTTGTAAGAATTGAAATCAAATCCCATTAATTGTAGAGTTTGTTTATCTTGCATTGAAGAACACTTTTATTTTTTATGCGTTCGCGCTGAAAACTACGATTTGATACTTCACCTTTTTTCACGCATTGTTTGTTGATGTACTGGTAAGAATTGTAATTCAATTTTAAACCCTTTTTCAAGTAGGTTCTTATGGTGAAAAAGGATTTCCATATAAGTAATTTTGAGAGTAGGACTATCCTGTCAATTTTAAATTTGGCATACATATGTAATATAAATAACAAACAATATTTACTTATTAATAATTACTCACTACTTATCAACCATACTTGGTAAGGAAGTTTCCTTTTATATTAAAAACATTTTAAAAATATGGCCGCTACGAGCAAATATGCATATTAAAAAAAATTTCAAGACGAGCAAATATGCATATTTAAAAAAAATGTTAAGACGAGCATATTAAAAAAAATTTCAATTCACGATTTCTTATCTTATTTTGAGCATTTTTGAAATTTAAATTGTTTACTTATGTACAAAGTATAAGACACACACGGACGTTAATATTTTTTCCCACGCTCATAATATAGTAATGGCTTAATTAAGAGTTTTTCTGAAGAAGATCTTATTAAAAAACATTTCGTTCAAAGGTCGGTTGCGCGTAAGGAAAACTCGTATTATTAATATTAGATTGAGCCTAAAGAAATAAAGCGCATATGTAACCACATTTTAGTACACCTTCTACATATATTTACTCTTTGTTAAATTTGTATTCCTTGCACTATCATATAATTTGTGAGTGAAACGGTTTGGACTTGATACGAAATGCATTTATTTGTGATTTTTTATAGTGTGGTGTAACTTTAAAAAAAATGGGGTTAAATTTGTCATATTTAATCATATTTTTCACAAGCTTGTGTTAGTCTTTAGCTCTTTGTTTTCTGTGACTGCAATACAGTGAAACCTCTGCGTTTCAGAGTCCTTGAATAGATACTTATTTTGTTTTATTGGGAAACTTGACCGCAACTTGACTTTATATTTTAAGTGTGACAGATGTATTGCATAACAAGACGAAATATGCATTGGATGTTCTTGTACATTTAATACTTTAATGCTTACAATACAATTTCTATTAGTGCGTGTGAAAAGATACCATTATTAATCTCCAAACAAACACAAATTTTCGTATTAATCAAAAAAATTTAACTTCAAGGGTATTTTTTCATTATCAAAAAATATTTTATATTTTTATAAGCTTCAAGTTTGATTTTCGTATTCATTAAAGCATTTAGATTTTTTCTAGTTATTTTTAAAATTTTTAGTCCTTAAAATGTTTTTACGAACCTGAATGTTTACTTTTTCTTGAAAATCATTGCATTCAATAAAGTTATATATTTATACAGTTTTATTGTGTGAAACGCATTTTTATTGCTTCAAGCTAGAGAGGTCGTAAAAAAATATAATTTTTTATTTAATAGGAAATAGATGCCATTAAATGGATGCCTGTGTTAAGGTAAAATATGTATTATATTGTGACTTTAAAAAAAAATTTCATGTTAAAAATTTACAATGTTGCAAAAAATATACTTAAATAATCCAAGTTATAATATAAGCAAAATTAATTAGAAATTTAATATCGGTTGATAAATGTCAAGCCAGCATCAGAATAGTGGTTCATCCGATGTTTATTTAAATTAAAAAAAAAAATCTAACTTACCAGTGGCTATTGCTGACTTGAATTAAAAAAATAAACGAATTCTCCAGTAGGTGAAATGTCGAATTTCACAATCACGCTACGATTCAAAATTCTTCAAGTTGTCAATTTTCTACATTAACCGCTCCATGTGAAACTTATCGAAGTGAAAAATGTATCTCGGGTGATTTCTTGAGCAATTAACCCACAAGGCTCGAGGACATCTCGTGTCAAGGTATTGGGATGAAATTACAAGAAGACGGTTGTTTGTGGTTTGGAATCCGACACTAAACACCGAAAATCTCGTTCTATTTCATCACCATTATTATGCATAAAGCGTTTTTTAAACTTCCAAACGTTATTTTGAGATCTTAGTATTGAAAACGGTCGAGTATCCAAAAGGTTTTCAACATTCAAGCAATTCACTTCCGAAGTTATGTGGAGATTCAAATGGATCGTTAGCTGTTGGGATGGGACAATAAGGAAAGTTTATCACAACAAAGAAGATAAGTTGCACGTCTGGGGGTCAAATTCCTTGTTGTATGTGATATAATGCAAGGAACTATCAATCAATTGGATGCATAATTATCATAACTTCCTGTTCGGCTTTCAAGGTCGACTGAAACAAGAGCGGGAGCCTTAATGGTGTGAATCGAGAGTCATCGATATTTTTGGGTTAAGTAGTTGCGAGATTTATTCAGAAATGACAATGCTAAGAACGTGGATCTCGCACGATATGTAATGTGTTATTTTTATACAACATTAACATTGATTTAGTAATTTCTAACTTTATCTTTTGTCAGTTTAAAAAGTTATTACAATAACTATATAATACATTGTCTGATATATATAAAATACGTCATTTTTTTTTAGTTGTTTAACGTGTTCTACATAATACCTAGCCACAACATACTATTCTATTTTATTTTTTTTGCTTAATTTTAACTGAAATATTACTAGTGATTTTTATGAAACTTACGCATTTCGAACACATGCTAATATAGAATACGCTTTTTTTCTTCGTATTTATATAAAAAAAACTTTTTTTTCCATCTTTCCATATATATTTTTCGAAATTTACATTTTGACTTTAAATTTAAAACAGTATTTTTAAGCGATCCAACGATATCGATCAAAAATCTCTTTTTGTAACTGTAACAATCTTAATTAGGAACCCTTAATTTCTAATTATGCAATTTACTAGAGACATTATGCGCAATAAAATCGGTTCAAAAGTTGAACAGGTAAATACAACCTTCGAGTATGGATCCTTTGTAGTAGAGAAGTAATGACGTCACTCTCGCTAATTTCAAAGTGAAGTCAACCTGTATGGCCCAAGACACGTGGTTAATTACGTCATTCCATTCATAAATTTTCAGCTACACATTTCCCAATTTACAAGCCAATCGCGAGTATTTTTTTATTAATAATTTTGAAGAGATGGCACGTGATATGGGCCTTCCGCACTGAGATATCGGTTTCACGATTATGACGTCATATTCTCTTACTACAGTCCATTCATGCTCGAAGACTACAACAGTTTGGTTTGTAGCTGTATTAAGGTACCTCAAAAAAGTTTTTTATTATTGAAAGCAATTAAAAAAATTTGGAATTATAAATCGTTACTTATTAGATTTTTGGGACTATCTAAATAGAACCAGTTTTCGCGAAAAAAATTATAAATAAAGCAATCGGTTAACATTCCTTAAATTTTTCTAAAAATAAATGTTTTATTTTTACATATATTTTAAAATTTTACATGTAGCGAAGATTGAAAGTTTGCCTGTGGCTATATAATATAACTTGTTATTTATTAAACCGAAAACATTATTTATGATATGTGACCATGAAGAATTTGTAAATACAATATTATCACGAACATATTCAAGAAGTAATAATTTATAAATAAACAAATGTTTACGAGGAACTATTGATTCCTTTTGAATACATTTATACAACTCTATACAAGTACCTGTACAAAACAACCGGCAAATTGGTTAAAACAATAAGTTGAAGGACGTTACTTTATTAATAATGTTAACCTGCAAGTGCATTTCTCAATGTTCCGTGACCATTTGACAAAGAACCAGTTTTGTGGAAAATGTCTTTTACACAAGAATAGAAGTGACATATAGGGAGGGCTATTCTTTTGTGTTTTATTTCACCTTGGTTTCAAAGTTTAATTCATATCCTAAAGTATTTTTTTCAAATAATATAACGTAATATTTATTGCGGGACAATATCGGTCTGATGTAGCTTAGCTATGTGTTTACACTTGGAGATTTGTCTACGGAGTTGAATTAAAAATCTGAATTTATGAACCTATTCGAATTTTGTTTTAACTCAAAATTTAATTTTTATGCATATACATTTTTATTCAAACTCTTTGTGAAGATTATGGATGGAACAAGTGAATTTCGCAGATTTATAGGCAATCATGTTGAATTTGACATGGGAATGCACAAATAGGGAAGTAACTTTTAAAATAAGCCAGTTAGATTTCAATTAGACTAGACAAAGTAACTATCTCTGTAACTAACTTTGTTATAGTACTTTATTTTCAAATTTCTTTTTTATTATAGCAGAGGGAAAATCTGGCTTATTTTGAAAATATTAAAAGTATTAGGAAATGTACTGGATAATATTCAAAAGCGTTGGCCGCTGACCTCTATTTTTCGTTTTAAAACACAAATATATTCGGCTTATTCCCATTACTTTCTAATAGACTCACTTAATTTCATAATTTTAAGAATTTTACTTTTTGAGATACGATTTAATTAACAGCGAAATAAATTAAATTTCCCTATTGGACTATTTTTTTTATAGATTCTTAACGCAATGTTTTTACATGAATTTTTTTTAATGTATATTAAACTCTTAATATTAATTTTCTAAAAAAAAAGTGTTAGAAATTTTGTTATATACAATTCTTTATACTATAAAAGTAAGTACAAACGTTAATCAAATTAAAGTGAGGATTTGAAAAAGTATTCTTTGTTTCTCTTCAAGTTAAAAATTAATTATAATGAGGTAATTTTCGGATTTTACCTCAGTACTGTAGTTTTAGAATCATGAAAATTATTATGAGAATAATAATTTTACTCTTGCTAAATAATTACAAAAAAAATCTGTAAATTCACTCACAATTTAAACCTATCTAATCCATTCATTTTATAGTCATATCAAAGTTATTTACTAGATCCAAGTACCCCTTATAAGCATGAAAATATAATTTGTCTAGTACCACTGGACCAAACCGAATTAAAGTAACTGGCTATCCTGAAACTAGTCTATGTTCCATGGAGTTCCTATGCCCATAGACCCGTCTACTTCCAGACTAGCCAGTAACTGGCTATCCTGAAACTAGAATTAGTCTATGTTCTATGGAGTTCCTATGCCCATAGACTAGTCTACTTCCAGACTAGTCAACTATAAAGTATTCTTCTTTAAATTTCCCAATGAAAGAAATCTGTAGTAATAAAAGCAAAAGTATGTTTGCCTGTCACATTAAAAACCCTATCTTTCACTGCACGGAGATGTCTGAAATTTTAAACATACTATTCAACCATCAATTATGCACCTGAAAGTCAGAATTTAAACATTTTAGTTAGTAATTTTTAATTTATATTTAAAATTTCCAATTAATAGGACTCGTACGGATTCTGCGCATCTCAAAAGACAAACTTTATCTGCGTATAAAAGGCTAAAAATTTATATATAACCATTATTCTTCCTCGTCATGTGCGTCTGAGATTCGGTATTGTAAAATTCCGTTTAGTTCTTTAATTGACTTAACAAATTTAGAAATATTGAATAAATTAGCATCTTTAAAAAATATTTCCAAGAACTATAACGTGCCTCTTCAGCTTAGTCTATAACGCGCTGGACTTCGGAACAATAGATCCCGGTGAGGTTAGCTCATTTTTTTTTTAACTGTATATGAATTAACGGGTTTAACAGCAACACGGAATCAAAATATGTTTATAATAAACAACATAATAATAATACTGACCACATCTGTGTACGATAAATCCTTTTCGATTCACCTGTCTGAGCGATACAACACCATAAACATAAATCTAGTATGTTAACAACCAGTTTGCAGTCTATCATCACACGCTCGGTTATCCAACTCCAAGCACACCTTTCCTTCCATCGTTCAGTTCACCCTACGATACAAGACATCGACCTTCGAGATGCTGAAAATTCCCTTACGTTCGGACTTTTCCTTACGTCATTTGTATTCCCATAGAGCAGCTGTCCCTGAGTCTGGAAGTCTTAGATGTGAAAAAAAGATTACAAGAAAAAGAATGGTCGAACAAAAGGGGGGAGACGGATCGCAAAGCGAAAACTTGGCAAGTCTGAATGATTTTTTTCACTTGTCATTTGTCTTACGATCAGTAGAGCGAGTACGGATTGAGCTTAACAGGTTCATATTCGCAAGAACGCCCCTAATGAGGGCCTTTCTTCGTGCCTGAGCAAGGTTCTGATAAATTAGAAATCTGAAGATACACCAATTTTTTTTTAAATTCAATTTTAAAGCGGATAAGTCACATTAAGGTTTTTCCGTGAGAAAATGCAAATAATATTGTTAAAATTTATTAATATACGTACTGAGAGCCCCAGTTGCTCAGTTGGTAAGGTGTTCAGCTAGTAATCAGAGGATTGGTGGTTCGAATCCGTGCAATGGACTTGACATAGAAAAGTAAAAAAATAGTGATCGGAGGGTTGCCAGCTCCGCTACAAAAATACTAGGAAGTCGTCCAGAATATCCAACAAATTATACTGGCGTGTATACGGGACTGGTGCACGATAAATCTGACCGGGGTCCAAAGTCCCGACGTCTATTGAAGGCGTTGGGTGATAGTTCAGGTGTTTCCTCGTCATCTGACCATGGTTCTAAAATAACGAGGTGCATGTATGAATGTGTGTGTGAATGTGAATGTGTTCCCGGGTCTTTCCTTCGAGATTGACCCCGAACCGTCGCCAATAGCCCACTGTGCAGCTCTAGTGCGACGTTATTTAACAAAACCAAATAATATACGTACTGTAAAAAAAAGTACTCAAAAATAAGTAAAATTTATTAATTTTTGAGTACATTCTATACTTATCATAGCTCCGAATACATGAGTTTCATTTTTGAAAAAGACGTACTCAAAAATTAGTAGAATGAGTAAAAATGATTAAAAAAAGAAGTTGCTTGCCTACATAGGCCCCTTTCAATAAATATCAACACTTACAACCAAGGCGGGAATCAAACCCAGATCCTCAGGCACCGCAGCCCCGTGCCTTGTCCGTTTTACTACCAGGGCGACGTGAAGAAGTCATAAGCAGAATTAATGTTAAAAAGGTGTGCCAAAAGAATGTGAAGTAAGATAATTGAATTGTAATGACTCAGTTTCCATATAAGCAATCGACATAAAATAATCTGGAAAACCATCTTCTGAAAAACTATTTTAAGTTTGTCAGGTCACTTTGTTAAAATTTCTTAAACAGAAGCTGAAATTAGCAATATTAAATCACCCTGGTCATTTTGCGAAAGTACGGTTGCTTAAATTTGTGTACGCTGTCGTTCATTTACTATGCAATTGTACTCAAAGAAAAACGAGTATGTTCAAGTACTCATTTTTAAGTAATTTTTTTTTACTGTGTAGAAATATAAATATTGTAACATTGCTTATCATATACATTTTAAAGAATTTTTTATAATCATAAATTAATTAATAACTCATATTAAATCGATATATAATTTTTAAATAGTTAATCGACAATGGGAAATACGGGTATAGGTTTTTCAAAAATTAAAAAAAAAATAGGATAAGGTCTTATTTCAAGAAACCGCCGGGGCCTCAAAGGTTTGAAATCCGACCTTGACTCTGTTATTAGTATGCAAATCATGATAAGGCATTTGTTATATATACACTCTTTTATTACGATCTTGTCCCACACTTTGGTACCCATTTAGCTGCAACCAACATTTGGTGCGTAGTTTCACCATTTTACGGTGCTACCACGGATGGTTTAGTGGTGAAACGTTGCGACCAAAAACAACGTTGTACCTTCAAAACAATTCTAAAACATCTCTGGAATTTTTCCGCTAATGTAAATGAGATATCGCGTATGTTGGCTATTATCTTGGAATTATTCCAGATGTTGGGATTTTTTTTTTGCTTCATGCGTCAGTATGTGATTATAATAACTTGATTGTATTATAAAAAAAAATTGATTTTAAAAGTAAATATGTAATTTTGAATCTATTATAGTTGTAATGTAGCAAGTCTATTGAGTCAAAAAATACTTGACTCTAAAAATTAATTTTAAACACAATAAAATCAGTTGATCGTGTTCTAGAATCCCAGCAAAAAAAGTCAGCATGAAACCTTCATCAAAATTGTCAAATTGAAGGTTTTTTGTAGGTTTTATAAAGGATATTGAAACAAAAAACTGAATTTTTTTTAAGTTTTTAATTTTCCTGCATAAAACCTTTCAAATATCTGCATTTTCCCTTCATAATTAAAAATTGAAGGTTTTTTGCAGGTTTTAATGAAGGTTTTTTGCAGTTCTTATGAAGGACATTGAAACAAAAACCTTTAATTTTATAGATCTTCAAAAAAAACTGCAGTTTTCCTGCATATAAAACCTTCAATTTCAAAATTTTGATGAAGGTTTTATGCTGACTTTTTTTTGCTGGGATATGATGGATATATTTTGCTTTTTAATTACAAATAGTGAAATTTAAATTATAAAAATATTTTAAATATACTATTAACGTTACACTATTCCGAGTGTTTCACAAGAGATACGATATTTAAATGTAATGTTTTTACTCATTAACATAGGATAATTGATTTTCTCATTTTAAAACTGAAAATGTCGTCAGTGCCACACATATATGGATGTTTTTATGCAGTCCGAGTTTTTTTTTTTAATGAAACGTCTTTTAATTTGGTTAGTAGGCTTGCTAAAGCTGCAGGTAACGAAAACATGTAACACTAATATAGCTTATATTTTTTGAAACCTTACTATCCGCGGCCTTACTTTGGTATCATTGTGTAGAGAAAAGAAGCCATTACTCGACCAGGCATGTGTTGCGCGCGCAGATGGCGCCGTTTTGCTGCACCTTGCATGACACAATCGGAAAAAATATCCAAGTCCCTTGGTAATGTCATAGATCCAATTGGCCTCGACCAAGAATTTGGTGAGCTCAATTTAGCCTCGCGCGCGGCGTTTAGAGGCATAACTAAGACAACTAACCCTAGCTGTTACTTCAACACATACATTTGTAACTTAAATCACATTGTTTTGAAGGGTTACTGCTAATCGAATGTATTAGGAACTTGAATTTATAATAATTATTACAGTACGCTCTTGCCTTACATCAACACGTTAAAAAGCACGAGAATCTTGAATAATTTTCAAACTAGTGAATCAGAACAGCTCCAAACTTCAGTATAACAATGATGGCGAACCAGGGGAGTAATTGAGGCGTTTCCGTATTCGTGGCTTATGGGGAGCGAATTACCAGTAACCACTTTGCCCGCCGTTGCCACTATGACAACCTTCCCCTAATAGTTAGTTTTTTCTAATTAATATTAATAATAATTTATTTTATATGGAAGAATCGGACAGCGGCGAGTATCGGAACTCGTGCAATCAGTAGAATAAATAGTTTATTTCAGAAACCCGTAACTGAAAAATTTTCAATTGTTTTTTCTTTTTCTGACGGAATCGTAAATCTAACATGGAAAACACATATTTTTGTGCACAATCTCGTCAAATTAACTTTAAAAATGTACGTTTTACAGTAAAATCGTATTTTATTGCAGAAACCAATTGCAAATGTTTTTAATTTTTTTTAATTAAGGAATAATTAAATATTATTTCATTACAGGCAACATCCACTTCGAGAAGATGTTAACTAATATACTCTAATTTTTTAAAGCCGAAATTAATATCAAAGATAGAATTTTTTTTCTTTGTTCTCGAAAATTAGAAAAAGTACACTTAGTGGGTTTCTGAAATAAAAGATGCAATTGTTTGATCAGCTGGTCTATAAAAATGTATCTTTGCTGTAAACAAATAGTTTTTCTCGCGTCTTTTTGCTATATTTTATATAAAAAAATAACAGAATTTCAACTTAAGCTTTAAGGTGGAGCTTTCTAAAATTAAAAATAAGTTGAAACCTACTTGAAGTCGGTGAGAACTATAGTATGTACTTTATGCATACCTACTAAAGGGTTACAATTTAAATTACTGAAAAATAAATATTCTTATTTTAAAAGCGCAGCATACTAATGCATTTCGCACAATTTATATAAAATCAGAAATTGGTATTTCAGTTTTATTATTTTATTATTTCTTTTAATAATACATATCTTTTATTTATGTCAATATTGGTAGTTTTTCTTAATATCGAATATAAAATTTTCAGTAACAATAAAAGTACTTCTCGAGAAATAAAACAAATCTACTTTAAAAACATTTTTACATTTTTAAATGCAAACCAGCATTACATTTAAACTTCCGAATACAAACCGCTATTCATTTTTTAAAAAATATAAGGTAACATATATCATACAAGCACTTAGAAAAACTACTTACATCTGTACATTAGGTATCCAAAAAGATTCAATATTGCAGAACGACTCCTTAAACGTTAGTAACTAGTCTTTACGGTCAACTTTTAACGGGGAATTTGTTTCAAAAGGTGATAAGAGTAAACCACCTCACCTGAATCGAGAGTATGGTGGCAGAAGGAGTGTTTTAATCACCAAATACGATATTTGGAGAGAACAGATACGATATGGCCTTGCCGATCAATGTGTTGCATTGTTGCCAAAACTTCAACAACTCAAGCCGTATCTTTTTATCGTACTAAGTAGGCGACTTCCTTTCAAATTCAGGAGATAGCTTTGACAGCATTATACATTAATTTCGATTAAAAAAATATCCGATGCCTTTGGCATACATTAACTTTTTTTTTTAAAAAAAACTTTGTTATTTATAAATTTTGTTATTTCTAAACTTTGTTATTTCTAAACTTTGTTATTTCTAAACTTTGTTATTTCTAAACTTTGTTATTTCTAAACTTTGTTATTTCTAAACTTTGTTATTTCTAAACTTTGTTATTTCTAAACTTTGTTATTTCTAAACTTTGTTATTTCCAAATGTAAGTTTTTCAGATACGTATTGGGGTGTTACTTTTCTGTTTAAGAGAGACCCGAACCCCAAATTTCGAAAAAATAAAAATTGCAATTTTTTTTGGCATGAAAAGATGTTATACATATTTAAGAAGGTGTGTACAAAATTTCAAAGCAGTAGAAGAAAGATAACATACACTTTTCACATGTTTATATACCATTTATCATCTACCTAGATACTTTTCGTTTACTTTTCAACATACTTTTCTTCATCTGACCATGGTTCAAAAATGCGAGTAATTGTTTTCGGGTCTTTCCTTTGAGAGAGGCCCGAACAGTCTCTAATAACCCCTAATGCAGCTCAAGAGCGACATTATTTAAACTAAAACCCTGTTCTTCAAAATGTTCTTGAGTTTTATAAGCGATGTTCTTTCTCAGGCTTATTGTCCTTACTAACTGCATAACACACATATTTATCACCTAGGAGAACCTAAAAGTTGAGTAAAATAACGTAAATGTTAAACAACGTAATATAAATGGTTAAGGCTGACTCTTTATAAAACTACTCTAAATTTAAACTTTAAAGATTTTTCGGGATGTCAAAGATTGTATTATCTCCCATTAACTTGGAGTTTTTCTTAAAATTTCAGTTATTTTGATTTATCAGTAAATATAGTTCTTGTTTTTTGATAAAACATTCTGTGTAACGTTTCAAAACTTAGAATTAGGAACAAACATCGTACCGGAAATCGTTTTTTTTTTCAGTACAACCCTGGTGGTGTTGCTATATAATTTTAAACTATTTCACACATGACCGTGGGTATCCAGAGTTTTTATTAAAAAAAAATAGAGAGGGGTTGAGAGTTCACAGGACGGATTATCGCAATTTTAACATTTGCTGATTGGTTACATCAACGTCGCACTAGAGCTACATATTGGGCTATTGGCGATGGTTAGGGATCTATCCCGAAAAACCGGCAGACTGCTTCGTAATTTTCAACTTCGGTCAGATGGCGAAGACTACTCCTGGGCTTGCTACCCACTGTCTAAATGTCCACACCACGACTGATGTGACAACATTGGAGTCGACATACTTAACGTACAATAGCACTCTCAACACGGTTGGCCTTATCGGGAATTGAACTGAATACCCAACAATTTAGAGTCCGTTGACTATCTAGACACGACCACATGTCCAGACTTAGCCATTGATATCAAATTAGTCAAAAATCTTAGATTTTTACACATTTTAATTTTATTTAATTCAATTTAGCTTTTTGGAGCTCGTGTTAAATTATGAATATTTTTAACAGTGGGGGACTGGGGAGCACAGATATTTTCCTAAAAAAATATCGCATTTTCTATATAAGGATATTAATGTTTTTCAAATGAGCAATATTTCCACATTATTTGACAGCTTTCTTGAACTCAGTTGTCTGAGAAATAAATGTGCTATTTGCAATCTCTTAAAAAAATTATCAAATTAAAAGTGTATGAATAAAATTATCAACAACTTGAAGTTAAGATATTAATTGATGTTTTAACATGCATTTCAGAATTGTCCTATAAAAGAGGACAGAATCCCTATAAAATATATTAATCAAAAATCTTAAATCAAATAAATTATTAAAAACATATTGAATGATCTACTTGTGAACAATCTCATATTTATAACATAGTTTTTAAATTAGAGCATTTGATATATGCATTTTAAGACTAACGTCAACTTCACACAACCGTATACATTCTGTATATGTGAAATACTAAGATTAATTTACGTAAAAAATACTGCTCTACAATTTTGTAATTGACTAGTATTTTCATGTATCTTGTATCATTTTCGAGATAGACAATAATAATCACGCGAATAAAAATGTAACGAATATATATTTTCGAGACGTCATTAACGTAAATCAGAGTAAAACAAGAATCAATACGTCATTAAAAATAACTCCTTGCAGTATAAACAAAATGTGACACTTCAGTAAATAGAACACACATTTAGTAAATCCAAACACAAATACTTACTGAAACAACTGTCAAAGAAGTGTCCAATTTTTTTTAAAACTATAACCAACTCCACTCCAACAAAAGTCATCTTAAAAGAATATCTTTCAACTCCATAACTGACAATCCAAACGACTCCACCGCTGAAAACCTAAACGACATCATCAGTCGGAAAAAGCTCGAGTATTCCGACTCGCAGCTTCAGCGAGAACTTTTCTTGGTGGCAGGGATACGATAACTTGGCAAACTGCAAAAGTATACTGTAAATATAGCTTTTTTTACGTGAAAGGGCTCCCGAAAGAATCTTGATACTCGAAGAGATAAAGAGGTCTGGCAAGAGAACACGCGGCTCTCACTTTTACCAGGAAAGCTTCGGGTTTTTTTTCTTGGAGAGAGAGCACTCTCTTTTTGTTTTGATTGCATGAATGATGCGTTCGAGTGATGACTTGAGTTCTGAATTCCGCGAATATTTTATTTGAAAAGGTAAAAACTCCAAGGCATTTTCAATACAGTGAAGTATCAAAACATTTTTTTAATATTCATTTCGGTTTATTGGGCATGTTGAGTGAGTTATTCTTATGCGTCTTGGTCATTTTTGCGTTTTGTTTTGAGATTTTATTTTGTTTTTTTACCGATACGGTTCGTACTCTGTTAAAAATTATTACGACCTTGCATCAAACTTCGATAACCATTTAGCTGCAACCAACATTTGGTGCTTAGTTTCACCATTTTCCGGTGCTACCACGGATGGTTTAGTGGTGAAACGTTGCACCAAAACTCATAAAGTTGCATAAAACTCAAAATTCGAGTTTTCTTAGTATTGTATTAGTATTTTTGTAGTGAAGCTGGCAACCCTCCGACCGCAAATGACAACTTGTCACCGATCGGGCTCAAACTAGGAATCCTCTGATTCATAGGGGGTTGATTCATTCTGGGCCACGGAGACCCATGTTCGTCGTTGTCTTTCTTGGAGAATCTTGTTGATGTAGTGACAGCGAAAATTTCGGTTGCAGTTAAAGAGGTTCAATCAATTATCGGTGAAATCTTCGCTTTTTTTTTATAAAGGATGTTTGGTTCAACCTACATTCCACCATGATATGGTGTAGACCGCTGTTTTGCACCAAGATACGGTAAATCGTTGAACTGAAATGGTTAACAATGTATGAAGGATTGTACCATTACTATATTCACGAATCTGTTTGTATTATGGTAACGGTATTATACTAATAAAGGCGCCAAATTTAGAGGAAAAGAGACAATATGAATGATTTGAGTTGGAAATTTATTGTCAAAATTTGACATTCTTCAGAGTTAATATTTTTAATTAAATTATATATTACATTAACAATAATAAATTACTTTTATATTAATTTATTACATTAGTTTTACGTGTATAATACTTTATAAAGGTTATAGCTTGGATTTCTATTTTATTACCAAAAAACTCACTTTATTACTGCCAAACAGTTATTTTCTCTATGTTTTGCACCTTAGTAAATTGAATATAAGTTGTTTTAGTTAAAAATTAAAATATTACAAAATATGACCACGTTGAAAAATAACCTCCAAAATTATTTTTGCTAATTTGAGTACCAAAATCATGTTCGCTTGTGTTGTAAAATTTTTTGAGTATTGAGTTGCGCACAAAATAAAATAAACGCTACCAAAAATACATGTTATTTGCAAAAAGAAGTTACAGCGACGCACCATTGAAATACGAGTTACTTTTATTTTTCTCTTATCACTGGAATAGCTTGACCGATTTTTTGACAAATTTGATGAATATCAAATGCTCAGAACCTAACGCTAGCCGTGAATTGACAACTATTGGAAATGTAACTAAATAGACTCATTGTATCCGCTCACTCAGTAACTTTTCAATTGCACAAAATGTCCTTTCGCTCGCTACAGGGCTAAAGAATTCGGCAAAAAATCGATAATTTGGCGATTTTGAATGGATTGTGGTAATCAGTTTGGCGATTTTTCACGTTTACTTCGACGATTGCGAAATCTGAGTCCTGGCGATCCTGAGTTGGATGCAATCAAATAATTGCTCGCAGTTGGCTTGTAATCTTTTAGTTGCTAGTTGATTAAAATTTCCATTACAATTATTGCTATTGCGCTGCAAGTCTTAATCTACGAAGTAAATACCATATATGTCGAATGTGGTTAGATCACGGAGTAAAGAAAAAGGTGGAGATGATTTGGCGAGTTTTCATGAGAAGTAAGTTAGCAACCCAAACTAGCCACAAACAAACCTAGTTTGCAGTAGTTTTTCTACGAGGGATGCATTATTTTTAAATTAAGAAAACGCATGCTAAAACTTAAAAAATGACTGTTTGTGCAGTTGTGGGATGCAGTACAAGTTCCAAATCGATAAAGGATGCTATTATTTCCAATTCATAGGTAAATTAAATTATTAAATAAATTATCGTCAAGTACTGGTACAAAGTAGTGCTTTAGAATAGCGCCAAATACTTCGCCAGTTCCTACTTTTTAAGCGATTGCTTACTTCACATTGCAAACCGGTTTCAGACTTGTTCGCACCTCCACCTTCTTCTTTACTCCGAGGGTTAGATAGTTAGAAATTTAAAACTTCTCATCACAGTCATGTTATTCACTAAAACGAATGTCATATTTCGAAAAACGCAATCGTCATTTTATCAACGTTCCATACATATCAAAATTACATTATTATAAATTTTAGGAATAAATTGAATTATATTGACTCACCAGACACAAATAACCGCATGTAATCAATGCCGAAACATACGTTGTTGCGTATACTTTTTCATGACATCTTACAAACAAACTTCACAACGGAATAAATACTATTCCAAGCACAGGTTTTTTCATAATGGGTCAGTAATGTTATAACGACATTCTCGGTAGGGGAAATGTTTTGTGCAGCTGTTTTAACGTAGAATCCTTGGACGACATGACAACAGCTCTTGAGACACGAGAAAAACACAATGTTTTGGATGCGTTCGTGACTATGGGTAGATGTGTGCGTGACATCTGAGCCATGCGTGATGCTATAGTATTTGCATTTTGAATTTCAAACTATCCATCTAGGTAAGTTCATGAATTTACTTACAAATATAAGTGTTATTTAACTTAATAAAGTATGATAAATTTGAATTGAAGATAATAAAATCTGTGTTTTTCATAACTGTATAGGGGAAGTAAAATGGGTATATTGGAAATTAAAAATAAATTGCACATTGTTAAATTTATATTTTGATCACTTTCTTTTTTTAAACCTATACTTTGTTTAATAGAATAAAATACATTTCAGCAAAAAATTACATTTTTGGATGGTTTAAATCAAGCCCAATAGTCGATTTGTTTGAGTTCACAAAAAACTTGATAGCCTGATGCATGAAAACTTCTGTGTATGAACTAGAAAAGTCAAAATATTTAACAATATTCCTGAGTTTTGCATAGAAAAGCAACCTTTTACTACATTTCAATTAAAAAAAAATTAGAAAACAATCTATTTAGCTCTTTTTCAATGTTTGCAAGGTGGGGTAAAATGTGTCATCAAATTATTAGCGCATGCTAAAGAATAAGGAATTCGAAAAAATTTAACAATCTTCGAAAAAAGTGCAATATTCTATAAAAATATTATTTTGAAGCTTGTAAATAACTACAATAACTACGATATATATTTAACACTATGTATTAACATAATTAAGTTAATTCTATTTTTTTAACAATCTGTCAACAAGAACATATTGATAAGAAAATTGATACCATGTGTTTGTCCGTTACAAAGTAAAAAGTTTTAAATGAAATAAAAAATAGTCTGTGGAACAAATTACATTTTTTCGACGATGATAAATAATAAAATCGATTTTTCCAAATTGCTGATTATAACTTTTTTTTAGAAAGACTTACAATAAACGTCCCATAATAATCAAATATACTGAGTTTTTAAGAGTTGATAGCTGTTCTTTAGTATTTTATCCAAGTTACTAATTTGACTAAGAAAGGTGTTTTAATAATGCCTTTTTACGTGAAAAGTTCCATGATTCCTACTGACTACCCATTTTACCTCATCTGTAATTACAAAAATATATATAAAAAAAACTACAAATTTTAGAAAATTAAAATTACAAAAAATATATGAAACATGTTCAAAGATTATATCAAGGAACCCATTGCATAAATACACCAAAAAAAGTTTCATCTTAATAACTTTCTAAAAGTAAAAAATAGCTTTGAATGAAAAATTGGCCTTTTCCAACCCATTTTACCCCACTTACCCTTACCCTATCATTTTAATACTCTAAGAATATTTCCATATAAATTTTATACTAAGCACTCGTTATTTTTATTCGTTCCTAATGCAATTTTTGAAAACAAGTGCAAATAACTCGTATCTAATGCATCCATAGCTCATTTAAGCGTATAAAACCTTACCAAACCTCTTATCGTATATGCCTTGCTTTCAAAAATGTTGTAAATATTTAAAAAAAAGTGCAAAGCAAATATTGTAATAATTTATTTAAGCTACGCAAATTAAATGGGAATTCAATTGATTTTTTTTTTTATTTGGACCATTTTGTTTTGGTATTTAATCATTGCTACGCTAACAATACAACTAAAAAATAACTACTTTCTTCGAAATCACCCTTTCTAATATAATTATTATTGAACATGTCGCTAAATTCGTTAATATGCAATATTTAATTTTAAATATTTTCAATAGATAATATTCCATAATTATTTTAACCAACTTAAAAACATTTTTAAAAAATCAGATATAATTAGAATTCTTAAATTTCATTTGAAAATTTTTCTTTGATTAACAATTTATCTAAAAAAAATTTAATAAAAATAGTTATTTTATATTTAAATGAGTCAAAACTGAATTTCTCTTTATTTAAAAAATTTCTATGATATTACAAATTGTTTAAGTTATTTGAATTAAAAAAATAATAATCTTGACCTGAAGGTTTTTTAATTATCCATACAATTTATTTATTGTCAAAATATACAATCAAATAACAAATGCTAATAAAATTTATAATTTATGCAAAAAGAAATACTAATAATTGCAAGTTACCCATTTTGTTCAGTAACATTCACGATCTCAACCATTTAGTTCCAATGTTAAATACAGTATAACTTCAATTATCCGAACCCCAGTTATCCAGATCAAATAAAGCGGGATCGACATTATCCGGATAGCTTTGAGTAACAAAAATCAGACATCTAAATTTTAAAAGTTTCTTATCGGTGAATGATATTGTTTTTAACAGTCCTTAGACTACATGGCATACTAAAGCATTTTTTTTGCTAGAAAAACTTTTTTTTGTGAATTATCCAATTATCCGGATATTTGATTATCCGGATGGCATCTGGTTCAAATTTATCCGGATAATTGGAGTTCAACTGTATTTCATATTGTATAAATATTTATGCTTAAATACTTTTAGATCCTTAAGGATTATGTTTGAAGCATGCACCACAAACAAAAGTTTATAAACGTTTAGAAAAATTAAGTTTTTTAAATACTATTTTGACAGAATGTTTGCTAATGATTCATATGATAAAGTAGTATTAGTGTGTTTTTTTGCGTAATAATTATCAGTTATTTTATTTTGAAAATGAGAAAATGCGCGTTGTCTAAAATACATTAGTGACACATGGGAATATTAACCTTTCTTTCAAGAACATTACACACAAATGTTTTTAATCAAAGCGTATTTTATGAAAATTTTCCACTCAAGCAAAAGCCAGTCACTTTAATGAACTCACAAGCTATCTTTGTTTACAAAACATACAACAAAACAAATACCACATTTCCATCCCAAAATCACACAACCACAAACAAGAACAACCACATTTAAAAGAGAAATCGAACCTGTCAAAGCATTCTCAGTCCCATCCAACAGGTGGCTCTTGAGTAAAGCATCGGCTGCCATACTAATACCGCTGAAACCACCGGCACTGTGACAAGCAGCGGCATTGCGGGGGAGAGCCAACACCGGCCCAGCACATAAATAAGAAAAGCACGTTCCCAGCGCCTCTTCATTTACTTTTAATGATGCTGCAAGTAGGCCATGCCATTGATAATGCACGTCAGATACTGAAGAGTGGACAAATTATGTAGATGGAATATGTTTCCACACTCTAGCCTTTTATCGGACTTTCTGGAATTGTGTGGTTTTTTTGTATGCTGGTCGGAGTGTCATGTCACTTCTAAACATGACTTTGAAGATATCCAGCGTACATGAAAGGACGTTTTGGTGACATTTTAAAAGCTACTTAAGTGGATTTTTTGTTTATTTATGTAAGGAGTGGCTTATAAATATGCATTTTTGGCTTCGCACAAATAAGGCTGTTAAGAAATTTACAAATGGTTGCTTTAACACACTGACGCTCACACGATTTTTACAATTGTAAAATTGTTTTCACTGTTTGAATATTTAAGTAATTTTTCCTGGACATGCTATTTCGTATTTTTTTTAATTAATTGTAAATATGTAGCTTGTAAGTTATACCTAAAGCCTTTTAATAAAAAAATATTGTAAAATAGAGTATTTTTATAAATTAAAAAATTGGGTGCATTGCTTGAAAAACGGAATTTCTGGACGTATGTCTTGAGCGTCACAAAGTTTTAATGGAATAAATTCAAGTATAGTTTTTTTCGTTATAAAATATTTCCATTTGAGTTTTTCAATAATTTTAAAAAAAAATCGCAAAGTTTAATTTCGTTTGAAAAGTATTAACAAGTACATTATCTCGTTTAGTAGTCCCTACATCTATAGATTAGCGATGTAGAGTCGTGCAATGGTAAATTACAATTTTTGGGTCAAGAAAAATACACAAGCCCCTCGGTTTTTTATTTTAAAAAAACTTAGTTAACTCATAAATATTTTGTTTTAATAAATATTACGTTTATTTTGTTAAAATACATTTAAAATGTCAGGAACAGTCTTGGTTTAATACGTTAACCCTTTGCTTATCGGCGTCGCATGTCAAACGATCAGCACTATCTGACATACATGCAGAGACTGATTTACGGGAGGGCATTCGGGGCACTTGCCCAGGGCCCCCATTTTAAAGGGGCCCCCAAAAGTGACTTAATGCTAAATATACGTGAAAAAGTTAAAAATAAATTTACTAATGAATTTTTTAAAAATCAATTAAATTTATTTTAATCAAACTTTTTAATTTTTTTAATCAATCATTAATTGTTTTGCAAAACTTATATTATTTTACCCAATTAAATCAATTTCACTTTTCAACACATTCATGATGTATGTCACTTTTTACATCGCGTGTTTCAAAGATATGCGCTTTAGATCACTAGTAAAATTAAATTAATGACCAAGCTCCAACACCATAAACAAGCTGTGTTTACTAATCTCACGTAGATTTGTCGTTTACGGATACTTTTTTCCTATACCAAATTTCCTAATATTGTAATTAGGGATTTGCTAGTTATAAAATGGGTAGAACATACGAATCAGGCTCAACTAAAAAAAAAAGCTAAAAAAAGAAAGAACAGAACTAGAAACGTATTAAAAACTCTGTTGCAGAATTGACCATTAACGTTAATTCAAATTCTCAAATGAAGAAAATTAGTTTAAAAAAAAAATTATATTTGCATTAAAGCTGACAGATTACGTCATTTTATATTGTGTGCTTGTGCATAAATTTAGCAGTTTTATTTTGCGTTACGTCGAGGGGCCCCCTAATGTTCTTTTGCCCTGGGCCCCTAAGCTTCTAAGTCGGTCCCTGCATACATGGTCTCCAGGAGACCGCCGTATAGGCCAGACAATGCGCAGAATAGACTAGACCGAGGTTTATCAAGTTATAATAGATTAATACAGGCCAGAAAATTAGGATTTAGGATAAAACATATAAAAAGGGTTTTTTTTAGTCCTAAAAATAAAATGGGACGAAAATTCGGAAAAGAAAAAAAATCAATGGGTTATTTAAAAAAAAAAATCAGGGAATAAAAACACTTTTATTTACAGTTTCTAACTCCACACATTCGTGTTTGCTTAATAATAGTTGAAAGACTTTTATTGAAAATCGGCTTTGTCTTTTAAGTCCATCATTTTAAGAGACAAAATTAACCTTTTTCAATTTCTAGGACAGTTACACAAGAACTGAAATTATATCTAATGTTATTTATCACGAAATATATTAAACTAAAACAAGAATAACTTTATTACTTGAATAAGTCCATTGGCATTTGGCGACGCCATGAATTTATTAAATTCTCTATTTTAAGAAAAATGTCTACTTTTTTACATTCTGCTATAATCTGGAGTTCAGACGTTACAGCGCATCTGGTACCCTAACGGTATCGTTTTAAATTTATCTTAAATATGTCTTTAATATTTTATTTTTTACTTTATCTGATGTTATTGACTACGGTATGATGGTATTTAATATATGAGGGAAATAGCTATATTAGGTATAACTAGCGTTGTCATTGGAATATCTCCAAAAAATGACTCCAGTAGCAATAATTAAGTATTTTTTACAATCAGATTATATTAATAATTCCAGTAGCTCCAGCCCAGAAACAACTACAAACGGATTAAACTTAAGAGGACCGTGCAGTTTGCGATGAACAAAAATAAATAACTTTTTTGTGTTTATAAAAAGCAGTGCAACTACAATACTATTAATTTTATTGGAATAAAATTTTGTATACATGTGGGAAAAACAATATTTAAAAGATTCAATCACAATATTTTCTGTATTTAGTATACTTTGTATGAAAAAAAGTATTTTTATAAATGTAGGATTTTAGATTAATAGTTTTATAGGATACACTTTTCTAAAACAGTTTTCAATAAACAATCACCAAATTTTATTTTTATCTAGAATACATTGTAATTAAACTACTGAACGTAATTTTGGTTTTGGACTAGAAAAAAAAATCCATTTTTTTTTACGGAGAATTTTTCTATTATTTATTGACTAATATTTTCGCACATATATTTTTTTATTGTAGTAAAACAACTAAAATTAAAGTTTAACATGTAGATTTTACACTAAATTAATGATACATAAAATTTAGTTTTAATTAGAAATATACTTTTGAGAAAAGTGTATCAAAAGATGAAAAAAGACCATTTCTTGAAAACTGTCAAACGTAAAAGCACTAGGGATTCTTAATTTTTTTTTTTCCCCGTAAAAATATTTTTCAGCTATTAAGAATCTGTGAGTGCACGAAATATTGGATTTATTTTAAGCAAATATATTTTTAAATAGTTACTGCTTCCAAAAACGGGCGTGTCCACTTTTGTTTAAATTTTAATTTCGAATTTTATACAACTTAAGATGTGAATTTTTTCAAAAAACTTGGTATCAAATGATAGGTAATGGCACTATATACTAGGGTGGAGCGAATTGACTAATGTAATTCAAAATTTGACTAATGTAAAGTAATAGTGCGGAAAAGTTGCCTTTCGCATACATTACTCACCATGTAAAAGGATTTTGATAGCAAATAATATCTAGAGGTTCCCCTCAGGCCTTGAAATTTACCAATAATAGGTAAAAATTTAATATGTTGTAACGCACTATTAGTCCAGTCAGCAAAGGGTTCAATTCGGGAAAAAATAGGGTGAAAGCTGGAAACAATTTTAATCGCTTCCAAAAAGTGTTCTGTATGATATATTAATTTTGCACCCCTGCACCACGCCGGCGTTGGCCGCCATCTTGGAAAAATGGCGGCCAAAATCAGTTTTTTTGTGGTTATTTCCTTATTTTTTAAATTTAGAGAAAATATTTTAATCACAAAATTATTCCCTAAGTAATTTTACACAAAAATGCAATTTACATTATGTTTCTGTGACTCACCATTTAGACGCTAGAGGCGAATAAAGTGGATACTAAATCACCAAGTGGCATGATTAAAAACATCTCTATACCTTATGAACGTATATTTTAACAAAAAATTGTTGCTTGTAGTTAAGTTAAAGTTAATTTTACTGAGGGGATTTTGCAAATAAGTGTTATATTTCCATTTCTGAAAGAGATTTCACAACGGGCTCCAATAGAGTTGAAGAATAAATCTTCCCTATTTATTTCCAAGTAACTATTCCGACTTGGAACACCCTTCTACAATCCAAATAACATTTTAAATTCCAATATTGATATTGAATTATTATTCGAAACTTAATATATTTCCATAGAGCTAAATTTTATCATTCAAAGTATGAATATAAGTACTATATTACTTTTAGTTGTCTGATTGCTTGAAAAATATTACTTTGTTCAAAAGGAGGAAAAGCGCCAAAATGGCTTGCTTCTGTTAAAAAAAATTCTGATAGTGTCCTCGATCAAATCCTACTTAACCAGGATATGAATCACACATTAAAAAAAACCTATTATAAACTCAGGAAACGTTTAAATTTAGCATTATGTCTTCGAATTTTACAGAAATACTAGAGTATTTTCTTTCACATGGCTTTTAAATGATGACATAATTTTTTTTTAAAAAACGTTTGCTTACACCCAGTGTTTACCCTCATATTGTGCAACTAGTGCGACGTTAATTAATCAAACCAAACCCACAGTGTGAAAAGACAATAAATAATCTTTGCCCAATAAAAAATAAATTCTTAAAAGACTTTCTAATGTTGTAATGCAAATAACTATTGATGTCATTGGAAAAATATAGTGCAAATACTCAGTCACGGAATAGTTTGCAAGGCTTGTTTCCCTAATTTTGTTTGTTACATTTAAGTCGATAATGATAGTTTACTGCTACACACATTGTATTCATGCCTCTTATTATTATTGTACCCTGTTAATGATCTTAGACTAACGCATGGCTTTTGAAAGCTGGTGAGATCGCAAGATCACCATACAACACATACTTACTTACCATGTGGAAAAAGCACTCCAGCTGTGCTGGAGTCAAATACATGAGGCGCACTTTGTTGTACCGAACTATAATATGAAGGTAAAGAAATATCAGAAAAAATCGTAGTTGTAATTTTTATATATACGGGAACTGACTTGAAGTAAATAATTTTGGGAGTGTACATAAAGAAATTTAGAACTATCTGCATACAATGATAATATAGAAAATATTACTTGTGTTGAAGCTAAATTTTTTTTTAGTTTTATGAATACGAAATACATTACTAAAAAGTTAATTAAAAAATATTATGCGTGAATGAGGTATTGAGAGGTTTTTAAACAAAGTAAGGAACAAAAGACGTCCTGTCAAAGCTGTTTCTTGAGTTTTCATGCCACTTGGTGATTCAGTATCCACTTTATTCGCCTCTAGCGTCTAAATGGTGAGTCACAGAAACATAATGTAAATTGCATTTTTGTGTAAAATTACTTAAGGAATAATTTTGTAATTGAAATATTTTCTCTACATTTAAATAATAAGGAGATAATCACAAAAAACTGATTTTGTCCGCCATTTTTCCAAGATGGCGGCCAACGCCGGCGTGGTGCAGGGGTGCAAAATTAATATATCACACAGAACACTTTTTGGAAGCGATTAAAATTGTTTCCAGCTTTCACCCTATTTTTTTCCGAATTGAACCCTTTGCTGACTGGACTAATAGTGCGTTACAACATATTCAATTTTTACCTATTATTGGTAAATTTCAAGGCCCGAGGGGAACCTCTAGATATTATTTGTTATCAAAATCCTTTTACATGGTGAATAATGTATGCGAAAGGCAACTTTTCCGCACTATTACTTTACATTAATCAAATTTTGATTTTTTTCGCTCCACCCTACTATATACCCCATGAGCTATAAACTGGTAATTCGATTTTTTGAAGGTTTATAACTGTCCCCTTAATTTGAATGTTTTAAAATATAAGTACTATGCGTTATTCACGCACTGTTATGAATAAGTGCCGTTCAACCTCCTCTGTAAAAAGTGTCTTCTGCTGCTCAGAAAGACGTCAAGAGTTGCTCCAATGTTTTAAATTATAGATTTGTTTATGAACTTTTAAAATATGTGCATTACAGTAAAAACTGAACATGCATGAACGGGTATATACGTTCATATAGTTCAGATGGGAGCACACTGTTAAAAATACATTCTCATATTTGTCGAAATTTTTTTCATTTTTGGCGAAACAGACGCTTGCTATATGCCCCGATTAAATATTTCGTCAAACTGTGGAAATTAATTTTGTTGTTTTTTAACGAAACGTATTTCGTTAAAAATGAGGGCGATTTTAAGTAATATGACTGACGAGCTGACTCGAACTGCGGACATCTCGTACCAGAGTCCAAAGCTCTATTCACTCGGGCAAAAAAAGCTCTTTTGAATTCGGACAATATAAGTACAAAAACCAAACAAAAGGACCGAAAAGGAATCTGAGTAAATAATCTTCGATCAAAATTTTATGATTTTTGTTTGTCAAAAGTCACGTTATTCAATGACGGAACGAATGTCAAATATAACAAAGTAACCTTGACGATCGTAGAATTCTAAAAAATAAGTCTTATTTTTGAGAGTGCATAGCCGTAGGAAAGGAAGGGGCTAAGAGGGCTCAAACACCCCTCCCTTCTCCCCTTCCCCCATAGAGTTTTAAAGGCAAAAATTTCTACCACTATCTCAAACAAGATTTTATACACACAAAAAAAATGTTAGTCAATTTATGAAAATTATGTTAATCGTAATTTTAAATTATAACAAAATTGTGAGGTTTTTTTAAGAAATGCATTATATTAACTAGGTAATTAACAAATTATTGTTAATTAATAGTTAGCAAATTATTGCTAATTAATAATTAGCAAATTATTGCTAATTAATAATTAGCAAATTATTGCTAATTAATAATTAGCAAATTATTGCTAATTAATAATTAGCAAATTATTGATAATTAACAAATTATTGATAATTAACAAATTATTGATAAATAACAAATTATTGATAATTAACAAATTATTGATAATTAACAATTAACAAATTACTGATAATTAACAATTAAAAAATTGTTGATAATTAACTATTAAAAAATTGTTGATAATTAACTATTAATCACTAATTATTGATTAATTACTATTTAGCATGACTGACTGCTAATTTACGTTTATTGTTTTATATTGGTAAATATTCTGTGTATGAAACTAGTTGAGCCCCCCCCCCCCCACCCCTCTCTAATTTTTTAATTCTACGCGCCACTGGATGGGAGTGACCCTGCATATTAGTCTGAGCACCTGGGAATTATGGCAGATGACATTTAAAAATTAGCAAAGATGATTTGCAATAAAAAGGTAATAGTCTAAACGCTGTATGGGAAAAACACAGAGGAATAGCAACATTTTTAATCTTGAGCCGAAAGCAATCTCTTACAGCAGTTTTCCATTATTTTTTGTGCAAATAAATATGCTACAATTTTCTACAGTTAAAGTAGTTTATATTTGTAATATTTCAATTTCTTATCGCTCAAGAGAATAAGTTTTCTTTCTTACTGTATCCACGAAAACAAGAGAAACTGCCAACCAGGAAGTAGATGTATTTTTTTTTCTGAGATCTGTTTCAATGTCAATCTTCATTATTTAAAGAGATTGCCAGTTACTCTTGTGTCATGTATAAAACTGTAGATTTTCTTTAACTGAAAATGCATTTTCATGTATTTTGGACGCTTAAAAAAGCATCCTAATTTATAAATCGTTGGAGATGGGTAAATAATCTAACTTGCAAAATACTCAAAATATAGAAATTAAATCCTAAAATAATGGTAAAAAATTCATGCAATAATTTTTACATAATTGAAAAACATTTTAAAAGTAATTTCGATACCTAAAGCCCAAAAATTTAATAGCAAATTACTGTATTTTTTCCCTTTTAGCTATACCCACATTACAATATGAGAGTTGTATTGCCTTTTTTACACATGGGAAATATCCTTTGTATTACAATTTTTGATAGATTTTGTTTCTGTAATTTAAAAATCCCAAATAAAATTAAATGACTGCAAAATTTAACTGTGTAGAACACATTTGTTTTTTCGAATTAAATAATATTTCCTCTAAAAGTTAGCTTTTTTTTAGGTAGTGAACAGCATATGAATTAGGTTTGCAGGTAATAAAGGCATTAAATTAAATAGTTTGTATTTATTGTTACTGGACTATAATGAACATTTCTTCTTAGTATCAGTAAAATTATACATATGAAAGAAAATAATTATACAAAGAAATAACTGCGGCCGACAGTTTAATATACACGTACAATAAACATGAACACGTGAACTAAGGAAATAACTATCGCAAGTAAATAAGTAATATATAAAAAATACTTCTTAAAAAACATACTTTTAGTACACGTACTAAAATATCACATAACTATTGAAAGCATGTAAAAACTCGTACCAAGAAATCCAGAAGTTTCAGTATAAGTACATTTAATGAAAGCATGTTTTAAAGTGGTTTTTTTGTATATTTTAAAACTTAGTTATGAATATTAATAAAAAAACTATTCTAAGCTATGAGCTTTCAGTTGCATGACAGTGACTTAACGGGTCTGGTCTGAACTGGACTATCCCGCAAAAAATATTTTTGGGCCTCCACAGACATATATATAATAACAAACAAGCAATAGTGCTTTTAGCGTGATTCATTTTTTTTTTTTATAAACTCGTAATTTCCATTGTAAGCCTGAGCTCCTTTGCATTGGGGTCCCTGCGGTCCGTCTGCTACGCCCTTCGAGCAGGAATGGACTGTAGTAGAGCGAATATGACGTCATAATCGTGAACCAACATCTTTGACCGATTGGCCTCAGACACGTGACTTCTTTTCAAAATTATGAATTAAAAAATACTCGCGATTGGGAAATGTGTAACAGTGAAAATTTATGAATGGAATGACGTAATTAACCACGTGTCTGAGGCCATAAATGTTGGCCTCACTTTGATGTTAGCGAGATTATAACATTATGTTTTCTCTACTATGAAGGATCCATGCTCGAAGGTTACGCCATTGTGTCACGATGCGTTTAACACATTTTTCTAGTATATACAGTGTAGGTTGTTTAGGGTTTTTCATTGAATAAGATTTTTATTTATTTCAAATGGTAGAATTGCTTTTCTACGATTATAAAAAAAATCAATTTTTATTTTAGCAGCCATCGCACATTATAAATTTTAAATAAATATCAATTGTAAAAAAATTAATAATTGATTCACAATATGTAGGCATTGTTTTGAGATCAAACAAAATACACAAAATAACGCCAGAAAAATATTTGCCTCAAGGAAAGCCCACAGATTGCACATATCTATGGCGTACGAGGTAGAACTTTATTCTAATTAAAAATAGTAGTTGTATATAATGACTAAATATTGTATTATCAAGTGAATTACGATACAAATATTGACGACCAACAACAGGCTCAAGGCCGAACAAGGTTGGTCCAACTAGTATCTTCTAACTATCTCCCAATGAATATATAACTTTTTCATAAAATCCTTTACTCCTGTGCAATATTAACAATATTCACTGGCAAGTTGTTCCATTTGAATATTACTATTATAGAAATAGTGTTTTCTCCCTTCCCGATGAAAATTTGATTTGTTTTATTCAAACCCATGACCTCTCGTTCTATCACTGGTATTAAAATCTAAACCCTCTACATACCCTCGTTTAATAAATTTGAACAGTTGAATCAAATCTTCTCTAACCCTTCTCTCTTCCAGAGTTCAAATTTCTTAATCTATCTTCATAATCCATGCCTGAAAACCCTTGCACCATGAAGACGATAAGAGTTTGGAATGGAGTTAAAATTCAGTTGCAAGATTAAATATGTGGCCTAGAACAGGAAGGACCAATGTCCTATGTTAAGTCAATGAGAAATTGGCCCTTGTCCCAAGCCACAAAAAGATACAATAACAATAGAGTGAATTAAATAAAAGCATGCAATAAAAAATTGTGTTTTGATAATGCAATGTATTAATAATAAAAGACCATAATAATTGTATAATTTGCCACAGAAAATGATGAATACGATGAATAGTGTTTAATATATGGGCAATTGAAGTCATGTCCACCTCTTTCTATGACCTTGTAACCAACATGTCATTACTTAATACTTGCTCTCTATAAATTTAATTGAATTTAAGAAAGTAACAGAAGTTAAGTAATTATAAACCCATCCAGTCTGATAAAACTTCAGTATTTCTTAATCATTCCCTAAAGACCAAAACAAATCCACTGACCTCTTTATAGCTTCCAAGAAACCACAACTCTCCCTATACTAAAAAGGAAACGTCTACAACCGACACATCTTCAAGACCGAAACCTTGAAAAAAATAGCGATATTTGCATCATCATAATGAAAAGCTTTTGTTTACAGATTATAATCACCATTACAATGGAAAAAGAAATGACATAATTCGATAATTGCCCCTGTAAAGAATAAATATGCATTTTTGATAGATATAAATCAGCAATTCAGGGTTGAAGTGACTCCCTTTCCTTTTCTGGAGTATTATCACGTGCCTCAATGTTGAAACGTGTGCTCTTTGGCGTAGGTGTCTCGAGATCTGGAAGTCAAAGGTTAAGACTGGTTCCGCCTTGCAGTTTATAGTTTCAGAAGGGGGGAGGGTTAGGAATTAGGAAATGTCTGTTTGCAGTCAACAAGACTTGTTGGCTACTGTGCGCTTGAATTCGACTGATAGAAGGGTTAAAAAGTTTATGGTGCTGATATGTGGACTGGAAAGGGTAATTTTTTCACAATAACAGGGTCGGCTTAAGACCCGAGCGAATCACGAGGACGCTTTTGGGGCCATCTATATACACCGTGGATAATTTTTGAGGAACGCAACTGGCAACCCTTCTCCATTTACGAGTTCGCTGCCCTCTCAAATTCGGGGCTTGAACCCACAACCATCCGATTATTATGAGCTAGCTACTCTAAGGCTAGCTCACTGAGGTATAATAATCACTGTAGGGAATACTAAGCGTGCCGACCACTTTTATACCAATTTTGAGACAAGACAGAAATTCGCAAACCGAAAATCAAAACCTTTCACATGGTGTTTCGCGTAGGATGAAGTACATGCATCCTAGCTTTAAAACCACATTTCTGACTTTCAAAAATACATGAAATGTTACACATTGGAGTCCTCACTCCAGTGCTTATATTATATTAGCTCAGTGGGCTAGCCTAATACTATCAGCAATTGCATTGCAACTTTTAATCTGAAGGAGCAGGCTAAATGAGTTTTACTTGCACATTAGATTCCTCCATGATAATTTAAACTTATTTAAGTCAAATAACTATCCGAAGATTTAAGGTTAAAACGAACAGGTTTATTAACAGAATTATTTACAATAAAATATTAAACTATATGGCAAAACAATAATATGTGCTTGCTTAGCACTCTATTTGGAAGCTTTTGGCACAGCATAGCCCAAGTGTTGCTCTTGCGGCCACTAAACTCCGACCAACCAACTATTTGGAAGTTCAACGGTTGACAACCGGAGGAGCTAAAATGGTTGCTTTTATATGTTAAAGGTTATAATTCCGCAGTAGGAAGCGGCAACTAAAATATCACACTGCAACTGCCGTTTATTATTTAATTGCAACCAACTTAGGGCTACCAGATCTCAGATTAAATACAATATCGCCAAATAGTCGATTATTTGCCAAAACTGTTGGCCGCGTAGTGAGAAAAAGGATGTTTTGTCCAACTAGAAAGTTGCTAAGTGAGCGGATACAATTTGAGTTTTTCAATTGCGTGCAACTAAATAGTTTAGTTGCATGTCCGATAGTTGCCAGTGCGTGGTTAGGCTCACCGCTCTGTTACAGCCGAACTAAAAGTAAGTTTACAAATTTACAAATCGCGCAATTAGATTTATTCCAAGTACAATTAAAACTGTTTACTCATCCACAAATGGCAATACCGAGTTCTCATATTTCTCAACTTCTTAGTTGGTATTTCCATTCTTTCTATACACCTCATTTGAAGAAAAAACATAGATAAAATTGGCAATGTATAATGCTTTTCGGAAGCGTATTATTTCCTGAATTCAGCATTGTTTCTATTTTTGCATATAAGCAACTTTTAATATGCGGCATTTTGAAAATTTACAGCTATGTTAGTGTATTTGTAAAGTTTGGCATTTAATTTTAATGTATTTAAGTTTTATTAAAAGTTGCAATACAATTGTTGCTAGAGCACAGATAGTACAAAAATTCACCTCTGTGAGAAAAACTCGGCATATTTCCTTCAAGGAATTTCTCAACTTTCGGGCACTAAGTAACATTTTGCATTCGATGCATCTAAAAAAACTTTTTAATTCATTAGCGTAGAGCAGTATGGTTCCCAATCTGTGGTACGCGGACCATTGATTGTCCCGGAAAGTGGTAAGTGGTTTGTGGAGTCAAATTGCCAATCCGACTAGAAGTAATATTTGTTAAAATTTTGCTGATTTTAACAATGGTTTACCAAGGCTCATTATTACAATCAGTTATACAAGCGTTCCTTTATCGCTATTACCAGTGATTAAAACTACATTCCATGAATGATCTTTTCATTCATTGATCTGCTATTACATTCAATGAATCAAGGCACTTGGCCGTGACGCTCTCGGTGCCTTCCCCCCCTCCCCCCGTAATATGTTTCATGCCTACGTGGGCCGTAAAAACGTTCTAAAGTGGTGAACTTCGTAGATGTTTCACAAGTATGTATTCCAACTAGGTTTGTGATTTTGCCAAGTCTTCAAGAACTTACCAATATTAGGGGATTTCCCCCCCCCCCCCTAACGAGCGCCCTGTACACTATCGTAACAATCTATAATTCTGTATTAACCAAATGTATTTTATAAATGTAAGTTTATTATTGCTGAAATACCCGTTCTTCTCAATAGATAAGTTAAAATTCATAAAATGCAATTTTTTTTTATTTAAAGTATTGGGAGAACTTTTAAAATTATTTTCCCAGTAAAATAATGACTTTATTTTTTTAACAGAGGGAAAAATTTAATTAAACTTTTTGACAATTAAAACAAACTTACAACTTTCATGTATTTCTCGCCCTCGGAGGGACCCATTATTAGTATTAAATTTTATTAGAAAGGTTTCACAGGAACTGGAAAGCTTTATAATTAGAAAAAGTTGTCGATACAACAATATGGACATAGATACGGTATTCCAGTTGATTAACGTTCGAATTTTGAACACTGGTAACAACAAGAGATTTAAAGATTAACAACTTTATAGAGGGTAATGTGAGGTAAAAAAAAACTCTTTTTTTTTTTTTTTTTTTTTGAAGTTCAAAGTTTGATTTTTTTTTTTTCTGGTTGATTTCTTTTTACTTTTTCATTGTGAACGCAATCCTTTATTTTTATTTATTTTTGAAGTTTATCGATATTTTTAATAATTATTTGTCTCTTCGAATATTTTTATGCAAAGGTGAGGAAAATGAGTAATATTTTGGGTACGTAATTTTTTGGGTAAAAAAACATTAATAAAACAAATTTAAGTCAAATTTGTAACTTGAATAAAATAAAAGAAATAACAACCAGTAACTTTTAAAAACTCTGTATATTAGGTTAGAATTGGGCTGCTTTTATAACAGTCTATTATAAAAATAAGTTGTAATTCGCAATTTTAAAAAATCGACTTTTTTTATTATTTATTATATTCGAAAAAGAGCACCTGCTATTACAATTTGATTTAAAAATATTTATGCTGTATTTACACATACGATTTTTTTATTTAATTAAAAACACTCTTTTTAACTTGTAACGGACAAGAAAATGGTGTCCATTTTCGAATTCAAATATGTTCTTCTTGTTGGCAGTTTGCTTAAAAAAACCAGATATGTGGCTTAATTATGTTAGTATGTAAACAGTGTTAAATATATTGTAGTCAATTCTTGTCTTTTATAAGCTTCGAAATTCATATTTTTGTAGAATATTGTACTTTTTTCGAAGATTGTTATATATTTCCAAATTTTCTATTAATAAGCATTAATAATTCGATTACCCGTTTTCTTCACTTGCAAATCATTGAAGAAAAAAGCTAAATAAAGTTATTTCTAATTTTTTCATTGAAATGTATTAAAAGGTTTCTTTTCTATACAAAACCCAGGAATATTGGTAAATAACTCGACTTTTCTAGTAATTTGCTTAGTTTATATAAGAAGTTTTCATGCATGAATCTATCCCAATTTTTTTTTTATTCTCAAACAAATCAACTTTCGGACTTTAATTAAATTAAACAGAAATTTATTTTTTTACTAAAATGTACTCCATTAAATGCAGTAAATTTAAAAGGGGAAAAAAGAACGAAATCGAAGCATAAATTTAAACATTTGAATGTTCAGATTTTTTGCTCTGTTTGTATAAAAATTTCGCGTGGATGTTGTCAATTAAGCTTAAATGCAATTATTAAAAAATTATTATTAATAAGCTCGATTTTCCAATTCGTAGTCAAGGAGACAGATAAACTACATGAAAGAAGATTCAAAAATATCATGAATACCATGCCAAATAGGCGGTGTAGTAAGTTGAGATAATCGCACACAATTTTAGTTAATAAGTGTTGCTTTGGTATAGAATTCAAGTAAAACCTTTCCCTGACATTTTGATTTCGATGCTTTATATATTCAATATATAAAGTTGTGTATTATGCATAACAGATTTTTTAAAATTATTCTTGAACCCTTAAATGCATAATGTAAATCAGCAGTTATAATTGATCTTTAAGATTTTGCGCTTTCTGTTGATTATTATTTTAACTGCTTGTGTTATTAACTAGAACAATATGCATTTGAAATGTTTTAAATTCTGAGGGAGTTGTAAATATCAAATTACAATTTAAAATTTATTTTAAAGAAAATGTTAATTCCATAAAAGTTTTTAAAAGTTTAAAAAATTAAAATCGTGCATTTAAGGTTTAATATAAAAAAGTGGGTTAAACTTTGACATAATATACATTATAAGACCTTAAAAATGGTTAAAAATCTGTATTCCTTTTATTTATAGTTAATTGACAACAATAGTTAGTTTTATTTTTCAGTTCATTTGGAATGAATATTTTATACAATAGATGGCAGCACGAAATATTTTTTGTGTATTATGAACACTATACAAAAGTTAAAAATTCATTATATCTTATATTTTTCTTGTAATTCTCTTTTTATTAGGTAAATTCATATAAAATAAATAATTTTATTTTCGAATAAAACCCTATTGTTTTAAACTATCTATAAATAAATTAAATTATTTATATGGAAGAGAAAATTAATCACATTTTAAATATTCTTTAAAATTATACTTAATATTATATAAACCTTTTTAAATAAAAATAACATGGATTTTTTTTTACTGGTATTATAAAGTTCATTCACATTCAAAGTTCATATAACAATCAATATTTAAAAAATTATCTTAAAGATGAACATACCATTGCATTTGCATAAAATGGTGGAATCATTAAACACGTAAATGATTTGAACGTATTTTGACGGCGAAAATATGACTATAAGTGATACATTAATTAGTATTTTTTTTACTGATGAAATCTTTTTGTTAAGTTATATTTAGCGTCTCTTTATTTTTGTTTATTTGTACCTGTTTATAAATTTCCGAAATGTGCGTATTCTTTTATTGTAACATAGTACTGCCATCTAGTGGCAATTTTATACACTTAATATATACCTTAAACATTACAACTTCAAAAATATATAGCACGTAATAGATTTTCTGTGTCTTGCTTTGTCGCAAAATTTGGTTAAGCAATTACAATAAGAAAAGTTTCAAAAAAAGTTTTTTAATTCATAATAAGTTATGAATTATTAATACAATTTTACTTATTTCTTTTAAATAAGGGCTGAAATAAGAAATGGAAAAGACATAATCCGCAATTATTATTTCAGGGTGAACACTTGGAAGGACATCGAAGAACATTGCTTTAAAAATGCATCTTTTAAAATTGAATCTCTTTGTCCGATTGTCAAAGATAAAACAATATGCATTGCTTAAAATTTGTTGGGCGTGACGGTACCCTTTCACATTTACTTTCCTCTAATAATAAGAAATTTAATTTGACAACAATTTAATCTTATTATTATTTGTTCTTTAATTTTATTAAGGAGATGTTGGTATTTAAAAAAATTGCGTTATTTTAGTATAAAAAATAATTGCGGAAAATAGTACAAATTAAAAGTGAAATTTTTCATTTTTTAAAGTTAAACGAAGTATCTTTATATATAAATCTCTTACGCTGTGGTCAAAAATTCTGTACTTCGTTTCGTGATTTGGCAACACCAGGTCGTCAAGTAATGAGCAACAAAGTCAAGGTTAGTGCTAAAACACAACGGGCGTTCGTAATTTTACCTTATAATTTAAAAACGTTTTAATCCTTTAGCGTATACTATTTTTGATGATTTCAGTTGAAATTCGGAAGACAATAAGCGTTATTATTTTCAATAAAAGAAGTTCAAAGTGAATCACGATGTAAACAAACAGTTGTCCTTCGATTCGGGTCTTCACTTCGATCACTTCGCCTACCGCGATATAGTTATGAGCTAATTGTTGTGACGTCATCAAAGGTTTGATTGCTGAGCTAAATAATAACTAAAGGGTAGACTATGCGCGCGCTTTTTTCCCACCTTCTCTTTTTGAACAACGGCTCGGATTGAATAGTATAAAAATGGTTGCGTTAAAAGCGTGGAAACTGTACCGAGAAATACAGGTATTATAATTTCCAGAAACTTGTTATAATAGATTCCAATTTTAATAATCACTTTTTTCATTGTTAAATTTAAAAATGTGTCACGGACATTTGGACCACCCTGTATTTCCTTATTCATTAAAAATAAATTGTTTTTCGCTCCGAGTAAAATAAATTTAGGATTATTTAATATAAGTTATATTTGAAAACATTCGTGCGTTTAGGCGTTAGATGCCACCACCCTTTCTCCTAAATATCAAAACGTAATTTTTATGTTAAAAGTTTGATTATAAACAGAATGTCCTTTTTGAGTGATGAATGGAATTTTCGATTTTTATTTTTTATTTTTATCTGTACGAAAACGTTTACGGGAAGGATATGTATAGTGGCCACGCTAAGGGAATTTTTTTATTTTAATTAATAACTAAAAATAAAAAAATATTTATAAAAAATTTGGCATAAGTTATTTTTTTCCACCTTTTCCATCTGTTATTCAGATTTATGCAAAAAAAAATTACTTTTAATTTGATTACTTTAAAACAAAAGAATTCTCCCATAACCCTACAAAATGGCCAAGAAAGCTGAAAGCTATGTCATGGACCAATGAATCAATGTTTCTATATTATATTCACATGACGTTTCACGTTTTACAAGTAAAATCCATCTAAGCGTGATATAACACTATTTCACCTATTTTTTTTAACAAAAGGAAAAATTATATTTGAACATATTTAAACTTATTTCTAATAAAATATTTTTATCTGGTGCAAAGTCAGGCCCAGTGAAAGGGCTTATAACCAGTGCCGTAGTAAGGGGAAGAAATACTGGTCTCGGGCTCCCTTCGAAATTTATATAAAAGGTACAAGATTATTTTAATTTTATCTTTACAATATAACAAATTTTATTACATTTTATACAATATTTAATTAATTTTATTTTGAAGTTTAACCTTTACCATATTGTGAAAAATAGATATATAAAATAATTTATTTGACGCTCTACCCTCAATTTAATAATAATTGAGTTTTGCTCGCCTATTTTTATTCTACTTATTTGCTACGAAATTATAGTGTTTTTTTTTAAATTATAGTTGTTATTCTGTGAAAGCATTTAAACTATTTACAGCTTTAAGAATCGCAAATAATTTACAAATTAATTATGCTTAACCACCTGACGGATACAAACGTGTATATCCGTTCGAGTATCTCCAGTTTTTAACGTAAGATAAAAAAAAAAATCTATTTTTTTAAATAATTTTCAAATTGAAAGCATTAGGGGAACTTTTGAAAACATTCTCTACTGATATAACTAAAAAATATTTTAATAAAAAAGGAATGTGTTGGAAATATAAATTAAACTTTTCAGCGGTGAAAACAAGCCAATTCGAATTTTTGTTTATCCGTAATAATATTACTAAACCCGCTGGGGTTTAGTAACTTTATGTAAACAACTCGATAAATAAAATTTATTAATTGTCCATAAGCATATTACCGATAACAGTCTTTAGGTGTATTTAAAAAAAAAATCTTGAAAAAAAAATGTGGTTGGTCCAAAACTAAATCCTGGCTGTGGCATCCCCTGTAGATCTTCCCTTGTTGAAGGAATGGTGCCCCAGAATGGCTTCAATTCCCGCAACTCCAATGGCAGCTCCTCTTCATCGATACTTCTTGATCAGGTGCGTGGAATGCGGGCAGGGAATTTCTCAACTGGCCATGCATCAACTGTGAACCCCAAAACTTCTCGTCTAATAAGACGAGGGCTGCAGAAGTGTCAACACAACCTCCGACGTCTCACTTGGCAAGAAAGAAATTCCTCAAACAAGCAATAAATCACTGATCTCGCCTCCCGAAGGTTCGCTGCACTTGCTATGGTTAGTCTAGCAGAGAGAGGAAATACAGTTAGTGTCTTTTTCGGATGGGGATCCACTGAGTACAGCTTTTCAACAGGATTTGGTTAATGACTCGGTTTGTTTGTCGATGGGAAAGAGAGTCTAATGTGCGACCCGAAGACTAACTGGAAGCGACTAATTGAATTTGGGTCTCGAATTTTGAGTCGTTCATTTACAGCGGTGTGTATATTTCTCAAAATTTAAGACCAGCTTCGCAATTTAAAACACGGATTCAAACGTTAAATAACACAACCAAAGATATAATTGAAGAGTGGTTGCAAGAACCAGGCAGTTCCACTTATATTTATTTCACTTAATCCTATAAAGAAAAAAATGATTGATTGGTGCAAGAATCAGACAGCTCTAAGCAATGGCCATAGGCGTAGGAAGTAGGGGGACTGGGGGGCTTGAGCCCCCGTAGGAATTATTTTGAATGAGCTCAGCCCCCCCCCCCCCCCCCCCCCTAACATTTTACTATTTTATGCCCTTTTTGTCCAAAACATATTTCATGAACCAATCGTTTCATATGATTGTATTTGAAATTTGAATATTTTTTTTACATATTAGAGTAAAAAGTTTAGCATTTTTAAATTTCGTTCATTTTTTTAGGATCATTAAAAATTTGCTTGGTAAACAAATGATTAAATAATATTTTGTTGCAGAGTGATTATTTCCTTAAAAATGAAACTATCAGATTTATACTTTGCTAAACAGATTATGTAGTTGAAATTTACTGTTTAGAAAAGTAAATTGTTTTAAAGAAAGTAAAATTTAAAAAAATCTTCCTAACAACAGCTAATCTAAAAATCATTACATTTATAAATTCGTATTTTTCATGGTTACTTTAAGTTCTAAAGGTGTCTAAGCAAAAACGAATGCCCGTTATTTTTTTTTTATATAGAGATCAACTCCGTACTATTTTAACCACAAAAAAAATCAAAATTTTACTTTTTTATGCAAAAAAATGTTTAGCCCCCCCTGAAAATAACGAGTTCCTACACTACTGGCAATGGCTATAGAAATCATAAAGGAAAAGGACCTGTAATTTTGTATCATATGATGCTAGTAATGTACAGTGTTTTTCGTCCTTCTTGAAAATTTTTGAAAACTGGAGCTGTCTGGTTCTTACACCCACTCATCAATTACTCTTTTTCACAAATGTATTAAACATCTACACCAGTTTTCTTTTGAATAACCGAAATTTGAATAGATAAATACAAAATGTTCTTCAAAAAGAAGCCCTTTAAATAACTGAATTAAGAAGCTGCAGCTTTAATAACATCGTATCCTTTAATTTAACCCTTTGCACTCCGATGTCGCCTCTCAGGTGCCAACATAACGACCAGTTCTTTTGTTTCCCTGTTCTTTAAAATAAACGAAAACGGCATGATCTTGTGTCTATAACATTAATTTTTTTTTCAACTTGTTCTCTTGCAAGTACAAAACAGATCAGGATTTTTTTCCCTTTATGAGTATAAAAAAGATATTTGGACAAGAACTTAAAGAGGAATAACTGTTCCATAGAAAGAAAACATTAATTTTTTTTTCAACTTGTTCTCTTGCAAGTACAAAACAGATCCGGATTTTTTTCCCTTTATGAGTATAAAAAAGATATTTGGACAAGAACTTAAAGAGGAATAACTGTTCCATAGAAAGAAAACATTAATTTTTTTTTTCAACTTGTTCTCTTGCAAGTACAAAACAGATCAGGATTTTTTTCCCTTTATGAGTATAAAAAAGATATTTGAACAAGAACTTAAAGAGGAATAACTGTTCCATAGAAAGAACACAAATCTCAAAGTGTTTTTGGAGAAGCAAAGGATTAAAAATGTTGGTTAGTTTAATATTAGAGGATGTATTTTTAAGTGAAATAAATTGGTTCTACGTAAACTGGTTTTATGCGGGGCAGTGACAAAAAATGACGGGTATACTGTTAAAAATAGGTACTCAAAATAAGTCAAATGTACTAATTTTTTAATACATTCGATGCTTATAATGGCTCTGAATACATATTAGTAGCATTTCTGTCCAAAATACAAGATTGCAATATTTTGAACCAGCTAAAATTATTTTCTTACTTTTAATTTTTATTTTACCACTTAGGAATTTCCGTAAACGGTATGTTATAATATTAAGTTATGTTATACGAATTTTTGTAAGGGAAAATTAAAGAAAAAATATTTATTGAAATTAATATATTTTTATTCTTTTGTTTTTATTTGTAGTTAAAGAAACATAAATGTGAATGGAATATACATAGATAACGAACTTTAAAAAACACGAAGAAAACGATGTATATGAATTATGTCGGCTTTTTTTACATCCAAGTCACAGTATTTCGTCAGGTGACTATATTTGAGATAAATTGTTGACCTCTATCGATAAGATTTCCTAGCGTCAGGTGGATTCTATGTTTAGAATCTTATCTAGATAAATATGACCGGATCAGTTGCCCTGATCAATCAATACTTCGCATTATTGGGGAAACGAACGATCTATAGAGTATCCGTACGAAATCAACTTTATACTTTCGATATCTGTTTCATACGAGTAGTGAAAATTATTGTAATTTTTCAATCAAAATAACTTTTAGTAGAAATGATGGGTTCTATTGGATCCAAAATTCAGTTAAGCAATAGATTGTTTGTAAAACAGGATTTTTAACTAAAGGTATAAGTTTTAATTTTTCAACTCAATGATAGTTTAGCTTCTTTACAAATAATAAAAATTAATTTCCTTTGATATTCCATTTTAGCCATGTGTTTTAAAGACATTATTTTTTAAAACATAAAAGGTATGCAGGAGATTCAAGTATAGCGATGTTGAGTTCACAACTAGCCCTCTGAGCAACACCAGTGCATTATTAAGAGGGTAGAATTATTTGAACGGAGTGCCATCTATGAGTAGTTACAACAAATGTATGGGGGTGAGATCATGCGATAATTAGATAATTATCACACGGGCATGCTAGTATGTATTATGTATGTAGTAAAGATCCCTTTTACGGCTCTTGTACTCAATGAATCTTAACACATAAGGTATTAAAAGAAAGATAATTTCAGGAACAGTGACGAATCATAAGTCCATCTCTTGTCAACGGGTTTTTTTAAAAATGCGTTTAAAATAATTAATTTAAACGTGCTTTTTAATCAAACCGTTGATAATGCTGCCATTTATGAACGAGCAGAAGCGTTGAACTTTTATGATTTTTTAGCTATAAGAAATACGCTAATATATGTCGCTCTTACAACGAACCTTTTGCACTTCACTTTTACTTCTTATGTGACAAAATCAGAAACTTTTTTTTGTTTCCATGATCTTGAAAATGAACAAGAACATCAAGTTATTCTGTTTAAAAACGTCGTTCTTTCATTAGCTATTCCTCTTACTAACTCCAAAAGATATTACTTTTTTTCATCAAAGAGCACCAAAGTTTTTCCCTCTAAAAAGAACGTATATATCAAAGACAATCTTGGAGTGCAAATAGTTAACGTAATTAAAAATATTTTATTATATTTAATGTAATTAAAAATATTTTATTATGTTTAATGTAATTAAAAATATTTTATTATATTATTTATTTTATTTAATATTTTATTATTTAAATTATTTATTTTATTATTTATTTTATTTAATATTTTATTATTTAAATTATTTATTTTATTATTTATTTTATTTAATATTTTATTTAATATTTTATTATTTAAATTATTTATTTTATTTATTTTATTTAATATTTTATTTAATATTTTATTATTTAAATTATTTATTTTATTTATTTTATTTAATATTTTATTATTTAAATTATTTATTTTATTATTTAAATTATTTATTTTATTATTTAAATTATTTATTTTATTATTTAAATTATTTATTTTATTATTTAAATTATTTATTTTATTATTTAAATTATTTATTTTATTATTTAAATTATTTATTTTATTATTTAAATTCTTTATTTTATTATTTAAATTATTTATTTTATTATTTAAATTATTTATTTTATTATTTAAATATTGGAAGCCAAATACCAAACTTTCTTAAAAGTTTTATGCAACTATGTTACTACAAATACAAAAAAAAAACTTAATTTTTTTTTATTAATTGATTTTTACCAGTAGTATAGATCTGTTAAATTTATTCCTATTTAAATAATAGAATTACTGTGCAAACATCACAAAGGAATATTTTAAGCACTCTTTACTAATATTTCATTCCGGTTTTTAAGATATTTACTCATTACAACCAGCTACACTGATTAGGTATTGCACGTTTAATCTGCCATAGTTATCTATCCTCATGTTGGTTTTGGTGCGGAATTTTAATAGAATGAAGTGACAGATCAAGTATTGTCCCTATCACCTGGTCGCCAATAGGTATTTCCAAAGTTTCGGTAGTCAAATTTAAATTCATTATAATAGAGATAATGTGTTGAATTATCAGATTTTAAAAACATTCTTTCAAAACGAAAAAAAAATCATTTTTAGGTAGTGCATGTTAAAAACAAATCTGAGAGGTGACAATTGCTCCTAGTGCTTTATAGCTAGATCCACCACTTGTACATAATACTGTTATATTTCCTTAAAATATCATAATTTGGTACTCAAACTTCAATCCAAATCATCCAACACCCATCCATCAATAAATATATTAGTCTAGTGCTGTTCTAACAACCTTGACTCCATAAATGGAACATAAGAATGTCTCCCAAATAAGTTATCCAATGTCCCAAAGAATGTAATTCGGAGTACAAAACGATATATCTCCCAAACGACCCCTAATTATCTTCTGATCAGTCCCATTCCCGATGCCCCCCAGACCCAAACAATGCAGCCAGCCGAATGGACGAGATGGAAGCGCGGAGCCACGAGCCCGGTCGGAACAGGTTAATAAATAACAATAAAATACAATTGAATAATCGGCTTAAAATATCAATAAAAAGACGACTCGTCTCGGGGGAAATGAAAATAGCGAAGGAAAAAGAGGCCGTGCCGATGATATCAATCAAATGAAAGGGCTGTGCTGTAATGAAGGCTGGGTTATTACCTCGTGTTAGCACGCGACTAGCACGCGCAATTAATAAATAGCACGGATTGGGGATGGAAGAAGGGGAAATAGCCTACTCGAGGGGATGTCTATAAACTGCAATTTTTCATTATGGAATTTGTAGTTGGGTTGAAAAATGTCTTTTTATTGAAGGTTAGTATGATAGTTTTATTCGGGATTTCGAGCTTCTTCATATTCATACGTCATTATTGGAAGTGAATGAACTTCTAGACCGGCGGTCCCCAACTCATGGTCCACGGACCATTGGTGGTCCGTCGAGAAGTGATCCGCGGAATTATTGTTAAATCAATGTTTTTTCAGTTATTTTTTTCAAGAAAAATAAGAATTCTTATATAAAAAAAATTTATATAAAAAATAAGAATTCTTATATAATATTTTTATATAAAAAATAAGAATTCTTATATAATTTTATATAAAAAAATAAGAATTCTTATATAATATTTTTATATAAAAAATAAGAATTCTTATATAATATTTTTATATAAAAAATAAGAATTCTTATATAATATTTTTATATAAAAATAAGAATTCTTATATAATATTTTTATATAAAAAATAAGAATTCTGATATAATATTTTTATATAAAAAATAAGAATTCTGATATAATATTTTTATATAAAAAATAAGAATTCTTATATAATATTTTTATATAAAAAATAAGAATTCTTATATAATATTTTTATATAAAAAAATAAGAATTCTTATATAATATTTTTATATAAAAAAATAAGAATTCTTATATAATATTTTTATATAAAAAATAAGAATTCTTATATAATATTTTTATATAAAAATAAGAATTCTTATATAATATTTTTATATAAAAAATAAGAATTCTTGTATAATATTTTTATATAAAAAATAAGAATTCTTATATAATATTTTTATATAAAAATAAGAATTCTTATATAATATTTTTATATAAAAATAAGAATTCTTATATAATATTTTTATATATAAAATAAGAATTCTTATATGAATTTTTATATAAAAATTATTTTTCTTTAGATAAAATTACTTTTATATGAACAATTTATCATATAAAATTATTTTTCATATAAAAAAATTATTTTTATATAAAAATTTATTTTTATATAAACATTTATTTTTATATAAACATTTATTTTTATATAAAATTATGTTAATATAAAAATTTATTTTTTAAATAAAATTATATTAATATAAAAATTTATTTTTATATAAAAAAATCCAAAAAGAGAATATAAAACAATCATGTAAATTAAACAAAATTAGGGATGCGTTGTAATTCTATTATTACTATGCTTCCTTTTTAAAAAAAATTTAGTTGTTTAACATCTGAATTACATTTTATGTCTCAATTTTTAGTGTTGTATTTTTTAAAAAATAGTCTGCGTTTTGTCTAACTTTAAACTTGGTATGCATTGAAACTTATATGAATAAACGTGATTAATTTGAAAAATGAAAGTGGAAAACTCAAAACTTAACAGAAAACAAAAAAGCATTGGTGTTATTAAGAATTTTTGCAGATTTTTGACAAATTTCTCAAATATTTTTCTACCACCATAGCGACGAGCACAAAATTTGTACAGCAGTCTTAATTAACACAAACTAAATTGTTTGCGTTCTAAGTTATTTTAATTTTCCATTATAATTTTTTTTATTCCCCTCATCTTATATATGGGACAATCTCATTCTCATTGTGGCAAAAAAAAAAATATCGGAAAATAAAAAAATATTTTTAAAAATTGAAACTAGCACCAAAGGCAACTTTCAGAATCCTTTGGTGCTAGTTTTTTTTTTTTAAAGAGTTATCTTCACTTTTTTTAATAACTTTTTAAAATGCAAGTAACGGTTATTGGGTATCTGTCACACCGACAAACCATCGGAATGTCAATACTACAGCCACAATCTGCAATTAGGAACACAATTCCTCGGCTTCAACAGGTGAACACATGTTCAGTGAGCACTTTTCAAGACATCCGAAACTTTAACACCCCAGCGCATCTTCCAACTACAACATCCTTATTCAATAAAATACACCGGTATTAAAACCTTCATCGATAAGAAGAACAGACACAATACTTGTAATGAGGCAACCGAAAAAAAAGTTTAATAAGGAAGATACAAAAAAAAATACATCAAAGAAAAACCAAACGATAAGAAAAAAAAATCTGATTAGAGTTAAGATGCTACACACGGTCTTATCAATGGCCAAAGTCGTTATCTTTTCTTCATTTTCTTCGTAGTCTTATTTATTTAATAGTAGCTTTCGGCGCTGTTTTTCTAACGTAGGGATCCGTTGACACTACTAAGACAGACCAACTTAATAATTTGCAGGCTATCTATGTATCTCGTTATGCTATGATGTTGCATTTTATTCCCTGAATCGGTAACTTGGTAATTTAGGTACCACCTGCTTATGGTATTTTGACCTGCGCCGCGGTCAATACTCTTGACTTAAGAATTAGACAATTTCTTTTTTCTTCTGTGGATGATATATGCTGTTAGGATTGCTATTCAATGGCAAGGTGAAAAGATAATGTGTATAAATGTGTGTTATTTTAAATTTAAAGACTAAACACTTTTTAAAGATTCTTTCTTAAGAATGCTTTGTTGTTGATGTTTGCAGGTTGGAATTTATTTTATCTTGCTTAGAAAGTAAACATAATATAAATAAAAAAAAATACTTAAAATAAACACGTGCATTTAATAAAAATCAAAGTATTGCACTAAATTGACTAAAAATTAAAGCATGGGGCACTCATACTATGAAATTTTAAAGCCATTAATTTGAGCAGCCTGTGCTTTTAATTTCAGTCAATTTAGAACAATGCTTTGTATTTTAGTCTTTAGTAAAAGCTTGATTTAATAAAAGCTTGTGTTTTAAAATATTTATAAGCATAAATATTATTTTTTTTACTGCTGAATATTATTATACAAAAACCACTATTAAACTAACCGTATGAGCATTCGTATTGCGAAATCTGTGTATGTTTAATATTATTATAAAACACACAAAATCTTCGCCCTTTTTGTTAAATAAAATTTTCTACTAAATTTCTCCAACTATTTTTTTTTAAATTTGATACGGAATTACCTTCTTAAGGATGAATTTGTAAGAGAAAACTTAAAATCCAAGTTCCTTTTAATCAATATAATATTTAAATCTAAACCACTTACAGTATTGCTAAAATAATTAAAAATAACTTGGTAAATCCAAATATACAAATAGTATATTTGGATTTACCAGTAGTATATTGTATTAAGTATATTGAAATTGCTGGTTTATTAGAAAGAACACTTAAAATATATAATTTCGTTGAATAATCAAAATTAAGGTAGTTAAATTATTAATTCATAAATCTTCTATTTATTAAACTATATACATATCTAAAAAATGATTTTTTTTATTATAATGCCATTTGTTTATTACCAAAACGTTACCATTTGTTTGTTACCAAAACGTTACCATTTGTTTGTTACCAAAACGTTACCATTTGTTTATTACCAAAACGTTGCTATTGTTTATTGCTAAAACGCTGCCATTTGTTTATTACCAAAACGTTGCTATTGTTTATTGCTAAAACGCTGCCATTGTTTATTGCCAAAACGCTGCCATTTGTTTATTACCAAAACGTTGCCATTTGTTTATTACCAAAACGTTGCCATTTGTTTATTACCAAAACGTTGCCATTTGTTTATTACCAAAACGTTGCCATTTGTTTTTTACCAAAACGTCAATTTTTTCCCTATCATGCTTTTGAAAACTAAGTTCTAGTGCCACTCCATTGAATTAAATATATGTAATGTACCCATGTTTCTTTTAACTATTATTTTCTCATCCATTCCTAAATAACTTCTCTTTCCCATAATTATCTTCCAAAATACTATTCAGTTTCAACTGCGCATCGATCTAACGCAAATCCCATTCTATTCTTCTGAGCTTTGTCTTCAACAACCCAGTTCCTATCCTTATATAGTCAAAGGTATCAGTGAGAATCTAAACTTTCTCATCGATGGCTACACCCTCTTGCGCAATACTTCCTAACTGATTACATTCCTAACTCAACCATCAAAGATATAAAGTGTCTCTCTACGTCTCCGGCTCATTTTCTCCACTAGAAGCTAAATAAATCAACTTGAAAACTCTAATATGGATCCTGAACTTTATCACCAAATTCCATAGCAAAATTTATTATACTTAAAATGAAATATATATATATATAGGTTATTGCTATGGAATTTGTATTTATATATATATATATATATATATATATATATCCGAATATAAGGACGCTCTGTTCACGACTGGCCATTTGAAGAACACCATAGCGGTTGTGGGATAAGGGGAATTGAAGCATCTCGCAGACCTCGGAGGCTTAGGGTGTTACTTCCAGGGTTAAATCAAAATTACTATAATCTCAATTCATTTCTACACAAACTCTACCACATGCAAAACTTTAACAAACATATATTTTTTTTAATTTAAAACCACCACATCTTTACAAAATGACACACAAAAAATAAGTTATTTCATTTAGCTTTGTCCCGTCCAAACCGCATAAAAAGAACCCAAATGGACTCTGTTGTCCCACCTGCTCCGAATAAGACAAGACACCTGTGCCATTTCGAAACGACTTTTCCAAAGGAGCCCGCATTTGGGGGGACGTGAATGCCTGCTCATTGAGCAGCCTTCCGCTTCCGTTCGACTCGGAATCCACGAGCTTCAACTCTTAAACTGTGGATGACACGAAGGCCTCAACACCTGCTGCTGCCTGCACATTAATGGTGAAGTCACATATACAGGATGGCCACGAAATGTCTCTTCCCTCAATGCATCATTTACACTCATTAGCGCAAGCACTTTAAATTACTTAGCTTTTGTGTATAACATAATTTCTTTTATCTGCTTAACTCGGTTTGGTTAACGTCTGGTTCACGTTCAATTTGTACGGAGTCCAATGTTCTGTCCTCATCATCTGACCATGGTTCAAAAATACGAGACGGTGTTCCCGGGTCTTTCCTTCGAGGTAAACCCCGAACCGTTGCCAATAGCTTACTGTTCAGCTCTAGTGTGAAGTTAATTCAACGAACATATTGTTGTATTGTAGTTTTTTTGGTATTGGGATATACAATACCAAAAATGTTGTGCCAAATAACACACTATACGACGTTAATTCAACCGATCTGAAGTGTTATTTTTGGAATAAACGTTATTCGTAAAAGCATTCGTTTACATAATAAATTTAAACTTCGGTTTTCAATTATTATACTAGTTAACTAGAAAATAAACTTGCTACTTAAATCAATTTTTTTTATTTGATTCTAGTATTTGTAAGAGATGAAGACATCCATCCGTTTGTCTACATTATATTCTTAGAATTTTTTTTAAATCTGATGATAATAACGATATTTTTCAAACAAATAAAAGTATGGGAACTCGACCTTTGAACAAGACATATGCATATTTTTTTTAATACTCAAGATATTCCATTTAGCCAGTCCAAACCAAAGGTATTTTTATACAGGTTTTAGTACTTCTCATACTACTTGGTTCATATCGCCAATAGCCCATTGCAATTGGCGAAGGGTTCGGTAATCGGTAGATTCAGCGATGAGTACTGATAAATATGACAAATAAAATGCGATTTTTCCGAGCGATGGCCATTGCAAACAGTTCCTCCTCGCCTTTATCCATTGATTAGCTCTAATGCGACATTAAATCAAACAAGCAACTAACCAAGGTATCAAATTAGTTTGTATATCTTATTGAATGTCTACCCTATCAAGTCACGAATTAGTCATTTATTGAATAAACTGTTAGAATTCGGGATTTATATAAATAAATTTGTAGCTTGCACCTGTAAATTAGGCTGACTTCACACGGGAATCCTAACTCCCATTGAATAACACACGGTGTATCAAGATTCTCCCGTGTGATTCGACAATCTGAAGTACTACTTCAGATCGCTTTACTAGACTCATGATCTTCCTTGTGAAACAAGCCTTAGTCTTTGCATTAAAAAACATACAAGGTGGTGACAAATTGTTGGAAATTGTCACACTTTATTTGACTGTTCAACTACACATTATAAACTATTATTGCTATTGTACTTTACTTTTTTGCTATTAAATCTAATCAACTTGTTAAAATACAGTACAACTCCAATTATCCGTATCAATTGGAACCTGATCGCATCCGGATAATCAAATATCCGGATAATTGGATTATTCACGTAAAAAGCTTATTTCTTATTAAAAAAAATAATTTCTTTAGTGTATAATGTAATTTAAGACTATTAAGAACGATATCATTAACCGATCAGGAACTTTTAAAATGTCGATTTAATGATTTTTTTTTCTTTTCTCAGAGCGATCCGGATAACTGGAGTTCGGATAATTGGAGGTTAATTGTATATAAGCTAAGTAATTGTGTAAGAATAATGTTTTATTATGACAATGCAGCTAAATGTGACACAGCTAGACAATGACCATCGCCCAACAATTGGTGACCACTCTGTACTACAATTTCCAACAAAAAAAAACGACTTGAGGAAAATTTAAATCTTTAAGATTTTAAAACAGTTATTTTTCTTTATAGTAAAAAAAAAGTGAGTTACATACGCAGTCATTGTAAACAGTGAAAATAGTTCTGCGATCTATTTTAAAGAGAAGAATTGATTGAAGTAGTCTATTACATCTAGTGATGGATTATTTAGAGTGAACATTGAACAGCGACAGAAAAGAACAGCATCGTTGTATGTCAGGGACCTTGCGCGGCACGCCTTTTTTCAAACGTGCAGCTGCCGCCGCAAAATGTCTTCCGGAACAATTGGAATGCTGTATCGCCAATCATAATATAAAACAATCCATCAAGTCAAGCTAACTCTTATTATTCCGCAGTTTAAATTGCCATTATATTAACTTTAACATAGGTTAATTTTATCGGGTATATAGTAGTCCATAGTTGTGTTAGAAATTTCAATACAGGCACAAATGAATCTATGGAGTCCCTAAACTTTTCTGAAAATTTTCGGTGTTAAAAAAAACAGAAAAATATTCGATAAGAGGCGGCATGTAATTGATTTGTTTTCCATAGGTTTTTTTTGTTAAAAAAATTCATTCCCAATAAATTATGGATGTAAGTGTAACATAGCGCATCTTGTCTCTCTGTTTATGCTTGAATATAGAAATCAGTGCATAAGGGTTAGTAGTAATAACATCCAGTGGCGGCGATTCGGGGGGGCAAGGAGGGGCGGTTGCCCCCGCACTTTTTTCGCATGTTGCCCCCGCACTTTTTTGTATGTTGCTCCCGCAACTTTTTTATATTTGACTTTTTAAAACTAAATTACAAGTCAATTGTTTTACTGCATTGCCTAACAAAGGAAAAATTTTGAACCCCAACTTCCTCACACTACCATAGGAACGTAAATAAGGGAGGGGGGAAGGTTTCAGGAGGTTCAATCCCTCTCATTGACAGATTTTATGTGCACTCGCCTCCAAACGTCAAACGTTTACATTTGGACGATGGGAGAACGGGCTTGCAACCTCCCGGTAAGGAACTTGGCGCTTTAAAGAGCGCCAAATTGCAAGTTCTAATATTAAATCAAGTAGAAGTTTTCTCAGTTTTACATATAAGCAGTAGGGAAAAAAGGCGAAACGGCGCCGAATATGACTTATGACTCGTTTGTACAGTCATTTTGGATTCTACAGAGCAAACTGTATATGACTTATGACTACTCCGATAGATATTTATTTGTTTTTAAATCAGCCGTTGATTTTTTTTTATTCAATCAAGGCCACAGGGCCATAGCTCAGTCTTTTTACACATCGTAGCCTTCGCTTAAGGGTCTAGTTAAATTGTCTTCGACTATAGCTAAAATAGCCAAGTGATATAAAGGTGTTTTGAACAGTTCATACTTTTTATACTCCTGAAAATTGGACTAGTTTTTGTGGCCCTTTTATATAGTATTTCTGAAAGTTGTCGTGCTTTGTTTTGCCTTTTTAAATCAGAATAACGAAAAAAGAAAGCTTTTAACTTGTCTCAAATCAGCTTTATTGTATGAAAACTTCTTTTCTTAAATTTATGTTAAGTTTTTTTACTGTGTATTTTAAGTTGGTATACTTCAAATAACACAAAATAGTGAGTAAATACACGTGTGCATATCATAGCTTTTTTATAGCAATATAATAGAACATTTTTTTTTAGTCCACCTCTTCCCCCCCTTCCCATTTGGGGAACTTCTTGTTTCCCTTTTATCTTGCCCCCCCACTTTTAGCACCCAATCGCCGCCACTGATAACATCTACCCATTATGTACTTTTACTATAAGCTTTTAATGAAGCTTTTAATGAAAAAGTGGAGGGATCACATTAAGGCCGTTTTTCACACTCCGATACTACCGGAGCCGGTGATGGCACCGGATGCAATGTTACCCAATTAAAGTTTTTCCCGTAGCCGGTCCGGCAAATTTGCCGGCCCGTCAGCCGGCATCAGAAGATGCAACCGATGTTGGACTCGACAAATCGGATGCCGATACGATATCGGATTTGTCGGTTTCAATGTTTCCTTATGTACAAGTTTTCAAGTAGGTCTATATTTATCGTTGCCGGAGAAATTGTTTGTGTTTTCTTTACATTTAACTTTAGGATTGTAGTTGTTCTCATCGCGGTCAGAACAATTTTCTTTCATGGTTTTTGAGTTTCTGCCATTGCTAAAATGAGCAAACTTATGAAGAACGATGTTGTGACATTAATAGAACTTGTGGAAAATAAATCCTGTTTATGGGATAAAATAACTGCTTGTTTAAAAATAAATTCTAAAAGTGACGAAAAGAAGTTAATGCATTTTAGAAAATTTTCTACAAAAAGACAAACAGCATACTACACTTGTTGTAGTATTGATTACCAGTGGCGTAACGATGCTGATCGTCACCTTAATCCCTTAAAAATATTTTGAAGTCATTTTTTTACAAATTTAAAAATAATTGCTAAAAGGAACCCCCACCGGCTCCTCTTTAGCCAATGTGAGAAATTTTTTTTTTATTCTGAAACGTTACCGTGACTAGCTCCGGTTTTGACGGTATGTGAAAAAAAGGCATAAAGAATTTCAAAAAAATTACTTTCATGAAAAATATTTAAGTAAATTATATAAGATTTTTTTTACAAAAACAAATCCCTATTTTTGTCAATTTTTTTTTTAGTGGAATTAATATATTTAATCAATGATAGCGGTAAATTTAAATTGTCAAAGGTTTTTGAATAGAAGTATTAGACGAGAATATACAAATTATATAAACCACAAATTTAATATGTAGAGGATAAATGACTTTTTTTTTACAATAGAGGAATTGAAGACGTGGATGCAAGAAAAAGGTAGCTCCAGTTTTCAAACTTCTCAAGAATGACGAGACACTGAATGCGCGCGTTTGTTACCTCGTATCATACAAAAGAACAGCTACTTTTCCTTCATATTTCTATAGCCATTGCTTACAGCTGTCTGGTTCTTGCACTAATTGATAGAGGATTTATTTCTTTATAGGAATTAAGTGAAAAAGTATAAATCAGAAAAAAGTGTAGCTGCCTTGTTTTTGAACTCGCATCTTTAATTTACGAATATAGCAACTTGTCATATGATAATACGAATTCTGTATAATAGCAAATATATTTTGGAAATTTGATCTGCTTTGTAAGATTATTAATGGTTACTGGACTAACCTTGCTGAACTTTCACATTGTAGTTAATTACTATATTTTTATGTGCATAACTCTATTAAATATAAAATTCAATGGATTTTTTATAACTAACAATACAAAAAAGAGAAAGAAATAGAATAGTATTTGGCAAAAGCAAAATATATATAAATAAACCTGCCTCAAAAGGCAAAGCACGAGCAAACTTAATGAATCAAAATAAAACTAGGTTATATATTCCCCATCCTCCGATCTGTAGAAAGCCTCTTTAAATCGAATTCGATTATTATCCGCCTTTTAGCCGCTGAAACAAAAGCAGCTGCTTGCCAAAGAGCCGTCCTGACTATCTAGGCAACATGACGAGGCAGGTGGCAAAACCATAACGATCACGCTCGGCACGCGCGAACCAAATAAAACGGGGGTCAGAACCAGAACTTACTTTAGGGGGACCATAAAGCACCCCTGAAGAAAATTCGAGGCAGATGCGCAACCATATTTTTTTCTTTGCTCAAGAACCGTGAGGTCAGTCTATGTCAGTTGTTTTTTTAGGAGAGTTGATTCGGTTTGCGTCTAGGTGATGCGCTCACATATCGCTTGAGTATAAACAGGGGGTCAGAATCTGAAGGGTCGTTTCACCTGGCAGAGCGGTTTTCGAGAAGTGGTGCATTGAGACCCCCGGTCGGATGAGATAGGGGGAGATTTTTGAGATGGGGAGCAGGTGGGTGCTGTAGAGGGGGGATCGTTCCGATCCCCATACTGCACGCTTGTTTGGAATAGTTTTTATGCGATGCCTCGTGACATACATTCTGGGAAACGTTGAAATTGGTTTTCCAGGCTTGTTTATTGATAAATGTTTAGTTGAAACTTAGGTTGGATGTTAGAAGTAAGGTAGAGCTATGCGATGGGATATTGATGTATCCTGAAGGAAATTCACGGAAATACTGCCTCGTGAATTTGAACCATATGTTCAGATAAACAAGGACAACAAGGTCCTGGAACTCTAGCTTGTAATTTTAAGCCATGCTCATAAGACGGGGGAAAACACCTAAATTGGCACACACAGTTATCCGCCAGCGTGAAGTTTTCAAAATTATTGGGAAGGCTCATGGCTCTAACTTTTAATAAAAAGCATAAACTTAAGAACAGTTGAGTCAGTTTTTCAGAATATGTGCGGGACTTCGAGGTTGCCTCGAGCCCATGGACCCAATAGTTTACTCCTATGGGCACACCTCTCCAGATTTCACCATCACGACCAACAAAAGGACACCCCCCTTCCCCCACGACAGATTTAACTTGCACCTTACACCAGTCCCTTTATACGTATGGACGACTAGGATTGTACTCTCATGTCTCCGACTACGAGCTCACTGCTCTTTCAGACAGGCTATATTTTTTATTTCTTCCAGCCAAAATGCCTCAAGTATTTATATGGATATAAAATGAATTAATTTCACCGATTTTGAATACCGTTTTAAGGCTATATTGTTAATAAATGAATCAATGTATACAAAAACGTTCCAAGTCAAATTAGATCGTTACCTTAGAAAGTTTTTGTATATATCGATTCAAATAAGAATGTTATCTATAAAATGGGTATTTAACAGCACAACAATAATAACACCCATCACAGTGACGGGTACTTGCATTAGAATAACATTGACAACAGAACTGTGTTAAAATAATGCCGTGTTAAACTTCTAATAGTCGTATAACGTAAATCAAAAACAGCATTCAATTTTTTTTTCTATACATTCTTTAAATTTAGTCGCTATGTAAAATCCTTCCAGCGTGTTTTTTTTTTACATTGTTGTCATTTTACTATCAAAAATATGAAAGCGTGATGATTTATGCTTTATATTTCCATAAATAATCCTCATACTAAATCTACAGAGTTATTATTGTGTATCTATGCTCAAAACAAAATAACTGAAAATTATATGTTGTCACAATTTCAGACTAACAAACAGAATACAATTTTCTCTATAGCAAACGCTTTACTGGGGTGCCGGAATAAACACTTAAAAAGCAAAACCCGATTGGAGCAAATCCTCCCCATACGCAGGCAAGGCTTCCAATTTAAACAGATCCCTGCGGTTTAAACACCTGCTCAGCAGTTCAGGTAAGAGGGGGCAATTTTTAAATCACGCAAGAACTCTTTTGTGTCTATGTCATAATAAAGCAGAACATTAGGGGGTTAAACATGGTTATTTTGAGCTTAGGGTTGCCGAATCTCGATTTGAGTCGAAGAAGCGTCGCCAATAACTCAGTGAAGTTCCGTTAAAGTTTCATGGTCTAAGTGATGTTAATTGTCCCAGAGAACTTTTATGAGTTTTGCAGATTCAATTTTAAGCATACGGAAGTAAAAGAAAATTATATTGTTCTTTCATGTATTTACACTGGGTTCATCTTAAATTGAGAAGCAATCGGATCTCAAAAGCTGTTTACCATGGTTTTTTTTTTGTCTTTTCCACTGTTGTCAAAAGAACTCATAGTTATTGAAGTATTACCACTATATTACGAATACGTATTGACATGTGGAAGCATTACCAATGTTTACTAAATGTGAGGCACCCATTCTTATTGTTTCAATGGATGAAAAAGAAAGTGACGAAGCCGTTTTTATAGCAGCAATATGGCCGCCAAGATCCTCACATTTGTCATTTATTTGCCCTGATTTGTCATTGTTTAGGTTGAAGATAATATTAGATATAGATTTTACTATCTTCTTAATGGTAGGTGTTCCTTTTGTGTAGAAAAAATAAACCTATTTAATATCTAATTTTATGAAAGTGGGTTTAGCATGGCGCCATCTTACTTTTGGCATTGCGATTTGAGTGTTGGCTTATTTTCGGTTTAGTACTAATTGGCAATTCCACAGAATAGAACTTCCAAGATAAGAAATAAAGAAATAAAAGCCATCTCCATATTTTTGTTTGTAATTTGGAGTATGGAAATTCGATTAATTTGTATAATATCATTTTCAGATTATCATTCCAGTACGGTAAAGGCTATATTTATATGTCGGGCTTTGTGGAAAAACTATCTAAGTCACAAAAGTCCGTTTTGAGATTTAAGGGTTTTTGTTTTTAATCTCGATGTGTACAGTATTTTGTATCTCAACAACACATCTATGCAATTGTACTAAATTTCTTGCATTTCAAAGCCCCCCATCAAATAAAAAAATCGGAAATTCGAAAGAAAAAATAAAATACAAAAAAAGAGAATCAAAACCTTAAATTTAAACTAAATATTTATTTTAAGTTTCTTTAAAAAAACATAATAAATTTAAATGACATATAAAAATGGATTCAAAAAATATACTTCAAATTAAACTGTAATAAAAATTTAACTGAACTGGAAAATTAAAGTCCAAACACAAAACTTTTCGCCAAATGTAGCACATCCATTACTGACTGATGATCGCCCCACCCCTCCCCCTCTGTTTTTCCGCATCTCACGACTTATCCAGTGGCAGCTGGTTTGAGGTGCTATACTCAACCACTGTTTACGGCTCATTAGTGTTATTATTCTATTTTATACCTCAGCCACCTTTTTGTTTCCACAAGCCGCATTCAAGAAAGGAGGGGCGGGAGTTTACCTGTACAAAGGTGAACACTATCGAAAGAAATGTATTTTTTAAGTATTACTCGTTTGTAACTTGAACGGTTTAGCGCAAGACCACGCCATTGTTGGTGTATAACGTGTATTTTACACCCTTTTGTTTGACTAGCACTGTCTGTTGCCCTCATTGTTGGTGCATTGTCAAATGTTATTGCTTAAATTTAAGCATTTTCCAATTGTCATAGTTATTTTAAACTAATCAAACGCACATAATCCCAATGACAATAAACTATTTAATTATAATTATTTACTGCAACAGATATTTATTATTTCCATTCATTATAAAAAAAAATTAAATGTAATGCATTAAAATTTGTTTTCTTGTTAAATGTCAATTGATAATTAACCAAATGATGGTAAAAATCAATTTTTTTTTTTAAATATAATTTTGTTCGTGCAAGGTCAAATTTTATTGCTTAATTTTAACCATTTTCCAATTGTCATAGTTATTTTAAACTAATCAAACACGCATAATCCCAATGTCAATAAACTATTTAATTATAATTATTTACTGAAACAGATATTTATTATTTCCATTCATTATAATTTTTTTTTAATGTAATGCATTAAAATGTGTTTTCTTGTTAAATGTCAATTGATAATTAACCAAATGATGGTAAAAATCAATTTTTTGAAAGAGTATAATTTTGTTCGTGCAAGGTATAGATTTTATGGTGGATCTGAAATAAATCGTTTTCATCTCTATGTGCTTGTATTTGTAATTACTTGGCGATGAGAGACTTCTGATACTGAATCGCATACTTTAAAACATAATAATCAGATTTTACGAAATGTCAGATATTTTATGAGCATAGTAATCCAATCTGAAATGATTAATCAATTCATAAAGTGTTTTATTACCAGGACCAAATTTAATTACAAATTTGAGCCAAAACGTTTCATTCTAACGCATAATTCTTCATCTGGAAAATTCTAAGCCTATCAAAACATGCCCCTAATGTATCTGAAATCTAAACACCATGTATTTCAAGTAGGTCCCAGTTTAGAAGCCTCCTTCATGTACAAATGTACAAAATTCGTGAACGTCCAGAGGATCTCGGACCGTTTAATTTTAACGTTTAATTCTAACGCATAATTCTTCATCTGGAAAATTCTAAGCCTATCAAAACATGCCCCTAATGTATCTGAAATCTAAACACCATGTATTTCAAGTAGGTCCCAGTTTAGAAGCCTCCTTCATGTACAAATGTACAAAATTCGTGAACGTCCAGAGGATCTCGGACCGTTTAATTCTAACGTTTAATTCTAACGCATAATTCTTCATCTGGAAAATTCTAAGCCTATCAAAACATGCCCCTAATGTATCTGAAATCTAAACACCATGTATTTCAAGTAGGTCCCAGTTTAGAAGCCTCCTTCATGTACAAATGTACAAAATTCGTGAACGTCCAGAGGATCTCGGACCGTTTAATTCTAACGTTTAATTCTAACGCATAATTCTTCACCTGGAAAATTCTAAGCCTATCAAAACATGCCCCTAATGTATCTGAAATCTAAACACCATGTATTTCAAGTAGGTCCCAGTTTAGAAGCCTCCTTCATGTACAAATGTACAAAATTCGTGAACGTCCAGAGGATCTCGGACCGTTTAATTCTAACGCATAATTCTTCATCTGGAAAATTCTAAGCCTATCAAAACATGCCCCTAATGTATCTGAAATCTAAACACCATGTATTTCAAGTAGGTCCCAGTTTAGAAGCCTCCTTCATGTACAAATGTACAAAATTCGTGAACGTCCAGAGGATCTCGGACCGTTTAATTCTAACGCATAATTCTTCATCTGGAAAATTCTAAGCCTATCAAAACATGCCCCTAATGTATCTGAAATCTAAACACCATGTGTTTCAAGTAGGTCCCAGTTCAGAAGACTTTTTCATGTACAAATGTACAAAATTCGAGAACATCCAGAAGATCTCGGACCTGCTCCGAGTCCGTTGACGCGTTTCGTAATGGATAACCCCAGTTGCACACCTGCTCACTTGTCGGAAGGAACTGTGAGCCGAATTCCTAAATATCTCATACCCATTAGCGTCTCATTTCCTCGTATTTAGGCTAAGGCTGCCGTCTAAGGACACGGATTTTATCAAATAAAGGAAGTGAAGGAGCTAGGATCCCTTCAAAGGAGGCGTCAGTTATAATAATGGAATTATTTACCATTGAAATGGAATTGTGGATCAATGGAATTATAGATAGATATATAAGTTAATTGTAGTGGGCCGTAGCCCATTTACAAATTTTGGCAACATAATTTAACAAAAGCTGATACAAAATTAGATAACACAAAATATAAGATAATACATTTAAAAAAAAAAATTAAACACAATTTGAACAAATATGCAAATAAAGACAAAAATAAATTACATGAGCAATTACAATTAGGGTTTTAATCTGTTATTCCTGCACAAGTTCACTGATCAAGTCCTCCCGGAATTTTAAAACGGAGATTGCGTAATTATAAAAACAAATATTCTTTTTTGTAAAAATTTAGGATGGTTGAAGAATGCGTCGTAAATTGGACAGACGGACCAATATAATTATGGCACTATTGAAATCATTCGGGATTCGGGGGGTCTCGAAAGCTTTAGTCTGTACCAAATACGTCAAAAAAATTACCAATTTAAGAATAGAGCTAAAAGAGGACTACAATATAAATTATTACTAATTAGTTGTTGCCTATGCATTTTTTAGATTTTAATATTGGTTCATTAAGATATTACATTGATTATTACGAACAAATGTAGCTTCAAATCAGTGGCATAGGAACATCTTTATTTCAGAGAGGATGAAACGTTACTTTAATTTTTTTTCCGAAAATAGTTTGGAGTTGTGCAATCAAAATATAAATCCATATTATAAATTTTTACGTTTAAGTTTGTGCATATTATCATAAACAATTATAACGTTTAGGAGTGTGTGTTAAAAAGTGTATTCGTTTTTGCTTGTACAGGTTTAGAACATAAAGTAACCAGGAAAATGTTAATGGTAATTTCAATACTTGGAGCTGTGATTTTTGTTAATTGAAAACTTAAAATGCTACATTCTGAGAAAAATACTGAGAGAAAGTTTTCCTTTTAACATACTGACATAAAATAAAACGAAAATCTTCTTCTCTGTACTACACTTTAATGCTTATCAAGTTTAATTAAGTTAGCACAAATTGATTTGTAGATATTTTTTAATTAAACATTTATAGCTTTAATTTGTAGATTTTTTTAGTTTTAATTTCTTTAAATTTTGTTTAATATTTATTGTTTTTCCTCCCAAACCTTTTCGATTCTTTTCATCTAATCAACGTTAAATTTAATTTATTGTAAGATTCCCGCTATAAACAAACCAAAGCTCTTTTCTATCGAGATTAATATAACATATATGTCCAAGTCTTTTATATAATCTATATCATAACAAAAGCCAACAACTGGTGCTTATATCTCTTAACACAATTTATACAAATACTTTTGACAACTCATGACTTTAAAATCGTTCAATATGTAAATTTTATCTCGCAGATAATTTATTAAATAAAAAGCATTTTTATGAACCCTTCAAAATCTGATACACTGACCCTTTCCTAACATGTCTAAAAGAATTGGATATAACTGTAACGGCAATAAAAGTCCCTTTTAGTTACTCCGTGGTAAGGAAATTTATTACTCTAAACGGGATTGTCACATTGCACGCAATATATTTTTCTTTTATCTTTTTAATGCATTTGGCACGCGTCGGTTTACTTTTATAGTAGTTACATCACGTCCCGTTTTATTCCTTTTCACTTGTATTGGTCTATAAAATTTATGTGCCCAGATTTCAGTTTATTCAGCACTAGTTATTAATTGTTAGCCAGTGGGTTTATATTAAAAAACTAAATGCTTTGTTCATATCTCTAAGACTTGTATATAAATAAGGGCATTTAATAGACAGAACTGTAGTGAACCAATTAATGCATCAGGATATTTGCTCACCAAAAGCCATCGAAACATGTTTAAAAAATTAATTATTTGAATGCAATAAATTTTCATTGTATTCAGATAAAATATTTATAGTTTTAAGCTGTGATAAAGTTTAAACAAAATAGTTGGTGAGCCTTAAAAAACAAATAAGTTTATAAGAGTTCAAGGGGAAAATTGATGAGTCATTCCCGAAGGCTGTACTGTAAACTTAAAACGCATACATAGTATTCTGTGATCTTTTAATATTGATTCTGTAAACGAATAATCATTATACTTCTCGTTCACATCCAGATACAATGAAATTACACCCTTTTAGTTGACATAAGGTGCTGATACATTGGTTTTAATAAAAATTGGACCCTCAACGGTTTTACCCTGAATCCTCTAAGTAGTTGCAAACGTGTATTTTGTTTTTGATCTAAACATAAGGTGGCCATTTATAATTTTTGGCTGATGACAATATGTCGTATTGATTTGATTTTATACTTACCTTAAAAAAATTTCAAGGGAATTATCAATTAAAATATATTTACATGAGATTAATTTTGAGATAACTGTAATATAATAGAACTTTGATAATTCAAACTACAGATCCCCAGCAGGGACGTAAAGTCACCTTATCTAAAAGAAACTTTACAGTCATCAATGCAGGGACAATATCATTATCTCTCATCAAAGCAGAGACGTAAAGTCACCTTAGCTAAAAGAAACTTGGCAGTCATTAAAGCAGGGACAATCATCATCACTCATCAATGTCTATATTTATTTCCAATTGATTTATGTCATTAAGTTCTTTTGATTCTATAAGAAAATATTTTCTTATAGAAAATATTTTCATGATAAGTTTAATCATGATAAGTTTAAAAATTTTATTTTTCCTACCTAGTACGTGTTTCACTTACAAAAAAGCGACATACAAACATTACTTGATTTATTCACATAAAACCAACAAATCGCAAGGGTAGGAAAACAGGTTGGGAAGTCAGGTGCTTTTTGTTTCCGATTTTTATACAGAAGATTGTTACAAGTCGAAGAAACCTTGGTTGCAATTTATTGCTTTCCTCTGTCAGTATGTTACGTTCTGTCGACAAAAGACAACTGTGGGCGGCAGATATGACAGTAAATCAATTCTCCTATGTATTTCCACACTAGTAACAGTTTTTTCCTTAGTTTATTTATATCAAGTTAAAATTTAAGGGTTGGACGTAGGCGTCAACCTGTTCAGCTTTGCTTGAATTATGCGATTTTTTTTTCTTCAAATTCGAGGCTGTAGTTGTTTATCGTAATCCTTTCGCAAGATGTCGATAGATAAAAATATCAATGAGATTTGAAGAGGGAAATTGTATATAACGGGATGCTTACAGTAAATTTTCATAAATTGATGTGATAACTATTAAGATACGAACTGTGAAATGTTAATGGATATCAAATTTGCAGTCATGTTACGGAAATTGTATAGTGTACACTGTTACAAATTTCAGTTCAATGATGTACCATATCTTGGTGCAAATCAGAGGTCTACACCATATTATGGTGGAATCTAGGTTGAACCATAAAAAATCATTTATCAAAAAAAGCGGAGGTTTCACCGATAATTGGTTCAACCTCTTTAACTGTATTCGAAATTTTCGCTGTCGCTACATCAACAAGTACCTCCAAGAAAGACAACGACGAACATGGGCATCCGTGGCCCAGTGGATAAAGGCGTTCAGCTATGAATCAGAGGATTCCTTGTTCGATCTCGATTGGTGACAAGTTGTCATCTTGCAATCGGAGGGTTGCCAGCTTCTCTACAAAAATATTACTACTACAATACTAAAAAACTAGAATTTGGAGTTTTATGCAAAGTTATGAGTTTTGGTGCAACGATTCACTACTAAACTATCTGTGGTAGCACCATATAATGGTGAAACTAAGCGCCATATAATGGTGCAACTAAGCACCATATAATGGTGAAACTAAGCACCAAATGTTGGTTGCAGCTAAATGGGTACCAAGGTTTGGTGCAAGATCGTAATAATTTTTAACAGTGTAGACGTAGTCATTGAAGACTGTTAATCTAACTATCTAATATAATGACTGACTTGGTGAGTTATTTTTAACAATAAAATCATTGAGTACCATTTAGAGACTTAAACAACAGATAATTGGGGAAAATTGACTTGAGTTTTTCCATTAACACTGAATTAGTAACATCTTTCCGGCGCCAGTTATTACAATGCAAGTACCCTTAATTTTGGCAGATGTTACTAATGCATTGTTAGGCCCATGTATTCGTATTTCTTTTATGTTTTGAATTTTGCTAAAAGCGGAATGAATGACAGTGAGCGTGAAAAACTCATGATTTTGTTTATTGCATACGAAGAGGATTCGGAAATTTCTATAAACAACTCCTGTAGAAGTGAAAGTTCATCTATGGGTTTTCTTTATTGATGAACATATAGAGAGTTCCGATTAAATAACTCAAGTTAAGAAATTTTATTAAATTGACACGGAACGACACAAAATGTAAAAAATGTTCATTTGTTTGAAACAATTAAATTTGAAATTTTTTTTTAGAAATTGCATGCTATTTTTTAGCATCTTTTACTGTAAAGATCGTTTTCTTTGAAAAAAAAGCCTGCTTTAAGTAAAAATAAAATTTTTTACTATAATTAAGATTTTGCATGCATTATTAAGGAGATACAGTACCTAATTGTAAAATTCAAGATTTTTTTAATTTGCTGAAATTATAGTTAGGGATCTTCTATATATGCTTGGAAAATTCTAGAACTGTATCTATGTTTTTTTAATGAGTTATTGAAAATTTTATGCTAGATGACAATTATGTTTTTCAAGGAACGAAAACTTTCAAACATTTTTTCTCTGTGGTTTTGGTTTTCCTTGATATTAAGTTTTTCAGAATGATTACTTTTTTTATTATTAATGAATAAAAGTATAATTTTTTCAGCATATTGTAAAATATGTGTATATTATAAGATAGCATTCGAATTAGTTCTATAAGTAGTATTTTTTTTAAATAATAAAGTTAAAAAAAATGAGTTTTCATGAAAAATGTTGTGTTATTATAAATAACTATTTATATAAAACCAAATTAATGTAATATACAACATTTTCATGCAAATTCTTATGTATTATTATAGTTCAAAGCATCTGAGAAAAAAAATTTGCCGAACAAAATATATATATTTAAAAAACATTGCGTTTTAATAACAGCTTTAAAAAAAAAAAAAAAAAAAAAAAAAAAAAATGGCATTTTTTGAAAGAAAAAAAATATGGCATTGTGCGAAATATTGTTCCTTTCTGTAAATTTAAATAATTTACATTAAAAGTTTGATTCAAAAAGTTAAAAACAAAATAAATAAAAAGTTGAAGTGGCATCGTGTCCCCTTAAATTCAACACATGTAACAGTTTTAATAACTGATTTGGAAATATAAAAGTGGTATGAACCTAAAATAATCCACTAAAAAGTTACTAATTTTTGGAACCAATATGGCTAAAAAAGAAATTGTTAAGTAGTTAATATTGAATTTTAATGAGGTTTACGAAAAATAATTATATTAATGCATGTCGTAGTTTGGTATTTGAATATATCGAATTTTATTAAGCAAATCAAATATATCAATTAAGTGCATAATTTTTTTTTAAAAATTTAATCTAATTATTCTTGTAGATATTAATATATTATTATCACTTTGAAAATAGTTACGTAAATAAATGTACCAAATACATTTTTCTTATTTAAATATAAAACATGGTTATACAGTGTTTCATTAACAAAACTTTGATAGTGGTGGTAAAAGATGTTTTTCTTAAATGTATAATTTTTTAACTGACTTTTGTATTCTCTGTGTTTATAGTAAAAACAAAAAAAATTATTTTGATTTTTCTTAATAAGAATTTTGTTCCTTATTTTTACAATTTTCTTTAAAATTGTCTACTACACAAATTGTCTACTACGGAAAATATCAATTTAATATTTTTCTGTTTGATACAAAGCGGAGTATAGTACTTTTTTGTATTGGTCAAATCTTTAATCAATCGGGCAACGATCTGGTGAAATGCGTTAGTATAAATACAGATAAAAAGTCAAATAAAGCGTCTGAATAACCTTTGAAAACGTCTAGACTAACAACAAAAGTCTTCTAATCCAAACATTAGGAGGCTTAACTGAAAGATTGCAAGCAAATCTCAACTTTAACTATTCCTCCAGACATGGAATTTACTTCTAAACTATTAGTTTAAAACCGAAAGGATGAACTTTGTTCTAAAAAATTAAATGTCATATCAGTCAGTTTCACTGCTAAAAGTGATTACACAAATTTGACGAAAATATTGGTAAATATGCTCCATTTAAATTATTCGTCAAAAATGATTTTTTTTGTCAGTTTTTCACAAAAGATTAATATTTTGTGATTTTCGAGTAATTCTGTTCTCATTTTGGCTAAAAATTCAATCGGAGCATATTTAGCAAACTTTCGTCAAATTTGAGTAATCATTTTTAACAGTGCCCATATTTGTTTTGTTATAAATTTATTTAGATGCTATAATTTAATAAAAAAAGTTAGGTTTCGAATTTTTTATCGAACTGAACAATTTTATTATTCAACAAAAACACATTTTATCCCATTGAAATTAACTTCTAAAGATAATAATCTGTACACGAGTCAATACATTTAACAACGGTTATTTGCGTTTTCCCACAAATCACATAAATGTGACAAAACACGTTTTGAATGTTGCTCCTCAGTTACACCGAATACATAGTGCTCTACATTGTTAACAATGCACCGGTCGCGCTGCTCAATGCAAGGTGAATCGAATTGGAGGCAAGACTAATTGGAAAGATACTTACTGGAATGACTTCATTTACTATTCGGGGCCGTCACTTATTACGAATGTTAAGGCCGTAAGAACTAACAAATGATCGACTCGACCAGATTTCGCACCTAGGGAGAAAAGTGTGACAAGAAGTCCAAGTGGTTGTTGGTTTGTCTTATATATATTACATTGTGAGAGTGTGGGGGGCTAACAAAGATATGATTAAGGTTTCATGATTTGTTTACTTTATCAAATTTGCATGAAATTTAAAATATTGATACAATTTATTTAGTTATGTTACAACTTATTTTCTAAATCTATTAAAATATATACTGCGCTAGTGAACGAGGGGAAGAACGGTATAAAAAAAAATCAAAAGTTATAATGACAAATCGCGATGCCTCCAACAAGAATACGTTATCCTTATCTTCCCAATTTCGTCCCACCTCCAAAGTGATTCGCCTTGGATTGTGCAGGGTTAACAACTGAATTGTATACTTGTTTTAAAACTTAATAACCGAATTGAAATTTTTTCTAACTGAATTATAACCGAAAGGAATTCAATTCGTATAACGATATAAATCCAACTTAACGCATTTATTAGTTATTAAAATGGAGTAACAAATCCCAGAGTATAAGGAAATCCCAAAAGTGAATACATAGATTCTCAGTCAAATCCCCGAATTTCTGTTATTCCTTTCCTTTACTGAGTAAATGTAGTGGAGACAGGAAGCTGATTGCGAGGTTAATTCACCAATTAAAACCCTCAAAATAAGGTATTAGAGCTAAAAGCAAATCACCTGCCAATTCCGCACCCTTTGATTGAAGCGTCAGATTTCGAATCACGTCCCGAAAAGCCATCTGGACATCGCGTTCTTCCTATGAGAGGACACTGTGGACACTTGGATGTGGGTCAGAAGGCGGATTGTTCGTAGAGGGTGTTACGTGGAGACAGGTTGGAAGGCGATTGGTGTTTCTAGGACGATGAATAGAAATGGAAATGATGTTGCGTGACAAATGAAACAACAACATTCTTCAATCAATTCAATCAATTTGAATGTATTTTGGACTTGCGACGCGACGTTTGAATTGAGAGATTTGTGTTTAGAAAGTAACAAAATGTTAAAAGGAAATGTGGAAGGTTGCTTATACAATATCACGATACAATTAAGTTATTCTCTGAAACTAAATATTAATTGACCCAGCGTTAGCGCGGTCTCTGTTTTAACTCGACCTTTCAGCATTGCGTCTGTTTGTAAATTTGTTTGTTACGCAGTTTCGACGAAACGCGTTGTTCGATTTTCTTCACGTTCCTTGAAGTCATTAAAAACGACGTATGTTTTTTTTTTTTTTTTTTTTTGGGGGGGGGGGGGGGTTGCATAGTCTATACTGTTACCAGAAATACTAGTTAATGTTATTGATCGAGTCTTTGTTTTTACTCGACCTTTCAGCATTTCGTATGTTTGTCTGTAAATTTGGGTACCAGGATAATCGCGTCACGAAGTTAACGCTTTAAAAATTGCTTTTTAAATAACGTTATAAACCCATTTCAGCTTTGGTAACGCATTTGTGCAATGCATACGAAACTGTAAAACTAAATAGTCCCCTTATATAAAGTGTTATGTCATTTCACAGTATAGAAAAAAATATCTTTATGGTGACGTGTTCTTCCACTGATCTCTAACTGTAACTTCTAGATTGGGCAAGACACATTGAATTTGTTGACTTGAAGCCAATTAATGGTTAAAAAAAATGCACCCCACTTCCATTTCTACCTCTGCATTTCGTATATTGTTCACGCTAAAAAATTCCTAATTATAGTGCTTTTGGCTTTTTTTTTTTAATATCCATTGAAGCCCATTTTGAATGCCTATTCTTTGAAATCCATTTTAACCAATAATAAATGGATAAGCAGCAATAAGAAAACTATATTTTTGCCGGTATATAAATTGATTCTATATGTAGAAAATAAAATATCTAAATATATTTAACATTTATATAAAAGTATGAGAAAAAAAATCACCCCCCTCCCATAAAAAAAATTCGAAATCCGTCAACAGACCATTTAATTTTTGCATTCACGCACAACATGCTATCTAATGTCACTTGTAGGGTTTCTGTACTAAACGCAATGTTCGTTGTAAAAAATAACCCATAAAACCCAAATAACCCATAATAAGTTGACAGGATTATTCAAAAAATGTGTTTTCCCATATGAGATACTTATTCCGTAATATATATATATATATATATATGTGTGTGTGTGTGTGTGTTAGTTGACGGGTTTCTGAAACGATCGAAATTTAATATTCTCCAATCGTTAACCTGTAAGTAAACTTAATCCTTTGATTCGTGATTCGGAAAACGCGTTCCCACCAGTCTTCAACCTCATATAATTGAAATGCGCAATTCAGAACACATAAAGGCTAATTTACGAGCCGCTTTGACAAACTCACGCCCAAAGTGACTACTTTGTAGCTTGCTCGTTGTTGTTCTTGGCTTTTGCGGTCACCACTGCCTTGAGAGCCCGCTAAGCTATTGCGCAGGATCCGTGCTCAAGGTGCTCAAACTCTGGCATCTTTATGAGCCAACGGAAGCAGACAGCCTTGAGGAACTTTCTCCCGGTGCACCCTATAGATCAGAGAAGAGTACAATTTCAACAGAATGTAGAGATTTTGAAAAGAACACGGTGAGAACAGATGTTTGGTTACAAATGCGGACTTTCGCTCGAAGCCCTTAAATCTTTTTGGGACAGGTTTGCGATGAGAACTGGGAACTACTATTTTTTCTTTGAAGGATATTAAGCCATCCACGGGCATTGAAGACACTTTAAAAATGTATCGCCTAATTTTTTATAACTTAAGTTTATATTTACATCTAATTATAAGTGTCAATATTTGAAATGATTGAAACAAAAAGACTTTAATACAATTCAGACGTTTTGTGTTTTTGTTTTAACTCTCTGGAAAATGTCAAAATTGTTATGTTGTTTTCTCAAAAAAATAGTTTACTTTATATTTCTAATAAATGTATATTATGTATAGTTTTTAATTTTTTTTTGTTTTAGTAGATATAACTTTAAAATAACACCCCAACGCTTTAAATTTTAAAAATATTTCAACATCGATTTTTTTTACAAATTTAAAGTTTGTGTATTGCTTGAAAAACTTCAAATCCACTGACGACTTAAGGCATTCAGCTACGTCAGAGGATTAAATTTCACATAAATGATTCTGCTCCTCACAATGGAACACTACTTCATAAGATTTTAACTCTTATTTTTAACCCACTATAAGAGTGGCCATGACCGCATATACATTTAGGGCCGCCCTCAGCAGCCACAGTGAACCTAACAGCGGTGGTCGATTTTCCCCACTGTTGGCTGAAAAATAAAATAATAAATTAATTTTCACTACATTTGTATTCGAAATTACACATAATAATGCTGCAGTGTTCACTCTTGAAATAAAAAGGGTCAGGGCGCTGATGGCAGTAAAAAAGCACCCCGTTTTCGAAAAGGCACTTCTTATTTTTAAAAGGACACTTTAAAAATAAATTTGGGGTGGCCTTGGCCACACATTGACACATCGGACCCTTGACCAAACAAAAAAAATTCCGATTTATTGGTCGACATTGCGCTAGAGATGCATATAGGGCTATTTTTGACGGTTCGGGGCCTATCTCGAAGGAAAGACCCGTACAAAATTGATGAAGATATTACTTAAAAACAAAATTTGACATTTAAAATTTAATGTTCCTCCTAAAACGAAATCTGTAAGTAGTCCTAATCAGACCCCTTGCAAAACTGATAAAAAGGCTACAAAAATTCAAAGTTTGGTAATAAAATGCCAGTCTAGCAATGGCAACCAATAGAATTCATGGAATACCCCGTGCTCGAAATTACCGCGGAATCGTTGCGATTTCATAACACGCAAAGTTAAAAAGGAGCTTGTTTTTCTACTGTCATAATACATAATTCTACTTCCAATTTACACACACAATTTTTTTAATCGATGCCTTTTTTAAAGACAACTAGGGAAGAAAGGACGCTTGTGCTTGACTGAAAAGAGTAGGAGGGGGCGGAATTTTTTCAAAAGATGGCGGAATTTTTGAAAAAGGGGCATAAGGGCGCTATCAAGATGAAAAAAGGGCGGGCCGCCCTCCAAAAAACGCCTATAGTAAAAACTGAATGCTGATTTGCATGAACAATAATTATCAAGAATGTTTTTAAACAAAAAAAAAGGCATGGTAGTCCACACTGCAATAGAGTTGTCCACTTGCAAAAGCTGATGTATGCACGAAATGCTTTTTTTGTAAATCGCGAAAAACTGTCAAAACTTAACTATTGTTAATACGATTTTTTTTTTATAAAAGTGAAGAAAAATACAACTATTTTTCTCTAAAATGTGTAATCTCTCAGATTACTGAATAATTTATAATCTAAATTTTAATTTTCACATAACACTTTTTACAATTGAAATAAGAATATAGCAGCTTTTGCTAATGTATACGCAATCATCTTATTCTTTTTTAAATTACAAAAGCTGCTCTATACACATTTTCCAACCAATCAGAAATCCCGTTCTTTGACTTTTTGTTTGCATCGAAAATGTAAACAATATTTTTTAATTCATAAAAAATATATGTCGCTATATTTTACAAATCTTTTACCGAAAAATATATTTTAAGATCCATACTATATAAAAATAATTAAGCTTTTAAAGATTCATTATATGGTATTATTAAAAAACGCAATTTAAACTTTATCATTTGGATTTAACTGCTTTTGCAAATGATTTCAATTTTGAACTAATAAAACTGCTCGATCAACAATAAAGTATTTAAGCATACACAAGTAATGAACACAATACTGAGTTTCTGTGAACTTTTTCGTGCGTAGAAATATAGTACACTGCTTTCCAAAAGTTAAGGACGCGGCAAATTTAACAGAAATCAAACATTCTGATTGGATTAATACCAAAATGCCCTTTTTAAAAAATTTTGTATATAACGCCTTTTGCATTTGGGCTAATCAATAAAAAGCTGGTATTTTTAAGGGAAAAATAAATCGATTCCTATAATTTTATTAACGTACTGCAAAACCCTATGGGAATTCTATTGTTTCAGGTTCATTTACAGACAATACCGAAATAATGCCGCTAAAAAGCGATTTTTACCATCGCCAACACTTCAATAAAAGGGTTTTACTTTCCATTAAAAACACAATTGAATCGGAATTTCTGAAAAGGCGGTACGTTCTATGAAAGTCGATGAAACGTATCCCCTTTTTAAAAAGCCGATTCAATTATGTATGCAACCATAAATGTAATTCGAAAATATAAGGCGGCATTGATATTAAATTGAAATATTCATATTGCGAAACGTAATAAGTCAAAACTTTCGAAAACCTTCAAATCTCATCAAATATTGAAAATGGCTCAAAACTGTAAAAAAAAATCATTTTAATAAAAAAAATAACGAATTTCCTCGCGTAGTTACAAAAACAAATATCCATCTTTCTATATTTGCTCAATAATCACCAGCAAATGTTCAATGGCTGCATGTCATTTGGATATTTTTTTTATTGGATTTACAGACGGTAGATTATTTATATTCTCAAAAAGTATTTATAATTCAGTTTTTAAAAAAAAAAAAAATTAATTGTATATGTCTAACTATTGTTTCCACTCAGCGGGTAATAAATCTGAAATCACCAGCAAATGTTCAATGGCTGCATGTCATTTGAATATTTTTTATATTGGATTTACAGAAGGTAGATAATTTATAATCTCAAAGTATTTATAACTCAGTTTTTTTTTAAAAAAAACTTAATTGTATATATCTAACTATTGGTTCCACTCAGCGGGTTTACTTTCTGTAAGCAAACACGGGCTTTACAACCCCAAGGTGCCCTAGTGATCTGAACTCTTTTGTTCTGGGGGGGATCACGTTCTGTTGGGTGCGGGTGTGGCGAGCTCGATTTACCATGGGTGGGCCTGGCATTCTTCTTTTTCTGTCTTTATTGTAATGGCGCCACATAATGCTGTTTTCGTTGTGTCTCGATTTTTTATAATTTATTTAAAGTTGTAGTTATGTTCTTTCGTGTAAGCCTTTTTGTTCTATATGCTTTAAAACTGTTAGTTACACTAACTTGCACGTTTCCTGCGTGCTGTGACCCATGGGGCGGATAATTTGAATCAATCGGTAATCGGCTGGTGGTATCAAGGTACGTTTGTATTGCTGACTGCTATGCTCATGGTCAAGAACTGGGATTTCACATCATGGAGCGGTTTCGCCGTGTTACCTCCTAGTAATCGCTGTGCCTGGGTGTTATAATTTATTTAATGTTTTATTTGTTCGTTTTCCAACGTTTATTTGTAACCTCTAAATTACACTTGAGAATGACTTTCTGTAGCGTAGCCAAAGGAACATTTACATTTTCTAATTAAAATATGTTCGAAATTATAATATAAGTTAGAGATTGAAATTTGAATAAAAATTTGCATCTCGGACAAGATTATTAAAGAAAGGTTTTAGTCACTGAACTCTAACTGTAACTTCTGGAACGCTCATAACAAGTTCCTTCTATGGGCGAGGTTGAAGCCATACTGTACCCAACTAATTTTTAAAAGTAATTTTCTGGAGAGTTTTTTCCTTCTCAAATCTTTATAGAATTGTTAAATACGTTTAAATAGTTTACTTTGTACATATAGAATCAATTTTAATATCGCCAAAAATATAGTTTTTCTTATTGCTGTGTATCCACTTATTATTAGTTATTAAATTTCTAGAAACAGAAAATGGGTTCTAATGGAAATTTTAAAAAATTAGCTAATAGAACTATAATTCGGCATATTTTAACTTGACTATACGAAATATAAAGGTAGAAAAATGAAGTGGGGTAAAAAATTTTAATCTTCAATTGGCTTCAAGTTAACAAACTGCCTTGCCCAATCCAGAAGTTACAGTTAGAAATCAGTGGTTTCAGTTTTCAAAACGCAGTATGGAAGAAAATTTAGTTATAACTCTCCTTCGGTGGCTCCTTAGGAAAAATAATTATCGGCCAATCAAAACATTAGAAGCAATAAATTAACTTGAACAGGCACATAATCATCTATACGTGAAGACTTTGGAAATATACAAAACTCGAAAAAATAGAACTAATATTTAGCTGCGAACAAGTAAATCACCAAAATTGAAATATACGAGAGTGTGAATAGGTAAAACAAAACATTATGATTCAATTAGACCCATACCTAAAAAAATGCACTAAAAATTCACTCTTATATAAGAGAGACAAGAAACTTGTAGGACAATTTCTACTTTTTTGTATTTCTTATGTTACAAATGCAAAACTTATATTATATAATTAAAGTACCATAATATTAGAAATATTCTGGAAAAAAAAATTTTACTGGTATTTTTTTTAAATTTAAATTTTGTTTTAAAAAAAATGAAGATTTTAAAGCTTACTTCTTTTTAAAATATTAAGTTACATTAAAAAAATTTTTACTTAATAATAGTATCCGCTTAACAAAAAAAAATGCGCGATTTTTTTTCAATAGTTAAAACTTTTTGAGAAAAAAAATGTGACATTAGCAAAATTTTGTAGAAAATCGTGCATTTTCTGATTAAAGATATTTTTTAAAAAAACTTCAAGTTGTTTTGTTTAAAACTAAATATTGAATTATAACTTAAAAAAAACCTTGGGAAGAATTCGAAAAAATATATTTTGAGATATACATGCATTTAATACATTCTCTTTGCGAATGTTTCTCTGATGTGAGTGCTGGCCCCTCCAGAAGCGCAGCGGCACTCGTCGCACACCCCTAATGACGGCTCTGGACCCATGTATACACCTAAATTATCTAAAAACAATTCATACCCTACCTCTGCCCAAACCAAACCATTCCGAGAGTAACTGGCGCCCTAAGCCAAGCAACCAGCTCTTCAAATCCCTCGCAAAGAAGGGTCAACACTCTAAAAATTCGGCAGGTAACCCATTCCAACCGGTCGCCGGCGTCGCGCGTGCCGCAGTCGCGTGCGCGTCACGCACCGACTTTTTGCACCAGCTGCCGAAGTTTAGCAAACCAGGTGCTGGCGACCTGTTCCTTGCGGCTGGTCACGCGCTAATTGACTGCGGCTCTCCTTCGGATGGTGGGTAATTGCCGGAATGCCGCCGCTGAATGGAGGAGGGAAATTAGTAGATGGGTGAAACCCGGTAAGTGACCGCTGTCACTCAATCCTGCATCGGGTTTGGTAGGTGGTCCTATGGTCCTGAGGTGGTCCGGCAATTCAGAAATAGTTTTACTTCAATGAGTTTCAACAAACAATAATTAAATCGCGAGCGGCACCTCGGTCGGTTCGTTTGTAGGTTTCATTTACCCTTTGCTGGCGATGTGAGAGAAGCCATTGAAAACACATTCGGGCGTTTAAGTCTTTAAAGGGGTAAATTGAAAGTACTTGCGCAATACAGGCGCTGGTAGGTCCATTGAATCAGTTTTAGAGCTTCTCTTTAGATGAGAGGTTTACCGATATCAGTAGGTATATATTCTGTTGTTTTTAAAAATGCCGCAAAAAATATCTTTTTTTAATCCATGTTTCGTTTAAGCGAACGCTTGCTTTAGGGATGTATAATATTTTGGGTTGGTTGATATAATGTCGCACTGGATCTACACAGTAGGTTGTTGGTGACGGTAAAATGTTTTAGACTTTAGGTAATTATAATAATAATGTGGATATCAATCAATAATCAATTGTAAAAAAATATACATTATTTATTTGTGGATATACTTAAGGTTAACAGGCAAATGAAGACTTCATATTTTTGCGTGACAGAGGATTCGTAATAACTACGTTTTTAATCTAAACGGAATTTATTATTATGTAATAACGCATATATTTTTAACATTGTGCAATATTTAAACTTTTTTATGTAATACAAATTCAGTAATTTTTTGAATTTTTTGTGTAACTAAGTGGAGAGCAGTTTTTAACATACATACTTCTAATGTAATTTTAGTTCTTTGATTTAAAAATTAAATTAGCATTCACTTACAAAAACATTGTAAGAAATAGACTGTAAATGAAAGGATATGTGCAAAATTAGCTACGGTGAGAATTGCAGAACGATGAATCTTGATGAAAAATTTAGCAAATACTATTATAAACGATATAGTTATGAATCCAATTACTGAAATTGAAAACCTCAATATATTAATTTTTAGTAGGATTTTACGATATCTTACTTAGTTTGTTTGCACATTGTTTATCTATTTCCAACACAAAGCGTTTAATCATTGCTAACCATTCCATAGGTAACACTTGCCAACTACACGCCTCCAAGGCATGTAGTTGGCAGAGAAGGGTTAACCACCTTTTTCTGGAAACCATGTATACGCATCAAGTCCAGATAGCATAACATGCCATTTCCACTCTAACATATTTTCCCGTGAGATAAAACACCATGTATTTACAATGCATTAGTCACCTTCACTTTTTAACCGACCAAATCTCATTTCAAGTTTAATTTTGGTTGAGAAAAAGTAATTAGGCTAAGTACCAAATTGTACTTTTCTCCTATTTTCTGCCTATTTCCACGTTCTTGACCGTAACTTTTAAATCTACGAGTTCCAGATCAAAGGTGGAAGAGCCGCGCATCGTTGAGGAGTCCATGGCAAGTCTTTTGATTGTTCCCTGGAATAGTTTCCCTGAGGATAAATTGAGATTCGTTTATTGTCACCCATGAAAACTTTTTCAAGAGGAAAGTCTGTTCTCTAGATCACAGTTCTCTCATGTCCACTTAGGTAATGATTCGTTAAGAAAACCTTTGTCCCTTAGATATTTAGTTAACTACTCTAAGGTTTTATTCTGCAGAAGGATTCATTTACTGGTTAGCGACCACTCATTAACCGTTAGCTCCCAAAATCTATTTTAAGTTTATTTCGAGATCAGTAAATAAAAAGACAGAAAAAGAATAATTGAATTTTAAAATCTGCTTATAGTAAAACAAAACTTTATAGCTTTGGTTTGAATTTTTTTTAGTTAATTATATGATTTTGTTTGTCGAAAGTGCTTATAAAAAGAGAACTTTTAGAAAAAAGCTAAGCTTTAAGAATTTTCGCTCAAATGAAACGGTTCTTCTTTATGGTCACACAGCTTAATATATTACACAAAGAAAGCCGCTTAATTCGAAAATGCACGCACATTTGACGTGGACAAGTGTAAAAAAGGGTTAACTGAACAAAGTCACTTTCCAAGATATAAACAGCTGTTTTACTATCAACAATCAACGCTTTCCGTTGCGCATTTGTCGCCAAGGAAAAATTGGCACGATACTTTTTCTATTCATCGACCGTGAGCGTGATTAGTTGTGGTAGGTTAACGAAATTGGCGCGTTTTCGCACATTTGGCATTTAGGTTCGCTTAATGGAATGGAATCATTATAAGTGAAACATATACTTTTTACTGCCTAAATGAATCAAGCAGAGCCATATAATTTTGGGGGAAGACGCATATGTACTTAAAGCTTTTATCTATATCAAAATGAGATTTTTTTCAAAAATGTTAGCTAACCCTTTCTTTTACCTGGCCCTTCAATTGTCAATATGATATGTTTGCTAAGCTTTCTGCATTTGGGAATTTATTTTTGTGAAAATACCTTTATATAAAAATTAAATTTATTCGTGAGAAAACATGCACATTTATTTAGAGGTTAAGATATCAAAGCTACAGCCAACTTCGCAGCAGCGTGTAACCGTGAATGTTTAATTCAAAAACTTGTTCTCTTTTTAGCTTTAGAAACTGAGTATACTTTTTAAAGAACTTATTTACTAATTCATTAAATGAGACGTGATTAGCAGATTTTTCGTTTTAAACTAAACGTGCAAGCCATCTCGGGTAATATGTGATGACTTACATTTAAAAACTGAACCATATAGGGGGTGTTTGTCATGGAGTAATACCAAATATTTATGGAACGTGCCGTAACTCATAAATTCAATATAAATTAAAATGTAGATTCAAGATCCATTTAGATAAGAAGAAAATCAAGATTTACTTTAGTTTAAGAAATATCTGTACCCTCAAATTGAAATATTTATTAAAGTATTTATTAATTAATATTATAATCCACACAAACAATCAGTCTTTCATTATCACTAGAGGTGAGGGCTACATCAGCAATTCTCAACCTGTGATGCGCGTACCCCAAGTTGGGGACGTGGCGGTCCTATTGGGGGTATGCGAAAACAATAATAGTAATGGCGGAAAACAATGAAAACAACAAAGTAACAAACAATCAGTCTTTCATTATCACTAGAGGTGAGGGCTACATCAGCAATTCTCAACCTGTGATGCGCGTACCCCAAGTTGGGGACGTGGCGGTCCTATTGGGGGTATGCGAAAACAATAATAGTAATGGCGGAAAACAATGAAAACAACAAAGTAACAAACAATCAGTCTTTCATTATCACTAGAGGTGGGGGCTACATCAGCAATTCTCAACCTGTGATACGCGTACCCCTGGGGGACGTGGCGGTCCTATTGGGGGTATGCGAAAATAATAATAGTAATGGCGGAAAACATTGAAAACAACAAAGTAAATAAATTTAATAAGTAAACGCTAAAATAAAAGCCTATAAGTTATTAATTTTAGTCGTTTGATTAATTTGCCAGATAACCTAAAAACATTAATGTCTAACAAAAACAAACTTTTTATGTGTAGGTGTATGAGTGAGAAGGGTTATGAGATAAGGGGATACTCATAAATAAAAAGTTTTATCAAGGGGTACGCGAGAGAAAAAAAAAATTGAGAACCACTGGTCTAGATTATTAAAATCTATTCGTAAATCAAAAATAATCTGATAAAAATACAAAATTATTTCATAACTGAAAGGTTGCGTATAAATAGCTTACGTATACATTTATAACAAATTTATATTCACAAAACATTGAATCAAAATATTGAATTGACAATTGAACTCTTAATTAAAAACAATATCTTTGAAAGTTTCTCCAGGAAAGCTATTAAAGAGGCTGAATGGGGGAACATAGATTAACCATTTAAAAAAAAAAAATCTAACTTGCCTTATCATTGACTCGTGGTTCTAAAGTATCCAAATCGTCTACGCGCGTGGCCCGCAGTAGCTTGAAATGTAGCCCCGGGTCATTTCTGAGCTGACAGGTTACGAATTAGAGACGTACGTGAGCAATGTACCCGATACTTTGCTCGTGCGTCTCTCTTTTTCTTTAGAGCTTTCTTCGGAATGAAGTTCACTCGTCACAATTTGACACTTTGCTTGACACCTGAAGCATATTGTAACAAGTTACTCCGCTGGTTATTACGATGGAGTTGGAAACATTGTTATTCAAAAGCACAGGTGGGAATTTTAGGACTTCGGGGTGCATGATACCGGTTGAGTCGTCAAGTCGTGTTGGTTGTTTCAGGTGGTTTTAAATGTGTCTTCATTGTTGCAGTCTTCGCTACAAAAATACTAGAAAGTCGTCCAGAATATCCAACAAATTATACTGGTGCACGATAAATCTGATCGGGGTCCAAAGTCCCGACGTCTATTGAAGGCGTTGGGTGCCAGTTCAGGTGTTTCCTCGTCATCTGACCATGGTTCTAAAATAACGAGGTGCATGTATGAATATGTGTGTGAATGTGTATGTGTCCCCGGGTCTTTCCTTCGAGATTGACCCGAACCGTCGCCAATAGCCCACTGTTCAGCTCTAGTGCGACGTTAATTAACAAAACCAAAACCATTGTTGCAGTCAGAGACCGACTTGTAAGATGACGGGCACAGGGAAACACATTTGGGTAGCACCTCAACGTACCTTAAAATAAAACTGCTGAATTTATGCATAAGCACACAATGCAGAATAACTTATCAATCAAATTTAATGGAATTGTAAATATTGCGAAAAACTTATATTTTTATATTACTAAAATATTTTTTTTCTCTAAGAATTTAAATTATTGTTAATGGTGCAGTACTTCAACAGTTTTTTCATACGTTTCTCATTCTGTACTTTCTCCTCTTTTAGATTTCTTTTAATTGAGCCGGATATGTTCTATTATTTTATAGTAAATTCATAATGTACAATATCAGAAAATTTGGGAAAAGGAAAATGTATCCGTAAACGTCAAATCCACATGCAATTAGTAAACAATGTGTTTATAGTCTTGGTCATGAATTAAATTTTGATCCAAATGGCATTCCTTTTAAGAACGCGAGTCGAAAGATGACCGGCATCATGGACGTTCAGAAAACACGGAAATGATCTTATTGGATAAATAGTAGAAATCTTGCAAAAAAAGTAACAAAAAAACTATTGATTAAAAAAATCATTAGTTATTAAATTTATTTTTAACATTTTTTCTTTAGCTTTATAAGCATTTGGGGGGGGGGGGGGGGGTTGTAAATGCATTGACTCGTGTGCAGATTCCAATCTTTGCAAGTTAATTCCGATGGGATATAACGCGTTTTGGATTAGTAAATTTGTTGAGTCCGGTAGAAAATTCGAAGACTAGTTCAGTGATGTAATAATATAATTTTTAGATATATTAGACAAAACACGTTTTGAACGTTTGCTTCTCAATTACAATTTCATAAATATAGATAATAAATAAGTTTCATAAAAATGAAGCTATAAAAATAGCATATTTTTTTTAATCATATGTGCCTCATCATTCTAAAAGTAATTGATTCGAGGTAATTGTAATAAGAAATATGCATTAAAGGTATCATTAAGTATCATTATTCTTTTAAATATATTCAGAAATCCAGATTTTTTTCACCTTGCTCTAACAGTCTTCGAATACATTATGTGATAGTCTAAATGGGAAGCTCCAGTAAGTTACTCATGGTTATTTCGAAATATGAGGAACAAATATTCAAAACGTGTTTTGTCGCATTGAGACGATTCGTAGGGAAAGATGGAGTCCTTTACCACTGAAAAAGCACATTTACAAGAAATAATTGAAAAAGAAATTGACTTATTGATTTTTTCCTCCAATTTTGAAGTTACGTTAACTACTAATCTGAACATATGTTTGCTAGTAGCTATTAAAACTCAAATGTTTTTATTGATCATGGGACATTTTTAACACACATTTATTAAGTTTTGACTATAACATCAGCAATTAATCGTTTTTGTGCATTAAAATAGTTGATATCCTCTTATCTAAGCCCAATTGATTCTACTTCATAAACAGCATACTTTAATCAAATACGAATTGAACTTTATTAAAAAGTCGTTGTCTTACGTGTATAAAAATCTGTTCAAAAACTTAAAAATGAAGTCCCAAGATAGTTTGAGAATAATAGACTAAAATATCCTTAAGAAAACAAAGAAATCTTAACTCTGTTCTTTGGCAGCGAGGAAAAAAATGTACCCAAATGTTTATGAATTAGAAATTAGTGCATGTATCTATTTTTGTTAACAAATTATATTAGGTGTATACAGATTTTTGTAATTTGACATAATAGGTACACAATAAAACTATTACAAAGATTTCGGATTTGTCTTCTAGCATAATGTACACTTCATAATGTGTATTTGAATGTTCTTATAAGTATTAATTTTAAATGTTAATTTTATCACTTTTTTTTATAAACTATCGAAGAATTTGGAGTACAGAGTATAATAAATTTCGTTAACTATAATAAATAACTTGAAATTGAATTTAGTTTAAATCAGCATCGATCTTTAACTAACTTGATCCTTAAACTAACTTATCCACTGTTTTTCCCCGGTAAATTTTTTTCCTGTCTACACTCCATTTCCCTTATTATCCAACTGACCAGGCTGCTCTATTTGAGCTCAAAATAGAACATCATTTCCATGATGATGACCTAGAAGACAAGACCTATACTGAATAAATGAGGCCTGAACAATTGCAAGTCCCCCAAAAGACCATCTTAGGGCTCTGAGAATCACCTGGCTTCTACAAGGTCCCCTGCACCATGGCCTCAGTCAGCCTTGCGCAAAATAGACTTTTGATTTCGTTAGACCCCTATTAGTAGCCTTCGGATTCGGGTCATTTCGAGAATCAGGAATTTTATGAAGGGCCTCTGTATCACTTAAATCATTATTTTTGCACGCGATTTTTAGAAATTGGACCTCGTACCGGAAGTCAACTGCATGGTGGATCGAAGTTATTGCCGCCTTTTTAAGGTCCCCTCATTTCACTTTCATTTCTTGCTACAGGTGTAAGTTGGTCCTAACCATAGACAAGCTGAAGTCTTTGTATGACATTACGATTGTCAATGGCGCATTGTGTTGTCGCCATTCGTCTTCAGTTTTATAGTCGTCGGGATGTGTAGCAAGATTTTGTCGCTAAATTTTTAAGTCTTCAAATTTATACAAATAGCATAGAATAACTGATTCATGGTTCATATAGAGGGTGGTCCCAAACTGTTGGGCAATGATCATTGTTCGGCTGTATCGCATTTATTTGCATTGGCATAAGAAAACATTATTATATGTACGTAACTAACTTCGCTTATATTTTAAACAAGTCTCTGAGCTTTAGTAGCAACAAACGAAGTAGTTAAAGTATAGCAAAATGAAGGGTTTATGACGTGTAGTTAAACACAGTTAAACAATGACCATCGCCCAACAATTTGTGACCGCCCTTTATATAACTGGTATATTTTTTTTATTTTAAATATATTAAAACAATTATATATAAAAGAATTCAAATTGAGAACATCATATCTGTATCGACGAGACACATGGGTGTTGGAAAAGAAGCGGCTCGGGGGCTTAAGTCCTCCTCCATAGGATAACAAATTATGAATATTTAACAATTTGTAATTAACAACTTATTGCTAATTAGAATAACTTAGCGTTTATTTTTTATATTTATAAATATTTTGGGAATGGAACTAGTTGACCCCCCCCCCCCCCCATACACAAATTGGAAATAGGGTAAAATTTCCGAAAAAATATCGTGAGGAAATTTATATATACCACCACAACAACAGAAATGTTCGCCGTTTATCTACTGCAATCTGCTTTTTTTAATGAATACATCGATAGGAAAATTGAAAACGAATTCAAATTGGAAAAAAAGGGTTTAAAAGTCTATTTAACAGCAAGTAGCTGTGTGTTATTAGAAATTGATATTTTAAACAAAATGGACCTAAATGTATTAATAAAATAAATATGCTTCAACAGAAAAATGAGCCGAGCTAAGACATCCCCCTCCCCCTCTCCCATGTCACATTTGCTTTACCCTCCCCCCCCCCTTCGCCCATGTCACGTCACAATAAACCTGTACCGTTGAAAACAAATCAGTAAAACTTCAATTATGTGTATCTTGCCAAATATCTCATTAGAAAGAATGTAGTTTCTCTAAAAAAAAGGAACTGTTTCCAAGCATTGAAAAATCCAAGCGAACGCCATTTAATCTCAAAAATCAAAATAACTTATCGACCTTGAAGAATGTATACAAGCATTCTGACCAACATCAAAACAATTCAAGAATATTATTTATCTCTTATTTAAATCAAAATTACACGGGCACAGAACAAAACTCTTGTATTGCAGAGTTCAACCCGCAATTTCCCATTATAAAGTTTCAGAGTAAAAAGTTCAAATCATGCAAACCGATGGACCACACGCATCCTAACACAAAACAAAAACCACCGTCGAAGTTTCCAGCCAAATCCACCAATAAACATGTCACCACCAGCAAACCGATCCCAACACACACACAAAAAAAGATCCCAACACAAAAAAGAGATCCCAATCTTTAAACGCAGAAACGGATCCTATAATCAAGATGCCACCACTGCAACTCCCATTGTCTATTTATTAGGTAACTTTTTACGCAATTGCGGGCAAATTAAAAGACCAGAAAGGCTGCCTATGAAACCAACAGCTTATTTCCGGTGATGCGAAATCCAAAAAAAACGAGTTCTTTTTTTTTATTATTGTTATTACAGGTTTTAGGTGGGGTTGACGTGAGCAAAGTGAGGGGTAAAACGGGGCTGTTGCCGCTACCACCTGTCGCAGAATCGCGCTACCTTCAGTGCTACACCCCACGACTAGTGTGACCCCAACTTGTTAGTTCACCCCCCCCCCCCTCTCTCTTTTACATTGCGATGGGGATCCTCTAAGTATTTGGGGGAAGGATAAAAACAATGTTGTTAATGTGTCTTATCTGTATATGCAACTTCCGTACATCTCGCGTTTTACTGCGTGAAATGTTTTATTCCGTTCTTTTTTTTTTTTGTCCATCTTATGCCCACTTGTTACAAAAATGTATTTGTTATATAGTGATTTCCTGACTAGTAAAAAACGACACATGTAAGCTACTACTTTATATATAGTATATATGTTACCGTCAATCTACAGATTCCCTAGTTAATCTGTAGATTGACTGATTTGTTCTGTCAAACTGCTGAATCGTCTACAAAATAAAAGTTTTCGCACTTTGCGTAGGCAATGACGCTCATTGATATTCATGACGCTCAATGATACTCATGACGCTCAATGATACGCATGACGCTCAATGATACTTATGACGCGCAATGATACTCATGACGCTCAATGATACGCATGACGCTCAATGATACTCATGACGCTCAATGATACGCATGACGCTCAATGATACTCATGACGCTCAATGATACTCATGATGCTCAATGATACTCATGACGCTCAATGATACTCATGACGCTCAATGATACTCATGACGCTCAATGATACTCATGACGCTCAATGATACGCATGACGCTCAATGATACTCATGACGCTCAATGATACTCATGACGCTCAATGATACTCATGACGCTCATTGATACTCATAACGCTCAATGATACTCATGACGCTCAATGATACTCATGACGCTCAATGATACTCATGACGCTCAATGATACTCATGACGCTCATTGATACTCATAACGCTCAATGATACTCATGACGCTCAATGATACTCATGACGCTCAATGATACTCATGACGCTCAATGATACTCATGACGCTCATTGATACTCATGACGCTCATTGATACTCATGACGCTCAATGATACGCATGACGCTCAATGATACGCATGACGCTCAATGATACTCATAACGCTCAATGATACTCATGACGCTCATTGATACTCATAACGCTCAATGATACTCATTGATACTCATGACGCTCAATGATACTCATGACGCTCAATGATACTCATGACGCTCATTGATACTCCTGACGCTCATTGATACTCCTGACGCTCATTGATACTCATAACGCTAATTGATACTCATGACACAATGATACTAATTGACGTATTCCGAATCGTCAAAGTGGGAAAGTTTGTTTTAGATATCGAAAAATAAATAAATTACATTATTTTCAACAACTGCCAGTATTTCCACAATCGTTCACTCGGTATCAACCGGCATTAGAATCACAATCGTTTTAAGAATCTCGCGACAAATTTACTGTTCAAAAACAGCTGGTACCCCCTTGGAGCAGTCGTTTGGGGCTTCTCATTCCCTCCGAGCAGTCGCTTTAAACATCTTGCCACCAAATATCACATACTATTTTTTTTCTTTTCAATTTTAAATTATTTAATATCGTTCTAAGGATTGACCGACGGCCTAGGTTGAATGCAAGTGATTGCTTTATTAAAGTTTCAAAACTTATGAGTCTACGAAAACGTTTCCGTTGTTCAAGCGAAGATATTTTTTTATTCACTTTGACGAGTGTATCGGCCTAGTCAATCTGCAGATTGACTTATTTCCGTGCTTTGACGGTAACATATATACTATCTCTAATACTTGACGTTTTAAATGTCAAAGAATATGTAATTAACTTTAAAATTAGCATACTTCTGTGACCCATTACCATTTGAGTTTTTACTTTTACGGGGAAAATAATTTTTAAGAATATTCATTTTTAATTAACCAAAAATATGTTTTAAGATTTTTTTTTTAGAAAACTAATGTACAATTTTTTTAAAAACTTTAGAGTACGAGTGATAACGTTTAAGTTAAAAAAATTGTATTTATGTGACATTGAAAATTTTATTTTTCGACGCGTCGACAATTATGAATTAATTTTCAGTTTTACGAATAAAATTCATTTACTATTCAACCTCCTATTTCAAGGTATTAATTTTAAATATTCCTTGAATGAAAAATTCTCATTCAAATAAAAATCTTTTATCTATATAATAGCAGAGACTTTGAAGTAGTCCGACTTCTATTATTACAATTTCTATACACCTTTAGGATTTATGTGGGAGAGAGTTTTCTGTGATTTTTAGGTATCATTCGTGTCGTGCGAAATATCGTACCACCTGTAAGCTTAAGCACTATGCAACATAGAAATAGACTTGTTTTTATATATATTCAACTACATTCGGTAAAACAAGCACACTTCCAGTAAATAAAAGTATGTTAGCTTCCCTCCATTCATTTAAGAAAAATAACATCAAACCAACAGAAAAATTCGTATACTTTGCTAATTAAACTAACTACACTTTTAACCTGGGAAAGGTAGCGGTAGCCCTTCGTCAATTCGACGACGACTTAGTGTTCGCCTAACGACAAACAACTACTTTTTCCAGGTTGAAAAAAATATTTTTTTAAAGACTATTTCATGTACCAATTTTATTAAAATAAAAATACCCTTTTTTAATGACCTCTATATACGAATGTTGAAGTAATTTTAGGGACCTAATATACCGGATTTAAATTCCTAGGGTATCAAAAAACAAAGAAAGGAATCGAAAATCTTCTAATAAAGCTTGTCCCCTCTATAAAGAAAATTAATATAAACAAACTGAAATTTTTTTATACTTTGCTAATGAAACTAACTACACTTTTAACCTGGGAAAGGTAGCGGTAGAGCCCTTCGTCAATTCGACGACGACTTAGTGTTCACAACGACAAACAGCTACTTTTTCGGGGTTGAAAATTAAAAAAAAAAACTATTTCATGTACCAATTTTATTAAAATAAAAATACCTTTTTTTAATGACCTCTATACACGAATGTTGAAGTAATTTTAGGGACCTAATATACCGGATTTAAATACCTAGGGTATCAAATAACAAAGAAAGGAATCGAAAATCTTCTGATAAATCTTGTCCCCTCTATAACATCCAGCAGTTCAACTACATAGGTCAACGTTGTGACTAACCTTTCTTCCTTGTGGAGCGGAGACAATCCAAATAGCTTTAGACATGCATTACCTAAATGGCTCTATAACAACTACCTAGCTATTTAAGCTTAGGCGGCGTACACCTTCAAAGGTATTTAACACGCGATGAACTCTAGTGCGAAATATATTAGAACTTATCTTTTTGCTGCTGTCTGGCATTAAAAAAAAGGACAGAACAATTGTGTGCCTACCTAAACAACATGCTTGGCGCTTTTGGCTGCCGTCGTCTTGACACCATTTGAGAATTAAAAGTAATTTAAAGGGTTGGTAAATACACCTTTGGGGATTTACGTCTTCGTGCACTAAATAAAGGGTCATAGGGCTTAAAGAAGGAAAAATCTCGGGATTTTGGCGATTTTGTAAGAATTACGTTATTATTTTTGCTCTCTCTTGTAAATGAAAAAGTGTGCAATTCAACGTAAAGTCTCGCCGTTTTATAAAAAGTCTTCAAAAGGTTCATTGGCATTGACTTCCGCAAAAATAGGTTTTTAAATTTTAAGGTAAATATATAACTCTGAGGAAAGGGTGGTTGCGTGAAATTGTATGTTTTACTAGAGTAATCTGTTGGATTTTTAAATAAAGTTTTAACAAGGGTTCATTGTGCTTTAATCTGTTAAGACCTATCCTTATGTCTTGGTAAACAATTTGATGGTTGCTGTAAAATGACGGGGAGCATTTTTGTCGTGTGTCTAATTTTTTACATAAATATTATACTATGTGCATTTGACTAATAATGCGACTAGGTTAACATATAGATTAAGGTGAGGGAATTTGGGTCCTAAAACTCTATTTTTGAAGTTCAAAGTCTAAATTCTTTCAGGAATAAAATTGTAAAAATATAACTGTTTTGCAAAAATGTTCATTTATTTATTGGAAACATAATCGTATATTTTTATTTAATTTTGAGGTTTATAAATATTTTTAATAATTATTGTTCTAAGGTAACTTACTACGATTCATAGATGGGGTAATTTGAGTCACCAGTAGAAATTATGGAATTGTTAGTATAAAAGCCCCTCATTAGAATAAACTTTTAAGTCAAATTAGTAACTTGAATAAAATAGAATTAATAACAACCTTCAATTTTTAAAAACTTGGTATATTTGATTATTAACGGAGTATTTTTGTAATAGTTTTTTCTAAAAGCAAGTTACAATACGCCATTTTGAAAAAAATATCGCTTTTTTTATTATTCAATATATTTGTAAACGGACATTTGCTATTATAATTTGATTTATTTTGAATCAAAAAATCTATGTTGTATTTACGTTATATTTCATTTGTTCCGTAGAGGATTTTTATATTTCATTTTAAAATATTCTGTTAAAACATTCTGTTTCACTTGTAATAAAACAAGCAAAGGCGTCCATTTTTTTATCGAAATATATTCTTTTGTTGACACCTTATTCTAAAAAAGGGTATTTAATATCATTATATTAACATATAAACAGTATTAAATATAGGGCAGTTATTTCTTGTCATCTATAAGCTTCAAAATTCATATTTTGTAGAATAATTGCATTTCTGCCGAAGATCGTTACATTTTTACGAATTTTCTATTCTTAAACATTAATAATTCGAAAACCCACTTTGCAAAACATTAAAAAAAAGCTAAATTAATTAGAAAATTTTGTAATTTTTTCATTGGAATGTATTAAATGCATTTTTCAAGTTTTGTCTTTTTTATACGAAACCCCATAAATATTGCGAAATAATTCTACTTTTCTAGTTCTTATATAGAAGTTTTCATGCATCAAACTATCGCAAACAAAACGTCTGTTGGAATTGAATTAAATCACCCAGAAATGTAATTTTTTGCTAAAATGACCGAAAAGATTTTCCATTAACCTAATAATTTTTTAAAAAAAAGAACGAGATCAAAGCACAAGTTTGACTATGTGTAAATGTGTAATTTAATAAATTTTTTTAATTACCCTATGACCCAAATTCTCCACCATATCCTATTAATTTCATTCCTTTATCCTATAACAGATCACAAATTATTTTTGCGTATGCTGCTTCCAATTCTAGTGTCTTTTACTATATATCATTCACAAAATAGTTGCTATTGCAATAATATGTTGTTAGTATTACACATATAAGGTGTTGCATTTTATATTCATTGGTAGAACAATACATTAATTAAGTCTATGATATTAGTTATGCTGTTGCATTAATTAAGTCTATGATATTTATGTTATATTTCTGCAAAGATTATTCTGTCAGTTCGTTTGTATAGTAGTTGCTTCCTATTAGGACAAAGCAATTTTACATCTGTTGAGTTTTCAAATTGGACTATATTTAACGAATGGATATCTTAGTCATATTTTTTGCTTACACTACAGTTTTTTTTTTATTTAAAACTTATCAGGAATGATATTTGATTTATTATTTGGTATTGCTTCTGTATTTCCTTCAACGCGCAAAAGAATTCTATAAAAATTAATAAAAGTCTAAATGTTAGTTTAAACTTAATGAGTTAATGAGTTAGACTTAATAGTCTTAATGTTAGTTTTGTTGATTGTAATATTTGATTATGAGCGCCCTCCAGCAACCGTGTTCATAAATAATCGATGGCAGCAGTATTAAAATAGCAAATTTAGTTTTGGAAATGAATAAAAATAAATTGAAGATATTTTTTCTCACGATAAAACGTGTTGTTAGGTAGTCTAAAGTAGTCATTTATGCAAAAAACTGTACACTTAAACCATAACCAAATTCACCTTTATATCTGTTAATAGAAATCACGGAAGGATTCAACTGTACTACTTTGGGTTAAAAATTATCTGTCGATATAATTTTAGACTTTTATTAATTTTTTATAGAATTCTTTTGCGCGTTGAAGGAAATACAGAAGCAATACCAAATAATAAATCAAATATCATTCCTGATAAGTTTTAAATAAAAAAAAACTGTAGTGTAAGCAAAAAATATGACTAAGATATCCATTCGTTAAATATAGTTCAATTTCAAAACTCAACAGATGTAAAATTGCTTTGTCCTAATAGGAAGCAACTACTATACAAACGAACTGACAGAATAATCTTTGCAGAAATATAACATAAATATCATGATTATTTAAAATATATATTTTATACATCGCGTGTAACATAACTGCCACAAGTAGCCCAGTCAAATAAGGAATATTTGATGGAAAAAATGTTGCCGTTTTGAAACGCGGCAGATATGTTCATTAAAAGGTACTAAAAGTCCCGCCTCTAACCGTGTGAGCTCGAGCCGCCATCTTGGAAAAATGGTGTCGAAAATTAGTTTTTCATGAATAGTTCACTTAATATGCATTTAGAACAAAACTTTCAATAACAAAATTGATCCTGACAAAATTTTCTATGAAAATGTCTTACAGAATTCTTTTTGGGGCTTACCGTTCTGGCAATAGAATTGAATGATCATATAAGCGCGGTCCACAGTCCTGCGTAAATGTAAAACGCAAATAAAATGAAATTCTAGGTCTTTATTATTTGTTCTAAAACGTTATTGGCTTCGGTTGATGGTAGAAAAAAGTTTTTAAATGTTTACATATTAAAATAAGTTTATTTATTTTATTATTAAGCTTAATAAAAAGACTTATGTTCTATGAAACATATCGCCATACAAACAACGCTTGAACTAAAATAGCTAACTAGCAGCGCTAAAATTGTTTAGTGTCATATACTATTGAAAAAATAACCAGTAACATTTTGTATTAAAAGCGAAATTAAAATGCAATGTAAAGCAAATGGAATTCTATTTTTCTTGCATGTTGCTGTAACGCAGGAATGTAGGCCGCGCTGAAATCGTTCTAGTGACTGAATGGTAAATCCCAGTAGGTAAACGTTGAAGACATTTTTATAGAAAAATCTGTCGAGATCAATTTTATAATTGAAAGTTTTGCTTTAAATGCATATTAAATGAACTAATTATGAAAAACCATTTCGGGTGCCATTTTTCCAAGATGGCGGGTGGAGCTCCAGGTGGTAGAAGCGGAGACGTATAGTATGTTTAATAATACACTTACTTCAATTCACATATCTGCCTAGTTTCAAGACAATTTTTCCCCTCAAACGTCAAATTGTGTTCTAATTTGATTGAATTGGATTGTAGATTCAAAAGTTCATTACAACCAAAATAGTGCATAAATTAAAATTTTAAAATTATATGCTCGAATGAGAAAGATTTCCACCGCCATTTTCAAAATGCTTTGATTTTCGGTATATGCACACAAAAATCAATGTCCCTATCAATATTATAAAATCTAACAGTCCTGATAATCCAATTGGTTTGGTTAATTAACGTCGCACTAGAGCTGCACAGTGGGCTATTGGCGACTGTTCTGGGTTTATCTCGAAGGAAAGACCTGGGAACACATACACATTCATACACGCACCTCGTTATTTTAGAACCATGGTCAGATGACGAGGAAACACCTAAACTGGCACCCAACTCCTTCAATAGACGTCGGGACTTTGGACCCCGATCAGATTTATCGTGCGCTAGTCCCGTATACACGCCGATAATTTTTGTGGATGTTCTGAACGACTTTTCTAGTACTTTGTAGCGAAGCTGGCAACCCTCCGATCACAAGATCACTACTTTTTACTTTTCTTTATAAAGTCCATCGCCTGGCATCGAACCACGAATCTTATCGTACCATCCGGAACACCTTGATCAGGTATAGACACGACCCAACCTTCAGCCGTACAGGTGATTAGCGTTCCCCCGAATCTCCCTTTCTCGGAAGCGGGAAATGCTATGATTGAAAACAATGACACGAGCACTTCCTATTTTGCGACCCCTCCAAACCGTCGCGTGCAGAGCTCGCGTAACACCTGTTACAACCTGCCCTGGGCGACACTCAGCCTTCGTTATTATATAAGCTTCTTCTTTTAACCCCTTTGACAGCCGGTACTCGATACTGGCATTAAAGAGCGCCCATTACCTCTCTTAATTTATAATTGAGCTGTTTGTTTTTTGCCAGTTCCTTTGTTTCACGGGGCTCCTTTCTTTGAGCGGACTGGGTTTTCTATTAAGTGACGGATTTTCTTGCTTCGCTTGCAATGGCTGCGATAGAAAAAAAAAGGATTGGAGGACTGGTGAAAAAGGGGTGGGATGGGAATGGGTGAACTTTTAACGAGATCTGTAATTGCTTTTTCGTTCTGCAAATGATTAGGTTTTGGTATTCTTTGTGGCTTTCCTAAATGACCACTTTCGGTGCGTCAACCTTTGAAAGTGTTTTTTGGTGGGTTTTTTTACTAAGTGAGGGTTTTGAAATATTTCTCTGGGTGTTTTTCCTTTATACATGTGTTTTTCCTTTATACATGTGTTTTTCCTTTATACATGTGTTTTTCCTTTATACATGTGTTTTTCCTTTATACATGTGTTTTTCCTTTATACATGTGTTTTTCCTTTATACATGTGTTTTTCCTTTATACATGTGTTTTTCCTTTATACATGTGTTTTTCCTTTATACATGTGTTTTTCCTTTATACATGTGTTTTTCCTTTATACATGTGTTTTTCCTTTATACATGTGTTTTTCCTTTATACATGTGTTTTTCCTTTATACGTGTGTTTTTCCTTTATACGTGTGTTTTTCCTTTATACGTGTGTTTTTCCTTTATACGTGTGTTTTTCCTTTATACATGTGTTTTTCCTTTATACATGTGTTTTTCCTTTATACATGTGTTTTTCCTTTATACATGTGTTTTTCCTTTATACATGTGTTTTTCCTTTATACATGTGTTTTTCCTTTATACATGTGTTTTTCCTTTATACATGTGTTTTTCCTTTATACATGTGTTTTTCTGGAGTAATAGGAAACTTTGAAAGTTTTGTAGAATTTAAATATAACGTTATTTTAGACTACTATTATTAAATCCTTTTTATTGCTATTTTATGTATTTAAAAACATAATGCATCTGAGATGTCATACTAGAAATAATTTTTATAAAAAATTGTTAGAAAAAAACCCAATGTTTTTGCTTTTTTTCGTTTTTTTGCAGTTTATACTCATTATAACATATTAAAAGTCATAGGCATAAACTTTTATTGTTCTTAGGACAATTTTAAAACAATTAACGTAAATATAAACTATAAAAGTTCTGTCATACTATTACTAAAATGTGCTGTGGTGTAATTATTTTAAAACTTTGTTTTAGTTAAACTATATAAATATTGAATTTTTGTTTGTACATTCATTTTATTTAATTGTACCGTGTAATTTATATTAATTGTTATGTGTGTAAGTACGACTCGTTTTCCTTTACCACAATAAACCTTACGACAAATTCCTTATTGCCGTCGAAAATATCCTTTTAAATGCTTATATTATTGAGGATTTGAACTAGAAAACATCATACTTTATAGCACGAAACAATTTTAATAAAGGTGAATCTGAATATAAAGTAGACCCTCCTTAAAACTATCTCTCGATATAACGACCTCTTCCTTTTAACGACCGTCACTTAGTCCTAATTGATTTAATAGTCTTTATCGCTATATTAGTAACATTCGTCAAAATAACGGGTACTTGCATTGGAATAACATTTAGTGTCGAGAAGATGTTGTACTAAATCAATAAGTTTTTTACTCATTACAACGACATTTTGCTACCGCTCATATTGATCTCAGAAGGGGTCCATAACGAATTCTCGTGAGGATCCATAACGACCCTTCATATTGGGTTACTTCTCGTCAGGCACCGACTTACAAGTTTAGGGCCCAGTCAAAAACACATTTGGGGGTCCAACGTATCTTAAAATAAAACTGCTAAATTTATGTATAATCACATAATGCAAAATAACGTATAATCAATCAGTTTTAATGAAACTGTAAGTACTGTAAAAAACTTATATATTTAAAATTACTAATTTTTTTTCTTCTAAGTATTTGAATTAACGTTAATGGTGCAGTTTTTTCATAGGTTTCTCATTCTGTACTTTCTCCCCTTTTAGATTTTATTTTAGTTGAGGCAGATGGGTATATTCTACTTATTTTTTATCAAATCCGTAATGTCAGAAAATTTGGAAAAGGAAAAATGTAATCGACAAATCTACATGCTATTAGTCTTGGTCATGAATTGAATTTTGCAAGTGATCCTTCCAAAGGACATTCTTTTGAAGAACGCGATTCGAAAGATAACATGTATAATGGACGTGTAGGAAACATGAAAGTGATTTGATTGGATAAAATAGAAGTTTTGCAAAAGTTTTTAAAAATACCAATTGATTTTTAAAAAAAATCATTAGTTAGTACATTTATTTTTAACTTTTTTTTTATAGCTTTATAGGCATTTTGGGGGCCCTTCTGGGCAAGTGCTCCTAATGCCCTGCCGTAAATCAGTCTCTGCTTCTCGTTACAACGGCATTTAGCTATAACGACCACTCATATTGATCTTGTGAGGAGTTCATAATAAATTCCCGTGAGGATCTATAACTACCACTAGTATAGATCTCGTGAGAGGTCCATAACGAGTTCTCGTGAGGATTCAATACTACCACTCGTCTCGTAAGTGGTCGTATATCGATGGTCTACTATAATATAAAAACTCATTGATATTCTGTTTTAGAAACTTCCCTCAACAACCTTTTAAAGGTTTGTAATTACATCCTCCATCACGCCACGGTTCAAGGTAGCCGATCAAAAGATAATTTATCACTTATCCGATATCACCACCCATTTCTTTTTCGATTCGAATCAACTATCTAGTGAAAGTGCATCGATCTATTGGCTTCTAATCGATCGATTCAGCGGATAAATCATGGCACATAGAAGCACCTGCAGGCTGCAAGACAACAAAGCCCAGAGAGGGAAGTGGGTTCGGCATTCCTCAGCAGTCTACAAACACATTCACAGCTACAGAAAGGACACTTGCCATTGTGCCCAAGTCCGGGGATTGTGAATGCGTCGGCCGACCCCCACCTTCAATGAAAAAAGGCAGGTAGGAGGGGAAACAACACCCCGCTCTTTTCATTGTTAAGCCCTCCAAAGAAAGGATTCTACCTGTTCCGACCGAAACGCTGCTCCAGAAGTTACCTGAACTGAACTAGAGGGGGCGTATGTAGATACCAACTGAAAGGGAGTTAGCATTGCATCAGTATAAGTTAACACTATTCCAAGAAACAAAAGTACACGTTTTTTATTTTTATTTTTAAAAAAAAAAATCCTATGGCCGATATACATTGAGAATTATTTAAAGACAGAAATTATTCGTAGAAACGCGTCGAACGTTTACAATCGAAATGTTTTTTTTTTTATCGAGAAGCATTATGGCTTTCCTTCCAAGGTCACAGCAGTCGGATAGTTGAGGACCGTGCATGCAAAACTAAACATGTCAAAAAACATAAAAAATTAGATAAGGATGACCTCTATCCGTTTTTGAAATTTTTAAAAACATTTCCAAAAATACCCTTTAATTTTAAAACTTGATATTCGGCCGCTCCATAGAAAGGCATGCATCTACCAAACGTTTTTGTGGTTTTCTGCGCTTTGTGATCGGACTGACATGTTTGATTTTGCTTAACTGCTGCTCAATTGTTTTCTTAATAAGAATAACCTCCAACAACTGATTGAGAGTAAAACCTCAACCGTGTATAGGAGTCCTTAGTGTCAATGACAAAATTAAAAAAAAATAACCAGCAAAAATATCCTAATACAATTCTGATTATAAAATTATCAATCTCTTGCAATCCAATAACCTGTGCCCTTCTCCATACAGCTATGTGCCTATTCAACTGAAGGGTCCATTACAAATTCAATGACTTGTCCTATTCAATTATCATTTGTTTTCTCCAAGTTCCTTTTGTCAATGATTGAGATATAAATAAAAATCTAATTTAACTATTAGCCTTTTTGTGATATATTCCTTTAGTAAATTATTGTTTTCTCATTTATATATCGTAAAAAAGTTTCACTAAAGTTATATAACCAGATGTCCCAGGTTTCCGAGGTCAATTCGGATTAATTGATTACGCTGTATTTAACATCTCAAAAATATTTCCAAGCAAATCCCTTTTAACTGAGAACTTCGTATACAATTTTCAGATTATAAACGCTATTAAATCCCGCTAATCCATACTATTGTACCGCGCAAAAAATTAGAAATGAAAGATCAGGAAAAAAATTATGAGGATGCACTTTTCTAAAATTTGAGATCCCAAAGTCGGTAATAGCTACAAGACTGAAATTTCATTAAACCAAGTTGCAAAACCTGTAAGAATAGTGATAGTCCCGTTAAAAGATCAAAATAATTCTGCTTATTTCTAAACCATGAAACCGTTCTTTGTTTTCTGTACAATTACTTTGGATGGTCCGTTCTTCCCTTGAACCCTTAAAATGTCCTCTTGCATTAAGAGAAGAAAGAACATTTATTTATCGTCCCATGAACAATACATAACAACAAATCAGCTGTCTATACAAATCAGCTGCCAATTTTTTAATTATCTAGTTACAGTACTGACAGGACGGTATGTTAATCTTTTTTACTAATTATTTATTCTTAACCGTCGCAGTAACACGTTGTTTTGGGTCTTTTTTTATAAATATAATACATACATAAAATTAAACATGTGCACTTTTATTCGAATACAGTGGTATTGAGTTCACGACTGGTCGCCTTCAAATTATAGTTCCATTACGGTTTCCCATGTTATGATAACTTACATTTCCCTCTAAATTCCAAAATTACACACAAAAGATTTAATAAGATTTTCATAAATGTATGCAATCCATTTCTAAAAATTCATGTTTTTTTTTTTTACAAATACGATTTTTTTTTTGATTGACCATAGACAAGGCAAAAAGGTAGCACTTACACTAAAAAAAGTGCTTAAAAATGAGTATATGAATGTACTCGGTTTTTTAATACAATTGCAACGTAAAGGAGCGATGACGTACTCAAATTTAAGTAATCGTACTTTTGCAAAAATGAGCTGTGTGATTAAATGCTGCTAATCTCAGCTTCTGTTCAGGCCATCTTAACAAAGCGACCTTACAAACTTAAAATATTTGTTCAGAAGATGGTTTTCCACATTATTTTATATCGATTGCTTACATGGAAACTGAGTTATTACAATTCAATTATCTGACTTCCCATTTTTTTGGCAGACCTTTTTAACTTTACTTCTGTTTATAACTTCTTCACGGCTATAGACAGCAAGGCTACAGACAGCGGTGCCTGCAGTTGTAGGTTCGATTCCAGATAATTCTTGGTTGTAATTGTCGATATTTATTTAAAGTGATTTATGAAGGCGGCCTATGCATCTGCTTTTTTTATTCATTTTTACCCATTGTACTCGTTTTTAAGTACATGTCTTTTTCAAAATTGAATCTTATGCATTCGGAGCCATAAAAAGCATCGAATGCATTTAAAAATGAGTACATTTTACTTATTTCTAAATACCTATTTTTAACAGTGTAGACTTAGGCCCACCCATCTCCATTTTTGCACGGCCCCTCTGCGTCTATTTTTCGGGGGGAAGTGTTTAAAAAAAAAATCCCAAATAAATAAGCATCGATGCAGCACGGCCTACCCCCCCCCCCCCCCCCTTTCTATGGGCTACTGACACAGGGGCATTCTTCCCTCGGAATGTAGCCATCCCCTATTCTCATGTGGGACAAGTGACCACGGCACACTGTAGCAGGTGGAACCTTGAGAAGAAAGATTCTGGAGAGGCCTGCTTTGTAGCACCGCTGGACCCCGACACCACTTCCTTCCACTTCTGCGTCTGGTGGTCGTCCACTGAGAGTGCGGGCAGTGGATTAAACGTGGGAAGGATTGAAAGGGAAGGTTTTTGATTTTTAGAGTAACGCACGAAATTTTGAAACATATAAAAAAATTAGTGTCCAATATTTTGTGATTTTTGTATTGTTCTGTACGCTTATTTCAAATAAAGGGGTGAGAAGCTAAGGGGTACAAGTCAGACACACTGAACTCTAACTGTAACTGCTGGAAGGCTCAAACCTTGTTTCTTCTACGGGCGAGTTGAAACCAATTGAAAGCTGCCATACGGTGCCCCAACATTTTTTTAAAAATGATTTAGTGGTGTTTTTTATTACCGAAGCATTGTAGAAGTATTAAATGTATATAAATATTATATTTTCTTCTTATAGAATTAATTTTTATATTGCCAAACAGATAGTTTTTGCTCTTGCTTTTTAACTACTTCTACTTTGACTTGCAAATGACTTCCTATTTTAATAGCAGATTACATTTTAAATGGGTTTAAAAATAAAATTAAAAAAACTTAGCCAAAGGTAATATATGTCGGCGTATTTTAACATGAAAAATATACGAAATATTGCGGTATCAAGAAAAGTGGGGCACATCATGGCGGCCTCTATATTGGCTTCAAGTCAACAAAATGTCTTGCCCTAACCAGAAGTTACAGTTAGAGATCAGTGGTCAGACATTGAAGCAAGGGAAATGAATGGTGCTCTCAAATAGACAATGGAACATCAAATCGAGTCTTTTCCATACACTAAAATCCTTGACCTTGAATGGCCTTACGGAAATATATTATAAATAATATAACAAAATTTATTGATAAGTAATGAGTATTTCTAATATTCTGTATTTTTTGATTTTTTTTCCCCGATGTTCGAACAAGTTTAACATAAGTGGCAACTATTGTTTACTTAACAATTTGTAACTATCACTTAACAATTTGTAACTATCACTTAACAATTAGTATTGTTCACACAATGGTACTTAAGAATTTTCCATAAAAAAAGAAAAGTTTGATTCATGCCTTCACATCTAATCAATCATTGCATTTCCATGAAAGAGAAAAGTTTGATTTAGGCTTTCACACTAAAGATGTGTTTGGAATGTAATCAATCGAGTCTGAAATAATAAATGTACTTGGTTTCAAATTTTATGGGGGTATGGAACTCAAAAACTTCAAAAATGTCCTCACAAAAAAAATATCGCTTTTAAAACAAATTCAATTTATTTTTAATCTAACGACACAAAATTATATTTCTATCTAAAATACAACTAAATATTTTTTGCGAATCAAAAATTCTCTGGTATAAGATTGCCAAAATGTGTAACTTTATATTCTTTAATTTTCAATAGTGATGTTTGTTGTTTTATAAAGTTTAAGTTGATATTATATCGGCCTTCCTAATAAATATAATAGTTATCGTTAGTGAAAATCACATTCAAATTGAATCAAATAAAACTTATATTTTAACAGTGTACGGTTAAATACTAGAAACTAAATTAATTCGACTTAAAAATAGGAGGCTAACGATTCAATCGATATTTATTTTTTTAATCTATATGATTTTTTAATTTAATTTCATAATAAAAAAAATTAACATAAGATATATTCCTTATCTTTTTAAAATCTTATATATATTATTTCTGTATTAAAAATCCCTTTTACAGCCCTTGTACTCAATGGATCTTAACACATGAGGTATCAAAAGAAAGATAATTTTTAGAAGCGGGGGAATAGCGATAATTATCGCACAGGTATGCCAGTAAGAGATATTTCTATTTTTTTTTGTCCCTAAATAGTTTTAAAATTTATACAATATTTAATACGAATTGCACAGAAATGTTTGGTTGGACGAAGATGTCTTCAAAATACATAAATTATTTATTGCTTATAGTTTTTTGAAACAATTCCAAATGTGTTCAACGTATTTGGTTATAAACTTGACAGATTTTCTTTTCAAGTTTTAAAGCACACAGTATTTGTCAGGAACCTGCCAGAAATAATAATAACACCTTTAAATTTAACAAATTTGCAAAAAAAAACTTTGAAAGATTAAATTATAGTTTTCCCCCCATGAGATTGACTGTTTAAAAAATATAATTAATATTTTAATTTGATATTTTATTGGACAATATAATATTACTTCTTTTTAAAACAGTAATTACTTAAAATATAAGTATTTAAAAAAAATTGTCAATTGCCATTGTTTGATTGTAACACACTTAGCTTTAATAAAACATAATTTGTCCAAACTACTACGCCTACAAGTCGCTTAGCTTTAGTAGCAATTAAAGTATAGAAAAATAAATTATATATGTGAAGGTAGGGAATAGCCCAACGATTTGGGACCACCCTGTTAGTTACATACCATGACCGCTATTTTTACTCCGTTCTTTTTTTTAATTTCCTTATGTTTTTATAACATTGTCCCTGAATATTTAAACTTTGTTTTAACACTTTATCACCATTTGGATGCATTATTTAAACTAAAAAATCTGGTAATATTTCTGTAATAAAGATGTAAGGAATGATACATGCTTTTGAAGGCAACCCGCCAAAGAAACAATTAAGTGAAAACTGAAACTGGTTAAATAAATATCAAAATGAAAAATCATTTCCATATTTTGTAACTAAATTAAAGCATTGTGCTGGTATATCCCCACCACCCGTTCCGTTTTATTTCGTAACTAGTTTTTGCAGAGAATGTGAATAACCTTTTAAAATAATTAATATTGCGAAAATAGTTCTTTTCAATGCCTATTTTTTTATTATGTTGACTATTGAATAAAAGTTTTTTACGCTCCTTTTGAATAAAGGGTTGCGGCAATGAAACATAGAAAAAGTAAGCGTTTGATTTTGAAATTTGTACACTGTCAAAAATAGGTATTACAAAATAATAAAATGTAATCATTTCTTATCTTACTTATGCTCAGAGTACAATGGGTAAAAATGAATTAAAAAGAGCAGATGCTTGTCCAGATAAGCTGCCTTTATAAATCACTTTCAATGTATATCGACAATTACAACTTTCCGGGAATCGAATCCAGACCTTCAGGCACCGCTGTCTAGTGCTTTATCCGTTAAGATACCAGGGCGACGTGAAGATGTTATAAACAGAAGTAATGTTAAAAAGGTGTGCCAAAATAATGGGAAGTAAGATAATTGAATTGTAATAACTCAGTTTCCATTTAAGCAAACGACATCAAATAATGTGGAAAATCATCTTCTGTACAACTATTTTAAGTTTGTCAGGTCGCTTTGTTAAGATGGCTTGAACAGAAGCTGAGGTTAGCTTTATTAAATCACACTGCTTACTTTTGCGGAAGTATGATTACTTAAATTTGAGTAAGCCATCGCTATTTAGGATGCAATTGTACTCAAAGAAAAATGAGTACGTTCATGTAATTAATTTTATGCAACTTTTTTTTTACAGTGTAGCTATGAAATGAATTTTATATAACGAATGTGTGTTTAAAACTTAAAATTATACATAGTTGTTTTGTTTTTTTACCACGAAGTAAATATTAGTAATTCTGGGAACAATATAGACCTCGCGTTCAAAAAGAAATGAACTTTATATGAAAAGGGAACCACTAAAACGGCCACTATCTTGAAACGGAATCAAATAATGAAACGAACATTATCTTGAAACGAAATCGAAATAATAAATTTAAAATTAAAAAAAAAACATACGGTGTTTTTAATGACTTTAAGGAACATTATTGCCAACTTTGAAGAAAATCGAACACCGCTCTTGGTCAAGACTGTTGCGTAACAAACAAAATTTACAGACAGGATGTGAAATGTATGTTCTTTTTAAAGAACAGCTGTTACCTGTTCCTGTTCTTTTTAAAAGAACTGTTCTTTAACCTGTTCTTTTCAGAAAACTGTTCTTTCTTTTAGAAATTTTTTGTATGGTATTTTTAACCCTTTACACTCCAAGAACACTCTGCGTTTCCCGTTCTTTCTACGGAACAGTTATTCGTCCTTATGTTCTTTTCCCTAGAATTTGTTATGCTTATAGAGAAAAGAAACATAATCTGTTTTGGATCTGCAAAAGAACAAGTTGAAAAAAAGATCGATGTTTTTTAAACACAAGATCATGCTGTTCTCGTTTATTTTAAAGAACAGGGAACCAAAAGAACGGGCGTTTTGTTGTCACCTGAGCGGCGCCAACGGGAAGTGCAAAGGGTTAAACTTAAAACCACAAAAATTAACAAATGCCGATTAATTTTATTTTGTATAGTAAATAATTAAAAACTAACAAAGGATCTATAGTTTTCAAAATAAGAAAACTATTAATAATTAGTTCAAATACATATCGACATTTCAGAAAATAATTCATTAGAAAAATTTTACTGGAAAAACTGATTTTGACAGTAAAAACAGGAAACTGTCAAATGAAGAATTCTAAAGTTATGTTTCAAAATCAGATGTAATAGTGATAAAAGTTTTAATATAGCAAATTCCTAGCTTCAACTTTAACACATAATTCTAATAATTTAAAACGGTAAATACATACAAATCGTAAAGAAAAGTATAAGTTACTAGAAGAGATCTCAATAGGACGCAAGCATTTTTCATGTATTTACATGCTAATATAATACATTTGATTCCTAAAACAATAATCATTGCAAAATTGTAATAATGTCCTTGCAAAATTGAAATGAAATAAAGGTCAAATTAAAATCATATTTTATTGACCATTCATTTGTTAAGATTTCAAAAATGAAATCCGAAAAGAAGACTCATTTCAAGAAACTTCTGAGTTTCTTTAATGTTCACGATATGATACTAGTTACAGCAATAAAATGTTGCTTTCAAGAACGGTAAATAACATAATACACTAATATTTCTATACAACATTAAAGTACAAATATACGAAACAACAGAAAATACTTTACTGTTCCACCCAAATATCCGACCATTAATATATGCATTTTTTACAAGAACGATTACACTTATAAGCGTACTAATATCGTTTTTAACCACAATTGACTAGGAAACGCCATACACATTATAATTGTTGTAAAATGTAATATACAATAATATATTTAATGCAGTACAAAAATATAATACAATAGAAAATGTATTTAATGTTGTGTGAACACTAAACATATCTATACTTATTTTTAGAAAAATATTGTATGTAAAGTTTTAATAACCGATTAAAGTTTTACCTGCATGTGCAATTAATTAATAAAACTCGTGCACATTTAGAAAATCTATGAAATGCACCATTATGAAAAAGATAATTTTAACCCAGTAATAAATATAAATTAAATTATTACATGAATAAAACTAATAAAAAAGAGGATTATGATATGAATAGTACCTAATTTATAAAATACAAAACATAGCACAATCACTCTAATTTTTTCTAACTTTATTTAAAAAATTAAAAATAATTTTCGAATTAAGAATAAGTTGCGCCCTTATTTATGTTTATAACTTAACTTTAATTCCCATTCTGGAAGTTTCGCGCATTGCATATAATTTAAATGGTACTAGACAATCAATAAGACAAAGAACCAAGACCGAAACCCTAAAAAAACCACCCACAAAAGTGTTATTTATGCAATCGCATCAACACCCTTCATCTCCGCCTCCCATTTTGTAATAGAAATCACCTCCTCCCCTTTCTGTTCCCAGTTAATCTTCTCATATATCCCGACATCTTTACGAAGATGTCAGTGAAAGTCTTTTGAAGTTCCGTAACGGAAAAAACAAAACGCCCACACGCATCTTTCTTTCCATCAAATTCTGATGACAGACATTTACCAGTGCGAGCGGATAAGTCTTTCTTCAGGTTTAAGAGAAAACTCTATCTTACATGGAGTGCGAATCGACAAGAGCGGGGTAAACAGGAACTATAGCCCTCTATGGCTTTCACTTTATCCCAGATAACAAATCCTAATACGAAATCCAGTGGCAAAAACTTATCACAAAGTGATATGGAAAGGGAAAAAATTACATTTTTACTATTTGACAACTGAAAGCATTTTTTGAAGAATATTTTTACAACATAAATTTTTTGGATGAAATTAGGTATGGCAGCAACCATACTTGCCATACAGGTTCCGGCGCAACTGTATACATCCCAAACTCTTTTGTAACTATTTGTAAAACTGATAAAACAAAAATGCTCCCAAAAGACTGAAAATGTCCACGGGAAAAGTTAATTAAAAAACACTAATAAAATTAAAGGATTATATTAAGTTAAAGTTTTGAAACGAGATATTTATAACTGCATGATCAAGAATCTAGTCTTTTATTATATACTTTCTTTTTATTATATACTTAACTGTGCTATAAATATTTCAAATCCTTAGTTTTTAACTTTTCAATTTTTGTGCATGTTAAAAATACAAATTACAACATAAAGGTATAAATAGAACATTTCTTCAGGATAGATGTTTTTTATTAACATATTATACAGAGGAGATATGTATATCTGCTAGAAACAGCTCAAACAATTAAAGCACAACGTTGTCCCAAAACTGAACACCCTGTTCATTTGAGGATCCTGTTCATTTAGGGACCATGTTCATTTAAGGACCCTGTTCATTTAAGGACCCTGTTCATTTAAAGAACACCCTGTTCATTTAAAGAACACCCTGTTCATTTAAAGAACACCCTTTTACTATTTTTACTGAACTATTTTTAGCAATCAATTATTTAAGTTTTTTAATGTTGATTTTCTTCGGTTGTCGCATTAAAATAGTCTTCGACGCATTTTATAACACATTTATTACATAGATTTCACAAACACAACTATTAAGCAACCCAATCAATCAATCGTCCCGTATAAGTATTAAATTAACTAAGTTTAAAATTCATTGCAGATATTGCAATAAAAGTGTTCAATCGATAATAATTATTGAGACCGGACAATAAACAGGAGTTTTATTAAATGTTAAAAGTACATTTTTGTTAAAAAATGAGTGTGACCTTCTAAAACCAAATTATTGTAAAACACCGAAAGCATTGTCTGTCACTTGAAGTGCTTAAAAAATATAAAACGTCCCTGTTTAGACGAGATGTTTAGGATTAGAGAGACATCAATTAATTAAAAAGTTAAGAAAGAATATATCCGAAAAGAACAGATCAGAAAAAATAACAGGATTTCTTAAAATTTAAGAAAGGGATGTTCCTGTTCTTTTCAAAGAACAGGTGAAAAAGAACATGGTGTTCTTTTTCTCGCATACATAGACAGTCAAGTTAATACATGACCTCGCTAACGCTCTGTCGACTTTCTTTTTACATTAAAACCTTTTGAAAGCGGGTGTTTGATTTTAATATTGGATTCTGGTCGAATTATCGGCCACCCGCCCTGTATAGGTTTTAACATGAATACCAAAAAGGCAAGAAAGTCTTGCATATATTTTAATTTATAAGCTGTGTCACCATATTTTATAATTATCTTCGTTTACATTCGCGTGTTCAGTACAATTAACAGAACGTGAAAAATACGTATAAGTGATCATAATATAATAAAATAAGGCTGATACCGGCCCAGTTTGTAAAACGTTAAGCCTACACGCTTAAATGTATACTGTCTATAGGATTTTTTTGCGAAAAAATATTAATTCTAATAATATTTCAGACAGTTTTGAAAATTTACTTAGCTACAAAAAATTACCTATTATTAAAGTAAAGTAAACATATAGTAAAATACGAATTTTTCAAATGCAAATGTAAAATCAATTCCACTTGAGGTCTATAATCAAGCAAACTCAAGACCAAACAAAGTGTGATATAAGTATACCCCCCAGGTAGGAGTGCAGACAGACCAAGGTCGGTCATTTTTAGTCGTCTGCCGAGAAGCAAAAGTTTAAGTAAATGGGATTCTATTATATTTTTATTTCAAAATTGTTTCAAGCAATTTCTCAATGAAAAAGGAATTGCATAAAGATAATTTTAAGTTTCCGTTGCATTTTAAAACGTCTCTTGTTCCATTTCCTGAATTTATTATAGAAACAAGTAGTTTGGCCCTGGGTTGACCTTCGAACGTATACATTAAAAAAAAATTTGAATGGACCCTATGGACTCAAAACCCGGGACTTATTGTTCCGAAGTAGTTCCGATCGTTACCGACTAAGCTACAAATGTCCGTTCTAGATCTTGAAAATATTTTTTTTAAGATGTATCTTTATGCAATATTTTTTAAAGGAACAGATGTAGTATAGGACATTTGGCGCGTGTTTTTTTTTTGGCGATGAAAAATTGCCTTTAAACATATATCCCGGAACGCACTAAAATGATTACGCAGCGCGATGACGTCATAGGGTTGCCAGATTGAAAGTTGCTATAAAACACGCCAAAAAAAACCTCGAGTGCCAAATGTCCAATACTACATCTGTACCTTTTAAAATTATTAAAATCATTTAAAAAAAAAATTGAATTTTACAAACTGAACCAAAGATGCATATCTTGATGAGGAATAGTATTTATATGAACCGTCTAGTTTCAAAACCAGATATATCCATTTTCATAAATTTTACAGGGGACGTAATTTTACCACGTACTTTTTAATAGTCATTACTTTACATACTTAGTCAAAGTTTGTTTTTTCTAAGAAATAACCTTTTTTTCGTAAATTATCTAATTATCCGAATATTTGTTTATCTAGATATTCCGGATAATAGCGTTTAAACCGTGAGTCGCAGAAAAAAGTATAAATAGCATTTTTGTATAAAATTACTCGGGGAATTTTGTAATTGAAATTTTTTTCTCTATAACAAATACCTAAAATGATAATTACAAAAAAAATATTTTGTCCGACATTTTTCCAAGATGGCAGCCAATGGTGGAATGGTCAGGGGTGCAAAATTAATATATCATACAGAATACTTTTTGAAAGCAATTAAAATTGTTTCCAGCTTCCCCTATACTAGTTCTACTATATCACAAAATAACAGCAAATGACAAAACAAAAAATGAGTACCTGAACCCACTCGTTTTTCCTTAAGTATAATTGCGACGAAAATGAGCGATGACGTATCAAATGCAAGTAACCGTACTTTCTCAAAATAAACAATAGGATTTAATATTGCTAATATCGGCTTCTGTTTAGCTGTTATCTTAATAACACCTGACAAACTTAAAATAGTTGTTCAGACTAGTATTTCAGGTTTTCCACATTATTTGATGTCGATTGCTTATATAGAAACTGAATTACTACAACTCAATTTTCTTACTTTCCATTCTTTTGGCACACCTTTTTGAACATTTCTTCTGCTTATAATTTCTTAATGTCGCCCTTGTAGTTTAACGGATAAGGCACTAAAATGCAATACTGAGGACCTGGATTCGATTCCCAGTAAAACTTGGTTGTAATCGTCGACATTTATTGAAAGTTGATATATGAAGGCAGCCTATATAGAAAAGCGTCTACTTACTTTTACTCATTTGTATGTCTTTTTCAAAATTATAAGTTATATATTCGGAGCCATTATAAGCATCGAATATACTCAAAAACTAGTACATTTTATCTATTTTCGAGTATATTTTTTTAACACTGTGCCGAGTCTTTTTTTTTTCTTCTAAAAACCCCATAATACGTTAACTATTATGGGGTATTATGGGATAACTATAGTTATCCCATTACATGAAAATAACCCAATGGAGCACTATGAAAAATCCCCATCCTTACCAACCCCAAAAAAACACATTCCTAAATCAACCACCCGATAAAAAAAACACCCCCTTAGATCCCCCCCTTATGAATTGATGAGTCCATATTAGACCCCCCTGACAATCTCCCCCCACCAATTCCGATAGAGTCCCGGCACGGCCGACCAATTGCTGCCCCCCAAAGGCCGCTCTTGTCCCGCCTTCGAACCGTGGATCCAGTCTCACGGATAGGCGCTGGGCTCTGCCTCCCAATTACGCCAGTTGACGCATTGGGTGAAGATATAGCAGTCGCCCGAGAATCTCTCTCCTTGCATGCCGCTTCCTCGACGCACGTGGTCGGCGTGACTAGTTGGGAATCTGCGCTCACATTTTCACTGATTATTTTTTTTGGTAAATTAACCAACCCCAAACGGATGATTTTTAGCCGATAAATTATACGGAATATTTTAATGGTGATTTCATTGATGAAGAATCACTCAAAAATAATCGATTGATTTTGTGAATTATATTAGCGTTTAAAGAATTGTATTATTTCACAGAACAATATCGTTATTTTTACTACAAGGAGCTATTAGTGTTTTGAACTTGATTGAATAATCATTTTTATTCTTGGAATCAAATAGTTCCTATAAACTATGAACTTGGTAATAGGGACTTATATAATTTGAGCCGAATTTTACTATTCGCCTTATCATGCCTAAGGCATTTCTTATCAAGAAGCACAGTCCTGGAAAGGATAATGGAGGAAAAGTCAAACAATTTGTGAATGATGAACTAAAATTTGAGAACCAGGCATCACCATCATCAGTTGAGGATAGCATGGATTTATCACGTAAAGGTAAGAGAAAAGTTTTGGTATTTTTTGCAAGAAACTTGTATTTCTGAGTATTTAAAATATATATTTATTTTTTACCCTAAATGTATTTTGTTTCTCTGTTGTTCATGTCCGGTTTCAAATTGAAAATTTGCTTAAACAAGTTTTGAATACAATTAAATTTTATATTTGTAAAGTATTTTGTTAGATCAATGGGAATATTTTTTTAAAGGTATAAAAACATTATTTTGTTCAAGTATTTTATGTTAAATTAGACAAATGTTGTTCATATGACTCTAATAGTATCTCAAATGTAGCTTTTTAATAAAATTTAAATGACTTTTTTTGTAAATGAAATTTTACTTAAAAATATTTTTTCACTATGTTTATTTATATACAAAAAAGTTAAATTTGTATTTCTGAGTATTTAAAAAATATATTTATTTTTTACCCTAAATGTATTTTGTTTCTCTGTTGTTCATGTCTGGTTTTAAATTGGAAATTTGCTTAAACAAGTTTTTAATATAATTAAATTTGATATTTGTGAAGTATTTTGTTAGATCAATTGAAATACCTTTTTAAAGGTATAAATAAAATTATTTTTTTTCAAGTTTTTTATGTTAAATTAGACAAGTGCTGTTTATTTGACTCTAAATAGTATCTCAAATGTAGTTTTTTTTAATAAAATTTAATGACATTTTTTGTAAATGAAATGTTACTTAAATATATTTTTTCACAATGTTTAATTATAAACAAAAGTGTTAAATTTTTAAAATGTGCAATAGATATATGATCAATAACAGCACCTTAAGGCAGAATTCTGAAATTTTGAGTATATTTAAATATGATCACTATTAAAATATACTTCTAATTTTAACACATTCAATTAAACTAATACTCTCTTTTTCCATATAATGACACTTATACCTGAATCCAATTATATTTTCATATATAATAAAACCATCCTACGTCTAAAGTTTGAACTTGGTTTTCAAGATTAGAATACTGCAAAAGGCTTGTGGATTATCGAGTATTAATGATAACATTAAGCGTAACACAGCCAATGAAACCTGTTTTTTAAAATAGGACGTCTGGTTGGTCTAGATGTAGCAGTAAAATTGAATGTAGAGCAATTACTATAGAAACAATTTATTTCTGTGTCTGAAATAAAAAGATTGACTTTTAGATATTTAATTGCATTTCACCAGTTTAATATGACCTACTCCAAATATAACAAAATTCGCTTTATACGTGTTTTTTGCAATTTCATTTGTAAAGTTAATTTTAAAATAAAACACATGGAAATTTCTCCAAGACACTTTATTGAAACCAAAAAATGGAAATTGTACAAATTCATTCTCTTGTATCTGCATATTTATATAGAAATAAAACTTAACTGTAAAGAACAATCAGAAATAAATTCAATTTTCTACTGTACGCATAAGAGATTTTTATCACTTTCAGCAAAGTATATAAACAGTAAACTCTATACTTTGCTGAAAGTAATTCTATGCAAAGTAAAGAATACTTAATATTCATACCGTTGAGATTAAATCAGTTTCTCTTTTATCTTGAAATTGAGTACTGGCTATCAAAAACCATTATATTTCAGTAAATAGTTTCCCACTTGTAAAAATTGCTATGATATCTTTACATTTATTCAGATTTGATATATAGTTGTGACACTTTTAAATTGTAGGGTCTATATGGTATTTTTTAAGTAAATTAATGATAAAAAAAACAGACACTGTTAAAAAAGATTGAAAAATAAATTTTGAGAGGATTTTGCTTTGATTTTTTTTTTAAAACAGTTTTTTCAGTGTTTAATTTTTTTTTACTTTGATTGTATGCCTCATTAGCACAGAGATAAGCAGTTAGAATATTATCGCATTTACAATTCTATATTTCAAAAATCTATTTAACACTTTTGAATTTCCAAAATCTAAAGTTTTTTTAAAAAATTATTTGGCATTTGTTGTATGATAATCCATAGCATCATTCAGTTTAAAAATACAGATTTTGGACGAAGTTTTTATTTTTATGAAAGTTTTTAAGTGTTCAATTGTATAATAAAGTTAAGTGATTTGCTCTAATAATTTTGCTAGTCCTTCTTGGCTTTGGTAACTATAGTTTTTCCTTGGGAAAAAACATTATCTGGTATTTTGTCTGACTTACTTGGTCACCCATTCTACCCATTTTGAAGTACCACAAAATATAGTGTTGCTTAAAATCGAATTTTATCTTATTGCTTTTGTATTCTTATATTGGCAACATAAGATGAAACTTGTTTAATGAATATATCTCCACATTCAACAATATATTTTATAACTTCTCATGTATATAACGAAAAAAAATTCTCAGTGCTTTTCAAATTGTTTGGCATATTCAAAAAGCCTATATGAAATATTTTCCTCCTCACAGTAATGCATATTTCTCTTACGAACGTTACATTGATTTTTGAGGGTATTACACATATGTATTTCAAATTTAGTGTTTAAAACTACGTTTGTAATTAGTGTATTTGTATATATAAATATTATAATTGTCTAAAAAAAACTTTAGAATTTTTGTTGTTGTTGTTTAATTTGGAAGGGCTTTTCTATATATGAAATTTTTAGTCTTTTATAATATTATAATTTTGTGTTTTAAATATTATGTCTTTTTATTGACCGAGTGTCAGCGAAGTCCTGTTTTAACTTGATCTTTCGGCACTTCCTCGGTTTTTCTGTAAGTTTCTTTGTTACGCATTTACGCCTAAACGCATCGTTCGATTTTCTGTAAATTTGACAGGAATTTTGCTTGAAGTAATTAAAACCGACATGGGTTTTTTTTGGTCGCGTGGTCTCCTGTGTACAAAACTACTAGTTTGTAAGAAAACTTTGACTTATTTACAAAGCAAAATTATTTTTGTAAAAAAGGTAAAAATAATTTGATCTCGAGTTAATTTATAAAAGCGACTTAAAAATGTCTCGTGACATGACATCAAGCGGAAATTTTTTAATAAAGTAAATTAGCTATATCATATAAGTATATGAAAACAGTAATATAACATTGTGAATACTCTTACATTTTTAGTTTTCAAGCTAACACTCTGAAAGTTTCACCATGTATTTATAATGCTCATTCAACTTGGGGATGGAGGGGGGGGGGGGGGGAATATTTTTCGTTTGAAAATAAAAACTTTTAAATTTAATTAAAAACAACATACAATAAATTTTAAATGTTCCATTCCCAATTTTTTTATTTTTTTTTTGCGAATATTTTTTATTGTAAATTTTTTTTATACCATATTACATACCTAACTAATTTTTTTGCATGTATTAAACAATTAGAAAAATATTTTTTAAAAAAAACATTTAACTTATTGAGATTTCCATTAAAAAAAATTTTGGAAAATACAGATATTTCCAAACAACATTCATAATATAAAAATTATTATTTAACTTTCATATGTAAGAAACATGCAAAAATTATTTGCTATAAGTTTGTAGAATTGTTTGTTATAAGTTGTAAGTTTGTCAAAAGTTTCAAGATTCTAATCGAAAAAACTAATGCTCATGGGGCATTTTGAAATATTACCCGTTTTCAAATTTAACAAGATGAGAAAAATGCATTTTTGTGAAAGATGTATTAAAGCTGTTTTTGCAAAATATATGGGTTATATGACATTAGATGGGGCATTTGTATAGTTCTGCTTATAAATATAAACAGTGTCAATTTTAGTAAAACAAAGTAATCATAATGTTGATGAATTTTTGCTAGTTTGAAAGTCCACTGTACCCTTAAATAAATTAAATGCGAAAGAGTATATAAAATTTATCTTGGAATTATTTGATTTTAACACAACGAGAATCAAATAACCACAACAGTAAACGAAATAACTACGTATCAATTGCGACTGTCTCATACGATTACAATAATTCTTAACTGTATGTCAATAAAATATCTTTGTGCCAAAGTATATTTGAGATCTCTCAAAGAACATGAAGATGTTTCAGATGAACAAAATAGACCAAAACTAAAGAGATTAAATTAACTAAAATTTTATAATTACACAATAAGTTTCTTTAAAAAAAAATTGGCACCCATATTCTATGCACAATTTTCAATAAGAGCCAACATATATTTCTCTACTATAAAACCTAAAACAACTGTCTAGTAACACCAGTAAATTAAAATTTCAAGCTTACAATGAAATTATGCATGAAAAGTAAGCTGTCAACGGAAAATGTAATGTATCTTGCTTATCAGGAATAATTATTGTAAGACCTCAACACATTCATAGATTAAATGAAACCTTTAAAAGCAAGCAAGCTAGCAAGCAACCAACCAACAATCAATTCCTCAATGGTATCGTCCTTATTAGAATCTTAAATCAACGGAATACGAAAGAGTGTATAAAATTCATCTTAGAATTAAGATCTCTCAAAGAACATGAAGATGTTTCAGATCAACAAAATAGACAAAACTAAAGATATAAAATTAACTAAAATTTTATCATTACACAGTAAGTTTCTTTAAAAAAAATTAGTACCCGTTCTATGTACAATTGCCAATAAGAACCAACATATTTTTCCCTACTATAAAACCTAAAACAACTTTCTAGTAGCATCAGTAAATTAAAATTTCAAACTTACAATGAAATTATGAGCTGTCAACGGTAAATTTAAAGTATTATGTGCTTATCAGGAATAATTATTGTAAGACCTCAACACATTCATAGATGAAATGAAACCTTTAAAAGCAAACCCCCAATAATCTATCCCTCAATGGTATCGTCCTTATTAGGATCTTAATCCACAAAGAAAAGTATCGCTTCTTCACCTGTCTAGTTTCCACTTGCAAAGCCCTCTTCTCGTATCATCAAAGAAGTGTCTTGACTGTTTCAGGACCTCCCGTTCTGAGACACAATAACTCTCGACAAGCGTTCTTGGTCTCGATGGGAGGACTGGTCAGACACATCCAATTCAATAGGGCCCACGTACAGACATGCAGGTGGATTGCAATGAATCAACTGGTACCTGCCCCTCTTGGTGGTCAGAAGACGTGTGAATAGCTAGTTTGGAATCGCAGGTTTCTTGTCGTTACAGGTGTTAGTCTGATTAGATAGTTTGGGCACCAAAGTCTGTAGTACTACAAATGGAATTCCTAAAATAATTGGATTTTTTAAGGGTCAAGATGACATGAATAAATTGGAATGAAATATATGGTATGGGGGAAGAAATTGGACGAAGAGAAAATTGGAATTCTCTGTACCGTTGCATTGTAAAGGGAAATATCTGGTGTTCTTAGCTAACGGGAACAGTTGGATACTAAAACAAATTTATGTATTATTTGGTCAAAAGTTCTTCTCACTGAGCTCAAATAGTCACTGGATAGTAAACTGAGTGTGTGTGTTTTGCTCCACTCGCTCAATAGGACATAGTGGGTAACCAGTTTCAGGAAGATTTGTAGTTTTAAAATATCTTAGAGGAGTTAATTTATGTTTCCAAATATGTTATTTATATCCATAATGCTAAAATGCAAAGGATAACAGTAGTAAGCAACGTTCCAAACGCGAGTAAAAAAAAAGCCATAGTAAAGTACATTTTTCACCAATGGGAGTAATCATTCCAGTTATTTTTTTTAGCTCAGTGGTTCTTCCTTTAACCTTACCCATTTCCACAATTTCAATTTATTTTATTTATTATTTTTTTTTATTTACCTAACATCTTCATGACTATAATTTACCAAAAAAACTATCTCGATGAGTATAATTTATCAAAATGATCATTGTCATGAGAAAAAAAAGAGCATGTAAATTAAAAAAGTGGAATATAGGTATTTTTGTTTAACATAGGTAAAAAAAAAGTTTATTTTTAATAATTTAGTTCTTTCAAAATTACTAAAAATTATCAGTATATTTCATTGAGTATTTTATAGTTTGCTTTCTTCAATTTTAATTGTTAAAGTTAACTTGTTAATTAAAAGTTAAGCGCAATGCAATAAGTTTATATTTTTAACAAAACTAGTGTTATGGAATTTTTTCTCATGAAAAACGGTCTTATCCAAAAGACCGGGGAGTAATAATATTATTATAATTGGCATAATATTATAATTGGCGCAATGTTGTAAATTCTACAGTATTTTTAACTTTGAACCTAATGTTAAAAAATATCAAGTTAATTATTTTTGACATTGAATTTTATAGAAAGTTATTACATTACAGAATACAAATGAGCAAACTTGAGTAAACTTATGAAAAAGTTTTGTTTGTCAGCAATATCAAGTTTTTAGTCAAGTCAACACTTAAACTACCAACAAAAATGTAATAAACTATTAAATATTTGGTCTTGTATTATAATTACTATGCTCATTATTACAATTTTAAAGAAATGTTTGGAAACACACGATAGTCATTTTCCTTGACGTTCCAATATAAATTATAGTAGATGTCATAATTTTACCACCTGCGAAACATATGGCGTGTTAAAACGGGAAGTGTTGCGGGTAAATAACGTAAGATAATTCGATCTGTTTATTTACTGTGGTTTTTAAGATAAAATTAATGCAGAATACATTCTTGTTATTGGAACTTGAAAATCATAAAACATAAATATTATTTTTGAAAAAGTCCATATAAATTACTATACGAAACACGGCATATATCACCTGCTTCCACATCTTATGTTATGAAAATGTCGAACACTTTGTTTTAGCGTTTCACTGAAATCAAAATATCGGTAGCTTTTCCAGTGTAAGTTTCAGTTATGTTATCTTTTACTAGCAGGTGTGGTGGGAACATTTATCAGTGCGGAGTGCAACTCGATAAATAACTCGAAGAACTAGTTCAAATGTCGAAAACTGATCCCATTGATTCTAGATCCCTTATTTTTTGTTTAAAGCTGCATAAAATTCTTTTTAATACAAAAAGAATTTTGAATTTTTTTAAAGTTATTCATCGGAACTAGTTAGAAATAATTGAAAATGCTAGAAAGTGGGTTTAATTAAAGTCATTATTTTTTTGGGGTTATCTATAGATGCATCATTAGTCAATCCGTGTAATTTTTAAAAAAATCTAAATTTTCTTTAAAAAAAAAGAAAATACAATTTTTGCATGATAACGTACAATACAAAATTACTATATAAGGAAGTCTTCAAATATTTTAACGCAATTGAGTCCTCGCCATGGCAACAATATATTCATTCCAGATCAACACTCTGTACCAAATTTGCACTAGTAAATAAATTCAAAATTTTTTAATCTGTTTTGCATATCCATTTATATTGTTGGTTAACATATGTAATATCCCTTCACCATACAAATGCCGGTCATTTATAAACATTCTAAAACATGAATGAATACTATATAGTATATCTAACCAGGCGATAGTTAATGCTTTGTAAAATGTTAACATATTTTATAATTCTGTTATTCTCGCTGATTTCTTGGTCAAAAAAGGCTCAGAAGACCAAGTGATAGTTTCAGTATTTTAGAATCCAAACAAATTTATTCATGCACATTTGTAAATGCATTAAAAATGCCGAGTGATTGATAAATAATTGTTATCGAGTACCATTCATTATTCTGTTAAATATTTCACCCTTTACAGAAATTTCCCTAAAAACCTAATCGATTTTTTTTGTTACAGATTCAAAGGGCCCATACGACTTGAGCACCAAACCAAGAAGAAGCGAGAGCGATGAACGGAATCCATCACCAACAATACCATCTCCACCCAGTGTCATAGAATTCTCACCGAAAATAGTGACATCGAATTACATGACACCGTCTATAGGTGTAGCTTTGATCGATAGGGTCCCACAGTCATCTAGTCTATTGCCCAAACCTGTTGCTTCTAACCTAGATCTGAGCTTCCGCTCAATGCATAACACTGGGCCACCGACATGGCAGCGACCTATGTTCCCGACACCTTACATGCCATTTAACTTTCCCTTCGTTCCTTCCTTTCATGGACCCCCTTCTGACTTTTGCAACACCCCTGGTCCATACCTGGGTGGCACAGCCCTGGTCTCGCCACCACTAATACCAATGCCTCAACCAAGAATCCAGTTGTCTCCTTGCATGCCGACTGATAGCTACTACGAAAAGTCCCCACCACACCTGAGTAGCTTGGATTTACCTTTAAAAGACCATTCCAGCTATATGGCAGCCTACCACCAGAAGGAAGGTTCCACTTCACCAATTGCAAGATCTGAGAGTGGAGAATCGAGTCCAGAATCCACAGCCACCAAATACAGTTCCATAGTCAGCAGCTCGACTGGGAGTCCCGTTGGATCGCAAGGCCCTCGGTACATGTGCGTGGACTGTAGCAAAAGTTATGCTACTTACAGTGGCCTGTCTAGGCACAGGCAGTTTCACTGCATAACCCAAGCCAAAAAGGCCTTCAATTGCAAGTATTGCGAGAAGGTCTATGTATCATTGGGGGCTTTGAAGATGCACATACGAACTCATACGCTTCCTTGTAAATGCAACCTTTGTGGCAAGGCATTTTCTCGACCATGGCTGCTTCAGGGACATATTAGGACCCATACTGGAGAGAAACCATTCGCATGTCCACACTGTAGTCGAGCATTTGCTGATCGCTCTAACCTCAGAGCACATTTGCAAACGCATTCGGACATAAAGAAATACAGTTGCAATGCTTGCAGTAAAACTTTCTCCCGGATGTCATTGTTGTTGAAACATAACGATGGAGGTTGTGTTAATACTCAAGCACGAGCGGGTCACTATGGTGCGATTTAGATACATAATTGTTAACATCTTTATAGTTTATTATGTACAAAAAAAGAGATAAGTATGTACTCTATAGAGATAGAATATACTGTTCTGACTTTTAACCAGAGACAATGGGACAATTCCTTTTGCTGTGCTTTATACGCTCACCGGTTCATTTATGCACTATAATTACAGATGTGACTGGAATTTACAGCTTAGCAAGATCTCCTAATCATATATAACATTCAAGCCTATCAAGAGTACCTTTCATCTTTAGCATTGGAACGCTAAATCCCAACCAAGTAGTAAACAATTCACTATTTTTAATTGATAGCTATTTCTAATCAATAATTCCAATTTGTCGCACTTTGATTAGCACTGCATTAGTAAATATAGTACAGCTATCAATGTTATTCTAATGCAAGTACTCGCCATTTTGACAAATGTTGCTGCTGCAGTATTAACTAGAACACAACCTATATTATATTTGTTATAGATACTAGATGCAGTGTAATGCATTGTATTAAGTAGACAACAGTCTACATGATATGTATCATGGTTGTTAGAATACCAATAGATTATTGTCACTCGCATAGTAAAAAGTGCTATCCTATAATTCACAAAACGGCACTTTTTCTGTGTACATTACTTCATTGAAATTTCTAAAAAATTTCAACCTGGACAACCAGTTATAAGAAATGTACACATTTCTCGATCAAAGTTTTACTGTTGACGAATGAGCATTATAGTTTTCAACAAGTAAAAACTGGATTACTAAGTGAATGGTTGAATGTATATAGAAATCTAATGTTTGCAAAATTGAGTTGCACTCAATGTGATGTACATGTTTTTGAACATTTATTTCTTCCAAATGGAACAATATGTTTCTAAATTTAAATTTAGATCAAAGCATAATTAATAGTGAGCAAATTTATTTTTTAAAAATCAAATGTTTTAAAATGCTCACTCTAAAGATCTTGGTGCAGGCGCTATTTGATCAAATTTTGAAATTATATTACATTAATGAGTGTATATATATATATATTTCTGTGTACTGAATTTTTTTTTACTCGGGTAAGTTTCTAAAACTTAGTGAATTGCTTAGTTTTTAAAATATTTATTCATTAATTTGCTTTTAATCACTTATTGTGAAACATCCTAAAATTATGTGTGCCAAATTTTTATAATTCTGATTCATTATCACATACATGTGAATTAACCTTCTAATCGAAACATTTGTATCGCGTACCAAAAGTTTAGGTATTTTGCAAAAGGAGTGCTACAAAGTGTTCCGGATTTAGAGTTAAACACATTCATATATTGCTTGAAAACAATAAAACAACGTTAAGACATAAATTCAACGAAATTATGTATTTTATTAAGTTTTGATTGGCAATGAGAACCAATTCAGGCCCTTGAAAGATATACAGGTTTACGATTATATCAATGTTAAAAATAGCTACTTAAATCTAAGTAAAATGTACTCAATTTTGATTACATTCGATGCTTATCATAGCTCCGAATACATAAGTTTTGTTTTTGAAAAAGACATGTACTTAAAAATGAATAAAAATAGCAGTTGCTTGCCTACAGAGGCTGCCTTCATAAATCACTTTCAATAACTTTCAACAATTACAACCAGGACTTGCCGGGAATCGAACCCAATCCGTCTACCTGATGTCGTCCGCACCGAAGTCCAGGGGCTTATCCGTTGTACTACCAGAGCGACGCGGAGAAGTTATAAACAGAAATAATGTTAGTAAGGCGTGTCAAAAGAATCGGAAGTAAGATCGTAATAAATCAGTTTCCATTTAAGTAATCGACATCAAATAATGTGGAAAATCTTCTTCTGAACAAATATTTTATGTTTGTCAAGTCGCTTTATTAAGACGATTTGAACAAAGCTGATATTAGCAATAATAAACCATACTGCTCATTTTTGCGAAAGTATGGTTACTAAAAATTTGAGTACGTCATCGCTCATTTAAGATGCAATAGTACTAAAAAAAAAAAAAGTACGTCCATGTACTCATTTTTAAGCAAATTTTGTTACAGTGATTTCATTATTTTATTGTGCTAAACAATATTTTTATTACTCAAAAGCAATATATATATTTTAAATAAACCGAAATGCAATTTTTTTTATATAAATGCAAAAAAAATACCAAAAAAATTGCTCAACTTAACTCACTACAAGGAACAATAGTCTTACTGACAACCGTTTGTGTAGTTTGCAATAGAAGTGATACAAGATGTTCCGGATGAGGGTTAATACAACTAGTCGCTACAATATCTCAAGTATCCTTGCTATATTATTCATAGTACGACTAGCATTAAAAAAAACTCCTGTTCAATCAATACCTAAATTGTGATTAAAAATTCAGAATTTGTTTTAATTCGGTGAATAAACTATTTTGATTGTTATCTCTTCCAAGAGTATACTGTTTCCTTATAACCAAATATGTGAACAAATGTAATCCAAGTGAAATTTATACTGTATTTTCATGCCAAGTAGTTGGTGCCATATTTATGGTGCTTATATGTATATATGGCAATCTGTATTTCTAATTGTATATAGTTATGTTTTATAGTACATATATTTTTGCTCATTGCATGAGTGTCTGCTTCTTGCTGTAGTTAGGTTTGAAATGATTTTCTATTCTTGTATCCACCATTTTCTGAAGCTGTCCATGATCTAGCTATATCTAGTCTCTTATAGAGCCATGTATGGAATTATTTGTGCCATATCTCACTGCTTTCATACTTTTTACCAAATATATCTTTGTTTAGTATTAGACTTGCAGTTTGTAGGCTTGTGTTGTACACTATCTTACGCAAATAGAAGATATTATTAAAACATTTTAAAATTAACCCTTAACGCTCGAATGGCTCCGCTGTGGAGACTTATATTATTGCTATAGAAATCGGAAGGCTCCGCTATAGAGACATTTCTGTTATATCTCATCAACCCGGTCTGCAAATGTTTGTTGTTTAATAGCTATAGCACATTAAATCTGCCGTGATGTGAACATCTTTACGTCTACGTCAGGTGCAAGACGTGCCAGTCAAGTGTTGTCAACGTCATCTGACCATGTTTTAAAACTACTAGGCAGAGTTTCCGAGTCTTTTCTGTCTTTTTTACGGAATTGGTCGATTGTCAATAGACCTGTGTGTAGCACTAGTGCGACGTTAATTCAACCAAAAAACTTATAATTACATTGTGTACAATATCAGTGACTCCTATTCCTACAGTGATCTGTCTACAGAATCAAAAGTTAAAATTGTGCAATCCTCTCTTTTTACAAAGACTCGAAACTAATAATGAAAAGTACAATTTACTTTGCCAAAACAATTGACTAAAAATAAATGTAACAATTTTTAATTAAAATTAACCGACTAGAATTTTGCGAAACATAAATTCCCCAAAATTTATAAACATAATTTTATAGTTTGGTTGCGGAAATGGTCGGAATTTAATGTCAATCTGTTTGATTCCTGTTCACTGTATGAAATAAACTGGTTGAGGGCCTCTTAGCATATTTCGTGATCTTTAATTATACTTGTATCTTGATAGACACCAAGACTAGTTTTAAGATTCTTACAGTGCATCTCTAGTTATAGATACATATGTATCTGTGGTAAAATATGGGTACACAGACATTTGAAGACCGGTTACTTTTAACGTAGTGTATTTAAAGTATAACCTTTCCGTAAAACTCCAGATTGAAAACTTACTTCATCTTCTCTCTGTGACAATTTAGTTACTAATAACATCGCTTCACTTCAGTAAATATTTTGTAGTGTTTGTCTTTATGGCATTTTTCTGCATAATGTTTCTGTTTTGTATTTCAAGCACTGAACTTTAACTGTAACTTCTGGAAGGCTCGAAACTTGTTTCCTCTATGGGCGCGTTGAAGCCAAGGTGGAAGCAGCCATTGTAGAAATAGTAAATGTATATTAATATTATATTTTTTTTTCTTATAGAATTAATTTTTATATTGCATAACAAATAGTTTTTGATCTTGCCTTTTAACTGCTTTGACTTGCAAATGATTTTTTATTTTAATAACATATTGCATTTAAAATGGGTTTCAAAAGAAAATAGAAAAAAACTCAGCCGAAAGCAATACATGTCGGCTTATTTTAACATGAAAAATATACGAAATATTGCGGTAGCGATGGAAGTGGAGTACAATTGTTACCCCTTCAATTGGCTTCAAATAAAAAAAATGTCTTGCCCAATCCAGAAGTTACAATTAGAAATCAATAATTTCAAGCCGACCAAATGATTAGAAAACATGATTCTGACTAAATATGCCTGCAAGTTTTAAATTTAAATTGATTTGTATAAATATATATAAAGTATGCTCAATTTTTTTTGCAAAAAAAAAACTATATTGAAATTTATTAAAACATTTACTTTTAATTAATTTTAAAACTTTTCCCTACTTTTAATTAATTTTAAAACTTTTCCCTACTTTTAATTAATTTTAAAACTTTTCCCTACTTTTAATTAATTTTAAAACTTTTCCCTACTTTTAATTAATTTTAAAACTTTTCCCTACTTTTAATTAATTTTAAAACTTTTCCCTACTTTTAATTAATTTTAAAACTTTTCCCTACTTTTAATTAATTTTAAAACTTTTCCCTACTTTTAATTAATTTTAAAACTTTTCCCTACTTTTAATTAATTTTAAAACTTTTCCCTACTTTTAATTAATTTTAAAACTTTTCCCTACTTTTAATTAATTTTAAAACTTTTCCCTACTTTTAATTAATTTTAAAACTTTTCCCTACTTGAATAAAGAAACTGATATTTAGATTACGGTGAATAATTGTTTATAGAGGTGAATAACTTTTAAGTTAATTCGATATATTGAAACAAATTCGTTTTAACGCCTCTTTATATAGCTTGGTCCATACAAATTTTATTGTGATGTTAAATTGTATTGCATATTGTTGTTGTACAAGTGTTTTAAAATCCAAGTGGAAATATGTGAAACGAATATGGAATACCGTTTTTAACCTCCTGTTTATGAAATCTTTATTCGAATTTAAGATGTGAAACCTGTTATGAATTTGAATAAATATTGATACTATCTCTACATTTATAATATTTTATTCAACATTTAAGACATTTTTTATAATTTGAGAAATATTTTTTTAATGTGTGTCAGTTATAACTGATACGTTAATTAATGAATTTTGTAATCAATTTATTTGAAAGTAGAAGTATTAAAACGTCCACATGTATTTGAAATTAATATATTTTACGCTTTTAACATTTATACTCAAACTTAATTTTTTTTGTAAATGTTTTGCATTGAAGAAAATTGCAATTACATAATATTTAATAAATCGAAGGATCTACTTTAAAGTCAATGACAGGACAGTTTAAAGAAACACTATTTAATCTCAAGTGAAGATTCTGTATTTAGAAGGCTTTTGTTTAAAATTAGAATTTCCAATTAAAATTAAATTTTGTCATTCTGATGTGTATAGTTTATGAGTTGCATGCTTTCAAACTTTCGGAAAAGTTTATTTCTACTAAGTTTCACTTGTAAAAAAATTGGATACGTGTATTTAATCCACGTCAGTTGTCATCTAGTCTTTTATGATAGTCTTCCTAAATAAATGCTCAACAAGTCAATTGCATGCTAGACTAGTCGTGTACTAGCAACAATTTCAAAATAACTTTCACTTCACCTGAAATATAACGCATTGTGTTGTATGGAACCCCACGCATTTTGGATATTTGTAGTTGCACTTACTAAAAAAATTACTCCAAGTCTGATGTTTGTTAATTAATTGTATTTAACACAGTGCTACCAAACATACACGTATGCACAAACTGCGTGACAAAATTATCAAACTGCTTGACAAATCTACCAAAATGCATAACGAATCTAACTTTCCATTAAGAGTTTCACACGCTCTTTTCAATTTCTTCAGTTCTTTGATATCCATGTAAATGGAAGAACTGCTACTCTTATGCAATTTTAAATATTCAATTAAGTTATTTTTATTAATTTACTAACCAAAGTATTTCTTACACAACTTTTTATCCAAATAAATGCAAATGTTCCGTTGCAAATAGTAGTCTGATATGCATCTGTATTGAAATTCTAACCAAATAACACGATTAATGCAACGTGACAAAATATTTTAATGTTATTAAACTATCTTTTGTTATCTTTTAATACCATTTTTATTGTCAAGCAACCAATAGAAAAACGATGTTCAATAAATGGTGAATTATAAGTATTAAAAATAAATAAGCAGGCACTCGGCTTTTTTTTAAATTAGTATAAATATATTTACAATGTTTTTTAACTTTTTATTTTATTTACAATTTTTTTTTATATAAATTTCAGTTAAATATAAAAAATAATTTAATCTGTAACAGAATATCGTCTGAACTATAATTCTTATTACAATAGTTTTTGACTTAAAAAAGTTTTCTGACTTCGAAATTCTTAAATTGCCAAACTTTACAAATGCACAAAGGTAGGCACAAAAATAAAAAAAATATCTGGCATTACTTAAAAGCTAATGCGTTTAAATAAAAACGATGTAAACAAAACTCTAAGAGTATTTCTTCATTTCCGAAAATCAATTAAATTGATTTTCGGAATGGCTTTTCGCTGAATTGATTACCGTGAGATAGATGAGGAAGACGAACGAAGAAAATTAATTGCAAATTATGGATGCGGTTAGTCTTTTCTTCAATCAAATTTCCGTACATTTTAAGAGGTTTTAGCAACAGAAAAATGTGTAAAACATACAACCACAAATAGAAACTTGTAAGAAATCCCTCCTCCCAGCTTTCGGCAAGTATATATATTTAAAAAAACATTTAAGTAAAATAATAATTTTTATAGTACGGTGCAAAATATTAGAAACTTCGTGAGCATAAATTTTAATAACAACTCGCATTGTAATTGGAGCAATATCAATTTCGTATTGTAATTGGAGCAATATCAATTTCGTATTGTAATTGGAACAATATCAATTGAGTCCCTTTTATTATCCATTTAAAATAAAGGATGGTCACAAATTGTTGGGGATGATCATTGTTTGAGACTGTATCACATTTATCTGTGTTGGCATAATATTACATTATTGCCCAAATACTTCGCTTATATTTCAAACAATTCGCCTATCTTTAGCAGCAACAAAGCACCTCAATAATATAAAAAATAACTGTTTATTATGTGTAGTTTAAATAACCAAACAATGACCATCCCCGAACAATTTTTGACCACCGTATTAAATTTTTATTTTAACCACAAAGCATTTCCAAACATCAATAAGTTTTACTTTCTTCTACATTAAGAAACTAAGCAACAAAGTAAAGATTATTTTAAACGTAAATATATATATTTTAAATATTTCCTACTCGAAAGTTTGAATTGTATAAATGCAACATAAGAATTTCAATATGTGAAGCGTAGAGTAATTGTAGAATTGAATTATATTTTTCCAAACTAATTCTCAAGCGAATTACTTTCCATAGGCAATTCCACTATTTTCCTTTTCGTATTCTGTTCAAGTCGGCACATACAATATATTTCTGCATAGGCAGATAAACGTTACTCTAAAACCCATACTTTACTGAACAATAAAAAACCAGTTTCATATGTCCATTTAGCTCTCAAGCCCAAATATCGTTAAATTGGTGCGATCTTTTTTTTTAGTTTATTGCGAACCCTTATTATTAAATTCCACTTTGTTACCATTGATCACCTAAAAGCTACTTTAAGTGATACTTATATTCCTTGTGGCTTCTTTAACCAGAGTTAGCGGCAGGAATCGCCTGAAAAGACTGCAACAAAAGTCAGCATAAAAACTTCATCAAAGTTATAAAATTAACTTTTTTTTTCAGATTCTATAAAAAAATTTGGAATAAAAAAAAAACTGTACAGGTTCTTTTCAGTTTTTAATTTTCCTGCATAAAACCTTTAAAAAATCTGCATTTCCCGTCAATGTTTCAAAATTTGTGCGTTTTTTTCTGGTTTTTTTTGTTTTGTTTTTAAGGGGAGGGGGGGTGGAAGTTGGAGCAAAATTCTTTATTGACTACAGTTTTCCTGCATGAAACCTTCAATTTCTTCAAACATTTGATGAAATTTTCATGCTGATATTTTTTATAGGACCTGAATCTCACACTGAAGTAACATAAATGTTAGGTATCATAAAAGCAAATCTGAAAAGAACTTAAATTACAAAATATAATTAAAAACTAATTTAGTGTGTATATTGTATAATCGCACAAAATTTAATTAGCATTTTGTTTACTAAAAAAATTAAGTTTTTATATAATATAAATCTATAAAGCTGTAGGTGTTTTTTGTATTAATTTAAATTTTCAAAATACATAAATAGATAATTTTTCAAATAATTTTGTTCATAAGTATTCTTAATTTAATTTGAATTTCGCTTACTAAAAAAATCAAGGATCTTTTTACTGTCAGACGATAAATTTGTTGTTTTCTTTGTGTTAATTTAACTTTTCTAAATACTCACATAAATGTTGTTGTTTTTTATATAATTTGCTTGTTCATAAGTATTCTTGTCAATTTACCAGAATAAGCATATATATTTTGAAAAAAAATTTAAATAGTGTTTTCATTAAGATTCACACATAGCTGTTGCTTTCAATTCAAGATTTTTTTTTTAATCTGTGTTGAAATTCGTAAGACGTGGGTGGAAGAACCAGACAGCTCCAGTTTTAAAAATTGTTCAAGAAGGAAGTTAAATACTTTGAAAATACTTAATGCTTTTTAAAACTTATTAAATTTGGGTAAAACTTAAAAAAATACCTTCCTGTATCACATACCGGTTTTATTTTTTCATCCTTTTGAATGTTTTTTTAATTTAAAAAAACTAATGGAGCTGTCTGATTTTTTACACCTAACACTGGAATTATGTGGCCTGGATTTCTTGTAGATACTTCTCCGAAATCATCAATGCGACTGTGAACTTCAAATATTAAAAAAATATTCGTTTCATTTAAGGATCGCATAATAAACTACATGTAAATATAGTCTAGCTGTGAATTACACCCCTTTAATGGATGCGTAACACCCCTTTTAGCTGGTTCAACAAACGAGTTTGGCAAACGACTAGCTGATGCAACACGGAAAGTTATAAAAGCGACCAAATTTTGAACTAATTCGTCAAAAAAACAAGACAGCTTCTTGAGTTGTATGTTTCCTGCACCGTATGAGACAACATTACAGTTCCTTTTCCTTTATATCTCTAAAGCCATTGCTTACAGATGTCTGTTTCTTGCACCAATCGACAGAAGATTTTTTTCGTTATAGGAATGAATAACTGAAAAAGTATTAATGAGAAAAAAGTGGAGATGTCTGATTCTTCCACCCACGCCTTCAATTCTTTCTAGAAATATAATTCATGTTAACTTTAAATCTCACTTATCTATTTAGTTTCTTATTGTACACTGTAAAATAAATGTACTTAAAATTAGTACCTAATCGTTTTTCTTTGAGTACAATTGCATCATAAATGAGCTATGACGTACTCAAATTTAAGTAACGATATTTTCTTAAAAATGATTAGCGTGATTTAATATCTAATCTCAGCTTCTATTCAAGCCATCTTAACAAAGCGACCTGACAAACTTAAAATAGTTGTTCAGAAGGTGGTGCTCCATATTATTTCATATCGCTTGCTAAAATTGGAAACTGAGTTATGACAATTCAATTATCTTACTCGCCATTCTTTTGGCACGCCTTTTTAACATGTCTTCTGTTTAAATCTTCTTTAAGTCGCCCTGGTAGTTTAACTGATTAGGCTCTGGGCTGCGGTGCTTGAGAATCCGGGTTCGATTCCCGGTACGTTTTGATCTAATTGTAGATATTTATGGAAAGTGATTTATGAAGTCAGCCTATGTAGACTAGCATCTGTCCTTTTTATTCATGTGTACACATTGTACTCATTTTTAAGTACATGTCTTTTTCAATATTGAAACTTTTGTATTCGGAGCCACAATAAGCATCGATTGTACTCAAAAATGAGTACATTTTACTTATATTTGAGTATCTATATTTTTAAGTGTACAAACCCAAAGTTTTGATTAATATAAATATAATACGAATACGACTATTGAACAAATTGTACTAATTAATGAAAATTCACTCAAATGCTTTATTTCTCCCAGCAAAAAAAGTCAGCATAAAACCTTCATCAAAATTTTGAAATTGAAGGTTTTATGCAGGAAAACTGCAGGTTTTTTTAAAGATCTATAAAATTAAAGGGTTTTGTATCAATGTCCTTCATAAAAACTGCAAAAAACCTTCATAAAAAAAACTGCAAAAAACCTTCAATTTTTAATCATGAAGGAAAAATGCAGATATTTTAAAGGTTTTATGCAGGAAAATTAAAAACTTAAAAAAAACTGCAGTTTTTTGTTTCAATATCCTTTATAAAACCTTCAAACAACCTTCAATTTGACAATTTTGATGAAGGTTTCATGCTGACTTTTTTTTGCTGGGCTCCCATTAGCTTTCATTTTTTGTTCATCCGAAACATCACAAATAATTAAATGCTCCATCAAGTATTAAATCGTTTTTTCTTTTATACCTTTGAAATGGATTAACACATGTTTCCATCCGATACAATTTCATTCAGCTTATCTGATACAATCCCCGATAACTACATCCTACCATCGATTTCTTCAGCACCCACATTTGCGTGTCGACAATCTCGACAGTTGTTCCAAGCACAGGAGTAACAGGTTGTCAGTATCTTCACACCTCCCCGTGTCCGTACCGTCGCCCGTGATTTAGTGATCGCTTGTTGGTGCCCCCGCAAGTCTGTCCCGCAGTGACCTGTGCCACACCTGGGTCGACACTTGCAAACAACCACTGACAGAACAAGTGTTAATCCTCTCCCGTTAAAGACAAAGACACACCACACCTTGCTGGATTTCGAGGTCATGGTATCGCATTTCGATGTGAATTTCCCCAGTCCCTCGACCTCTTTCCATGGGTTTTCGATGTGTTCTTTTGAACGAGTTGGTATGTTTAACCTCTTGCCAATCTAGATATATTGTTCGTGTTTAATTTGTTAAATACATCGACCCACGCTTGATATTGGTTCCCCGAGTCCACAATCAGTTAACCAAATGTTCTTAGACTACAATTTGGATTTCTAGTTTCACGCTTAAAATTGGTTCCTCGGGTCTACAATCAGTTAACCAAATGTTCTTAGACTACAATTTGGATTTCTACTTTCATGTGGTAAAAACATGTTTACCAAGGGACCAAATGAACACGTGGGTGCAAGAACAAGACAGCTCCAGGTGAATAAATTTATGTAATACCAGTTTTCAGAATTGTTCAGGAAGGACAAAAAACACTGAACGCGTTTCTTGCATTGCATAATACAAAAGTACAGATCCATTTCCTTTATATCTCTATAGCCATTGCGTAGAGCTGTCTGGTTCTTGCACTAATCGACAGAGGACTTTTTTGTATTGGAATAAGAGAAAAAGTCAAACTGTCTTGTTGTGGCACACATATCTTCATATGTAATATAAAAAAACGAAACTGATGCTGGTAAATCCAGGCAAGGATAAAGAGATGATTATACCACCAATCCAATTTTTTTCACTCCAGTGAAAAAAAACGAAAAAAATATGGACTATATTTTTTCCCCGCACAGACTAGATGTGTCCTCTTTTCCCCAAAAAAGCGACATTTCCACATTCCCCTTAAAATGGATAAATAAATAGATTTTCAGTTTTTATAAAATAATTTCCTTTCCTGAATACTGTTTGGGATTACGTGTATATCCATGTATTCATTTTAAGCACATTTTTTTACAGTGTATAACGAAAAAATATTTTTTTTTACACATAACAAAAAAATAACTTAACCTAAGATTTAATGTCAATTGGAAATAATTCTTAGGTGAATAAATTTATGTAATACCAACTATTCAAAACCTCTTTCACTATAAAACTTGTAATAAATGTAGAAAATGAGTTAAAAAACTCGTCTCTTTTTTTTTTATTAAAAGCATCACTTAATTTCGATTTCTTGTTATTTTGCGTGCAAACGTATGTTTTAGCCACTTATTTCTTTAGTTTTAGAGAAAAGTAGAGCGCAATTCTCTTCTACAATTACTCTATAGAGTCCTTCACTCTATAGAGATCAGACAGAATTAAGATAGTTACAAAATAAAAATGATAAGTGACGTCATATAGAAATAAGGTGTTTTGAGTAACTTGTTACATTTTGCTACATTGAAACAAATTAATCCTTTAAGCTCAGCTTAGGGTTGTTGTCCGATTTGGATGACAGAAAATCAATTCCGTCGTTGGGTTGGATCATTTCTTATTAATATGTCTACCACACTGCAGTTAGACAGAAAAAGAAATATAAAACAGATTTCGTAACAGCATCGAAATGTTTTTCTTCCAGGGGAAAGGTTTAGAATTCATCTTTCAAATTTCTAAAAAAGATTGGATTACGTTGTAGAATTTTTTTTAAGTGTTTGTTAACCTAATTCTTTCCGTTAATATATATCCGTTATCAAAACAAAGTGTGGTAAATAATGTTTTAAAACTATATTATCGGAAAATATTTTATTAAATGTTTTTGAATATTTTTAAAATTTATAATTGAAATATATCTGAGTTTAAGGGGGGAAAATAATTATGGGTCGCGCATGTTTTCAAAATGATTTGAAAGAAAATTTGTAATGATTTAAAAAAGTTAAATGTATTTGCTTTATGCTATTTTGAATACTTATTTGATGATGATATATATATATATATATATATATATATATATATATATATATATATATATATATATATATATATATATATATATATATATATATATATATATATATAATTTGGTAATTGTTAACATTTTAGTTTGAAACTAATTTTAGCAATATTGAGAGAGAATAATCCAACTTTGAAATTGATAATACGTTTGAAAAACTTTCTAGCATCCAACCGCTCATACCAAACTTACAAGTGCTTCTCCTTTTGGCCTTGCAGAACAGTGCTTTCGAAATACACCAACGTATGCGTAGAACACATGCGGCCACGTTAGCCATATATCCTTAAGTGGAAGTGATAAATTAGATACTCAAACCTAACTTATGGATCCAGTTATAAATATCCAATAATTTGTAACAGATACACTAAAAACTTTCTATTACAAAACCCGTAATTAATATAATAAAATATACCATTTGTGAGAAACGAGTTAAAACATTATCTGTAGACCTTTCATCTACTGAAGAATCGCGTTTCACCTTGGATGTACACTGTGTTGTTAAGTTAAAAAGAAAGCATAGAAATATTTAATGGAAAACATGAAAAGCCGCACATAATTCCATTATAAACCTTACGAAAAAAATGTTTTTTACTAACATAATATTTTTTAAATATTAAACTCGCATAAATAGTTTGCAGAACAAAATATACTGATCGATATTTTTCAATGAAATATTTTTATAAAATTTATTTTATGTTGCATACATTATGGAATAGGATGTGTTGCTTATTAAATGTATATATTTAAAAAGTAAAGCATGACTATTCTCAACACAAATTCAAGCCTTCTTGTTTTCAGAACACATAATTATGTACTAATTTATAAAATATGCAAGAACTTTCTACTTATTAGAGTAGTTTTTAAAATTTATTTTAGAAAATGCAAGTAATAAAATTGTTTAATCTAAATCTAGCACTTAGCAGAAACTTCAGTCGTGAAAGTAAGTGGAAAAAGCTGGTAATTCTAAATCTGAATCATATAGAACTCAACTAATTTTATAAATTATAAGAAATTTGTAACAAAATAATTTCAAAATGTAAGGTTTGTAACTTAAGAAAATCAGTTTATAGCGTAATATATTCTCCATGTTTTAACCCAAACACAACCCTTTAACATTTGTTTTAAGAATATAAAAACGAACTTCCATATGAAAAATTTATCCTGGTATCTTCTTAGATAATCAATTTGCGCAATTGAAGGCTACACAAAACCGCATGCTACCAAAATAACTTAAAAAAGAGACCACATGCATCAAATAAAACTTAAAACGTTAAACTAATCGAAAGAAAAATTTTGGTGTAACAAAGATGGCGCCGCGGTTATAGTAAAAGCTTCAAAACATTCATCCAATGCTTTTTCCTGTTATTCTTACCTCCATGAATGCAACAGGCAAAGTGAGAATCCTCTGACAGATAAGCAAAATATTAAATATGTAGGTTTGTTTTCACTGCATGAAAGTTTAATTTATATTTCTAACACATTCCTTTTTTATAAAAATATTTTTTTTAATAATATCAGTAGATAAGGTTTTTAAAAGTTTCTCATATTACTTTAAATTTGAAATTATTTCAAAAAACACTTTTTTATCGACTTTTGTACTACTGAAAAAACTAGAGATACTCGAACGGATAAACACGTTTGTATCCGTCAAGTGGATAGAATGACTAAAAAATGCTTAATATGAGAACTGTTCAATTGATAAATAGTGTGTAGTTTAAAACTCTGATACACTTGTGATTTATAAAAAATGGACCATTTTGATATATTTCTTTTTGTCAGTAAAGCTATTTTAAATCTGTAGAAGTAAGACTGTTCTGCAAAACTCAGTATTTCAAAAAAATTATAATAAGAGAATCTTTTTTGACAATTAAAAAATTGTATTTTTTTTTATTAAAATTGCATGTAATCGGCTTATTATAGTATTAATATAAAATTCTTACAGTTCATGTTAAAATTTATTTTTAAAAAAAGTATTCACATGTTGTATTGTAAATACAATTACAATTTATATACAATTAAATAAAAAAAAGCATTTCCTGAGAAATTATTCAAATTAATTTTTTATTTTATGATCGATTAAAAAAATTAGTTTTGTATGTGTAGAATTTTTATTGAAAATTTTTGCTCATTTGTATAGTCTCCGAAATTTAAGGGCTTCTGGGTCCCGGCCTTTTGTACCTAATAAAAAACCTGCTGATAAGTGCGTACTACGCTCCCCCCGCCCTCCAACAGAACAAACTACGTGTTTTTACCTACACCGTGGGGGTACTGTGTACCCCCGCTGCGATTTCTCCACCTGTGAGCAACGCCAGAAGTTGCAGCAATGCATCAGGTGGCCCATAAAACGCTCGATCGAACCAAACCTTCAGGACTTTGCTGTTTTATTTTTTTTATAGACTACCTCCTATTTTGATGTTTGTGTTGTTCACTGATCTTCCTACACAACACAATCTTCGTTCTGTTTCGTTTCCATTCTGATTCAGATTGAGGTGTTTATTTGCGAAAAATGTTGGGGAATACCCCGAAAGGATCATAAATGCTGAATGGGTCATCGTTAAAACATTTTTATCTAAACTCAGTTGTAGGATCAACAAATTTAAAATATAATATCTGGGTTGTTATTTTTTAATATTGATGGGTGTTACACATGCTAAGAAATTCAATTTATAAAGTTTTGTTTTGATATATGTCAATAATAAATTTAAGATCTAAAAAGTCCCCTCAAAGTACAGTCACATGTTAAATAAAATATCATCAAACATTTCAGATCAACAATCCTCATCCTTATTATTCGCATTTCTTTCTGCGAAGCCGTTCAACCAGAAGAAGCATTTTATTTCCAGAGAAGCATTTTATTTCCAGAGAAGCATTTTATTTCCAGAGAAGCATTTTATTTCCAGAGAAGCATTTTATTTCCAGAGAAGCATCTTATTTCCATAGTAATATTTTCTTTCCATAGATGCATTGGAAATTCCATAGTAAAATTTTCTTTCCAGAGAAGCATTTTCTTTCCATAGTCACATTTCTTTCCATAGTAATATTTTCTTTCCATAGTCACATTTCTTTCCATAGTCACATTTTCTTTCCATAGTAACATTTTCTTTCCATAGAAGCATTTTCTTTCCATAGTCACATTTTCTTTCCATAGTCACATTTTCTTTCCATAGTAACATTTTCTTTCCAGAGAAGCATTTTCTTTCCATAGTAACATTTTCTTTTCATAGAAGCATTTTCTTTCCATAGTCACATTTTCTTTCCATAGTAACATTTTCTTTCCAGAGAAGCATTTTCTTTCCATAGTAACATTTTCTTTCCAGAGAAGCATTTTCTTTCCATAGTAACATTTTCTTTCCAAAGAAGCATTTTCTTTCCATAGTCACATTTTCTTTCCATAGTAACATTTTCTTTCCATAGAAGCATTTTCTTTCCATAGTCACATTTTCTTTCCATGGTCACATTTTCTTTCCATAGTCACATTTTCTTTCCATAGTAACATTTTCTTTCCAGAGAAGCATTTTCTTTCCATAGTAACATTTTCTTTCCATAGTAACATTTTCTTTCCAGAGAAGCATTTTCTTTCCATAGTAACATTTTCTTTCCAGAGAAGCATTTTCTTTCCATAGTAACATTTTCTTTCCAGAGAAGCATTTTCTTTCCATAGTAACATTTTCTTTCCAGAGAAGCATTTTCTTTCCATAGTAACATTTTCTTTCCAGAGAAGCATTTTCTTTCCATAGTAACATTTTCTTTCCATTGAAGCATTTTCCTTCCATAGTAACATTTTCTTTTCGTAGTAACATTTTCTTTTCGTAGTAACATTTTCTTTCCATAGAAGCATTTTCTTTCTATAGTAAAACTTACAGCAATTCAATTCTTCCACTATAAAATGAAACTGGTTATTTATTAGTATATATTATTATTTACTGATTATTACGGTTATATGTAGAGTTATCAGGGTTCAAAATTAGCGTTCGTTAGTCGTATTTTGCACCTAAAAATTTCAGTTTGACGACCATAATTTTTGCTGCCTAACTTTTTATAAAATTTTCCGTTTGACGAATGTATTTTTACCCACAATCGTCATTTCTTTACATCATTCCGAAAAATGTAGAAAGTGGCCGAAAAGACGGTCCGACTTTAAAAAATGTCTTTTGTTAATAAAATTTTTTCCCTGTAAATTATAAATTGCAAATTGTTGACTTATGGTCATTGTTTGGCTGTATCAGATTTAGCTATAATGGCATAATAAAACATTACTTTTACACTAGAGTTTCGTCGTTTATATTTTATACAAGCGATTGCCAAACAATGACCATAAGTCAACATTTTGTGAATACCCTGTATAGTAGTATAAGTGAAATGACAGCTTCTTAAACATAATGGAGTAGGTTGTTTTTTTGTTGTTGTAAGTTTTCACTGTTTTCTGATTCAGGTAGTGATTTATTAATCACTAGCTGAAGTGTACCCGACGTTATCCGGGCTTCACGCAGAGTGCTAGCCGATTTCTTCCCCATGGCGCCATCTGGTGATTTTATTAAGAAGTCATTTCTTCCTTAAGGGTTGCTAAAGAAATGGGAACTGTAGATTTGTATAAAAAAACACACAAACCCACAGACACTCTTCTTTTTTATATATAGATTAAATTGTTACAAAACATTGAAATTTTGAAATACTGCATTGTTACAGTATTGCATTATTATAATTAGGTTTTAATAAGAAGTCATTACTGCTTTAAGAGGTGGGAAGGGGGACGATGGTTGTTTTCCGAAATCTCATGTAGACAGTGACCTTCCGTTTTTGATAGTCAAGTATGCAAAATTGAACCAAGCTCTGAATAAAACTGTAGAATTGTATTAAAAAACCCAGAGATGAGAGAGCTTTTCTATTTTAAAACCGAATGCGTTGTATTTATTTGATGTTTCATTTCGAGAACATATTTCGTGTGTTTACAATAAAAAATGCAGCATTACCTTTTTTCAAAGTGGAAATTTTTATTATTCAAGGCTGATTAGTCATCAGATCAAGCGACCTTACATACGTTATTCTGAAAAGTGTTCGCCCGCATTTTGACATAAATGCTCATAATTTTTAATTCCTATACATAAAAAAAATTATAACTGACTTCTCTTGAGGCATTAACAAACCTATATGTTTGTTATATGAACAACTTTATTTTCCGGCGACGCTTACGCTTTTTAGAGTTATGCTTTTAATTATTGCCCAAAATGACACCTCGTCTTGTAAGGTTCATAAATTTTGAAACTTAACGTGGGTTTCCTTTCAGTGGACCAACAACCGAGTCAGGTTGCTTAAATGTGCCAATTATGACATGTCGTATTTTAGCAGACACCTGAAAGGGCATTCCGAATCCAGTCCTCGCCCAAAAAAGGTGTCTCAAGCGCACTCTGGTGGGACATCTGAAGAAAAAAATCAATATTCGTGGGCGGAGCGATTTCGAGAAGAAACCAATAAGACACAAATGGAGTGACTCTTGCTTGTTAACTACAATGTATTTTTTTAAGACTATATCAGTTGAAAAATCACATTTTTTTTAGAAAACTTGACTAGAGTAAATTTCTTTTTTTTTCAAAACGAAATCATCGCAAAGAGAATGTTGTCGATTTACATTTTTTGTTTTAGTATTTTTTTAAAATAAGAATTACTTTTTTTTTGTTTTTGTGAATGTTTTTTCAAGAATTAATTTGTTTTTGTTTCGTAGTCCACAAAACGATGTCACGAAATTAATAAAATTACAATTTTTCAATTCTCAATTTTCAAATTCTCATTTTTCAAATTCTCAATTTTCAAATTCTCAATTTTCAAATTCTCAATTTTCAAATTCTCAATTTTCAAATTCTCAATTTTCAAATTCTCAATTTTCAAATTCTCAATTTTCAAATTCTCAATTTTCAAATTCTCAATTTTCAAATTCTCAATTTTCAAATTCTCAATTTTCAAATTCTCAATTTCTCAATTTTCAAATAATATTTGTATTGACAAGTATCATTTATATTGACAATATTCACCAATAAGTGACGAAGTTGTATTTCTGTATTTATAACTGCGATAAAGGTACTATTTACTGGTATGGTATTTTGCGCTAGAGGATTAATGCGTTGTAAAAGATAAACTGAAATAATAAAATGGTTCTTTTATAACATTGAAGAAATGTTGATATGCCAATAACTATTAAAAAATTATTTTCTACAATTTTTTTATATTTATTATAAATAGTTTTGTTATGTTCAATATATTTAATATAAATAGTAAAAAAAAATATTCGGTATGATCAGCACATGACAAGACAAAATCGACAGGAGCATTTTTACCTCTCTCTTGTTAACATCGCAGCGTCAATCGTGTATATGTTACGGGTTACTTTACTCCTTGCAGGGTAACTTTACTCAACCTGTTAAAGACAGTTTTACATTTAAAAAAAGGCAGTACATTCATTGAAACTATAGTCAATAATATAATTTTTCTGTGAGGGTTGACGACCCTGCTGCCAAATGGTATGGCTGTTTTATTCTTCACTTTCAGTTAAGGAAGGTTACAGCTAAAAGTGTTGTTGTGTAGGTATAACACGCGTTTTCTTGCAATGGTAAAAGTTGTATATTTTACGTTAACCACCCTGAGTAAGGTATGTGCTCAATTCTGTTACGCAACAATAAATTTAAAAGTATACTAATGGGATTTCTTATCTTATTAAAAAAGTAATTAAAAAAAGTAAAATATTTTTTTTACATTGGAGGGAAGTATATACTACCCCCGCTTCCTATTTTACACCACAGAGAAAGAAAAAACACAAAATAACAATAGTAAACAAGTCTAACTTAAAAAATGATAGATTATCGGAATCTTCAGTTATCAGAGAATATATTGATCCCAAGGAACATACTTTTAGCAGAACTACAATGCTACTCAAACGCTTTACTAAAGTTGGGAAATGCAAAATAATGGAGTATGCAAATTAATGTTGACGGTACTTTCTGCAATATTTTGCCTGTATGCAGTGATTAAAAAGCGCGCCCGCATAAACCAAAATGCGGGATTAGCCAGGCTTTCACAAGGGCCCGCCTAGCAGATGAACAAATACTATCAGAATTTTCCATTAAAAATTAATTGAGATCTCAAAAGTTTCAGTGTTACAGAAAATCATTCATCCAACAGAATATAACTGATAAAATATTAGAAAGTAGCGAACAATAAAATATTAGCTTCCTATATTTAAAGGCAAAATATATATTACGATTTTTTTTTATTTACATCAATGGAGAAGTTTCAAAATTCAATCGGCGGACGCCTTTGCAAAGATGACCCAACATAAGCATTGATTAAAATAAACTCTTTTAGCGGTTGAAATCATAAAAAAAAAATACTATTTCCTCTATACATAAAAAGAGTTGTCATATAATTTTATTTCATGAATCGCTTTCTATTTTTAAAGGGTATAATAAACAATCAATTTTCAAGGACGAAATCGCACGATAGTGAAAACTTCTTTTATTATTGATTTTATTTTAAAGGTATCGGAACAGGAAATGAATATGATTGACGTTCTTTGTGAAGTCTAATAATATATAATTATTTTTTACCAGTCTCACTTTTAGGAAATCGAAATATTTTTGCGACATACGGGGATTTTAAAGCTGTTGGAAATGTAAGAACCATGCAAACTTTAAGTGTAAGAATAGTAAACTGGTCTGTCAAGCTCAGGATTTCAAGCTCATTTTATTTTATTAATTTTGTTAAAAATTTGGGGGGAGGGTTCTAAAATCAAAGTTTAAAAAGAAATATTAATTATATTTCAATGTGTGGCTTTCCTCTGTGACTTGGATGGCCTTGACAAAGAAAAGTAAAAAGTAGTGATCTTGTGATCGGAGGGTTGCCAGCTTCGCTACAAAATACTAAAAAAGTCGTCCAGAACATCCGCAAAAATTAAAGACGTGTATACAGGACTGGTGCACGATAAATCTGATGGGGTCCGAAGTCCCGACGTCTATTGAAGGCGTCTATTGAAAATGGCTTCGAAGTTTGATGCTCAGTCATGCTGCAATGTTACGGAAATCGGGGAATTGTTTGATTGGAAAGGTTAGGTTTGGTTTGGTTTTGTTAATTAACGTCGCACTAGAGCTGCACAGTGGGCTATTGGCGACGGTTTGGGGTCAATCTCGAAGGAAAGACCCGGGAACACATACACATTCACACACACAGTCATACATGCACCTCGTTATTTTAGAACCATGGTCAGATGACGATTGGAAAGGTTAGAGAAGTCTGGCGATGTTGGTTTTTATTTCATACAGATGTTTACAATTGATATATTCAAAAGAGTTTTTTTTTTAAAAGGATGAAATTGAGATTGATCGTTCTTGTTCCGAGCCCCACAGATATTTTTTTTTATATAAAATCAGATAAATAAATTCAAGTAAGATTTCTTACTGGGAAAGATAGAGTTGTCTTCTGGTAATAAAAATTTCTATACGAATTTTCTGAGTGTGTGTTGGGGGGAGAGGAAGTAAACTTCTCCGTTACGCCACTGCCTGTTTTTGTTCGGCGATGTCATTCCATGAATAATAAAAAAAAATTGCTCTATTACGACACTGAATCTCGTTGGTACACTGTTAAAAATAGGTACTTAAAAATAAGTCAAATGTATTCATTTTTGATTACATTTGATTCTCATCATAGCTGCGAATACATAAGTTTCATTTTCGGAAAAGACATGTCCTCAAAAAATAGTAAAAATGAATAAAAAGAGCAATTGCTTGCCTAGATAGGCTGCCTTCATGAATAACTTTTAATAAATTTCAACTAGGACTTACCGGGGAATCGAACCCAATCCACCTACCTGATGTCGTCCGCACCGAATTCCAGGGCCATATCCGTTGTACTACGAGAGCTACGTGAAGAAGTTATAAACAGAAGTAATGTTAAAAAGTAGCAAAAGAATGGGAAGTAAGATAATTGAGTCGTAATAACTCAGATTCCATTTAAGCAGACATCAAATCATATGGAAAACCATCTGTTGAACAAATATTTTAAGTTTGCCAGGTCGCTTTGTTAAGATGGTTTGAACAGAAGCTGATATTAGCAATATTAAACCGTATTGCTCATTTTGGCGAAAGTTCGATTACTTAAATTTGAGTACGTCATCACTCATTTACGATGCGATTGTACTCAAAGGTTAACTAGTACGTTCATGTACTCATTTTTAAGCACATTTTTTAAAGGTGTGAATCTCGTCGGTACTTATACATATAATTATATTTCACGAAATAACTTACAAAATCCTGTATTTTGGTAAATAAATTTTTTTTCTTTCATTTTTCATTTTCAGGCCAGATTACAAATTAATATTTAGCAGTAAAAATACCCATATTTGGACTAGAAACTCGATACAATTCCCACTAAGAAAGGTTAAACAATAAATAACAAACATAATCTAGCTATAGAGAAATTTAAAATTGCTATAAGAAAGTACAAGAACTAATTACGGTAAATAGAGTGCTAATAATATTAAAGTAGGAAAATTACAAAATAAAAAACCTTTTAAAAACAGTTATCAAAATTATCTAAAATATCCAAAAATATTTTATTGCTTTAAAAAATAGTTCATTTTATTTTGAATTTAAAAACACAAAATTTTTATTTCTACGTTAATTACAACTAATTATTTTTTGCGAATCAGTATTGTATCTTGATGCAAGATTGCCTGAATTCGTAACTTTGAACTCATTTTTGTCAGTGATGACTTGTATTAAGTTTGACCAAGTTTAGATTGATATAAGTTCGGATATATTTAAAGAAACTACATTAAATTTGTTACAGTGTATTTTCAAACATATTACTTTAATTTGTGTAAAGGGATCAGTAATATATAGATTATACCTTTTTTAGTATTTTTTTTTAAATAGTTTGACAAGTGAAAATATGTATTTTTTTAATTATTTAAAAAAAATTCTTTTGGAAATAATAAAATCTGTAAAGACGGTTTGTTAAACACATTCCTTTGTTTATAAAATGCAAAAATATAGTTTTTCAGAACGTATGTTCTTGACTTACATAAAAAGTAAGAAAGGGAACTTTTTTGTATTATTTTTTTTTATGTTATAATTTTTTTTAATGTTGGGACATTTTATATGCTTTGCACACATATATAAAAATAAAATTATAATGAAATCTGCAAAATTAATTAAAATGTCAAATGTGCCCCGCCCCTTTAATCCCAAAAAATTATATTCAAATACAATAAAAAAAAATCTAATCGCAGGTGAATAAAACAACCATAAACTCCATGTTACCTGGCAGCTGAACAACAGGAAAATCCCCTTATTTATTCCGCATTAAACAGACCATACATGCGCACGTGGCATCCGTCAACAATTAGTTGAAACTGTATAACTTCCGGAGGCCGACTTCCGACTCTCTCTATCGGCAAATTAGGACGGTATTTTGTGCCTGCCTACCCATGCCTAATGTCCCGGCGAAATAATAGGGCAAGCCCCACAGGAAACGTGGGGCCACGTGCGATCCTGTATCCCAGTCAAACGTCGGGGTGAACCACGACCACGGGGTGAACCGACCCAGCAAACCAGATGGTCAAGTGCAGAGATACGCACCAAAGCGTGCCATTCGCCCACAAGCCACATCTCTTCCGCAAGCAATCAATGTACAAACTAAGTCCGGAACAATCAATCATTCCGAAGGTGGTAGTTTCCACTTTTGCTTTCTTCTTCATCCTATTCCTATATAGGAAAGACCGACTGTCTATGCCAATTCACCAAAGGTGTATCAAACCTTGACCTGGATCTTCTTTTAAACCATGGGTGTGGATGTGTCCAGTGTGGTCGAGGTGATTTATGGTATTAAAGCTATTAAAGACGCACTGTAATATTCCGATTCTTTAAAAAAAAATATAGTGCGCTTAAACTTTCTAGTTATTAGGAGGTCAGTTTAGAGGTATATTATAGATACAAATCCAAAGGTTTGTTTTATGTAAGAAGTATAATTATAGAGATGTCTTTAAATTTATTGCGGTGTATCTTACGGTTGAATGTAAGAGTTTTGTAGGTCCATCATGTTCTCAATCCAACCCCACCTTATTACTGGACAGACAAAATTCATTGTGCTTACCGAATCTGCACTTAATAATATTCATCATGTTGGGGGAGATGGTTTATTCTCACGTGCGAAGTTGTCAAAATATATAGTAAGTTTTTAGTTTGTCGAATGCAATATCATCGTTTCTAAATAGTCATTGATAAATGACCATTTATCATAGAGAGATCTGTGTTGTGCTTGAAGTGCATTGTTAATATTGAGTTGTAAAAAAAAAAGATTGATGAAATAATTTATTCATGTAATTATGAAAAATAACTAAAAGGCATGTAACACCGGAAAGTCAACATTATTTATTGTTGCATGTTGAAAGAGGTGTGACGTCATACACCTGGAACTATTAGGGGCAATGAAAATGTGACTTTAAGCCAGAAAAAATAATCGTTTTTACATTTTACGGAAAAAGTCAGAATTTTTTTAGAAAAAAATTTTAAGTTAATTTGTGTCAATACTGGTGTGGTGACCGCGACAGAAAGCCATCATCCATCACAGCGCTACCCGTGATCCGACCAGGCCATCACGGGACTGATTTGACCGGTGATTATTTCTTCAATGCCGTGTGGTATTTCTCAAAATCTGTATATATATCATATGAAAATTTGTAAATACGTTCTATCTCGCAAAGCGAATGCTGTTAGTAAATATTATATTAAATAATTTCATATAACTTAGCCCTTTCTTATGGAGTCTAACATAGACATTGTTCATGATGTCTACATTGTAAAAAATGTGTACTTAAAAATGAGTACCTGAAACTACTTATTTTTCTTTGAGTACATTTGCATCGTAAATGAGCGATGACGTACTCAAATTGAAGTAACCGTATTTTCACAAAAATGAGCAGTATGTTTTAATATTTCAGATATCAGCTTCTGTTCAAGCCATCTTAACAAAGCGACCTGACAAATTTTAAATAAGTGTTCAGAAGATGTTTTTCCACATTACTTGATGTCGATTACTTAAATGGAAACTGAGTTATTACAACTCAATTATTTTACTTCCAATTCTTTTGGCACACCGTTTTAAAATTTCTTCTGTTTAATACTTCGTCATCCTGGTAGTAGAACGGATAAGGCATTGGCCGGCGATCCCTGAAGACCTGGGTTCATTCCCTTGTTGTTCTTAGTTGTAATTGTCGATATTTATGAAGGCAGCCTATGTGGCAAGTATTGCTCTTTTTATTCATTTTTACCCATTGTACTCATTTTTAAGAGCATGTCTTTTTCAAAAATGAAACTTATGTGTTCGGAGTTATGATAAGCATCGAATGTAATCAAAAATGAGTACATTTTACTTATTTTTGAATGTATATTATTAACAGTGAATACTAGGGCGAAAGCTTTGACCTTCCGTGACGGGGATGATGCTTAGTTTCTTTCAACACCCATCAAAAGTTATGAGAACTCTTCTCTTCTCTGCCATATGGAAAATCCGGAAAAGTCGAATCAAAAACATCCGTTGGGATATAAACATTCCACACAGCCGTTTCTATAAAACAAGATTCTGGGACATGATAAGAGGGAAGGAGTTGTCGATGTTTTTACTATATAAAGATTTGAAACAGGAAGATTTCTTTTAACTCGTTTTTCGCCAAATTCGAAGAAGTGTAATGCGTGATAAATTCTATATAAAAACTAGAAAAGTCGAATTATTTAACCATATTCCTGGGTTTTCCTATTCTTTAGCATTAATAATTCGAAAACCCATTTTCCCCACCTTGCAATACATTGAAAAAAAAAAACTAAATAAATTGTAAATTTTTATAATTTTTTCATTGGAATGTATTAAAAGGTTTCTTTTTATACGAAACCTTTTAATACATTCCAATGAAAAAAATTATAAAAATGTACAATTTATTTAGTTTTTTTTTAATGTATTGCAAGGTGGGGGAAATGGGTTTTCGAATTATTAATGCTAAAGAATAGCAAATTTGTAAAAAGTTAACGATCTTCGGCAGAAATGCAATTTTTCTACAAAAATATTTATCCCAAAGCTTATAAATGACAATAATTAACTGCAATATATTTAACACTATGTTAATACAATTAAGTTACATATTTTTTTTAAATATACTGTCAAAAAAAGAACATATTTCTATTTTAAAAAAATAAACGATATTTATTTCATTAGAAACTAAATATGTTTTAAACGTGAAATAAAGAATCATCTGCGAAACAAATTACTAATAACGTCAGTACAGCAAAGATTCATGAACCAAAACAAACGAAAATTATACTGGCAAATGTTCTTTTTCGAAGAAAATAAATAATTAAAAAATCAATTTTTCAAAATGGAACATAAAAGAATTTAGAAAGCTGTAACAAAAACTGTCCCGGAATAATCAAATATACCAGGTTTATAAGAGTTTCCGGTTGTTAATATTCTATTTTATTCAAGTTACTAAAAAAATTTATGATGCTTTTTACGCGATAAATTCCATGAATCCCACAGAAAAAAAAATTATGGATCGAGGTAGTTACCTTAGAAAAATAATTATTAATTTTTTTTTTTAAAAAAAACTCAAAATTAAATAAAAATATACGATTATATTTCCAATAAACGTTTTAATTAAACAAATGTGATTTTAAAAAAAATCCTGACAGAAATTGCATTTTGAACGTCAAAATTCGAGTTTGAAAACCCATTTTCCCACTCCTTACTTCATGTATTTTTGGAAGTAATAAGAGACTTTCTCGGAAAGCCTGAGTGTGAACGAGTCGAATGCATTGCATTTCTCCCTTCAAGATATTTAGCTAACTAACCGTCCCACTGCCATAGATCATGAACCGAACTTTGACCCTTGATGTTGACGAGCGAGCCACCTGTTCACTGACATAGCATCTCTTGGCAATGCGTCTCTAGGGTTGCTCCACAAGAAAACTTACCTGTTCTCACTCTCTTGCAAGCAGGGGAAGGAGAAAAAAAAAACTCACCTGAGCCCTCTTAAAATAAATAGGATGCTACTTTCATTTTTAGATCTTTATCTGTAATTTGAAAGGTAACACGCAAAAGTAAAATTCAAAATTTCAAGATCGATGTATTTCTTACTGAATGGAAGGCAAACAAATTTCTAAGGTAGGAATAAAAATAAGTAATTTATGAGTGGTATTTATTTTTATAATTTATATATTGATTATTGAATTCTATTTATATATTGATTATTAAGTTCTATTTATATATTGATTATTAAATTATATTTATGTATTGATTATTAAATTCTATTTATATATTGATTAATAAATTCTATTTATATATTGATTATTAAATTCTATTTATATATTGATTATTAAATTCTATTTATATATTGATTATTAAATTATATTTATATATTGATTATTAAATTATATTTATATATTGATTATTAAATTCTATTTATATATTGATTATTAAATTCTATTTATATATTGATTATTAAATTCTTTTTATATATTGATTATTAAATTCTATTTATATATTGATTATTAAATTCTATTTATATATTGATTATTAAATTTTATTTATATATTGATTATTAAATTCTATTTATATATTGATTATTAAATTATATTTATATATTGGTTATTAAATGCTATTTATATATTGATTATTAAATTATATTTATATATTGATTATTAAATTCTATTTATATATTGATTATTAAATTCTATTTATATATTGATTATTAAATTCTATTTATATATTGATTATTAAATTTTATTTATATATTGATTATTAAATTCTATTTATATATTGATATTAAGTTCTATTTATATATTGATTATTAAATTATATTTATATATTGATTATTAAAATGTATTTATATATTGATTATTAAATTATATTTATATATTGATTATTAAATTCTATTTATATATGGATTATTAAATTATATTTATATATTGATTATTAAATTATATTTATATATTGATATTAATTTATATTTATATATTGATTATTAAATTATATTTATATATTGATTATTAAAATGTATTTACATATTGATTATTAAATTATATTTATATATTGATTATTAAATTCTATTTATATATTGATTATTAAATTCTATTTATATATTGATATTAAGTTATATTTATATATTGATTATTAAATTATATTTATATATTGATATTAAGTTCTATTTATATATTGATTATTAAATTATATTTATATATTGATTATTAAAATGTATTTATATATTGATTATTAAATTCTATTTATATATTGATTATTAAATTCTATTTATATATGGATTATTAAATTCTATTTATATATTGATTATTAAATTCTATTTATATATTGATATTAAGTTCTATTTATATATTGATTATTAAATTATATTTATATATTGCTTATTAAAATGTATTTATATATTGATTATTAAATTCTATTTATATATTGATTATTAAATTCTATTTATATATTGATTATTAAATTATATTTATATATTGATTATTAAATTATATTTATATATTGATTATTAAATTCTATTTATATATTGATTATTGAATTCTATTTATATATTGATTATTAAATTCTATTTATATATTAAAATTCTTAAAATACATATTTTCACTGAAATCAAAATGCCCCACAATAAAGCCGTTTATTTATATATCACATTAAAATATCACCCAAAAACTAAAATGTTTGTATTCTCGGTGATATTTTAGGAATATGTAGACCGACATGTCAAAAATTGTTGTTTATGAAGACAAATTCAGGGGCAAAACAAAACAATAAAATTTTTATTGTATGAATTTTTTATTGAAATTTATACAGCATAGAAGCGAAATTTTTTAACTGTCTTAAATACTGATAGTTGTTTGGATGAATGATAAAATTCTCCAAAGTTTGATAGACTTGCTTTTATTTTGCCTCATTCCACATCGTTTTTCCTTTCTAAAATGAATAACTGTAAAGAGTAGTTTCTATCCATCTACACATAAAATACAAGAATACTATGTTTTGGGAAAATCTTTATTTCCATTACAAAATTTCACAAGTTGAAAAGTTGTAATTGATTGATAATTGATAAACTATTAGTATTTTTAACATTATTTTTTAAATCAATCAACCTTGAAATATTCATGAAATATTCTAAACGAGTAGTGCAACTGCAAAAGAAACTATAATCAAGTAAAGCTTTTTTTTTTTCGTAAATCGCGAAAACCTTTCAAAAACTAGCTATTGTTAACACAATATTTTTATTTTATGTTGTAAAAATGAAGAAATTTTTTTTTAAAAAAATGGTAGAAAAAAATTTAGAGCTTATAAGTTTACTGAACAATTTATACTCTAAATTTAAATTTTCACATATCTTGTTTTGCAAAAGGAATAAGGATTTAACTGGTTTTGTAAATGTATCCGCCGCCACGCATCTTGTTTTATTTCAAGGAAAAAAGGTTATTTCCACATTCCAACCAATCAGAAAACACTCTCGTTGACGCTTACGTTCAAGTTTGCTTGACATAACTGCTTTTGCATCTGTATAAAGCTTGGTTAGCATGGATATAACTGCTTTTGTTTCTGAATGACTTCTTTTTTATTATTATATAACGAATATTTTCCAATTTTGGATATAACTGCTTTTATAGTGAAATGAAGCGCTTTCCATAAGATATACCCCCGGTAAATTATACATTGATTATTGTAGAAATAGGAAAATAATACATAATTGTAGCTATGGATATCATCGAATTAGTCCGAAAACTTGAGACGAAAGAGCCAATTTTGGCGATAAACTCCCTCTGAAATCTTCCCTTTTCGGGCTACTGTTGATATTTGTCGATGTCTCCCCTTTTCTCAAGAAGGCAGATGTTGATCTTGGAGGTCAGAAAAGGAGCATCGAAATCACGAGTTACTTACTCTTCGATTATTTTGCATCCGGTCCAGATAGTTCACGTTTCCACCGACATTCAAAAAAAGTGAGCAGATTTCTATGTTCTCAAGACACGATCTCTACTGATATAGCTTTCTATGGCACGTTTTTCTGGCGTGATTATCAGATATTTAAGAAGTTTCCGGAAATGCCCTTAGATTCATAAGCTGGTGGTCAGACTTGTTTGCTTTGAGCGATCCGGATGGATTTCAATTCTGAAAAAAGAAAAAAAAAAACTGTAAATGACTCGCATGTATTGTAAATAATAACAATAAAAGTTATAAGATTTTATTAAAAATACAAAAAAAGGCGCATAACTAACTTAGCAGTGAAATGATTACTTAGAATTGAAGTTTTGTGATATTTGGTTGGTTTGGTACAAAAAAAATTCAATACAGAAACAAATGCAAAATAGTTATACAAATTTCTAAATTAAAAAAAAATAACAATAATGGAATTGAAAAAACGCTCTACAATTGTTAGAAACAGTATTATATAGTAAAAACATAGATAAAACTACATTATATTGAAGAAACGCGTTGTATATGCTAACATTTTTACATTGAAGTTGACAATTAGGGCTTTGAAATTTTGGGAGTTCTAAAAGCAATCTTTGACAATTATTATTACAAGAATTCTTTTTTTTTGTAGCATCCATTTTAAGAGCCCAAACTACATGCCAAGTTTAGGGTTCCCATTTTTTTTTTAACGAAACGAAAATAAATATGCGCTATGTAACCAAATTTATAAAAAAATTGCAAAATAAATTTGTGTACAGCTTGTGCCAATGTATGTATCCATTAAAAAATTCAATTTCAATTAAAATATCTTTTAATTAAATTGCTCAAGCTCATTATATATATATATATATATATATATTATTTCCATAAAAAATGTATGTCCTTATGTAAACTCGCATACACGCCCTGGTGATAAAACAGGAAAAAGAAATCCCACCGCTCAAAGCAACTTTTCAGGACCTTGAACACAACTCAAGTGCCAATGCAGAATCAAAACCTCTCCAAACCTTACAACCCCACAAGTGTCGGAGCCCTGGTTTACGACCCCTGATCCAAATAATTACTCCTGTCTATCGCAACACGAAACATGCGAAACGAAGCACAGAAATAATGAGTTCACCCCCCTGAGTCAAATTGGAAATCCCCCCACAAAACCCTGCAGAAACCAGAAAGGGCGCTTCACCCCTGCGAAACCCCGAATCCCTGAGTTAGTCGGTTGTAAATTATGAAAGGATCGTGTGTAAGCGGATGCATTAGTCGAGTCATAATCATTCGTGTAACGGGTCCTGGCTAGCGTGACGGGTACTGCGGCAACAGGTGACAACTGGAGTGTGCCGCCAGTTATCTGCCACGTGTTGTATCGGCCGGCGACACGCATGTCATGTGGGTGGGGGGTGCAGCTGATAGCAGCTTTATAGTAGATAATTTGATATGCCCTTTTATTAAGCTCTTTAACCTAGCATAAGGTGAACATACGTCCCCGCACTGTTAAAAATGGGTATTCAATAATAATTCAAATGTAATCATTTTGGAATACATTCGATGCTTATCATGGCTTCGAATACATAAGTTTCAATTTTGAAAATGACTTGTATTTAAAAATGAGTGCAATGGGTGAAAATGAAAAAAAAAAGCAGATGCTAGCCTACATAAATCACTTTGAATAAATATCGACAATTACAACCAAGACTTACCGGGAATCGAGCCCAAACCTGCATGCACCGCTGTTCAGAGAAGTTATAAACGGAACTAATGTTAAAGCGGTGAGCCAAAAGAATTTTGAAGTAAGATAACTGAGTCGTAATAACTCAGTTTCCGTTTAAGCAATCGACATCAAATAATGTGGAAAACCATCTTCTGAACAAACACTTTAAGTTTGTCAGGTCTCTTTCTTAAGATGGCTTGGACAGAAGCTGAGGTTAGCAATATTAAATCACACTGCTCATTTTTTGCGAAAGTATGATTACTTAAATTTGAGTACGTCATCGCGCATTTATGATGCAATTGTACTCAAAGAAAAACGAGTACGTTCATGTACTCATTTTAAGCACTTTTTTTTACAGTGCGAGATGGACTGGTTGGTAGAGTGACGAAACCGTATTTGAAATTGCCAGGTCTAGATTTTCTATAAGGACAGCCCCCCCCCCCCCCCCCCCCTCCTCTTCCCTTCCATTTTCTCTGTTATTCATCTCTTTGGGTTCTTCTTCTGATATTCAAATGTACACACCACTTGCAGTCAAATTGAGTTAAAGTTAATGTGCTTGATTTATTAACTCAAGAGAGCACCTGATGCTTTCAATTTTAGTAATTTAAAATAGTTTGTTTTACTACATTAAATAGAAGTATGTGTTTTAATTATTTTTATATATTCATTTTAATTCCAATAAACTTCGGTGATTTTATATTCTCAAGTTTGCTAAAAAGAGTTGACTGATGCTTCCGATTTAAGTTTCGTGATAGAAATAAATTATATGATACAAATTAGATTTCTTGTAAAAACAGTATTTGTTTCTTTATTTGAATTAACACATCGTGCAATCACCAGACTAGAATAGGTGAAAAAAATTATTAATTTGTATATATACTTTTACAAAAGAACCAAAGTCTTATTCTAAAGTTATCATAATTCCTTACTTAAAAATAGACCTTCCATTCCCCACACATGCAGAATCAAATGTGAATCCATCTGTTGTCTGAATATCACATAGAGAGGCGACAAAGCCATTGTTCCACAGTTGACACCACCTTCAATGGAGGATTATTCTTCTCCACTTTTTGATTTGCTTCACAGTTATTTTGTCCTTTTTGTCCTCCGCAAAAAAACTGTTGAGTCCATGAGCAATAACTTGTCCTCTCCACGTCTTGATGCGGTTTTCGACTTTTATTCGGGGTTTGAATCCCACCCCCTGCTTCTATTATCAACCCCCTTATCTTATTCCATTGAGGGGGGGGGGATTCAACCTGTGCAGGCATTCCAAGGGACCTCCCCCTCAATACTACTTTATACACCAGGGGGTTCCCCCTATCCCCCCCCCCCTCATATCCTAATACGGTACTTTTTTTGAAAAGCTTCTGCTATCAGATAGTTGTGGGCTCAAACAATCTGACAAAGCTTGTTTGAGGGAAAACGCTTACGAGGGAGCTTACGAACACTAAAAAAAAAAGCTAGAGGTTGTGTGTGCATGTAGGCTTTTTCCTTCCCTCTTTATTTATTATTTTTTTTTCTTAAATATATCATCCTACTTGCATACTCCTTTTTTACCTTTCACGCATCGAAACACTTCACATAAAAGGAGCATTTTTCTGCCCCCCTCGTCTTTTGCTTTGCCCATTTCCATTCTTTTCGGTCTGGAAAGTCCCCCCCCACCTGAGACCGAATTCTGGCATCTTTAACGTAAGGATGTCAACAAAAAAAAAAGATGGTGGTGCTGGTGTTATTTGATGTCCTCAAAAGGCGGTGGTTTTTTTTACATAGGGGGGAGGATTATTCTGTTTTTGGGGAATCATTTTTCACATTCATTATAGTAGTTAGAGCTTAGAAGCCAGGCTTCTATACGCCTACCGAACACATGTACCCTTTTTGCTGTATTAAACTGAAAATGGTCTGAGCATTTTTTTTTAAAGACATGTTATTGAACATCTGTTGCTTGTATCTTTATAAATTTTAATCAAAGTATAGATATCAAAGATTGGAATTCTTAACTAAAAACATGAGGGTTAATCCTCTATTATCCTTTACAATTATATATATACGTCTATAACACGGATGTTCCTAGTAGAGAGTTAAAACTTCATTCTTAAAAACTTTATATTGTTTTCTTTCTCCCTCCTCGTGCAGCTCTAGTAGAACGTTATTTAACAAAACAAAACCAAAATTTTCTCCCTCCTCTGCTCCTCTGTTGTTACATTACACATTTTAAGTTAAATATCTAAATTTTAAAACTTTTAATTAAAGTCCTACCATTTTTTTAAATTTTCAAATAGCATTCAACACCCCCCCCCCCCCTCTCCCCCCTTCGCCCCAGCGGGTCTTTAAAAAACCGTATGGAAAGGAAGAACTATAAAGAATATATAATAAAGAATAGGAACTATAAAGAATATATAATAAAGAATAGGAACTATAAAGAATATATAATAAAGAATAGGAACTATAAAGAATATATAATAAAGAATAGGAACTATAAAGAAAATATAATAAAGAATATATAATAAAGAATATATAATAAAGAATATATAATAAAGAATATACCATAAAGAAAATTATACTATAAATAATTTTCTTTATGCGACGATTCAATTCATGTACTAAAGGAAATACGTATACATAAATACTTACACACTAACATATACCAAACACATACTCTCCTTCTGCCACAGTCAAGAAAAAAATTAGAAATCTAAATTAAGATAAACTAAATAGTATAAATAAAATAAAATAGTATATTAGAAGGAAATAAAAATCCAAATAGGTAATACCTTGGTAATACCTTGATATTGTCAAAATAAGTCTGATACCAATATTCTGTAATGCTATGCATTACCATGAAATAAAATCTAATGTGTAGCTATATTTAAATATAAAACGTATCATTGTGGCTTTAATAATTAGTATTCTATTTACCAATAATCACCAATGACACCAAAAATACGAATTTAAATTTTTTAATAAGATTATATTCATTAATATATATTTATTGATAGGCAGAGTGAAAACAATAACGAATAAATTTATCCGAAATTATCCAATTACTTTACGCTTGTTGGCTTCGACGGACCTACTCCTCACCTCCCTTTCCCCACAGTTTGAATAAATAACAATACTTTTTTTGCATTCACAAAATTTAATTATTTTCATAACCTCTAATCTTTTTTCCCACAATCTAGATCGCGATGTTAAATGTTTATTTAACTGATTTTTAAACCAGGCCTCATCTATTCAATCGATCACTTTTCCTTCCATTTGACCATTCAGACTTTGACCTCTGAAGGTCTGAGATCGCCCTACCCGTCGAACAACGTCTTAACTTTTCTTTCTCCTCAAGATGACAAAACATTCTCATTTGACCTCTGACAGATCAGCTATCACGCGAATCCATTTCAATCCTATTTATTATGCCCCTCCGCCTTGGAGAATCCAAACGAAACGTAAAAACACGTCTTAAAATTGGTATTCTCATTTTTATGAAAGAAAAATAGGGGGGAAGCTTTTATAATGCTGATATAAAAATGTAACGCACCTTCCCGCTACGGGCTTTGTTCTTCCCCTATTTGTGCGAGGTTAGTGCAGCTATTGTTGCTTCAGGGACTGGGTGAAAAGGCCCCGGAGATGGTTGATATAATAGCTGGGGGGCTACAGGTTGCTTCAGGAAAAAAAAAAGTCGGCCACTTGTAGGAGTTTAGAAAGATTTCTTTCAACTGTTTCCCTCTCTCCCTACCTTTCTTTTGAGGTCTTTTGTGCCGCATGGAATTCCGAAGATTCCTACTCGGATCAAGTACACAAATACCTGCTCAGAGCAGAAAATGGGCTTCTGTGGTGAAGTTGTTGCAGACCGTAACGTACTTTACCCCTTGAATTAAAACATGGGCGTTGAATGTAGACAGGTTCTCAAAGCAGTTCGATCTTGCGTGGTTGAAATGGGGTATCACTGAATCTCATGAGTTGACCTTCATTGATTCTAATTATTTTTCTGAAATTGAACTATTATTATATATAACTCTTGATCAAAAACGTCAAAGCGGCAAAACATACTTTTAGATTGTAGATCAGAAACAATTTTCATTTTATCTGGGTTAATGAGAAAACACGTTTTGTAAGCGTGTATGTATTCGAACCAATTTAAAATAAACATTGTACTGTGGATTATTATTTATTTTCTATTAAAATCCTTTGAATTACTTTTAATATAATTAGGTGACCGCGAAAGGAAGATTTTTTTTTTAATTTACAACTGTTGCAAAAAATTAAATTGAAAAACCACGATTGTTAAATTTGTTTTTCGTCGATATAAGTCGTATTTTATTTTAATTATGTTTCAATGCTAAGAAATATATAGCACAATAGAGTCTGATGCGAATAATTAGACTATAAAGAATTAAAAAAGGCAATACGTATTTTTTTAACTTGCATTTCATCTCCAGAAGGCATTAAAAATAAAAAATACAAAAAATCTGAAATACGAAATAATGTGATTACAAAATTAGCATAAGAAAGAGAGACTTCAAAAGTGGTAATAAACTACTGTTGAGATTTGGTGGAAATTTTAAAGATCAATATTGTAATAAAATAAAGTCTGAAGATAAGATTTTTTTAAAAAACTATTTACATCAATAAATCTTAATGTTAATTCTACCACAAAAGCGTAAATAATTTCCCAAAGAACGATTAACAGAAAACTCTATAAAAAAAATCGTACATAAAAATTATTCTGCTTCGATTTTCATATTTTGAATGAACTCTGAATAATAAAAAAAATAATAATTAAAACAATATTATTTTTTATATAATTAAATCCACATTTTAATTCTAATTCTACTACAATAACGCAAATAATTTCCCAAGAGCTATCAACAAGACACACTATTAAGAATCTGATACAGAAATTATTCTGCTCAAATTTTGATGCTCAATTTGTGTGACATCAATAATTTATGAGCGATGAATAGATATATCATCATTAGATCTGAAATGAAGGATCACGCAACGAATATTTTTTGCTCTGTACGATTACCAAGAGGAGTGCCACTGGATTGGAGATCTTTGGCGTCATAAGAGTAAACACCTTCTGACACGCTGTTGACACAAAGAGTCTCGAGAAGCGAGGATTTCTTTTGAGACGCCAAGTCTATGTTATGATTCCAGCCATAGCTCCATTGCTCGCCTTCGCACCTCAAGGCAAGGATATGAAATCTTTATTACAGTGCATCAAGCTAATCTGGGTTTCTACATTTCTCGAGGTTGAGAAGGCACTTTACAGTTGCTCGGAATCAATTGAATTGGAAATGAATGAGTATTTTTTTAACTGATTTTGGATATTGTCAGATAATCCCAACTGAATAGGGCAATCCAGGAAAAAATTATGGGAGAGGGACCCGAAACCTTAAAAAACAACTAAGATGTGTTAAATTTATCGTCGTAATTTTAAGAATTATTTCATTTGAAATTTTTTTTAAATGATTTCTTTGGTAGTGGAAATTAATTTTTGAACAGCGAAAATAGTTTACAAATTTTGAATAGTTCTTAATAAGAAACAAATGGTTTTATTTACTCCAACCAAGCTTTACTATTGAAAAAACTTATTTCTGATAATTGAGTAAAGTATCCAACCCCAGCTTCCTACTTTACTCCACAGAGAAAAAAATAATAATAGTAATTAAGTCTACATTATAAAAAAATAAAAAAAATGTCGGAATATTCAATTGTCACAGAAAAAATATATTGATACCCAGAACATAATTTCAGCTGCACTACATAGTACTTAAACACTTTACTAAGGTTGGGAAAGGCAAAACAATGGAGTAAAGTAACCCCAATTAAATAGTAATTGTTAATAAATATTTATACTTAATTACATTTTAATGCAGGGAGAGATAACCAATGAATTTAGATTTATGTGGCTCTAACCTTGCAAAAATATAAAAACGGTGCTTTTTCTGTACCTTTTAATATATCCTCACTTGCCACCAGTTTCAAAGATTGATAGCTATTCAATAATTAACCTTGTACAATATTAGATGCAATTGAAAAACAATGACTTATATCTAACTTTAAAATTATTACGGCCCAACAATGTGACATTTTGACAAATCAAAGACCTCTCCACAGTGAGGATTTCAGTCCACTAAATAGAAATGCATTTTTAAAACGTAATTACCGATTAAAACTAGTTTATACATTTATTTAATAAGACAGTGTTTAAAGTTATTAAAATCAACTGTCCATTTCAATGTCACATTCGAGAAAAATCAATGCAGTAATTGGACTAGAATTAGTATATAACCGTAAATTGAAATGTAGAAAATAAATTAAACAGTGACGAAACACCAATTAATTTCGAAGGTTTAAAATTAACGTGAATAATAACGTGAAGGTTTTATTCAAATCGTGAAATGGTGCGATGGAAAAACGCTCATGTAAAATATAACATAAACTAATGTTCTTTTAGAGTTTAATTTTGAAATGTACTTGTACTATGCAAAAATTATGATGTTAGCATCGTAGTCTTGTCTAGCAATATATTTTTAGTATAACCCAACCCCTCCCAAACCTTTTTCATTTAACACCAGGTGAGAGTGAAAATATTTTTAAACACACTTTCTTTTGCTGTAGAGTGGAAGATATGGCTGTAATCTGTCACAAACTTACAGTGTGTTGACGGTAATGAAACTGTTGTGGTAATGGATAAGGTGGAAGCTACTACTTTCCCATGGCGCAGCCTCGGGCTAAATAAAGATCTTCTCTTTTGTTTTATGGGTCTTCGTAGTTGCTCTTTTAGTTAGACGCTCTACAACTCATCGAACAGGTCAGATATACCAAATGTTATTTTAACTCTTTGCGCCTTGAGGTTTCACACTCTTTTACTCAAGAAAATGGGAAATAGAATAGCGAACAGTTAATTGGAAAAGCTCAGAAAATAACACCTATTTTTGGAAAAATCGTTTTGGTTTTAATTTGAAAATATTACTGGTAATTATAGAATAACCTGCAGCACTCATGCGTCATCTTTCAAACTCCAGACCAGTGGTTGACTTATCGGTAGTTGCCAACTGCGTTCCTGGTCTTCTATCAAAAAACATTCGCTTTGTATATAGGACTTGAGCACATTAAAAATCTGTCGTGGTCCAAAGATGCATGGGGTGCTAGTTCAGGTGATGTCCTCTTTGTCTATTCATTGTTCAAAATAACGAGGCGGTGTTCCCAAGTATTTCCATATAAATATATCCCAAACCATCGCCAATTGCTTATTATGTGTAGCTCTAGCTCTACGTTAATGCAAACAGCCTTTCAGACGCCATATGCTGTAAATTTTCAGGACACTATTTGTCGATCAAGCTGACTTTATCCCCAAATACAAATGCTAAATTTACAATATAAGGCATGTATGTTAAATTATTAAGCCCAATTGTTCACGCAAATTTAGTTCAACTTTAATGCTCTATTAGTCGTAATATTTTTGGCTCATGGTTGGTCCATAACTGAGCTGCAAACGTTCAAAACGTGTTTTGTCCAAAATGTTTAAAAATAACACAGTTTTCATCTTCGAATTTTCTATCGAACTATACTATTTTATCCATCCAAAAACCATTTGATCCCTTTGAAATTAACTTGCAAGGATTGGAATCTGTACATGCGCAATACATTTATTAAAAGTTGTTAGAAAAGTTACAAAATATGTTTTAAATGCCTGCTCATCAACTACTATTGAAAATCGCCTTTTCATGTACTTCGAGGATATTGAGACTAACGAAGAATGAAGCAAATCAGTTTGATCATTAATTTATCAGTGTGGCACCATTAAGAGTCATATAGGACTTAAAAGGGGCTTCGCCCCTACGGAACTCCGAACGCTTCGCTCAATTTGTTTATTTGTGTATATTTTATTAAGAGGACACAGTACCCAAAAAAATCGTAAAATTAAAAATATAGATATTTGCTAAATTTATAGTTTGGAATCTTCTAAATAGGCTTACAAAATTCTTGAACTGTATCAATGTTTTTAATGAGTTGTTTAAGATTTTATGCTGGATTGACAGGTATGTTCTTCAAGAAACGAAATTTTTAAATCGTTTTTTTTTCTCAGTTTAGTTTTCCTTCATATTAAGTTTTTTGAAACACTAAAGCTTTTTTAATTGTAAAAGGAAATATATAATTTTTAAGCATATTGTAAAATATGTGTATACTATAAATTGGCAAGCGAATTATCTCTGTAAGTAGTAGTTTTTTTTTAATTGCTAAAGTAAAAGAAATTGAGTTTTAAGGAAAAATTTTGTGTTATTGTGATTAACTATTTATATAAAAATCAAATACATTTAACTTACAAAATTTTAATGCCATTTCTCATGTATTATAATTCAAAAGATCTGAGAAAAATTGTAGTGAAAAAATATAAATATTTAACAAGAAAATTAGGGTCTTAAATAAAAGTTTTAAAAAATTGAAAAAATTTTAATTAAAAAAATACACACTTATAAAATTTTTGTGTGAAATATAGTTCTTTTACATAAATTAAAATAATGTACATTCCATTTTTTATTCGAAAAGCAAAAAAATTAATAAAGCAAGTATTTGACCATTTAGTTGCTGAATAATTGAAGAAAGAAAGGCTACAACAACTTCAACAAAATCATAATCGCTAAGCTTTCTGCACCTCCCATGTACCTCAATAGAAACCAATTCCCTTCACATTTCCCCCAAAATAGGCTCTTTTGAGTCGAGTTCAGTTTGATCTAGCGGAAGACTCCAACCCCAATCGCTTCCTTTGAGTCCTTCCCAGCGGTTTCCACACTTCGCAAGAATAATACACAGCTTTCCGACTGAGTGTCCGTTCGCTTCCTTTGCTTTTGAGATGGACTTGAAGTACACCTGAGCGCGCGAAGGCGTCTCTTTTGTAGCGTCTTCCCACCCTCTCAGCATCCTGATTTGGATGCTTCCTGTACTCTACCCCCCATAACGGAAGAGGGGACCAGGTGCATCCACACGACACGTTTGACATGCTCCCTCCCACTTGCTTGCTGGCTGGCTCACCACTTTCCATCTCGAGCTTGTTTAGAATTGAGTAGCCCATGCAAAAGCAACACGAAAAGCTTTTTCGAGTGAATCGCGAAAAACTGTCAAGACTTAACTATTGGTAAAACAATGCTAGTAGTTCTGGGAACAGTAGGCAAAAGAAAAAAAGAAGCTGGACTTTACATGAAATGGAAAAAAACTAAAACGGCCACCATCTTGAAAAGGAATATTAAAATATATTTTTGAAAAAACATGCGTCGTTTTTAATGACTTCAAAGAACATTCATGTCAACTTTGAAGAAAATCGAACAAAGCGTTTGGTCGTGACTGCGTAATAAATAAATTTACAAACAAACAGATGAAATGCCTAACGGTCAAATTAAAACAAAGCCTCGCTAATACTCGGTCAAATATAAATATATATATTTGTTTTTTGCAAAAAATTAAGGAAACAATTTTTGTTGCACAAATGAAGATTAATGAATAATATATAATCTAAATTTTAATTTTCATATAACTTATTTTATAAGCGGAATAAGGATTTAACTGGTTTTGCAAATGAATTCGTTGACATATTGTTTTTTTCCCAAGAAGCAAAAGCCAATCCGAAATCACGTTTGCCCGCACGCTTACATTCACGATTGCTGGATATAACTACTTTTGCTTGTAATGCGTGAATAATGTGGATATAGATACTGTTGATTCCGATTCGTTTTTTAAATTCTTGCGGAGTTTACTTCTTTGTTAAATTTTTAAAATTGAATCCAAAGTTACAAAGTACCTATTGATACCAAAATTTAATTTTAGGATATAACTGCTTTTGTATTTGGGCTACTCAATTCCAATACATCCTAGTACTATTGAAGAGTTCCGTGAGTGCAAGAATATCGTAAGTTTATTTTGAATAAATTAAGTCAAATAGTCATTCAAACATTAAAATCGGTTAACACATTCGTGCAAAATTATTTAGAATGTAAGAAATACACAAAATTAATTCTGGAATGTGCAGTTACCTATCCAAAAATGAGCAATTTAGCCCTTTATAAAAAAAACTAAGTTCCAAGTTCCATTGATCTATCTTCTTGTTGTGAATTAAGTTGTTTTCCCATCTAAGCGCAAACTGTGATTTATACAATTTGTACCCGTAACTCCCCCATTTTATCATCTGCTTTAAATTTCAAGCCCTTCATGTCACCTTATTTAATAAATTTGCATAGCTAAACCAGATGTCTTCTAGCCCTCTTTTTCTTCAAATGTATACATATTTAAATTTATTAATTCTGCACTATTCCATTTGTCCATACTCGGCATTCTCAGCATCACCTTTGTAAACCTTGCACAGCACCCCTTTCAACAAGTAGAGATTTAATAATCGAGTGCCTCAACCTCTTAAAACTTGACCTTTCATAAAAGTTTTAAAAATTTAAATTTTGAAGACATCCTCTTTAGAAGATTTTTTTTCAACTTATAAAAATTCATAAAGGTTATTGACAACTGAAGTCCACTTAACACTTTCAGTGCGGACTCAATAGATCTATTGAATCCGCACTAAACACGTTCAGTGCGAGCGGTCAAATCCGTATTTATCCACAAGTGCGACACGGGGTCAATTAACAGTGCAGTAACTATCCGCCAGTTCGTGACGGGGTCAATCCACCCCGTACCGCACTGAACGTGTTGAAAAAATAATTATGGAAATATTAAAATTGCTTACATATAACAAGTATCCAAGTTTACTAACTTTACAGTATTTAGTTTAACTATGTCTATCAACATTTAGTCACAATAATCTATTTTGCGATTACTATTGGAATTAAGTTTACATACTTTTGCTTATTTCGGTTTTGTAAAATTAGAAATTTAAATTACCCTCAAATTTAAGTGGGTCTAAACAGGATAAATGACATGACTAAATGTATACTTTTGAAACGATCACTTACGATCAAAAGTAACTTATTTGACATCTTTAAAACTACATATATTTGAAGCTACCCCTATAATTATGAGGTCAATATATTGAACTATATACGCACAATAATTACAGTTGAGTGAACAACAGAAGTGTAGTTTTTTCTTAGGGCACTCATCCTAGTTTCCGCAGTCCACATGCTGTTTCTCCCTGCTAATTATTAGTATTTTAGCAAGTGGATACAAAATGTTACAGGATTATTATATCGATATAGTGTTTAAAATCAAAAAAAAATCGTAAATTAATAGCTACACGCACGGATAAGACATTTTAAGATACTTAAACAACTTCAAAAGTTAAAATCACAACTTCAAGCTTCCATTCTTATTTACTGAACTAATCAATACATTTTTAGGGTTCAGTACAATAATAAAAACATTTTAATATAAAATGTCACTCTTATTTTTTTGAGTGAAATTAAGGTTATTTAATTAAGTTATCTATTTTGCTTTTTTACAAATATGAATTTTTTAAATATATTTTTAATGCTCTTAAGCAGCCTATTCTATACATTTATAACTAACTTTTATACATAATATACATGACGTATGCTTAATGTTTATTTACATTTATATTCTTAGATTTATTTAGTAATTAAGTAATTTATTTTTTAAACATTTTAATACTCGTTAAGTGCTAATCGTTATTATATTGTCAAAAATCAAAGCTCTTTATTTAACATTTGACAATATTTCTCTAACATTTGACAATATTAGTTTAACATATGACAGTATTAGTTTAACATATGACAATATTAGTTTAACATATGACAATGTTTATTTAACACCTGACAATATTTATCAAACCTTTGAGAATATTTCAGTAGCATTTGACACTATTTATTTAACATCTGACAATATTTTGTTACCCTTTGGCAATATTTTTGTTAACATTTGACGGCATAAAGAAGAAATTAAAATTATTGGATTCATGCTCCTATTTATATTTCAATTGTTAATTTGGATTATTTAAAAAAAAATGGTTATGCCCTTGATATTATGATTACTAATAGACAATTTAAGGAAAAAACTTTTTTCACATTTGACAACACTGTAGCATAACCGGAACAGTTAAATTGCACACATTGAATTCCTCGTAAGTATTTACTTTTTTTCTTCTCATATGCATTTTCATTTTAACTCATTACGCACCTGCTCTTACCCTACTTGGCACCTTGCATGGAGCCCACACGTTAAGATGCTTTCAAAAAAGCAAATAAAGTATCTCTTGCACTGATTCACTGGGTGTCCTGACGTACGATGCCTGTCCATGGTAGTGAAAAACTGCTACGACTGGTCTCATCGGAGATAGAAGATGCTTCTTACCCTCTTGAAGTATTCTCGGTTGCACAACTGTTACTAATAAGTCAACGTGTAAATCTCTGGTTTTCGCGACGGCCCGAGAAACATCTCAAGGTTTTAGCACACTGGCTAATGGTGGGTTTCATTGATTAAAATATTCTCTTGTGAAGGAGTTAACAAGCATGATTTTTGGATTATTTGAAAAAATATTCATTTAAACAGAGAAATCAGTTTACTTTGTCTACATCAGCTGTGAAAGTAACAATGGTAATGGTTTACACTAAAAATACACCATTGTCTCTATTTAAGCAAATATTAAGTATAACTTAAACTTTTTTTAAAAATCTTTTTTTTAAGACAAAGAGTTGTTACTTCCTAATTTATTTTAAACATCTGTGTAAAATTGTACCAGGTATAAGATGCAAAAGATATAAGTGTATAATTTGTTTTGGTATCACAATAAAATTAAACTAATTTTGCTGAAGCCTAATTTCACAAATATACCTCAAGAAACACTTGCTGTATGTATATCAACATATTTTAAAGTTTGGTAGCAAAAAATAAACAAACTAAAGCAAACAAGTTTGGATACTTAACCCCCTCCCCATCCCCACCTTAACCACATCTCTCTTATTATTAGTGACATATAATTACAAAAATATACATATCCAGTATTTATGCTTTGATGTTTTCTAGCCTATTTCTCTATTCAATGTAAATGTTATACTGCGTCATACTTTATTTTCTATTCAATTTGTTACACATACAGATTTGACAATGAACTTCAAAGTAATCGATTAGATTTGAAACTAAGTACAAGTACTGAATACAAAGTAATAACTCCATAACGGCTGTAGAAGCGTAAAAGAAAACAGTTTTGGTTAGAAATGGTTCATTTAAGTTATTATTAAATAATCCATAGAAATTTTCAAAAATTAACTGAGCACTTGTCAATGATTAAACGCGATATATAATATTTTATTATTTTAGGAGTATGTGTTAAATATGTGTTAGATCTATTAAAATAATTTTAATTTTAGCAATTTAATTATTTAGGTGGTTTGTCAACTTTTTATTTAGTTTTTATCTTTAAAATAATCTAGAGTCCTCTTCAAATGATTTTTCAAAACCTAGAAGCTGTGAGGACCAATGGATATGTTTAACGGAAAATCAACTTTTATTACTTCTTCAACCTCAATTAATATGTGTCACATTGAACACAAACGTCTCATTTTTCTTATGTAATTGAATGGGATTAAAGATAACAAACCTTAATTGTTAAAATCATGCATATTCTTCTTAAATTTATTTCTCTTATAGATTAATAAAAAAAATATTTTTCTTTTAGGTCCATAGACCCAGTTAAAAAAATCAGTGAAAAACCTTGATACAAAAACTTTAAGAAATCTACAGTTATGTGTTCCCGATTCCTTCATTCCTAGGGCCCGATTAAGACATTGAAGCAAGGGAAGACCGCCTATAAATGGGGGCCCCATTGCTCCCATATAAACCCTGAAACATCTAATCGAGAATTTACATGCACTAAAATCCTGGCTCCTGGATGGCACCGAAACCCATTATAAATAATATTTAATAAACATTAATAAGTAATGAAAATATTCCTAATATTCTTTAGTATGTTTTTGATTATTTTTTCCAATATTTGAACACATTTAACACAAGTGATAACTTTTTTTTTATTAAAGTTAGTATTGATACTTTTTAGGGTAAATTTAGTGCCAAACTGTGTCAGAATTGTTAAATATTTATATAAAATGTGTGATTTGGGGGCCCCTCAAAAATATAAAGTGTAAGCCTGGGCTTCCTGGGCCTATTCGGTAATCAGGCCCTGTTCATTCCTGAACTTTTCAGCAAAAATGTAAGTGTTTAATCAACATTTCTCAATTTATCGAATACAACCTTTAGTGTTCTTCAAAAACCTGCATTATAATAATTTTTTTAAGGTTTTTTTTCTTTTGGCTTTCATAGTTCGGGAGCAAAGACCAAAATTACCGGAAACCAATAAAGAAGTTAATTAATGATAACAAAACTATCGCCGGGAAAATTTCTTGAGAGCAATACCGTCCATTACATTCCCTCATTTTTTACCAGCTATCCTTCTTATCACAGTAAACTAAAGAAAAAAACAAATTAATCCCTCTTTGTATCCAGGTATGCGATGTCAGGTAAACGATCTCCAATCCTGATCCCTGCTGACACCACAGTTACGTGGTACTCCCGTGAGAACTATCCAGAGTCCAACAGGTGTGATGGTGTGCTCAACCCACTTAACATCGGGTTCAAAGGTGACCAGGTTCCGGTGGGAGTTGGGCCTAAACACTTTTTGATCGATGTGCAACCCACAATTAGCCGAAGACTTGCACACTGCAACACTTCCATCCCCCCCCCCCCCCTCCACGAGATATTCATTATCGTGAGCAGTGGGAAAAAGGTGATTGATTAATCGAGAAGAAACTCATAAGGAGAAATGTCGCAAATGAAGAGTTCTGATGGGAGATTTGTTAATTGAAAAGCGAGAAAATGGGGGTGATCCGCGGTCCCTGGCTGTTCCGCGAGGGGCGTGGTCGTGTGAATGTTTTATTAGGATCGGGAAGTTTATTGTTGTTTCTGAGTTAACTCGGTTTCCTTTTAATTAACGGGGTGTAATTGCGATGGGAATGCTGGGTCTTCTATAAGGAGGGTTGTTTGTAGAATTTCATCAATATTTTACTTTTCTTTGTTAGTTTTGGTATTTAGCTTTTGATACTTGGGTTGGATATATTTTCTCATCCCTTCCTTCCTCATCCCCATGTGATTATAGACACTCGAGTGTTGTGCCGTAGTATGTGATCAAAGGTTTATCATTCAAAAGAATGCTTCAAGTATATTTTCTTATTAGTTTAACAAAAATATTCACACAAAAAGTTTAGAATCATTTTATTCATTTGAAGCATTTCTAGTTAACAATATATATATATATTTAAATTCATCAACCACTTTAAATCTTAATTATTTGTAATCTCGATAATTAAAATTAATTGTACTACAACATGTCATTTATGAGACACATTCCTTAAGTTTTATTACATCGATTATTATTTAAAACTTCTGTAAGTCAATAAAAAGTTTCTACTTTCCATTATCAAGGAATAAAATTGCACGATAGTAAAACTAGTTTAATCTCGATATACTGTATAATATCTTTCTTTTTTTTTTAATACAAAATAATTTAAAATTTTTGTACAAAATGACATCTTTTTTCCTGGTATTTCGTATCCTGAAATTTAGCTAATCTGTGAAACTTAATAGTATATATATCTCACAAATTGCATATTTTTCCTGCTTATAATTTCCGACAAAATATAAATTATATTTTAGACAATGATAAAAGTTATTTCTCTGTGCCCCTTTATGTCACCAAACTTTAAATATTTTTAAGCTTAATTAAAATAAATTTTTTGCTTCAAAACATTTAATAATATCGAGTTTGTCGTTAATACTTTCAAATTTATTAAAACTAGTGTTAAAAGAAAGTGCGCAAAGTTTGACTCAGTTGTTTGCCAAATTTCTGTAATATTTGTAATTATTTAAAAGAATAAGTGGATTTTCCTGAAGTTTCCTTTCTTACATTTATCCACGTTAAACCTAGAAAATTTATTTATTTTCAAATGAAAGAATAAACACAAAACTATCAATAAGCTATAATTATCGAGCATTAACGGATCAGCGAACTGTTACTTTGAAATAACTATAAAAACACATAAATAAAACTCAAGACACACTATTTGGAGTTATTTAGCTACAAGAACTTGCAATTAGATATTTTCTATCAACTACCGTTGATTTTCTACATTTTTTTCAATGTCCGTTGGTTGCACTTGCCCTAGGAAACCGGGGCAAGTACAACCACGGCTCTTAAGCCCCCATAGTCTACACACAAATAATAATGGGTTTATATCTTGTTATATTTTGAACTTTACTAATTTTGTCAATTTTTTTTTTGTATTTTTTTTTATCTCAAACCGTTTGAGAGTTACTAACTTTTTCGTGAGTAAAAGTGGAGCGTTTGGATAAATGAGCAAAATTTAGCAGGTAGCTTTTTTTTAATAACTTGGTTTTAATTTATAATACTATTGTACTTATACATGATTTGCATATGGTTTACACATGTTTTCCAAACTTTTTCATTTAGTTTGTGAAGTTTTTAAGGGCAATTTTGTTATTCCCCGGGCTTGGAAGCACTTTACATGAAATTTTAATTTTTAATATTTAAAATTTTCTTAAAAAGCTTGATTTTTGTTATTAGGTTATTTAACTAAACAAACTCATAAATCGAAATTTAAAAAAACTCAAGCTAAAAACACTATTTATATGACTCATACTTTTGGTTAGACTTATTGAAGGTTGTACAGCAAGCGACTGGAAATATCAAATCTCCTCGCCTACGAATACCTGGTTTAGGGGGATTACTGTAATAATGTCATCACCATAAATAGGAATAACATCTTTGATTTCAGGCCATGTAGAAGTTGAACCTGCACTGTTAGAGCCCTGGTTGTACTTGCCCCAACTACCGTGGTCGAACTTGTTCCACATGCAAAAATGACGAGGCAAGTGTAACCACAGCTGCTAATGCTAAATCACTAATTCAATTCCAAAATAAGATGTATGGTTGAAAACTACACAATAAACATGATAATAATACAAAGTTTTGATATTAGGTAGCAAGACAAAAATATAAAAAAGTGACAAACTTCCATGACCGAACTTCCATTGAGCACTAAAATATAAGCACTTAAAAAATGTAAGATAGAAATTGCCAGACTTTTGGTGAATATCAAAAGAGAAGATTCCAAATTTGTATATCCAGTAATTTTATTTTTACAGTAATATTAATGTTTTCAAAGAAATAACCAACCGTGGCCACACTTACCCTGTGCTTACCCCACTTCACCCTGTTTGAATTTACTACGTTGTTAAAAGAAGAAGAAAAGTTAAATATTTAAATTAACTATTGTATAGGAACGGTAAAAAGTATTACCACCAATAATCAAAATAATTTTTAAATTTGATTTTTATATTGATGCTCATATTAATACAATGCTTCTTTTTCATTTTTATATAAAAAATATACAGTTCGTTGAAACTAAAAAAAAATCAACTAAATACTTTAAAAGAAATAGTTATAAAATGTGCATAATTTTTATTAATATCTTTTATGCATTTTACATTTACTTAGAAAAATCTTACATTTAAAAAAAAAAAAAAAAAATTTCATTTTTCGAAATATAGCTCGAAATTTATAAATCAATTTACTTTCGTCAACTGTTATAAATAAGCATTCATAAATTAAGTACATATTTAGAAAAGCATAGCATTAATTAAAAACCAAGAGATTTTAAATCTCTATATTATTATAAAGAAAAATCTGTCTCTCTTTTGGATTACTGCTCCCCAAACCTTCTTAAAAGATTTTCTACTAACACATTTGGCTCAGTCGTCAGTATTACGCAAGAGTTTGGATTTATAGCTTTTGAGTTACAAAGTGATACTTGGAGAACAGAAATGATGCGTGTGTTCATAGCAGCGATTTAGTAGAAGACTAAAACGGAACTTGGAAAAAAAGCACTTTGAGTCAGCAAGAAGGGATTTTTCTTATTTATTTCAATGAGTTTTTCAAGGTTTTTTCTTCAGTGTACAAGAAAACGCGTATGTATAATTATATCCAGCGCCTCATAAAGTTTAATGCAAATTTGCGATTTTTTTTTTCTAATTTTCTGTCAAGTCATCGCAAGTAACTTTTGCAATTTCCTTATAAATTCCTTTATTAAAGTCTTTATTTTAATAAATATTTAGAAAAAAATAAAGGGGTATAATAAGTATCAAGATCTTATAGTTTCTAGATATTTACATATTTGATAATAGATGCAATTTTTTTAAAATAACGAATGTAACTAAACTATCATGTTGATTTTAAACTGAAACATGGATAATGAAACAAAATATGAATTTAAATGCATGAGACAAAAAGTTAATTGATTAAGAGGTTAAACTGTAAAATAGTCTACTGATTGTAAATAGCCTAAAATTTGCCCTAAAAAAATATTTTTTTAGCCTATTATTGAAAATTACTCAGTGTGCTCATTTTTTAAAAATAAATATGAATTCAAACAAAATCTAAAAGGTATTATTTGCACAACTTTGAATTGTTCCCATTGATGTCATGAAATCGCAATTAATTTCTCTAAGCAAATAAAAATGAGACGTTAAGAAATGATGACCCATATTTAGAAACTCATTCACAAATATATTTTTTTAACGATTTCTTTGAAATACCTAATTTTATTATTTTTCCATATTTAATTATCTCTGAAGTTATTAAATTCTTTAAAATGGTTGAAACAAATAGCAAAATACGCAATTCATTTAAATAGAAAATATGTTTCATAATTAATGTCACACAACTGAACGTTCTTAAATTTTTAGTGTTTCAATTATTTATTGCTTTTAATAAAACATTACGCACAAGAGTTATTTAGCCAATTTTAAGCACAGGTGTGCGTGTATACTTTTCTTCATCTATTGTATATGTTGAGTTTGAACTCGATCAGATATCCCATGCCCAAATGACCTATCTTTTCTCGTAACCTATTTTCAAATAAAAAGTAATTTAAACTATACCTGTATAGTCATTCATTCAAACCATAAACCCCGAAGGGCACCCTTTTTAAGAATCTGAAGCTCGTAAAATTCCCATGGGCAGGCGAATCTTTGAAGAAAAGACACTATGCATATATACGCCGCGTTTACCGCCGCGGGAGATTCCTAAGCCCCACCATTATGTGGCCAAGTCGAGGACGACACACCTAACCCGCATTGTCCGCGATTCCAAACTGATAAAAATCCTCTTGCCAAAAAGCACTCCAAACTACACTACAAGCTGCAGCCCTCCATGCATTTCCCTCTACCAAATTTATAGCTGATGCGTTGGTGATTTACGTAGTATCTTAGTAATGCAAATTAGTCATCCCTTGAAAGATGCTCCACCATAAGTTAGTATCTCCTCCCCCTTGTCAACGCCTTCTGTTAAAGGATACTACGTTGCTGATCATCCTTTCTTATCCTTGTCTTTTAACTACCTTTCCGTCGCGGTGCCATTCTTTTCCAGCCACATCTCCCGCGCTTTAGTGCCTTTTTTTGGTTCTGGCCCTCAGCCCCCTAATTCATCCTGGCACCATATTTTCTCCATTTTTGCCTCCATTGCATAACCGCAAGCACGGGCAAGTCCCCTGTTTTTTCCGCATCCCCACCGGATTTATTATCCGCGAGGAGAAATAAAAATTAACAACAGAAAAAAAATCGGCGTGGTGACGTATCTTCTTCGACGGTGACCCCTGGTTTATAGCTTCCTGTACATTACTAACCTCTCAAAGGGCCTATTCTGCGCATTCTTTCGGCCTTCATTCTTATCTTATTTCCATCTCCGCATTAAAAGTTGCTGTCTTTGTGCAGCAACACGCGACATTGTGAGGAATCTGCGCGAAGAAAAATTCGGGGGCATCCCTTCCCTTCCCTTTCCCTGCTGCTTTACGATTGGATTCTACCACAATATTCCACGCTTTTGGGCATAAAAGGCGGGACCAGTCCTGGTGGGGGTTGGCAACTGTGAATAAACCTGCTACCACTAACGGCTTTTGCTACTCGAGGCGATAAAGCAATTGTTACCATGGCTTCTTTTATCTGCTTGGCGTCGACTAACTGCCATAATTCTATTCGGCCTTTCTTTCGCAAACCATACAAAAAGCTGAGGGTGCAAAAAATTCACCCATAATGAAAATAAGCTTCGGCTCGTAATTCTTCCCAGTTGATATTTAGTTAGATTTCAGTGAACCCTGTTTGGATTCAGTGGGAAGAAAACTTACTGCTACTGTGAAATGGGGAGCGGAGACTAAAATTTTATAGCCCAGCCTCGTCAGTGGGAATTGTAGAATTCGATATGGCAGGGTTTGGGCCGCGGAACCATGAGCCTCGCCACCGCTTATTTGGTATTATTTTGTCCGGGGTGCAACTGGTTGTATCAAAGCACCAAATACATCACGTAACTGCAGGCTTTAAGTGAGTTTTGGGTCATAACGCACAATGTGCAGTACAATGCCTTACGATCTATAATGGACGAGGCTTCACTTGGCTCTGTATTCGGCGCGAGATAATGTAGAGAAAGTGTCAAAACTGCGCAACATAAAAAGCCGAGCTGTGGAAATATCGCGCAGTGCTTTTTTTAAATTTAGTGTCCCGTGTAAAGAATATCTGCTTTGTATTGATCTAATTTACGAGGCGGCTTTTTTTTCTTCTTTGGATTAAAATAAACTCCTTTATGCATACAGCAGTTAAAAGGAAGGGTAAAGGTAAAATTGTATTGAATTGAATTGGGATAAAGAATTTTTCATTAATCCCAGCACATATCTTTAAGACATCGTACTAGTATTTATAACCACGCATTAAAATTTACTACAAAGATAACTTTATGGGAACAGGGACGCCCTTAGGTGTGTGCGACGAGTGCCACCACACATAGCCTCGCACATTTTGAGGCGCCCAGCTAAAAAGAGGAAAGTAAAAAGGTTTAAAATATTAATTTTACATGGATATTAATTGCTTTTAAAACTCGAGTTTGATTATTTTTAATTTGTGGTTACTCGAATATCTATGGTATTTTCGTTCACTGATCATAAGTTATCTAGTTTTAGCTAGTAAATGATTTTTTCGACTATATATAAAAAGGAATATTGAAACTTAACTATACTACAGATAAAAAGTTTGCATTAACTACGTTTTTTTTCTTCGGGTGGGGGAGGGGGGTGCACTTCACACATTGGGTTTGTGCGTTATAGAACTTTTCAACACTCCTTAATTAATTAATAATCCTGCATGACTAGATTCTCTCTCGGCCCCGCAACTGCTAAGGGCGACCGAGTATGTGAATTTCAATGCTCGAAACATTAAAGATTTTTATTTTTTATACTAATATTACATAGGTCGTGCACAATGATTTCTCCCCCTGAGCTTTACACAAAAGGAGTTTGCAGGGAGGTTCATCGACTGTCAAATTAAATATTACATAAGTTGTTTTAATAAAAGTTAAACAACTATTTTATTCTGTTTCTTAAAATCGGCAAGGGTTATTTACAAGCATTAATTAAATTCTCAGGACATTTAATTTAGTATATGTTAATAATTCATTACATATCTTGCTGCAGATACACTATACTACACTAATTGCAATTATACTCAAAAACTCATTGCAAATTTACTCACTTTAATATACAACGGTAATATTAATAAATATATTAAATTTTAAGTGCTGGAGCTTCTGCTCTTTAGCACTTATTACCCTCTAATAAACACTTTCCTAACCACCTAATCATAGCTACGCAAACCTAGATACGCTTAGTTTTCTATCAAATAAGTCGCAATTATAAAGCACCATCCATTTTTTCTTTTATTTCTGACTTATATTTAATTCTAACACGATTGTCGAACCTCTAAAAAAATCATTAGAGGAATACACCATTTTTTTTAAAGAAAACTTAATGGCTATGATTTATTATTCAAATGTTGCTTAAAAGTAACTGTCGGGGAATTGTGTAGAAAAATCTTTTTTTTTATTGTGAAATGTATTAAAATCTGCTTTAAAGGTTATTCCATTTATAGTTTATGACGCTTCATTGATACTTTTAAAGCAATAACTTTTTATTTTCTAAATGAGTTATCCAAAAATTCTGAAAAAAACTAGGTGTCATATGACGAGCAAACTTTCAAAACGTGTTTTTTTTTTCCTATTATGCAAGGGAAGATCGTCTTTAAATGGGGGCCACATTGCTCTCAAATAGACAATGGATTATCAAATCAAACTTTTATATGCGCTAAAATCCTTGCCGTTAATGGCATTAAAATGAAACACATTATATTTAACAAAATAAATTAATAGGTAATGAGCATTTCTAATATTCTGTTTTTAATTTTTTGTTCCAATATTCGAACAAATTTAACACATGAGGCAGATTTTCTTTTTACTAAAGTTTGTAATGCAATTTTTTTTTAATTTGGTAGCAAACTATGTTAGGGAGGAGTGTTAAATATTTATATAAAATGTGTGATTTGTGGACCAATCAAAAATGTAAAAGGTAAGCCTGGGCTTCACGGGCTTATTCGGTAATCAGGCCCTGCCTATAAATCATAATTTTTAAAAAATGGGGGCTGAAAGGAAAAGAGTCATAGGAAAGAGACAGGAAAAGGCATAAATAGCAGTCAAACATTGTTAGAACACATATGTATTTAAATTTTCCAATCACAACGATAGTTTCAATACTTCGTTAATATTCAATTTGTTAATTGAATATTTGGTTTTATAACCCTGTCATCCACTTACCTGTTCAATTCTAAAATTATTTTATTTAAAAAAATTCAAATGCCAAAAACACCATTTAACAAACCACCAGTTCAAACTAACATTTTGGAACCATTCTGAAACTTCTTTTACCTGCTGAATCATTGTTGCAGATTCAGCAATTCCACTCCCAACCCCCACTAAAGAGGCAATTTAAGTAAACAAAATAATCGCACCACAAATCCCTTTTTACGAGTGGGAACCACAGCTTTGATAGCCTTTGTCGCAAGTCAGCCAAGAGTTTAGACAACGGGTGACAAATGCCAGATCTTAAAAAAAGAGGGGTGGGGGACCTTGTACTCTACAGGGCACATCCCCGGGCACAATGGAACCCTTCCTTTCCAACCTGATGACCCGTACGAAGCCGTGGCTTGAATGGTTTCTTGTCGAGGCCCTTTGATAGACTGAGAAAATTGGGGTCATGGGGAAGGGTTGACAGGGGGGTTTTATTGCGTCTTATTAAAAACGGTAGGTAAGTTTGTTGCTGTTTCTTTGGCATTGAGAAAGTGTTGGGTCAAACTATTGTGGTAGTGAGGGAAGGATTGTTTTCAAGATGGGTTTGTCTAAGGGATCGATGGGTACAACGGAACAGGAACAGTCGTAAATTTAAATGGGATCCGCTTTGGTATTGTGGGGTTTTTTATTCGCTGATCTCATTCGAGGTTGGATTTTCTAAGGGAACCACGTGGCAAGCGCTTTGATGGCTAAAGGCCGAAAATAAGTTATAGTTTATTTCATTTTAAGTAATGCATGTGACTAGTTAATCTGAAAAGAGCTAGGAACTCGTTTGTGGGTTCAAAAAGAGCCTTTGACATGATTGCGATATTCTTCAAATGGTGAATTATTTTATCGAGATATAAACTCACAGGCAATGCGGGCACATACTGAATATTTGGGTCATGGGAAAGGGTTGAAAAGAGATTTGTAGCTTTTAAAATATATAGGGTCTCCTCTTGTAAAATATTTTCGATATAAAAAACAGAAAATGTAACTTTATATATAAGAAAACCTTTTATTATTATACAATTAACAGAAACAATTCAAAGTGTAAAATTGTAATAACATTTATTCCAAAGACTTTTGTATTCTACTTGCCATTACATAAAAACTACGGTTTTAAAAAATATTAAAACTAACATTTTAATTTGAGATATGGAATATAGAGTTTTTTTGGAAAAAGTTTTTAAATGATTGATATTTGAGGAGCGTGGAACTCTTGTAGGTTCCGTAAAACATTCTACATACAAAATATTAAATGTATCTGAAATATAAACTAAAAATGATTATCCAAAAATAGAAACTATAATGGATGTTGTTAACTGTTATTAGATTGTGGAGGAGAAAAGTCAGTTCTGTAAAAGATTCATTAATAGTGCATTAGTAACCTAGTTCCGTACCAACGTTATTCAAATGCAATTACCTGTCTTTGTGACGGGTGCTTTAAACAAAAGCTTATGTTATGCAAAATATGAAAAGTCTCCAGGAGCTCACAATCTTCGAGAATTGCACAGACATTAAATGTGGTTAAGAGAAATTAAACTTATGAATTTGGCTTCCAGTAGTTTTTGAGAAGAGTTGTTCCATAGATGACGATGCTGGCTGTTATAATTACTGTGTCATTATATCCTATCTGGTAGTCTGTCTAGTAGTAGTCTGCCCATTTCATCTAATCACTAGCTTAACCGATCAACACCAGCTCATCTCACTTCTAGAATAACAGCACCAGCTACCTGGTCTTTTCAAGAACAGTCACTGCATTCACAACCCCTCTCCAGCTGGATGGGTCTCCAGTCTTGTGTATTTGCTCAGTGCCCATGCTAGTTCCATGTGTTTGAAGGACTACACCCCCAAAGTGACGGATCAGTAACTAGCCCCCGTTACAGATGTACAAGATGGCAGTTAGTGTCGGGATTAAACAGGTGAGAATAGTGAGGAGACGTATAGTCATAGGAGGTGATCAGTAGGCCATTGGAACACAAAGTAGTCTCCCCCTCCCAGAAGCTGTCTTTCTACTGGAATTGGTGGTTTTGGAATGGGTATTAGGAAAGGTATGCCACGCATTTCAGACGGCCAAGAAAAATGATCTAGTGATTCATATATCTTTCTCAGAAGGAAAGCTTCTGTTGGTGTGGCTTTACTATGCAATTTAGGATTTTGTTTACACGAACCATGCTAATAAGAGCATTAAATACGTAAATGAGGAGCCGTCATGCAAAACCAAACATGTCAAAAGTATAAAAAACGCGATAAGCATTCAAGAAAAAATAGAGTGATTTTGCAAAATATCTTAATATTTCTAAAAATATTCCTTTCATTTTAAAACTTGAAAAACCGAAGATTTGATCAAATCATTTACCAAACATTTCTGCCGTTTTCTGCAATTTACGATCTGATCTGACTGACATGTTTGTTTTTGCTTGGGCAATCCTCATATACTGATTATTTAATAAAAAGCAGACATATTTTTTTTATCAAAAAGTGTCTTTAAGTATGATAAGTAAATGTTTTAGAGATTATGTTATTTGTTCATTCGGTAATATTTATTAATTCAACAGTGCAACTAAAACAAACATCTATCACAATTGTTCTAAATTTTCGCACGTTAAAATTTCTACAATTTAAAAATTTCATTGTTGCATATCGCCATCTGACCGTGGTTCAAAAATACGAGTTAGTGTCTCTAGGCGTTTGCTTCGAGATGGACCCCGAACCGTCGCCAATAGCCCCCTATGCAGCTCTAGTGCGGCGTTTATTCAAACAACCAACCATGTCGCATAGTAAAGGGTAAAGATACATGTCATTAAAACTTAATGACGTCAGACAGGCGGATGTATATTTTTAACTAAAAAAAATAATCATAAAACATCTAAATAACGGTTTAAAAAATCCAACTGCATTTATTTTATTTATGGCCCTATTTATTGGGTCAAAAATCACCCCTCCCCTTTTCGATCCCCCCAGTAATTTATAATGAGAAATGCTTTCGACAATGCCCCAACTTGCAACTCCTCAAAAATTACCCCGCATACCATCCCTTTGAATTATGCACTTGCCCCACAATCCACCTCCAGAGTAAGGTCACATTTTTCACCCCTTCCCAATCCTCCCATCCCTTTTTTTTCAATCCCTGCCATCCTTGACCTGCCCCCCCACCACTCGGATCATGAGTAAGGACAGGGTTGCTCTGCACTCTCTTTCACGCATCAATCGATGCTCCACTCTGCATTCACCTGGACAAAAAGCCCCTTTACCCGCGCACAGGCCCCGCCCTTTGAGGGAAAGCACAACCCTTTGGGCTTGGGGGACATCGCCAGTGGCGTAACAGGTAGCTCATTGTTGCCCACCGTCATTCCATTCCAGGGGACTTGATGAACGGCGCTTTTGGCAGGGGGGGTCAACAAAGGATTCGTATTCTTTGCTTTGTTTAAAGGGGGGATGAGAGAGTTTGCGAAAAAAGATTGGAGGTTAGGGGGATAAAAAAAGAGTGGAGGAAGAGTTATACGGTCAAGGAAACTTTCTTTAGAATGGCGGTGAGAGTAATGTAGGGAACTGGGGGAGTGTCCCCTTCAGGTGGTGGTGGTGTTTCGTTTAGGGTTAACAGGTTCTGAAACGATGTATATAGTCCTGTATGTAAGACCTACCAACATGGGAACACCATTGAGAAAGCGGCACTATATATAATTAAAAAAAATAGGGTGAATATACCAATTAAGACCAATTTCCGACCAGTGTGCCAAACCTGTGACTATGACTACTGAACTCACATTAGACGGTAAAATAAAATGTGCCCATATTTAAGAAGCTTTTGAGTAACATTGATTGAAGGGACTTTTAAAAATATAATGATTATGCTTTTAGTTTTAAATAATGTTTCCAAGTGGTCGGTAACTGCTACATGGTCGGTAAGACCTATTTCCGACTAGTGTGCCAAACCTGTGACTATGACTACTGAACTCCCATTAGACGGTAAAATAAAATGTGCCCATATTTAAGAAGCTTTTGAGTAACATTGATTGAAGGGACTTTTAAAAATATAATGATTATGCTTTTAGTTTCAAATAATGTTTCCAAGTGGTCGGTAACTGCTACATGGTCGGTAAGACCAATTTCCGACCAGTGTGCCAAACCTGTGACTATGACTACTGAACTCTTATTAGACCGTAAAATAAAATTTGCCTATATTTAAGAAGCCTTTGAGTAACATTGATTGAAGGGAGTTTTAAAAATATTATGATTATGCTGTTAGTTTTAAATAATGTTTCCAATGCTACATGGTCGGTAAGACCAATTTCCGACCAGTGTGCCAAACCTGTGACTGTGACTACTGAACTCAAACAAGACCGTAAAATAAAATTTGCCTATATTTAAGAAGACATTGATTGAAGGGACTTTTAAAAACATAATAATTATGCTGTTAGTTTTAAATAATGTTTCCAAGTGGTCGGTAACTATTGATTTCGTACATTTGAAGATATCAGAACAAGTGAACAACACTTTGGATTCTGTCCTAATAGCTAGGAATACCTATAAGTAAAATTTTATAAATGCTAAAATAAGAATATATTCTACTACATGATGTCTAAGCAAATGGCAAATGTTAGTTTTCAAGAAGGCAATGACAAAAAAAAAGTTTACACATTTTAGGTGGCTTACTTTTAGCATTTTAGCTGGTATAGCCAACCGATGAAGATAATTTAAATTTCTATAAAATATAAGGATATGAGTTATATTTAATAGTAAACTGGCATGATTGCATAAATTATGTTTTTCTCGTTATAATTGAAGAGCTGAATGAACGAAGCTTTTATGTGATAAAATTCTATTTTTCAGAGAAACGCATTCCAGTTCTGAGGCTTCTTAGAACTTGAAAGGCGATTAGTATTTTCATTCTTCAGTATCATCTTATCTAATATCAATTGAATTTATAAAATATTTTGTGGACTTTGAAAAATTAGACATAGAATACTCTCCTATTCAGATTTATAAGTTTGTTGCTGTTTAATATTGAGGATACATCTAGTGGGGAGGCTAGAATGGGAAAGATCTGTGCAAGTTTAGTGCGCCTAATATTTCATATTTAAATCAGTAATTTAATAGTTTAGAAAGCACTTGGTAGCTTAAGTTTTTAAGAAAATTAATAAAATGATAAAAGTAAATAGTCACTAAAAATAAAAGTAGTAATAGTTAATAAAAGTAAAAGAAGTAATAATTAATAAAAGTAAAAGAAGTAATCGTTAATAAAAGTAAAAGAAGTAATAGTTAATAAAAGTTAAAGAAGTAATAGTTAATAATAATTAAATAAGTAATAGTTAATAAAAGTAAAATAAGTAATAGTTAATAAAAGTAAAAGAAGTAATAATTAATAAAAGTAAAAGAAGTAATAGTTAATAAAAGTAAAAGTTATCAAAAGTAAATTCAATGTAAATTATACTTATATTTAATGGTCGTAATAATCTATAACTTTGAAATATAAAGATTTTCTAGAGATGTATTATTTTTTTAACTTTAAAAGAACACATTAGTTGAATGAGTTTATATATAGAGAGCATAATAATTAAGTATGTACTACTAAAGAATATAGATATATATTATTAAGAAATAGGGAAATATTACTCATTCTTATCAAAAAGGAACTGAGCAAAAAAAATTTAGAAAATATTTTCCAACGCTTATTTACAAGAAAATGTAATCTTCATAAAATATGCACTGATGAAAACAATTTATCCTGTGTTTTAAATGTGAATGCCAAAATGGTCTGATTAAAATCTTAATTCTATGATTAAAATGATTATTTCCTACCTATAATTTTTTTTTTAAATAAGTCGTTGAAAGCGTTTTCGAGAATTAAAAAAAAAACTATGGAACATAATTTGAAAAATTTCGGTCTACTTTGTCGTTCGATTCCTGGAAAACTGGAAATCTAAAAAGCAATCAACAGGAGTTAAAATCATTAAATAGACAGTGCTGTACTACTTATTTTTTAAATAAATAATGAGAAAAGAAGTTCTCATTACAGCCTGAAATGTGATTATTTTTTCTATATATGAATAAAAATGGAAAAGAGGGTTTACGCACACGTTTCCTTCTATTCATAAAACATTCCCTTTTCTTTTATAGCTAATCATGAGTGTCGCCATCTACTAAGCTTTGTATTAACTAAATTACTCCTCGTTCGTTGTAAGCGCCTCTAAGGTGTTTTCTAAAGTAGAAATGAAGAGAAAATAAATAGCAAGAGATTTTCCCTTCTTTGTAAACACAACAAATCAACGCTTTATTAGACAGACATCACTTTGGGAATGACGATTTGCGAAGGAACTTTGTTTGAATCGATCAATGTGATTTAAATTATTTTAATTGTACGATGAGAAACGCACAATCGATTTCTTTATTTTGTCGTTTACAAAATGGTATCTAAATTTTAATTCGAGGATATAAAATATAGTAGCATAACATCCTTCCAGTAATAAGGAATAATAAAAAGACCACATAATATTTTATTTTAAAATAAGTAATTTTTTTTTATTCTTAACTCTTCTTCCCCCCCCCCCCCCCCCCCCCTACTACTACACCTTACTTTGCATTGTTTTTAAAAATGCTTTTTTGAATCTCGCATACGCAATCTGAATGACTAATAAGGCTCGTACTTTCTAATAATCAAAGCAGAAGTTGTATAGAGGTTTGGTGATGCCTCATCTTGAGTATGCTTTACAGTTTATTCACCATATCTTAAAAAAAAGACATTGATTTGTTAGAGAAAGTTCAGCACAGGACTACTAAAATAGCCAAGGGTTTTCAGGCATGGATTATGAAGATAGATAAAGAATTCTTTACTCTATTTATTTTATTTGTATACTCTAGAAGAGAGAAGGGTGAAAGGAGATTTGATTGAACTGTTCAAATATATTAAACAAGGGGATGTGAAGGGTTTAGATTTTAATATGAGTGATAGAACGAGAGGTCATGGGTGTGAATGAAATCCCATTTTAATAGGGAAGGGAGAAAACACTATTTCTATAATAGGATAATAGACAGATGGAACAACTTTCCAGTGAATATTGTTAAATGTACAGGAGTAAAGAATTTTAAGAAAAAGTTGAGTAGTCATTGGGGATAGTTAGGAGATATAGCTGGACCAACCTTGTTGGGCCTTGAGCCTGTTGTTGGTCGTCAATATTTATATTTGTATTCTAATGTCATACCTTTAATTGGAGTTAGATAAAGAACAGGTTAACGAAAAAAGTTGAAGTTCTTGTTCAATTTGAAGAACAGGTAACAAAAGAACAAGTAGTTAATTTTGTGACTGAGAATCACATCCTGGCCGAAAAAGGTTAAAACTATCGAAATACATTAATTTCCCCGTTTTAGATGTGACAAAATTATCGGATTCAAATGCGTAACATAAACTTATTTCGATGCAAACTCAGCAGCATTAATACCCCTCAGTTTTTTTTACATCAACCCGGTTCCGCGAACTAGGACAAGAAAATAATATATGTTCCGCGAGAGGTGAGAGTCATTTTCATACAATCTACCCTTTTGTGAAGAAACGAAGGGGCATTTTGCGTTCCAAGAGTGATTTATATTGAGTAGGGAGAGAGAAGAAATGCGGGCAGAATTTAGTCAATTTCACTGATTTCCCCCTTTCTGATCACTCCTCGCCGCTTCTCAGGCCATTTAACTTATTAGGAGAGGTATTCTTAGTGAATGAGCACGTATTACCGCTCAGATTTCCCCCCCCCCCCCCCCCCAAAGGTCAAAAGCGAATGGGCTTGAAGGGGGCTTGGGTTGAAGTGAAGACACTGTTGCACTACGAATGCCCCCGGGGCAGAGAGGCCCTAAGGGAATAATCCCAGACGATACAAGACAAAGATGTGCCCCCGAGAAGAACCGATTCTGTGAATATTGTGTAGGGAAAAAAACTGTAAAGTCGACATTTCTCAGGAAGATATCGGTTGAATAAATTGGGTGGTGTCAGAGGTCAGAATGGGTTATTAAAAATGGGGTTGATGAGATGTCTAATTTTGACTGAGAAATATAGTAATGACCTGGTGCTGTGAGTAGAGATCGGAATGGGGATCGTTAAATTGACGTCTGACATAGTTTTAAAGAGTTAATGTAGGGGGAAGATTGTTAGGTGCGTGTGACAGGAAATTAAATTAATAAGTATGCGTTTAACGAATTTATAATCTCTCTATAATGAATTCGATAAAATAATTTAATATCTGTGCATTGATTATTTTGATACTTTTTAAATAAGTGTTGACACCAACAGTTTTATTGATCCGCATTGGATATTACGAACCCTTCAAATCTTAAGTTTATTGAAAATTTTTACTAACATTTTTCCAACATTAGCTTTTATTTTATTATAACTAATTATTTTAGTGATGTGGGTAAAGCTGAAATGTTGTGGATTTTATTAAAGTAGCACTGGAGAATAGAACCAAATGAGTGTCACCGAAAAAGAGTCTATATCCACTACCTATACATGAATATAAGCTTTTTTTGCAGTGAGAAGTCTTTAATATGCTATTCGAAACGGTCTTCCGATGTCTATCCCGAAGAAAAGATCAGAGGACACTGCCTCCTAATTTTAAACCACGGTTAGATGACTATTATAGCACCACCTGAGCTGGTACCCCATCATCCGAACTTCATCTCCACGACCAACTTGAGAATATTTGCAGCACAGCAAATTTAAAGTAAACCAGTCCTCTCTACATGGTGCCCCTTTGGTTGGCTTTATGCACTAAGAATATCAGAATAATAATTATACACACAAACTCCATTGTATATCGAGATGAACTATAGAACATATTTCATCAAATATAAAGTCATGTAGCAAAAAAAAATTTGGAAACTAATGGACTTTGAGAAAAAATCATTGCAAAAATAGGATACTTAAAAAGGAGTACATGAACATACTTGTGTTTCTTTGAGTACAATTGCATCGAAAATGAGCGATGACGTACTCAAATTGAAGTAATAATATTTTCGTAAAAATGAGCAGTGTGATTTAATATTGCTCATCTCAGCTTTTGTTCAAGCCATCACAAAGCGACCTGACAAATTTAAAATAGTTGTTCAGACGATGGTTTTCCATATTATTTGATGACGATTGCCTAAATGTAAACTGAGTTATTGCAGCTTAAATATCTTACTTCCCATTCTTTTAGCACGCCTTTTTAACATTTCTTCTGCTTACAACTTCTTCAACTCACCCTGGTAGTACAACGGATAGGCGCTGGACTGCAGTGCCACAGAATCAGGGTTCGATTCCCAGTATGTCTTGGTTGTAATTGTTGGTATTTATTGAAAGTGATTTATGAATGCAGCCTATGTAGACAAGCATCTGCTCTTTTTATTAATTTTTTACTTATTATACTCACATTTGAGTACATGTCTTCTTCGAAAATCAGATATGATAAGCAATTCGGAGCTATACGAATCATCGAATGTACTCAAAAATTAGTACATTTTACTTATTTTTGAGTACCTATTTTTAACAGTGTAATCATACATCTCAGAGAAGTTAGATAAGCGCCTAGTAGACCAGTCGCCATCATTAAATAAATAATATCTCACCTCAATTACGTAAAATTGTCACAGGCTCGGTTATAAGATATTTGCTCGATGGATAATCTGTATTTATGATTTCCTCCTTTGAAATCGTTAAGACTTTTAAGCCCATTTTACCACACAGTCGAGCTGATAGCCTACGACCTGCTTTTTTCTTTATCCCAGAACTGCGTGAGCCTGAATGGATGCGGCAGATTAGGGCTCCAATTGCAACGCTCAAGAGAACAGTATGATTCACTAGTTTACCTCTGAATGCAACTTCAAAAGATCAGGTCATTGAAAAGGAAGTCGTATTGAATCGGTGCATGGCTATCCCCTTTTTTTACGACCCTAAATTTTGTTAAACGTCTATGGGGTAAGATGAAGCCATAACTTTACACAATCCTTGTCTATAGTACCTGGATGGGATGCTATGTCGCGGTAAAGTGGGACATTGTTTATGTGATTTGTGTGTCCGTTGGCGATCGGATAGTTACTTTATAGGTAGCTGAAACCCAAACTACTTTTTAGAATGTTACACTAGTGCATTTTTTCAAAATTTTAATAACCGCTTTTTAAAGTAATATTCTTAAAATCAAGATATCCAAAAATGTCGTACAATGTCACAAACTGATTGCAAGTGTTGCGACTTAGTTTGATAATAATTCTAACCGTTTTGCAATATTTAAACAAGGTTATCAACTTAACGACAAACTTTCTTCATAATCTCGAAAACTTTGAAACATTGAAGGGAAAACGTTTCGAGTAAACAATATATGTCATTTAATTATAAGTAAACAATTAAATTACTTGAAAAATCTCAAATTGTTAAATTTCAGTGAAAATAAATAAATATAGCAATATTATTTTGGGTTTATTATATTTTAAGAAAAGCTTAAAATGGAAATTCGTGTAATTAATGGTAAATTATAGGATATTAAAAAAAATGATATGCAAAACAGGTGAAACAACGAGATATTCTTCAAAATAAGCTGTTTTTAAACTCTGTACCCTGAAAAACAATTCATACTAAAATGAAAGTAGTTTGATTGTTCCAAACAGAATATAAACTTAATATTTAAATAAAAATCATTTGTGGAACAAATTACAAGAACATAAATAGAACATGATTTCGTGACATACAATAAATCACAAATTATATTAGCAGGTGATCTTTATCAATGATAAAAAAATCAGAAAGTTTCGTAAAAAGGGTGAATTACAACTTACTTTTAATAATACTTTTAAAAACAGCCCTTCAAATATATAATCAATTATGTTTGACGACTGTACATTGTTTAATTCAGTTATTGGACTATTTTTATAGTCCATTGTTTTAATAGTGTATTTTTACACAAATTTTCCCTGATTATCCATTTTACCATTGGTAATACTATTTTACCCCATCCGTGAGTCGAAGTAGGTTACCTCAGAAAAAATAATAATTAAATATTTATAAGCCCGAGAGTTTAATAAATTTCCTCACCTTACCCCAATTGATACTTTTACAACTTATGTGCAACAAAAATATGTTTTTGTAATAAAAAAACTCATATATTATTGAAGTGCTACCATTTAGCATCGCGCGCAAAATGAAAGGATGTGGACATCAGGACACTTTTTCTTGTTGTAACGTTTTTCTGCCTCTTCTGGATAGAAAATGACTTTACCAACATCCAGATATTTATTTAAAAGTGCAAACATTATTTTGAAAACAGAGAGAGATGGGAATATAATAGAAATATTGTTATTGTATAATTGCTCGTGTGAATATATTTTTTTATCACTAATATAATTAAATAAGCACTTTTAATTGAATCATTTTTATCTTACGAGTTTTAAAAATGCGATTTGTTAAAAACTATCCGCCCGATTTATGAACCATCCAATATTCGACTTTCATCTTCTTCTCGCCAGAAATCGAAAATTAAAGTATTTATAACTCAACATTCATTGTGAAAGGGGGAAATATGAATATATGAAAATTTAGGTCAGATTTAAGAAAGATTATTATGTGATAATAGTGTATCGTTCAACGTTCATGGTGTTCGCATAAACTTTTCTGATTAACTATGTTCATCAGGGACCGACTTAGAAGCTTAGGGCCCCAGGGCAAAAAAACATTAGGGGGCCCCTCGACTTAACGCAAAATAAAACTGTTTTGAGAATTTGAATTAACGTTAATGGTCAATTCTGCAACAGAGTTTTTTCATACGTTTCTAGTTCTGTTCTTTCTTAGCTTTTTTTTAGTTCAGCCAGATTCGTACGTTCTACCCATTTTATAGCTAGCAAATCCCTAATGATTACAATATTAGGAAATTTGGTGTAGGAAAAAGTATCCGTAAATGACAAATCTACGTGAGATTAGTAAACACAGCTTGTTTATGGTCTTGGAGCTTGGTCATTAATTTAATTTTACTAGTGATCTAAAGCGCATATCTTTGAAAAACGCGATGCAAAAGGTGACATACATCATGAACGTGCTGAAAAGTGAAATTGATTTAATTGGGTAAAATAATATAAGTTTTGCAAAACAATTAACGATCGATTTAAAAAAAATTGCAAATTTTGATTAAAATAAATTTAATTGATTTTTAAAAAATTCGTTAGTAAATTTATTTTTAACTTTTTTACATATATTTAGCATTAAATCACTTTTGGGGGCCCTTTTAAAATGGGAGCCCTGGGCAAGTGCCCCGAATGCCCTCCCTTAAATCAGTATCTGATGTTCATAATATAACGCCCCTATTGGACGTGCCTGAAACAGTACTATGCATATAAGGATGGAAAGGTAATTAAATAAAATATATAGGCCCATTTCATACGGACGTTAGTAACGTGCTTTTTCCCCCCACTCGCGTATCGTATTTTTCTTAACGGAATAATGTTTTTAATAACATTTTCGACACGAACGCTTTTACTAAAACCATTACTCAGTTATGCACGTTGAAGAAACATTCGTTGTTAACGTCCATGTAGAAAGAGCCTAGGCAGTTTCTTTCAATACAAAACATTTCGACTTATAAAAAAGAAAAGTTTGAGTGCATAGGGTCCTTCCTCAAACTCATTCCAAAAAAGATTTCAATTAGCTTAATAATCCGTTAACGCATTACATGAATAGCTATTGAATATATACTCTACTCTAGGCTAGCCTTGAAGGGGCGACAGCAACCAGAGGTCTTGCCCCAAACTAATTTCAGACGTATCGTTAAGACTGATTTAGTGGCCCGTTTCGGTTTAAACCGGAAAGGGCATGCAACCACCAAACCCAAGCGGCAACTAACAAAGACTCTTATAGCTCTTATCAACAAGCATTTAGCGACACTTCACACGTTTCGTACCATCCCAGTGTGATAATTTTCCAGGGATGGACAATGACCAACAAAACCGCGACGCTAACGACGCGGAAAATAGGCGAAAATCCATAAAGGCCATCAAAGAAGAATGAGGAATGGGATCCTTTTGATCTGTTCTCTTCACTTTTGCACCACGGGACAAAGGGTGGGCGTCACGTTTATGAATCATATTTATACCTGCCCATTGAATCTTAATGGGGAAGCGTCCTTCAAGACGAGTTGGACTTCAAAAAAACACCTCCGAGGGATGAAATATTTGCCAGAAGAAAGAAGGTCCTTGTAAGATCTCGAGATGACTCTTTTCTTCGGGAAGTCCCTCCTCGCTTGTCCAATGTTTGTCGTAGGAGACAAGAATAAGAATTTGTTCGCCACTCACACTCGAGCAACTGAAAAGAAGCAGTTTCCGCCTCGGCTACGGGCATTGTTGTCGTGTTAAGGGAAGCGTCCCTTTTTTCCATTGCGTTACAGCGTACCGCCTTTCTTTCCTATTTATTTATAGGTGCATCTTAAATCATCTATTTGGGACCACTTAAGGTTGAGAAGGGATTTTTTCAGGGGGATATTTTGGTGGTCAATTAATGGCAAGGTGGGAGTGGACAATGGGGGGGGGGGGGGGGGGGGTTGTAAATCCGGGCCGCCCACGATGTATGCGTAAATGTCTATCTCTAAAAAAAGTCTACAAGATAATTTTTATTTTTTAAATACCATTTTTGTAATCGCTGTATTGAATGTGTTGTGAGATATAAATAAATATTATATTCTGTACAACATCAGAGCCCATGCACCATCAAAAAATTATTTAAAAGGGAAATAATATTTTTTTTATTGTATATATTTTATAAACTGTGTAGTGTATAGAAAACATGCCTATGGTTTGTTGTTAAAATCTTATTAATTAAAAACTACATGCGGATTTGTATGATTGACAACAACTACTGTCCATTGAAATTTTAATTATATGCGTAGTTTGAATTCGTTAAAAAGTAATTCACACACACACACAGTAACAATATTTTCTTCACACATAGTAAAATTTCCTTCAAACGGTAAATAAAAAATCGAATGAAATTTATTATAGGTCAAATAATAAGGAAAATAGCATTTTCTTTAATATGATTAATTTTAATTAGTCGTGAAAATCCAGTAAATCAATTATGTAATAAATGTAACTTAATTTTAATATTTTTATTTAAAATAATTATAAAGAATGCAACATTGTACTGCATTACATTGAATTAGTTAGAAAAGGATACAAACAATAATTTTGTATATTTTTTAAAACGTTACAAATCTTAATTCCATCAATACTACATAATGTGGAAATTTATTCGATTTTATTTTGTATTTAAAATATAGTTATTAGATGACACTAAAATTATAATTCCAATAAATTTCCATTTAATAAAACTAGTTCTGTACAACTCTTAATTAACTGTAAAAATAATTATATTTTATTTAAAAATCTATTTTTTGTTTACAAAAAAATAGTAACGATACATGTGTGATAATTATAAGAGATATTTTGTTTAGTGTATTAAAGATTTTCATTTAAAAGTTTATATATTTTTAAAAAGTTTTAAATGACAATTTAAAAGTTACTTGCTGTTTTACAACTGCAATTATTCAGAATTTATCTTACTCAGTATACTTTTGTATGTTTTTATGGATAAGAAATAAAAAAAATCTATTAGCTTTTTTTTTTTCAAATACGTTATATAAAGGCATACAAGTAACAATATGCTTTAAAATTACAACAATACACAAAAGATCAAATGAATCCCTAAATTTTGGTGCAATGGGAATTAAAATAATTTTTTTTCATAAGTTTTATCTATAAAAAACTATACATAAATTTTATTTACTCAAATTAATTTAAACCTGAACTGGAGCTCAACTTAAAATAAATAAGCTAACCTTCTTAAAAGAACAAGCTCCATAACACCCAAAAATAAGTCAATCCAAACCAGTGAAAACGGCCTCTAGAAATATACAAAAGACAGACAACCAACCAATCATTTTTCACGAATCAATAGAATTCATTGACTCAACCTATCAACCTCCTGTTGATATTTAACGTCACGTCAAGACGTCTTTCCCTCTACTTAAAAAAGAGCATTCCTTTTTAAGAGAGAGCCAACACAAAACCTTGCTGACTTAAAAATCCCGTGTAGTCTAAATATTCCTTTCTCACAATTCATCCTTATGTGAATCGATCACTCTGCGACCCATCTTCGACATCAGACCCCCCGTGGGTCGGGGGGGTCGCGAATTCTGTTCATCTGTTCCGTCACGTTCGGTACTCATTGCGTTCCAGTGGACAAACATAGAAGAACTGTGCAAGAAGACTTGTAAAGGAAGCTTGAACGAGAAATAATGGACTTTGATATCAATGTCAGTAGATTTGTCAACGAGAAATAAGTTTTGGGGGGTTGAGTTAAGGTATTGGGTATCGGTGATTGATGTGGTTACCTTGAGAGATCACCACCTTGTTATTATTATGCTAAAAAGGGCAAATGTATTGAGAACTATGGAAGACTTTAATGAACGTATAATAAAAATGTAGCGGAAGTTCACATGAGTTTCAGAGTTTGAGAGTTTTTATTGTTTTATGAAGATAAGTTATATCTACTTCACTGAAGAATGAAACTCATTAGAGGAATAAGAACATATTTTATAGGTTTCGATGTGTTGACGCATTGTGTAGATGTCACTGACGGCACTAGTGCTTTAAAACGTCATCAATGTTTTTAATGTCATTTGAGTTTTTACATTTCACTAGAGATTTTAAACTTAATTCAAGCTTTTGTATATCGCTGAGAGTTTTTAATATCACTGATATTCCTGATGTCGACACACCTATAATCGAAAAATTAAAAAAATCACAAAAAATAAGGAGGTTGTATTTCATACAAAGCTTTAGAGTTTCTATTAATTCTTTAAATCTATTGATCAATTAATCTAAAAATCCAGCAGCTTTTAGTGTTCATAGGCTAACTGAGGAAACTTGATGAGCTAAAAATTTAGAAGAAATACATAAATAGTATAGTCTCCCTTTCACATTTATATTATTATCTTTGTTTCGTTAAAAGTCAAGTGATGATTCAATGACAAAACGATTGGGAAATTTGACGAAAGTAGACTTGACGATCAAATCATGATTCTTCTGACCCTTCAGAAAATTAATCAAATTGTAAAATTGTTATCTCTTTTATAGAGTTTAAAAGATATTTTAATAAATTTATATAAAAAAAATTAAGAAAAATCTGTTTATTCTGAAAGAGATGGCTTTGAATTTATACCCCAATAAAAAAATTGGAAAATATTAGAAAATATTAGAAAATAAAGTATTTTTTAATTTAAAAATTGTGTATTGCTGGAAAAACTAGAGATAACAAGGACGCAACGTTTGTAACGGTCATAAGGTTAAAAACAAGTGTTATTCATCTGTGTGTGAGAGAGAGTTTATGCAAAGTAACATTTAAATCAGAATATTTAGATCCACATTAAATATTTCTTGAACCTTCCCCACTGTATTAACATATAAGATAATAAAAAAATCTAAAATAACTAAATTCGAAATTTATTCAAACCAATAAGATTTCCCATCAATGCGAACCTTCTTGACACATATCGTTAAAAGTTCTCGTTTTTCAATAAACCATCTCCGGCAGGTTTTTCAATCCAACCCTCCACCCTCCGCCCGAGTCCCCTCCAAAAACAAGTGAAACTCTCACTTACTCTAGTGACAACATATATAAAAAAAAGAACTGCATTCAGCTTTCGAGTGAAGTGGGAAAAAAACCAGCTCCCGGAATGAGACAGGAGACTGAAGTAACAATGTGCCAGCCTGGAATGCAATGTCTGACATGTCAGGGGAAATGAGACTTTAGAGTAAGGATATTTCAGGCAAAGTCTTTCTCCCTGACTGACAGGGCTGGAATTCCGGACGTGCTTTTACTTTTCCCACTTGTGCTTTACGTCCGGGAATTGCACGTGCTCAGAGTAATTTGTTGCGAGCGAGCGTCCGGGAGAATTATCCGGGCGCTTCTTGGGGTTGCCACGGCGACGGATTCGTTCGCTGGGTGACATGTGCATAATCAGTTTTAGAGGGACCGGTATGCCCCCAAAAAATGCCCTCTTTCGAGGGGCTTGGTACGAAGTGGGTTGTTTCGGGTGGTTGGGTCCGGTACTAGAATGTTGCCCTGGTGACCTTTTTTAAGTTCTGTGTTCTAATATCTTTATTTCGGAGTGATTGAAAGTGGGAAATTTCTTATTTGTTATTATATGTAATGCAGCAAATACTGTTACTTTGATATTTTCATGTGGATATAAATAATAAGCTACTTTTCAGTACACTGTAAAAAAAAGGTACTTAAAAATGTATACCTGAACCTACTCGTTTTTCTTTGAGTACAATTGCATTGTAAATGAGCGATGACGTACTCGAATTTAAGTATCAGTACTTTCTCAAAAATGAGCAGTGTGATTTAATACTCGAATTTAAGTATCAGTACTTTCTCAAAAATGAGCAGTGTGATTTAATACTTCTAATCTCAGCTTCTGTTCAAGCCATCTTAACAAAGTGACAAACTTAAAATATTTGATCAGACGATGGTTTTCCACATTATTTGAAGTCGATTGCTTAAATGGAAACTGAGTTTTTCAACTCAATTAATTTACTTTCCATTATTTTGGCACACATTCTTTGGTACTGGAAAAAGATTTTTTTTGGACAGCAAAAATAGAACAAACGTTTTTAATGGTGCTTAATAAGAATCAAATGATTTTATTTACTCAAATCAAGCTTTACATTTGAAAAAAGTAAATTTTTGACATTGTAGTTAAGTATTCTACCCCCGCTTCCTACTTTACTCCACAGAGAAAAAAAATAATACAATAATAGTAAACAAGCCTACATTAAAAAAAATAATGATAAATCATCGGAATCTTCAATTATTCCAGAATATATTGATATCCAGAATATCATTTTAGCTGCACTACATGGTACTTATATACACTTTACTAAGGTTGAGAAATGCAAATTAATGAAATAAAGTAACTCCATTGATAGTAATTGAATAGTAATTGTTAATAAAAATTTATTATTTAACTACATTTTAATGTAGGGTGAAGATAATCAATGAATTTAGATCTATGTTGCTCTAACTTTTCAAAAATATAAAAACGGTGCTGTATGCGGATATTTCCATAATTTTTACTACATATCTGCACCCTTTCCTATTTCCACACTTACCACCCGATTCAATGATAGCTATTCAGTAATTAGTATTGTACAATATTGAATGTACTCTGTTAAAAATTATTACGACTTTGTACTAAACTTTGGTACCCATTGAGCTGCAACCAACATTTAGTGCTGAGTTTCACCATTTTACGGTGCTACCACGGATAGTTTTGTGGTGAATCGTTGCATCAAAACTCATAACGTTACATAAATCTCAAAATTCGAGTTTCCTTAGTATTGTAGTAGTAGAATTTTTATAGCGAAGCTGGCAACCCTTCGATCGCAAATGATAACTTGTCACCGATCGGGCTCGAACTTGGAATTCTCTGACTCATAGCTTAACGCCTTTATCCACTAAGCCACGGAGACCCATGTCCGTCGTTGTCTTTCTTGGAGGTGCTTGTTGATGTAGCGACAGCGAAAATTTCGGATGCAGTTAAAGATGTTGAACGAATTATCGTCGAAATCTCCGTTTTTTTTTATAAAGGTTTAAAAGATTTTTGGTTCAACCTATTCCACCATAATATGGTGTAGACCTCTGTTTTGCACCAAGATATGGTAGTAACATCGTTGAACTGAAATTTTTAACATTGTAGTTGAAAAACAATTATTTATATCTAACTTTAAAATGGTTACGGGCCATGAATGTGACACACTTTACTAAAGTTGAGAAATGCAAAATAAACGCGTAAAGTAACTCCTATGACGGTATTTCACGCTCTAAGATATCACAAAACCTTACGAGTTCCGTGATATTCAATTCAACATCAGGTAAGTTACATCCCTTTCCAGCTAAAAGCCTTCCAAGACCTTGTAGGGCAATTTATTATTATGTTCATACACATAGCTAAAGGATCAGTTGCACTTTTGAGTGCTCTTCCCGCTGGTAAGGGAAATCTGTTATTGAATGCCCGACACCATGTACCCCCTATTGCGCTGCGATTAATCAAAGATTAGCTAAAGTTTGGAAACATGGCGCCTTGACAACTGCTTCACTTTTATGTAAATCTTTATATTCATGCTTTTGAGAAACTTCATCAATTAGAATTAGAAGCTTGTAGAAGGCGATTACTAACATTAATAACTATACGGAATATCCGGAGTTAAAATGTTATGATAGCGCTGTTTTTTAATGATAGTAAAAAATAGTATAGAAAGTCATTTTTCAGAAACCAGTAGATGTAATGTTGTAAAATTATTACATATTTCAATATTGTAGTCTTGATAAAAAAAATTACCAGTCAATTTTTTTAAAGAATTATTTGTTATTAATATCCCTGAGTAATACAATGATTTTGTTATGAAAAACTTACAAAGTATTAAAATTATTAGATATATCAATATTGTAGTCTTAGTATAAAAAAATTACGAATCAATTTTTTAAAGAATTAATTGTTATTCATATCCCTGAGTAATACAATGATTTTGTTATGAAAAACTTACAAAGTATTAAAATTATTAGATATATCAATATTGTAGTCTTAGTATAAAAAAATTACGAATCAATTTTTTAAAGAATTAATTGTTATTGATATCCCTGAGTAATACAATGATTTTGTTATGAAAAACTGACAAAGTTGTAAAGTTATTACATATATCAATATTGTAATCTTGGTATAAAAAAAATGTAAGAGTCAATTTTTTAAAGAATTATTTGTTATTGATATCCCTGAGTAATATAATGATTTTGTTATGAAAAACTGACAAAGTCAGTTATAATTGTGGTAGAGACATAAAACACTGTTAGATATGTAGATTAACACAGCTTTAAATTACTCCTCAAGGTGTTGACCTTTGAAACATTCTGACGTTCTAAGAGGCGGAACTAAGCTGGAGGCGTGTATTATCGGATATTTTGAAATACGTAGTTTTTGCAAGCATTAAAATTCAATACTTCAAAACTCCGATTTCAATTTCAAGACATGATGTGAATAGAGAAATGTTTAAACTTGGTTTCTATAAAGAAGGATTTTTATTATCTATCTTTAATCCTTTTTAAATGCTCTATTAAATTTAAAATTTAAAATTTTTCCATGATATTTTCCTAAATTTTTTTAATTATAAAATTTTGTTTTTAATAGCATTGTCATCTTAAATTACTTTAATTCCATTCCAAATGAAGTCAGCTATTTATTCAGAAGTTTTTTTTAAAGATAAAATACATTTATGAATTCTAAATTGCAGTTCGGAAGAAAAAATTCCAACATTTTTTTTTAATCCGAAATTTTCTCTAACAAGTTCTTAATTGAATGTAGATACTGGCCAAGATCATTCATTACCTCATAAAATAATTTAAAAAAATTTTACATAGACATAAAAATACATTTTATTAATACGCCCTCCACCCGTTTCCATATGGTTTGGATCTATGATAATTGGAAGGAATTATTAAATATATGGAATATGTTCTATTGTGCTGTTTTTAATTTTAATTCTTTCTTCTTTTTTTTTTAATTTCATAATTGTTACTTCCAAAACTCAAACTTTATATGTAATTCTATCATCTTAACAAAATCTGTTGCTTTATTTTTCGTCTTAAAAAATATCAAATAGGGTGCTATTTAATTTTGTTTATGCGTTTTTAAAGTGAAAGATTACATGGCTTAAACTCTTTGTCTCGACATTTTTGTCGTAGTAAAAAACATTTCTTCTTCTTTTAAATTGCGTTTTCATGTCCTCTGAATATGACACCTAATTTTTTACAGAATTTTTGGATCACTCGTTTATAAAATTAAAAGCATCAATGAAGCGTCATAAAAGCATCAATGAAACGTCATAAAAGCATCAATGAAGCGTCATAAAAGATCAATGGAGCACTCTTTAAAGCACCCGATTTCCATTTTGAACCATCAGGCTTAATATGTACATGAATAGCAAAAAAAAAATAGTCAAATATTCACAGATTTCAACAAAAATCACAATAACAAAAAAAAACAGATTTAGTTGCACAATTCTCTGTGAGAATGTCTCTTGAATTGTTCACTGTTATTTTCAAATTAAACTAAAAGTTTAACTATACGCAAATACATTGCACTCTACGCTTCTTGTTCACGCATGTGGTTACCATGAAAATCCTTGGGTCTCATCCTACAAATCTGTAAATAGGGTTTTAATATGAAACCACCGAAAGCGAAAGGGTTAGCTTAACGAACCAAAGCTTATTAAGATTATGCTTATTAAGTTATTTGAATACATACTAGCTGAATTCAACTAGCTGAATAAAAATCTTCATATCAAGGTACTATTAAGAATTCAACGAAATGTGAATGTTGTTTGTCAGTAATTAAAGAGTTTTAATTAGCTAAAAGACGTATTTTTATGTAAGTAAAATATTGTATTATTATTTATGCAAATTTTTAAAAAAGGATGCTAATAACCCTTTCTAAAAAGTTCAAGGTAGGTAAATAGGGGTTACAAAGTTTCATGTACCCACTTGCCCTCTTTTTTATAAATTGCTTTCCCTTGCAAATTGCACACACACAATATCAACGCAAATTTATTTTTAAAAAAAAAGTTAAAAGTTACAATGGCTAAACGTCAGGTTGAATATCAGTATGTCTCAAAAACTCACCATTAAAAGGTTAACACTCGATCATATTGGTTAAGAAGCGTTTCCCATGCAAGAAAGCAACTGCCCATTGTTAAAAGAGATTGAACCGACATATTAAAGTACTCCAGTACAATGTTGTTTTTTTGTACATAGATTTCTGTAATTCAGCAAGAGACTGCATAACCTAACAGTCACTGATGTCTTCATTTTAGTGATACCCCCCCCCCCCCCCCCCCACCCAGGTACATCGTTAATATCGTTTTTTTTGCAGAGCTGCATTGGTTAGTTATCTCATTTATCACCTATTCAACGGAGCGTGTCAAGCAACCCTTTTGACACGGCCGGGTTCTTTGTTCACGGGCAGAGATATTTGAGCGGCTGGGTTTCACTGGGCATCTTTATATATGCAATTTCTACGGAGCGGAAAAGTGATTTTTCTTTATCAAACTAATATATGATGACGCGCCTTAAAATTTAAATAGTTGACTATGTATGATCCCGTCACTGGATTCATCAAGCAGGAATAGTGCACAATGCACACAATGGCGACATTTTTTGGAAGGTGGGAGATCGCATAGAATGGGGGGACTGAACTGGTGTGATGTAACTACACTGTTAAAATAGGTAAAATGTACTTATTTTTAAATACATTCGATGCTTATCATGGCTCTTAATACATAAGTTTCAATTCTGGAAAAGACATGTACTCAAAAATGTGTACAATGGGTAAAAATGAAAAAAAGAGCAGAGGCTAGCCTACATAGGCTGCCAGCATAAATCTCTTTCACTAAATATCGACAATTACAACCAAGACTTACTGGGAATCGAACCCAGATCTGCAGCCACCGCTATCCAGAGTCTTATCGGTCAAGCTACCAGGGCGACGTGAAGAAGTTATAAACAGAAGTAATGTAAAAAAGATGTGCCAAACGAATGGGAAGTAAGATAATTGAATTGTTATAACTAAGTTTCTATTTAAGCATTTGACATCAAATAATGTGGAAAACCATCGTCTGAACACCTATTTTAAATTTGTCAGATCACTTTGTTAAGATGGCTTGAACAGAAGCTGATATTAGCAATATTAAATCACACTGTTATTTTTTGCGAAAGTACGATTACTTAAATTTGAGTACGTCATCGCTCATTTCCGAAGCAATTGTACTTTAAAAAAGTATGTTCATGTTCTCATTTTTAAGCACCTTTTTTTTTACAATGTACACTGTTAAAAATGCATTTCCCATATTTGGAGAAAATTTGGTTATTTTGACGAAACAGACGCCTGATATATGCTCCGATTATATACTTCGTCAAACCGAGGAAATTAATTTTGTTGTTTTTTTAACGAGATTTATTTCGTCAAAAACGAGGACGATGTTGAATAAATAATAATTCAACGAGCTGACTCGAAGCTTGGACCTTTCGTTCCAGTGTGAAACGCTCTGTCCTCTAGGCCTAAAAGACTCGATTAAATTCTGACACTATAAGTATAAGAACCAAACATGAGCTGATGACCAAGAAAAGGGCCGAAAAAGTATCTGCGTAAATGACTTTCGTTAAAAATTTGAGGATTCTTGTTTCGTCAGAAGTCATGCGGTTCAATACCAAAACGATTGTGAACTATAACGAAAGTAGCCTTGGCGATCGCAGAATTTTCAAAAACAAGTGTGTTATTTCTGGGAGTGTATCAGAGGTAGGTCTTATGAGGCTCAAAATGGACTTAAAAAGTAACATGGAATTGTAATATTACACTTACGTAATATGCTTAAAAATAATGTGATCAAATATTTAAAAAAATTAAATTTATTTAAACTTTTGAAAATTGTCTGCATTTGAAGGTTTGGTTTTCCTCGTCGTTTTGATTCGCCCGTAGTTTAAAAAAAATCTTGATTTCCTGTATGGGAGGGCCAGATTAAGACTTCAAAGCAAAGAAAGCCCACTTTCAAACGGGGACGACATTGCTCTCAAATAGAACATAAAATAGAGAACACCAAATAGAACGTTATACGCACTAAAACACATTAAAAACCATTGCATATTCCTAGTCTTTTGTATTCATTAAGCGTTCTCTTTCCTAATTTGCGAACAGAATAAACCACATATTTAATTGATGATTTTTTTTTACTAAAGTATGTTCCCGAAATTATTTTTTCAAAACATTTTTAGTAGCAAATTAGTTAAGGATGTACAATTTTTTTTATGGTATGAGTGCTTTGGGGACCTTTCAGAAATCTAAAATCGAGCCTATTCGGTAATCGGGCCCCGCTTTGTGGGTTAAACACTTCAACTATCAAAACGAAAATAATTACTTTTGTCATGCAGGACATGATTTGAATTATCTTCTTTAAAAGAAGAGAGATCAATGATATAATATTTAAAAACATTTAATTTGTAGAAAAAATAATTCGCGCTGTATTATTTTCCAAAACTTATATTATTTTTACCCATTTTTTCTGGGTTAAATAGTATTATCTATTAATTGATTTGGTTAACTTTTAATCTCGCAATTTCGAGAATTGTTGGTAAATTGCTTTTAAAAGACATTACTTCAATATTGATGATATTAAAAATGAATAATCAAAATATCAATTCTTCAACTCCAAAAATAATGTTTGTTCAATTACGATTAGCAAAACTTACGTTCATAGCATTTTGCGGCAATATCGAGTTATTAACATTAAAATATTAAAGGATTTAGATAGGGAATCATATTAGCCAGAAACTACGCATATTGTCGAGAATAAATTTTTGTAACCAATGTACGTCCTGTCTTTATAACAATGTTATTTTGTAATAATGCTGTTTACTGACAATGCTCTCAATAATGCTATTTTAAATAGAACAAATCTAAAATGAACAAGTTTTCATAATAATGTCTTAAAAAAATGGAAAAAGTTCTATAGCATTTGAACAGTTGCCAGGTACCAACACGAATCAAGTTCAGATTTTAAGTTGGTATATAATACCGATAAACTGGAGCAAGTTTAAAAATAATTAATCAATTCGTCTTTAGTTATAACCGCTCAAACAGACAGACACGAAAAAGAATTTTATGTTATTTTGTTAATAAGTATGACATAATAAATAAAATCATATACTGTCTATTTATAGTATAATTTGAAACATTATTAAAAAAAATTGAGCGACTCCAGAGAATTCAGAACTACATGTATTTCAGTTCCCAATATGTATTCGACCCCTTTACAAAGCCAGATACCACAGGACTTTTTTCAGGCTTGCTTTCTCTTTTCTAGATTCGACGCGGAATTGACGGCCGATTCCTTAATGAATCCCCAGATTGCCACGAGAATTCCGCCTAATGAACAAATCGGTTTTCCCGCTCTTCACTTGTCTGTTACCTGCGTCGTCAGGGTGACGGATAATTAGAGGTCTCTCGATTATACGGAACGAATTGTTTCCCGCACTGTGTGCGGTAACGTAACTAGGGGAAACACTTGTTAATTCCCGCGTATATTTTCGCACAATTTATGGGGTTGAATAAAGAAAAGATTTCTCATTTTCAATTCAAGTTGTTTTGTGATTCTGTAACAATAACGATAGATTATTGAAATTCTTTACTTTGGTTTCTAATGAGTAGGAATTTGAAACGGATAAATTAAGGAACTAAACATGGAAAGTAGTTGATATCCTCTTAAAACCTGTTGTTAACAATACTTAGTAATTTTAAGAAACAATAGATTCCACGGTTTATTGTTCAGAGTATTAATGCTGTTAATGGTCAAAAACAAGAATAGTTTTTTTTTATAAATTCCATGAAATTTATAGTTTTATTATTGAGTAATATAGTTTATTTATTGCGATATTTAATTAAATAAATGCTGATTTACTTCTAATTATGTACTACTTTTTTCAACTCAATATTCTTTTGAGCTTTCAGAATTCTAGAGATACAGAACTCTGATTGGTAAGCGAGAAGTAGATAAACTAAATATTGACAAATAAGGTATAATGTAAAAGATAATAATAAGGTATAATAAATGAGGTAGTGACAAATAAGGTAAAGGGTCATTCCATGATAACTGCTTTGTTGCGGAGGGGACATTTTTGATAATTTTTTTATTTCTTACATAAAAATTTTGAGAAATATTCTAGATTTTGAATTTTTTTTAAAAAAGTTTTTATAGTAGAATAAACAAATAAAAATACTATTGGATTTTTATTTTTGTAAATAAACATATAAAATAAAAACAAACTGTTGTGGAGGGGGACTAGGAAATTAAACTTAAATTAAGTTAACTGTTTCAGCAGAAATCTCTGCTCTATCTCAATAGCCAGATCAGTAATAACATTTTTATTTAAAATAATGACTGTTCAATTACCGAAATCTAAAGTATCTAAAAGATGGAAAATTTACTTTACTTAGAATTTATTTTTAAAGTGTTCTCCTGTTACGGAGGGGACATCGTGTCTTTTTCGTCCAATAAAATCAACACTTTTGAAAATTACATTTTATTGAAAATTTTTAATTATATATATTTTTAATACTTTCTGAAAATTTAAATCTGAGATATTTGTCATCAAATACAAGTTGTGTAAAATTTGAATAGTTTGGGAATGCTTAATCCAGCTTCGGTCGTCTTTCTCAAGGAAGGCAAAATTTGTACCAGTGTTGCTCAGAAACATAACATTGCCTTTTTCGATAATGGTTACTTGTGCCACAATGGGCACTTGGGAATCAATGTTGTTAAGTTCCTGTAAACTTGGGAAAATCATGAACTTACACTGTTAAAGATAGATACTTAAAAATAAGTAAAATGTATTCATTTTTGATTACATTCGATGCACATCATAGCTCCGAATACATAAGTTTCATTTTTGAAAAAGACATGTCCTCAAAAATGAAGACAATGAGTAAAAATCAATAAAAAGAGCAGTAGCTTGCATACATAGGCTGCCTTCATAAATCCCTTTCAATAAATATCGACAATTACAACCAAGACTTATCGGGAATCGATCCCAGATCTTCAGGCACCGCAGTCTAGTGCTTCATCCGTTGTGATACTAGAGCGACGTGTAGAAGTTATAAACACAAGAAATGTTAAAAAGGTCTGCCAAAAGAATGGGTAGTAAGATAATTTAATTGTAAAAACTCATTTTCCATTTCAGCAATCGATATCAAATAACGTGGAAAAGCATCTTCTGAATACCTATTTTAAGTTTGTCAGGTCTTTGTTAAGATGGCTTGAACAAAATTTGAAATTATCAATATTAAATCACACTCCCCATTTTTTTAGAAAGTACGATTACTTAAATTAAAGTACGTCATCGCTCATTTACGATGCAATTGTACTCAAAGAAAAACGATTATTTTCTGTCCTATTTTTTACAATGTAGTTAGCAAATTTGGGAAACGTTTGGCTTTTTTTTTTTAATGAAGTTAAAAAGTTTCACTTTAGTTCAACCAATGCAAACTTCAGCTATTCAACCAACCTATCTGTTACAACAGTGATGGCCAACCTTTTTATGAACCCGTGCCAAAATTTACAAATATGTAATATTTATAGAGTTTCTGCAGTGCCGAATACTATTTAATAGGGCAAAAACATTTAATTATTCAACCGAAAGAATTACGGTATATTTCACTTAAAAATGTCTGTTAATTTCAGAACATCTGTCTAATGATAGTAATTTCATGAAATAAAAATGACAAATAATTTCATGAAATGTCTAAATTTACTATCATAAAGCTCTGATTATTTTTTGCGTTGAAGATAATTAGATTTAAAAAAAATTCAAAATTGCTTTTCAAGCAATTTATATGAAAAATACTTTTGCAGATTTTCATTTTAGATGTCTTTTTAAATGTAATATAAAAATTTTAATTGAATATCTTTTAGTTTTATAAATTTGAAAATTTTATATACACCATTATATTGGGTTGGAGGGAAAGTTCTGTCGTATTTTAAAGAAAATATTTTAATTCATTTATAAAAATATGTGTTTAATATTAATCAATTATATATGCTCCGTTATTTGTTACAATCTGTTGCCATCTTTCAGGTAACCTGTGAATTCCTGTTTTGTAGAAGTTCTCATCCTTGGAGTTAAAATAGTCAGCAACTGCCTTAGAAACACTTTCAAAAGACGTGAATTTTTTTTCCCGTTAGATAATTTTGCAGTAAGATTTTTTTCTCTTAATATTCTCGTAAAGAATCCACTTTTCATCTCCAGTAACCAGCCTGTCCAAAAACGGCTCCATATTGTGTCTAATCAGATGTAATGAACACATTCTTACACGATCAGACAAATTCTTTTCCGTTAATTCATGTGGAACCCAAACACTTTGCTTTAACACAAACCCAAGAGATTTAATGTGATCTTCAACAGTTGTATGATGAATGCCAAACTCTTCTGCAATTTCTCGATTTGTTAAATGTGGATTATTTTCCAACATGGATCGCAAAACATCATTATCGATCTTGGATGGTCGTCCAGATCGATCACTTTCTTTGAGGTTCAGATCCCCGGAACGAAATTTGCTAAACCATCTTTGACAAGTACGAACATTTACAATATCTTTTCCAAATACCGCACATAAATTTTTACATGCAATCGATGCATTGCTTCCTTTTTGGAATTCATATAAAATGCAGTGTCGTAAATGCACTTTATCTACTGACATGTTTTTCACTTTAAATATCACAAGTAAATGATGAACGGTAAAAAAGGGCACCTTTTATATTATACAGCAGCTAAAAAACAAAAAAAAATCCGTTTGACTCACTAGCCAGATTTTATTTACAAGAAAAATCACCTGCCTATTTAAAATACGACAGAACTTTCCCTCCAACCCAATATATAGCTAATTGTAATGTATCTCAGAATTTCTTAGCCAAATTTAGAGAAGATAAGTAATTTATATGCTGTGAAATACCAAAAGGGACTTAATTTTCTCGGTGAAAATAATTTGCACTACAGTATAAAATCGTGACTAAAAGAATAATAAGTTATATTATATGATACTTTATTTGATCGTACTATAAATATCAATACAGCATTTCAAATTAGCAAATGACTGTTACTAAATTTACCATCTTTATATGCATGGAAATCTCTTCTTATATAGATAAACGGATATAGTGTGGTTTGCTTTGCAAATTAAATCATATTTTATGGGTATATTCTGCTTTCCCCATTATTTGAAGTGTAAATTAAATATTTCTATACACAAGTTCCAGATCTCTATGGAAGTTTAGTTCTAGTTTTGTACCAAAATTTATAATGGCTTTTTAACTAGTTTCACTCGTTCCACGTCATATAAAAAATAATTTAAATAACTAGGACCCAGAGCATATTTTAAGGAATTTCAACTGGTGGGGCAAATTAAATTTAACAGAAAGTAGAACCCCAGAAGTTAATGAAAACTTGGTATTTAAAATATCAAATTGAAACTAATTTAATAAACTTAGTTTAAAATTATATGTTCTGTAAAAAGTTAATTAAAAAGTTTATTTAATTTTTTTATTTCATTAATGAAATTTTCTAACGATTCATAAAAGTATGTTTTATTTGTTGTCATAAAGCAAAATTTATTTTAACTTTTTTTAAAAACCTAATGTTTTGTATTTTAAAATATATATTTCTTACATTTCTGCAATTTTACTTCACACAAATGGAAAGTTTTAAATATAAAGTACATATACATCTAAATAAAAAGTAGTAACTTTAAAAGTAAAAATATTGGAAGCATTGCCTTTTAATCGAAGCATGCTAAAATAAAAATTTAAGGCAAATAGTTAAAAAAAATCATAATTAAATGACATTTACAAAAGTCTTGATTATTTTTTACATTGTTTTGAAGTCATTAATTTTTTTAACCAAACTTTCAAACCTTTTTTCATTTCCTTCAACCTGTCTTAAAGTTTATTTATCATTTATTTAATAATGTTTCATGTAACCTACGAAATAAATATCCAATGAAAGATTTGGCGGCGAAACAAAAACTTATTATCCCAGAACTTGAATATATTACCGAATAGCTTTTTATGTATGATAGTTTTCAATTTTGTTAATAATTCGATTAGCCTGTTAGCCATCAGCGATTAGATATTGTTAAGAAGTAATATATCCATTTTTTTTTTTTGCTTTTTGATTAATTTCTATTGGTATCAATATATATTGAAAATATCTAAAAATAAACCAGTTTCATAGCATTTTTAATAAAAAACATTCGATCATATGCAAGTAACAATTTTTTTTTTCTTCAAATAAACTATTTTAACCTTATTCTTGCTGTGGTTTCCCTCTAAACATTAGTACAATAATAACTTATATATGCTAATTTTAGTTACCTTAGAATTATACATCCATGATATATTTTGCTCATATAAAGAAAGCAATCAAAATTTAAAAAATAAACTTATACATTTATATTCATAAGCATTATCTTTTTAAACATTGGCTCAACTTCCATATAGTTTATGCATTTTATTAAAAATTAGAGCCTTGAGTCCTCCCTCCAAATAATTTTGAAAAGTTTACGCCTCTGTTTATATTTATTAAATTCATAAATATTGATCCCTTCAAATTGTTATTTATATCGGGAAATATATTTTCCCCCAAAAGTAAAAATTATAAATCTCTTTTAACTATACAAATAAAATTTAATTAAAATACACACCGTAAAAAAATCTACATAAAAAATAAATAAAAGTAATTTACTTACTTTTTGTAGCTGTTAAATGCTGGGTAAAAATATCTATAAAAATCGAAATAAAAAATCAATCTGAGGTATATGATACGTCTTGTTGGTAAACATTTTTTATCGTACTGGTAGAATTTCAAGTAAACTATTCCAAAAAGATCCAATTGAAATATTTTCCACCCCTCATAACACCCCCCACACCTCAAGGTCATATATTTCTACCCTAATCCCTTCAAATACATGCCAGAACTTTTTCCGACTAGAAAAGAAGAGCCGGTATCCACTTAAGAGATCATAGAGATAAGGGTGCAATAAAACGATTTTGAAAAGTAGGCAATTCGAGGTGTATTGTCAACTGGTCGAACACAGAAACTTTCGTAAAGAAAATTGCGTCGTAAAATTGAAGAGTGTGTGTAATTCGTTATCAGCAAGTCAGGGGAAACGGGAGAGTTCCTCTTCACAAATGAGGCAATTCTCAGTCCTGAACAAAAGGATTTTTGGGGATGGGTAAAAGGCAGTGGTAAAAGCTAGACGGGGGAGGGGTGTGAAAGATTTTCTCCCTTGCGGCGAAATAGGGCCTTTTCACTGGAAGAGACATCTGATTCGGTCCAGCGTCATTCATTCCTATGCTACAACTTCAAGTTTATGTTTTTACTATGGAAAATGGATTGAACAAAAAAAAGTCCGGTGGGGCCATTCTGTATGACTGGTGGGGCATTTCTACACACTAGTGGGGAAAAATCCCCACCAACTCTATGTTAAAATATGCCCTGCTAGGACCTCTTAAAGGGTTTGTTTTGTTTATTTGGCTACGGATGTATCGGACTGACTACATAAATATACAATAAATAGTTTTTTCATATAGTAATTACATTTATATGCATCAAAACATCATATATCTTTTTGCAGTTCGATATTGGGAAATTTTCCAGTTTAATTTCAAAACGCAAGAAATTATTTTAAAATATCAATCGTAAGTTTTTTGGCCTCAAAACATATTAGGCAGAATAGCATCAAATAGCGGTCTTTTTTTTCAGAGATTAAGAAATATACTTTTTTTTACTGTTACGTTGGTTGGTTGAATCAACGTCACACTAGAGCTGCACACTGGACTATTGACGACGATTCGGTGTCTATCTCAAAGGAAAGACCCGGGAACACTGCCTCGTATTTTTTTAAACCATGATCAGGTGACGAGGATAACTCATCAGTTGACACCCGACCCGATGCAACCTCAATAGGCATCAGGACATTGAACACCTATCAGATTTAACGTGCACCAGTCCCGTATACACACCAGTATATATTATTGAATATTTTAAATGACTTTTAGTATTTTAGTAGTGAATCTGGCAACATTCCGATCACAAGTTTACTGCATTTTAATTTTTGTTAGTCCACTCAGTCTAATTAGACCCCCCCCCCCCCCCCCCCCAATAATCTGGAAACCCTGAAATTTGGGAATTTCCACTTCTAAAAACCCCGAGTTGGGAAAATTTATGCCTGAAGAACATTAATATTATTAACAAATGAAAGCTAAGAAAGATTAGAAATTGCTCAACTTGAAGGATTACATTTAAATTGGACCTCAGAACGGACACTGTATTGGAATATGGGTGTAACAAATCAATGCTTGTGAGGGAACTGTTTTATATTACGTAATATATATATATATATATATATATATATATATATATATATATATATAATAAAAATGTCGATAAATTGTAACTGGGAATTTTCAGCACTGTTGAGTTGGGAATCAAATCTTTCAGTAGGGAAATTTCTTATTTTCCCCCTCGCCCCGAAAATATGATTTATGTATTGTCACTGGTTACTTATAATCAGAATTACAACGAAATACGGAAGAATACTTTTATTTCAACCCAAAAAATTCTTTATATACGATGGGTACAATCTATCTCAGTGTATGAAGTAGATATTTCTATATTACGGCTATATTTAATAACAAAAACTTAAAATTATTATACAGGAGCTGAAGTTCCATCCATGCTAATTCTACGGAACTTTTTTTGACGTTTCGGAGTGTTGTCCTTATTCAGTGTCAATGGCGGACTTCTTCTTCTTGGCGTGAAACTCCCCCATATAAATAAAATTTTTAAGATATCCTGATGTGGATAAAGATCATTGGAATGTTCTTTAACAAATGTACTTAGTCCCATTAAATTTGAAGGGGTCTAAAAAGTTATTCCCTATTCCCTCCTGTTCGTCGTCAATAACCCATTGTTCAGTTCTAAAGTTCAACCAAACAACTCTACTTTTTGCAAAGAAGTGAAGTGAATTTAGTGTTTGTTGTCAATTTCGATCTGGACTTCGGTGGTTTTTATGCCGCTATTTTTTATACAGTGTAAAATAAATCTTGTACAATGCAGTTAATTAATGAACCTATGAATTTACTTGTTTTACTTACGATTTAGTGCTTTTTTTGTTTGTCAAAAATTTCCACTTGTGTGGTGTTCTTGAAATCGTAATGATATATCAATATTCCAGTGCATTCTACTTTGTGTTCTGTTTTCATGTAATTTTACAAGTTTTCTGTGAAGATCCGAATTCGAACTTGAAATTCGACTCCAAACAGAAACCGACAAAATTAAAAATATGTATCTTTTCTAATTAATATTTTAGTTAGATATTATTATATATTTCTTCAAATCTCCTTTTCCCTGATAATACAATTCAAAGAAATTTTGTAAATATTTTTAATTCTTTTAGAATTAAATTACGAAAAATAGCAATTTAGGTTAATTACTAGTGTTGTTTAGGCATTTTTTTCAGTGCTAAATATTCATTAATAAATGTAAATTTCTAATTTAGAATCTATCTTTTGTTGTTTGATCAATTGTTTGTATATTTTTAATAACATTCATTAAAAGTGCTTATTATCTGTATTTAAAGATATCTATGGTAAAGCTATATTGCATAAATATATAAAAATATGTTTTATTAGTCTGAAAGGATAATTTCCTTAATTCAAAAATTAATATTAAAATTAACTGTTGTAGCAACTTTTCCGATTAATTTTAAAGAGACAAAAAAGTATGATTTCACTTTTCTGCTAGAAATATTTTTTTTATAAATAAAATTCTTCCACATGCTTTAGATTATTTGCTTATTCAATTTTCTGCTTTTTTCTTAAATACTATTGTTATGGGGTATTAGTGCAACCACCTTGGTGGAACTCACCAAAGTTAAGAAATGAACTAAATTCTGGTAGCTGCACATGCACCAAACACGATTTTATCTGATTTTTCCAATGCAACCCGGTTCTGTTGACAACAGTGGGAAATTTTGTGATGGTTTAACGTTTGTTGTCTGCATTACCATAATCTGAATTATGAGGATCTGCACCGGAAAATAATACAATGAAATTAAAACAAGTGGATGATTATTTGTCTCAGAAACGCGAACGTGGGATTTTTGCGTAGTACAATCAAAGCTAGATGCCATAAATCTCTTTGTGGGTTGTGATATCCCCAAATGACTGCTCCAAGCGGGTACCAGCTGTTTATAAATAGCAAGGCAGAAGGCCTAAAATATTTTCAAGATTTAAAAATCCAAGGCTAGAGCAAGTTTTCCTTTTTAATGTGTATAGCATCTGCATGCATGAGTTTCCTTAAAGAGTCGCCAAGCATTGTCAAGGTGGTTGCGTTAATATGTAAGCAGGAGACTGTTAAACAGAGTCAAAAATAAACAGAAGATTTTGTTTTTGTTAAATTGTGAAGAATCTATTCATGATTTTGTGAATTAAAAATCAAAGCTAAATTCAGATATCTTCAAACTTTCAGACAGAGTCCTCTTTTATGGACTTGTGAAAAACATAATTTTGCAAAACTAAACTTAGTATCAAATTAAGGTTCCTTTATACAAATTTTAAGATAAAGGTCCTGTTTTAATGAACTTCATAAATAGTTGAATTTTAGGGCATCCTTTAACATATGTTCGCTTTTTTTTTACCGCATAATAACCACTGTTACTCGTGTCATTTGAATTCTGATGCGAATGTTTCATTGTGGCTTGACTGTATTATTTTTTTAATAGAAATCTTACCATGCTTAAGATAATTAAACTTGTATTTCAGAGTTCAATCTTAAATCTCATTCTTCAAAGTAAAAATAGAGAAATTTAGGTTCATGTCCGAAATGTATAGTTTATCATCAATTATCAGCATTCAATTACATTCCTTAATTTGTCTATATAGTTAAAACAGCATTTTTAGAAACAAGAGTAGACCAAAAAGATGCAATTCAAACTGTGCTGAAAAATTTTGATTATGAAAAACAATACAAAATAACCAATAAAGCTCTAGAGAAGATATTTGAGGTATGTATTTTAAAAACCATTTAACATTCTTTACCATTTATATGGTTTTTAATTTTAATAATATCCAATTCCATTAATTATTTTTTAAGTGTTACAGCAAAATAACAAGTACTAGTGTAAATACAGTAGAAAGTCCGAAATCCGTGAGTCTTAACAACCAGAATGATCTAATATCTGTATCCTTTTGAGTTTCTTTAAAAAAAAAAAAAAATTAGAAAAATTCTGAATTCGTTTTTCCATAAACCAACGAATCATACAAAAGAAAGTGAAAGGTGGCGCTGATGACGTTCACCAAATGGGAGTGTGTTAATTTAAACTTCATGAAGTTACCTCTCACTTTAGCACTCAAAATGGCCATACTCAGAATGTGAAGAAATGTCGGTTTTAATAATTTTATCAATACTTTTCTGAAACAAATATGGTTGGAAAAGTGGAGAAAGGTAAAGTTTACCATGATTTGCATCTATTTAAGCTTCATATCCATTTAAGCCTCGCAAAGTCATCTTATTCTTTGGCTCACAAAGTTGACAAACCCAGAATGTGTTGAAAATTCCGAATGTTTTCATTAATTTTCCTGGACAAATCGACCTGTAGGGAGAGTTGGGTGTTATGTTTACCACATGGACTTGCATCCATTTAAACTGTGCAACGTCATCTTGCTCTTTGGCACACATAATGGTCAAACGCAGAATGTGTGGAATGTTAAGAAATTACAATTCTGCTACAATAATTATTAGTAATAGTGAAACATTACTGATTTAACATTTTTCTATGCATTCTGGCTCCAATAAAATAATGGCTAGCAACTGTTTTTCTCTAATTTAGTGATTTCTTTAAATACTTTTGATATTAGTGGTAAAGAAAATTTAAATTTGCTATGGGAAAATTTCAATTCCAGACTTGCTTTCGTCCAGAGAAATGAAATGTTTATGAATATCTTGATCAAAATCCAGAATCGCCTTAGATTCTGGATTTGAGACTTTCACTGTATGTATCTCATTATTAAATGTATACTTTTTTTTTAAGGTGATTTCAGCTGGTAAAGTAATTGTTGAAAATTCTGACTACATTCCAGGATCTGAACTTCCTATCAATGAAACTATTACTGGAGGTACTCTTACTTTTTAAGCTTCTTTTTTATTAGATAATACTTTAATTAAATCAAATATAAATATAAAAATATTTTGCAGCCACAATATGTTTAATTTCTGAAAATTCTTAATTGTATCTGAAAATAAATTTTCATTACTTTTTCCAAAACAAGAACATTTATTAAATGGCAATGATTTTTTAAAAAAATTATTCATGTTTATCATTGTCATTATTTAGTTTCACTAAATTCTGTACTTGATCTCATTTGACAATTTCGTACTTTCTAATAAGACAATTTGCTACAGTGAATTAATACATTTTAAAACAAATAAAACTCATTTTTTTTTAAATATTGGAACCCAGAATTTCAGCTTTAATTTTTATTAATAATTTTGCCAAAAATGTAAATTGGGTTTTGCAAAGTTAATTGTTTTTAGAACTAAAGTATTACATGCAAGTATTGTGAGTAAACGAGGAAATTAAAACTTTCAGCTCGGTCAATATGGATATTGTTATAGAATAGTTAGAAAGTTCTTTCTCATCATTTGAACATAGTTTTCTTGCTTTCCAATTTGAAAGATAACAGTCGATGCAAACCAGACAGGTTCTTGGAAGGGGCAATTATTCGTAATAAAATTTGCCACTAATGGAAGGTTAGGTACTAAACTATTCTTGCAATTTTTATGGATCTTAGTTAATATAAACAATCAATGGATTTTATAATAAATATTTTAACACAGATTTATTAGGTTACTCATTTTTTATGGATATAATAATAAATAATATATTTAATATATAAATAGTACAAAGAGAATGATTTTAGTCATTATGTAATTATTCATTTTTTTAAGAAGATATTTACAATATATTACAGAACACAGTATTAAAAAAATGAAATAGTTGTTTTACTGATTAAAATCTAAGATTGTTGTAATAGAGATTGTGCGTTGAATTATCAATTTTTTTTTTTAAAAATAAATTCCTTCCAAAAAGTCCATTTTAGGTTGTGTAAATTATAAAACCTCAGAAAGGGCGATTTTCCCTAATGCCATGTAGCTGGATCCGGCACTGATGCAGCCGGAAATTATATCCTTAAATTTTGTTTAAAAAATTTTCCTATTGAATCCTACCATCTTATTACTGTCATTATTATCAACACTGGTATTGATATTAATCCCTTTCAAAAAGTATATAGAATTTATATTTTTAGTACACATATGCAAAATCTGACATTTACTAGTATTAAAAAGTATACCCTTCTGATGTATTGTTAAATTACCTTGCAACTGCTTTATCGGTTCCTCAGAATTGACATATCTATGATTATGATATATACTTCAAAAACTAACAATCAATAATTAATCCTTTAGTGCCATGGTAACATATTTTCTATATTATAAAATTATTTTACCTGCTATTAAATCTTTCACTGGTTCTTTCAACTAATTCACAACAGATTTGATAGACAGATACTATTAAAATTGTAAGAAAACTAAAACAACATGACTGAAACAGCACATTTTGATGGATAAGTATTAAAATTATTTTACAAATATTTGTAATTCATAACTCTTGAAATTTTTATCTTATCAAAAGTATTCTAATAAATTATTTTTCTTACAGCTCTTGGACAAATTGTAGACAACACAGCCATGTTTGGAGAGTTTCAGTTAAAGTTGCCTGACATTACTGATCGCATAATGACAAATCATCTTGACTGGCTTATATTGATGAAATGGGCTATAGGATTTTCGAACTCAACTGGGATTTTTGATCCCAAAACAGTTCAAATGGTTGATTTGGTAAGGTCCTTCATAATTATTTATATCTTTTTACAAATGTAATGGTTTTAATTATATAAATGCCTATAACTCTAAAAGTTATTATCTTCACCTTTTGTTACCATACTTGCCTTCTGTTTTTCTGTGACAAACATTTAGAGATTAATAAAGTATTTTAATATCTTGATAAAAATTTATTGAAAATTTCCTTATTTTGAAGTTTACATCATGTTATTGAGTATATTTTTATATATGAAAATGAAGAATAACAAAATTAATTTTTTCTTATGATAAATCTATTTTGGTTAATAAGAAACCCTTAAAACAATAGGGTATTTGAAATTACAAAAAGCTGTACAAATATGGATGATTACATACATAATAAATATTTTATTTGAATGTTTATAACTTGTACACCGCCGAAAAGTACAATTGCCAGATAAAGCTGAACTAAATATAAATAACACAACTCTGGAAGGGTATTTAAAAGGTAAACAGTAAATACATAGTTAAATTGTGCCTTTTTGAATGCAAATTACTTTTGAAGTCGGGTTTACTTTTGTAAGAATAACTTCCATATATATAATACTTTGAGAATTTCCAGAAAGATTGAGGTTGAACATTAAGATTGGTGAGTAAGCAAAGGAATTGAAGCAGTTGCTGGCCTAGGGTGTTATTTTCAGGGTTAAGGGAAACCTTTGGAGCCATTCACGAACTTGGTTACTGTAGTATTATTCGTTCTTGATATACTTAGTATACTGACACAAATTATTTTTAAAACCTTTTTCACTTTTGAGGGGCCTTAAATTGTGTAATTACAATGGAAAAACCAGCATTAAAAATTTGACCTGGAAAAAAGTTTAACTACTTTATAGTGTAATAGCAAGTAAAATGGAATCTAAGCCTAGAAATATTTACTAATTGTATAAAAATGCATTTCAAACTCTTTTGTTATTGTTAAAGTCTACTCAAGTATACACTTTTACTAACTGTAAGTATGACCCTGACGGGAAAGTTTAAAGCTAATGCGAAAAATATTTTTTGTTTGGAAATACCAAAGGCAGTTTACTAAATTGAAGCTGCACTTACATTGATTTTGAATACATGAACTAATTCAATTTCTCCATTTTTATTTTCTAATTATATAGTTTCTTTGATAAAATAATATGTGGGAGCTTTCAAAATTTAAAATCTAATTGTCATTCTTTTTATATTCTGTTTTTTTATAGCTTTGTCAAGAAATGAATCTTATTGACAGAAAAGATAACTTTGTAAATCCTTATCGAAAACAAGACATAAAGGTGAGTTTCTGCTTCTGATATTTTGTAATCTATTTAAATTGTACTGCAAAGTAATTCTCAATACAGAAAAATAATTTAAAATTATATATCTACATAACTACTATTTATCATTAATATATTATTGGGGCACCATTTATTAAAGAACTTGAAAACTTTTTTTTTTCTATCTAGAACACCGACAATAGTTTTCTAGCTTACATTTAATTTTAAAAGTTATTAATTCTTTTTCAATAAAGTAACAAATTTACTAAGCTTCAAACATATACAATTTAAAAATTAACTTTACTTTGATTTATATTATAACCTGGCATGACAAATTAATACCCAACATTTAAATAAGTCATTGTAACAATTTTTTATTTTCGTATTCAAATCCAAAATAAGAATAATTAGCATTAGTTAGATAAATTTAAACAAAATAGTAATGTAAATTTTTCCTATTAATATAGCATGGTTTTCTGTACAATTGTTAGAAGTATACCACAAAATAGTTAATTCACATTTCGTTACAGTTACAATATATATAGTTTTGTTTTCTTAAAGGAGGCCAACGAAAACTTAAATTCTCAAACTAAACAAAAAAAGAAGGTTAAGAAAGAAAAAGGACCTAGAATGACCAAGCCAAGGCGGACAGAATTGTAAATTAACTTACATTTCAAGAATGTAAATATGTCATGTTGCTCACAATGGTTTTCTTTATTTTTAAATTATGCAGTATAAGTTTTGTTTTTCTTTTAATTTTCATATGTGTGGAAAGCTAGTCTAGTAAGTGTATAGTTCTTATGAATGTCATGTTACACAATTAAAAAAAAATTCAAATGTTTAAATAAATTCTCAAAAATAAAAATTCTTCCTTGAATTACTTGAACTATCAATTGCATATATTTTCAATTTATTTTTTTCTACTCTATATTGTGTACCAAGAAGTTATTTTGTTTCAACTACTTTGAGGAATCGAAATACAGCCACAAAAAATTGTAATTTTATTGTTAGCTTTGTATAGCTACTTTTCTAAGCATGTCCAGCTGAAGTTATAAGTCTTTAAAGGTAAAATCCTCTTTCTAGTCCCTTATTAGTTTCTCCTTAACCTTTTTTGTATGAAAATCATGTAGACATATTACTCATTCACCCAAACAATTTGCTCACAATTTTGGTTAGCTTAAAATTTTGTGTGTAATAACTGGACTGATGAAATAATTTAAACTCTATAAATAGCTTATTAAAAACATTCCATCTAAATTTCATCATTATTTGTTTAAAAGTTATTCACAAAAGAAACAGGTTATTTTTTGATGATCAGTGTAGTATTTACAAAAATTTTGTTATGTAAAACCACTTAAAGAAATTTCAGGTTTATTGAATATGGTTTTTAGAAATACTATTATATGCATCTTATCTAATACAATTAGAACCAATTTTAAAAAGAATCATATTTTATTTACAAAATAAGCTTTTTTTACATAAAGAACTGTACAGTAGACATTTGAATCATAACAATTAACATTATAAAAAACATTTATAGTCAATAAATTGCATAGATATGAATGTTTACTAAGACATCCTTTCATTATTATTCACATTTTTCGTAATGTTTGAATCACCACACTCGTGAAATGCTTTATATATATAATGTATTTAAAAATAAATAAAATTTACAGTTTTACTTTAATATTAGGGCACCTTAAATACATTCCTAGATGCTCAATAGTAATCTCATCTCTCAGCAAGAAGAAATATATAAAGTTTATGAAAAGTTAAACAATTAGATAGTTCACTTTTAAAAAATAGTAGACACAGTTTAAATACAATTCATTAAATATATCAATAAGCCAGAAAACTTCATTAATTAACATAGTAATTATTTTAACATTGCATTAGAAACATGTTCCCAATCTTATTCCAATGCATATACTAAATCCGTATTCAAGAAATAGTGAATTAAATTAGCATTTCATAATTATGCATATTTGAGGTTGAAATATTACAAAAAATAAACTTGGATTTTTATTTATCTAGTGTATTCTTTTTCTGAATTTAAAACAATACATTTTCTAAGCAAAGAGGTCTATTTTGCAATATTTGGAATATAGTTTACTAATCCTTTTATTTAAAAGAAATAAAAGTTTTCAGTTATGTTGATGTATAACTTAGTAACAACCTATGATAATATAATTTTTGTTTATAAGGAAATGGTAGGAATTTGTTTTTAGAAAGTTTGTTTTAAATAAGTTTACGAAACACTGTTTAAAAAATGGTAAACACTGGCTATTTAATCATATCATGGTATATTTTTTACTCTACATAATAGAGTAATGTATATACATATTTACTAAGCATTCAGCCAATTACATTTTTATGCTTCAATATTGAAGATTTTCTTAATTTCTAAAAGCATTCATATATAATTCAATCAATGCATTCTATAACTTAGCTTTTATTTTAAAATTAAACATACACAAATATTTTCAACAAATCTATACAAATAAATAACAGTAAGTAAATAACTCAGTAATTATAATTTTTTCATCAATTCTTAAAAAAAGGCAATATTTAATGATCATTTTTAAAAAATTATTAACAAAACAAATTAAACTCATTATTTTATTTACAAATACAGTAATTAAAGTTCAAATTCTCTGTTAGAGATACCTATAAAACATGCTTTAAAATATATAAAATTCAAATATTTTTTATGTGTAAATAAGTTTATAAGGATTGTAAAAGAAAAGTATGACAAATAATTTTAATAGAATGCCAATAATTGTCTGTCATATAACATACTTCATTTTATCATGACATTTAAGATCAAATTTACAATTATAGTGCATTACTTTTTAATGATATGCAATATCTATTCTGTATTAAATTACTTTGAAAATCATTGGGATACTTTTTATTTTGTAATGTAAATTAAATCTAACATACTCAGTGAAACCGCAATAGTTGAATGAAACTAACGTTGTTTAGCAACAGAGGCATATACAAGTGAAAAATCAGAATTCTTCCCACCACACACACATATATATGTGTGTGTGGTGGGAAGAATATATATATATATATATAGTGATTAATTTCTAGAAATAGAGGTACCGGAACTGTAACCTTCTGAGCCACCAAACCCAAAAGTCTGGAATCGTAATTTTTTTCTCCTAAAGTGAGGTACCGGAACGCCGTTCCGGTGCGTTCTGACTCAAATCGAGCCCTGTATATATACGATAATTTTTAATTGTAGCACATTATGGATCCTATAACACTCCACCCATTACATCTATTGTCTATACACTGACTCTCGGCAATGAGTCTTGCAAATAACAAAATTTAGCCTTTGTTTTACAATACAATTAATAATTCAATTTATTATCAGTAATTGAGCTTTGTTAACTTCCATAAAAGCATTGAGCTAAACTTTTTTGTCTTGTTTTATGTTTTAACACAATTTAGTTTATTTCACTGTTGTAATGTTTCTTTTGAACCTGCTTTATATATCTGACATATGGATTTATTTTAAGTTAATATCTAGAAAATTCAATGAGAAAATTTTTAATATAATTATTTTACATATATCTATATACTAATATATTCAAAACTTACACAAATAGGTTGATATTTGGATATATTTTGAAGATATTTCAACAAGACCACAGTTTATTTTGTTATTGATGTGCAATTTTATTTTTAATAACCTAATACGATTTCAATTTTATAGTCCTGACTTGAAACGATATTGAAGGAAAGCATGTAATGCAAATTGTCTAAAAATACTTCAAACATGAAAACAAATTACATTAATATTTATGAAATCCAATATATAATTTTTTCATAATGTATAAAATAGTTTTATTGGCAATTCTAAAATATTTATGGAAATATTAATACTGTATTAATTTATAAAACTATTATTATACTGTTGAATGCTTAGAACTTATGCACAAACAGAAACAAAAATGCAATTTAAAATAATAAGTTGATAAACTCACAATAGATTTTTTTCTTTTCAAATTGTTAAACAATTATAAATGTGTAACATTTATATTTGCTTATTTTGAAGTATGACTTTGCAACAAAATCTTCAATAAACCAATATGTCTAGTAGCACCCGTAATGCATTATAAAATATGCCAATTCTGCACACAAAAAAATCATCACAAAAATGGTCCTGGAAAACCCCACACAAAATACTTACTGTGATTTTTCTTCTTAACTTAAATACATCTCATATACATAAACAAAAATATTTCATCTTAAAATATTTGTACATGTCGACATGTAAACACACAAATAATTTTTTTTTAAAAATGGGAATGAGCATGTGTGCAATTTAGAAGGGAGTATATTTACCTTCCATATCACTGAAAAAGAAAGCACAGTTCTAAATTTCACTTCTAACTAGTGATCAAGTAAATGTATAAAATGTTAAGCTATAAACAACTTAGAAGATCAGCATATGGCGTGTGGGGAAGAGCAACACTTTGGATGGTGTTAAAATATGCTTGTCTTTGCTCATCATTGTGCAACTAAGAATAAAAATACAAAATAGTTATAATATTTCTAATACAATTTCCACCAATTTTTGTGCCTTTTAAAACAGTTAATACAGTACTTCAAATGCAAGTCAGTTTGTAAGAAAAAATCTGTGGGCTCACTGATAAGAGTAACTTATCACATTAATAACATACAAGTACCAAAGTTTCCAAAAAATAAATTAAAATTATATAAAATTAAAATTGCTAATATATGGAATAAAAAAATAAATTGTAAAAGTGTCAATTAATAACAAATAAATTTTTAAACATGCACTTCATATAAAAAGTACAATATAAAGCACTTAAAAATATTAATCAATTTTAGCACAAATTTGATATTTTAACTGTAAATTCTCATCCTATTACATTTCATGTTGATAATTATAAATCAAATGTATTTGTCTTTATATGCTTAATGATCATGTTATACTTATATAGCAAACGCCTAAAACTTAGTAAAAAAATTCAACAACAAAAAATCAATTTCATTAAAATAACAATTAGGTCATTTTTTCTAACAATATTTTTATTCAAACTGAAATAAAAGCTAAATTTAAGATAAAAAGTGAATGAGCCAAAAAAAATTTAAGACTTATAAACACAAATTACCTGGTCTCTAAAATTTACACCTGCAATACAAAATAAAACACTATCTTGCTCCTCCATTTTACCCATTCTATTCTGAATGTGTGGAAATCTGATATCATTAAGTAAAATAAGTCAAAACACAAATTTATTTTAAATAAACACTGAATAAACCTGAATTTCAATCAGAAAAGGATACAATGCTTGAAACCAGTAGTTTCTTGTTGCACTAACAAAAAAACAGCTAAGACTCCATATTGCCATTGAAAGTGGTGATCTTTGCATAAAATTAGATAATGAAAGTAAGACCCATTCATGTATGATTTCTTCATGTGACTGCTTGTGAAGATATTGGAAAACCTATATCATAAAGGGAAAAAATATTTAAAGAAAGTAAGTTATTTTTTAATAAACATTTAAAGTTAAAATTATTATGATTTTTTAAGTGTTATTTAATAAACTTTTTTATATTTATTTTAGTAAAAGATCATTAAAAGATGAAAGTTTTAAGAACATATACATGTATAAAAAATTGCTAAATTTATAGATAAAAATGAATTTACAATGAATAATTTTGCATTAAATTAAATGACAATTGCTACTGACAATAAAATTTGCTTATGTAAAAATGATCTTCCAGATTTAGGGAATGGATAAACCATAACTACAAAAGTTGTTTGTTTTAAGTAAATTCTACAAAATATGAGAATTGTGGGTAATAAGTTTAATTTCTTAATAATTAAGGTTTAGTTTAACTTAATTATTAAGAATAACTAAGTTGAACACTGGTGAATGCAATAAATTAGATAAATTCCTTATATGCATGGACACTAACATGTATCATGTGCACAATAACATCTATAAAGGCAAGGTCTTCAAACTTAACAAGGGGTTCTGTACAACATTAGGATTTAAACAAGGCATCAAATCTTTCCAGAATTCCGATAAATTACATGGTGGGAGGACAGTTAAGCTTTTTGAGACTATCATTTTCTTATTAGATACAAGTTTTTTTAAACTTTAAATTAGAGTTTAGAAGGAATATTGAAATGTTCTTTTCTAAATGGGTTTAAAATCTAATGAACTTTTCTATACTTAGGAATAAATATAAAAATTTCCAAGGTACATACATAGCAAGTTATTTCATAAAATATAACTTGTAATTAAAGTGTATAACTACTAAAGCCTTCATTGAATTAAAAATGTCCAATAATAAGGCTTTTAGGATTTACACCACTTTTTGGAAAACTATAAAACACTATTTAGTTTCCTAGAACAATTTAGGAGCACTCCTATTTGGTAACTACTAAGCCGACACCCTCCAAATATTTTCATAAAGTTAATGTATATGAACATGTATTTCTTTCCAAGATGCAATTGTCTACAACAGTTAAAACAGTTTCATGACACATAAGCTTTGATAGAAATTTCTGGTATTTCAGCATATACTATATTTTAAGTAGAGATTTTAACATTTAATTTTTTTTAACAAAAACTATTTTTTATAAATAAAAATTAATTTCAAACATATAAATAATATATGTCTATAGTTATTATAAATTTTATAATGTATGACATAATATATACAATGAAATAGTAATAAATAATAACAACAATGACGATACCTCGAAAATTACTTTGGCCATAAGTTGTGGGTGAGGTTGCTGACTAGACAAAAATTCCGTAATAATTTTATTTAAAATTTCTTGCACTGGAAAAAATTCCATGAGGAAGCCTGGTAACATTTCGCAAATAGTTTCAGCTTCAAATGGATACGCCTTTTTAATCCTATTAGAAAAATATGAAAATTTTTGTTATGGGTTCAAAATTTTTACAAAATTACCATTTTTTGGAAACAGACATTTCAAACAGTGTTGTCTAAAATTTCTGAAAATGAGATTATTTCATCACTGAATTCTCCTCCAAATTTTCTATAGAACTAACCAATTTAATTCATCCAAAACACATTTTGCCCCATTCAAATTAGCTTGCAAAGATTTGAATCTATACACGAGTTAATGACTTAAGAAAAGTTATTTGCATTTCCTGACTAACAACCTGAATGTGTCACACTCAGGTGGTTAGTTCATGTGTCACGTTCAGGTTGACTTATTAGAAAAATTCTTATATCTTAAGTCAAAAAATAACCGTGTTCAATTAGAAGATTCAGTTGTCAAAGAAAAACTACTTTTTGGTACTGATGTGAAAAAGGATATTTCTTAAAATGGTCAGATGAATCGTCAAATTTTGGGAACGCAAGGTGGAAGGCAATTCATAAAGGGCAGGAGTTAAAGGCAAGATTTAAGCAAGCTTGACGATTTATTAAAGTGTACGAAAGATTTTAATTCTTGTTTTTTTTTACTATGATATAAATTTTTCAAAAAATTATGTTTTATATGATTTTATAGAAAAATAAGGCTTTTTAAAAAATGGTCCTGCCCCTGTTGCATATTATTCCCTGTGATTTTAAAACAGGATTAACTATTGCTCAAATACAGTTTACCTACTACATTCCACTCCTTTCTTGTAGAACTAAAATTAACAAATGAGTCTTGTATGTTAACAGGGAAGGATGATGAAATAAAATTTTTAAAAGATGGACCTTTTATAGATAATGAAATAAAAATTAACTAAAAATTATTCAATAAGATGTAAAAGTCTTATTTTAATGTGAATGGATATTAATAACTTTAGTTTTTTAAGCTATTTTATTTTATTTCAGCGCTATTGAATTGCTTTGAGAATTGTAAATTTAAATAAAAAAATAAATAAAATTCTAAACTTATTTAATGAATTCAGTACCGGTCAAATAATGTTGTAACTCGCTCCATAGCAATTAATAAAAATTCTGTATCCATCTGTCTCCCACTTGCATGTGTCCTTTCTGGAGTTTTTGTAACATCAGGCACTAATTCATTTGACCACATATTTGTGCTTTTACCTTAAAATATAAAAAGTTTCACCTTAAAACATAAATAGTTTTATATAAATAAACTGTACAACTCTTTGTTAGACAATGCACATAATATTTAGGTAATAAACACATATTTAAAATGATAATTTAATAAAAAAATTGTATCTCAAAAACAAACTATGGATACATTTATTATAGATATATCAGGCACTGCCAACTTTAAATCTAAATTTTTATATAAAATAACTTTTTGTTTAATTTTACTAGTTTTATTGAATAAGAGAATATGTAATTAATAAGCAATTATGATTGTATACACATTTTAAATAACAGCCATTAAAAATAATACTTTTATAATAAAAATATGAATTAATATACCTGTGTTTACTTAAAACTGAATGAAATATATGGTAAAATAAATCAAAAATAGTAATATAATTTACAACATGCCTAAAACTACTAATTTGTTCTTTTTTTTTAAAGTTCATAAAAATACATTACTCATTAATATTTATTCTTACCAATGTACATGCATGATAAAAAGAATCCCAAGGCAGCCATGGAGAATATAGGACTTCCGGTACGTATTCTAAAATACAAAACAAATATAAAGCTTATTAATTTTTTTTATTATTATTTTAAAACTTTGTAAATATTAAAACTTACTTTGCGTAATGACCATTAAATAACATGTGCTAAAATCAACTAAATTTATGTTATGAAGGATAAGAAACATGTACAGCAAAAAATAGCTTTGAAATAGCATGAAGTTGTAATATAAAGATAATACCAAATTTATACTTTTATTTAGTTAAGTAAAATTATATATATTTTCATTTAACTGTGCTTAAAGTAGGGAAATGTTCATTAGATAATTTCAAAGAAATGTAAATTTTTTTTTAATTGTAATTCAATTAAAGCTTTAGAATATCCAAACCTCTTAAGGAATCCAAAAAATATATAGGACAACGTAAAAGTTTTTTAGAACTCAACAGCAATCAACCAATTTTTGTAATTGTGAAATTATTTTCATTGTTAACAAGTTTATTTTTTCTGTGCAGTTTGTTGGTATATATACATTTTAAAATTAGTAAATGCTAAAAAGATATATTTTAACCCTCTGACAGAGCTAAATGACTACAGTCGTCCTTGGATTTCCAGTTTTTCTAGCAATACACAAAAACTTTAAATTCATAGAAATGTTCAACGTTGAAATAATTTTCAAATCTAAAGTTTTGGGAGCGTTTCTTAGAAGCTATATATATTAAAATAATAACAAATTAATATATATATAATATACATACATTATAAATATAAGGTAAACTATTTTGCAAAGGAAAAACTTTACAATTTTGTCCTTGTTCTAAGAGCTCAGAGAGTTAAGTTGTACTACAAGCCATTGGATTTGATAATTATTGTAAAAAGGAGTATTTTTAATAATTAAAAAAATGGATGCATTGCTGGAAAACTGGATATTCCAGTACATATATATACGGCCTTGAGCGTCGGTAGGTTAAAGAAAAATCAGGGAAACTAACCCTAAAAACTGTCATTTGGTTTAAAAATATATATTAGTTTATCTAGCGTTAAAAAAAAGTTTTTGAAGAATTCTCAAACTCAATGCTCTTATATGCTTACCTATTGACTGATAGTTTTAATAACACATTAGCTTCTTTTCCATTTAATATTTCAGCTACAAGGAGACGCTCTAATCCATGAAGTACTGTAAGGTATACTGCACTAGAAGTGTATTCTTCAGAACTACCACAAATATGTAAGCAAAGCTTCAAATAGAAAAAATAATTATATAATTGAATACCACTTTTTCAAATTAAAAATAACTGAAACAATAAGTGCGATATCAAATTTTAAAAACCAGTGCACATAAAATTCTATTCTTAAGTGCCTCAGGGACTATTTAAAATTTGTGACTTTATATAGAATAAAACATTTCTATTAAAATTCTTTGTGATAAAGCTCGGAAATGTTATTTAGAACAACGTTTTACTAAGAATATATAATTAATTCTCTCAAGAATTTTAATAAATGCAAAAATCAATGTCATATTAAAATAGGGCAACAAGACAATCTGATTTTTCAGAAAGTTAAGTATGGTAGACAAAAAATGCATGACAACTACATAAAATCTGCGACTTTATAAATTTTAACAATTTCACCAATTTTGGGAGCTATCGGGAACATTAGAAGTGAAAATTGTGACGTTTGATTTTTTTTCCATGCAATCCCTTTTTTTGGTGGTGTGATGGGGGGTATGTTTTTTTTTTTTCATTGTAAGCTTTTGCGCTAGTTGTAATTTTTCATTAGAATTACGAAATTCTAACATAATTCTCAGAACAAACACATTTTGTTTCAATAAGTTCCATACAAATTTCTAATAATCAAGTGGCTTTGATTGATAGAATCATGCCCCTCTTCATTCTCAACTTCAGAAATATTGTTTAATCTATTTCATTATCCTTTTCTATGAATCTTTACTTTATAAATTAAAGAATAAACCTTTATCAGTTTAAATAATTTTGAATTAAATATGAAAGGATAACTTATAATTATCACTATTTGGACATGACAACACGTAGATTTTATAGGTGTGAAACTGAAATTCTCTTCATTTTGTTACAATTTGATAGAATACAAAAAAAGGTTCATTAAAATCAATTTATGAAAAGATAAACAAGTTTGTTTAGTGTAACATACTACTTAAAGATTTTAAAAATAGTCATTGACTATTGATTTACTATCAGTGCAATTCCAGTTTACAGTTAGTAACTAAAGGCTGTATAATATTACCCAGCAAAATCAGAAACAAAGATAAATATTACAAAAAATATGTAAATTTAAACCCTAAATATTATTTAAGAATTCTTGGGCTAACTTAATTAGTTTTTATCCCTTTTTGTGTGATTCTGTGAGATAAATCATTTCTATTACTTTTGACACAAAAAAAAACATTTTTAACCTGATAAACTTTTTGAGAAAAATCTTCTTCTGAAATTTCATCTTGATAGTTTTCCATTATGTAAAAAGTAACAGCCCAAAGAATAAGTGTGTGATCTTCATTATCATTATAAGTTGCCAAACTGTAAAGATAAATATGATTTTAAATTAAAATACAACTATAAAAGAAAACAAAAATGAATAAAATGATATTTTAACATACCTATCAGTTACAGATAGATGCTTAAGAATATACTCTGTAGCGGTTGGTAAAAGAGGAAAAGTTTCATCCCCTCCACCTTGCTCTAACAAATAAAGAAGTCCATGTAGAGTTGATATTTTAGTTGGAAGATATGAGCTTTTTAAACTAATTTCTAAAAGCTTTTTCAATTTGTCTAAAACATCTTGTTCCTAAAAAAATATATATATTGTTAAATGGAAAACAGGGATAAAATAAGTCAAAAACTCAAAATATGACAGTTAAATAAAAATATCCACCGAAGAAATCGTAGATGGTAAATAATAACACATCTTTAACTTTTTATTAATTTTTTTTAAAAAAACAAGATATAATAAAAAATTAATTGTAATTAAATTATAATTAAAATAAATGGGAATTACCAAATTGTCATATTTTAAATATATAATGAAAACATTGGTAGGCAATTTAATTATTTTTGTATATTAAGCCTTTAGGGAAAAGTGATGTATATAACACCCTTATTACAAACACAAAATTTACATTATGGAAATCATTAGAATACTAAAATTAGATATTTTTCAAATATCATACTTAGTATTATTGTGAACTACGGAAGTCTATATACTATTGCATTTAAATATAGTTTGCTGGTCATTTAAAATATATATATATATATTTATATCAACTACTCAAATAGTTATTATTATTACAAAAAAAAAATACTTACAACCCCTAAGACTGCAGCAGCTTTACAAATTCCAAAAATTAGATATTGTGCTATTACTTCATCTTCAGCTGGATGTATTCTTTGAACTTCTAAAAATGTGTCAAGCATCCATTCAAATTGAGATTTCTCCATAAATATATCGGATAAGGCCACAACCTAAAAATGATATCTTTTTATAATAAATATTTTTTAAGTGTCTTACAATTTGATTGAAAAAATATTATAAAAAATATAATAACAAGGCAAATTTATTTTTAGAAAGATTTTAATTAGAATCTTTTCCCAGTAAAAAACTCACAATGTATTCAGAACTATTTAAATTCTATTAAATAAGGATATTTTATTACAAAGAGTGGAAACTCTTTCAATTATTAATTTGAAAAAAAATCGTTTTTTTAATATTTAATTTTGCATTAATTCATAAGATGCGAAAACTATTTTACAATTTTTATAAGTACTTTTATGATATTAAAATAAATTAATTAATAAAATAAATTCATCAAATTAATTTATTTTATTTAGAAAAAGTTAAGACTTAAATTATTCTGCATATGAAAATCAAGACAAGATACTTGGTGAATATTGACGATAGTTCTAACCAGGTCTGGTTCGTGAACTAAAGTTAAATATTTAATATTATATTGGACTTTGATAAAATGTTTTAAAACTTAAAGGTATGTTAAAAGAATTTACTCTTTAAATTTTTAATCATATCTGGAAATACCCATTTTTTTTAGAAATTTAGCAAAACAGAAAAGACAATATTTAAATACCGATTTAGTAACTTCTGTAAGCAAAGTTAATGGTGTGTAAGGGCATGTCTGAGGAGACAACCATTGACTGTAAAGGTCTAGAAGAAAATGCAAGCAAGAGTGTATATCTAAACCAACAGCAGTTAAGCATTGTTCTCTTAATTGGAAACTGGCCACACCACCCAAATTAGTTGATAGTGGACTGGAGTTGGAGGATGCAGATCCATCTACATCCTCTGATTCTTCAACTAAACCAGCAGCTGCATTCAAATATTCTAAAGAAACCTAAAAAGATCAAATAAATTCATTTTAAACTATTAATCAACAATATAAAGTATTTAAAAAAAACTAATTGATTTTCCTCCAATAAATATTAAATTTAAGTAAAGATAAAAGTGTAGATATTTTAATCAAATTGGAGATTTAAGAAAAACTGTTTTAATCCTAAATTTTATCTTTATACTACAAACATTTGTAGAGAAATAACTATATTAAGTAAAGTGAAATTTTTGTTATATCACTGTATAATCTTAAAATTTTGTATATTTGACACTCCCCCATTATCCTGCAAATTAAAGTATTTGTCATTGCTGTTTGTCTAAGTTTCTTCAAAATTCACCAATAAATATGGAGTTTTTAAAAAGTCAAATATTACACCTAATACTCTTAAAATATAAAAGCTAAAGCTTATTTTTGACTATTAACCTTTAACGACTAATACCAGTAGTATGTGGGTTCAGAGAAAAAATATAATTATGGCTTGCCTTAGAAATAAATAAAAAATATCTATAATAGTTATTTTACATAAAAAAATATTTTTCGATAATTTTTTATTGTTTTTACTATAAAAAAATTATAAATAAAATATTTGAACCACACCAATATTTAATTTATTATATTTGACAGTATTTTGGCATAATGGTTACCATGAATAATCTTATTGTTTAAAAAACTTTAACAGGAACTCTTGTTTATGTAATATATTTAAGGCATATAAATATAAATTAAATTTTCTTTCTCTCTTATTCATTACATCAAGTTTCTCTCATATGCATATTTACCATATGAAATAATTTCATCTCACTGGTAATTAGAAAAGAAAACATCAAATATTGGAAATATTTACAAACTCACTACATTAGCTTACCTGGCTTAAGGAATATGGAGATAAAGTTGCAATTCTCTCAGAATTTACATTCAAAATTTGTTCATTACACCTACAAAAAATGAATAAAAGATTTCTTATATCATTATTAGACTTTAATAGGCACTAATTTTTTAAATGAATAAACGTAGTCTTGTGTAGTTTATACACGTTATTTTGCACCTAATTAAATATTGTTTAAAATATTTGTATTTTTTAATCTTAATGTCCATTAATACACACTATTAGATATCAAACAATTATTTTGAAAGATTAAAAATATTATTAAAGTCTTAAATATATTCTTAAAATAAGAAAATACAAGGGTAAGTCAAAAATTACTTACACTTTTCGTTCTACTACTTTATTAAACAAAGATAGGTTTACAAAATATACGTTATTTTTCGATGTAGTCTCCCCCCTTGAGCAATGCACTTGGTACAGTGAGCCACAAGCTTCTGTATGCCTTCCTGATAGAAGGTTTTCGGTTGGTCATGAAGCCACTTTTGCACCGCATCCCGAACGTCCATGTCTAAGGTAAATCTACAACCTCTCAAAGCTTCCTTGACCGGTCCAAAGAGATGAAAGTCTGAGAAAGCGAGATCTGGACTGTAGGGACGGTGTTCCAAGGTCTCAAAGCCCAACCTGTTGATTGTTTCTATGGTGTAATGGGCTGTGTGCAGCCGGGCATTGTCTTGCAACGACAAAACTTTCTTTGAGAGTAGACCACTTCATTTGTTTCGAATTGCTGGTTTCAGCTTTTTGGCCAACACATCACTCTACTTTGCATTATTTACAGTAGTCCCCCTGTCCAAGTAATCATCCAATATAGGGCCTTTCTTAGGGACAGGATTAGAATCTCCTACCCAGCCGATGGCCTTTACCTTCCTAGCTCCCTCGTTTTGTGTTATGCTTGTTAGGCCACTTTTAAACATGTTGATCCACAAAAAAAAAAACAATAAAACGCTTTTATGAGATAAAGCACTTTTGAAGTATTGTGACAAAAGTCTTTGTTTAATAAAATTGTAAAACGAAAAGTGTAAGTAATTTTTGACTTACCCTCATATATAATGTCCAAAGATTGTTATGATTAAATATAATAGTTACATTCATTCAAGTACTTTACATAGTTTAACTATATTGAAGAGGAATGTATATTTTTAATAATTAACAGGAAGAATGGGATTCTATGTTTGAAATATAAATTCTGGAATTGCTATCAAATATTAATTTTTAATAATAAAACTATAATTCATTTTAATAAGCTGCACACAGCAGATTCTTAAAAATCTATTACATCTCTTCATAAAATTTATAAAGAAGCAGAAAATTAAACAAATAAAAATACCATATAATAAAAGGTACTATATAATAAAAAAAAATTAACTATATTCAAATATAACATGCAATATTTTAAAATTATATGAGACTTAAAAGTTAAACTTCATGGCAATTTATTTATGACTAAATAAAACCTATTATTCATTATATTGATATGTAAAAAGCACATTTTAAACTTATGCATTGCAAATTCTTTTAAACTTATATGTTGCACATTATTTTATAAACTTACGAGTTGAACGATTTGTAAGTTTCTGTTACTTTATCAAACGGAATGAATAGGAATAACATTTATGTTTTAAAAATATAGGAATATATTTATAATTGTGTGTAAGATGTTCTAAGATAGAAACCAATCTTGAAGTCCAAAATGCTGAAATTTTTTCTTGTAATAACAATTATCAAGTTTGAGTGAGGGAAAACTATTTTTTAAAAAGAGGAAATCGAAATATGAAATGAAATACCTGAAAGTGTTTAGATTATTCCAGTACATTATGGTCTTTATATAAAGCATATTGTGCATACATAATGAATAGCTTAATAGGATAGCCCCCCCCCCCCCCTTCAGACATTATGGCTTTTTCAGCTTCTCTGGATACATACATACATTGGACAATATACATTTATGGATATTTATGAGACAGTGTCACTAATAACTAAAATACATGTTGGCATGTAATTGACTATTAAAAATTAGACAAAACAATTCGATTTAAAACTTGATTTTTTTTTAATGTGAAGCAATTTCTAAATGAGATTATTTACTATTATTATTCTATAAAGCAAAATCTACTGTTTATATTGTGTGTGTTACATATATTTATTTCTATTCCACACAATTTTAATATATAAATTCTTTACAATTTAGTTTTTCTACCTTCAAGCCACCTTTATCATTTCAATACATCGAAAAACCCCAATTTTCTCTTTTATTATCCAGTTGCTGGGGCAACGTTTTATTTATTTATTTTTGTAATTTTTTACTTTTTGTGTTTTAAGAAATTTTTTCTTATAGGACTCCTGAAATTTTGCATGATGTTGTATCATTCTTTTGAAACTTAGATAACTTTCTATAACCAAGATTATAAAAAAAGTAGTAATTGTACTATTTGAATGATTACCATCAAGTTAATTACTAACCAGTTTAATGATTCACTATCAAGCTAAAATTTAATCTGTGACAGTGAAATTCTGGGTTACTGAATTTATGGCAAAGTATACTGTTCATACAAGGTATTTTTAGTTTAATTTAAGTGTTATTCCCTCAGCTCTACATTGATTGCAATATTTAAATACCTTCTACCAACCCAGCCTTTTCTCCACATTTGTTAAAAGTATTTTAATTGAACTTTTTTCAACTTTACTAACATAGTAGGTACACAGTGACTTATTTTTTCTAAGTTGATTTTTTTGTGAAATGTTGTATTTTTATAACTGATTTTACTGTAAAGCAAAAATAATATTCAGGGGCAAATAATTACGATTATTATGGATCCTAAAAGAAATTTGGCTTTATTGTTACTCATGATTCCACAGATATATTTTATATATTTTCGTTAGGTCTACAAGTGATTCATTTTAAATTCTGTTCAAAAGAAATTCAACAGGTTGTAAAAAGTTCTTCAATTTCTTTAGATGTTATAATGTTCCTTAAATTTTATTCAAGCTTGCTTAATAACTATTTAACTAAAACTTAAGAAGTTTTTAACTATTTAGTCAGTTTGTATTTACATAAATTGTTTAGAGAAACCATGCTCTAGACAACCCCTCCATTCCAAAAATCAAACTGCTCATGTTGAATTTCGCAATAAAGAAAATAATTTTCAATCCAGTATCCTATATCTTTATTTATTAGTGATTCTATTAATTGTCTGCTTACTAGTATATTTTTATCATTTTAATTTTATGGTGCTATTTTTATCTTGCATTGAACTGAATTTTAATTGTACCGTCTTAACCAGTCATTTTGTAAAATATCACTAATCAGTACTGATAACTTTGCTAAAACCAATAATTACTTTTGGTGTATTGTGTAGCGAATTCAAAGGTTCTGAAAGTAGAAACAAATTTTAATTTCCATGCAGTATTTTGATTATCTTGCATGTTTCGCAAGTTCAGTGTGATTTAGGAATTTATTATATGTATGATCCAGGGCCGATTTTAAGAAAAATTTATGACTACCTAATTGTTCTATAAATTAATGACTACACAATTGTGATAAAAAGTATAAAATCAACAATCAAAAAGGAAAACATTTAATTTTTTAAAGAAATATTAAATTTTTTTTTGTTTATACTGTTTTAAAAATCAAAGAGGTGGTTTTAATTTTTTTTAAAAAAACTGTTATACTTTACAATTGATTTGATTTCAGCAACAATTAACTTTTTTAACTAGCTTTATTTAGTGGAAACCATAAATCAAAATTAGGTTTCAATTAACTGATAAATGAAATAAAAAAAATTAAATAATACCTTTCAAATCGCAAAAGTTTTTGCAATGCTTTATGTATTGGCAGTCTAACACACATAAGTTTTTTACCACACCTAAAATTAAAGAAAATATTATTTACTTATTAGACTCATTATGAGGTTGTTTAAACATCATATATGACTGTTTCTAAAAAGGAACTATATGGCTAAAAATGATTTGGGGGTTTTCACGTTTTGAAATCTGTAGAACCTGCTCTTTTAAATGTAATTTACAAAAAAAAATTACATTTTAAAATGTTTAATATATACACGATATAATAAGAAACAGATTGTTCATAGGTAAAGATAATTTTATTTACGATTATAATTGTTTATACAATTATTTCTTTAATTTCTTCAGCTTTTTTTAGAATTTTGTTGCTTATTAGTATTGATTGATTTAATTCTACCTTTAAATTGTGCCTGTTGAAACAATGCAATATTTAAGAAAAAATGTTGTTTGGTTTCCTTTGCAAGTTTTCAAGAATTGTAAGTTTTTAGCTGTTGTTTCACTTTAAATATGCTTTCTTTGAAAACCCAATTTTAGCCATAAGGTCCGCTTTTTGGGCACAGTCTCATATATTGAAATTTAAATGCATCTAAGAAAACATGCTAAACTTTTTCAAGTAAAAAATAATGCAATATAAATGTCACAATATTTTAACCTTATTTGTTTTACACAATGATTCTATATATCTTGGTAGTAGGTACATTATATGTAAATGTATTCTTATAATACAATGCGCATTGTAATGATCAAAGATATTTTTTTAAGCTTTCAATTTCTGTTTTTGAAATTTAGAATTTTTATGACACCTATACACTGTTTTACTTAGACATATTCAAAATACTATACAACAAATAGAAAATTTGCATTTTAAAAATAATGAATTATAATGCACTTAAAATCACTCAATATAAATAAAATGTAGAAACCTAAAAAGTAGATTAATCCTAAACTGTGGTTTAGAAAAAATTATATGCTGTCACCTTCTTGCTTGTGAGTAAAATAGCCTTTATATATAATAATGTATTTTTATAGATATGTAAATATTCATTAAATTAGATTATAATTACAAAAAAAAGTTATTTACTTTGTATGCTGAAAGGCCAAAGGCTTATCACGAGGTTGAATCAAAAATGAACTATTTTGTGGGTTTCCAGGTTGAGGTAATAATAGAGTTTGCAGTAAAAGAGATGTAATACTCTTAACAGCAAGACAACTGGTTCTAATTCTCTCTTGATCTTCTTCTTTTCCATCGATATCATCAACAGGTGTAGCACTTAGTACACCAAGCAAAGCCATCCATGTTTCTTCAAACTGTTGCCGTGATATCCAGCCTTTAAAAAAAAAATTTACATTAAATTAACACCATGTGTTTTTATTCAACCAATTATTCAGTTTAAAGAAGGAAATAAACATCTTTTAAGTCTTTGAAACTTAAATTTAATAATGAAATTTTCATTTAGCCCAAGTCAAAGCACTTAACTTGATACTTTTTCTGAAATATTAAAAATCTAATACTAATGTATCAGAGATTGAAAATATGGATACATTTAATTATTATTACAGTTACTAATATTTTACTGTTATGTTCTACAAATTCTATGTTAAAAAATACTTTTAAATGTATGAAATGTATAACACATTATCTGGTTTTTTTTTTTTTTTTGCATGATACAATACATAATATATTATTTTATTTGTATTTAATCCTGAACATAAAACACAAAATTTATACTTGATGTACTTATAAATCTTTTATAAACACATTGCCAAAAATTACTAACTCCCATTATTAATATATTACATTTGACACAAAGTATCATACAGTTGTTTCAAAACATACACTTCTAGTTACTATAAATAAAATTCAAAATGTGCCTCAACCTTCATAATTAAAAAAATATTAAAACCATGAAACTAACCAAGTAGGTTTATTCTGAATATATACTGTTTTAATACATCTCGGTCTTGCAAATATTCACCAGGTGGGGGTGGAACACATGTTTTATAAGACCCAGAAAATTCAGGATTCCATCCTAGAAGCCACAATATGGGAGGTGTTCGTGCAAAACTATTTACCAATGGTAATCTGGCCAAGCCTGTAACCAATTTATAAAAATTTAATTGCACAATAACATTTAACGAGTAATTAAGTTAAGTGAATATGAAAGCCACTATAAAGATTCCAAAATTGCATCTTTGTAATAAATCTTTATTACCAGGTTTTAAATAAATATTACAGCTTAAAAATACATTAAAAATATAAATCTTGGGAAGGGGTTATCTATTATGAGAATAAATAGAATTATAATTCTTCAATACAATTTTCTTTTAGGGAGTTTAAAAAAAGACATTAAAGCACATAAACCACTCAAAGCTGCAAAAAATATTTAAAAACTGAATAATAAATCAAATGAAATCAAAATATAAAAGCAAACTATTTTTAAAAAATCATGTTTTTTTTCATATAAATACATAGTTTATTTCATCTTAAATTGTATATAAAAATAGACATTTAAATATTATTCTATTTTATAAGTTATAGTGAAAATTGCTCTAAAGTAATGAATGCTACTATAAAAAATCTCTGTCACACATTTCTTTTACAAAAAACATTTGTTAACAGTTGTTTGATGAGGTTTCAATAAATATAAAATTAAATTTTCATGAAAATAAAAAATTAGGTTGGTTAATTTGGGCTTTTACAACATATAAAAGGAATTTATACATATTTCTTTAAGATATAATTACCTAACAAATTTAATATTTAGATTTAATTTGTTAAGGAAATGTTAATACAAAGATTTACAGAAAATAGTTATTTAAATAAAATTTACCTCTAATAACACTTCTTAAAGGATTGAATAAATGTTCTGATATATCATATGAATAATTCTCAGACTTTTCTAACCATCCAATAAGCTCAATAATTTTTTGACATGCTGTACGAGCTTGGCATTGTTCTGAAAGAGTATGACATAATGCAGAGGTGTGTTTATATGCATTAGTATGTATATGTATTTCTAAATTAAATAGTCAGCATAAACTATATTAAATATTTGACATTTCAATAATAAATATTTAAAAAATAATTTTGATTTATTATCACTTATAATAAGTTGCATCTTTAACTTACAGGTTATAAATTAAATAATGCAACTAAATATAAAGAAGACAATTTGAAATAAATAGAAATAAAATTATCAAAAACTAAATTGTTAATGACACCTCAATAGGATTTATTGTAACCTCTGCTTCAAATATTTAGTTTATGATTTAATTTGATTAGTTCAGATTTAAGAGCAGAAATATCATAAGTATTGCTTATAAACTTGTGTGAAAGTAAACTACAGATCTTGGCTACGTTTTTACATTAGAAGAGTAACGTTTGTGCTGCTAATATATAACAACTAAATATCAATATTAACAATATAACATAGTAAAATAACATCCTAATGATTTTAAAAGTAATTGTTTTCTTATCTTATCTACAACCCTTTTGTGGTGTATACTTTTTTTTTAAAATGTGTTTTCAATTTTTTTTTAAATAATTTTGTTACATTAAAAAATTAGCAACACATATATCTTTTAAATGGCTTTGTGAATTACTTTTTATTTATTCTGGTGTAAAGTACAAAACCATATTAAAATGCTTTTTATTAAAAGTAAAAGTCTTTTAACTTAAGTAATTTTGAAAATAATTTTAAGCAATTCACAAGATGGTCATTCTCAATAAGCATATGTGCATTTTTATAAAACTAGGAAAGTAGTTTATGTTCAGAAAGAAAAAAATTATATCACAATGCAAATTATTTAAATTACACAAGCTTTGTAATTTAATCATATACATTTTTGTTCGCCACATACTTTTCTTAGTTATAAGTGCTAATTTTAAAATACTTTTACCTGTTGCAAGAGCTGCATTATCTGGTGGAAATGGCTGATAAAGTGATTCTTTGTTGTGCTGTACTGTAATTTCAAATTTCAAAAACATTTTTAGAATAAATTATGGCAGTTAATAAAAGTTTCCAGAAAAAAGATTTAAAAGAGACTAAATTACAAGGTGACAGGTTTAAGAACACTTACATGATACCATTAATTGATGTACAGAAGAGATGAGTGAACATATTCTTGATATGTGAGATTTTGAGCTTATAACTGATGACAATTCATAATTTTTTAAAGTTTTATCAATTAGAAGTAAAGTAAGCTTGAGCATTTCTGATGATACATTCTTAGTTGTTCCTATGAGCCAAACAACAGCCTAAAAATTAAACAGTCATTTAATGTATAAAACTCATCACATTATTTTATAAATGTTACAAATGTGCAAGTAAACTATATGATGTACATATAATAGTCAAAAAAGCTATTTGTATAAAAACTAAAATATTTAAAAACTTACCTCACAACAAACAATACTTAAGATTGCAATGTCTTCGAAAGCATCGTTAGGAATATTTCTATCGGGAAGGTAATCTTGTGTTTCAAGAAAACAAGATGTACAAGGAACAATAAAGAAAAGAATTTCCCAGAAAGAATTTTCTGCAAACAACTTATGTATGTGTGTTTGATATTGGGAAGCTCTTGGTAAAAGTGTCACAAAATCTGTTAAATGTTGCAGCAAAGTACTTTGAGCAGAGCGATATAACACACTTCCAGGACTTTCGGTAACTCCCAAGAAAGGATCATTAGATTTTGTAGACAAATACTTTTCAGTTGAGGATATAAGTTTGGCTCCTAAAATTAGACATTGCTCCAAAATAGCAAGTTGAAAATCCTGAAAAAAAAATATAAGCAAATTTTACAATTCCAAGCAAAAAATAGCATTTCAATAAATACAATCATACTTTTAGTTTTACGAAAAGTTTACTTTGGTTGAATTGGGAAAACAATGTCAAAAATCTTCAACACTCTTTTGTATGTCTTCTTATAAAATAAAGTATTTTATCATGTTGGATGTGCTCTCCATTTCCGTAGAAAGATCTTTAAAATGGGCATCATATATTATTTTAAATATTTCAAATGAAATCTGTTGTGTACAAGAGTAAATATAAATAACCTAATCTTGTTTCCTTTGAATTCCCAAAGGAAATTTATGCATGATATGGTGTTAATTGAACATTCATTTATCAGATGCATAGAATTTATTTCATATGTTAAGATTCTATGCAGTCAATCGAAGGGAAATAAAATATAATATAACCACTTCTACTATGCCTGAGTAGATTAATACAAAAGTAGAAAGAAAATAATAATGCAATTTTATACTTACTTTTGATACCATAACCATTAAAATATCTTCATATTTTAAATAACTTAGTAAATGAGCACATTCTGATGCAGGGGATAAACTACTAAAGCATCTTTCTTTAACAAACTTTAAATACCAATCCTGAAATAAGATATAGGTATAAATATAAATAAGTCTTTAAAAAGCAAGTTTAAATTCAATATCTCAATTTTCTACAACAGTTCTGACATTTAACATAATTATTTTTAAATTAAAAATTATATTTAATTATATTAATGCGAATAATGATATAAAAGTTAAGATACTTTCTATATATATAAATTAAACATAAACATATTATGTATATTATTTTTACAACATCCATTTTGCAAATTCTCCAACTAAAAATATAAGATAATATTATAAAATAATAATATGAAACTTATATTCTTAAAATACATAATTTTAATATATTATTAAATTCCTTTTGAGAAAAACATGGTACTTATCGAGAAATCTTCCACCAACAAAATAGCAGGTAAAAAGCATTTATTTTAGAATATTTTTTTATCAAGACACAGTGTCTTTAGGTAAAGTTGAACAGGATTACCTTATTCAATTCTAAATGTTGAATTTGAATTGATGGCTCTACTAAAGGATGAGCTGATGATGGTGATTCTTCTTCAGATAATATAATTTTCAATTTATTGCATAAATCAATAAACTTTTGATGTCTGCAATTTAAAAATATAAGTATTAAGAATATACATTTATCCAACATTTTTGCAGGGTGTTCAAAAATTATATGGCACACTTAATAGAGAAGATAGCATCATATAGGGTTTATAACCTTATAGAGTAAGAAAATGTTCATTTGGAGAAAGAAAGGGAAAAAAATGTACAACACATTTTTCGACAGCCCCTTATAAGAGAAGATTCTCATTGAAAAAGAAAATTGACTTATTATTTAAGTTAATCAAATAAATTGTTCATTAAATATAATTTTAAAAAACTAGCTTAACCCTTCACTGCATGGTGCATCTCAAAAGATCCAAACTAGAAAATGTCATTCAAAGGCTTAAAACAAACCCATTCCTAACTGGATATCGCTTTTTTCTAGTCCCTAAATTTCTGTTTACCTTTAGTTTGCTTTTGAGTTGCAAAATATCAGCACATGTCAAGAAAGAGAACATTTGGTTTGTGGCGATACATAGGAACAGGGCTTATACACATACATTGCTTTTCTTACTTTTCTAAATAAAATCACTAGATCAAAGTCCTTTTTAAAAAATATATAGTCTTTGCAATTATAAAAAAAAAATTAACCACCTTCAAACAAATTATTTCCTTTATTGCATAATTTTGCTACGCCTACTGAGATCCAAACTTCTTTTGGAGTCAATTTGATTGTTGAATACTTAAAAAAATATTTTTGAGGTCTCTGGAAGGTACCTTACATGCACATTATCTTTTCAAGAAGAAAATATACAGTTAAGGGTTAAAATACTATAATATTTTTACTTTTACACAAAAATAAAAAAGTAATTTCAGAACTATTAACACATTGGTGACTTTAATTGATATATCCAACTTTAAAAAAAATCTTACCTTCTAGTAATACCATATGATTCAAGACTACTTAAGAATTTGTCAATTTCTTGAACAGTGAGTTGACTAGAACCAGGTTCTGATAGAAGCAATTCCATTCTTTTACAAGCCAGTCTGTCACAAATGTTTGCTATTATAAGATGATGTGTCGGAAAGAAGCTATCGACAAGCAAGTTTAACAATTTACCAGATTGTGAAAGGTGGATATTTTCTAAGCATTGTAGTGTCTGTTTAAATAATTTTGGCTGAAAAATGCAAATAAAAAATTCTTTAGTATATATGTTTTTTTATTATAATAATTTTATATACTATAAAAGAATTTCCACAAACAAATATTAGTAATAATAACATCTAGTAAGGGTTTTAAATACAGGTCACTAGATGTCAAACTACCTTTGTTAAAGCTTTGTGTTGAGAATTAATAATAGCTTGAATCCAAAGTCCGCTTGCTGCAGCATTTCGATGAATTGCACTAAAAAAAGTTTTGATAAAATATACCATATATTTTAAATATTAATAATTTATTAATTAATTTTTAGCATAACTTTTAGTTTTTATAATGCAAAAAATATGGAATTTAAGAGAAAGTGTTTAGAGACAAGTTTTTTTTAAGGAAAAGTTACTGGACACGTTACAATAATTTTTTTTACAGTATTTGTAATTTTGTAAAAGTTTTTTCCACATATTGGAAGTTAATGAATAATAAAAAAAAGAATAAATATGAATTAATTTTAAATTATATAAAGTTGTATAAAAGCTTTTAAAACCGAAAATGTTGAATGGTAAACAAAAAATATTTAATCTATTATATAAAGTTAAAAAAAATTCTGAGAAACCTTTATATTTGTAATGCATTGATACTAAGCCAAAAATTTTTATATGGAAACTGTTTGAGAATTAAGATAACCACCATTCGCGACAGCTAAGGATGTAAATTTAGTATGACAATATCTTTCTGCTAAAAAATCGGATACAGTTTGGGCTTTATTTAGTTACAACTAGAAAGCATTTCCTGAGTTTAGTACTTCCATTCTTAACTCAAGAATAATATTTACAAATGATTTCCTCTCCCAAAATCTCAAAGCTGGATCCGCCCTAGTTAAACACTGTTAAAATTTTTAGCATACAAAAATCGTTTTAAAAAATCTCACTGCAAAAATGACAATTTATATTTTATACACCTTTTCTGGCTATCTTGATTCTGGCTATGAATTTAATTCCAGAAAGCACATTTCAATTTGTTTTTACACCTTGAACTATATTTGTTAACAATTGCACACAAAATTTATATTGGTATCACCATTCTATGTATAAATTTTAAGAGTTATGCAAGAGTTGAATTAAGTGCAAGCGATTAAATATAGTAAAAGCTCCTTTATCAGGAATTCAATTAACCAGAATTATTTTCAATAGGATTTGGCGATTAAAAAAAAATTGCCAAAATAAAGCTTTGTTACCAAATTGGTTAACTGCACGACCACAGTTTGCCTTGAAAATACATTCAGAAGGGCTGTTGTGTTGCAAACTTGTCTAGTCCTGACATTGATAACGTGTTTACAAATTATGCTGATTTGAGCTGGACCATAAATGTATATAATTCCTTTATTTTGCTATTGCATTTTCTCATAAACTAATGTAAATGAGGAATTGGTTGGGAATGGAAAAGAAAAACATTAATTCATTTCAAGTATCTAAAGAATACTTTGTGTATAATTATTAATTGTTTTTAATTGAAAATAGTATATGGTAAAATTGGATCCCAGTAAAGACTTTTGAATACTTTTATATTTGAATATTCATTACACTATTTTGCTGAATGAAAAAGCATATTTTACTTGAAATCCATACTTTTATTTCTACAAAATTACATTTAAGTTTAGAAGCAAGCAATATATTTCCAACTGATCTTCACTCTGCAGGTATTCTGAAATTTTCAGCCTAAAACAAAATTGTGTTCTCGGAATCGGTTTTCTTAAAAGTATTGTAAATTGTTTGGGAGTGCTTTTATTATCTTAACTTAAATTTCACCCAAACATTGGGCAGCAATCGAAATTTGTCGTGAATAAAGTAACATTCAATTAACTGGAAAATTTGTTTAACTGGAAATTCCCGTTCCCCGATCATTCTAGATAAACAGGCTTTTACTATATTTCAAATACTTATATATTGATATTATATACTTATACATTGATATTATATACTTATATATTGATATTATATACTTATATATTGATATTATATACTTATATATTGATCCTTTAAATTAAATGATATCACTAATACTTAATTTATATACTTTTTCACTAGTTATGAGATAATTTGATAATAGCTTGTTCATTCTGTTTTCTATTTTTATAATTTTAAATGTGTCCTATATATTCAATACAATAAAATCAAGGAAAAGTTCATTATCACAGAATCAAGAAAAAAATATATACTACTTAAGAAAATCTTGAACAGTTGTCTCCAACGACAAGTTTATTATGTCATTAACATGTCGTACTATAAGCCAAGTCATCTGAATAACGTCAGTCGGATTTTCACACTGAAATATGCATATACTTTACTTTAAAAAAAGTTATTTAAAAGATTTTGAAAAATTATCAATATATACAAAATGTTTGTGTTTCAGATAGGTTATATCCATTTAAGATAAAGTAGCTACATAACAGTTTTATGTTATGAATCTCAATTAGATTACATTTCAACTGCTAATTTTAATTCATTATAAAAAAACATAAATATAGCAAATGTTTTGAATATTTTAAGAAGTTGATAGCACCTTCTAGTCTAAAACAATGTCAAAAGTTTAATTTTGTGGATATTGGCTCACGCTAATTTTAATTGTTTTATATGTACATGGAAAAGCTTACCACATAATCACAAAGAAGAATAATACCACCTCTGTAAACCATTTCTAAATTGCACGGCAGAAAAGTTTCCTTTTTATCAGTTGATTGACTATAAAAATAAATGTTTTTAAAAAAGTTATTAATCAAAAGGAAATTAAACAGTAACTCTAGAATAACCTATGCAAATATATTATTCAAACATTTTTCTTTTAAAACTATGTCAATTACTATGAAAAGAATATTATCAGACACATTAATCTAAAGTTTTTAAAAAACAAAATTCTGACTTTTTAAATTATTTTCAATTTTACTGACAAGTCCAGGTTTTTCTTGTTTTTTAGGCGCATGGTAACACTGAAACTGTTTAACTTTTTCATACTTTTTACATTTAACAAACAGAGAATGTTAAAATTAATCATTTGGTTAATATGCAATTATTTCCTTTTTAGGAAGGGAAAGTTTTAAGTTAAGAAGAATTGCCCATTAGAGTAGATATTGAAAAAGACAAAATTATTATGAATATTAAAAAAAAATCGCATCAGAATGTCATATTAACCCATTTGCAAACCTTTTCATTAATCTTAATAAGATTCAGATGTAACTGTTATTAGCAATTTCACTACTTAAATTTGCATAGCATTCTGAAATGAACTTTTTGTTGCTATCTTGTAGTTTTAGAATTAACACTTCATTTGCAAGAAGTAGAAAAAAGTTATGACTGGATCACAAAATACACCAGAGACAGATATATGAGATCCCCTCAACTCAGTCCTGCCCTATTTATGTCAATAAGTGATGTTTTACATACATTTGTTGACCAACATAACTCGGTGATATAAAACTACATTTTGTTTAGAGTCCTGAATACTAGGGCAGTGGTTCCCTATTGGTTGTCCACGGGGTCATAAAGAAAAAATAGTAAAATGCATTTGAATGGTCAATCTTAAGAGACGATTTTGAAAAATCCATATTCGTAATGCTAACATGTAAGTAACTATTACAATGTTTTGACGAGTTTAAGGAAGACCCAACCCCCAAATACCGAAAAATAGCTAAACATTTAATAAAACAATGCTATATGGATATATTTAAGAAGATGTATAAAAAATTTCAAAGCAGTAGGTTAAAGAGACATTGATTTTTAAATATTTATATAACCCAATATACCACTTATCATATGTCTACCTTTGATTCTATTTTATTCAGTTGAATTTTCGGAATTTTGGTTATGTTTAAAATACTAAGGCTTTGTAAAAAAAGTACTTAAAACTAAACAGTTAATAGTTTTTGAAACTTTAATATTTTGTTTTATAAACATAAGGATTGATTTTTACAATTAAGATATACATTTTTTTTATGAATTATTAAACATAAAAATTTTAATATTTTTAAAGAAATTTAGGCAATGAATATAAAATATTTTTTCTATAAACAACTGAAATACCAATTTGCAAATCCCTCCCTAGGTCTGTTGTGTATACTTTGACATTATTTAATCAATTTAAATTTGAAAATAATATTTAAAATTGAAGGCAGTGGGGTATTTTTAAAAAATCATATTCAGGCTTAAAACAACACAAAAAACAAAAATAAATCATAAAAATGTTTAATTTTTTCATTGATTACTACTCAGAAAGAGATGTTCTAATAGTGCAAAAAATGTATTTCTGAAATCATTAATAAAAATAGTGGCTCGGGTATTCCCTAAATGAGTGTACAAGAAGGGGATTTAAAAGTGATTAAACTTATGATTGTTGTGTTATCTTTTCTATGTATTTGTTGGGTAAATTTGTATCCATATTCTTTTTAAAAACTGTGTAAAATTACATGAGCATATGCATATATAAAAAAGGGGGGTCTCTGGTCCTATTTTAGTTTCAGCAAGGGATCCGTGGTTTAACGCTAATTGGGAACTGCTGTACTAGGGTATTAGTTTTTTTTTTTTTTCATTTTTCTAATATACAAGTCCTTGAAGGTCCATATTTTCTTTGCTGGGAGTTTCTAGTGGCATAAACAAGGTTTGGTTTGTTTAATTAGTGTTGCACTAGAGCTGCACATTGGCAACGGTTCAGGGTCTATCTTGAAGGAACAATGCCTCAGAATTTTTAACCAATGGCATAAACAAGAAAAGGAGGTTTGAAAAGGGTTCAAACTTCCATTGGTGGGTAGAGATGACATATACTATTAGAATTTATATGTGACCATCCCCCAAAAACCCTATTCCACACACTTTCTATGTATTTTACTGTATTTAAAAACCTATGCATTCAGATTCATGAAAGTTGCTGGCAAGCATCCTGCAGGGTCTATTTATGATAAATTCTTTGAGCAAGTCTAATGCTAAAATAGAAATAATTTTATTCCACTAAAAGGTAAACAAAACAAGAAATCACTAGGTGTCTATGCAAAAGCTATCTCAATGTTTATAATATGCCTAATGATGCTACATGCTAAGTATAATTTTTAACCATTTTTAAAAAGAATATTTAACTTAACAGTTCATGGCCAATTTCTATTTTTGAAGTTTTTGTGTAATTTTTTTAATGTCAGTAATCTGAATAAAGTAGAAATGATTTTTTGAAAAATGTAAATTAACTTATGTGCTATTAAAAATACATAAAATAAAAATAAAAAAAATATCAATAAGAAAAATTTACTGGAAATATAGTTATTTTAACAGATTTTGCAAACTATTACAACACTGATTACGTTTAAAAATATATTGAGTTTATTAAATAAAAAATTTTAAAACTCACAAATTAAAAAACTTAACTTACATAGAAAATGTTTTTTAGTATTCAGAAAGAAAATAAGACCAATGAGAAAAAAACAAATTTTTCCCAATGAATGCTATTGTAATAAAAATAAATATTTTCAGAATTTATAAACATATCCAATAAAATAGCATTCTTTTTCAACAGGTATAACTTTTATTGATTAAAATTTCAAAGGAAACAAAATTAAAAATTGCATTTGAGCAATACAAACTTCGAGCATGAATGGACTGCAGTAGAGCGAATATGACGTCATCATCGTGATGCAAACATCTCAGACCTGATGGCACCAGGCACGTGACTTCCTTTAAAAATTTATGAATGAAAAAACGTTCGTGATTGACTTGTGATTTGGAAATAATAGTAAATGTGTTACTTCATGAAGTACAGGATATTTTTATGAATGAACTAGAAAAAATTTATGAATGGATGACGTAGTAAACCACGTGTCCGAGTCTATACATGTTGGCCTCACTTTGATGTTCGCGAGATTATAACCTTATGATATCTCTACTATGAGGGATCCATGCTTGAAGTATACAAAGGATAAGTATGCTCATGCTTAATTATAGAAGTATTCTATGTGATATGTTAAAAAGGTAATGGTAAAATGCAACTTTTTTCACATTAACAATTAGTATAAGTTTTTGATAATGCTCAGTATACTAAAGTGATAAACACTATGCAACTAATGTAATCAATATGTGGCTAATTAAACATAATGTAATCTTCATAAGAAGTCAGAAATGTTGCTTGAAAATATTTCAGGTAAAGCAATAGACTTTTTTTAGTAGATAGATTTAGTAGAAAATATACTTTTTTTATTATGTTCAATTAGTGGACTTTTTTTTTTTTCCCTTTCATCCTGGGACTCCCTTTTTACACTATATTGTAAATTGTGTTGCATATTAAAAAATCTATGTACGCATGATGAATTAACTTTTCATAGATATTTTATACTCCCACTTCAGAATATTCTGTGCGATTCTGGAGGACACTCACCACAGTTTAGAAGCACTCAGCTAAGTAACTAAAAGTATTTAAAAAAAAAGCTTACTTACATAGAAATAGCTATATCCTCCTCTTCTTCAGGTTCCTGGAATGGCTGTACTATTTTCAACCAAAACTTTTGATTATCATAGTTCAAAAGAGTTAATATATTACACCACTGAATAACAAGTGTGGGATAGAAAGGAGCAACTTTATGAAACAGAGCTTCAATTTCTGGTATTGAATAATAAACAGGATATTCTGATGATAAGTCATGTCCACTCGACTCATCTTTTAAAATAGACATAGCAGATGTTGTTACTCGACGAAATGTACCTACAAAAAGTAGAAAATTTTCATAATAGAAATAACTAACAATTTTATGCAAGTGTATGACAAAATACAGACAATCAATAAAAATTAGTCTAATAGATATTCAATTTTTATTTCTATAAATGATTATCCTCTTATTTTATTTTAATTAAAACATTTAAAAAGTAAAAAACTATATATAAAAATAAGTAAAAATAAGATTAATTAAGATTTTTTATGAGAGATTAAATTTTAACCCCTACCTGATTGAAACATGTATGTTAAATACAGTAATAAATGAGCAACTTGTTGACATAAAAACTTGTTATCAGCCAACTTTAGTGCATGCATGTAAATTTGATTACATAGTGATTCTATCACAACACCAAGGACTTGAAATAGAAACCTAAATAAATCAAAGAAATTTTTGGTTATAAAGTATTCAATAATAACAAACTCGTTTTAGGTATACAAATACAAATAATGACAACCAACTACAGTCCAACAAGGTTGGTCCTGTTTAACACATCCTAACAATCCCATAACATAACTAACAATCCCATAATGACAATCTAGTTGTCTTTTCAAATTCAGATCGACTTGAAAGATATAAATCAAAAGAAAATCCATATTGGACATAATAGATTTCTCAAACAATTGATACATAGATTTTTAAGGTAGCAAAATTTTGGTTTGGTTAAAAAAACTTATATTGTAACATTATTTTTCACAAAGTAGCACTTAGTTTTCACTTTGGAATATTTAACAAAAAAATTACCATTTTAGTTTTTGTTCAAATTGGGAAAACTGAATTCTTTATAAAAGATCTTGACAATTAAGAGTCTCTAATTTTGTTATTTACGATAGTTTTTACTTATTGTTTTGCATATTTATTTATAAAAATAAATAACACTTTTACTATAGCAATCAGATATACAGTTTAATCCATCTAAATAATTAAAAAATTGATGGGATTGGATAACCTTAGGATGATTTTAAAAATAAGTTTTTTCTCCATTTACAACTAAATCGATAATTCTAACCAATTATTTGTATAATAATATATTTATATACATGTTAAAAATTAAATGCATTTTGAGTATTTTTTTTAATTTTTAAGATAAATAAGTTTTGTACAGATTTCTTAAAGTAGTTACAAATATTAATTCACTGAATGTAACATGTTGCTATAGGCATTTATTTCTACCAGTGTCAGTTTGTATTTGTGAGTCAAAACTAAAAACTTATAAACGATAATTCACTTTCAAGGGTCATTATTTGATAGCAAGTTGAAAGTAGAGTATCCTAATTATAGAAAATTAAAGATCTTCATAAAATATTTTCAACATTTCTGTCATTACCTGGCAAAAGTAGCCCCAAGTAAAAAATCTTCACAGTCAGTAGGGTCAATTTCTATTTTTTCTTTCTCGCATCTAAAACTAGGTGAAACACCTAATTTATAAATTTTAATAGTAGTTCCCATATCAGCTAAGCGAGATAACACTGCTTCTTCATTTGCCTGACCTATTAGCACCCGAAGTACAGCTAAAACCATGCACATCCATCTGTTAACGTTTGGAGAAACACTCTGAAATAAAAAGTACAATCCATTAACAAATCTTAATACCTTTGTTAAAAAATTGGGGGTTAGCAGAAAACAATTGTTTTTGGATAATTTGTAAATATGGGTTAAGAATTAATCAACAAGAAATCTTTTTTAGTAGCAGAAACTTCAGAGGAATTGTAAAACAATATTTGATTTAAGGTTTTCTCAGACTTAGAAAAATTAATTAAAAATGTATCTCTTGTAGTTCATAAAAAAATTAACTTGTAAATGAAAGTTTTAAGCATTGTAGGAATTTTTCTTTTATTTGAAGTCTTTTAGAAATTATACTATTGAACAATATATAATATTTTAGTTGAATTTACTTGCAATATACACATTAAATTACTGTATTTAAATTAAAATTATAATTCGTTATTATTTATTAAAACTTGTTGTCGTCCAAGCATTACTCACATTTTGTGAACAGCAGAGATTTCCCCCCTTTTCCTGTGGTGTGAGTAAATAACTCTATTCTAGCTTAGTTCAATTTTCTCTCCTTCTCACCAAACTTCAGCTAATACTCTTACAAACCTTGGGCTTTCTTGCTGTAAAAGTTACTAATCTCTTCTCAGTTTAACTTCCCACCTTTCTCTGTTAGGTTTTCCCATCCCTACTTTATTAACACTATACCAACCCTTGAAGATCTCTTGCTACACTTGTGTGGAGACAATAGAAAGATTACAATTTTATACAAACTCAAAAACACAAATATCACTAATACAAAATAAATATTTTAAAACTTACCAAATCTTTTGGTTGTGAAAACAAAGCTTTTAAAAGTATATCAACAGGTCTAAAAACATTAGATGCAACAGCTTCTAATAATTTGTGAAGCATATTCAAATGATCTTGATTTTCAAATTGAATCTAAAAATAAAGTTAATAAATCAGTGAAATTTTTTATAAACCTCATCTTTGTAATCCCACACTAAAACATCTTTAAAAAAATTTAACCATTTTTTTATTATTATTCATACTAAAATAAAAGTATTAACATTAATTTTAATGTAATTTGATTTGTGCAGATTGCAAATTTAAAGTCTCACCAAAAGTGTAAAATTAATGTATAATTTTTAGTTAAAACGTAATGGTTTAGAAACAACCTAAATCATTAACACAAAACCTGTTGTCTGGACAATAAAGGCAATATCACATCTACAACTTGGCGTGATGTTTTTTTCCACTTATCTTCTCCTTCTTGATGACTATGATTGATGATAAGGATGAAAAGTTCTAAAACCTGTAATCAAAAAATTCAATAATATTATGCACAATAATTTAGAATATTAAAAATATTTCTTTAAACAAATAAGTTCATTTATAAGATTAATTAAAAATTGCAAGGAGACATAGTCAAGGAGCAAACAATCATAATGTTTTGTCCAAAATTTTAAAAATAGATATTATTTCATCCCAGAATGTGTCTCTGAATTTTCTATTAAACTAAACTATTGCATTAATCAAAACATGTTGTGTTCCAATGAAATTTAAACGTTTACTGCTAGTGTATAAAAAGACGCAAGTCAACTATTGCCTTTTACATGTTATTTTGAAGAAGTATCATGCGCCTGTGTGTGGCCGACAGTGAACATGTTAACTTTCAAAAATTAGAATTTGTATACAAGTCAATTGAATTAGGAAAAGTTATTTGCATTTTCCCACAAAGTGTCAAAACATATTTTGATTCTTTGTTCCTTAGTTAAAGCAGATATGGGGGTGTAATACCTTAAAAAATTTCTCCTTAATACATACCTGAGGATAATACACCAACTTAAAAAGTGTAGAAACAACAACCTCTCTCTGAGCATCTAATTCTTTACCAACATCCATTTTATTCATACTCCTCAAAAGAAATAAATCTTCAACTACAGGTTTCAATGCCGGAATAACTACAAGATTAAAATACAAGTAATTATTGACATACAAGATTTGTATTATTTTTATAGCCAATGTAATAGTATTGTAGTATAGACAATAATTGAACAAGATTTGTCTTTTCTAAAATTCCTATATTGTTTTTATAATTTATTCTAAATATACAGCAGAATTGTTTATTGTATTAAATAATATAAATATATTCCTGTATACTCAAACAAAAGTAAATAGATTAAATTACTGCTTCTTTGAATCAAAATAGTTTTGTATAGATGAATGTGGATAAATAAAAAGACATCTACTGAATCATGTTACTGTTGTTTCTGAAAACCCATTGGAATATCAAAGTGTATTTTAAGTAATATGTGTATAACAATCAGATGGAAATATATTGTTGAATGGTTAATCAGTTTTTGTACTAATGAAATGAAATACCAAAAACACAGAAAATTATTCATATCTTTCATTATTACATGTTTAGTTTTTGTTATTTTAACAATGCATTAGTAACACCTATCAAAATGGTGGGTACTTGCATAAGAACTACATTAGCAATGGTAAGATGTAACTAATGCAGTGTTAAGAAGAGATTAAATAAAAATTCTGAGATATTCTACAAACTCATTAATGTGTGCCAAAATTAATTTATTTTTAATCTTTCCGAATTTTCTACATTAATTTTGTTCAAATTTTTAAAGGGACAAATCATTTAAAAGCATACAGATAGGTACAATAAAGAAAATGTCCCAAATATTAAAAAAGAATTATAGAAGTGGTGTTCTTTTCAAAATTGATTTGTTAGGATTTGAATGTAAATTAATATTTATGTTACTTTGGTTATCTGAAAATATATACCATCTGCTGTGAATGAATATAACCTAGTCGAAAACAAACTAAACACTATTAAGCAAGAAAAATGTTCAGAGTCAAAAACTAGCTAAAAAAAGATGAACATCTCATCCAATATTCACTTATTTTACAAATAAAAATTAAGATTTTAGCAAAACCATCTTGTGCAAAACAAAAAATGAAATTCTTTGATTAAATAACACAAAATTCATAACATTAAAAACCTATGAAAATTGAAGATTTGTCAAGATTTTTAATAATTTGATTACAATCTATTTGTAAATTAATTTGAGAATTTATGTGAACCCTTGGTATGAATTCTCGAGTCACCAGCTTGTGCATGTTTTATTCATTCGTGTGCAATGGGTCTAATGGTGACTGATATTGACAACTACAACAAACATAATACTAAAAGGGTAATATAACAAGTTTAAACTTATGCCACAAAAATAAGAATACCCATTTTTAATTGTTTAAATACAAATTTTATGATTTCATAAAAAAAATCTTAAATGCTAAAATACTTTGAAAAATTAAATAATTTTAGAAAATAATTTTAAATAATGTAAACTAACCATATTTTTCTGCTGATTGACCACTAGCAATCAAACCATCACAAAGTTGAAGAATCTTCGGAACAGATATGATGGGCTTAGAATGATACCGTTCATAGGAAAGTAATATTAGAAAGTAAAAGATTCGTGGTATCAAGACATCTGCTTTCCTAAAATTACAAATATTAAGAATGAAGCTTGATGTATAGAACTAAATTGCAATGTATTATTAAGATCAAAATTCCCTGACTATTCCAGAAAGTTTAAAAAATTCAAACTGAGAATGTGTGAAAATAACTAATAATATTATAAATTTAGTAAAATTATTGAAAATCCATATAAGTAGTGCCTTTTAGTAGTAACATAGCAAAGTATCAGAATTTAGAAATTACTAATATTAATGAATTTATATTTTCACAGTGAAAGTAAAATTACAATTTTTTTTTTTAAATATGATATAAGGAAGATTTAGAATCAAAATTATACTAACTATTTCTAAATAAATTTAACTTACAAATTAAATACTTAGGTATTTTAAATTAAATACAAAACTTTTTATAGAGAAAATAATAAAAGCAATATCCTGCTATATCTTTTTAGTATGTTCATTGTTAAATATAATTTGTGTTTATAAGCTTGAAAACTTTTAATGATATATAATTACAAGGTTGGGAGGTGATGAGAATGAAAAGTAATTTTCTAAACAAATGCATTTTAATTTTATAAATGAATGATTTTATAATGATTCATACAAAAAAATTATGTTTATGAAAAGATTTTCTTACGAAATTTGTCCAGCTTCTATAAAGTCAAATTGCTTGATAACATAAGAAATAAAAATTTGGTCTGCATCTAGAAGACAATAATTAACTCTCAGCTGAACTAATTGAGCTAGTAAATCTAAGACTTGGCATTGCAGAATAATGTCACTCGAAATAGTATACTGTTGAAGTGCCTGCAAAAATAAGAATAAAATATGCTTAATTCTACAAAGTTTATATGTGAAATTAAATTAAAAAAGGTCACCTTAATTAAAAGGTATTTAAGTGTAGCTCAATGCATTTAAAGTTATACTTTATAATCCTATGTACATACTACATATAGTACATGCATATATTACATACACATAATACATTCAAAAGTTGAGTGTTTCCCTATAGACACAATGTTGAGCAATTATTAACATGTTCCAAACTTCCAACTGGCTGTGGAGAGCGATAACACACAATATTGCAAACGCTTAATGATTGAAAAATTACCACCAGGTTCAATGCATGTGCTTTGGTGCAACTTCCAGCAATGATGGAATCAATATTGGGGCCTGTACCCTTTTAGAGCAAAAGGTAGGAAGAGGTGTGTATTTCATATATTTCTCTAAATGAAATCTTTCTCTGGTGTGAATCAAAATGGACTTACTATCATGAATCAAAATAAACTCCAGTATTACTTAAAACGTCTCATATAATAGTTACTTTATTGTCATTCAAATTAATTGAACAGTAGAAATAAAACTGAAAAATTAAACAAGTTGGATTTAGACACTATTTAAAGAAAGATGTGAAACGCGCACTAATCATTACTGCAATAAAATAATATTGAAATAGATCAAATTATTTTTACAAGCTTTTATTATATTTTGTCTAAGGAAATTCTCTTCAATACCAGTAATTTTCTTACTAGTAAACAGCTTTTGAATTTTTTTATTTTTAACTATGCCGAACCAACCTTCTTTAGAAAGCTTATGCATTTGCTTATTTAATCTCATGCATGTTCTTTTAATGGCTCCTTAGCTACCATAAGTCATAAGGAGAGTTTGTTTGAAAAATAAAGAAAACATTTGGAGTTAATCATAGAAAATTTTCTAAAATAAAAAAAATCACACTTTTAAAATACTTACTCTAATAACAACACCTTCAAATAACCTAATGTGTGATGCCAGATTAGCCTTTTCCCCTTTTGTTCCCGATCTTAATAAATTTGTTTTATCACTTCCATGTTTTATCCAACTTAAGCACCTAAAACTGTAAATTTACAATCAAACAAATTTGACCTCACTACATTAAAATAATATGGGATATTTTCATATTTGTAGTCTAATATTAAAAGTATACAAGAAAAGTGATTGACCCATACCATTAGAAAACACTGCTCTCTTTGGCACAAACAATTAAAAAAGTAATAGCGATTGGAAAGGTGGTCATGAGGGGCTCCAAGCAATGGGATTTCAAAGTATTTGACCATAGATATGGTCAAATATTTTGAAATGCCATTCCTCAGATTTTCAAGAAATAGCTTCCATTCCCCATTCATGACAATTACAATGTTCTCTTTGCATCTGTATTTTGAAAATTTCTAGCTCAAATATGAAACAAGATACATATTTTAATGTAATGGCATGGCTCAAAACTAAAAAGCATATTTAAAATATAATAGTGTTGAAAAAGGGTGGCAAACTGTAGTTACAAAGCAAACTTTTAATTTGAAAGTCCTTTCAGATGTCAATGCTTACAACTCATTGTGTAAAATAAGACATTTTCACAATTTAGTTTTCACTCAAAAGTAATGGCATTTGAGTCAATCTACCTGAATTACTTTGATAACCAGAAATACATATCTATTATATCATTCAGAGCTTAAAGTTAAACGACAAAGAAAAACCTTACTGATAAATAAAACAGTTTATGAGATATAGCTATTATATCAAGCAGGGTGCTAATATGCCAGTCTTTTGAAGACAGTTAAAATATCAAATAAAATACAGATATTGAGATACAGAGACTGATTATATATTAACATGATTGAGTTATTCAAAATGTAAACTTTGTAAAACGGATTTTCACATTTTTAGGTGTGTTATAATTTACTTATAAGAGAAGATGTTACAGTTAATAAATTTAGACAAGTTTTGGTATAATTCCATCTACAAAAATATAGTACCTTCAAAATCTGAAACCTGCATTCTGAAATTTCTTTTATTAACTATATTAAGGTATTAAAAGTGATATAATACGGTTTTCCAACATTGATGCACTGTGTTAAGGTATTGTTTGATTTTTTTAATTTAATTTGTGTAAAACAACTTTATACAGCATAGCACATATTTTAGGTTAAGAAAAATAACATGCAATTAAAAAAAATATTAAAGGAAATAAAATGACCAATTGTAAAAAATTTAAATTTCCCCTTCACAACCAATTTCATAATTTTTTTTTAATAATGCATTTTTAGAAGATTTTTTTTTTATAATTTGTCTCATGTCGTACTTCAAAATAGTGTCACAAACATAAAGTCGTTTAATTAAAGTAACAGTCAAACTGTTGATTGATAAGATTATGTTTGATGTTGAGATGAGATATGTAATTCATACCTGAAAAGCACATCATGCCCATCAGATGAGACACTTTTTAAATCTTTTTCAGCCAAGCAATGGGTGAATTCTGTGTAGGGAAATGAAAGTATTGAATAATATAAACCAGGCAGAGATGACAAAATTCGAGTGGAACTGCCAGACTTTCTATTTAGATCCAAAACTAGCTGCGATTCTTGGCATAATACAAACAAATTGGTACCAAACAGACACTTTAGCAACTGAAAGTATTAAAAAACATACATTTTTTAATAGATTCAAATAGAATGATTTCTGCTTTTTTAATGCAGCTTACACAGATACATTATAAGAAATATTTTAAAATAACTGAGACACATTTTGAGTAATAAATGCGTATGAGAAAAACAGATCATAAGTCAGTTGAAAAAAGGCAAATTAATTAATTACTATTTTTATCTAAGAAATGGAACAAAATGAGGAGAATTATAATGCAAATGTCTTCCAGTTAATATATTTTAAGTAAATATGTGAAATATTATATTTCTTATTTTTTCTTTTATATACATTTGATTGAAAATGTTTGGAAACATAAATCAGGGTTGTCAACCTGCAGACATGCCCAAGAGGAGCACACACGCAAAATTATAAAAATTGCTCGCTATTTTTGAAAAATTGGGGGGGGGGAGTACAAGAACATCACCTTTTTCTAAGATACATCTAATTATAATATAATACTCAATGCTCATGCGAATTATACATTTCTTTATTGAGAGCTATGTTATTAAAAAAACATTATAAATAAAAAAAAACATTGTTTAAAAAAACTTCAAATAAAAACTTAGCTGAAGAAAAAAATAATTAAGTTACATGAATTTCAGAGATTTAACAATATCTTTTGCTTTGGCTAACTCTTATTTTGATAGAAAAATAGTATATAATAATTTTGTAGAATTAAATTAGTGTTAAAGACAATCTTTTTACTAGCCTAAGCCTTTTACTGAAAGATACAGCAATTAGTACATTATGATCTGGAATTTAATTAGTATCTATTATTTCTATATAAATGAAACTATTGTCACTCGTTAAATGTATAAGCAGTATACATTATGCAGTATAATGTATGTGCAGTATGCATTATTATTGCCTTTCAGAAAGTTATATTGCAATTGTAGAACAACCTATACACTGAGTGTGGTAATAAGATGCATAAATTGAGATACTGTCAAATTTTTATTTCACAAATTTGGCATGACTGAATGGCTCATAATATTCAGCTAACTGTAGAATAGAATTAAAGCTAAAGTAAAGCCTTTAAAAAAAAGCCTTACATTTAACTGTCAGTAAAAGACTTACTTTTACTTACTTCAGGGTTCCCACTCAAAACCTAAAACAAAATTCCCTGACTTTTCCCTGTTTTCCAGTAGATTAAAAAAAAATTCCAGTATACGACCGACATCATTGTTATACATGAAAAACCAAATACTGTTTTTTGCAACAGCGTGTGCAGAGTTAAATTTCTGTATTAAGCACTTTTTAACCCATCAACAAAATTTGTTAAACACATGCGTGAACATCAGTTAGCTTACACTGCAGCAAATACCCAATTTATGTCAAATTAGCTACTGCTAAAAAAAATCATTTCAAAAAGCACACATGAAAATATGCAAAATGTATTTGTTCGTCTATCAATCAATTTGAATAAGGTGCAAGGTTCGCTTTTCAATCCCTTTAAATATATAGTTGTATAAAAAACCTTCAAAAAGTTAAATAAAATTAAAATTTTAATATTAAAATAAATTAAACACATAAAAGTTTTAACCCAATATTAATGACTAAAATAATTTTTATCAAAACATAAAGAGACAAGCTACTTCCAAAAGTCCACGTTTTAACATAAAAAGACAAGTCCCAAACTTCAACTTAGTAAAATAAATTTAATTTGTGAAAAATTTAAAGCAATTTCGTTAACTAGTGTAATGCAAATCCTAATAAACTAAGAAGTACTGAAAAATAAGCATTTATTTATGAGATGCAAAAGGATTCAAAGCATTTCAACGGACCTCGCAGCAAATCGCATTTCGTGAATTTCTATAAATTGATGCTTTTCATTAAGGGAAAAAAATTCTTAAAAAAAAAACGACCTTTACTGAGGTCGCGCCTTTGCCAGACACAACGAAATTTAGCATAGCCTTAGAGGTATAACAATCTCAACTTTAGAATGTCTCCAAATAAATAAAAAAACAAACAAAAAAAACGGATTTCCGGGTTAGACTACGAAAAGTAGGACCTCTGAAGAGTTTGCCACAAAAATAATGCCCCCACAAAATTATTCAATAGAGGAACGATCCATTCAAGGAAACGGGTGGATGTAAAGAAATTTATTTACATGATATGCCCACGCAAATAATGCATCATAAAATTCTGCAATAAAAAAAAACATCCATTTCGCAGTATATGGAATTAAAAATTAAAGAAAACCTTTAATGTAGGAAATAAAAATCTGCAAAGGATCGTCTGGAAAGGATTGCATTCGGAAATTGGGCAATAAGGGCGCTGAAATATTCTTGTTGCATGGTATTAGAAACCAAAAACGTTTGCAGAAAACTAATGTTTGGAAGAGATGACCCCTAAAAAGATTCATTAAAAAATTCGGCAACAAGAAAGTGATCCCTTGCAGAAACAATCACGGTGCGCACGTCACCTACAAAGAGTATGCGCAGAATAAGAATATTTATATCTACATCGCTTCCAAAATAATACATCACAAAATTCGGCAATACGAGCATCATTTTTTTTTACAATATGGTGTTTAAGACAAAAGAGTGTAAAGAAAATAAAAATCTACCACAGGATCGTCTAGAAACGAGAGAGAAAAAAACGTACGGGTGCGGCGTTAGCTAACGTAAAATTAAAATAGATTGTGACAATCATTATAGAAAGCGCACAGCTAAGCTAGACGTTTGCACGCGCACATTTTTCCTGTCATTAAAAATGATGGAAAAGTTAAGTAGGACATCATCACTACGGAACATATTGAACGAAGGTGAACGGTTTCGGTGACAGTTTGAGAATTAGCCAACTGAAAAGAAATTCCCTGACTTTTCCAGAAATTGTTCAAATTCTGCGATTTTCCGACTTTTCCCGGTTTTTTCAACCCCTTTTCATTTTCCCTGACAATTCCCGGTTTTACAGGTTTTCCCAGTGCGTGGGAACCCTGTTACTTTAAGAAAAACTTAAATTTCCATCTTTAAAAAATCGGAAAAAACGCTATGCCAAGATTAAGATTTTTGCAAAAATTGGTAATTTTGGTTACCATAATATACAATAAATTTTAGATCATAATGTACTAATGCGAATAAAATATTTGAAAAGTAGGAGAGGGTTTATTAGGTCTCACAGGCCTTGGGGGGCCTAAAGTGTTACTTGCCGGTTTAATGATGTATTTATTAACCTTTAGAAGGCGGGTGTTTGATTTTAACATGATATTCTGGTCAAAATATCGGCCACCCACCCTGTTATGGTTAAATGATAATGTTTTGATAATGATGTAACTGTTGGATAACTGTGGAAAAAATGGGTACTTCACATAACATATTTACATTTAAGCGTTTACATAATAGTTCAACTAAGATAAATTGTACCTGTCTCACACATCGCACAGCTGTGCTAGCTTCCATAACCATGACAGACTTCAAATAGCTAAGTATTTCTTCAGCATTTTTGCTCATTTCAGTTGAATCAGATATTTCTAGAATTTGGCACATTACATCTAGCACACATTTTAAAAGTTGGCAAAATTTTTCACTGCTTTGAAAGTCCATAGATATCTGTAAAAAAATTAAACCTTAACAATAAAAAATAACTCACTTACAGCAATCAAAATCTCACTAATAACAATATAAGATGCATTTCTAAGAAAGAATAGAACAAAAAATGCGAGTAAAAATAATTTAATCATTTACTATCTACAATAAAAAAAGGAATAACGCAAAAGATTAAGTTTTAATTGAAAAAAAATTATATTTACTAAATTTTGAAATTTTTATTATAAAAAAAATATGGTTATGTAAGCTTATAATCGAAGGGTACAGGAGGAAGAAACAACAGTCATTGCATGAAAATCAATTTGGAGAAAAACGCAATTTAAATTTTGTCAATGAATAAAACCGCATGGCAAAGCAAATATTCAACCTTACTTTTATATGCAATGATGTTTTTTTACTGTTAAAGGCGGTATATTCAGATTATGCACCTTAAAATCAATAGATAGCACCCTCTTGTCGCATTTTTGACTAAAACGTCACTGAAGGATTTTTAAAAAATATATATTATTATTTTAATTGAACAGGTTCAAAACTATTATAAATATATTTTTTGAAACATCAGTCATAATACTGCAATGCATGGCATACTTAAACATTCAAGGAAAAGTAGCATTTAAAGTCATTGAATTTCATAGTTATCTCAACATTTATTTTTGAGATGTAAATCAAAATATGAAGAAAAAAAAGCCATTGGATATGGTCGACAGTGACAGTACTTTTTATTTACAATAAAAAAGAGAAACAAGCATTTAACATTAAATAAAAAAACATTTCAACAGTGTTTAGAAAGTTTCCAGGTCAGTCGTTAAGACCCTGACAAAGATACAGAAGCCATAAGAAATAGATTTCAGTATTTAACTTTTGGAAGTCATGTTTAAAATTGTAAGACTCTTTTGAATGCACAAGCTTTTAATTTATTTTTCAAGTATATAATTTTTTTTCTCTTAATTATTTTAAAGAGATAGCTTTTATATTATTCATCAACCCATTAGATATGAAAAATAGAATTTGATGGATAAAAAAATGAAGAGCATTAATGTGAAAACTTGAAACTCCAGGGTGTGACATCATATACCCTGGAGTTTCAACATCAGAAGTTTAAAGAAAAGAAAGCCTATATATATTTCAATTATATCAAATAAGGTAATATACTCCTAGATATAATATAACTTATTTATTTACCTTATAACTGCAATGAGCACCTTTAAGAATTTCAAACAACTTTATGTACAGTGCCGATGTATGAAACTGACCGATGTTTCCAGGTATTTTGCTAGAACTACGTTCTTTATCAGTTTCTCCTTTTTCTAAAAAAATTCAACCATAATATTAATGCAGTTGCCATGAAATATGGTATTATATTCTGCGATAAAAAACATTTGCAAAAGCTAACTCGCGTTAAAACCATCCGGTAGAATGGGACTAAGGGAAAGTACACTTCTGCTTGTTTTACAGTTAGAATATTAATCAATATCCCTGATAATTTTACCTCTAAAATGCCCCAAGTAGATGCAAAAACCAAATATAAAGGTTTATTGTATTTCACAGTAAAAAATTAATTTATTGATGGGTGCCAAAAAATACTACAATTATTTATTTTTTCAATAATTCAAGTTTTGTAGAAGTCCCCTTTTAACAACAAACGGCATAAATTTTGCAGAATTTTAGGAAAAAAATTATGATAAAGCTAGGAATACCATTAAAACTTATATAAAATTCAAAATTTATTTGCAAGTAACTTCAAATTTAAAAACTCAAATAAAATTTTATTAAAAAGTTATTCATTTTTAAGTAAAATTCAGATTTTAATAAAGAAATTACTAATAAAAAAGAATGGTAATAATAAATTTGGTTTTTGACTTGAGGGTCACTTGAAGATCCTCGTGAGTAGGTTTGAATCTCTTTCCAAAAGAACAGGTGTTTTTCTAGAAAGGTATTTTATAGTTTTCAGATGTCATCCATTTCCCTTGTCATAATTGTATTTCTGACAGTCATTGGTTCAGTGGGCAAACTGAAATTTATATTGTCGTTTCTCAAACAAAATTTATCTATTAATGTAGGTTCTTGCATTTCATTTTAAATGTAAATTTTTGTTCTTTTGACATGTTTTTGCATACAAGGCATCACTAAATTTTTTTTTTTTTAATAATTAGGATACCACTATGCGAAATCATTCATGTTAGTATGGGTTATTTCGCTGACAGTAAGTTTCCCAGGTATGTCAGAAGCTGTTTTAATAACATTAATTAATCCGATGTGTACAACCTCTCATACTTTCTTAACACTTTTTTTATGACGGAAAAATCTCTATCAAAAGGCATAAAAGAGAGAAGTTATTCTTTTCTGTTCACAAAAGCCTTTCCAGAAAACCTGACTTTTTATATTTCTAGGGTACTGATGAGAATTTACAACTCCCTCTTTTCGCTTCTTTGCTGGAAATACGTCTGACATCTTCGAGTTCAAGTTAATTACTTTCACTCGAAATCCAACAACTGATTAACTAGAATAGTTTTTGAACAAAAAATATGTGATAAACCTAGCAGAACAGTTTCAACAGGAATGAAGAAAAGCAGCTGATAATGTTGCACTATAGCAAAGAACAGAAAAAATTATGTTAAAAGGGATTTTCTGCACAGAAGTCTCCTTTTAATATCATACAGTAAACTTGCTGTTCTAGTACAACATTTCTGTGAAAGGCAGAAGTCCAGGTTTAACACCAAACAATGCATCTACCTTGATTAAATCAAAAACGAAAACAAAAATAATTTCAGCCAAGACTGCAGAAGTCCCTTTTTAACATCAATCAAAATAGCTAGATATTCGATTTTTGCATGCATTATATGCATTTACTATATGTAGTATGTAAAAGGATTATAATGTGAAACTTTAAATGCATTGGGATACCCATAAATACCTTTTAATTAAGCTGCAATTTTTTAACGGAGATCATTTGGGGTGGGTACAAATATTTGGGGTTAGCACATGAACATTACAAAAAAGTTTTTATTGGATCATCCTAATGTGGAACTTCCCCTTTGGACATGTCCATGTATTCATCTAATAATCTATTAAAGATAATTATATTTATACTAAGATGGGTTTATTTATTCTTTCTAAATTTTAACTATAAAATAATTAAAGATATTTTTTTAAATTATTATATCTTAATTAAACTATGTAAAACATAAACTACATATTTTAATAACAAAATGTAAAATTGAATGCAAGATTTGATTACTATAATATAAGTGACTCAGTTGATATTTTGGATGAAGAGTTTGAAAATCACAATTCACATCAAAGTGAGTACTATGCCTCTTATGAGTATGAATCGTTTGTGAATTTCAGGAAGACCTTATTTCATTGCATGGCTTTGCTTTCAAATTTGTTTTAAAATATAATGCATTTTTACAGCTGATTTAACATTTTTAACAGAATTTTGTAACAAACAGTTATTTTTTATTAAATAAAGATATTTTATTTTAGATTAATCCTTCAAAGCCCCCTCCCGCCATATGAGTAGTCACATATAGTTAAACTAATATGTTAATATAGATAAATTACTTAAACTTATAATTTATTCAGCTTTTTCAGTTTTAATAAAATAATTATTAATTGATTATTTATTAAATCAATTTTGATCCTCTAAGCGGCAAGGAAAATATCAAAATTGTAAAGTAGTTCACTGACAAGTTAGGTTAGTTTATATTCCCAATACATTATTTATATATATATATATATATATATATATATGAATTTTAAATATTTGAATGAGGATAGCTTTTAACATTTCCCAACTCTTTTAATTTGAAATATATTTCAACATAGAATAAATTAAAAATGTATTTGCGTTGCTGGGACAACTGAAGATTCATGGAAGACTATAGTCATGCAAAGTACTAGTTAAACATGTGGAGCACATTGACAATGTATTAAATTTTAAATAAACAAGGTCTCAATTTCTGATTACAAACTTTTTGTTGCAAGTATAATAATATATGTTTTACAAAAATTAGAAAAAGTTTGTTTATTAGTAAAATATAAAATGCTTGAAATAGATGTACAAACACAATTTTTTTTAAATCATAGAAAATACCTTTATTTGGAGATCCTTTTATTATACTAATGTTTGTTGCCACATCCTCTTTTGCTTTATTCTTTCTTTTCATTGGGCTTAACAATGGTGCATTTGGCAAAGAAGGCAAGGCTGAACGACTACTAACAGGTACCGGATATTGCTCTTCTAGTACATGGGTAATTATGTTCAAAACCCTATTAAAATATCAATTTTTTTTTTTTATTTAATTGTATAAAATAATAGTATCGTTGAAGACAAAATTTATTTTACTTTTTATTCTATTTTGCTGCATGTCACTCATACTTTGTGTTTAAGCAGCAACTCAAAATAAACAGGCCAATAATTAAAAAAAAACTAGATTGGATAAAAAATAGCCTTAGTATGCGTTTACAAACATATTAAAGATACTCCATTTCTTTGGTTGAAAGTGGAATGTCTTCTAGAAAATAAATTAGGGTAACATCATTATTAGACTTAAAAAGACTTGAAAATATTTCAATGATTTTATCTATCATGCATATTTGCATATTACAGAACAGCTTACAAGCTGTCTTCTAACTTTAGGAATAATTTTCTGCCAAAATTGAAAATTTACATATAAACAAAATTGTTTTTTCATATATAAAAAAAAATCTAATTAAAATCCCTAAATTCTCAAAATTAGTTAAATCTATTACTTTAAAGTAATGCTTAAAGCTGAGGAAGGAGAAACATGAAAAGGAAAAAGCCTTTACTAAAGATGGCAGAAATTTGCCATGCAAATAAAAATATGCACTGTGGCTCCAGTCTTTTTGAGTTTTAATTAATAATTATTATAAAATTACTTATAAGATAATAAAAATATATAATTACTTGTACACTAAAATATGCAATTTTTAATCCTTAAGCATGTTCAGTTAACAAAATTAAAGAAATGTCACTTTAATTATTTGTCTGCCAACTTTCATTATTCCTATTGGGTTTATAAACGGATAAGCATTCTTTTATACATTTTGGAAATAAATGTATACTGTTATTTTAAAGGATATTCTGGATAAATACACCATACTTTTGAATATGAAGTTAGCTTTAAGTTACAAAATAAATTAATTGAAAGTATGCAATGTACCAGTACAAATGACTTAATTTTTTTCTATCAATACATATTAATTTAAGGGTTAAAACAAATATTTTTTTAATCCACCTAAGCAATTGTAAATAATTTTAAAAATCAAATAATTGCAAATTTTTTAACTGTTTGGAAGTTTAAATAATATTTCTGTACATGTGTTTAAATAATATTTCTGTATGATTTGTTTATATATTTTAATAAAAATCATAATAAATGCTAAAAAGTTAGCTTTTAAGTTGCACCTCAAACCATTAGATTTTAAAAGTATTGTAAAATGGAATATTTTCATTGATTTAAAAATTAAGTACATTGCTGAAAAAACTAAATATTCTAAAACGTATATATATATACATACATCTTTGAGCGTCAGTTGGATAAATAAAAAACATCCACATAAATATCAATTTAGAAAACAATTTTAATCACCATAAGTTTAGCAAATAATAATCAACACAAATATTCCTCAATCTACTTACCTCATTAGATGACCAAACACTTTTCCAACGATAAAAGACAAATAACTGTTAGGTTTGAGATCTTGATGGCCACTGGAGGAATTATTCTTGTGATTTTCTATTGAATGTTTGAACCAGACTCCTAAAAATATCTTTTGGTTTATAAAGTTCATCAGAATAACATAATCATCACCTGAAATGGTATTATGTATATTTAGAAAAAAACATTACCACATAGTAAATTTCCAGTAAGCTGTAGAACATGTTGGTGGGCAATGAGATCAAGACATAATGATGTATTTGTGACAAGACAAATCAAATGAGAGAGCAAATCTGTATTTAATATAATGACACTGGAAAACATTCCTTCTTGAACACTACAAAAAGTATAAGAGAAAATTAGTTAAAATTTTAAATATATAAATTCAAAAGTATAATAGAGTTATTGTAAACTTTATAATTGATTTTATTAGCACATAAAATTACTTGAGTTCTGATGAAACCAAATAATCAAGGGTTTCTAGTTTAAAATGAAATTATTTATAAAATGTTGAACTTAGTTTATAAAATATATCGAATTGAGGTAAATTTTATTTAATATGATTTATGTTATGTTTGTTATGTTATTTATGTTTTATATTTAGTAAATTTTATGACACTTATTTCTTTGATCATTCAAAATAATAGTATATTTGTTACCCTAAAATATTAAATAACTTTACTAAGGGACACATTCATTTAAATATTGTTTTTAAATAAATGAGATTACCTAAAAGTGTCAAAATTTTCAACAGGTATCATTTCATTCTTAAAATTAGAAATAACAGCATTCCATGTTTCTGGGAAAATTGTCACCAAGTATGTTTCTGCTAATAAAGATAAGGCATGACAGCAACCATACTGAAAAATATATAAATTTTGTTTACATAAATATTTTTACAATAAATATATACTTAAGTACATTAGAACTCTAATTATACAGACTCCAGTTATCACCAATTATCTGGATGGTTTTGAGAAGAAAACAAAGAAATTTGAAAAATCCACATTTTAAAGTTATTATTGGTGAATGATAAAAAAGTGAGCTAGTGTAGTGATAGCGTTGATTTATTTAAGCAGTGACACATTTTAAAACTGTATGTATGTATAAAAATGCAAACAAAATCATTTTCATAGTCATTATATTACATACTAAAGCAAAATTCGTTTTTTTACTATGAAATATCCTTTTTCTCATGAATTATCCAATTACACAGTTATTCAATTATCCTGATGTGGTCTGGTCCCAACTGATTTGGATAATTGAAATTTTACTGTAGTAAGATTAATGAATAACAACAAACCTTTCAGTGGCGGCTCGTCCACTACAGCAAGTACAGCCGAGCTGCACCTAAATTTATTAGTGTATTTTAAAACTAAAATCAGATATTTTACTAATTTTCTTAAATGAAGATTAGAATTGAAAATGAAATTTCTACGGTAGTAAACAAAATTTCCGATAAACAGTAAGCATGTTCAGGAGGGGAAAAAACTCTATTTGACCAAAACTGCAGCTAAAAAGCAGCGAAATTGGCTGCATCGTTGCCATGGCAACCTCTACGTAGTATGGAGATTCCCCCCATGCTAATGCACTGCATTTGTGAGAGAAGGTACAGCCGAAATGGATTTTCTTGTTTTAGCTGCACTTGAGATTCGATATGCTGATTGGCTTCGTGGATGAAACGAGAACTTACAAGAATATTTCACAACAGAAATGGTTTTCGTGATACATTTACTGTGTGCTGTTGTTTCAGGACATGGTCCTGCTGTTGTTTCGTTATGTAAGTTAATATTAAAATTGACCGATTTGCAGGTTTAAAGAAAGCAGGATTGCTTTATTTTTCAAAAAATAAGTAAGTGTTTTCTACTTTTTTCGCATGTTATCATTTCGTAAAAATTTAAAAGAAACTTTGATTTGAGTAGTGAATAATAAAGAATTTCCGTTCATGTATGGTTTTTGGAAAATATGGGGGGGGGGGGGGGGATTCACATGATTTCGGCTGCACTAACATCTTTGACCACGGGCCGCCACTGAAACCTTCTTAAAAACTTATTTAAACTTGTTAAAAAGTGTGCATTAGAAATATTAACAAAAATCTTATAGAAAAATGCTAATTTTATTTCTTACTGTCTACAAACCATACTCCAGATCTTTTGTTAAAGAAAGTAAGCTTAGTTGAATTTAGGTGTGTTAGCTTTTTGTTGCAATCTATAAATTGGTAATTTCAATGAAAATAACTTAATTTCAAAATGCACATGTGACATCTTTAACCATCTCAATGGTCAGAAAATTACCAAAATTTTCCCTGAAAAAACCCTGGTTTCAACTTCCATTGGGTAATTTTCGGAATTCAAATCCACCCTAACTCCAATGACAGCTCGAGGAGGGGACCAAAAGTCTTGGGGATTCACAACTGACAAAAAAAAAAAACAGCAAGAAAACTTCGCCGCCGCCATGAAAGCGATGCCGAACCACAACTCAAACTCCCCTACCTCACCCCCAAAGCAAAAGTCAAGATCCCCCAACATCCTTTCTCCAAGGGAGGAAAATGAGCACGAAAACAAAAACACCCTTTTAATTCCAGCTGAGCAGCCTTTTCTTACAATTAAAAAATATACAAATAAGGATGGTTCGGAAGTAATCAGAACAGATATTTCGAAGGGAGTTTTTTCGAGTCCTTTAAAAATTTAAATTGTTTGAATGCAATGTATTGAACTACAATTTTTTCCCCAAGCTAAATTTATTTCCCATCCTAACTTAATTAATGGGTAACCTAAATTTAGCAATTTTCTGATGGATAGTTGTAAATGCAAGCCTACCTTTTCAAAAGCGCTGCATCATTTAATATATAAACAAAAGTATGTTATATAACAATTAATATAAATCTATAATAATAATAAAAGAAACTGTATTTCTGTGGATCGCAAAACACCTACTTCTTCTACGAAAGAAATGCTGAAAATTTAAATTTAAGCACTATTCATCCTCAAGATGTGCACCTGAGGCTTTGATTTGTAGAATTCTGTTTAGTTTTTTAAATGGTTTAACATTTTTAGAGATATTGCATAAAAATCATGTTTAAAAATATTTCCACAGTCTATAAAGTGCCTTTGCAACCTAGTCAGTAGTGCGCATGACTTTGGAACAATAGATTGAGGGCTCAAGTCCTGAAGGGGGCCACTCACAATGTTTTCAATGTATATGCTTTAACGAGTTCTTAGCAATGCAGTGCCAAACAGCTAGTAAATACTTAAACTCAAACTTAAAAGAAATATAATATAAAAGTATAACAAAATCTAATATAATTTGACATATAATTAAGATTACAATCTATTATAAAAACTTACAATTAAGTATTTGTCTGTGCACATCCTTAAGGTATTCACAAGAAGGTTAACGATTTTGGAGAGTGATGCATCGATCACATAATTAAATGAAGGAGAACCATGTACATCAAAAGGCTTTACTAAAGCATGGACTAGGGGCAAAGTTGATTGTAGAGAACTTTTATGTGATACATCTAAATAGACATCTATGGCTTTCTTGGCAATTGCAATGACTGGATCCTTATTCGGATGATCAATGGAAAAGAACAGCTTGGGAACTAATCTAAAAAGTGAATATATCACATAAACATAAAGAAAACAAGACATGCCTTAAAATAATATATTTTAGATAAAAAATAATTCTAATATGGTTCACTCAAGTTCTTGATCAATACACACAATTAAAATAATAACAGCCTTTATAAGAACATACAAAAAATATTTATTTATGTTATGGTAAAGTATAGTTTAAACAACATCTTTGATTTTCATGAATATATATTTTTTAAATATAATTTTTAAAACAAACATTAGAAAACATCAGAATTGCGTCGTGAAAATTACTTGATATTATAATTTTTTAATATTTTTTTGTAACGGCAACTATTGATTTTAAACTAAATCTCTAAACTGAACCATGAATTAAATTAACATCTACATAATAGTTAACTAGATAGTTTGTTTTGTTGTTTAGTAAAAGGGCTAATCATAAGAGTAAATTAAAAGAATAAAAAAAGATAAATTTTAATTATACTAGTAAATGATAAACAAAACAATTTTAAATGTGCAGTTTAAATATGAATTTTTAACCCTTTGTTATAAAAATAAATATAAGGTAGACTTTTACCATACTCAACTTCACTTTATTTACACTTTGATACAAAATGAGGTCTCAAAAAGCAGATTATTTAAACTATGGGAAAACTTACTTAGTAATGGCTATAGCAGATGCATGCCTTACACGAACATCTTCATCACCAAGTAAAGGTATCAAAATGTCTTCCAAAACCTTATCTTGATAGCAAGAACTAACCGATAAAAGGTTACTCTCTTTAGGAATGTGTTTACTTTCTAAATAATGAACAACTTTAAAGGGTATAGAAGACACTAATTCAGCAAGCTCTACCTAAAAGTATTACAGAATAATTAATATTGAGATGTATAAATACTTTCAACGAGAAATTCAATTTTATTTTCTGCCCTTCTCTTTTACAAATATTTTCTTAGTTTTCAAGTTGCACCAATTCCGATATAAACTTCAGTTCAAATTTCTAAGAAGAGTTTTAGTTTCGACTCCACTTAGAACTTCATTTTACTTATTCATTTAAACTTAAAGGTTACTTTAAAATAAGAACTATATGAACAGTAATTAATACACAACCCAAGCTGAATATGCTTTACTTTAAGAGATTAAGTTAAAAAATATGTCGAATGTTTTAAGATATCTTAATAAATTATACATCTTACACATTTTGTTAAAATGAGTATATTATTTTCCCCTTATATTAGCTCCATATTGCTTTTGTTTACTTTATTTTAATTTTGTTGCAAAATTAATTATTGTTTTTTTTAATTTTGATTCTAATTTACCAAACAACATACTCGTGGGTATGTAAAATTTATAAACAAAATTTATTTTACCGATACACTTAATTTATACTTGAAAATGAAAAAAACAAAATATATATATGTAGATTGAGCAATTTATATATACTGCATTTTATAAACTAAACATTTAAAAACAGACATTCTTATACAGAGGAAGTTTTATATAACAATTAATGTAAAAAATCGTTTTTTGAAATAAATTTGCATTAAAAAGGCATTAGAACTTTTAAACAAAGAAAAGAAATTCGACTGAAACTCTTTTTCTTTCAGCCGATGTAAACCGGGAATGATCAACTATTCTTGTTTGAGCTAGTTAGGAGCGAGCTCTAAAAAAGAATTATAACCTTTATTTAAAATAAAGCACAATAGCAGGCATTGTAAATATAAAGTGATTTTTTTTATACTTGAAATGATATACTGATTCAAATTGAAGTGGCATTATAAATATTTAAAAAACTCAGTAAACTAGCAGTTGAAAACCACATTTTTACTAATTGGCTAAGCTAAGAAAGGACTTTTAAATTGCAAACTTTTATGTATACATCTTACAATAGTTTAATCATTAACCCATATATTAGATTAATTATAAATCTACATATAAACACCAATGCTTAAGGATTCTTTTCAAAATTAAAATGTAATACATCACACACATCAAAATGGTTTAAGACAAACTTTGTTCTTAGCAAGAATCAATCGATCATATATTTTACCTTTGAAAGCCAGTATGAGTTTCTCTTTACTTTTAACAATGTTTCTAGAACAATGAAACTTTCCAGTGCATCAACAGAGTTTAGAAGAGCATTCAAACATTGCTTCAGTGCAACTAATCCAAATTTAGAAGCAATAGAAGATTCGTCTTGAACAACTGACAACAATTTTGACAAAAGGTCAGATAAAGTTGGTGTACCTGAAATTAAGTAAATGTTTGAAAAATTAATATGTGCATTAAATAAAATTTTAATATTTACTAAAAGAGCATAAATTAACCATGTAATTTGAATAATCTAAAGAATTATTTGTAAAAGTCTTTCAAATGGCTAAAAAAATAAACAAATGTTCTATGAAAAAACATTAAAAATAAGATACTTCTAGAACAAAGTATTTCATAACTTTCATATTAACCAAAAATAATTATACAAAATTAATAAATATAGGTTTTTAATTAAGTTTTATAAAAAAAAATACTTATTTTGTTAATTTTATTTTGCAATTTATCCTTAAACGATTTGGGTATGAGAAGAATTGGTCAATAATTTTAATTATACATCTAATCGGTCTATATTTAAAACATAGTATGTGCAACATACATTTGTGTATTGTACATGGATGTATTTAAAGTAGATTTTATGTTATTGAAGTTACTTACTAAGATTTAACTAAATGTAAAATAGTAACTTTCACTCATCTGACACTTTTATTTCAACAAATAGTTTTTAATCATTTTTAAATATGGTGGGGGAAATAGCAAAATTATCATAAATTTTATTTAAAAAAATTAATCAGAATATGCCAAGTAACTGTAACTTATGAAATGTGTTTAAAAATATCATAAAAACTTCAAATATTAATGCTAAAAGTTTGGATATTTTATACATTTTTATTCGTATCCTTATTTTCTTTAAACAATTATTTTATTTAAAATTAAAAACCAACTAAATTTACTAATTTAATATATTTTCTGAAATCTTAAAGCAATTTTACAAATCACTTACTATCAACTCAAATGCTCATGACTATTTCAGTCATTTCTTTATGTTCCATGAGAAGGAGTTTTAAGTGATTTGGAAGATATATGGTGCCCCCACAGGGAAAACATTTGAGTACCAAACATTTATTAATATTATGTAAGACAATTTCATAAAAAAATTCATATAAAACTCATTTAGTTAGCTAATAAATACCAACAATAATCCCAAACTTGTAAGAATAAAAATATGCACAGAAAAACACTTTATTAAGTCATTTTTTATACAATATAAAGATGTAGAAATATTTTAAAAAGGAAATATATACCTATCTCGTAATGACAGGAAACCCAATTAGACCACCAACCTCCAGCTTCTCTTAATGCATGGCCTAAAAAATGTCCTATCATAACTGATGTCTGTCCTCTAATGTGTGGGTCTGAATGAGATGCAAACAATATAACATCACAAACTTTTTGTTCCTCTAAAATAAAATTATAAATAACTATTAATTCAAAAGAACCATGTATAAAGCAGATTCCTATTATTTTTTAAAAAGGAAGTGAAGTTTTATAGTATCATTCAGTGGTGGCTCGTGGACTACAGCAAGTACAGCCAGGCTGCACCTAAATTTATTAGTGTATTTTAAAACTAAAATCAGATATTTTACTAATTTTCTTAAATGAAGATTATAATCGAAAATGAAATTTCTACGGTAAGTAAACAAAATGTCCGATAAATAGCAAGCCTGTTGGTTGCCGTAATGCACAATTCAGGAGGGGAAAAAACTCCATTCAATTAAAACTGCAGCCAAGAAGCGAAGTTCGAAATCGGCTGCATCGTTGCCATGGCAACTTCTACCTAGTATGGAGATTTCCCCTTGCTAATGCACTGCATTTGTGGTGAGGTACAGCCTGAAATGAATTTTATAATTTGGGCTGCACTTGGTAATTCAATAAACTGATTGCCTCATGCGGGAATCGCAGAGATAGGTGGGAGAACCAAGAATTTCCAAGAATATCTCCATACAAAAATAGTTTTCGTGATAAATTTGCTGGTGTTTCGTTATTTAAGTTAATATTAAAATTGACCGATTCACAAGTTTAAAAGAAAGGAGGATTGCTTTAATTTTCAAAAAATAAGTGTTTTCTATTTTTTTTGCATGTTATCATTTTGTAAAAATTGAAAAGAAACTTTGATTTGAGTAGTAAATAATAAAGAATTTCTGTTCATGTATGGTTGTAGAAAATAAGGGGGGGGGGATTCATATGATTTCGACTGCATTAACATTTTTGACCATGGGCCGCCACTAGTAACATTAGTTGTTTTTCTAGTATAATTTTCAAGAATAAAATATTGATTTAAATAATTAAAATTGGTTTTGACAAAACATAAAATAACATTGAAATTATTTTAAGAAGGAGAATGATTAAACTTTAAGATGATTAGAAAATAATTGAACTAGAATCCTATACTTAATACAAAACTCTATCTTTAAAGATAAATATTTCATTTTAAATTGAAATGAATAGAAATTTGGAAACACACTTTACCTTATAGAAAAAGCCAGAAAACTATTAAATAACTACTATTCATATATAGTATCACTGAGTAATACAATAAAAATTCAAACCTTCAAACTAATATAACAAAATATACATAAAGAAAACTGTTTTAATTATTTTAAGAGCTATTTGATAACATAACAGATAGGATTATTAAACAGAAAATATTTTATTAGTTTTTTTTTTATATTAGCAGTTATATGTTTAGCTTTGTCCGTTATTATTAAGATACTGTAATAGATGTTAACTGCAGCTAATAGCCAATATATATCAATAATAGTCAATATCTATTGACCTATTTCCCTACAACTTTATACAAAAAGAAAAGATTGTTCTTAATTTTATATGCAAATACCAAGACAAAGGTGTTGCGTATGAAACACTTGTGTTCATGTAAAATCTGTTTGTTTGTATATATATATATATATGAAAAGTACAAGTATTACAAAAGATTTTAGGAACATTTCTCAACCAACAGATGCTTCAGCAGTCTTTGTAGTCATAAAGTAGTTTTGACAACTTGAAAGTTAAAATATATTTCATGCACATGCTATTTTATAAAAATCCTTATGAATTTGAAACAGGTAGTTTTAAAGTTATGCCTCTTTCAAAAATTATACATTAAAACAATTACATTAAAAAAATATCGTAAATTAGAGTATATTTTATAAATTAAAAAATTGAATTAATTGCTAGAATAAATGTAAATCAGAGCCTTAAATGTTGATGGGTTAAAGCGTTAATATTGCATTGTTGCAAATGAAATGGCTAATGCAAGGAATGGGTTTTCTATAGACCCGTTTAAAACAGAGGAAGAGTAGGATAATTCAATGCTGGTTTTATTGCTTTATAGCAATGTATAAGATTAAATACTGTGTGTGCTATGTTTGTGATGGGTTTAAATTAAATGGTAATATTTTTTTACGAGAAATTCTGTGAGAGCTGCAGTGGAAAGAATCAGTCAAAAATTTGGTAGAAGAAGGACTTGCAAATAAATCACTTAAAAATTTAGTTTCATAGAAATAAGATTGAAAAAATTAGAGCCGTTGCAGGAGCTTATGCAAACTTTACAAGCAGGCATACTATTCAACTGTTACTCTGTGCTTGTGGATAAAGGGAAGGTACTGTCCACCCGTTACGAGATGAGCTCTCGCCAGAGTTCTGTTGTCTGTCGGCTGCTATGGAAACCAGCGAATTTATTCGATTCGAGATGTGTAATATAAAAGAAATAGTTCCATTTGGCGGATTGACGAAATCTTTCTTTGCTCCCATTCCCCCCTTTAGATTAAACATCTAAAGGGAGGAATGGGGATATACTTTTTATTTTTCATCTTTATTTCCATAATTACACAAAATGTAATAATTTTTGAAAATTAATTACCTGTTTAATGACCTGTTTTGATTTTAGTAAAATATGTTATTATTTTTGCACGGGGGGGGGGGGGGGGGGGGGGGGGAGTATAATAAAATTTGTGATGGGCGCCCTAATCAAACGCTTGTTTCCGTCTAAAAAGTTTCTTGAACAGGGTTCTGATCTTTGGTAACTTTTTTAAAGTTAGGTAATCTTTAAGAAAGTTGTCTAATCTTCTAAGGCAACAAGAATTAGCTTCAATTTATTTAATATACATTTTTGTATATACACTTTGTAGCTCTTATAATTTTTTTCAGCAAGAATGATGTTATTTCATACTAAAATTAATGCTTTTTCAGTTTATTAGAATAAAATATAAACAGAGTAAAACAGTGAGTTTAAAAACACTTACGTTATTAAAAATATTAAACCACAAATGAAGTGAGTTTATTTGTAAGTCGATTAAAGTAAAGATAAACGCGCCAAAATAGCATCCATTTCAACATCGTTTACCCGAATCCCCTACTTTATTTGGAACGTTCCGCACTGGCAACCCAACTCAGAGCTCAACTCGTGATGGTAAGACAGTACAAGAGTTATATAAGTTGGTACCACTTGAACTCATTGATTACAACAACCACATCTATTGGTACTCCTCATCTCAAATGCAGCTCACTGGGAAAAAAATTACAATGCATTATAAAAGTTGAAGAAAAATATATATGATACAACAATTGTACATATCGGAAGATATATGAAGCCACCTTTCCATGCAAAGAAGGTAATGCACTGTAAGGTGGTCATCTGCAAGTAGTATTCCCTATTCTTTTGCTACAGCAGATTTTTACTATACATACATGTAGTAAATGCACAAAAATTTATAATAAATAGCTAGCAATTTTCAATAGAGATTGTGTCCTTTTGCCACAAGTTTTCGCTCTTCCACACACTACATTGTCAACAATGTTGTACAAATCTACTATTTGAGCAATGAAACTAAGCCACATCCTTTATATTCTATTAACCTTTTCGTAAAGCATTACATTTTCTGGCACTAAAACATAGTCTTGTCACAATGTTTTACTAAAAATTCATCAGTCTATTTGGTAATAGGACACTTTATCACTTCCAACTTTTCTGAATTTTTCACATGGATAAAAAAAGCTTTCTACCTAATTGGCAATAATAAATAGATTCTGCTGGAAATTACTTTGAATTGTATTTGGCTGTCTTATGTTTGTTGTTTTATATCATATAACATCTGCTATTTCATTAAAAAATAATTATATATATATTTAAGTTTAATAGTCAAAATCAAAAAGAAAATGCATTTTATTATAATAATTATTATATTATTTTTAGTATAGGTCATCAATATGGAAGGTGAGTAATAATATGCAATTAACAAAGATAAGGCCATAAAACATTGTAATGTTAATCATACGATAAATGAAATCTATACATTACAGTTATTAATAATATAACAACCTCCTTCAGTATTATCATCAGCATCCAACTCAATGTAAAGAGGCAAGAAAAATCCACTAGGGTAGTATGAAAAGATGTTACTGAGACATCCAAGAGCAAGTGATTTTACACTAATTCTCACATTACAGTCAGGGATACAAGAACCAGATTTTCCCGTCAATAAGAAAGATGAGCATAAAAGTCTTGTGCAGTATTTTAGTGGAATGTCTGAATCAGTGAATACTCCAATATTTCCAACCTAAAAATATATCTTAATTAAAGCTTAGATCAAATGCAAATTTGGTGATATCTGAAACAAATTAATTACAAGTTTTACTAACATATTGAGAGAAGTAAAATTGAGTTTAAAAGTTACTTTGGAAGAACGGTAGTAATTACAATATTATTAAAAAATAACTTACTTTTAGTTGTTATTTAAGTATTTTTTAGAGGGGGAGTGAGAAAGCTAAGATAAGTATCTAATCTAAATTACTTACTTACAAAATTGCATGCAAAAAATTCATGCAACACAAATAATGATGATGAACTACAGGCTTTAAGCCAGGCAAGGTTAGCCCCGCTGAACGCATCCTAACAATCCCCCAAAGTCGATCTAGTTGCCTTTTAAAACTACCTACTTAAATTAACCATCTTTTTAGGCAAACTCTCTATTCCGTTTATCTATAACTCTATTATAAACATGCTTTCTACCATCCCAATTAAGTTGCGATTTGTATAACTTCTACCCGACTTCTAGTCCCATTGGCCTTCAATATCACCCAATTTGATAAATTTAAATACTTGAATAAGGTCTCCTCTAGTCCTCCTCTCCTTGCGATACATGTTTACAGTTCTAAGTAAATGCAATTTTTTTATGATATTTATAGTAGAATTTAATATTATTTTAAGTTTATTATTTCAAGATTTATTTTTATTAAATAAAATACAAATATGGTAAATATTAAAAATAACATGGTAAAAAACACATAAAAAAGCAAAAATATTTTGAATGCTAGGTAACACTAAAAAAAGAAAGCTAAGAAAGACTTAGCAAGAACCGCATAAAAAACTAGCTGGACTGCAATAACAGACACTTGCACTGAACACAAATATCTATTTTCTTATAGCAGTCCCCACACAAACATCCTCCTGTTCCCTCAAACAGATTTACGAAATTCCTTTGAAAATTGTTTTTAAAAAAACCAGAAATAACAAGCCCCTCTACCGCAACTAACAATCACCCACTTTTTGTTAATATTTTCCTTAGGTTTCCAAAAGGAGAACACAAAAAATTATGTGTGTCCCTTGGACCCTATAAGGCATTGTGCATAGCATTTTGTACTAACAATTAGAAATGTTTACATGGAAAAGATATAATATTTTACCCCATTTAGAAAATTTATCAAACTTGACAATTTAATTACATTTCTATTTATTAGACATTTATAAATTTAAAATTTTTGAAATTATGGATAAAAACTTTATTAAAATATTGCTGATAATTTTTGTTAAAATATCTCAATTTTAAAGTATTGAAAAAATTAAGTACTTAATTTTTAGAAAAAAATATTAAACTACTTTTACATAAATCTTTAGAGAGAGAGAGAGAAGGATAGCATAACAAATTAAATTTATTATTAACCTATATACCTTAAAATCCGCTTTTATTAATGGACCAGGTGATGAAGTGCACCGATCCCAAAATTCATCATCTAGAAAAGGGACATCCTCACTTGCGCCCTTTTTCAATAACGAAATTTTTCTCATAGGGCTAGTTGTATCAATATCTATAAAAAATATAATGAGTATTCAATTTATGCATTCGAATGTACTAGCGACGGTTACACTACAAATTCCAAAACAAATCAAAACTAGACAATTTTAAATCTAATATAATTGTAGAGGGAAAACAATTTAGTAAAAAGGTTCATTTTTCTGTTTGATAGAAGCAAACTAACTTAACCCATTTGGACTGAAAGGAGGTGTTTACACCCCACGAAAGTTATAACAAAATTTTCCTAACTTCCCTTATTTCAAAATGAGTCAAACCCAGAGTAGCTGCTTTCAAGGTCACCTGCTAATAAACACTTATTTTGTAATTTCCTTTCACAGTTCACCAGCCAAGCGGTGTAAGATACTCCTTGCTAGAGTCCTCATGTTTTTTTCTGCTTGAGTATGTTATACTATTTGACCTACAATGAGGAGATGAAACTATTAGAAATATTGCTTAAAGAAGTTTCTACTTTGATGAGGAATCCCTAAATGAATCCAATGAGGACTGTGGGAATGTTTTATACAACAGTGACCATAATTCAGATTCTGGGGTGTGAAAAGCCCCTTGGAAGCTCACATATTCGTCTCAGTAGCATTCATGCTCCTGGGTTTTAAATGAACTTCCATTTGTTCGTAATTAGCTTAAATTTTAGCTAAATGATGTGTTTAGCATAAGAAATATGAATATTTATAATGTAAAAGTAAAATTTGTTCTTAAGAAACAAAATTAAAAGTGGGACCACCCCATAGCTAAACATTTCTCTATATATATTTAGTAGCTTGTTAAAATGAACCTGCAAAATTCATAATTAAAAAATAAACTATATTCATTAAATTTTAACTAATTCATACAGCTGTGAGGATAGAAAGTTATGCCAATGGAAGAAAACAGAATATAATGAAGTGCAAAACCCATATTTTTTAAAAAAGGAATTTTTTCTTTAAAAAAAATTTCAAGTATTTCTACTTAAGTCTGGAAGTTTTTTTTTACTGTTTGGTTCTTTTTTATTTATTTTTTCTGGCAATTTCTGGATATTCTGATTTTTATGGTGTATGGTAAGATTGTTAACATCAATTGTAAAGATATTTATACTAAGTACAGTCAAATATATTAAATTGACACTTGTAACAGTTTAACTGCATAAAGAAACAAAAAAAACATTTAAAATTCAGACTAAAACATGTAAATTACAAACGCAAAGTTAAATCTTAATTACAAATACATTAAAAAAAAATTTACCTTCAGAATTTGCATTAAAAAAAGAATCTTCTTCTGTGAGCCTTAAACATGAATAGTCGGATATATCTTCAGAGTCCCCATCAACACTTAAAGATCCATCTGCATTTGCTTCAATACAACCAAGGTCACCTTCCACATAAGAAAAGTTCTCACCCACTGTAATAAATAGAAGTCAATATTAATTTCTTGAATACTTTTCTTGTGATTGATCACAATTGCATATTCTTATAATGTCGCCTTTTCCAATTTCCTAGAAATGCAAGTGGATTGAAGCTAAACATATATTGTTGATATCTCATTAAAATTTTAAATATAAAAATACTCAAAAAATTCATTTTATAAGAAAGAAAACAAATTATTACATTTAATATTTATATTACATGTAATAAAATTATAATTAATTATTTTTAATTAATGAAAATTTTCATTATTAATACATTCATTTAATTATTGCTACTTAGGGGTTAAGACGCCTGAATGTCACATTAGCATCAATTCAAAATAATCCACAAAGTTCCTCATAATTTTTTTTGTAATATTTAAATCAATTATATAAATAAAAATCTTTTGTTCTAAAATAAATTGTGCTGAACTTTTTCATTCTTGAAAAGACTATAAAAAGCATTACAAATAATACCAAAATTAAAATTAAAGCATAGTAACGCAGAGCCATGCAATTGTGGTTATAGTGTTAATGCCCAACACAAAATGCAGGCTGTCATTCAACTGTATTGATTTCATTTATAGCTCCTTGCATAACCTTTGAGAAACATATGAAATATCAATGCAAGATATTAATTTATATTTAATTTATCTAATGTGTGGTTTTTAATAAAAATCTTTATTAGTTTATTGATCGTTTTTAAACTATACTTTACTGCAGCGATTCCCAATTAGCATTAAGCCACGGATTCCTAGCAAAAACTAAAATAGGACCAGGGACCCCTTTTTTGATATATGCTCATGGGCAGTCCCTCCTCTCTTTGTAGTTTGGGGAATGTAGATATAATTTCAATTTTGTTTGCAGATAAAAATGAAGGAACAAAAAGTTTGTGAAATAAATTTTATTTATATATTTTTAATTTTACACAGCTTTTACTGAGAATATGGAAGCAATTTACCCAACAAATACATAGAAAGATAACACTACAATCAGAAGTTTAATTAGATTTAGTCTTTTACGTACTCATATTAACTCATGAAAATATTGTATTACTCACTTAAGTTAGTTACTGTATTGATTTTCGAACTGTATGGGACGAGTGAATGCATTTTAACAATTTTTTTTCTTTGTGACCCTGCTGACCTCGGGGGCCACCTTTTCGGAACCACTGCCTTAATGCATTTAAAATTGAAAAGAGTATTTTTATGAATTTAAAAATTTTCTGCATGTTTAGAAAACTGGAGTTTCATGTAAATATAAAGGCTCTGACAATCAGAAGGTTAATTGAAGCTCTTTCTTTGGTTTATGTTGTAAATATAATAGTTTTTTGGAATGTTCATGTCATATAATGAAATAAGAGATGATTTATAAAAAAAGCAATATTGAAGATTTTTTTTTTAAATCTCACTACAAACAAAATAACTACAAATTTTTCAAAAAAGGTACATTAATTTTTTTAGAAAAAATATTCAAAATTACAATAGGAAAAATCAAGCAATTTGTTTCTATGAAAAAATACTTGCGTTCTATTTATGCAAGAAATATGATTAATCAAAACAGTGTAAACTGAATAAAAACAGTCTTCAAATAAAATATTTCCTGTTACTAGCCATAATTTAAAATTTAATATATTTATGTTACTATTTGCATTTAATATGAAATGTATTATAATTAAACAAAAAAATATATCAGTTTATCAATACAATGATACATACTTACCTCTCTGATGCAGAGAAGTCTACCACTAAATTCAAAATAATCATATTTGAAATATTTTTTCCTATATTGATGTTATATTTAGAAAACAGATTCTTTTACTTAAACTATATATAAATTACACTTTTGCCTGTATTTTTTCTGAATAGCTAAAATTCAAACTTTTTACTGGAAGTGAAAAAAAATACTTTTATCTAAATTAAACAATTGATTTTACTAACTGAAAGTAGACTCTTAAAAATGATTGACTGAGAAATCAAAATCTTAAAATTAACTAGATTTATATATAATATTTATGCCAATTTATGCCTTAATAATTTAACTTGAAGTAAGAACATACTTAGAATTTTACTTTAAGAGGAAATAGTCAATAAATTTTTATGTATTATATATAAATTAAGGTAAAAAATTCTTAAAATAGCCTTGATATATTTTTTTTTTGGTGGGGGGGGGGGAGAGAGATCCATGCCCAATCTTCAGACAATACTTACGTTCCTTCGGTACATAGTATATGTAATTTGTATATATAACTAAAATTTCATTAAAATCTATTTATTTATCTAACTATCTATATATATATATAATTATATTATGCAGTGATTGAAAAATTTTGTTTCTCTTTTACACAACAGGGCAACATCGGTTTTTTACAAAAACCTGTTGCGGCCACTTATTATATTAAAAAAAATTGTAAAACATATTCAAACTGCAAACGAACGGGAATTTGAGACGGCGCCATCTGTTGGCAGTTTTGAAAACTAGATTCCAATGAACTCTATCTGTATGACGTCATTATTCGGTAAATTGAACATTTGTGGCAGGCAAGATTATGGTTATAGTAAGCTAACGCCGATTATATCCAAAACAAACCACAGGATAGGCATGAAAATAACATAGAAAATAATAAATAATGGTAGGCATCTCAGTGGTACCATTGCTTTGTATTTGTAGTTTTAAAAAAATATATTAAATAATAATTTTATATGGACATGACAAAAAAATTTATTGATGTCAGGATGAATTATAATTTAAATTTTCAGTTTCAACTTTTAAAGTTTTCAATAATATAATTAAATAAGTATTGTTACTAGGACACATTGTTATTGAGTCCTACCTTACCCAGGGGTTGGCGGAGCAGGGGGCAAAGCCTCCTAGTAAAATTTAATGCTGGAAATTCAAAAACTTCTTTTTAAACTATTTATTCCTTTAATAGCAAATAATATACTGAAGACAAAACATTTATCAATGCATGAATTGTGTCCAAAAAATGCAGCCAATATATATATTTTTAACTTATATGATTTTAATGTAGTGATATTATACGTAAAAGTTCAAAGTGTAGGGGAATAAATGGTGAATTAAATAAATACAAAATTAAACACACACAAAACCGACTCAAATGGATGAAACATATCCTACTTTGTTTGTCTTGAATGAATAAGTCTTGATCATCCTCTAAAGATGCTTCATCCATAGATGGCAAAGAAGTGATACAACTGTAAGTACCTATTTAAATAAATGTATATCTTTAAGCAACATGGTACAAAAACTGGGCTTGTATAACATTCTAAAAAGTAACAATTAAGTAATTTTTAAGGACTATTTTTTTTATGTCCTTCATGATATATATAACACCTGATCTATCTCAAAAAGGTAGCAGCTAAAAACAGCTTGAAGTTAGCTTTGAAGCAGCTAAAACTAAAATCTGAAACTAGTTTTAAGAAGAGCCAAAAAAGCCTTAAATTATTGTGTACTTACAAATTTAAGTATTTTTTATTTTCTGTTAACTCAATTTTTGAATGCCAAAATTGTCCAGAGATAAGAACATCACAGTTAAAAGAAAATGACCTTCATACTATTGCCGACAAAATTAAATCGAAAAATAAATACATTACATGAAATGAAATAATTTAAAAAGCAGTTTTTATGAAAATTAATATACCTTACAATCATGTTTGAAAATATTATGCTAACTTTGAAACCATTCATTTCCAAAAATTATCATTTAAAAATGTGCCTTCTTTACCAAAATAAACTAAGGTGGAGTTTTGATGTAATTTACACTGTCCTCATAAGTTAAAAAGTCCCAACTCCAAATTTTTCAGCTTTTCCGATTTGTTCTTTAAAAATATGCCTTTCTATGACATTAAAAAGATCTAAATCATATATGATGGTGAGTTATAGTGAATTTATATTGGCTCTGAAAACTCCAGTTTGAGGTGGTATTTGCTAAAAGATGGCTCCATGTGACAAGTAAATACTAAAAATGCCATAAAAATTTATAATGGGTTGTATATAAAAAAAAACCATGGTAAATGGCCAAAAGAAAATATAACTATCACCAAAATAAAAAATTACACACAGACAACTACTTTTATCCAATAAAAGCATTTTAAAGTAAACTTTGATGCAAGTGATACGGATTACTTTAAAGAATTCCCATGCAAAGAGTGCCCAACTTGAAAAAAATTAAGTAAAAAAGAAAACTTGATTTTTTTTAAATCTTAAGTAGGAATTTATATAACATGATTTCCCATTAAACAAATGATTCAACAGTATTTTATAGCTGACAAGAACCTATTTTTATTTTGCGCTAGAGCAATTTTGCACTTAGGAATTTAATATTAAGGAGGTTTTACTATAAATGATAATAAATAAAACTTAAATACATTTTCTTATAAAACACACATTTGAGTTTTATTATGTACAAATGTCCAGACTATTTAAATGAAATACTATAATTAAAAAAAATTAATATATAATTACTGTCACTCATGGCTCTATTTAACTTGGGTATGTCAAAGATTGACGATTTCAAAATTCCATAAGGAGACACAAGTACTTGCTGCAATTCTTTTGGAGCACATTTCAGCAATTGATACAAAGTTTCAAGTGTTGCTGTAACAACATTGTGGTCAGGATGCATACAAAAGTGCAACACGAGCTCATAAACCTAAAAACAAAAATATTTTAATCACCACATAAGTGCATTCTGTATCATTCTAAATTATGTGTACATTAATAACCATGAAATAAATCACACATATTCTTTAGAAGCACTTAAAGCTACATTAAAAGAATTAAATGGAATGTATTTTGGTTCCTTGTGTTAATGCAGCTTAAGTGCTTCACAGGAGTTAATGTTATATATTTTACTTCTGTGTGTTAATTCTTTTGCTTTGTGTTTTGAGTGAAAATTTATTGTATGCTGGTGACATCTGGATAGCTTAGTGTTAGAGCACTTGTGCGCTAACCAAAAGGTCCCAGATTTGACTCCAGGTTGGATGAACTTTCCACTCTTCTTTATATACACTAGAAAATCTTAAATCCAGATATCCAAACCTTTATAAATTTCTTTTAAAAATAATTAAATTTTAAAATTTATTTGAAAAAATTCTAAACTTGCTTTTCCCTTTCTCCGCAAACCAACAAATTTGGATGGAAGAATGTGGAAGTAGGCGAGAGTGAAGTTCACATTGTGTGCATGAGTTAATTTAGAACTTGCGAAGTTATCTCTCATTTAGGCACTCAAAATGGATTCAATGGACTTTGGCACTCAATGTGAAGAAATCCTGTTTGTACAATAAAGTTATCAGTACTTTTTGGTAACGAATCGGTTGGTTGGGAGAGTGGAGGGGGATAAAGATTATCACACAGGCTGCATTCATTTAAGCCAAGCAAAGTCATCTCGCCTTGGTACACAAAATGGACAAACCCAGAATGTGTTGAATGTTAATAACTTCCGGACTTTTCAATAATTTTCCGTAACGAATCGACCTATAGGAAGAGTGGGGTTGGGGAGAGATTAGGTTTATAACATGGACTTGCATTCATTTAAACTTCGTGAAGTCACCTCCCACCTTGGCATACAAAATGGACAAACCCTGAATGCGTTGAAAATTAAGAAAATCTTAACATTTTCAGTAATTTTCACGACGAATCGATCATTAGAAAGAGTGTGGGTGGGGAGAGAAAACTTTGTTCAATGGTCTCTCCAGTCTTACTCAAACCTCCATGTTTAAACCTCACGAAGCTACCCTAATTTCTTGGTACACAAAATGGACAAACCCATGTGTGGAACGTTAAGAAATGTCAATTCTGCTACAATAATTATATTTAGCAGAATATTATGGATTTAACGATTTTTTATGTATTTTGGCTTCAATAAAGTAACGGCTGTCAACTTTTTTTTCTTCTCTAATTTAACGATTTCTTTGAATAGTTTTGGTATCCATGTTAATGAATATTAAAATTTGATGTTGGAAATTTGAATTCTAGACCGGAATTTGGACTTACTTCCACACAGAGAGTATTGAATGTTAATGGATATCATGATGATCTAAAACTCAGAATTTTCCGAAACCGGAATTACCAAAGTTATATATATAAGAGAATTAACATCATTTTTCAAAAACTACTAAACAGAGTTCATACTATACAACACTGAAAATACCCACAAGTGATTGTGAAACATTCCGAGTGAACAGTGATTTTCAAAACATTGCAAGGAAATATCTAAAACAAGGATAATAGGGTTACCTTGAAGTGACCTATTGGTCTCAAAACATACTATTAACGAGACAGTGGATGAGTCTCTGGTTAAAAATTGTGTATTGTTAATAACTTTAAAAAAATTTAATATTTAATAATTTATAAAAAATTATCACATCTTTTAATAAGGGACTGCAGTATAAAATTACATACATAAATATCCTTAATTCTTTGCTTGCATTCGTAACATTTTGACAGCGGAACAATTTTAAAATTGTAGTTTATATTGTATTATTTGTATTTTATATTGTCATTTTTATCATCATATTTTATATTGTCATTATAATGTTATTCCAATGTACGAACCCATCATTTTGACAGGTGTTACTAATGTAGTGTAAGGATGTACAAGCAAAAAATATTTACCTTTAACAATTGATCTTTTGTAATAACTAATTCTTCATCATTTTGAATGACACTAACATTACCCTTAGTAGTAGGTAATAGCATGGCTTGGCTAAAGTGTGGTACTATATGTCTAAGACATAATAAAACACCAAGAATAACATAGAGTGGGTGTTCTTCTTGAACTGGAAGGATTATATCTAAAATAAAGTAAATTCAGTTTTAATCAGCCAAAATTATCTGTATAATATTAAAAGAAATACAAGTTCAATTAATTTTATTTTAAACTCTATAAACTTATAAAATATTGAATAAATAATTTACTAAAGAATTTTTTAAAAAAAATAATACAATAAAGGTTAATTTATAAAAATAACCATACCAAATAAAGCTAGTAAAATCCAAGAAAAAAATGTTGATGGCCGCCTTGAATGCTGGCAAATACTTGTTAAGGAAGTTGCAGCAGCACGACGAACATTAGCAGAACATACAGTAAGATTTGGAATAAAGGCTTTTAAAAGTATCTGAAATATTTTTTTAAAAAATATATTAAATATATATGAATCCAAAAATGTAAAGTAATGATTTTATTACCATCACAGATATACTAAGCTTTAAATTTACAGTAGTAATCACATTTTAAGTAGTATATATACATAGAGAGAATGAGAGGAGCCATAAAAATTATAAATTTGGAGGTGCCAAGCAAACCTCAATTTTTGTATAATAAAACATTTTCAAGCAACAATTCATATTCAAAAGTCCAATAGTACTAGTTTGTCAAGTCCTTTTGTCACATCAAAGCAGTCAGAACCTTTTTGCAACTAGCAATTCTCTAGCTATTTCTCCCACGAGAGTAGTCATAAAACATTTGTTAGATAGGATTTGTCTTTATTACATGGAAAAGGAGTCTGACGTTAAAAAATCATTATCATTCAATTAAAATTCTAAACAGAGTTTACAAGAAACTATAGACTATGTTCTTTATTCACAACAAACCCAACTCTTTAATTCTGCCTTTTACCTTACATTTTAAGACTTCTCGTTTAAAAGTCCCTGAATAAAATTAAAAAGATTCATAAAATTTTCAATTGAAAAAAATAATTACATTATGTCATGTATATGCTTAAACTGTTCCTCCCTGATTTTACAGCTCAGTCATTCCCCCCTTTTAAATGTGTGACATAATTTATGAATGTCCTCTAATGGCGATTCATAAAGATCTGCAAATGGTATTCAAAAGCAAAATCATATGTCTATAAAAAGATAACAAAATTACTATGCAACATAAAAACAAGTAAAATACATACTTTAATTTCTTTATCATTTGTAAATTGACCTAACACCGGCATAAGTTTGGAAATAGCTACAGCAAGAGTTTCCTGCACAGACTCTTCATCCCTACGCTGGCAAATTTTCGCTAAAGATGGCACTAAGTTAACAGTATATGGCCTATAGAAACATATTAAAAATACAATTAAAAACACATTCAAAACAATTATTTTAGTAACTAAAATAACATTCAACAATTTAAAGTAAGGAATAATATTTCAGTGTGTGCATATGTGTCGCATTTTAGTGTAACTCGAAGATTAAGTCAGGCAGCAAGCTTTTGGGGTAGTAATTTGTTCATGTTCGGTTTTAAAAATGAAGTTATATGGTTTTCAAAAGTGTTATTTCAAATTTCATATTATGTTTGTGAAATTTTGCAAGTTATTAACTCAGAAGGAATACATAAACATTCCGGACATGGAAAGATATCGTATACAGAAATTATTACATAATCATGGAATATCATGGATCCACAGTAAGTTTCATTTTCTAATAATTTTTTTGAAAATGAATACTATGAATGTTTTGATAATTAGAGATTTTGAAATTTGCTCAGATGTTTAAAAAAGTTATTTACTTCAAATGGGATAGCCCCAAAATGTGTTGAAATGTCAAATTCATCTTTACCAATATTTAGTTCATTGGCAACTTTTTTTGTTGAATGTGTACATACTGATACAATTTTAATTGCATGTTATGTTTTTTGTCTTTGTATTTTTATATTAATATGCATTTACTAAATATATAATATGTACAAATATGAAACTAGTTATAAGTAGGTTAATAGGACAAACCAACAAATGTATTGGAACATTTGGATGGATTGGAAATTCCAAACAGATTTTTAAACTTGTGTAAAGGTTTGTCAACAACATTGGTAAAAAAAACCTTGGTCAATAAAAAAAAAGCTCTTAAATACTCTGATTGAATATTAGAATTATAATAATAAACAATTATCAATAAAAATTTATCTTTAAAAGTAATAATAAAAAAAATGAGTATCACTGATAAAAAAATTTACCCATAATTTTAAAAGTACACTTATAAAATTTAAAACATATTAGCAAAATTTACTGTAAAACAAAATCATCAATATATATATATACACACACACTTTGATAAACATTTCCCCCATGCTGATATTGAAATGTTAACTTTTATTAATATAAATTATTTTATTTGAAACTAATTTCATAAGTTATTAAATTTTACAAACCTGCATTTTTGTGGTCGCATTAAATAGCAAATATCCCCAAACCTACTTAGAGCAGCTCGAAGACTACGACCTGAGCCATTTTTCTTTATTTCTTTAAACAGTTCAACTAAAAGTCTACCAAGATGTGAATCCAGAAGAGTCTACAAATAAATTTTATGCAAATATATATTTATAATTTAAAATATTAAAAACTAACAGTTTTAAATTTAAGACTTTTCTTCTTTTTCTGAGAAATATTAAGATTTTTTTTTCTGAAAATCTTATGAGATACTAACCAGACACTGGTCTATAACACATAAATAATATGCTTACAACTTATAAAAATTTCTGAATTCATTAATTATATAAAAAAAAATTCACATTTCTAGAGCGAAATACTTACCGTATATATTATTTAAAAAATATTTATATATTATATAATAAAAATATATATATTTATTTTAAAAAAATTCAAATTTATTTTTTCGATGATTTTTCGATTTTTATCGGAATTTTTCGTGTACAAAAATACAACTCGGTTCATACATGAGCATTCAATTTTGGACAAAAAAATCGTCCTAAAATTAGGGGGTCGGGTTATAAGCGGATCGGCTTATACACGAGTATATATGGTACTAAAATTACAGGGTGTATGAGAATTATCTTTACAACTTTAACTTGCAACAATGCATTTGGCAGTGGAAGTTTACTATGTGGCCAAGTTGTCTAACTAGTTGTAAAGGCAATTCTGATGCACACTATATAATATATGTAGGGGAGGGTAAATATCATTAATAATAATAGTTAAAATCATTATTACGCAACACATAAAAACATGATTGTTCAAGATCCAGAAGTAGCTAAACTTATAAGAGAACAAAAAACGATAATTACTTTTATAGTTCTATTAAGGCACTCATCTGCCATTAATCGAACATCCGAATTTTCATCATCACAACAAAGCAGAAATGTATCCATAGCGAGTCCCAAAACTTTTGGAAAATCTGGAGAGGACCTAAAATCAAAATATACATTGACATTGTTGATTATATATTGATTAAATTGCTAATGAGGGTTGGATTTTAAAGAGGGGTTGTGGAAGAGTGTATATAATATATATATGCGGATATATGTGTATGCGCTTAAGAGTGTTGGTCAATAATTAAAAATATCCGGAAAGTCTAATTACCACTTCTGTTGCATAAAACTTGATTATAAAATTCATAGGCGCAAATTGAAGAAACCGTTTTGGCAACTTTTTTCGTCACCAAGAAAACAACCCACACCAAATGTCCTATAATACATCTGTTCCAAAAAACATTTTAGGTTTGAGTAGAGATTACTATTCTATCTAATATGAGACATAACAGTCATACATTAATCCCAGATTACTAAGAAAAACTGTAATTCAATGGTCACACTTAGATCTGTAGTTGATTTACTTTATTATAAGGCAGTGGCGTAATATTTCTCATCAGAGCCCTCCCCCAAAAAAATATTTTAAGACTCTTTCCCGCAAAGTGTTGACAAAAAAAACTTATTGGCTCCAGTAGGTTCTAGTTATCTTTATTTTCACACATTTATATTTCATACATGTGTCATCACATTCAAACATGGATCCCGGGGGGGGGGGGGGGGTATTACCCCCATAACATCTAAGATTATTTTTTCAAAGGTCACCTTAGGCAATGAGAAATTTCAAACTAAGAATTTTTTTTTATATATATGCATTGCTCTTCCCAATACTCCCCCCCCCTCCTTTCCTACCAAAGACGAAAAGACGCAGGATAAAAAGTGTTCTCATGTCACATCACTGTTTTTACCAAAGCTGAGAGCATGGACATTTTCTTGGAATGTCTCCCGGGAGCCTCCTCCAGGACTTTGTTAGCGACAGACAGCCCTGAGGACAGAACCCATAAAAACTGGAAATGGTCCCTAGACTTTGACCTTCAGGATTAACTGCTATGTCAGTCGAGAGCAACCTGTTGCAACTCACAACTAGACAATGTACCTGCAGCAACTGGAGTGCGGTAATCACAAAAGAATGGGAGGTGGAGGTTACCCTTTTCAGGCAGAGGGGGTGCGTTAAAACATCTGTCACATAGATAGTTCAGGTCTAGCGATGGGCTTGTAATAAATATGGAAGGGGGGGGGGGTAACAAATTTTGTACCTGTGAGATCTACACATATATTTTATTCAGTTAACGACACAAAAGATAATTGCAGGTCGCTTTTCTTGACATTTGAAATGCGGAAAAAGTTTAACAAGAATTCCCAATGCCTCAATCCAGAAACAATTAACTTTGCAGCAACGTATTTTACAAGAATTATCGCATTCTGTGTTTTGATCTATGACCTTCAAGGAAGTTTAAATGATTAATGTTATAACGAAATGCCTATAATTTTTATCTTTGTCTGTCTTCACAATGCAGTAGAGTTCCCTACTGCCCCTGCCCCATTGTGGAATTTCCCTCTCCTTCGAAAGAGCCTATCGCAAAAGCTGAATTCCTGCTGTCAAGTCGTTGTTAAAAGGTGAAAAAAATTCCCACCTAAATCAGGGAATAGAGTGACGTTAAACATTCGATTCGTCAAGTCCAACTCGTCATTTGAAGTGTCTGTTTTTAGTAACTAGTGTTTAAATAGTTGTAGAAAATAGACTTTTAGGCAGCTATCCAAAGAACTATATTGAAGTAAGTGATGTTTTTAATCTTGTATTGCAAAAATAATTTTTAATTTTTTTTTTAATCTATTACCCGCTCAAATAAAAAAAATTCTGCCGAGATCAGTCTATATGCTTTTGCTTGCGACATTTAAACTTTGTATTACCTTGTAGTATATTAAATTAAAAATAAGTATTAGTTTAACAATAATCATACTTGTGTTTTCACTTCTGCTATATATTTTGAGATCCCATAAGTCAATTTTTTTTATTTGATTAATTTAATTGAACATGTTTAATTAAACAAAATATCACAGGAAAGAATTAATTCCTAAATCGATATACTAGTGTTAGCGTCCACAGCATGAAAACAAGGGGGAAGTGGTTTAAATCTAACTTACAAAACCGATGCATTGCTTTTTTTTGCCTGATGAATTAAAAATCTATATATATTTTTAATTCTCAGCAAATTCCTCCTTTAAAACACAATAAATTGTTGAGCAAGGGCTCTGTTTTAAATCGACCTGCTGCATTTCGTCTGTTTGTAAATTTGTTTGCGACATAGTTACGACTAAATGCATTGTTAGATTTTCTTCAAATTATTCCTTGAAGCCATTAAAAACGATGTATATGTTTTATTTTGGTCGCGAGGTCTACGTTTGCTAGAATTATTAATGCACCAAACTGCACCTACTACTGAATTTGCTTAAGTTCGATGTAAATATAGATGTAGTACAGTTTTAATTGGGCACAGTTTGAAAATGAAACTTTGGATTTGAAATCAAATAATGCAAAAATTTTGAAGGAAAATTATAGACAGTTGTGTGATGCTTTCCAGAGAATTCTTAATTTAATATTTGAAAGCTAAAATACATCTATTACACACAAATACTTAATTGATAAAAGTTTATCATATAATAATTGCGATCAATCATCTATTTATTGTGCTTTTCACTTATAAAATGTTGCTTATGTATAATTTTTTGATTAAAATAATTTTAAGTAGTATGTTCTTAGATTCATAATTATTTTTAATTACAATCCTGAGAAAACTGTGTTTTATCAATAATATATTTGTTTTTCATACAAGGTTTTATTTCAGTTCTGAAGTGTCTTAATATTTCTTGTTTTTCTAGAATTTTAAGGTAATTTTTTAATAGAAAAAAATATTAAATATACCTAAGCTTATAAGATATTTTAGTACACCCCTCACCTTACAGCTATGTCCTTATGATTCAGACATTTCAATCATGCATTAAAATACAAATAAATTAATTTTGATAATGAAGATAAATTATTTTATTTAAAAAATGCTCAATAAACCTGGGTCAGAATATTGAATTCACGGAAGGGTTACAAGTGTTTTATTCCTAGGGATAAAATTTCTTAGACAGGGTAGAGTTACTCAAAGTATGCTAGTTTTAATTTCTATAAAGAAATAAATAACTTAATATTTTTAAAATTTAAATGAAAAGTGAATGAAAAAGAGTTAAAGTAATTTCTAAAATGGTAAATTTCAATGTAGTTTTTCTGGCAACGGAAAAACTTTCGATTATCAAGTAGCTAGGAGGAAGAGAGGGTCAAATTTGGTGTTCATGACAACACCATACTGTATTACCCCCTCTAACAATAATCTCTGGATCCACCCTTGATTACATTGTCAATTCCCCATTAAGATTTCAGGAAAATGCCATTTTATTTAACTTTTTGGGGGAATGTAACAGATAAAAATAGAAGACTTTTTAAGAGTATCAAATACAAATAAAATAATTAATGATAGTGGAGACAATATTTAGCTCTATTTAAAAAGCTTTCAATTGCTTCATTTAAAGAATTATTTTGACAAGATCCACTTATTGATTTGGTGAACTTTTTGGACAAATAATTTATTCCTGGCCTCTGTGGGAAGCCCTGGTATACTGAGCCTCCATGGACTGCAGTCTCAGCGGTAGTGTTCACATAATTCTAAAAAAGGACAGGGGGGATTTTTAAAAAAGGGCACTTTCTGTTGACTGAAAGAGCACTTTCCTTACCTTTAACTGGTTTTTTTCAGGAGGGCCAGAATTTTCTCTTTTCAAAAAGCTTTTTTAAAGTTTGTATAATTTCATGTTTTTTTTAGAAATGTTTAAAATTTCACAAACAATAAAATATTAAAAAAAAACAAAAAAAAACTGCACCATAAACTCATTACATAAAAAATCTCTAATAATAGTGTTATTTTTTTCCCAAAAAGAAAATTTTAAAATCTTCAAATTTTTCTAAAGTTCCTTGTTAAAAAGTTTTTACTATCTCAAATTTCATAAAGGGGGGAGAGAGATAAGTTTAAATAATTTTTTTAACAAAATATATTAGCAGTAAAACAAATTAGAACATTAATACCAACCAAACAAAAAGAAATAAGCTTCTTCCAAACATCAATTTTTATAACTCCAAATGACAAGTCCTAAACTTCAATTTCGCAAATTGAATTATATTTTTGAAAAATTTAATGCAATTTTGTTATGTAGTGCAAATCAAATCGTGATGAAATAGAAAGTGGTGAAGTATAAACATTTATTCATCAGATGCAAAAGGATTGAAATTCTTACAAAAGAGATCGCAGCAGATCGTGTCTAGTGAATTTCTACAATTTTAAGGTTTTTATGAATGAAAAAATTCTTAAAAGAGAGCAATCTGGAAGTTGCATTCGTCAGAGGCAAACGAAATTAAGAGTTATAACCATCTTAAATTTCGTGTGATTCCTACGAAAATCGCAAATATTCGGACAAAAGGGATAAAAAGTTCACTATTTTTCTGACGTGAAGATTGATTATAGGAATGGGCAATTTCAACACAGGGGAGGGAAAAATCCACAGGCATTGTGACGTAGCAAAGAGCATCACAATAGGGGCATTCATCTTTTGACAGGAGTCATTCACAATCCTTTCTTGGAAAATACCTTACTTCAAGTAAGCAATTTTTGGAATGATGCATTGTGAATTCCAGCTCAACTGCCGCCCTATTTCAAATGTTAAGAAAAGTAATCTTTTACACATATACAAACAGCCTAGAATTATCTTTTATGTCACAAACTGAATACCTATAGATCTCAGAAACTCCTTTTTACTTTAACTACGTTGTTCAATAAATGTCACGTGGGTTGAGGGTACGATTAGGATACCAAAGCAATCCTACAGACCTACGTTTTTGCAAAAAAATATTTTATTTTTAATTACAGGGCGCAAAGAAGATACTGAAAAAAAGGCAGGGCACATTTTTCACTTCTAAAAAGGGCAGGGCGCAGCGCCCTTTGAAAAACGCATAACAGGAACACTACTCAGCGGGCCCATCTGTTACTCTATAACTTTAATGTATAGTAGCTGCATATTTACTATACATTAAAGTTACACATTTTTTTGTAAAAATAAATCTTAAAATATTATTCACAATGTTATATAGATAAATTAAAAGTGTGTAAGTTTAATTCCTAGTTTAAGGTGCCCCCGATATTTGGCGACAATTGGTAATTGATAAAGTTTATATTTTGGCAACCCAAATTGATGATGCACAGTACACTGGCATATTTTATGGTCTAATTTTAATTGTAAGGTCATTCCGTTTGATCCTCCATTTAATGCATTGTATGGGATGGGGCGAGTCATGGCTACATCTTGGAGGATTTACGCCTGGCATAAAAAACAGTCACTGATTGGATGATGTTTTGCCGGAAGGTTTGTACAAAACAAGTAAGTATATATTCGGCTGCCTGAAGGTTTGCCTATAAGCACCATAATCGACTGCTCGAAGGGGGTACAAGCTGCTATCCTTAATAGTTGGAGGCCATAGGCTGGAGATTACAATTTCCCAGGGCCATAAATTGACGTTAAGAATCTATGACATTAGAGTACAGTGCATGCATCCTCTTAAAACTGTTGGCGAGATGCCGCATAGGTGTAACCTTAACAGCAATTTTCAGAATCTCGCCAAGGAGTACCGTAAACAAGGACAGTGGAGGCTCATCCACTACAGCAAGTACAGCCGGGCTGCACCTAAATTCATTAGTGTATTTTAAAACTAAAATCAGATATTTTACTAATTTTCTTAAATGAAGATTAGAATTGAAAATGAAATTTCTACGGTAGTAAACAAAATTTCCGATAAATAGTAAGCCTGTTACCATGATGCATAATTCAGGAGGGGAAAAAAACCATTCAATCAAAAATGCAGCCAAAAAGCGAAATTCGAAATCGGCTGCATCGTTGCAATGGCAACCTCTATGTAGAAAAGAATTTTCTTGTTTTAGCTGCGCTTGAGATTCGATAAGCTGATTGGCTCGTGCGTGAAACGCGGGGATGGGTGGGTGAAACAATAACTTACGAGAATATCTTCAAACGGAAATAGTTTTCGTGATAAATTTACTGTTTTTCTGTTGTTTCAGGACCATTATGGTCCAGGACCATTATGGTCCTGATGTTGTTTCGTTATTTAAGTTCATATTAAAATTGACCAATTCGCATGTTTAAAAGAAAGGAGGATTGCTTTAATTTTCAAAAAATAAACAATAGTGTTTTCTATTTTTTTTGCATGTTATAATTTCGGAAAAATTTTAAGGAAACTTTGATTTGAGTAGTAAATAATAAAGAATTTCCGTTCATGTGGTTTGTGGAAAATAGGAGGGGGGGTTATCATGATTTCGGCTGCACTAAAATTTTCGACCACAGGCCACCACTGAACTATGAATTTAGAGTGTAAAATTACCTGAGACTTAGGTTACATATAGCATCAGCAACAGTATTACAATGTAGAATTTTATCTTTAGCACATGCTGCCATTTCTTTCTTCCTGTAAAACAAAGTTTATTTATTAAAAAAAAAAGGATAAAAGATATTATTTATATAAAGAACAAAGTTTTAATCTCAATTGCGAGTGTGTAATATTAATTTTTACAATTATCATTAGTAAATTTAAATGTTCTGCAGGCTACGCCAGAGAAAGTCTCATAACTTTACTTAGAGAACAGAAAAACAACAACTTTTCATTGTTGGTACATTTGATATTTAGAAGTTTTTTAAGCAATCTGAAATCTGTGCAAATGAGGCACATATTTATTTATTGATGTGTACATTTAAGAAAGTTATTTGATTGCAGTATTTTATAACATTTGTTCAATGCGTCACTTTTTAGGTCTGTCTCTTTTAAAGTAAATTAGGTAATAAAAACTAAATTTTAAAATATAACATATTTAGATAAAAGCTAATAGTATTTTAAATTTTATTTAAAATACTATTAGCTATACTATTAGCTTATAATATTATTTTAAATAAAAAAAAGTATATAAAGATCCTATTTGATTATGAATGAAGTATGTTCTATTGTGCTTTTTAATTAAGTTTTTAATATATCAAGCATTTTATCACATATATGTATTGCGATTTACTTAGCAAACAAACTTTTAATTGCCTTTTGATAATGCTAAAACTGAACTTTAATAACTTTGTGAAGTCTGAATTCATAAAAATTTTACGGCATACATTTAAAGAAATTATCCTGAACTAAATCAATAAACATAATAAAAACTAGAAAATGAATTTGTCCCTTTTAGAGGAAAGAGGTCTTTCGATTAGTAATATATATGGAATGATAAATAATGTTCTAATGTGTTTCGTTTATGCTAGAAGATATTGTGTACACCCCAAATGTGATTGTAAACATACTTCTGCACAATTGAGTCTTCAGCATTACTAGATGGTTGAATAACTTTAAGCGCTTCTAAAGCTTTCATTAACTTCTCTAAGGTCGCCATCGCGTTACCTTTCACCTCAACTGTATTTAATTTATTTAAATATATATTTTAAATCATTTTCGCGAATTTACATTCCTCTTGTTTCCGTTCAGAAGTGTGCGCTTTATCAATCTTGAAACTTCGGCTGCTCAGCTGTTGAAATCACTCTTCTTCTTTTGCGAAATAGTAAAAAAAAATATCTATTTCACAATTGGTTGTAATTTTATTACGTAGATAAATATTGAACTAATTTTAGGACAGATTTCAAATTTTGTTATTTTTTATTAATTAGGATCCAATTTTTAATTAAAGTCGTATAAACCTATTATATTTTAGTCATTAAATAGAATAACAATAGTTGAAATACAATTTTTATTTGGTATATGTTTTTTTTTGTGAAGTTCACCAGTGGACATTATTTTTGTAGCCCATAGTGCAAGTCTGTGTTGTTATCAAGACTTGTGTAGCAGTTTTCGACTCATTGCAGTGGGTTTTAAATGCATTGAAATTTATTAACATCATGCTATAACTATTCAAATAGTGTTTTTAGATTTCAATATGTTATTTCTTACAAGTCTAGGAATAATTCTAAAATATAATATGGGAAGACAGTATCCGAGGAGTCCCACTCTCTAAAAACATTTACGTGAAAATAATTGGGAGTAAAGACAAATTAAAAGTCTGTAGATCAAGCAGTCGATAGACACTGGTTTGACTATTGGCGCCTTTTCTACTGTTTCAAAAAACTTTGATTGTTACGAATTTTAAACTATCAAAATATTCAGTCTTTTGTATGGTCTTTAGAGGAGGAAACTTCTGTTCGTATTGTGCTATTTATTATCTTTTCATTTAAGCAATATCCATGACTTATACATAGATTTTATTAGAAAAAGTTAATTAACTTAATATTTTTTTATTTTTAATATTCGAGACCACGTATATTTATTTATATTGGAGACAGGACATTTATCTTAAAACCAAAATATGTTTGTTTGGTTTATAAAGTTTCTCATAATTCTGTGAATATTTTTTTATTTCACTCTTTATCTCATAACTTTTTTTAATAACCTTGATCTGAGGACATCTTAAAATCTCTTTATTGAGAAGTCTTCTAGCGCGCAAGCGTGATTCGATCCAATTAAGTAAAGAGGAAAGCGATTTCGGATGTGAGGGAGCTGGCTGCTTTCATGATCTTAGGAATCCAGGTGGTTCTATGTGAAAGGTGGTTTGTTTTTACGGCCACCTAGTGAGAAGCGAAGGTGGCTTCCGAACCCTTCTGATTTACATTTGATAACGAAAGTAAAGTATGGAGAATAATTATGAAATTTGCAAATATTGCTCAATGTAATCACGGAAGCTTGATTTTAATAGTAATTGTTATTGATCAGTCCATTTCGATCGTAGAATATAGAGTTGCCGATGTAATTGTCAAACGTTTAAATGTTTTGTTTTTTTAATTCAAGAACAGAACCAACCGGTATTGCTTGTGACAACTAGTGTAGTCATGTTGTTTTGTAAATAGTGGCTTTTGAAGATTCAGAAAGAGGTAACAAATGAAAGATCTCAAAAGCTATGCACAATTTAATCTGATTGCAACAATTTTACAGCAATAAAAACTTTGAGTCGACCCTGAAGATTCTGCTTAAATCTGAAGGCTATGGCAGAAGTTTTATTCGATGATGTTTACGATCTGTGTGAGATAATTGGAAGGTAAGAAGTTTGTAAATATGTATACAATTTCTACTTAACACCATATATTTGCTATATATTTAAAATATTGATATTTAAATGATCTGTTTGGTTTTTGTTGAGCATCAGGTCAAATGAGGTATTTCAGAAAACACATCCATGGTATTACTGTGATAAAATTTTAATGCAACTAATTAAATGTTTAAATCTAAAAATTTATTGTAGTTATTTCAAACTAAAAGAGTGAAATTAAAATCCATTTATTAGATACATTTAAAGAGAAGTTTTTTTCTGGTTGCCTAGTGTAATTTTTCATGTCATTTAAAATATTTACTTGAGCTGCTTTTTATGATCTGTGCATAATTAGACATAATTTAAAAGGATTTATTTTATTGTACCAGAATTTCTATATAATAAGATAACAAGTTTTACATCAAGTCTTATATATCTATATTGTGAGGAAAATATTCCTATATTTCTAATAAATTAAAATTTGTGCAAAAGCAATAATTTTTAATATTATTTTATTGGCCTTTCATTGGACGTGGTTTTAAATAAAGTAAATTTAAATTTTATTTAAACCATTTAATCAGAATAATAAAACAAATACATGCAAGGTATTATATACAAATATATCCACAATAGAAATATCAATATTTATTAATCTTTTAAACTTATTTAATAACACTTCAAAATTTGTAATTTGGATAAACGGTTTGTTACAGTAAAAAGTATTATAAAACTTTATTTAGAAATAAGTTTTCTCTACTTCAGTGGAATATGCTTAAGATTCTCACTTTTATTGTGAATGAATATCTTTTTCCAAAGATAAAAAACAAAAAGCATAAATGTTGAATACCCTAACATTTTTAGGTTTATAGTACACTCGACAATTTAAAACCCTGTCATAAATGCAGTAGAATATTAAGGTCAAAATCTTTCAATAAAATTTTTCTTATTAATAATATTTTAACTGTATTAACTAGCTCACAATTTTAAACAATTAACAAAGATCAGATTCTATTATTTGTAGAATAAAAATAACTTATTTTTAACTATAAAATAGTTCGTTGAAACACTTTTTTTATTAGTAAAATATGTAAATTCTATTTTAGTGAATTTAAATATTTAATGTTTTAGAAATTAATAAGAGTGTTATAATTAAGCAAATTTGATATATATCTTATAAAATGGCGGGTATTTAGAAAAATCTGTCGCTTCATGAAATAACTATTAATTTAATTTAATATCTAATTACATTAGAAGCGCATGTTTTCCAAGGCAATTTTATCAAGTATAAAACAATTCATAAATCAATATCAAAGAAAAAAAAATAAGTGAGTTTGTGAGGTAAGCATTCAAGGCTACCTTAATGGCTGCTTCTAAGGTGCAATTACACAAAACCAGCAATTTTTAGAGAAAAACAATGAAATGATAAAGCAAATTTAGTGTTTTTATTTTCCTATCTTATTTATCTCCTTATTACACTTTTCATAAAATAATTATGTTGCATGATTGAAACAATTACAGTTTTTATCATTGACTTATGTGATTTATAAGTCTATGTACCACAAAGGAAAATTAAATTAGATTTCATTATAAACAAGTAATTCTGGGAACAGTGAACCATGTGTCCAAAACAAAAAACATATACATGATTTTTTAATGACTTCAAGGAACATTAATGCCAAATTGGAAGAAAATCGAACAATGTGTTTGGTCGTAACTGTATAACAAACAAATTTACGAACTGGCGGAGTGGTGAAATGTCAAGTTAAAACAGAGATCTCGCTAATGCTCGGTAAATAAGGAATAAAAAATGTCAAGTTAAAACAGAGATCTCGCTAATGCTCGGCAAATAAGGAATAAAAAATTGTGGATAGAAATAGTATAGAACTTACTATGTTGAAAGAGAGAAAAAATGTAGATTGTTGTAATAAATATAAGGAAGAATTATTATGTGTCATATTCCCGACTTTCATAGAAATCTATAGTTTCGTACTTAAAAGACTGAAATTTTGTATATGTATTTTGAGATAATAGTGGTGGTATCAGTATGACTTCCAAGTTGTTGAGGATCCAGTGGAATATACAGATCTCTGATTGCTATATTATAAAACTTCAGTCTTTTAAGTGTAAAACTATATGTGTTTATTATTATATGAATATAATGAGTAGCTTATGCAAAAAAGGGAGTTGGGGGTTCCTCCCTGTAACATTGACTAATGCACTATATAGCTAAAATTGAAAGTGCTAATAGTGCTAAATAGCTAAAAGTGAAAGTGTGCAGACAGTCCTTGAATGTCATGAATGAGTAGCCAACAATCTATTGACAAAACATAGTATTTTCTGTCATCTCTCTTGCAAATTGCAAATAATGGAGCCTCTACTCCAAATGTCATCGACAACTAGGAAAAGAACAAAATGACAAAAAAGGTGGGCACAGAGTTAGGGCAAAAGTTCAAGTATAAATAGTACGTCAAAAAGTCTTGTATTGCCACTGAAAAGTCTTAAAATTCAAGAAAAAATTAATTGGCAACGAGACAGTAAAAAGTTTTATATCAAAGTAAAATGTTTGCAAGTTTTTTCAGTGGTAACTCAAGATTGTTTCTTTATATTACAACTTTTTCTATAATTCTGTGTTCTATATTGTATATAGTTCAGATCTTTGTAGTTAGTTGCAAATGGTATTTAGGGGCAGAGGCTGCTTATTTTTTAAATTTGCAAAACAGATGACAGAAGGTCAGGGCCAGATTAAGACATTGAAGCAAAGGAAGCCCGCCTTTAAATGGGGCCACCATTGCTCTCAAACTGATCCCGGAAAACATCAAATCGAACTTTTATATACACTAAAATCCTTTCCCCTGAATGGCATTAAAACGAAACACGTTATAAGTATAATAACAAAATATATTAATAAGTAATAAGTACTCCTAATATTTTGTATGTTTTGATCTTTCCCCAATATTCGAACAAATTTAACAGGTGGCAACTTTTTTTTTTTTTAAGAAAGATTGTAATGCAATTTTTTTTAAGTAAATTTAAAAGCAAACTATATTAGGGATGTTAAAAAGGTGTGATTTGGGGGCCCCTCAAAAATTTTCAGTGTAAGTCTGGCTTCACAGGCCTATTCGGTAATCAGGCCCTGCAGAAGGTACCATCTGTGAATTTTTATTGGCTACCAGCGTAACAAAACAAAAACATGCTAAAATTATAGAAAGACCATTTGTTAAATAAAAGAATAGACACATGCCTTCCTAAACTGAAGTCTTTTTGCCAAGTTAAAAGATTATTCTAATTCGTTATATTTGTTTAAAATAAATATTTTGTTAGATTTCATTAAGTATGTAATAATTACAGTATATTTTAGAGTTTTGGAATAAAAAACTTATTTGTGTTGCTCAAAAATATTTTTAATAGTCGAAATGAATGTTAATTTATTTGAAACGAAAGTTTAACTTGATTTTAGTGTATATGCTTTTTATTGAGTTTCTCTCTCTCTCTATTGTAAATAAAAACTATTTCCGCTATCGGCAAAATACAACCATCTTTCCCTCTTCCGTATTTTAATTCCCATCGCAAAAAGTAACCAATAGAAAATTATGAAATTCATTGAATTTGTTTAGATTTGTTTGGGTAATACGTTGGGGGAGTTGAAAAATTCAAAAATTGGGGTTGGCGAAAGCAAAACGCATAAAAACAAACACCCCACATTTATAATTTTTGAAAGAATAGTAGTATACCTAAATTTCTGCTTATCTCTTCTTTTATTTCCCCCCCCCCCCCCATTAATTTTAAGGTTTTTAAAAAATATTAAATATTTTAAGATTTCTTTTTTCTTGTTAAGTAAAGATTGCTTGTTAAACTGCAATTAAAATTGTGTTGCTGCATCTACCTAAGTAAATTTTGTTGGCCATATTTATTTAATCGTAATAAATACACAAAAACTAGACATTTCATTATTTTAATAAATGTAGTATGGACTGGAACGTAAGCTTTCGATTGATACATAATTAAACTATATATCTTAATTATTAAGGCGGATGTTAAATAAAATAGCTGCCATACGTTAAATATCATCTAAAGCGGTTTGTGGTTTAAATAAAACAGTCTTAAATCTCCTTTACTTTCCCTTGGATTGATCCTCAAATACAATAATAATAAAAAACAAATATTAATTTTAAAGTAGGTCAATTTTGTATTTTTTTATGGTTTGGATCTGTTTTAAATAAATTTAAAAGTTCATTTCAGAGTTCATTCAACTAATCAAAATTTTTTTCTCTATTTTTATAAAACGTCTGAAATATAGGACACCAGACCCTAATTATTGTATAAATTACATGTATTTTTTTGGTTTTTCCATCTTCATATCTCATTATTTGCATAGAATAAACATCGTGTGTCCGACTGAATGACAGCTTGAAAGTAAAAACACAATTGTTGCCTCAAGGTATTTGTGGACCTATAAATAAAATAATTCATGGACGAAATGGGAAAAAATCCCAATTCGTTTCAGGTTCTAGAAAGTTACAGACGGAAATATCCCATTAAATTCCTGCATGAAGCACCATTTTCTATTAAACGCATGTGGTATTTTTCTCAGTATAATTGGAATACGCAGCAAATTGTATGGTGACTCACATTCTCAATTCTCACTTAGGTCAGTGAACTCACCAAGAACTAAAACTCACTCATGTGCTTTTAAGTGTTTTTGAACTGAAATATTTTAGCAAAACAGTTGTTCATTTTTTTAAAGATGGAAAATTTAACCCTTTGCACTCCGATGTCGCCTCTCAGGCGCCAACATAACGATTTGTTCTTTTGGTTCCCTGTTCTTTAAAATAAAGAGAACGGCGTGAACTTGTGTTTAAAAAACATAGATTTTTTTTTGTCAAATTGTTCTCTTGCAGATCCGAAACATATTACGATTTTCTCCCCTCTCATAAAAAAATTGTGGGTAAAAGAACAGAAACAGGAATAACTGTTCCGTGGAAAGAACGCAATGTCAAAGATGTTCGCGGAGTGCAAATGGTTAAGATTTTCTCCTTTTGCAGACGAGAGGTGACTTTCAGTCACTAAAATAGCGACCTGTTCTTTTTGTTCTATGTTCTACAAATTGATCGCGAACTGCATGTTCAGTTCTTGAACATAAAAAACGCTTTTCTTTCGTTAGCTTGTTCTTTATCTAACATCACTTGAGTATAAACATTTATATATAAAGGATACAACTTTAAAAAGAACAGGAGCAGGTTGTAACTGTTCCGTAAAAACAACGTAAATATCAAACATGTTTCTCGTCCGCAAAGGGTTAATTCGGTTCTGTAGTTATTTGACTGCATATTAAGAGCCAATCAGTTAGGCAAAGAAAAATGGCAATTTAAAAATCAGCAAATTTGAAACTGAATTAAAAAATATATATATTTGGCGCCCTCGTTTCCCTTAGGGGAAAAAAATGACCTTTTTCTCAAAGTAGCACCCTGCAACTTTTCATTTCTAGAGTGAACACCGTTAAATGTGTGTTTCAGCTTTCATTTAATATATTAACCGCCATTGAAATTTTTATAAAATGGTTAGAAAATTATAGTTTTTTTTAATTTAGTATGCTAGAATATAAATATATTAATAATAAAAAATTGCGTGCAATTTTTAAAATAAAATATTTTTTATGTGCACTTGCCGGTGCCCGTTATCGCATTCTTCACCAAACAAGCATATAATATGTTACTTTTAAATAATATTCCCAGGCTAATTCACAGCAATATGCAGAAGAGCCACGCCGGTCGCCTTACATAATGAAAGCCTGTTTAAAATATTTTCAAGATAGGAAATTTACCTCTTTTTGTCAGATTATTTGAATAACATGCAACTGTCTATCCGAAAACGAGTAACTGTTTCTACTCAAGAACTTCCGAAATACACATGTAATTCTGCTAATAAGCCTTTTGATGAGTCTTTATGTTTTACAGCCAAATGTTTACACTATTAATAATCATACAAAAATGATAGACGCATTTATTAAATAAACATATTTAATAATAAACATGTATTTAATTATAAACATGTATTTAATAATAAACATATATTAATAATAAACATATATTATTAATAAACATATATTAATAATAAACATATGTTTAATAATAAACGTATATCTTATATATAAAGCTGAAATCTCCAAAATCTGTCCGGATGTTTGTTTGTTGGTTTGTCAGTATATTATAGGCTCCGTAACTACAAAACGCAGAGCTTTGAAATTCACAGAATAGTTAGTTCAAAAAATAAGAATTTTAACGTGACTATTTACAGGTCTCTACGATGTTCCATTCGAATGTTATGACATTTTTTAACGCACGTCAGCAAAGTTTCACGAAGTGGCAACGGTAAAATCAGTTAAAATCAAAGGAGAAAAGCGAAAATATAATATAAAATAATTATAAACTAATTAGAATGCCGATCTTTACACGGAATACTCCATAACTACAAAACGTAGTTTTATAAAATTTACAGAATACTTTACTTGAAAAATTAGACATTTTTTGAGATAATTTTTAAGTTTGTACGATGTTCCATTCGTATGTTATAACTATTTTAATATATTTCATTGATTAACATGGATGAGCATATCGTATGCAAAAATTACAATTTTTCGTTATTGACACTATAAAATGACGTCACAGGTTTGGTTTGATTTAATAATTATTGATAAACGTCTGCACATTGGGCTTTTTGTTACAATACGGATTCATTCAAAAATTAAAACAACCAGAATTTTATCTTAGGGAAATGGTTTACAATTGTTTTAAAATGTTATAATAGTATTATCTCTTTTGGTTTGTTTCTATACAGGTTAATTGTAACTATATTTAATTATCTTAGATCGAACTTTTAGAACAATTCTTTCAAAATGCGAGTAATTTGTGTATGAACGTCCATTTTATTTATTTGAAAAATATTTTATGGAAGTAATTTTTTTATATTGTACGAAGCTTAGTTTCACTGTGAATTTTCAACTCTATATGACTTTTTAATGTTATTAAAGAATAAAATTCCACAGATACCAAATGATAATTGAGAAAATAAATATTTAATAAGAGTTTATTTTCTTATTGTAAACTATTTTTGTCAATAATTATAATTGATTATTTTCTTATTGTAAACTATTTTTGTCAATAATTATAATTGATTATTTTCTAACTGCAAGATTCTACCGGCATAATGCCTCAAACAAACTCGATGAAATCCAACTTTATAAATATTAAAAATATTGTATAAAAATAAAATGCATATGAGGAGATCAGAATGTAAAAACATAAGGTAAGCATGAATCTTGAGATTGAAGTGGTTATTGAAAGAATACATTATAACCACAATTATACCTCGAACAAAAGAATGTAAAGAAGATAATATACTAAATATACTAACTAAACTATCTGGCCTGCGCCGCGTTGCTGGGCAACCAGTTAAGGCATATCCATTTTAAAAAATTGAGTGGTCCTCGTCTGAGCTCGAAACCGCGACATATTTTTCCGAAGTCCCCCACGCTACTGACTAAACTATAAAGGTACGTTCTATAAATATTTTTTTAATATGTTTCTTTATGTAGTAATCATCATATATATTATTTCAGTAGTAAAGATCCCTTTTGCGAGTCACACACAACGGATCATGAGTGGTATTAAAAAAAAGGGAATTTCCCGGAGCAGTAACGAATCGTATTTTTGTCCCATAAATATTAACGTTTTTTAAAAAATAATTAGTTTCCAAGTAGTTTTTAAACGAGCCGTTATTAGTGCTGCCATCTATGGGTAGAATTAATTGAACGGAGTGCCATCAATGAGTAGTTACAACGAATGTGTGTGTGGGAGAGGGGAAGGTTGTTCATTATGCAATATTTATCGCACGGGCATGCTAGTATTTCTAAAATTGTTGAAATCATTTTTAAAAAAAATAAATGAATTTTTACAAATATTTGCCTCAGATGCACATCTCGAGGATGAATAGTAATTATATAAAAACAATTCGTCATTTTATACTCAAGAGGAAGTAGCTGTTTTGCGATCCATAGACAGACTACTTCTTTTATTATTATTGATGTAACTTTTTTTATGATAAGATTGGGCATATCGAATCATATTTATTACTCACTCGAAGTTTAACCGTAAGAAATCGGATAAAAGAATAAACATTTGAAATTTTATGTGTTTATCCATCTTGTAGATAATTTTAAAAACAAAAAACGAAGCCCAGAAATGTTCAACGAACTTTACTAATAGGTGTATTTATTTAAGGACTAGCTGAAATACCCGATCTTCACACGGTGAGGAAATAATAAAATATTACTAGTCGGCTCCTCCCCCCACCCCACCCCCAGGATTGCTACGCAAACCCCTCTTTTTTTTTTTTTTGGTTCGCAAACCAATTCTCGATTTACTCGAGTTAATTTCATGCCTTTCCTGCGTTTTAGTTTAATTCAGCCCATTTGACAAAGTTATTTTACTGTTCAAATTTTAAGAATTAGATGGCGCCATGATGATAACTTTTAATTTTTTTAAAGCGTAATAAACTTATTGCTTAATATTTTATATATTTTGCTCATCTACTGGTCATCTCCTTTCAAATGACTCCTTGATCCTAAAAATTGGTTATATAGTTTAGGAAGAGTGATTGTGACAATATACGATCGTGCCTATTAAATATATAGATATATGAAACTGAAAATCCTCAAAATGCGTCCGAATATCAGTTTATTTGTGTGTTTGTCGGTACAATAAAAGCTCCACAGTTACAAAACGTAGAGCTTGAAAATTTACGGAATATTTTGTTTGAAAATGAGAATTTTAACTTGACCGTTTTCAAGTTCCTACGATATTTGTTTGTTCGATGTTTCGTTCGAATGTTCTAACATTTTTTAGTGTATCCTAACGAAGTTTCATGAAGTGGCAACAGTAACATTATTTGTAAACAATGGAGAAAAGCAAGAAGAGTGGAGGAGACCATAGATAGTTAGAAATTTGTGTGGTATTCCAAAACAGTCTATTTTTGATTCTGTAATTATGCTGCTTTGTTAATTTTATTTACACTTATATTAAGGATTGGAAGTTAAGATTTGTTTGTATTGCAAATTCACATTTTAATGTTCCGTATTCCAAAGGCCAAAAATACAAATGACTAATTAGGTAAACATGGTGCTGTGGTGCTCATCGGATGAGATAGCAAAGATGAAGGCAAAATGTTACAATGCATAAAAACCGGTAGAAATATTCAAATCAAAATAACCATGGTGTGTAATCGGAGATTGTTTTTCGAATTGTTTTAAAAGTAAAATCATTGAAGTTCACGACATTTTTAATTTCAGAATTTGACCATCATTTAAAAACTTAACTTTTTCTGTTTTTGCTGTCTTTTTCGAACTAACTCCATATGATTTAAAAACATTTCAATACGCAAATCTTGTTTGAAATTGATGCTCTAAAATCGCAATCGAATGAAACGTTTCCTAGAAAGATTCAGATCACATACAATTGTGGTATATTTAGTATTGAATCATTATATATATTTTTATTCATTATATAAAAAAATTATAGGTTTATGTAAATAGCTATAATTAAATTGTTATAGGTCATGTGATAAATTTGAAACATTAATGGGACCTCTTAAGGTGAAGTTCTAAACCGATATAAACAATTATCAAAGGGAGGAGAGAAAATTTATATATTTCTATCATTTGTCGTTATTTTATTTATCCCCTTGCGAAGAACGGGTACTTCTGCTAGTATATAGGTATATACAAAAATATGATGAAGCAAAAGAAAAGATAATTTAAATTCAGTTTTAAGTAGTATATAGTTTCAATATTTGTAGTAGGGTCTATTCTAAGAAAAATGTGCACCTACCCATTGTTAAAAAATTACGACTGCCCAATTGGAATAATAAATTTAAAAATTACCAATCGAAAAGGACATCAGCGAAAGACACAATTTTGTATTTTAAGAAATATTTTAATTTATGATTTTTTAAAAAAAAATTATATATATATATATATATATTTAACTCTTCACACTCGATTCAATTCTATGTCGCAATATTCACTTAATTTGTAAGTATTCTTTTAAAAACTTTTGCAGAAATTTCATTTGGTTTTTGAACGAATTATTGTTTACGGTATGGGATAGTGAATTTGCTATGATTTCGTAAAAACTAATATTACAAAAAATTCAAATTGAAGTAATGTTCAATAAACGCTGCAATACTAACACCAACTTATTAAATTGAACGACTGCCTATATTTACGATTGCCCATTTTTAATATACGACTGCCCATGTAAACCACGGCTGCCCGTTAGAATAGGCCCTGATTTGTAACTTAATAAATCGATACGTTTCTATAATTTGGACCGTGGGAATCATTCGGCAGCCTTCACACGAAAATGATTACATTGAGCAAGATCTTTCATGTGAAAGCGTTAATTTGATACAATGTGAAGTAAACCGCTTCGAATCTTGATCGGCAGCATGCAGTCACTCGGAATCACTTTCGTTTTAAATCACCCGTAAAACTTGTTTGTGTGACATCTGTTCCTTACCTTCGAGGTCTGGATATTCTATTTAGTTCTGAACACAGGCAGGAATGCCAGTTTAATTTACCTGGAATTTAATTATCAAAGAACAGGTTAGTGGAAGAATGATAACATTTTGAAATAGCACATTTTCAGTATGTTGTGCTAACCTACAAACTCTATTTTAGACCCAAATTTATTTTGAAAAATTTTAAATTTAGTAATACTAATGGATTAAATATAAATGGCATAGATTTCTTTAAAAATTTAGGTAGTTTTTTTTAATCTGATCAATTTTTGGTCTCTTAATTTTTTTAAAAAATTGCGTTGGTAGGTAAACTCTGTGTTAATAGGAGACGAACAATATTAATATTTTTAGAACGATATTTTTTCATAAAACTTTATCGTAGACGTTTATTTTAATCAATACCTTAGGTTTTTTTTAATAAATGATGGTTCAAAAGTTTAGTAAATACTTTGTAACATAACGATTACATATATATATATATATATATATATATATATATATATATATATATATATATATATATATATATATATATATATATATATATATATATATATATATATATATATATATATATATATATATATATATATATATATATATATATATATATATATATATATATATATATATATATATATATATATATATATATATATATATATATATATATATATATATATATATATATATATATATATATATATATATATATATATATATATATATATATATATATATATATATATATATATATTGTGTGTGTGTTATTAGTCAAAATATTTTCTTAATTTTGTTCTAGTCATAGATCTGATTGCTTGAAGTTCATTTCCTAGGTTTTCTAAAACACCTAGGGAACATGAAATATATTTTCTAGAGAAAGTTTAATTCAATATTTCTTGGAACTAAACTTTTTAGGGAAAACTTTCATAACATGCATACTTCTCTCAACAAACATAAAAAAAGCGCGTTTTCACATCCCAAAACAGCTCGCAGAACAAATTTCAATATACTTCAAATTTAATTACTCCAGTCTTCTCACTTGACGTCAACATTCAAGAGAAGATTAAAAAAATTGCGCTTTTTGAAAAGCATTCATTCGAGATAAAAATTAAACAATCTTAGAATGTACTGAGCAAGCATATTAAGGATTTTTCACTTATGTGTGCAAATCGTAACTGCCAATTGGGGTTGAACTTGGCAGATATTAGTTTGATTTGCGGTTGAAAAAAAATATATTACTACTCTTTTAAGATTAATTTTTTAATATATGTGTTAGGCGCAACCTTTTGGTAACTTTATTATGAGCCAACATATATAGTTTTATTTTAATGAAGAAAATCCTGATTCTTTAAATTAAAAATGACCACACATTCTTGTATAAAAATTGTTTTAAAGTAAGAAACGCTTCAAAATATCTAAAAAAAAATCTATTTTTAAAAAGTTTGGAAATCTACTAAACATTTTGTAGTACCTCTTTTTAAAGCAAATTTATGATTAGTTTATACCCGGGCTTTACGCAGAATGTTGGCCGATTTCTTCACCATATAACGCCATCTGTCGATTTTAGTAAGAAGTAAGTTTTGCTTTAAGGGATGGGAGGGGGTGCTCTTTTTCAGGTCAAGTACGCAAAATTCTAAAACTGCCCAGGAAAGTCTAGAAATAAATAAAAATAATAATATTGTAAATAGCAACATAATAATCACTTTTTAACGAATGTTTTCTTGTATTTTAAATTATTTAATATTAGTTTAATTTTAGTTAATTTTGAAAACATTATTAAAAAAAATTAAACGTTATTCTTTACAACATTAATTCAGCATTTCATTTTTGCAGTCTTATTTCCTTTAACCTATTTGAGTTACATAAAAAATATTTTCTGTTACAAGAAATATATCGAGGTTCTGGCACGTGCACAGCGCTTTGTGTGATGTTGTTTTTAAGTGTATTGTTGTCATTATACTATTGTCCAATTTTGTTTTTGAGTTTTAACCAAGTTTCAAATGTTTTATCCATTTCCTCATATAATTCCCATGATAATACATGATGCATTTATTAACTATAAACAAAATAAATCTATAAACAAAAATATTTATATCCATTCCACTACTTTGGGGAAATTATTAAAGGCTTTTTTCCGTTGCTTTTCCATATTTTGAATTCTGCCTTTCCATATTTCGAATTCTGCCCTTCCATATGATTTTTTTATACTTCTTGTAGTACCCATAAAAGCTGGTATGTCGGAAATATTCTTAAGTCTACAAGCTTCGTGGGATTGAAGTTACTTCTGGCATACGAAAGCGCTATGGTGCGGACGTCGTCCGTTTTTCTGATGGGTTTGGACGTTGAATAAAATATGAGGTGTGAAATGGCCCTACTCCGCGACAGAGCGGCTTCCTTTGATATGCAGAGCATTTGAGATTTTACAAAATATAAAATGGCATTCCGATCATGCTGCCAGTGATGGTCTATATATGTTTTTTTAAATATTAATCTTTCAAGAAAAAGCCATTGCAAGATAAACATTTTTTAAAAATAAAAATTCACTTCTGCTTTCTTAAATAATAGAGAGTATTTACTTTCAGGACAAACGCATTTCTCTTAGATGTTGAAGAATTTTGAATTTAATAAGAATTTATAACGTGTTTTTTTTCGTAGAATTGAAAAATGTTTTTTGTGTAGTAGGATTATTATGTGTGAACTAGGACGTATTGCTCTATGAATTTAAACTAATTAATTATTATACTTCAATTTGAATTAACCAGTTGATTTCTTAATTTAGTAATAACTTTTAATATCTTACTACTCAATATGTTCTGTTAGTTCAACTGTTGCAAAATGCATATGTTTAGTACAGTGTGCATTTGTTTTTATATCTGTTTTTGTTTGTTATAGTCCCATAGATTTTCATTTTGCTAAGGCTATTTAGAATTAACTGACATAATCATTACACATAAAAGCGTCGATCCTTATTAAAAATAACAATATGCTGCTACATTGTAATTTTTTTTTTCGTTTTAGGTAACTTGCATTTCAATTCTAAATTTATACTCCATAAAATACTTAATTATTTTTTTCAATTTGAAATCTAAGCTAATAAAATTACAGGGGGAATTTTTTCGATACCTTAATTAAAAGATTAATAATAACTATAAAAACGTGTTCCTTGTGTATTTTTTCAATTGACTTAAAAGTCAAATTTTGTTCGCACTATTTTCAGCATCTCCTATTGATATATATAAAAATTTAAAATAGGTAGTGGTTCAGAAGGCTTTTCACTTTATTTTAAGTCGATGAACTGAGCTACTTATAACACTTTATTTGTATAATTTTTCATTCTTTAGCACACCTTTTTTTACACCTTTTTATTCCAAATATAATAATTTTGCTGTATGTTTAAATAATTGTTAATGATGTATCTAGGGAGTATGCTCATTATAGTCACATTCCATATATTTTTTAATAAAAATAAATTTTTTGTTAGGAAAAATTATTAACAGTTTGAAAAACCACTTATAGGTTTATTTATTTATGTGACGTGTCGTTTCAGTCAATCAATCCCGTGCGGATTACGGGTAATTTTACTATCTTTTAATGTATAAGAATAACCAAAATCTGGATATATCAAAACTGTTCACATTTTGTGCCTGAGAGTATCGTACACCTTGAACTGTGGAACCTTATTAGCAATTATTGTGTGTTCGTTCGCAGCGCCTCCTAGCTGGGACATGATTTTTTCAGGTTAAATGGTTTTTTCAGTTTTAATTTCGTTTTTTAGATATTTGATTATCATCAATATTAACTAGAGTTGCCCGGTATTAGTAAAAAGCGGCATTTTAGCACAACAGTTTTTTCCGATTTTGAAGATGAAAAATTAAAAATTCTCTGATTTTTTAAAAGAATTTTTTCGTTTTCAAAGTCTTTTGTTTAGTTTTAATTCTTTTCTGTAGTTATTTGATTACATATTAAAACCAATCAGTTTTCTTAAGGAAAATGACAATTTCTGGAAACTGTATTGACGCCGCGATTATTCCGACTTTGATAACGGCATAATATAATTTTTAGAGATTCATTGCGATTTCTCAAGATTTACATATTTTTCCCGTTTTGATTGGATTTGTTAGATATTTAATTACTATTAGCTAATCAGATTGCCTATTTTAGCAAGAACGATTTTGTGTCCTCGATTAAAGTGCCCATAGAAAAAAAATCCTTTTTTTTCCCCTCAAAATAGCGGCTTGCCCCTTTTAACTTCTAGTGTGAATACTTGTATATATATAGTTTTAATTATTTGATAGTTTAATATTTTAGTGTTTTACAGAAACAACTTTTACTTAGAATATAAATTATTTTAATTTAATATTTGATCTTTCTATAAAAAATAGTTAAATAATATATTAATATATAACTAATGTTCTCTTGTATCTATAATTTCAGAGGTCCTTTTAGTTTAGTTAGAAGGTGTATTCATAAAACTACTGGCCAACAATTCGCTGCCAAAATCGTAGATGTCGCTAAATTTACGTCATATCCTGGTCTGAGTACAGAAGGTAAGTTAAATGATGTTTTGATATATTCTGGTGATACAATTTTTCCATATCCAAATGATTAGTGTGTTATTTTGCTATTCGAATAGCTTTATTTAAACTTATTTAAATTTTTGTGTGAGACACCCTACATCTATTTTTTTGCTGCTCAAGAAAGACATGTTCTGTTTTTAAAAATTGATAACACTATGGTCAACAGTGAAATTGCTTCTTAGATGAAAGAAACAAATTCTGAATGGTTATTTCAACTTGCTCAACACGATGAGTATCACCTTAAAAAAAAGCTGAATGGCTGTCATTGCAGAGATATGGACATTACTGCGCAGAAAACGTCTGTCAGTGCAATAGTTAAGAAAGCATAACAATTGTATTTTGGTTGCAAGGTAGGACCAGGACAAAGACTGGGCCCCACACGTATGTTGCAGCTTTTGTACACTAAATATTTCACAGTGGCTTAATGGCAAAAGAAAGGCAATGCCGTTTGCTGTGCCCATGATTTGGAGGGAGCCGACCTATCACTTTGATTTTTTTTTTATGTCTGCACTACTTTAGAACATTTTCTGCAGATTCTTTTTCGGTTAGATAATTACTTTTCTCTCATTTAAGAAAGTCAGGGGAGAAGTCCCGATAATAGAAAGTCGCAATCGCGATGTGGAATAAGTTACACGTGTTTGAACAAATCTCCGCATACCTTTCTTTATTGTCGATTCTCTTTTGTCAACTCCGTGGTACATTTCATTACCTTTTCTTTGAAAAGATACATTACTAGAAAATAATTAATAGAACCTTCTTTGAGAAAGGAATTTGCGCTAAACGAAAACGGTATTTTATACAGCTTCCATAACATATTTCCGACTTTAGCGATCATTTTTTTCTCTTTTGGATTTAAAGCTCAATTTTTTACTTTAATAGCTCATTTTTTTTCTTTTTACTAATTCTTATCTCATCTATTTAATAGTCAATAAGTAATCAATGATGCAATTTTTTTTAAAATCTTCAATTTGACGCCGCGATTACTCCGATTTTGGTGACTAAAAATGCATTACTTTTGCATATTTATTAATTTTTGTTTAACATGGTTTTCTTAATTTTTTTATTGAGTTTGTTAGGAATTTGATTATTATTAGCTAACCACAGTTGCCGATTTTATCCGAAATCGGCATTTTAGTCCGGTGACTTTTCCGATTTTTAAGACTGAAAACTTGTTTTACTATACATGTTTAAAGCCAGTTTTCTCGTTTTGAAAGGCATTTCTTTAGTTTTAATTTATATATATATATATATTTTTTTACTATTGTGAACCAATTAGTTATACAAAATTTTTCAAAAATCGGACTTCGCTAATTCCTCCATTTTTATAAATTGGAATATTTGAACATTCCTGATGATATTGTGTGAATTCTAGTATTTTAAAATAAACTTATACTGAAAAATATTTGATTTTATGTCATGATTTTTTTACATGTAAAATGACAGTTTGAACATTTGTTTACAGTTAGTTTGACAGTTTGCACAAGGGCAGATCCAGAGATTATTGTTAGGGGGGTAATACAGTATATTATTATCATGAACACCAAATTTGACCCCCTTTGTTTGAAATTTTTCATTGACTAAGGTGACTTTAGAAAATATAATCTTAGATGTTAGGGGGGGGGGGGGGTATTTCCCCTTTACCCCCCACCTGGATCCACGCTTGAGTTTGCATTACATTTCATTCACTTTTTGCCAAACATGTATAGCTACTTATTCTCTATATTTTTGTTTTGAATTTCTTCTAAAGAGGAGATCTAAAGATCCGTTTCAGCTTAATCTAATTATCATTTAAGTTGTTCAATATGTTTTTGTTTAACTCAAATCCTGGTGTTGTTTTTAAGTGTGTTGTCATTGTACTAATTGTCCAATCTTGTCTTTGAGTTTTAACCAACTTTCAAATATTTTATCAATTTCTAACTTGACATCCTCATATAATTTCCATAACAATACATTATTAGTTTATTAACTACTAATTACAAATAATCCTATAAATATTCCTGCTGATAATAGTAGTTTCCTTATCTAAAAAGTATGACTGCCCAAACTTTTGATTTTAATCAAGTAAACATAGTTATAAAAAAAAAACAAGGTTTGCTTTTCTTGTGTAGTGACTGTAATAGTTTCCATTAATTTACTATTCAGAATCACAAAAAGTATTCAAATATGTCTTCTAATAAAATAATTTTAATATCAAATAATGTATTCAAGTTTTCCATACATTATATTTTTACTTGAATGTAAATATAATGTTTTTAATCCATTTGTACCAGTGATGGTTATCAGTGGCAATTGTTCAATATTTTAATCCAAAAATCCTATTTTTTAAAAAAACAGAATTCAATGTCTTGAAATTTTCATAAACAGAAAACAATAGGATATGTTAAGCTTAAGTAAAGATCCATACTTTTTTTTTATTTCACATATTCAAAGATGTTTTTGGTGACCTTGTAAAAGTGGTTACAAATTACAAAATTTTAAAAGGAACATAATGTATTGAATTGTTCTTTAATGTTTCTACTGAAAGAAAATTTTAATATAATGCAGAAGGGGGTGAGAAATAAAAAATAAGACTTTTATTAACATTTAGTACTATTTAAACATAAAACAAAATAAAAGATTAAAATAGTATTTTTTTTATTTGATGTTTTTAAATAGTAATTTGATATTTTTAAATTTCTCACTCCACTAAACATTTGTACGCACTCTAAGCAGAAACAATATAACAAATATTAGAAAGTATTAATAATCCAAGTTTTTCAAATAAAAGTTATTTTAATTTGTTTTTATTTATTTGCAGATCTAAAAAGAGAAGCTACTATATGCCACATGTTAAAACATCCACATATTGTTGAGTTATTGGAAACATATAGTTCCGAAGGAATGCTTTATATGGTATTTGAATTGTAAGTTATGAATTTTTGCATTTTTTTAACTTAAATTATAATAACTGTCTTATTTTAAAAAGAGAAATTATTATCTTTAAAACTCATTTTGAAAATGCCGTTTTCTAAAGTAATTAATTCAGTGGTGTTGCACTTTTTTTTTTAATAATAATCTGTATTTACATGAAACAAGTATAATTAAAATAAGGGATATATATCATCAAATGTGAAAACTTATTACAGTTTCGTAACATGGTTCAGAACCATGAACCATATTTCTATTCGGCAATCAATGGCATGCCTATGACCTTGGGATTTGGGCTACCCTAACTTTCATTGCAAAATATAGACAATCAGTTTACCAGAGATGCTAAGATTACTGGGGACAAAAATTGGTTTTTACAGCTGAAAATATAATTTTGTTTTCAATATAGACCTAAATTTAAGTTTAATTTTTGTTTAAAGTATTTAATATTTATAAATTTCTTCTCTTGAATTTTCAAGTATTTTTACATTTGCAGTATGGAAGGGTCTGATTTATGTTTTGAAATTGTGAAACGTGCTGTAGCTGGTTTTGTATACAGTGAAGCAGTTGCAAGGTAAGTAGTTTATTAAAAGTATATAAATAAGTACAATTTAGACTGTATATTTCAACAGTTAAAACATTTTACTTTAGATTAATATATTTTTATGTTTATATATTTGTAAAACTTTATTACATCTACAGTTAAGTTTTATTCATTGGCCATTTATAAAGTTCAGTTTCAAATTCAAAATATTTTTAATGTAATTGAGATCTGCTACTTCAGTGAAATTATAATACTCAAGTATTTGCACTGAAGAACTTAAAGAGATTTTTATTCATCCAAATTTTAACTATTTATAATTTGTCTTCTTTTCAGTCATTACCTTCGTCAAATTTTAGAAGCTGTTTGCTACTGCCATAGTAATGATATTATTCATCGTGATATTAAACCACAGAGTGTCCTTATTGCTACAAAAGAAACCTCAGCTCCAGTCAAATTAGGTGGCTTTGGAGTTGCTGTGCAGCTTTCTGGAAATCAATTGGTTAATCCAGGTATATTTTTATAATATTTATATACATCAAACTATATACATTAATTAAATATAAATCAGTAGTTTTAAAATTTAAAAACAAATAATTTTGTGCAACTTCAGAATTTGTTATATTTATGTCTTATCTCTATTTAGGTCGTGTTGGAACACCTCACTTTATGGCACCAGAAGTTGTCCAACGGCAATCATATGGAAAACCAGCTGATATTTGGAGTTGTGGTGTGTTATTATACACATTACTCAGTGGAACATTACCATTTATGGGGACCAAAGAACGTCTTTTCCAGAATATTTGCAATGGACGACTTAATGTATGAGTCAAGTGGGAAGGCTGCTTCCCTAAATGGCTAGTTCCTGTCCTCTTTCACTTTGCACTTTGCTCTTTCATCTCTCTTTCAAATCTATCAGCTTTACGTCATTAAAGGTTGGCTTTTTTGCAGTTTAGTTCTCATTATTTACTTGTTTGCACTTTCTTCTTCATTTTTCTTATTTTTGAATGGTTTATTCCTTGCAAAATTATTTCTCTGGCTCTCTTCTCTACTATACTGTTATTGTACTTCTCTTTAGTTTTCTATTATGATTTTGATAGTGGCTCATAGAAATTATGTTTAATTGTATATTTTTAATATGTAAAGTATTTAGTGAAAGGGGAAGTTTTATAATTGTTGTAATATATGTGTGTCAATATTAATTTCTAAAAACTATAAATTTATTGCGATATTATGTTTAAGGTATAAATATTTCAAAGGCATCCCTTAGAAAAAAATACATAAATTAAGTACATTGATAAGTTAAATATTTGTGTATTTTTTTATCCCAGTTTCATAGGATTTGTATTTGTGCTTGAAAGTACTTTAAAATCTTTTACATTAAAGGCATTTAAATAACTATTTTATTTTTTTAAAGTCCTAAAATGATACATTATTTCATATTATATTCTTGAAAATATTCCTAATGGAACTTGAACATGTAATATATTATATATTCCTCAAAATTTCACGTTTTTTTATTTAAAATTAAACATATATTATTAAACATATTTTTTTTATCTTATAATGGGCATAATTGTTACAATTCAACATCTTTCTACCCTAACATTCTAAATTTAAAACATGTTGATGTCAATGTAATGATAAATTCATTGTCGGTAAGTACTACTTTATTTTGAAATTTGTCCCATAAAGGTTTTTGATAAATGTTTATTACTTAATAAAGAATTGGTTACAGAAAAAGATTTAAATGTATAGAGGTGTAGATTTTCACCCAAATCCTTTTTTATAAAAGTGGTAATTTTTTTGTTTTTAATTCTTGCAGGAATTTTTTATTTGTTATGGAAAATTTTTGACCCATTTCTTATTTTAAAGATTTAAATAAAAGTTTTTTTTAATTTAGTCATACTTAATTATTACTGTGCATTATCTCTAAACAATATATACAATTGTGATTGCCTTATTTCTAAATGTGCAAATTTTAAAATAAAAATACTATTCAATGGTATAAGTATAGTACAAGCTTTAAAACATATAACAATATTTTGAAGTAGTAAACATAAGCTGAAAGATTTTGATTTTTTTAGTTTATCTTTAAATCTTAACTTTAAAAAAAATCACTAGACATCAAGTAAATTGTGTTAACATTACAAAAACTTGGGAATAAAATATGTAAGTTAAATTTTCTTAATATTCTCTACCTTAGAAAATATTTTATGTTTCCAATTTAATTTTAAATATCACCAGATTATTTTTGAAAACAATAAACATACTTAGACTGAATTTTGTGTATTTTTGTGTCATATGCAGTTAGAGATGAGGTTCAATTAATAAAAATGAATTTTATGCATATCAATTATAGTCTAGTTAGTTTTTCATCATTATTATTGTTTTGTGGTTATTAATATCTATTAAATCCATATACACATATTTTTATAATTATGTATTTCTATATTAAATTGATATCTAACAATTGTTCAATGTTTTTATTTATTTAAAGGTATTTAAAAATTTAAAAAAATTAAAAAATTTCAAACTATATATTTTTAATTTAGTAAGGGAAACAAACATCAGTCTATTTTATCAAAGCACTTCAGTTTCAAATAGAGTAAATAAAAAAATATATTTTATTAAAATTTTAATTGAATTAGTTTAGCATTTATATGAGTTGTATGTTTTGTTTAAATTAGTTTTTTTTTGTTTAGCAAGTAAAACTTTAATTTTCTTTCAGCTCACTGGACGGTATTGGGATTCTGTTAGTGACTTTGCTAAGGACATGATCCGTAGGATGCTTACGGTTGATCCAATCTGTAGGATAACAGTAGAAGATGCATTGCAGCATTGGTGGATCAAGGTAATATATGGAAATATGATGGTTTAAATTTAATTCGGTCTATATGTGAAAAAGTGGTCTATTTTTAAGCAATAGAAAAGGGTGAAACTTCAAAGAAATCAGACTATCTTTAGAGACTAAAATGTGAATGAAGTTTTTAACATTGTAATCAAGGTACAGCCGCGGAAAAAAACAACGAACCACCGATGATTATTTCACTAGTTTTTATAGTAGAGCTAAACTTAATATACCATTTTGTAGGGAATAAAGTCTACTACACATTGATATACAAAAAATTTGCATAGGGGATCCTCATATTAAAATCCGCACCAACTTTAAAATTTCCAATAGCAACACCCAATTTTAATTCAATATTTAAAATCTACGACAAAATTTATCGTTGAATATCAATTTGCAAGTCATTTGGTTAAGTAGTTTTTTAATTATGAATATCGAAAGTTTAGAACTCGTAATGTTAAATTAATTTCTTAAACTTTTAATCATATCTTTCGAAATAATAATTTTATTAAGCTGAAATTTTTATGCGTGTTACTTCTAAATGACCCAATTAAAATACACTAACTTTCATTACTTATATGTATATTTTTTAATTTTATTTAAATTAGGATATTAATATTCATAAAATTTATGAATAGCAACCATGCTATATTTTGATAGTGATGAATTCAGAAAAACGTTTTATATGCATATCTAAAATTTCATGATTTTCCTCTTTGTAGTTTTTTGGCAATATTATAATGTGCATCAAATGATCATTTAAGATGTCATACACAAATTTAAAATCTGCAGAACTTAACAGAAATCTACGAATTTTGAGAATTAAAAGCGCTGTGATCGCGTTGGTATAAAATTATAAATTCTTATATAGAGGTGAAGGGTATACAGGAGTGGGGGAATGAATGACCACGGAAAAATAAGAACTACGGCTAACGCCAAAACATTTTCTACCAGCGTACTTTATTTCGAAGTCTCACTAATACTTTGTTCACTGTGGAAGTAGCCCCTCAAATAAGATCGATACATATTGTCTAATATCTCTGCATATAAATGTAGGAAATTAACGAAAATTTGTATTTAGATTATTTTGAGGGTGGGGAACATTTCAGCGCTATCAAAAGTAGGTGTTGCTATTGAAAATTTTAAAGTTGGTGCGGATTCGAGTATGAAGATAGTCCCCTATGCAAATTTTTTGTATATCGATGTATAGTAGACTTTATTTCTTACAAAATGGTATATTAAGTTTAGCTCTACTATAAAAACTAACGAAATAATCATCGGTGGTTCGTTTTTTTTTCCGCGGCTGTACATACAAGATAGACTAAACCTGAAAACTTAATCCGACAACTGTGTTTGTAGTAGCTAATAAGATATGGAAGGTAGGAAATGTATTGTACTTTTTGAAACTGTACAATATCTGCATGCATTGGGCTTAACCAAGTGCATATTCCTATACTTCTTTAATGTTTTTTGCAGATATTAATTACAGACTGTAATTTAGTCTTCTAAGTAACTTAGAAAGTTATAATATCTTAAATTTTTTATTTATTTTGGTACAGTTTCTTCAATTTGAAGCTTTAACTCTGATTATTTTATTTTATATTCTACACAACTAAAAATTTCATTTTGAATTTGAAAAAGTAATATGTATTGTAAATATATATATATATAAAGATAAAGCCATATTATATTGTGATTTAAAACTGTTCTTAAGCTTGTTTTCCACTTTAAAAATACCAATAAAAATTTAGTGCATTGCATATTTTTAAAATTTTTAGTTTACAGAAATATATATTTTTATCTTAATAACTCCTTGCCAGAATTATAAAGAAAGTTGTCTTTTAGGGACGAGAACGTTGTGCTCCAAAACGGCATCTTTCCCAAAGTGTAGATGAATTGAAAAGATTTAATGCCAGAAGAAAACTAAAAGTATGTAATGAAAGTTTTATAAATATTTCCTATTGTTTTTTATCTTCTTAGGGCTGTTACAGATAGAGCGGAAGCAAGGGGGAAATGGATTTGTGATTTGAGAATACAAACCATATGGTTTGTATTCACGAATCATAGATCCATTTTTCACCCGCATAAACACCATCTGTAGCAGCTCTTAGTCTTTTTTTTACAATTATATATTTGGGGTACGAGTTGGATGCAGGTCCGTTGCAAGGGGGGGTCAATCATCTGGAAACCCTGAAAGTTGGGAGTTTCAACTTAGAAAAACCCTGAGTTATGAAAATTTATGACTGAAGAAAATTAATGTTATTAACAAATGAAATCTAGGGAAGATTAGAAATTGCCCAACTTGTAAGATTACACTTAAATTAGCCCTCAGAATGGACACTGTATTGGAATATGGATGCAACAAATCGCTTGTGAGAGAACTGTTTAGTATTACATAAAATATATATGAAAAATGTCGATTGAGAGTTTTGAATCGTTACGTTGGGAAATTTCTTGTTTCAACCCCCCCCCCCTCCCCCCCAAAAAAATAATTTTTGTATAATGGCATTGGTTGGATGTTTATAAAAAATCCCATGTATGCCTTATAAGTCACAAATTAAGAACGAAAAAAGTTCTTTGGTAAGAATTAATCATATTAAAAATAAGTTATAATATTATTTTCAGTTATAGTATTTTTAAATAAGATAAATAATTAATAAATTGTCAATTTTATGCTACAGTAATCTATTTTTACATTTCAGCTTAATATTAATTTAGTACTTATAGGAATAATTTGATTTGGTTAAGTTTAAATTTTTACATTATTTATATTTCTTTTATAAATCTGATTCAAAAAGATAATATCTGATATAACACGATTAAGATTTTTATGTTACACTAAATGTCTAAGAATTACAAAAAATCTTTATTTCTAAACTGGAAGTTTCTTTGTTGTAAATAAAAAGCATGTATACACTGAAAGCATGTATCCTTGCTTTCCCCCTTCTTCTTATAGTGGTAGAATAATTTTTATAGAAGTGTTTTATTATATATGCAAGTATTTTCGTGTTCACTTCATTAAGTTTTCATTTTAGCAAAACATCTTTGGTTTGGGTTATTTTTTTTATTTTTTTTAGTAGTACATTTTATTTGAACTGCTATAATTTGTTGTCAAATAACTTTGCAAATAGAAACACATTAGTCTGCTTATTTGCATGTATGTCTAATTTGTCAAATATTCAATGTATTTGCACTTCACAATATATTTTTAAACTTAATTTGTCTTTTCTAGTTTTAGTGTAAGAGCTATTATTATTTAAATTATTGTTATATACTATTTAAAATTTCTGTTTTGCCTAAATGTTTTATAAATAAAACATTCTTGGGTACTTATCCATAATATCACACAAAAAAAAAAGCAGAATTTTTAGAATGTGTTCTATATTTGAATTCATTCACTAATTTAATTGAAAAATTGTTTAATGTGGTATAAGTTAGCTTAAGGTAATTAATGTTGCTTGAAGGCAAAGAGATAGTATACTTGGATACACTAATGAAGTAGTCAAGCATTTATACAAGGCTTTTTGTAGAAGGTCTGATGTTTTGTGAAACTGATGCAGGAATGCCTCCGTTCTTAAAGTGGAGATAACCTGTGACTAAATTCAGGGCGTCTTCACTTTGAGGAAGGGAGTCTTCTTAACTGGAGTCACACTCAGTCAAGCTTCAGCAGAAGATATGACATGCATTTTGATTTTGCATATAATAAGCATTTTAAACTTTTAAATAATACTTTTTTTCTGAAAACCATTAACTTATGATAAATGACCATTTTCTTATGCATATTTCAAAAGTGATAATAACTCAAAATTTTCTGAAATGTATTATACAGAAATATTCTTTTATAAAATTTTTATGGTCGTATACCCTAAGTCACTTTTCCATTCATATCAGCTTTTGGTCACTGTAATGTCAATCCATCTATGATCTATCTATATTATTATAATTTTATCTGATAAACCATGCTATCTGGAGAGTTGAAATTTGCTTAAAATATATTTAAAACTTGGCAGTTAAATAATGTTAAATGGAAATTTTATGAGCATATAATATTAATCAATATTTATTTATAAACAATATTAACCGGTTCGGATTGAAAACTTTTGTCGAGAAAATCAGCTATGATAGTTAGCAAACCTCAAATGACCAGAAAGCAAATGCAAACAATAATTCATCAAAAGTTACGTCTTTGGTATTTAAACAAGTAACTGTGAGTTGCAGTTAAAGTAAGATACAAGTCGATGTAGGAAGACAAAATTTAATTTTCAGCCACTCAGAGAATTTCTTCATCTCTGAAAAACTCCATGCTATTTTACACTTTAACTACTATGAAAGTTTCAAACCAGAAGTGTTTATAAGTTCTGCAGGTGGCGGTCACATGGTGTCAATAATTCTGACCGTTGATACTTTGATGTCAGCCAATCACGTTGTTGGGATCCAAAAATTGCCAAAAAATTGTATTTTTTTGTGAATTCAGACCATCTTATTTACAACTTAATCTAGCTTAAGAGGTTCAATAAAGTGCCCTATGTATAGGAATCGCTTTTAGAATCAACAATTATATTGAAGATTTTGTGTTTTGAAAGAATGCGTTTTACATTATTTAGCATAATAACATGAACATTAGTAAATAACTATATGCTAAAATATTCTAACGCAATTAACAAAGATTAATATTAAATTGAAGTAAATGAAGTGCAAAATAATAATTATTTGAATTTTAAAGACGGTTTAAAACTAATAACAACAACTCTGATGTATAATGTAGTTTGTGATATATTAACAATTAAAAGCAGCAAGTTTTTCATGCTTCTTTTCGTTTAAGAGCTCAAATATGCCAATAAGATATATTTTACATTTACACAAGTTATGTATTGAACTTCAGATTATAAAAGTTTATTTAATTTTATATAGAGTTGTAATTGGCTCTAAAAAAAATCAAATTACTGAAACGTGTGAGGTTACTAATTTAATATTTATTATTGGGGCTCTATAGATAAAAAAAAATCTTTAATACTGTTTACAATAGAAATGTAATAAAATTGGACTTTGTTTCAGTCCTTTGAACAGTATCTACCTGCATTATAAATATAAGTGTTTGTTTATAATTGTAGATAACTTCTAGTTTAGTTGATGTTAATTTACATTATATAAAGAAGACAAATACCTTCAATTAAAATTTTTTATTCAGATTACTTCAATCTGAAAATGTTATGTATATGGGCCTCATTTATAAGATTTCGTACTAATAGGACTTGTGACAGTTTTGTGTGTCAATTCATCGACCACTGACCCCCAACAGAAACAAAGTAAGATACAGATTTCAATATTACACGTTTGTGTATTGGCATGACTCATAATAGAAAATCATATTTAAAACTTTGCAGGGTTGTATTAAAAGATGTATTGGGAGTTGCAAGAAAAATAAAATAACTCAAGTTACCAAAGTGTGTAAGGTGTTCTATGTTAAGAACTCTTTATGTAGAATTCTACTGTAATTAAAAAAATATTCGTTTACAAATAATAGCTGTAGTGGAAACTATTTGCACACTTAAAATATATAATCTTTATTATTGAAATTGAAGAAATTTATGTATTTTAAAGCATTTCTACAATTTAAATATTTCTAATTATCAAAAATATTTTCAAGGGTGCTGTAATAGCTGCAGTATCGAGTCCTAAATGGAACAGCTATTATTATGATCCTCTAAGTGATAGAATTTCAGAATATGGTATAGAAGATGAAATCACTGCTGCAGGTAAATATGTTAATTTAAATTTTTATAAAAGGAAAATTAATTAAATAAATTATTTTAAAAATGTGGTGGAATGTGGTTTTTTAAAATTATCTGGGTTTTATTAAAAACACTGTATTTTTATTAAAAATATGTGTTGATACAGTTCATAATAATTCGATAATTAAACTCTTTTATACTTTAAACTAATACTGTATGTTATTATTGTTTTTAAAAATTAATTGAGCAATATATTTTTTCTTAGAACATATAGTAAGCATTCCGAAATCAAGGTTTTTGATTTTTTTTAATCATTAAAACATCAGTTTAATTTTAATATTTCTCCTTTAGGCTATTTTAACAGTGCAGAATCAGTAAAACTAAATAGTATAACTAAAATAATTAATGTGCACTAGATTTCTTTCCATGCTCATATTTATTCTTTATAGAAAACTTTTAACGGAAATAAATACAAAATTCTAATTTGATTGTGCTTTTACACTCAGAAACTTTATTTTTGTTACTTATTCACTATTTATCAAAGATTTATGAATTGAACTTTTTCAATTATAAACTTATGTCAATTTAATACATAGCACAGAAGAATTTAAAGCGTACATGAAAGTATTATATGTGACTTGTAAATTGCAATAAAATTCACTGTTATTTTTTTATTGCTATTTTAATAGTTATTATCTATGTTTATAACTTTTGCAAATTATTATTCTTTTCAGGTGCAATATCAGTAGTTCTAGATAGCTTAGATACAATACAGTGTTTATCTGATAGTACCATCAAAGACAAGGAATTTATTTTATCGATTTTAGATGATCGTAAGCTACATACTTTGCTTGATGTTAGTATAATTTTATTATGTTTTACATAAAATGTGATTTAGGATTATGATGTCTTAAACTGTGATTAAAAAGTATTTCAATAATTGTTAATGCTATGTTCTTCAATCAATTAGTTGCACATTTAAACTCACTAGCTTTATGCATTGTGTTTTCTCTTATGTCATTACAAACAATTTTCATGTAAGCACTTCTAATGTATTTTATTTAAGAATTTTTTTATTGTATGTGTTATATGCAACTTAAGTGTACATAAGCTTTTTATTATAATAGAAATGCTTAGTTTATGGATATTTTTAAAGTTTGCATTGAAAAAGTGTTAAAAATATCCATGTTAAATTTGGAATCATACGATTCCCTTTGCTTTGAATATTCCTTTTAAAATTTGAATGGGCACATGCATTTTTTTTAATAAAACAATTATGTAATATTATTATTTTAAGAGCTATATATATACACATGATATTCTCTCTCTATTTTTTTAATGCATTTTACTATTATGTCTTATAAAAATCTTTAATTTAGAATCATTTCTAATTAATTGTAATTTTACAAGTTGAACATCAAACAAAGGATACCAGGATGTTATATTATTAAAATGTAGTTATTCAGAATATATATGACCTACATATTACTAAATGTTACTATAAATATTTTTTAATGGTATATGTAGTTAATAACAAAGGCATTCATTCAAAGATATTGGTGGATTACTGTAAATGTTCAAGGCCAAGCTACACATTTTTAATGAAATGCAAATTTGTAATTTTATTTTATCTTTTTTATATTTAAATGTTTAAGATTTTGTATAACAATTTGCCAATTTATTGATTGCTTGTAGATTTGTTATATTTTCATATTATAATATATTTAAAAGGAATATTTTTATAATTGTACTAAAACATGATATATCAAAAAAGAGCATTTAATTTTATAATAATCAATTTCCAAGGCTGTGAAATATAAAAATTGTAAAATATATACAAGAATGAAGTATAAATAATACTTATTATTAAATTTTGTTGCGAGGTAAAAGGAAATATAAAATATAATTTAGAAACTTAACAAAAAAAAATCAAATACTATAAAACATGTCAATTAAATTTAAACTATATATTAAACACAGCGTAGAGTGACTGAAAATTTATTACATTTTAGGAGGAAGTGCAGCTTCATTTGCAAAAATTACACAGTGCAACTAAACACTTGTTCTACTGGTGTCGAGGATGGAGATAGAAGGCCAGTATTATATTTATTGTAAAAAAATGGAATTTCCTCATTTGAAGAATTTATTCTTCCTGATACTTAAATATTCCATATTAATTATGCTTCCTTCGAACCTCCTAGTCCTCATTACAGTATGATCATAACATTTTCATTCAGTCACTTAAATTTTTTTTTATGGAAAAGTACCTAGCTCTATTCTATAGTTACAGATACAGTAATTAAGAAAGTACATTGAATTTCCTATCCTATGCTACCCAATTTTATACCCCATTTTCTCCTTGAACCTTCATTCACTAACTGAGAAGACTTTTAAGGCAAAATAATTCAAATATTTCCACAACTTTACAAAAGATTTCAAATGTAAGATATTTTATATTTCCTTTTTGTTTTAAATTACAGAATCTTTGTCTATTCCAGCCTTGGTGAAATCTAAGTACATTAAAAACAAACTGTGAAAATATAAACAAATCATATTGAACATATCTTATTAAAGTAAGAAATTGCAGTCCACATTTCAGGGCATTTTCTTTTATGGTATTAAATCTAATGTGACAGAAACCTTTGAATATTATATTTTTTTAAAAACTTAGTTGAGTACTGTTATATTAAGATGTGCATAAAACAAAAGTTAATCACTTCAAAAACAATTAAAAACTTGTATAGTCGCAGAAGGAATAGAAATTTCATGCTATAGCATTAGACGACATTATTTCATTTCCTTGGATAAAATTTAGGGCATAATCGAGTTTTGTTGGTTAATGTCAGAAATATTCCAAACTTTATTGTTATTTTGTGTTTATGTTATAACTGAGTTTTTTCTTTCTTTTTAACAAAATTTTTTATTATGAAAATTAACAACTTTTTAAAAAATATAATAGTGAAATCTAGGTTTTCAAATAATATGTAGATGTTGTGACTAAGCCTCTGAGAGAGAGAATTATTAACAGCCTTGCAATTTTATCTATTGTATCCATGCAGATGACTGTTTCTGAAAAAAATTCTTATTGCCATTTTTATTTTCAGTTGTATGATAGGATAAGTACACAATCTTACAGTCCAATCAGATGTCCTTTTCCAGATGCCTTACCTGCAGCTAGGGAGGTAAATAAAAGAAAAATTCTGTTTTGCCATTATATTTCTTTTTCATATTTCATTAAGAAATAGTTCCCCCGAGTAGAAGGCATTTAAGTTTGTTTAAATATAATATGATAAACATTATTTTACTTTTATAAGGGTATTTGTTTTAAACCTTAATTTTATTTATATGCTTATATTTCGTTATTTTATTAAAATATTTAAACTTAAAAAAATGTTTTTCCTTTGTACTTATAGGCTTTAGAGTTCCTACAAGCAAGTTCAAATATAGGATCAATGGAAGCTGCTGAGTTAAGAGATATTCTTTGCGACCCTTATGTACGAGTAAGTACTATACAAGAAATGCTTCACCCCTTTTAATTGTACAAGTATTTCTGGAAAAGTACGAATCATTAACAGATTTGAAACAACCAAACAATAAATTGTCCTTACACCCTACACCAAAAGTTTAGATAAAGCTGTTTTAAGATGATGAAATTTTAGTTAAAGCATTCACAGCTATGAAAACGTAATAAACGGTTTAGATTAATTAAAGACATAATTTTTTCAAAAGTAATAGCTTGAATCAGTTAAAATGTTTATATAAAATGAAATAATGTAAAATTATGTGTCCCAAAAGTTTAGAAACTGAATCCATAATTGTATGATAACATTCAGTAACATGCAAATATTTGCGAGTGGCGTCATCAACACGAAACATAAGAGGGAAAGCAACATTTCAACTTTCGCATTCGAGATGCAGAAAGCTAGACAGATTACTTTTGACGAAGTTTCAAAATTGTGGAAACTAAAATCAGAAAGTAAGACTATTTCCAATATTGCATCAATTTTGAAGAAATTGAAATGTAGCCTTTATCGAATAATATCAAGAGGAGAAATATATATTCCAAAATTTTGAAAGGCTGCGAGTAACCAGCAGAAGGGACAACAGAGTGATTCTAAGGATGGTAGCCTTGCAAAAAATGTCCGTACGGCAAATTTAGATTGCATCAGGGCAGGGGGGGGATTGAGGGTGGTCACAACTTCCCCCCCCATCGGTCTGTAGTTTTAAAAAAACATTCAAAATATAATATTTTTTTTAATTTTGAAAAAACAAAAACGAAAAATTAAAAAAAATACAAATGTATTTTTTTCCATTTAAGAATCTACTTTTGTTTGCAGAAAATAATATATATATATTTTTTTTGAATTTTGTCACTGAAAACTTTCAACAGACCCAATTGGAATGTGGTCGCGGGGGTGTTCAAGCCTGAGACGGCTTTCTATAAGCAGCTGCTTATAGGCATGGCCAGAACGGCGTTTAACGAGTCGGCAAAAGTAAACCATTCTCCATTTTCACCCAGACCAGTGGCTTACGAAGGGGGGGTTGTAACCCCCCCATCGGTATGAAGTTTTTTAAAAAATTAGTACAAAAATAATGATTTTTTCCTCGATTAATAAAAAATTCCGAAACAAAAAGTTTTTAAAAAATACAATGTTTTTTTTTTGCATTTAAAACCCTACATTTGTTTGCAAGAAATATGACACAATTTCGGCGCGGGGTACTGACAAACGGGAGGTTTATGCTAACAATTTATGCATTTTATTACTGGGTAGTCCGACCCGATGTCTGCCGACAAGCACCATCATTTTCATTTAGACGTAACATTTTATTGTTCAAAGAGATCTCCTTTCGTAAATAGGAAGAGTTATGCATCCATTCTGTAAAGAAGAACCTTTTTTAAAATCATTGACTGTTTTGCTAGAGGGGGGTTGGATGTTGCCCCCTCATTTTTTCAATATTGTACTTTTAAAAATGAAACGTAACCCCAACACTTTCCTAGTACTACAAGCGATTAGAGAGATGGGGGGTCACCGCCCCACTTTTTTTGGATGTTGCACTCTTTTATTTTAAATTTGCACTTTAAAAAAAACATGATAAATTTTAGTACTGAATTTACGAACCAAAGAAAAATGTCGTACCCCAACCCTAATTCTTTTTGTTACTTATATTACATTTACTATCGATTTTATTTTCTCGTATTATTTTTTCTCAATAGGCAGACAGCTAACAGACATTTAGGGCCAAATTGCTAGTAGTTAATATGAATAAAATATTGTATAAAATAATCTTTTTTTCAAAATAAAAACCGGCTTTAAAAAAAGCTCTAAAATGTTTTTTAAAAAATCTTTATTAATTTAAGGAACAAAAGTGGAATTTTCTTAAATATTTAAGTATTAATTTTATGCACATTATCACTTTTTAAAATTGGCTCTAAAATTTAGGTGTGGTTTTTTTGTGAATTGGCATGAACTTTAAAGAGTGGTAAAAAGTACAAAATTAATTCTAGATGATTAATTTTGTTCCACTAGTCCCTAAATTAAAATTTTTGTAGGCTTTAGTATTTTGTTTCTTAAAGTAAGATTTTTTTAAAAAATATTTTTTCTTTTTAGTTTAAAATTTAAGATGAGTACTTCGCCCCCTCCCCCTTCAATTGTTCAATTAGAAATTCGGGTTGTTGCTGACTTTATATATATATATATATATACGTGTAAAGTAATCTGACACTCAACCCCCCCCCCCCCTTATAAATTTCCTGCGTATGCCACTGCATCAGGGATTTGTGTTTCGAAGAAATTCTCAGAATTAATATAATTTCAAACACTAGTTTATCGGAATCTGCAAAAAACATCAGCTTTAAAACCACTTCACATAACTCAAAGATTGAACTGGTCTCGTGTCCGTATGTCTTATGGAAACAAATGGTATTTGGTCATCTTTGGTGATGAAAAGATGTGGAATCTTTTGGGTTCCAATGTAATAATGGCTAGTTAATGGGTTGATCTGAGAAAGTAATCGCATTACTTTCTTACGCGGCAGCAAGGTAGTAGATTAGTACTTGTTTGGGGCGCATTTTGCTTCAACAAACAATTATCCTTACAGATCCTCAGTGGTCGTCAAACCTCATATGACCATATGGGCACATTAAAGAACGGTTTGGTACCATTTGTGCTGAAACATTATCCGGTTCCCAGTGGCACTTTTAACAGGACAATGCTTTAATCCATGCATCCAATGCAATGAAACAGTGGGTTTGCTTACAGAATATCTCTGTGTTGGATTGGCCAACCTCTAGTACAGATCTTAATACAATGGGGAATACTTGTCCGTCAAGTGTATGCTTGTTTTAGACAGTTCTTTAATGTTACGGAACTGAAGTCAGCCATAGGACAAGCTGGTATAATATTGAGCCGGATATAATACAAAAGCTAATTCTTTCAATGCATAAATGTATATTTAAGATCACAAGAAAAAAAAACTGGCAGAGCTACTTTAAACTAAACTGTTTTTATTTTCTTTAAATTCAAGATTTATCAAAAACTTTTGGGATAATGTTATTTCATTTTGCATAATTTACAAAATATTGATTGCTGTTAATTATAATTTATTTATTGCTGTTACAAACAAGTAATGTATGTAATAATAAAGTTATAATTGGTTTTGTATACATATAATTAACTTTTTAAGCAATTTTGAACTTTTTTCTCATTTCTAAACTTTTTGCATGCAGTGTATAGCAAAACTGCACATTTTTCTTTGCTAATTCTGTAATTGATATATTTTGTAAAAGTAGGGAAACATTCTGAAAACTTCATTTTTTTTTTGTTGAACCATAAATATTTCAGAAGGCAGTCATGGGAAATTTTTCAGGGCGCTAATATCATTGTTTGGGTCCATCGGGGTGCTGTACAAGTTCCATCACATGGTGGGATTCAATGGTACATGTTCATGACATACGCAAACAAGTAGATGGCAAGATGAAGATGGGCTGTTTGGATGGCTACAAAATATGACGAGGAAGCCAGGAGTCCTCCATCTGTTTGGATTAACCCACTACCCCCTAAAGGTGGGAGGTCTTCCTACGAAGGCTGTCGCGAGACATTTTTGAGGATGAGTTAATGCTGCTGTTTGGATCCATCAGAATTCTGCACAAGTTCCATCTTATGATGGCCTTCAGGGGTTCGACGTTAAGTTTTTTTTCGATATCTTATTAAAATATTAGTTGCAAGAAAATGAGCATGCAATATGTTATGCCAATTGACGCATATGCTATATATTTTGCCATAGAGTACAAGGTCTTCATAGGAAGGCTGCCGTGGGACATTTTGGAGGACAAGTTAATGCCACTCCTTGAGACCATCAGAGTGCTGTACAAGTTCTGTCTCATGATAGCCTTCATATTTTCGTCTTGCGGGTACACATTTGCAACATACACCAGCAAAGTTGTTATGGAAAGTGGATTAAGTTGCAATTATGAAAAGTGGATGCCAAGATGGTGATAGACTGCCTTGGATGTCTACAAAATCTAGTCAGGATGCAGGGAACCTTGTTGGAAGGACCCCCCTCACCTCCTTCACTCCCTAAAGGGTGGAAGATCTTCATAGGAAGGCTAAAATTTTCGAGGACGAGTTAATGCCACTATTTGAGTGCATCAGAGTGAAGTACAAGTTCTGTCTTGTGGTGGCCTCCAGTGGTTCGATGCGCTGGTCGGCGTTTTGCAACATACGCAAAATGGAAGCCAAGATAACCATGAACTACCTGTATGGTTGGTTAGGAATTCAGGCCTTTAAGGAGGATTGGTGTTTTGTAAAGTTTATGGACAACCATAAGCTGCACATCTGTGGAGTAAGTTGCCCACTTAGATGACAAATATTGTAAGTCATAATAATGGTGGGACTGTTGCTCATAGCTTGGAAACTGATGACCAACTTTTATAAAATGGTCAAATAATTGTTTTTACAACGAATTAGATTTTAACATTAAATGTTTATTCGACATAGTTAAAAGATGAGTAGTAATTATCAAAATGTGTATACTATATATTTTGCCAATTGATGTAAAAGTCAAATTTTATCCTTGCTAATCTTAGCATCTATTGGACCCATCTTAAAGGTGGAGAACATGTCTTAGTGTTTTTCTTTTGTGGCAATCAACCCCACAGTAGACAAACGCTGACTCTAATATTTGCTGACCTGGCACATGTGCACGGTGGAAAACGCAATGTCAAGCGGCTCAAGCGCGTGTTTGACCTTCATATCCCTTCACAAACTAAACTCGAACCCATGATAACTTAAAAAGGTGTGCCTTAAAATTTATTGGAAAGGTACCTTATTAAATTATTATAACCGTAATAGTAAAAATAAATATTCATAATTTATTTAGGTCCTATTGCCAATTGACAAAAGGTAAAGTAATCGAAAACTTAATTGTATGCTCAATGTGATATACTGATGTAAAATAAATGTTCATGAAACTCAGTAAGTTGAACATATAATCTAAAAATATAGGGCAATTTCGTGCATTTGTTCTATCTCTGGTTATCGTCTATAGAGTTCTTGCTGAATAGTTGTGAACTGTTCAGTGTAATTGAGATTTCACTGCATTAAATAATAACTCTTTTGAAAAGAGAGGGCTCAGAAAGCAACTTGGGTAGGGTGAGGTAAATTGGATATATTGAAATAAATATAAATTAGACATTGTTAAACGTATGCTTTGATATCATTCATTTTGTCAATTACTTCGTTTAAGTGAGTAAATTTCAGCAACAAATTACATTTCTGTGTGATTTAAATCAAGCCCAAAAGTCGATTTGTTTGAGTTTACAAATTTTTTTTAATAGTGTTAATGCATGAAAATTTCTATATTTAAACTGGAAAATTCGAATTATTTATCAATATATTCCTGGGTTTTGTATAAAAAAGAAATCTTTCAATTCATTCCAATGAAAATATTAGAAAAAAATTTACTTTATTTTGCTATTTTTATGATGATTTGTAACATAATTGAATTATTAAAGCTAAAGAATAGGAAATTCGAAAAAAAATTATCAATCTCGAAAAAAGTTCAATATTCTACAAATATATTATTTCGAAGCTTATAAATGACAATAATTATCCAGAATATATTTAACCATGTTTATATGTTAATATAATTAAGTTGCATGTTTTTTCTAAAAAATATTTCAACAGGAAGAAACATTTTGATAATATTAACGATTGATTAATTAGAAATAACAGAATGGTTTAAATAAATTTTTAAAAAAATTGTCTGCAGATCAAATTAAAAATAATGTAAATGCAGTATAGATTCCTGAATCAAAATAAACAACAAATTACAGTAGTAGACAATCTTTTTAGTACAGGCACGTAGGTAAGGGGATGGTTCGGGGGGTTCAAACACCTACCATTGAAAGTGAAGGGGAAAAAAATTTAAAAATCGAAGAACTGTAAAAATCATAAAAATACTTTAAAAAAATAGAAAAATCTCCATTTCTAGTATAATACTTCTTGTTGAGTTGCATGAGGGAAAGCCTGGTATTTTATTAGGGCCTATCCCGGAAAATAGTTTTCAAAAGGCTTCAAAAGCATATTTTGAGGTTATTTTTATCTCAAACTAAGCGTAACATGACGTCATTGTGTTGCATTATATAGCATTTGAATTTCGGCGACGAAGGGAAAAGATTTTAAAGCGGTATCCATATATTATTTTAAACAAGAAATCTCAAAATTTAAACTTGTTCTCTAAATTTATTTCATAATTAGGGAGTGATATTTACTAATTTTTAAAACATTTAATGACTGATTGGTAACGATTTCATGCAAAATAAATGATAAATGTAGCTGTTTCGATATTTACATGTCAACGTATTCTTGTTTACTTAAATAAAAATTAATAAGTTTAAAAAAATGGGGGGGGGGTAATATTTTTTTTGGGGGGGGGGGGGGGATTGTAAGTTAATCACTCACTAAACCACCCCCATGAAAAATCTATACCTACGTGCCTGTTTTTAGTACATAATAAATAATAAAAAAATTGATTTTCAATTTGGCGGAATTTAATTTGTTATTAGAAAGACTGTTACAATAACAGTCCTTAGTAATCAAATATACTGAGGTTTAAAGAGTTAATGATTTTTATTTATTCTATTTTATTCAAGTTAAATGAACAATTTGTTTTAATAAGGCTAAAATTTAAACAATTTAAAAAATGTATGAAACACATTGAAGGATGTCACGGAACCCATTGCATAAATACACAAAAAAAAATTCGTATTAATAATTTTTTTTATTAAAAATAGCTTTGAATGAAAAATTTTCACAGAAAAAACGCAACTGTCGCAGAAGAAAAACGCGAGGACATCCCTTCATGGTTCTTACCTTAATGAAACTTTACAAGCTGAAAATAATAGTTTAGAATAAGATTATCCGCTTTAAATTAGTATGTTTAATGCTTTTAAGTCAATAGGTTTAAAAGGGACCAAGTTATTACAGTTTACTTCTCTTTCTGTGACATAACTTTTTCTTATAAAAACAAAGTTGTGTCCCGAACATGTAGTTTTCCTTGTGTTTCTATTTCCTTATTTTCCATATAATTAGGTTATAATAGTAGTATTTTAATAATCTTAATAAAATATGGTCCACAATCAGAGAAGAAAATACCATGTAATTTACTTATTGAGATGATTAATGTATTTTTATTTTTTTTAAATAAGCCCAACACCTTGGATTTTTTAAGTAATCTCTTGCAGAGCCTATTCTAACATATAGTCATTAACTAAAAATAAGCAGTCGTAAATTTGAAAGCCATTCTTCATTAAGCGTTTTCTAGCCATTAGTTTTTCAATCCATGAAACATACGATTCCAGTTTTAATTGAATACTATATACTTTGAATTTTTCAAAGTGATGAAAGGATTAAAAACTTTTTGCACTTTATTATAAATTACTTTCAACGAATTCACTATTCTACCTACCTTAAAGTTTATAGAAAATATAAAATTAATTCCACAGTAAATGAAATTGCTGAAGTAGTTATCACATATAATTAAATGGAACGGTGCCGATGTAGAATTGTATCTATGTAAAGTTGGTAAAAAGTTTTAAAATACATTTTTAAATTACAAATCAAAAATATATTAGAAAAAAAATCAAAATATTTCTAAACTAGTAGTTCTGGTAACAGTATACCTCGTGAAAAAACAAAACATAAATGTATGTCGTTTTTAATGACTTCAAGGAACATTCATGCCAAATTTGAAGAAAATCGTACAACGCGTTTGATTGTGACTGCATAACAAACAAATTTACAAACAGACGAAATGCTGAAAGGTCGAGTTAAAAAAGGACCTCGCTGACGCTCGGTCACAAATATAAAATTGTGTGTGAAGATTTCCTTTTTTCAATTGGTGCCTTTTAAATTTATGTTCCCATTTGGGCAGTCATAAATTTTGTAAGCAGAAGGGCAGTCGTAATTTTTTTTTAAGAATGCGCCGTGCAGTCTTATCATACAGTAGAAAAAAATCGCCAGATTTACGATCTTCTGTGAAACCTGACATCCCCTTTCAAGTTTATTTTCCTAAATCGTTCTAATATCATCAGTTCTTTAAACTTTGCCAAGATAAATGAAAAACTTTAAAAAATAATTCAAAATAGCAGTATAAGAAATTTAATAGTATTTGTCAGTTTAAATAATTTTTTGTGAATAATTACTCTTAATAAATGTTACTAAAAAAGGAAAAAAATCGAAAAAACGTATTTAACATTTTAAAATATAAATACATCGCGATTCTTTTATGAAGAATAAAATTCTATAAATGAAATTACTTGACATTTTTAGTGCTTATTTATATTTTGCACCGATGAACTTTAATTTTGCTAACAAACTTCTTCCTAAATAAAAATTATATAAAAAAGGTTTTAATATTTTTGAAAAAATTTACTAAAATTTAAAAAAAATAAATTAAAAATGGTTTTTATTATTTTAGAGAAACATGGGAGCAAACAAGGTCGTCGTAAGAATTTTTTATAAGGGTGGGCACAAATTCAAACTATGATTCAGGGCAAGGTATATATATATAAACAGTCGGACATTTTAAATAACGAACGTCCATTTTACAAATTCCTCTCTATTCTACTATGTAATGCTTTTTTTCTATTTAGCCTACTTTACAAGGGTGGCATTTTCTCACCTTGTTAATACCTGGCGGCGCCCACATTCGTAAAATTAAATTTCGTCGAAATGGAATAGTTATTATCATTTACCAATTTATCAAATATTCTTCTTTAAAATTTGCTTCTTCCAAAGGACGACAGATGGCGCCACGAAGTTCGCTACGGTAACTAGCGTAGTATATTAGCGCTAAATAAGTAACAATAATTTCAATTCAATGTTATGATTCGAGATACCAAGTTTTCTATCCAAGAAGCTTCGTAACTTTTCAACAAGTATTAAGAAGTTATCGTGATCGACAGTGGATATCAATCAACAGTGAAAGCTCTGCTGTTTATAAATTATCTGCCCCGCATTGCGCGAAATTGTAAACAGCTGAGGATGTGAACGTGCTGCAACTGCGGGATATAAGTTTTTTTCTTTGCTGATCAGATTACGCAAGGAAACCTCATGTTCTGATCTGACAATGTGCTCAATGGTCCCACTGAGTCATGCTGGGTTAGATTCTTAGGGAAAGTTCGTGTTTATTTTGTCTTCCTCGTTTACCGAGTTAAAAAGATGTATCGCAAATCGGACTTTAAATCTGATGATTCCAATACGGTGCAAACAACTGCACAAGTCCATGTCAATTCTGTAAGTTATTATTTTTATGAATTCAAATTTATCTCTGAAAAATAACGAAAACAAAAGTATGCTTTAAGATTTAAAATTTTTTTTTTTTTAGAAAATTAAACTTATATTAATAATAAGGATATTTAAAAAATAATATATTTTATTTAAACGTTTTGTAAAAAAAATAAAATGATATAATTTTTTTCCCAACCTTTCCTGAATACTTGAGTAATTCTGCAATTTGTGTGTTCAAGTACATTAAATCACATGTTAGTTTCCTAACATGTGTGCAACTGGTAGTTGAGAAATGAATTCAAAAATTATTCACTGATATTTTGTTACCATATCTATTACATTTGTCCCTCTCACAACAGATGAATTTATAAGTGCAAACAATTATTGCAGGGATATTTCGAAATTAAATACCCAATTTTTTCCCATATCTTTATTTTATGACAGACCTGTATATCAATCAGCTTATGTGCATCACTGTGGCCTAGTTGGCAGGTAGCATGACCTAGTTGATTGGAGTCGCCCTTTTCTTGGGTTTTCAGTGTAACAAGAAGCACCCATTTAGTGGTGTGCACTGTGCATGCGTTACTAAGAAATATACGGAGCCAGACCTTCGCCCTCTCTCGAAAACGCCGAATAGAAGCCAGTAGTTTTGTGTAGCTTCCTAATGCACAGGGGTCAGCTAGCCCATATGTCTATCTTTAAATCAATTTTCAATAAATTATATCACATTCACTTGGATTGTCCATTTATAAGTAGCCACATTAGACTTTTAAGATTGGATTTGCACTTGCTATATCAGTTAATTCCTAGCGTTCGGTGCTCTTGCCAAATGGGATTTGGCGACAAATGTTTGGGCGATAAAGTTTATATTTTGACGTGACTTCTTGATGACATGCAAAAATATCATGTTGTATGGCAACCCTAATTTTTTTTCCTCTTGCGTGTTTCACCAAGGCTGAACTAGATGCGCGCGCACGCATCTAGTGCACTTAAGAGTGCCGTCGAAATGCCCCAAACGACTGCTGGAAGGATCGCCTGTAAGCAGCCCGAAGGATCGCCTGGCCAATCGACTGCCCGGACCAACGCAATGTCCGCCATTTTGATTTGGCGACAAAAAATAAACCGTCATTTTTGTTCTTGGCACCAATTTTTGTCCTTGGCGACAACGGGGCATTGTACACTAGGAATTTACTGCTATATCATATTAAAAACTGATGATAGGTATTTGTTTTTTTTATCTTCAGGTCTCTGAATATTTTCTTTCTATTGTTTAGTAGTGAAGTTTACTGCATTTTTCACTGACTTTCATAATTATAACACTTGTAGCAACTTTTTTCTATTTCACTGATAAGTTTTGATGATTATGTAAATTAGGTTAAGAATTTAATCTTGTATATGATGGAATGCTAAATTTTTATTATAATTTAAATCTTAACAATGAGGGGATCTACTCTCTGATGCTCCGTTCATGGTTCAAAATTATCGGTTGTTAGTCGTATTTAAGTTAAAAATAAGTTACTTTGAAAAAGCCAAGAATAGGATGAGTGCGCATGTATTCCAAAGGCATTTTTTCCAATTTATAAGATGGAATTTTTTTTTTAATTTTCTGATAAAGCGATAATAAAATTAAATGTTTAAATATTACTTTTATAGTGATTTGCAACTTTTTTTTAAGTTTGTAAAAAATTCCAAAAAAATATTAGTCATAAATTTGGTGTCGATTTTTGGAGGTTGTAATAAGTATAAAATAATATTATATTTACATTTTTAGTGCTTGTTCAGGAAAATATTTTTTGTTTGAAATTTTTAGCATATTTTTCTTGAAGTTTATCATTTATTTAAAAAAGATTTTAGGTGAGATTTACATAAAAAATTAGTACAGTGCAGAAAAATCTAGTCAGCTCGAATATTGTAACCATTAAATTGAATATAAAATTATACTTATTTTGAATTAGTTATAATGCCAACGGGATTACGTAAGTATGTTAAGTTTCATGTCCAAATAACATTTTAAAAGGAGTTGAAATTAAGTAACAACATTTAATGATGCTGGCAAGTTATGTTTACTTCTGCTCCATGGTGGCAACTATTACTTAGTGCAGCATAAAAGGTCATCCAACTCAAATGTTACATTGTAAATATGGCTTCGAATATCTAGGACTAAACTAGAAACATGCCATAATAAAAAAAAACATTGTACTAGAATTATGCAAATACAGTAGTGCTATAGCTTATTTTTCAAAGGTAGGCAATAAAAAAATGAACTTTTGTTTTGGCTATTTCACATTGAGCATTTTTAAAAACACAATGTGTGACTGAAAGTAACTATGGTAGCAGCTGCCATACCGATTCCAACACCAATGAGCAAATCATTGTACTAGATATTCCAGATCATTTAAAAAAAGTACTTTGAAAATTACTTGTTTTTTTAACTTGCTACAGGATTTTTGAACCGTCAAAAGTAATAATGTCATTACATAATGTTAGGGACATTTCAAAGGACTTGTATTTATTTTAATGACTAGCAATATGGCCCGGCGTTGCTCGTGGTCACTTTGCGCAGTAGGAGCTGCGCGATTTTGTCTTGTCAGCGAAGCCATCGCATATCACTCTCTGTGCACTGTGAAAAATAAACGTTATCAAAATCCATATTTATTAAATTACTTAAGAGTTGTTTTTGAGATACCTAAATCTATTTTTATGTTCACAACTTTATATGCTATTGCGACTACTATTTAAACTGATGTTTTTGTAAAATGATTCTTTTTGTGAAATAAAAATTCCTAAAATTTTTTAAATTGCATATTTTTTGTATAAAAATTAACCATTTAGTGACAATAAACCCATGCAGTAAACTTCACATTCATTAGTTTTAATATTGACGACGCTATAATATATCAAAGAAAAAATATTACATTCTTCCAAATCAAAATAATTTATCGTATTTTGTGACGTTTTTTTTTGTGTCAATTGACGACCGGAGTCTATATATCCGTCTCTTTCAACATAATTTCATATGGGTCAATATTTACGGACATTATTTCTTATAAAAATTAATTATCAAATATTCATTTTTGAATTCCAATATGTTTTTGAGGTGAAAATTTAAAAATAAGCTACATGGAGGTATAAATATAGAAAACCTTAAGTTAAACTTTTAGGGTGGCCCATTTCAACAACATAGTAATATTCCACTCCGTAACAAATAGCACTATTATCATAAAGTTAAATTGTTCAGAACATGAATACACATTTCGTCAGTCGAAAGAGCTATTTTATCTTCCTCCTTCAGTTGGCAAGGTTTTTGTTAACGACGTTAATTTTGTTATTTGGACGCTAATTGGCAACATTTTTATTCAATTGGAGAACATTTTTATTCTTTATTCATTTGGCGACATTTACTCAACAACCAATCAAAATGAATCGTTTATCCCAGTATTGTCGAAAAATATTTTTTGTCGCCAAGGGGATTTTTAACAATAATGTTATGAAGGGAAGATCGAGATGTAAATTTCCCATAGGAGTAATGTTAGAGAAATGGAAAATGTTCTATAACTTTTGAATGGTTGTAGATATCCACATGAAACAAAGTGCAGATTTTAAACTAAGAAAATATTGTTCAAATGGTGCAAGTTTTATAAAAATCTGTGCAGTAGTTTTTGAGTTAAATCCGGACAAACAGACAGACAAGAAAAAATTTAATCTGATTTTCTGAATCAGTGTATCCTAATTCGTGAAGATAATTCGAAATTGGGGGTTTTGTTCGATTCCACAGACAGACACTCCATTCTTACATATAAGTATTGATGAAGATAATATTTAGCATTTATAAAATATGCGATATTAGGTTGGTCTTTTGGATACTTTATACTGAATTTTGAACCTTAAAATGTTGTCCCTTTATAATGGACAATATTTTAAAGTTAACATTGTAATAGTAATGTCTCTGTGTCAACCCAACAAAATTTAGTTAAATTTTCTTCCTTGGTGACAGTTGTCAAGAGACATACCTACCAACTTGTATGAATTGTCCATATAATTATGAATATTAAATTTTTCTTTTTATAATACTGTGTCATTTCTAACTGCATAAAAAATCACAAGAACAATAATTGCAGCAAATCCATAAGCGAGTCAACAATTAAGTCCAGTATTAAGATCCAGTTTTCAACTTTTGTAACAATGCAACACAGTTAAATAAAGTCAGAAAAATCGGTGCAATAAATGACTTGATTTAGAAATTAGAAAATTGTTAGAAATTAGGTTTTCAAATCTGGATTCTTTGTCATTATCACATTCATTTTTTTTAACGACGATCGTCATGAGCGATTGATACATTTTGCAAAAAATACTAAGTTGCCCTTTCGTAACATTTAAAAGCCCTTTGTAATTAGTTATTTTTTATATCAATACATATTTTAAGAGTTTTTCCTGTTGTATTTCAAGTAGTTTTAGCTGCTTAAAAACTGATTTAAAGTTGTTTTTTTATATGTACAATTATGGAAGATGTGATTATTTATGAATCTTTATTTATTTCAGTCACTTTTACAAGCACATGATGTGCTTTCTCATGAAGTATATGGAGAAGATGCCATTCGTGTAACTCCCCCACCGGTTGCGCCATATGCTAATGGTGGGCAAGGCATGGAAACAGAAATTGGACCAGAAGCCAAAGCAATTACCAGAGTTCGTCTTGTACAATTCCAGAAAAATACTGATGAACCTATGGTAAAAATTTGATATTTTTATTGACAGTAAATATACCTAAATATTTACCTGAACTCTAATAGAAGTCTTTATAATCACTAAGAATTTATTTTGTATTTGCTTGCTTCTGAAACATTTGAAATAATTCTGCAAACCCTAATCTTTTAGTTATATATAGTGTTGTTTAATCTTAATTGCTTTTCCTTTTTTTTTTATTTCAGGGTATTACTTTGAAATTAGATGACAAGGGAAGATGCATAGTTGCACGCATTATGCATGGAGGCATGATACACAGGCAAGGTAAAGTTTTTCAGCATATTAAATTAATTTATTAAATGTTCAGCTATAACCACTTTCATTATATATGATTTTTATACCTAACTATCCAAAAGATATTTTATTTGAATGAATTCTTTTATTGTAAGTTTGTAGTCATGTGAAACGATTGTTTTTCATATTAGTATACCAGCATTTTTACAACAATACATTAATATTACAGAAATTATTTTAAATATATAAAGTGGTACCAATAACCTTAAAACCCTATTTTTTTGCAATAGCTATTTTTAATTGTAAAGATTTAAATTCCTAAATATTGCATTTTATTATATTCTTACAGCTACCCTGCATGTTGGAGATGAGATTCGAGAGATCAACAATGTTAGTGTTGCAAATCAAACTGTAGATGCTCTTCAAAAGATGCTGGTATGTGAATATTCTTTTATTAAGGATAAATATTCTTTAAAGAATTTTGCTTAACACAGTCAGTGCTATTCAAAATTTAAGACTCACAAAAACCTAACAATTTTTTTTGTAAAAATCCATAATCTGTTTAATTATTTCATGCACTGAATGTGTTAATATTTCACTTTATAAATATAATAACACATTATTTTTTTTTGGCAATTTTCATTTTAAGAATTTGTCTTGGGCAAAATATCTAAAAGTATTGTTTGATTAGTTTTACTTAATGACTTAACAGAACCTGAATTTTATATAAAGATTCTAAACCTATCTAATTTATGTTTTTAGCTACTCTGTTATTTATAACTTCAAATTTCAACTGATTCATTCTTTATTGTTTATATAGTTAAAATATTTTATTTTATACAATTAATGTATCTTTTTATAGCGAGATGCAAGAGGAAATGTTACTTTCAAGATCATTCCAAGCTATAGAACTGGTCCACCAACATGTGAGGTATGAGTTTCCAAGTTAACTTAAGTTATGCAAATTGTAAAGCTTACTTTTTCTTTATATTTGAATATCACAAAAGGTTACAAAATTCTCCTATCCAGAATCGGAATAATTCTTAACTATGAATTTTTTTAGTATATGACTATCATTCTCTTTTTATGGTTTAGAAGTACTATTCTGCTAAAGTGTGACTCTTGCTCAAAGCATGTGATTTTTAATCAAATTAGATACAAATTTCAGATTTTTTTTAAATAAATTTTTTTTAACATTTTTAAAAAAAATATGTATATTTAAAATTGTGAAATTTGATCTAATTATAAATTATTATAATTGGATTAATTATATTGATTGCCTTAATTCTTTTGACTATTTACACTGCTTTTTTATTAATCATTAAATTTATCTGGAAGGTCATTGTCGTGATATCTTTTTTCCCCTGAAGTAGCAAATGCCAGTGCTCACGTCTGCAAATAAATTCCTGATTTTTTCTCCCCTTCATCCCTTTTGGGAGCATTCTTGTTCATATTCTAGCTTTAATGGGCTCCATTATCATCCTTGCTTACATTTACTATTACATGAGCTCGGTAAAATTTGGCAAAAGATTTAAAATGTACTATTATATGAGATAATCCATACATGAAGTACTTGAATCATATTGAAATTTTCCTAAATAAAAATATTGAATTTAGTTTTTTAGCTATAAGATCTTTGTTAAATATTCCACACATTTCTTTTTTAAACTTTTGGTCTTCAACTTTTTTTAATTTATATGAATGCCCTGTCTTTTGTTTAGATTTTTGTTCGAGCACAGTTTGATTATGATCCAAAAAATGATGATCTCATACCTTGTCCACAAGCTGGCATAAAATTCAAAACTGGTGATGTTTTACAAGTTATTAGTAAAGACGATCATAATTGGTGGCAAGCAAGAAAAGAAGGATCTGATACAACTGCAGGACTTATTCCTTCGCCAGAGTTGCAAGAATGGAGGGTTGCTAGCCTGGCCGTGGAAAGATCTCGTAATGATCAAGGTATATATATCTTTAGGAGAGCAGAATGATTGCTGTATTTTGGGTTTAAATGAAGTTTTTAAACCTTAAGAAAGCATTAATAAAGGTTTTTAGGGTTGTAAATAGAAATCTTTAAAAAAAAATCTTAATGAATATTTTAGATAAAAAATTTAATTAGATATTACTACCTCACATATTTTAAAAGATTCATATATAACTTAATGAAGTCTACATAGGGGTTGTTAGTTTATTTTATCAATGTAATTTTTTTGTCTTTTTATAGCCCTTGTTTTATATCACACTTATTAATTTTCATCTTACATTACAACACACATTGCTTTGTTTGTTCTATCGATATTATCTACATTTAACTTATTATGCATGTATAAGTTGTATTGTAACAATACTAGAAAATTTCTTGCATATTGAACACATTAAATTTGCTAAAGTATTAGTAATAATAATAATGTTTAAGCAACTATCAATAATAATAATAATAAAAAATTACAAATCAATGCATGTTTTGGAGTAAAACTTTATTTTTTTAACAGCAAAGTAGAAAGAATAAAGTATTATGAATGTCAGTTAGAAATATAATTGCATGTCAAAGCTGAGTTATAAAAGAGCAATTTTTGTACATTGTGCAGCAGTTACAGGGACTTATTAAATGTCTGTTTCACATAAAAAAAAAAGACATTCCCTTTTTTTTTTCTTTTTACCGTTATGTTTTAAAGTTTAATTTTTAGTGTGTATTGATAATTTATATCTTGTATTTTTTTTTATTTCAGTGAATTGCTCATTTTTTGGTAGAAAAAAGAAGCATTATAGAGATAAATATTTAGCTAAACATAATGCAGTTTTTGATCAACTTGATCTTGTTACATATGAAGAAGTAGTCAGACTTCCTGGTTATAGAAGAAGAACCTTAGTTTTATTAGGTAATTATTTTTTGAATTTTATATCTAAATATGACTTAAGCCCTCAAGTTTCAAAACCAGATAGATTACTTTTGAAAAAATTTTCCAAGAGAAACAAAAAACTAATTGCATTATTTATGAAAGACTTTTTTTATACAAAATAGATACACAGGTTTTAACCAATTTTTAACTCTGTATAAGTATTACTTTGAGAGAAAATTTTTTCCTCTTCTGGGTCTATTTGGTTTTGCAACAATGCTGTAATATATAACTCGATTACTGCTCTGTGATTGGTTCGCAGTGGCCTATGCACATCTTTGTCCATCTGCTTTTGAAACTGATTTCTTTATTTCTCTGGTTTTACAATCAACTGCTACTTTCGTTCTGCAAAATTAATATTATCTAGGTGCTTTGAAATTTTATGACTTCGCCTACTGATAGATATAGGAAAACTAAAAATAAATGACATTATCTGAAAACCGAAAAAAATTAATCTACCTAGTTTTGAAATTAGGCGGCTCATTTAATATATTACCACAAACTTTATTATATCTTAAATGTATATGAAGTACTGAAAAAGTATAACATACACTTTAGATTATGCATACAATATATTTTCATATAAAATTATATGTGTAGTCAAGGGTCTTTCCATAAGAATTTTGGGTCTGTTTTCGGAATTTTCACAAAATTCCATTTGTGAGAAACGGAACTCTTCATAAAATTTTATTTGTGAAAAACGAATTCTATACAAAATTCTATTTCCTCAAAACTGACTTTTCACATAATAGTAGGCAAGTCTAAAACCAAAATATTCCGAATTTCACAATAAAGTTTGAAATTCCTTTCTACCTCTCCCTGTTTATTGCGGAAAGAAACGTGTTGTGTGAATTACGTCACAAGCAGGAATAGTGGGGGAGTGGAAAAGTGTGTGTAGGAGAGGGAGGAGAGAGAACAGCATTGCATTTGGGATCATGCGTCATTTTGAAATGGGCGGAGACATTCAGTTCAGTGATCGCTTTAGAATACTTTCTTGTGAAATTTCACAGAGCAAATCGTTATCTACCACATGGTTCGTCAAATTTTTTATTATCGTTTGCCAGGTTCGGTTTTAATCAACTTTTTGTATGGTTTTTTTTATATATATTATGTATGTAGACTACGTATTTCTAGCTATTTTTTAATTCTTATATAGGATTTTCACAAACTCGCACGTCATCTGACCATGGTTTTAAAATAAAGAGGCATCGTTCCCGGGTCTTTCCTTCGAGATAGACCCCGAACCGTCGCCAATAGCCCACTGTGCAGCTCTAGTGCGACATTAATTAACCAAATCACAAACTCACAAAATGGACCCTGTTAAAAAAAACTAAGCAGACCCCTAATAGTGTAAGATTTTTGTCCCTACAATTTTTAGTTTACCTAACAGTGAAAATCACTCTTTATTGACCCATGCGAAAGGTTCAAAATTAAATACAGACCCATAAAAGAAATTATATTATTTTATGCCGAAACTTACGAATGTAAAACTTTTTTGAAATTATGTAATATTATATTTTTATTCACACACACGTAGAACACACATTTACAGATGTTTCATTAAAGATAAATATTGTAAGTTTTTCATTAAATATGCTTTAAATATTACAATTTATAAATATGCTTTAAATATTACAAAGATATATATATATTTAGAAGTAAAAACATGCATTATTCTTAGTAATTACAGGCCTCGCAACAGGTCCCTTTTTTCCCTAAAAGTCCTTTTTGTTACTTGAAGTACTTAAAAGTCCTTTTTTTCAGAATATGGTCTCTTTTTTCCCATATTTTAGCAAAAATAACTTTGTCCAGCCTATATGACTATAATAACACATTTCCGGATCTTTCTCCTCCTTATTTAGCCATTTTTTTATTATGTAATGGTCATTACATTCATGTTCATATATGTGTAAAATCTGCTTCTAGGGTGTTGCATCTCTGGAATATCACTAAACCAGAAAAAAATCTTCCTGTTTTGTTTTTACAAATGTAATTAATCACATTAGTGTGGAATGTGGGCTTAAACGTAAACTGTCCTTCCAGGATCACTGGATCTCATTTAGGAATTGCATCAAAAACACATGTAAATGATGAAAATTGAATTAATCTTGCAGACTAAAAAATAGCAGGTGAAAGTGTAAATTGGAATTACATAATTTCCCAGTACCTCATATTCTAATTAAGCAAATACTATTCGATTTACTTTTGAAAATTAGACATTTCCTGTGGTAAGTAGGATCCCTGCTAAATTTCAAGAAATTTGGCCAAAATTTAAAAAGTTACAAATAATTCGAGATTATTACGAAATGAATTTTAAAAAACATTTTCGCACAAATGTACTAACTTTTTTAATAGGGCACCGAAAAAAAAAGTGAAAAGAAGTCAAAACGATTCAAAGTGTGTTCTTAAACATAGTTTTGTTGCTGCAACAAAACGCATGCATTCATTAACTGATTTTTGTTATGCTAGCTATTATTTCCCGCGGTTTCGCACACGTAAAAAATGGTCTTTCATCGTTTCGTCCCCCCCCCCCCCTGTATTCCTTCGCTTTATGTTCGCTAAAAAAAAAAAAAAAAAAAAAAATTTAAAAAGTAGGCGCCCCAACGTACCGTAAGAATTTATTCGTGGAAACGTGTCGGCCCCAAGGGGGGGTACACATTTCAGAAAGGGAGTGGGTAAATAGCCAACTCGGTTGGTGTGGCATACCTTCCTCTAACACGATGGTAGATAATTTATCTGAGGTCGATTCCTCGTGTAGTAATTGGGGCTGAAGCATATGCTGCAGCCAAGGGCAATCCCTCAACCCCCCCCCCCCCCCCCACTCCCATGCGGTACAAAAACCAAAGGAGGAAATGAGTTAACAATCGCACTGGTCGACGTATTCCACCTTCTTCTGCACGACGGTATGCCATTTATGCACATAAACACTGATTGCACGTGGAGTTATGGGGTTATCCTATATTGCAACAATTACGTGCAACACCCACTACCAACACGTTACAAAGGTCAGAGGGAGGAATAGGTTAAAAATAAACCGGTTTGAAAAGTCACTTTCCTGCACACGATGGCACATTATTTATCCCCATAGGCTAATTCTAAGTGAAGTTATATTGATTTTACACATGTCATTTATAGGTTGCGACTCTGACCCTGACCGAAAGCACAGACGGTATAGTCAAAAACTGATATAAAGCTCAGAAATAGCTTACTATCAAACATACCATTTAGAGCTTTCTTTCAAAAGGATAGAAAATATATATTTTTTAATTTACATCTCTTTTTACACCTTTTCTTTTTTTCCTATAATTTTATTAACATAAGGTTTAAAATATTCAATTTAACAAATTGTTTTAATAATATTAATAGTTTTACGGTGCAATATTTATAATGGTGTTAGTTAATAAAAATTTAATGCGGGCTTAAATTTTGTAGGTCCCTTTTTGTCCCTTTTTTTAAGATATTTGGTCCCTTTTTCCCTAGGGACAAATGTAAAAAGTGTTGCAAGCCCTGTAATTACATGTGATTATTTAGATATGTAATTGTAATTCTCATTAAAAAATAATGAGTCGTAGTGCAAATTATTTGCTTTCCTAAAACCGTTTTTTTTAGTTAATTAAAAAAAAAAAGTCTGGTTAATGCCTTTCAAAACTGAATTGGGGGAATACAGAATGGCATAAAGCATTAACAGAATGGGTCATACAAACCTTATCATACATCAAAGTTGCATTCAAGTTTACCATAGCATACAAATGTTAGCAAGGCATTTACTCAGTTACAAGTAAGATCTGGGAAAACATTGTCATGGGAGTGATAACTATCTAGAATTGTAGTTCTAAATTTTAAATGGCTGACTTTATATTTTGCATGAGACGTTTAAAATTGCTCTGTAACTAATACAAGGGTTCATGATCCGTAATACAATCAAATCAGATAAAAAATTATTAAAACAGCGTTTCAGCTTACAGCTTCATGTAATAATTTGTGTTAACTTTGTGTAATAAAGTAGGTGTGATCTGTAATTTTTTTTCTAAACATTATTTGAGTGGTTTATATAGTTTTTAGATTACTTTTCTTCAGTGTAAGCTGTTGGGAACTTTTGCTGAGTGCTATAACAATGTCAACTAGTTTTCTTTTGTAAAACTATTAGTATAATGTTTATATCATATATATTTTTATATGCCCTCTTTATTTATAGGTGCTCATGTAAAACTATGTAGTAATCCTTATATTCTACATTCTGTTCATGTATATTCTCTTTATTTTTAGGTGCTCATGGAGTAGGAAGGCGTCATATAAAGAATACTCTCATTAGTAATCACCCAGAAAAGTATGCGTATCCTATTCCACGTAAGTGTTTAAATTTATTTAAAAATAATTAATATTCAATGCACTGAATAGATTAGGTTCTTGAAATTATGTTTTCGGAATAAAAAAAGTTATAAGAGAATTTGAAGGTTTTCCTGTTTTAAATATTACAAATAAATTAAATTAATGTAACTTATTAATTATACCGGTCAACACATAATTTGTTGCCTATAATTTTTAACTGATTTTGACTATATTTGGTGTGCTGGTTTCAAATATGAAAACTTTCAGCTCTAGTTTTTGAGATATGACAGAAACTTAATTTACCTTAATCACGTTAAATTAGGGTATAAATAAAAACCTTTAAAAATGATATAAACCTTATATATGATATAAATTAAAAACCTTTTACTTATTAAATTTTTATAAACATTTTAATTAATTGAAATAAGCACATAAAAACTCCAGTAATTCTACAGTAACTTAATTAAAAATTAGAATGAGAAATTAACTATAAACAAAAGAAAAAGTTACTTAGTTGTTGTTTTTTGTAAGTATTTTTAATCTGAAAGTTTCTTTTATTTGAATGCTTGAGTGAACTTTGTTTCCACAGTCTTGCATATTCCAACAGTAATCTGCCAGCATATGAATATTCCATTTGCCCTGGTATCAGTCCTACATTGTCTTTATTGCATGTTGAAATCGTTCACTTTGTTCTTCACTAATATTGCCTGGATTGCCAGGGAAACAATCTAAATAGCTGTGCAAGTGTAATATAAGCATAAAGGTTCATTACTTGCACATCCATTTAGACCATTTCCTTAAAACCAGGTGATATTAGTGAAGAACAAAGTGAAAAATTTTAACAGGCAATAAAGACAATGGAGGACCGATACCAGAGGGCAGATGGAATATTTATCTGATGGCATATTACTGTTGGAATATGCAGAAGAGACTATGGAAACAGTTCACTCAAGAATTTTGAACAAAAGAACCTTATAAATAAAATGTACTACAAGCTATAAGGATTCTTTAATAATTTATTATTATAAAAACTCCAAACGGAAAGTGAGATTACTCAATCTGTTTTTGTAGATAAAAAAATAATTTGTGTTTGTTAAATAGTTTTGGTAATATTATATAAATGTATATTGCCATAGATACTACTCGACTACCTAGACCAACCGAAGAAAATGGTCGTAATTATTATTTTGTCACTCAAGAAGAAATGATGTCTGATATCACTGCCAATGAATATTTGGAGTACGGAACACATGAAGATGCTATGTACGGAACAAAGCTAGAGACAATTAGAAGAATACATAAAGATGGAAAGATAGCTATATTAGATGTCGAGCCTCAGGTATTTAATGCATTTAATTTTACACCTTATAGTGTGTGTCCAATATTGTTTTAAATTTCCTTTAATATTTATTTTGATTCCAATTAGCTAGCTATAGCAAAATACTGCATTTAGTTTTAGCTGAACTATAAAAACATTCTAGATAACAATGTGACATTGAAAAGTAATTCTTCTAAAACTGTGATCTGTAAGCAATTTTTATAAATTGCTCTGTAGTTCGAAACTAAAGGTATATCATAAAACAAATATAAAAAATTTCTAATATTAGAAAAGAGAAATGCACTGTCAACTGTATATGGAGGTTATATATGTTTTATAAAATATTTTGGAAAATACATCAAAGCAATGTTGGAGTAACTAATAAAAGCTAAAATAAATTTTTTGACCCATGTTGATTTGGCTTTTTGTTAATTACTGAAAGAGTTTTGTTAGAACTTTTTTTATTGATATACATTTTTTGTTAAGTAGACAATTTAAAAATAGGCTACTATTTTTCCTACACAGTATTCTGTGAGATACAAAATACTTTTTTGGCTATTGTAAAAAAACTATTTATAAAATGGTATTCCAATAATATCTTTTTACTAATACATCTTATAAAATTATTATGACAAATTTAACATAAAAATCCTCTTTATTAATATTTGCAATAAAATGCAAAGTTCCCATTGATTTATTGATAATTTTTTTTTAATTTATACATTAAAAAGTTAATTTTCAGAATAATTATTCCACATGTATGAAATAGTATAAAATATATAAAATAAATATTTATAAATTTCCAACAATCTTCTCTACCATTTATAATTTAGTTCTTTTAAATTATCGAATCCTAGGATATTAACACTAAGTAAGTTTATTAATGCATAAATTTACTCATTATTAGTACGCAAAATTTAAATAATTAATTCTATCATTGTATCGAACATAAAATAATATTTAAAGTGTTTCCATTTTGAGTTATAACATTTTGGTACAATCAAGTACTTTTTGTACTTTAATTTGCTTTTTAATGCAAACTTTCTCAAATATAACTTTAAGTTTTTATTTGTTCGTTTGTAATTACCAGCTTTTAATTGGTAATTGGTTTTACTTATTAGCTCCAACATAAATGATTGCTGGTTATAAGCAAAATTTGTTATATACTTGTCTTTCTTTTGTAGGCATTAAAAATACTTAGGACTGCAGAGTATGCTCCATTTGTTGTGTTTATTGCTGCCCCAACATTAACTAATATTCGAGATGTAAGTAAAACCATATAAATCATTCATTAAAAAAATATCGGAATGTATCTGTGGCTTGGATCAAGAAGTACCAATGTCTAATGTCTTGTTCCAAGCCACATATATATTTGATATAGAATTATTGAATATGATAAAATTATATCTTTAGTGAATATCACAGTATTTAGTAAATTTTCTTTTAAAATGTTGATTTTTATAAATTCATTACCTTTTTATCTAAAACTTTGTGGAAGTACAATACAATATTTGAATTATATAAGATATTTTTAGTACATTTTGCTTATCTATGCAAATTTTTTGGTTGTTTTGTATTTTAACATATTCACTTGATATCAATTGAAGATGTGGGTGTAAGAATCAGACTGCTCCAGTTTTCAAAATTGTTAAGGACGGAGGAAATACAAGTATGTTTCTTGCACCGTATGAGACAAAAGTATAACTCCTTTTCCTTTATAGCCATTCCTTAGACCTGTTTGGTTCTTGTATCAATCCATAAAGAATTTTTTCTTTATAAGAATAAGTAAAAAAGTATCAATCTGAAAAAAGTACAGCTGTCTGGTTCTTACATCCACATCTTCAATTAAAAAAAAACATGGTACAGAAAAATGTATATATTCTTTATTAAAAAAAATTAACATTAGATATATTGTTAATATCTTCCTGTCATTATACAATTTTCATGTTTTTTGTCTGGTTAAAGAAATTTCTTATAAAATGGCACATATTTCTTTGTAAATTGGTTGTTGTTTTTTACTTTCTTACCAATAAGCAACCAAAATAAATTATTTATATAAAAAGGTCATTTAATGTCAAAAGTTACAAATTTACCAATAAGTTTACATTAATTTCTTTCTTTAAATCTCCAGTCTCCCTATGCTTCATGTAAACTGAAAAACGGTGTTCACTTTAGGTGGGTTTTTTTAAAGCATGGCCCTCTCTTTTTCCATTCATTCATGCCCTTTTTTGCAGAATGACACCCGTTTTGCCTTTTTAAGTCAAACACAAACACTCTTGATGTGTTAATGGCTGGGTCCGATGATGTGTTAACGGCTGGCCACATTCAACTTTTTTTTTAATTGCCCTTTCAAAAATGGGATGCCTCTTTCCTCCACCATTGCCCTTTATTTTTCTAGAGTGAACACTGAAAAATGAGTGTATTGCTAATGTAGCCCAATGCTAATATCTGCTGCATTATGGCTAGGCTCGGTTTCGAACTGAGGAACTTTGGCTTGCTACGCCGATACTCTGCTGATCAGGCTAAAGTGATCACTTTGGCCTGAGCGGGAGCATCGGGTAGATGAAGTGAACCCCATAGTACGCCCCTCTCAGTGAGTCGGACGGAGGAACGAATGATTGAGATGCCCGTGAAGTGTTATCACGTGGGCAGTAGATGATGCTGATCTCTTTTGCTGCATTTTTTCCGGTGTTGCATTTTTTTTTGGATTGAAGGTTGGGTTGATCTACAGTCCGGAAGTCACCAATTATAGCGCGATGCTAATATCTGCTGCATTATGCACTACTTGGTTAGGAACTTCGGCTTGCTACGCCGATACTCTGCCGGTCAGGCTAAAGTGATCACTCTCGCCTGAGCGGGAGCATCGGGTAGATGAAGTGAACCCCATACTAATGTACCAATAAAACCAATACAAGAAAACAAGTTCTGCAATTGAGTTGTTCCTTCCGTCGGGCGCAATATGCTGCCCGCTATGTTGTGCACGATATGCCTGATGGGCCTCAAAGAATTTTTGAACATTTATATGCCTTAATGAGTTATCCTGCAATGCGGGAGGGACCAAACAGAATATTATCTAAATATTTGAATACTTTAACATTTTCCTTTTGTTGGGTAATACAGGTTTAATATGTTATTTTTTAAATTATACTAATACAAATATAATTTCTGGATTTTCTATATTACTTCATGCTTAATTGTATGGTTATTTTTCAATTATATAGGCTGATGGCAGTTTAGAGCGTTTGGCAAAAGAAAGTGACCTTCTCCAGCAAGCCTATGGACATTATTTTGATCTCACAATAGTTAATAATGATATCGAAGAGACTATTCATGCTTTAGAAAAGGCAATAGACAACATTGGTACAGTTTTACAGTGGGTACCTGTTAGTTGGGTTTATTAATGTATATTTTATTGTCTATGCAATTTTGTGTAAGTTACATATGAATAGACTATTTAATCTCAGAAAATAAACTGTAACTTTTTGATGCATCGTTGTGCAATATAATGTGGAACGATTATAAAAATATTGACTCTTGAGGTGTAAAAGGTTCTTTTTGTTGCATTTTTGTTAATATGAAATGTATTTACAATGCATCATATATATTAATCTGCTTATGAGGTCTATACAGTTTTTAAAACTGCTCTAGATAATGCATGATGTGCTTTATATGGCTTTAGGCATGTTAAATTCCATGCTTAGTACATACTTTTTGATTTCATAGTAATCTAGAAAAGGGTTAATATTGCTCTAATTATCAACTTTACAATTCCTGTCATTTTTATTATTGTTTTTAAAAATTAAATCTTTTGTAGGAAAGAACCATACAAATTTGATAATGTAAAAATGAAGCTTTTAACTTTATAAAGAATGTTATGAAAAGAAACCTTTTACATTTCTAAATGATACCACCAATCACTGGGGAGCTACATCAAATAGTTCCCTTGCCTTTTCATTCCTTGTGACATCTGGACAAAATAGGCATTTTACCTATTCAAAAGCCTGATGAACTTGGTCTATGCTAAAGCAAATATATGGTGCTCAAATCAAATGTCAAATCTTATAAATTGCATTTACCGTAGCTAAGATATATTTTAAGTTAATTGAGAATGTTTAAGGTGTTAAGAACAAGTTGTTATTTGTGGTATGTGGTTATTTATACATGCACTCGCCCATTAAAAAGACTTGTAAAAGCAAATATTGGAAACTTCATTGATTCCCTTTCTGCAATTTTCTAAGTGTTTAAACATCAAATTGTTTTACGCATAATTTAGTTGTGAAGTTATGTGTTGAATTTTGACACTAAATGTTTGCTTGTTTATATGTAATATATAATTTACAACTTATTGATATCATTAAGTAATATTTTAATAAATGCCATTATTTTGAAAACTAATGTCAGTGTTTGTGTTATCTTGGTTTACATAATTTGTATTTTTATTTTATAAAAGTGTGTTAAAGCTTATTTATGTTTAGATCTGTGTTGACCTTGTTACATGTTGGAAAGTGTTTATTGCATTGAATCTCGGTATTTATACTATAAAAGTATAATTGTTCCTTTTTCTTCATTATCTGTGATTTCAGAACACTTATGAAGCATGCATTTTCGTTTATTTTTATGTACAACCTTTTATGTACAATAATAAATATACTTTTTATTTGTGTGTATGTACCTGAAGTTGTGTATTTTCTTACTTTTTTTTCTTATAAATTGAGGTAAATTCTTTAAAATACTTTTAATTATATCAATACATTAATATATTATGAAGCATGTTTTTGTAACGGAAATTGCATTATTTCAGGTATTGTTTTCCATTATGTGTTAGCTATTTTACTTCAAATGCCAACTAGAATATTTTATAGTAATGTAAGAAAAGGAACTTAATTTTTTTATGTACTATTTTAAAGGTATGATGATTTATATTTATCTAAATATATAGTCTTACATAATAGAGAATGACTAATTTTTTTAAGTTGTCATATGAGTAGCTAAAGTTAAGAAATGTCCATGTGCTAAAAATATATTTTTAAATAAACATTAAAATATGTATAAGAAAGATATCTTTTAATTTTCTATTTATAAAGTAATGATGTATGCATAATAATTTGGATTTTTTTTCTGTTTACTACTGTAACTTTATATTTTAGCACTTGGACCTCTTGTGACTTATGCCTATCACAATTTTTAAGATCAATGATTGAAGACAAATATTTTCAGTTGTCTATACTTCAAATTTAAACTAGCAATGTGAGTTTATTAATTAAAGTAATATTATTTTATTTGAAATATAATACTTCTAAAGTTGAAATATAATTAATACTTTTGAACTCAGGGTATCAGTTTGTATTAACTATAGTTAGATTTTACAATAATAAGTAAATATATTTTTAATTTGAGATATTTTACACTTTTATAGCTACATTGTTTTTTATTATATTTTTATTTGTATTTCTAAAACGAAATAACATACCATTCATGTATTTTTATGTCCAAAGTAATTATTTATTAAGTGATAAAATTATTTCATTGGGCAATGCTGAAAGTTGTAGGCATTCATCTGAAAATAGCAATTCACTTAATCCCAAATATCATTGAAAGTAGGTGATTTATATGTTCATTTAGCTTTATGCAAATGATGTTTTAGGTATAAGTTGCTGCATGTGTCTCACACATATCATACATCATATGACATAATTAGCTTGTATCACTAGAGCAAACATCAAAGTATGTTACCCAACAATCAACGAATGGCGGTATTTGTTAAACTTGTGTATAAGGTTAGGTGAAAATGCTTCTGTGATTTATCTATATTTCTCCATTAGTATATTAAGTCTAATTTTGTGCACAACAAGGGAGATCTGCTTTTCGAATATACAAAATAAAAACTTAGGTTATAAAGAATTTAGGAAGTTTCTGTACTTTGTCTATCGAACTTTTTCTTTAGATAACAAATTATCATTGATACTACCAAAATAATAATCTTTGAGTAAGTTTAAGTATAAAATCCTTGTTTGCAAACTTGAATAGCATCTCAAAGTATCTAAAAAAATTATTGCAATAGAGGCAAAGTAACTATGTATTCATATTTCTTTTTATGAAATTGTATACTAGTTAAAATGGTTGTGGAATCTGTGATTCTTTGTTTTGCTGTGAAATTTTGCAGTTAAATATGTCCATTTTTATTCTATTTTTTTTCTAAATTATTTTTACTGCCTTGAAATTTTTCAACTACAAATATTTTAGTGTTATTATATGTTGTCCAATTAAAATTTTATTTACTTCCCTGTGTGTATTTTAATGTGCTATGTAATGTCAATGTTATTTGAGTACTTCACGTATGCTTGATATTGAATTTCTTAGCAACAGTTATATCTATGCATTTTAATATACATATTAATTTGTGTTCAAATAATTTGAAAACTATAATTACTTTATTAAAGTCACTATTGAAAATATTTTATAAGCTCCAAACTTGTTTTCAATGCATAACTATTTCTTAAATGTGTGTGCTATCAGCTTTTTAAAATATATTCATTTTTTTAAAAATAACCTATACAGCTTATTTGAGGGTAAAAAAATGTGTTGCATATTTAGCTGGAATGTTGCTACTTGAAGAAAAAAAATACTGTTTTTGACATATAAAAGCAAAGTTGGTGCACACAGGAATAAATTATATTTTGTTTTGTATTTGCTTTTTATGATTGAATGATAATTGTAACTCTAGTTTAAATTGTGTAACATTTTATTTAACATGGCAATATGCAAGCAATGTATTAAAAAAAATATGTAGTTTAAAATATTATTTCAGACTCAAAATATTAAGACATAATACAAATAATACATATTATTTGTATTTTGTCATCAATGCATTGTTTTTTTTAATAACTTGCATTTAAAAAAAATTATGAAGTTGTTTGGTATTTTAATCCATAAATCAAAAGTTACAGGGGAAAGGGATTTACCTAAAAGCAAAGCTTCCAATATAATAACAATAATAAACTTTGTTCACTTTTATTTTAAATATATTAAGAACATATCTCTTTGTCTGTGTAAGCTTTTAATGCTTACTCAGGGAAAAAAAGCAATCTGATTTGTTATCTTAATTACAAAAAACAATTAACTATTGTGTAACTGAAAAAAGTACTGACTGAGTGTATGCTGTTATTTAAGTTTTAAAATAATTTTTAATATTTTAAATTGTTTGTGTGGTGGATATTGAAGTGCTTGATGTTTTCCTTAATAGCAGCAACATTTGAAATGCAGTAAGTACTTTTACATTATTTATGCTTTAACAAGGCTATTGAAATTCCACCAAATGGTTTTGTGATAGAAGAGTTCTCATTCTGAAATGGATTTTTCCATTTCTAAAATAACAGCTTGTTCTACCAGGTTTTAAAAAGTAGTAACATTGTTACCCATTTAAAAATGCTGCTTAAATAGTCTTAATTTTAGATAAGATTGTGAAATGAGAACTTTTATGGAAGGTAGAAATGTATAGTTGAAGCCATTTTTTATGTAAAATGCTCAATTTTCTGTTGTTGATCTGTCACAAAAATATTTGTTTATCATAACATATCTCAGGATAAGAATTTAAAATAAAAGTAAATCTGTGCATGTTGTTTTTTGAATGTTTTAAAATGTTTCTTAAATCTAAAAAAGATAAATTTCTTGTTTTCATAGTTCTACTACATCTGCATGGCTCCTTTACTGGATTTTCTTTATATTGAGCTAAAAGCATGAAGTACATTATATTTTGCAATGATGTGCTATCTCTTTTAAGTGATGCTTGTTAATGAAATGTATACAATAAAATTTTAATATTGAATGTGTGTTTCTCTGAAGACTCGTCACTTACGTTTTAAGGCTGTTAATTGCATTTCCCATCCATCAATAATTTATTTTAAAAATACTTAATTTTATGTTACTGCTTACTGTATTTTGTTATAGTTTACAATAATTTTAAAGTATTTTTACTTGATAGATTTTGTAACCTAAAATAATACAAATCAAATCAAAATTTTCCACTTAATAATTTCTTAACTTATTTATAATAATAAATAAATTTAAATACAGAAATACTTATATTATATTTGTATATAATTAGAATTACAACAAAATACGGAAAAATACTTTTATTTCAACACAAAAATACTTGATAAACGATGAGTACAATCTATCTCGGTGTATGTAGTAAATATTTCTATATTGAGGTATTATTTAAAGACTTAAACTTATAGTACTGGAGCTAAAGCTCCACGCTAATCCTACGGAACTTCTTCGGCGTCGCGGAACTTTCTCCATGTTCCGTTGGAACAGCGGTCTTCTTCTTCTCGGCGTGAAACCCCCCCATTGCCCGCCATTTTGAAATGGCAACAAACGAAAAACACGTAATTTGGCATTGATGCCAATTTTCAGAATCACGCTACGCCGATTTCCCTCAAAGTCATAGAACCAAAATAGCCCTTTATGCCGTTGACACCATAGAGTAATGATACAAATAGAGGAATAAAAATAATGGTTTCCGTGTGTCCATCATTGAAACCACGTGATATGTGGAAATGCCAATTCACTCATGCGCCAAATATTACTTGGCTTGCCTTGGCGACTTTAAGAACTAAACGAGATCGAAGTATTGTAATATGGTTTTGTGTTTAATTTTGTATTTAAATATCGTTTTTTTGAACGAGTGGCACAACTTAAGGGAGTTTAACAGATATATTAAGGAGATTTTTCTTACTTTGTAGTTTTTACATAATTGCATTACGTTTTTATGTAAAAAAATTACTATAAGCGAAGTTCTTTCAATTGTTATTTTGTATACTTCAGTAAGAAAATATGAATAATAAAACCTGAGAAATATAAAGAGTTTCGCTTTTTCGAGTATTGAACACAAATAAAATATTTTCGTTTCATTAATGAAGAGGAAATATTTAGCGCATATTCTTTGAAAATAAGTAAATACGTACATATATGTTAAGAAGTTGAATACGGACAGAACTCCTTATCACCTAAAAAGAAGAAAGTGCGCCAAATCTGAAACTCCTGCAGATGTCTGAACGCCAAATGTGGCAGCGCTATAACCACGTGATGCGAGTTTTTCTTTTCAATGTTGACACCGCGGCCTTACGAGAGTCTGGTATTGAAAGCGCTCTCTATTTAATATTACAACTCTCTGGTTGACACGGCCATTTTAGTCAGGCACACACCCACTTTCTCTATCCGTAAACTACCCCAAAGGCATATCGAAAACTGGTTACAACTTTGGAAAATTAAGATTAATGTAGATAAGAGTGTAGCTGTGCTCTTCACCAAGAAAATAAAAAAAAACAGCACCTCTTGTCATGCTCCTAACTGCCATCCCTTGGCTTGACCAGGCAAAATACCTAGGACTGGTCCTAGATAACAGGATGCCATGGGAGAAGCATTTCAAGTTCATAAAAGAAAAACTAAGAAAGGTTAAATTTAGCCTTATACCTTTAATGAACCGTAAATCGTACATCTCCATGGAAAATAGACTAATAATCTATAAAACCATACTCAGGCCATATCACTTGCTGCCCCCATTTGAGCATTCGCCTGTAAAACCAGGCTCAACGGTTTTGATGGATTCCAAAGAAATCTACTGCGGGTGTATATATCTAGATCACGATATTTTGTACGTACGTTTGATGGACGTAGACACGATGGTTTGATGGACGTAGACATTGCTAATTCTCGTAAAATGCCATCTCCTACGGTTCATTGGCAAACTTTCCAGTAACTTCTACAACTCCTTGGAGCATATTGATAACGAAGAACTTCAGAGTCTTGCGAGATGTGACACGCTGAGATTCGTAATATCCACCGACCTAGAGCCCACGGCCGTAGACAGGGGGGGGGGGGGGGGGGGACCGACGGGACACCCCTTTTGTGATACTTTTCTTCAACACTCCTCTTCCCCCTTCTTTTCCTTCATGTCCTTTTTTTCTTTCTTGAATCTAAGAAAACTATTTACTTATAGTGCCTAATACCACCGATGGTGTAGAATTATAATAATTAACTATGCCGTCACAGCCAATCATATTCTATTTTTTTACATCGGCTGAGAGTGTTCGGAACGAAAGTGAGATGAACTCTCGATGTTTGCAGTGGCGCCGATTCGGCAGGGGGGGGGGGGGGGGGCGTTCGCCCCCTCACTTTTTTAATATTGCACTTTTTTAAAAATAAACAAAAACCCCAACCCATTCCACCCCTCTGACGTTTTTGTACCACGTAAGGGCAAGGAGAAGTCTTCGGCCACTGCAGTATACGATTCCTCCCCTATAAATCTCTGTGGAATCATTTTATGGGGATGAATAGCATATCATCATGTAGAGGACGGTGGGCCGCGTCAACCAGACCTATTATAAACCCATTATGGACTGTGACTTTCGTGAGTAGAAAGTCGGTCTCAACTGCAGAATACGATTTTACCTTCATAACTTCACGGGTTTAATGGCAGATCAAGATATGGAAATCTACAATCGCGTAGAGGATAGTGGGATGCATCAACTAGGCCTATTATTAACTCATTCCCCTATTAGAGCTTTGTACCGTCTGTGGGGGCTTGTTGCCTTTGAAGACCATGCTCTATTTTGTAGTCTTGAAAAAACAGATTGTGAAACGAAAAGGTCCTTTCACAGGAATTAGTACAAAGGTTAATAAAGGAAAGAAAAATTATGGATTGTCCACAAAAAAAAAAAATTGTAGTCATAATTTTGTTATTTTGGTTGAACAGGGGACTTGACACACACTTGACATACCCCCTTCCTTCTTCCGAAACTTCTCAGATCTGATTGGATTCTGAAAAGAATGATCTGTTGTTAGTCCAACAACAAGTTTAGACTTAGTATTTCTAAAGGTAGGAAAAATGAAATGCATCCTCAAAGTTATTGTGTACACCCTGCACTTGTAAAATAATGCACAAGTTTGTGATTAATTATTTAACATTACTTATGTTTATTACATTTAATTTAGACATGGAAACTTATTCAAAAAGCATTCCATTAAAATATTTTGTCTAAAAATTTAAATAGTAATTAAATTTTAGTAAAAAGTATTTAAAGCAAAAATGAAAAGGGTAAACTTCAGTTAAAATAAAAACTTAACTATCAGGGTAAAAATTGTATATAAATAAACTTTTTTTATGTGGGATAAATTAATAAACTATAATTATTTATATTATTAAAGGAATATTTTTTTGCATGTGTTTCTAGATTAAAGTCTATTAAAAACATTAATTCTATTTAAACATTTAATAAAGAGCAGTGTATAAAATAATTATTAAAAAATGTCTGCATTAAATATTGTTTTATATATGTATAATGACACTTTATGATATAAAAGTTTTAACTAAAAAGTTTCATTTATTTCCATAACTTTTGAAGCAGCTTAAAAATATTGTTTAAATACACTTTTCATGTATTTTGTAAGAAAGTTACCGACTGCTCATTTTGAGACAGTCAGATTATGATCATACTCCAATCGTGTTGACACCTAAATGAACTTCTATCTGATCAAGAACAGATAACTCACTTACAAGTAAAACTGATCAACCCCTTCAAAACTGGGTATTTAACATTCTAAATATTTCTTTTCCGCACAGCTGTATATTTATATAGTGGTGACCTCCTCATTTATTTTAACCAATATGGGGATCTCTTCTTAGAAAGGTTTCATAAACAGAAAGTTTCGTTGGCTTTTGTATCTTGATTCAGCAAAAATCAACTAAGAAACCCTTGAAATTGATGTCAAAAATGATCAGCAAAAACAAGAATTATTTAGTCATGGAATTCTGCAAGGTAATTTTCCGAATGATTATCTAAAGGCCACTTCTTGGAATAAGCCCTGGAACCTGGTTGGTATTTTATGGCGCAAGAGCCATTTATGGCTAAGCTGCACCAACCCCGGAACCTGGAAATAATATACATAATTAATATATACACAAATATCGGCATTTCACATACTACATATATAAAAATAATAAAAAGCATAAATAAATTAGTTGTATAAAAATTAAATTTTTCTTGCCAAAATTCTAAAATAAAATTGAGATACTGAAGTATTGGTAAGATTAAAGTTATACTTTTTTCTTGTTATGTAATAAAAAATAAATTTCCTAAATTGGTCTGTTAAAAACTAGTTATAGAATTATTTCTTAATTTCTGATATACCCTCCTCTTAAAAGTTAAGTAAAAAAAGTAACTCTTCCTACAACACTCTAGATCACGTAGCCTTTACATTATTTTTTACCAGTTTTGGTCTTAACTAAAACACTTATTAGATTTTTAAATTACCGTAACTACAAATTCTCTAACTAATCTACCACACATACATTCATTATAGGGATTCTGAAACTTTAAACTTATATCATAATTTAAAAAATAGTTATTGACAACTATTGCTGTTTTGATAATATCTGCAATGTATTCCTGTTTATTTGAACGAAAATTAATAAATTTGAGAAGAAAAAAAAAACATAGGTGGGTGGAGGGGAGGTGTTTTTTGATGGGTAGGGTTAAGAATTTCCCCCCCCCCCCCCACCTCCAGGTGAGGAAAGAATAAGATGCCTAAAGAAATCCGTTGCTCACTCACTGAAATCCCCCACAAGGAAAAATCTATACCTACGTACCTGTTCTCAACTTTTATAATTACTACTAATTTTAAATAAAAAGGATCTGCATTATAATTAAACGACCAGCTTTTTAAATTTGGTGAAAAAAATACTTAAATAGCAATTATTAAACACATTTGAAAAGATCATGTGACGACCCATTGAAAGTGATCTTCTTTAACGATATTTTTAAATGACATGTGTTGAATTAAAAGTAAAAAAATCATTAGACTTTTAACATGATTAAGTGAAGGATTATCAAAATCTGAAATGTATCTTTGCGCTTGTCTTGTGCTGCTGTATATCTACTTTAAATAAATTAGTTTGACTTTAAATTGGCTCTTAAACAAGGAATATAATGTCATATTTTAATGAACTTTTGCAGATTCTTTGCCCAGATTATCGGAAATTTAAAATAAGACATTATAATACATAAATAAACATAAAATAAGACATTAGAGTAAGAAAGATCCCCACACCGCACCATCAACTCGATTATCCCATCTCCTCAAGGGAGAGTCCTTTCCCGAGTAACTCAACAGTGCAGCCTTGGATAAAAAGTAATACTGGGCTGAGAAATTTAAAATTATTTTTTACCAGTATATTTTGTTTGTTAAGGGAAAGAGCAATATGTACAATTTGAGCATCAGAGAAGGACAATTTTATAAAAGCAGAAATGTGATAAATAGCATATTTAATTTACATGTATACCGGTACTATTTAGTTTGATTTTAATTGAACTCTTGACAATGTGTGTGAAATAGCCTGTGAAGGCAAAACACAGGATTACTTCCTTAGGCCAAACTTCACTTTGGCATTACTTGTAAATAACAATCCAAGAATGGAAAATCCTCTAAGTTGAACTGATTGTACCAACCTCGTTGATTGTGTTGATAAAAGACACCAACTTCTCCACGAGTTCCGCTAGACGCTCATTTATTCCCCTTAAAGTTTAGATGCCTCTCAACTTTTCCATAAGAATGGTTTCAATAACGTTTGGCTTGATCTGCAAAAGAAAAACGATTCAAGATTACTACAAAATCTTTCTAAATCAGTATTAATATTGTCAATTTAGTTGTTTAGTGCGTCAAAGTTTAGAAAACCACGGCCCACGAGGTAAAACTGACACACGAATCTAGATCTTCAGATTAAAACTTCATATGTACTATTCTATAATTCCTTTAACAGAATCTACATTGGTTTATTTGTGCCAACACGCGTCTGAACCCAATCGTAACAATTTACCAAAGACACGTCAATCTTTTTCCATTGCAAACAAAAGAAATATAACTTACAAAATGGCAATTTAGTGATTAAATGTTTAATTATTGAATTGTTAATTATGAGCAATGAAAATTAATAACCTTAACACTATCAAGAAAACATAAAATGAATATCTTACCAAACAAAGGATGTGGAACAAATATTCTGTCGGTGGCTAATAATAAAATATTGCGATTTGCGTGCGTCAAATTTCCTCGCCAATAACATTTATCGCCAAATGATATGAGTCGCCAAAACCTTCGGCCGCTATCGCCTGAGGTGATGAACATTGGTACACATTCCAGGTCTACCCATTTCGCTTTTGTGCAAAACCCAGAAAAGGTTGTTTGGGGGCAAGTTTACCAGATTAGGCACTTTATCACCAAATATTGGATTGTAGCCTTTGATCAGTTTTGTACAGGGGGCTACTTATCGATTTTGTTTTTAGCAAAAACATTAATTTTTAATCCAAAAAAAAATCTAACTTGCACGACGTTAATTAACCAACAAGTCGGAACTTTTTTTTTTGTTTTATTGCTGTATTAACATTGCAGTAAAGCTGCGGAGTGGCATGTTGGCGACGGTTCTGAATCTATCCCAAAAAAAAAGGGTAAGTAATACACTGCTGGACAATTGCTAAGGACGGATGACAAGAGCAACGATAGCAACCACAATATGGAAGGCAGGAAATTGTGGAAATTAGTGTAAGTGCGGGATATAATTAGACATGTTGTACGTATGCAAATTTTGGATTACCGAACATGTTCGCTACGTGATAGCGCTGATAAGCGATGTAAAGGATTTGACGTGCGTTGATCGCTGTTGTTCAAAAGCAAAGTTGAATGGGAAAGAATCAATTGACGAACTTGAAATTTTCGGTATGTCTTCCCGACATCACTTAGATGATTTTACGCATGGACGTATTATTGACAAGATTGAAGAAGGACGAAAAATAACAGATGTTGCCAGGGAGTTGGACGTCAGTCACAGTGCAGTTTCAAGACTTTGGAAATCATTTCAAACAACCGGAAAATGTAGCAAACGTGACAGGAGAGGTCATGTTCGCAGTACGACGCCTGCAGAAGATAGGTACATAGTGCTATTGACAAAAAGGAACCGGTGCAGCACAGCTCGTAAGGTTGCAGATCAGTTCCTTGCTGCTATTGGTAAGCGGATCTCCCGAAAAACTGTAGCCAGACGTTTGCAACAAGGAGGACTATACGCCTGTTGTGTGAATCCCATTGTCCAGACGTCACCGTACCTCCCGTTTGCAATGGTGTCGTCAGCATTGCAATTGGAGGGAAGCGGACTGGGCTTGCATATTATTCTCAGATGAAAGTAGGTTCAGTCTGTTGTCTGATAGTCAACGACAACTTATCTGGCGTGAGAATGATACTGTATTGCCCGGAAAACATACAAGAAAGGGACCGATATCCTACGTAGTGTCATGGTATGAGCTGGCAGCATGATCAATGGCCGTACGTCCCTCTATATGCTCCAACTGGGACTATGAATGGCCAACAATACATTCATGATGTTCTGCTGCTTCATGTTCGCGTGTTCCGTGGTTCTGTGGATGATAGATTTGTTTTCATGGACGACAACGCAACATGTCATCGAACAGTCGCTGTCTCCGAGTGTCTAGAGAGCGAGGGTATTCAACGCCTCGTATTGCCAGCACGTTCTCCAGATCTGAATCCCATTGAAAATGTGTGGGATGCTTTGGGGAAGAGTCTTGATGGTCGAGAATGCCCTCCAATAAACAAGAACACCCTCATCCATGCACTAATGGAGGAATGGGATAAATTACCCCAACAGCTGCTGGATAACGCTGTGCAAAGCATGCCAAGGTGTGTGGAATCTTGCATCGCCCTCCATGGTGGCCATATCCCTTATTGACATTATACGGCGGAACGTCTGCGGACTGTAATTGCATTTTTTTCACTTTTACGTATTCAGCACAAAATGACCATTTTGTCCCTTGAACACTTTTTAAAGCCTTCTAGGTTTCAGAGCAAAATAAATTATCTTTATTGTAATGTCCTAGCATTCTGACATTATTTTATTTCACTTGGCATTCAACCACGCTTACTTTTTTTATGCGATATATAGCCGTTTATGATCCGTCCTTAGCAATTGTCCACCAGTGTAGTAAAGTATAAAAAAAAAGTCTTATGCGGACAGATTGTTTATATTCACCCATTTAATTTATTATTTAGCCTTTTGCTTTTGGCAACATGTTTTTGAAGCTAATGAGCCAAAAGAAAACGTCCACCAAATGAGGCCATAGAAACAATCCAAGCCGCCTCTTTTTCATTCCATTACAGTTGACAAATAACAACTGACCTTGCCGAGTAAAATAGAGTTCTTTAATTACAAACAAAATCGGTTATGGCGTTAATCTGTCTTATACGGTCGCCCTTGGCGACTTTTCTGAAAATCCTATATTCACAACGATAAAACCTTGCTTGGCGAAAAAAACCGGTTCGGTTGCCAATCAAAGAATTCCTCCATTTTCTCCCTGCATCGCCTGTGGCGTCGGGTTGCCATATTTGGCGAAAAATCAGGACGACCGTGAAAGACATATTAACCAAAAATGTTCCAAGGCAATACCCTTTCGACTTCATACCGTATGTTTGTTATTTGAATAAAGATAAAACTTAATTAGGATAACTATACAGTAGCATGTACCTACACAATTAAAAATATATAGGCATTATAATATATACAAGAAAAACAATTGTGTCTATGCCCTATCCATTATTTTATTACTTCGAAAGATGTATATATTATTCGTATAAAACATAAAAATGAGAGAAGAAAACGCATGGCACAGAGATTGGGAACCTCGCCGTTGAATAGGGTTAACATAATGACATATACTATTAACTGATGTTTTGAATATTCTAGCAGCTATAATCACCTGTCAAGCTGACTAGAATCTTTTCAAGATCTCTTCAAAACTACAAACTGCTTCGTTACAGCAGAACAATAACTTCACGCTGTCACATTGAACAATGGGTCTAACACAAGTTCGTCAGTGCCTCAATTAACAGGGGGGGGTTCGTCCAAACAATTTTTTGTACTTTATTGATTTTCTTGCTTTGCAGCAAGTTATTCAATACCAATAATAATTTCTGGGAAAACATCTCAATGAAATTTTTTTATTTCTATAAGTATTTTTGGGCATTTCAAATGTTGGTAGTTAAAAAATAAAAAAAATCGTGCTATTCGAATTAATTATATATTAATTCCTGTTGTCAAAACAATTTTTGAAATCGTGGATTTAACTGAACATTTGTTTGAATAAAACTATTTAGAGTATTATTATAGAGAATAATATCGAATAATAATAGAGAAATATTTATATTGGAACAATTCAATCAATGTTTTGCATTTACGGTATGTTTACAATATTATAAAAATCATAATGAATAAAAGATTATTTTCTTTGAGATTAATCACTAAATTACTATGTTTGACTATCACAACTGTTTTTTACATATATACCAGTTTTCGCCTCGGATAGTGCCAAAATTCCTCCTATCAGGTATATTTGGTAATAAAATTACTATCTTCTATATTAATTGCCGGTGACATGGTCTCGGAGGGGAGTTTGGTGTAGAGACAGTTTCGTCCGCAAGAGGGCACTTCACCGTCTCGACATTTCGTATAGGACAAGTGGTTTATGTCACTGTGAAATAACGTATAAATCAGTCATTTAGCTTAGGAATTTATGGGGAAGAGAGGGGAGGGTCAAGCCTTTTCCCCTTCACACATCTGGTCCAAAAAACACTTGGAATCATTCTGTTGTCTAAATCCAAAGAAAAACTTCTCCCGGCAGTAAATACAAGTCGTAAACTTGTCATAGAGAGGATGTTTCTGATGAATTCTTGGAAAAGAATAGATTTAATTTGAACCTTTTTTATTATATTTAACAAGTTCTTAACTTTCAGGGGTTCTTTGATGACCAAGACAAGAAATGTTCATTTGTGTTTTGGTGTAACAAATTTAATTAAAAATGAGAATTACACACAGCACACACATAAAATTGGATACAAAACAACATGTAACCACGTGCATGATGAAATCTGGCTCTCGACTGACGATTTCACTCACAATCCAGAAGAGGGCGTTACAGACGCTATACGGGGACACAATATATGATGGCTACAAAGGTAATTTCCGAAAGTTGTTTAGTTTTTTAATCACTCTTCACCTGTTACACAGTATTCTTGTTTATTCTTTTTTTTTTTAATTATTGTATTTAAAATAGGATATTTTTTGTTAGAGAGTAGGCTGTTCAATTAAATGAATTATTTTGAAAAAATACTTCTACACATTAAACTAATTAACTAAAAACCAAACTTCTGAAATTGTTGAAAAGGAATGAATGTACAAGTCAAATCTAACATACGTTTAATAACAGTTCTTTTTCTTTTCAACAGACGTAATATTATTTGTAAATGTTTAATTTTCTAGTATAAATAATAAAATTGTTTGTGATATAAATCTTATAATTTGAAAATTAAAGTGCAATATATGTTTTATTATATTAACAAATGAGTATTATATAGGCACTAAAACATTTTCAAAATATGTTTTAAAAAATCAAAGTTTATATAAATATGTACTATTATGATATAGTTGCAGTTATAATTCCTACTAATTAAATAATATGTTGATATAATCCTTTAATTGTTGCTATTAACATACCATTATGCTGCCTCTTTCTTTATTAAATAGTAACTTTATTAAACTATTCAAACTAAATACTAACTTTAATAATAAAACTTCTCACAGCAGTCCATATGTCCAGTTTTCTAATGAAAGTCAAAAGTATATTGGCATACACTCTTTTTTGTTGATGTCTCAATTCAAAATATTTTATAGTACCCTGAAATAAAACAAAAGAATGCAGTAAACAATTTCTACAGTTCGAAAATATTTCCTTAAAATTTTTTTAAACGATCGTTAAATGCCACTGCCTTCTATATTATCTGCCTGTCAGAAGGGTGCCCTCTTGCGGACGAAACTGTCTCTACACCAAATTCCAGTCCGAGACCATGTCACCGGCAATTAATATAGAAGATAGTAATTTTATTACCAAATATACCTGATAGGAGGAATTTTGGCACTATCCGAGGCGAAAACTGGTATATATTGTTTTGACAACAGAAATTAATATAAAATTAAATTTAAAATACGATTTTTTTTAATTTATTAACTACCAGCATTTGAATGCAAAAAAAATACTTATAGAATATAAAAATTCCGGTGTCATTGAGATATTTGTCGTAGAAGCTACCGTATATTGAATAACTTGCCTCACAGCAAGAATTTCAATAAAATAGCAAAATTAGCTCGGAACAACTTCCCATCCCCCAGTTATTAACAATTATTGAATTGTTCCAATATAACCTAGCAATTAATTAGTAACTTCTTAGTTAAACTTAAACCCCTCTAACATTATTCTATTTATTAGACTTAATTCGATGAAGGTGTAAGGACCTCCGGTCGACACACCGTTAGGTTAATTCCGATTTCCTTTTATTAGATCATCTTTTTTTTTATTGAATTGAAAAATACAAAATTGTTCCGACCAGCCTCCACTCTTAATTAATTAATTTGGCTCTTAATGAGCTATTCATTTATTACGTCACGTACTCTTGGGGGAGAGTGTCTAGCATGCGTGACTGTGGTGGAACATGAAAGAAGAGGTCTAGTGGTTAGATGACGTAGCAAAACTTTGTAGATTTTTTTAAAAAAAATTTATTTATAAACTTTGTGGCTGTACTCAGTGGCTCTTAATTAATTAATTTGGCTCTTAATGGCCTGAGCCCATCTGACAGGCAGCTAATATAGAAAGCAGTGGCATTTAACGCTCGTTTTTCTTTTTTTTATTAAATATTTTCAAACTGTAGAAACTATTTACTGCATTCTTTTGTTTTATTTCAGAGTGCTATAAAATATTTTGTATTGAGACATCAACGAAAAAGAGTGTATGCTAAAATACTTTTGACCTTTATTAGAAAACTGGACGTATGGACTGCTGTGAGAAGTTTTATTATTTAAGTTAGTATTTAGTTTGAATAGTTTAATAAAGCTACTATTTAATAAAAAAAGAGGCAGCATAACGGTATGTTAATAGCAACAATTAAAGGTGTAATAATTAAATGTGTGGGGGGGGGGGGAGGGGGGGGGGGGTTATGGTTGAAGGTTTAATTTCCGTTGTTACGACAACACGAAGACAAACTTTTCCTTTATAATTTTCGTATCGTATCTAAACAATTTTCTAAACTATTTGATGCCGTTTCTACCTCTATATTTCATATACTGTTCGTGCTAAAAAATGCCGAATTGTAGTGTTTTGGCTATTTTTTTTTATTTTACCTTAAAACACATATTAAATGCCTATTCTTTGAAATCCATTTTAACCAATAATAAGTGGATAAATAGCAAATAAAAAACTATGTTTTTGGCGATACGCAACTTGATTCTATATGTTGAAAACATAAAATGTTTTAACATATTTAACATTTTTATAACGATTTGAGAAGAAAATATCCACAAAATCCCTTTTAAAAGTTAGTTGGGCTAGAGTATGGCTGCTTACAGTCAGTGGCGGCGATTGGGTGCTAAAAGTGCGGGGGCTAGATCAAGAGGAAACAAGAAGGGGTGGGGGGAGAGAGTAAATATTTTGACAATCCTTTTTAACGTTGAAATAAAAATTATAATAATCAGTCTTAAAATTTCATTCGTGAATACTTTTGGGCCGCCGTATAAAGGTCAAAAGAGGGAGTGAATTAATGGCCAACCCGGTTGACGCGGCACGCCTTCTATACGATGGTAGGTTTTTTATCCACAAAGGCTGAATTCCTGTGAGTTATTAAAGGCTAAAATTTCTTTCCAGAAAATATTAGTTTAAGAGATAGTGTAGTAACAGAGGTGGTCTTTCAAAGATATTTCACTTATATTTAAAATCCCATACTTGTACAACTTAATTATTCTTAGTTACCTGAAAAAACAGGAATGTTATAGTAAAATTGAAAATTATGTTCTGTTTAAAAAAAAATCATAAATTTTAATATTCATTATTTAAAAAAATGTGAAATGCCATGCTATGTGTTGCACTTATGTTGACAGTAAAAATTAAATATTAATCAAACAAAAGAAAAATTGATAACTTGTGCAGAAGCAATTTAAAATTTGAGTTGAATTGAAACCTATTATCAAATATAAATACTTTTTAACAATTAAATTTAAGTTGAAATCCAAACAGTATTCAATGTTTTAAAAAATTCTAATGACAACACATAGTGATAGATCTTAGGATATGTTAAAGAAAGGGTTTTACAAAATTCTAGTTTAAAAGATTCTATTACTGCTGGATTTTTTAAAAAATATAGTAACAGTTTAAATTAAAATTAAAAGTTTCCAAGTAAATTCGTCTTTGTATATGAAAAGAGCTGTTTGAATTGTATTATTTGGAAACTTCAGAATATATAGGAAAGGATTTCAAGTATTTGTGAAATGACTTTTAGTCACTCACATAGAGAAGAATCGCAAATGAGAAATAAATTGTTAAATAACTAAATAAATTATGCATTCCTAATCTTCACTTGGGACAGTCAAAATTAGCAGTGATGTGGAAAAATATATATATTTTAGATTTAAAAAACTTTATATAAATCTAATACATATTCTTATGAGTAAATAAGTTATTTTCCAAATTAAAAATGGTATAAAGTAAAATTAGCTAAAGCTTGTCAAAGTGGAAAAAAATATTTTCAGGGCACCGAATCTGCATGTAAATTTAGAATGATCCATATTATTCTTATTGTTTCTTCTGTATTAGCCGTTAATGAATGAAACAACGTCTTTAAGATTAGTGTGTGCTATTTTTTTTATACGAAATTATTATTTTGGACCATTGTCCCTGCAAACGTTTCTACGCTTACAAGAAGAGTAGAGATTACATAATAAAGTCTGCAGCGGCGGATCTATAGGAATGGACCCATGGAACGTTACTATATCTAATTAATTTCTCACTTTGTATTAAACATCCTGGAAGTGATCGCCACTAAGTTACTGCAAAAGCCGTTCCCATTATAATTAGTTATTGTATACTATAATGTTTTAAATATATATTGACAATTTGGAGACTGATGGTATGCTTCAGAATTCAAATAGATGTAGGAATACATTTGGCATTTATTATTTCGCATTGAATTCTTCATTTCCACCAGCATTAAGTGTTATGTAGAACAGTCTAACATGAAGTTTTAATTTTATAATAAATCAATACACACTTTAATTGTATAGATGACCATATTGCGCAATTAAAGTGGGTATTTAGCTCTAGTGCGATGCTATTAATCCAACCAAAACCTTCGGAATAGACCCGAATCGCCTCAAATACCCATTGATCAGCTCTAGTGCGATATACTAATTAATTAAGCAACCGATTGGAATAGATCCTAAGCAGTTGCCAACAGCCCATTGTGTGCCTCTAGAATGACATTATTCAGCCAACCAAGCAACATCTGAAGAATTTAATATATAGTGAATAAATCTTGTATGCTTCATTAATAATAACTGAATTTGATTAATAAACTTTCAAAGAATAAAAAAGATTATCATTTTGAGATTATTTTAAAGTTTTGAATTAAATGCGATTGGTTTGGTTTTTTGGTTTGGTTTTTGTTAATTAATGTCGCACTAGAGCTGCACAGTGGGCTATTGGCGACGGTTCGGGGTCAATCTCGAAGGAAAGACCCGGGAACACATACACATTCACACACACATTCATACATACATTCACCTCGTTATTTTAGAACCATGGTCAGATGACGAGGAAACACCTGAACTGGCACCCAACGCCTTCAATAGACGTCGGGACTTTGGACCCCGATCAGGTGCACCAGTCCCGTATACACGCCAGTATAATTTGTTGGATATCCTGGACGACTTTCTAGTATTTTTGTAGCGAAGCTGGCAACCCTCCGATCGCAAGATCACTATTTTTGTACTTTTCTATGTCAAGTCCATTGCCCGGATTCGAACCACCAATCCTCTGATTAGTAGCTTGAACGCCTTACCAACTGAGCAACTGGCTCTAAATGCGATTGTATAATATATATTTAATTTTCTTAGCCAGGAACTCCTACAACACAACGCATCTCTATTAGAAAAAAATGTGTTCACTAAAACTATCATAAATAGCTCCAAATGGTAACCCATCACCGATGAACATTTGTACACTTTTCTGGCAATTTGAGGTCCACCCATTCCTCCCGTGTAACACGTTCCACCTTTTCTTTCAAAAAGTACACAGGAAGAATATAAATATTAATATTTCATATGCGGTCAGAGCCAACCAATAGGATGTCCCGTGCTTGAAATTACAGCGGATTCGTCGCGATTGCGCAACATAAGTTTATTTTTCTGCTGTCATAAATTCTCTTAATTCCAATTTACACTTAAAATGCTAAAATCAATGCCTTTTTTTAAATACAGCTAAGGAAGTAAAGGCCCTTGTGCTTGATTGAAAAGGGCAGAATTTTTTCAAAAAAGAGCGGCACTTTTCCCAAAAAGGACTTGAGGGCTCTACCGAGATTTAAAAAGGGTCACCCTTAAAAAACGTATGAGAGTGAACACTGGGTATATAATTACTTATGTGTATAAAACAAGTTTACATATGTTTTATTTTGATATTTGAGTGCCAGATATCAGTTAACTTCTCAAAGAAAAAGAAACACCTTCTTCATATAGGCCAAGGGCGTATTTGTAAACAAAACCGGCTTCTCGGAAAAGCTGAATGCAGAAACGTCGTTCGCGGGTCAGCGTTTAACATGGGTTTAGCATGTTTGTTCGCGATCGACCAATGCGTTAATCTTTAATACTTCATTTGAGGATTACTTGAAACTAATTATATTGATTAAAATTATAATTTAAAAATAAAGTTATATATTTATTACTGTTTTTGTATATTTTAAGGACATTTTAGTTATTTTTTAGGGTTTTCTGCTTATTTTAAAGGTTAAGAAAAATGTGTATACAAGTTCAATGATATTTTTTTAAATCAAAATTACTTAGATTTAAATTGTATACTTATACAATTAAAGTGTTTATACAATTAAAAAATAAATATCTGTTTTATTCGGCGTAAAATTCGAATTAAAAAAATACTTATGTGTTAATAATCCACATATTTAAATATAAATTAGCAAATCTTTTTCATTGTTTTGTTTTCTCTAAGAATGATTAAAACATTACCATAATTAGTACTTATATTAAAATATCAGACAGATAATTGTAATTAATAATTTCTTTTAAAAACATCAAATTATTAAATGCATATATATTATTAAAGATCGTCATGGAAATTGTATTGCAGCGGTTCAATGGATTTTTAGGCACAAACGAAAGATTAGCCTGTTTAAAACCTTTAATTTCACAACTTCGATGAATTTTTATGCTAATTTTTGTTTTTGCTGTATTTTATTTTAAATACTTAAATAATACATTACATTAAATACATTGTAATACATTAAATAATGATTTACAACCTCAAAATTCCAACAAAGTCGCCGATGGATTTCAAAAAATGTTGCAATATAGTTGTAACAATATTATTGTTAGGTTCAATTATTTGTGTTTAATGAACCTATGATGGTATCTCGTAAACAAAACTTGACACAAAAAGTTATAAGTTATTGCTACAAACAGGGGTGCCCATCCCCCCCAAACTCAATGGCGCAAATCCCCCCCTAACTCAATGGCGCACCCCCCCCCCCCAAAAAAAAAAATCTCTACCCCCTCAAATTTAAAGCTAAACTTTATTAGAATCTAAAATTTTCAACTGAATCTACACAAAGCTCCACATTTCGTATTTTATAAATCAGTTGGAGATAAAATCAAGATATAAATTTGGTTATCCTTTAACTTATATACATTAACTTATATGTATGGAACTTATATATTAAAATTAAACTTTCTCTCCGCATCTCTTTATAACGTTTCATTGATACAAACAAATGGTGCTTAAAGTCAGGTTTGTCGGTAAAATATAGAGTCGGAGGTTCAGATAACATAATTTTGTCGAATAAAATTGTAATTTCAGAAATTTATTAATTGTTAAAACATGCGTTAAAATTCATAATAAATTCCATAGAACTTATTATTGTCTGTCCGCTAAGAATCGATCGATTTCGGTTCAATAACCGCAGCTTTGTTATGGTCTAAAAATCTGGTGTTTTCTACAAAATGTCATCGATTTGTCTAAGGTGTTGATTTCAATTCCACCAGAAAATATAATTTACAAATAGATATTTAAAAAATTTTAAATCCCGGTTTTGGAATTCAATTTTGTAAACACCTAAAAATAGTTACTGTAGAAATGCTGACGGTAATCTCCGATTGTTCAATTTCAGAAAAACCCTTGCAATCGCTCTATTTAGACTAAAATAACTACCTACAATATTTTATTTGTCAGTGATATATGCAAAATCACTCTAATTAGCAGAAACACATGATGTAAATAGGTTTTACTCTAAATGCTCAGAAACAATTGCCTCTTACATGTCAGCCAAATGCCACTGAAAATGCTTAAATACTTTATATATAAGAAAGAAAAGCTTTCTGATTGAAATATAAAAAACGGCTTTTGTTTAAAACACATCCTGACATCAAAGAAATAAAATTGATGTTATTTACGCGCGTTAGATACAGATGACTCTACGAGTGTATATGTAAACCACATAGTTTGTATTCCCCAATCACAGGGCCATCTACAAAAGCTAATGCGCTTTAATAATGTCCCCATTCTACACGGACGTTATTTGCGCACGTTAGCTTTTGCGATAACTCTGCGATTGGTCCACCACATGGTGTGAATGCACCAATCAGATGCTTCTGCAAAATGCAACGCGGCGTAAATAGCGTCCGTGTAGAATGGGCCTTTGAATATGTTTTTTACTGGTTAAGTATACTTTCTCTTACCTAATGGTATAAACAAAACTGGTATATATAAAACACGGCTACATATATGGTCAAACAGAAATATTTATGAAAAAGTGGGAAAATTCATGTCTTAACGGTCAGAGATGTCAACATGAACTAAAGTACAAATTATAAGTAATGAATAAACTTGTGAAAGTTTTATTTAAAAAAAAACATCTATTAAACCCCAACAAAATAGACAGGTAAACACAAAGATAGAAAAAAAAAATTATCGACTAAATTCATGCAAAATACTGAACGCTGTTGGTTTTGTTTAAAATCACTCGTGACCTTCTACTCTTATTTTTGGCTATTTTAAATATGACTATCAAATGCAAAAACTTTATTTTATCGAATTTTAAGAAATCTTTATTTAAATTAAAAATTTATTAATAATGAAATTTAATTTCAAAATGCCGTATGATATTTATCCACTTCAGTACAGTTTATCAAACTCAGAAAATACTTTTCATTTAGTTATTTTTTTACAATTTAAATATTCTCAGCTTTACTCCATATTTAAACTGCACGTTCACAAAAACCATTCGTCCTTGCTGACTAAAATATATTATCCGTTCTTTTATTGTAACATCTTTGAAATTATTTAAACTGATTCGACGCCAAGACTAAACTCAAATATAATAAAACCTCCTACGCTCAGTAGCGGCGATTGGGTTCTAAAAATTCAGTTTGGCTTTCATAATACTACTCGTATTCAACGTAGACAAATACGGGCGCCAATATGTTTCCCGCTAAAAAATCAAGACCTATGGTCGCGCCTATTTCCTTTGGCTTTTTTTTGTTTTTGTTTTATTTGAACGATGAGTATTTTGTAATGACAGACGTGGCTCCTAAATGTCTGTAAGCTGTCTGTGTGCTGGCAGAAGATACAAGATACTACGAGAAAATAAAATCGATTGTAAATGTAATATAAGCACCAGAAAAAAATAGGAGAGGGTTGGGGTAGGAAATTTTTCTTTAGTTCGTCAATTCAGTAACACAATTTACTAAACATTTTTTTTAGTTTAAATTTAAAACGTATGGGGGCAACATACAAAAAAAGTGGGAGGGGTAGCGTCCCCCCTAATCGCCACAACTGTTGCTTATTAGTGAACAAACGTATGAAAGTAATTAGTTTCTTATGGAGTTGTATATAAAAATCGTAATTTACGTTATAAGTGTTGTTGAGATGCGGAAACAGTTTATGCTTCCATCACTGAATTTTTTTTAAAAAAACATATGCCACATATTAACAAACAAAAGAATTAACTTTGTTAAAGTCACCGTTTTTTTCCCAGTTTTTGTTGCAGTCCTGAGTTTATAACAATCTTCATATTTATTTTTACATTTTTTCTTCCTAACGGAAAAGTTATTGCCTCACAGCGTTTTTTAATTTAAATCTCAGCACTGAAGTGTATAGTCTGAATGTATGAACCGGACAAAGTAAACGTGTATGTCCTAGATATATGAGTAACACATATTAAAAAAAATACTAAAGTTTTAAAAAATATGATTTTTTCTCTAAAATAGTTTTCTTGGTTTTTTTTACTGACCCCCTTCCCCCCCCCCAAAAAAAAAGCGAGAAGGTCCTGTGCGGTGGCATGCGCCGCAAACCCTAAGATTCTTCTATATCCATTAATCAGATAATTTTTGTAATTTATTTTGTATATCTTTCTAAAATGACATTTAATTTTAACAGAATAAAGACTTGCATTTGCAAACAAGGGTATTTTTTTACAATTTCGTCAGCTTTTGTGTCGAAGATGCGTTTCTTGAAATGGCTGGAAATTCCAGTGACTGCGGACGTATTATATATGCAAAATTATTTTTGCCCAAAACATTTCCCCCTGAAAATTAAATAATAATAAAGAAATGAAAAAAAATCCCCCCCAAAAATTCTGATGGCGCAACTTGCGCCATAATCCCCCCCTATGGGCACCCCTGGCAACAAATATAAAATAATAGTGCACAATTAATGCATCATTAGTTTACGTTTCATTATCGTCTATTTTCAGTATTTTTTTTGTTCGAATATGAAAAATAAAATTATTGGAAATTTTTGATTTTATAATCCTTATGTAACTAAAACTATAATTGGACTTGTATTTGTGCCTAATCGTGTGCTTTTATTTGGAGTTTAAAACAAAATACCGCCTTTTAACGCGACGCAAGCATAGCGAAAGGCAACGGAATTCTGTTTGTTTTGCCTTTAAGCGCTCAGCGCGACAGTCTGTGACGTTGCGCTGCGCTTCTCCTATTGGTAACTGAAACTCATATATTTAATATGGGCAACAAGCACTATAACATCATGGAGATGAGAGTTTTTAGTGCATGTGTCATTATTTTTGACTCTTAAAAACTGACACATTTTTTAGTTTATACTGAAACTATTCTGATGCTGTGTGTGTTTGCATATTAGTTTGGTTGTTTAAAACATTTATTTACTATAAGATAGTAATGTGTAATTTTACTTTTAAAAATCTTTCAGATATTAACTGGTAAAGTTCTGATTTTAATTTGAAGGTAAGTCTGATTATTTTAACTGAATTCAATATAATTTTTTTTACGGTATTTTCAATAATGGGAGAGTTTCACGTGACGTAATAACATGGTAACTTACTAGTAGTTTCGATTTCTTCCCTACAGCAGACAACTTTGCTTTTGTTTGTTTAGTCGCTACGCTTGCAATTTTGGGAAAGTTTGTTTATAATATTTGTTTTTTCCAAATAAGTAATATTTTTATTAAAAATACTTTTATTTTAACACAAAAATACTTTATAAACGACGAGTACAATCTATCTCAGTGTATGTAGTAAATATTTCTATATTGAGGTATTATTTAAAGACTAAAACTTAAAAATATAGTACAGGAGCTAAAGCTCCATGCTAACCCTACGGAACTTCTTCGGCGTCGCGAAATTTCTCCATGTTTCGTTGGAACAGCGGTCTTCTTCTTCTCAGCGTGAAACTCCTCCATTGTGTAAAATAGGATATTATTTAGCTTTAATATTTGAAACATCAGATATATTAAACTTCCAAGCAGAATTTTTTTAATGCTTATTTTTTATTATTATTTTTGTCTTAAATTTAGTTAATCATTTAGAAAATGTGTTTAGAAATGTATGATTATAATTCATTTTTCATGGAACGAGGCTTTTACGCCTATCTTTCACTGTTTTAAAAAAATGTTGTTTATCGGTCTTTCGTCCTGTGTATTGTCACCGTCTTGTCCTTATGTGTTCCCACACGCCAGTTATATCATTTTAACAGTCATGCTGCTATCATTAACAGTCATACAGGAGGTTAAAGGAGTTTTGCTCCTATGCTACTCCGAACGCTTCGCTCAACTACTAGACGTCACGGAGTAAAGAAAAAGGTGGGGATTATTTGGAGAGAATACAAAAGAGACGTAAGTTAGCAACCCCAAACTAGGCACAAACAAACCTAGTTTGCAGTAGTTTTCCTACGAGGGATGCATTATTTTCAAATTAAGAAAACGCATGCTAAAACTTAAAAAATGACTGTTTGTGCAGTTGTGGGATGCAGTACAAGTTCCAAATCGATAAAGGATGCTATTATTTCCGATTCATAGGTAAATTAAATTATAAAATAAATTATCGCCAAGTACTACTACAAAGTAGTGCTTTGGAATAGCGCCAAATACCTCGCCAGTTACTACTTTTAAAGCGATTGCTTACTTCACATTGCAAACCGGTTTTAGACTTGTCCGCACCTCCACCTTCTTCTTTCCTCCGTGACTAGATGTGGTTTTAAGTTTGTGTTAAGTTCCGTGTTTGTGGTTTAAAGTTCATAAATGTTATTTTACATTTGTAAAATGGCAACACTTATATTACTTTTGATTTTCAATGATCATGCCCTTCGAGCATGAATAGTAGTAGAGCGAATATGACGTCATCATCGTGATGCAAACATCTCAGACCAAATCGCTACTCACACGTGACTACCTTTCAAAATTTATGAATGAAAAAACATTCGCGATTGACTTTTGATTTCAAAATTGTAGTAAAACGTAAATTGTAGTAAAACGTTTTACGCACAGTCAACATCACCTAGACAGAGCCTGTTTAGTAGCTGTGTAATTGTTAAGTGGAACATTGACCATAGAATCTTAATACATCGACATACAAGCGACAAGCTGCACAGTGGCCGTTTTGGTGATGGTTCGAGGCCTATGTCGAAGGAAAGACCCGGGAACGATGCCTCGTATTTTGGAATCACGGTCAGATGAGGTTGTTCTTTTTTAGGTTTTTGTTAATTAACGTCGCACTAGAGCTGCATAGTGGGCTATTGGCAAAGGTTCGGGGCCTATGTCGAAGGAAAGACCCGGAAACGATCCAATTGTATTTTTGAACCACGGTCAGATGAGGAGGTTTCTTTTTTTTTTTTTTTTTTTTTTTTTTTTTTTTTGTTAATTAACGTCGCACTAGAGCTGCATAGTGGGGTCATGGAGACGGTTCGGGCCCTTTGCCGAAGGAAAGACCCGGAAACGATCCAATTGTATTTTTGAACCACGGTGAGATGAGGAGGTTTTTTTTTTTTTTTTTTTTTGTTTTTGTTAATTAACGTCGCACTAGAGCTGCATAGTGGGGTCATGGAGACGGTTCGGGACCTATGTCGAAGGAAAGACCTGGGAACGATGCCTCGTATTTTTGAACCACGGTCAGCTGACGAGGTTTTTTTTTTGGTTTTGAATTTGGTATTCAATTTCATCGATTTGTTCGATTACATCGATTTGTTCGATTACATCGATTTGTTCGATTACATCGATTTATTCGATTTCGTCGATGTTCGACATCGTCGATGTTCGACATCGTCGATGTTCGACATCATCGATGTGCGACATCATCGATGTACGATTTCATCGATGTTCGATTTCATCGATGTTCGATTTCATCGATGTTCGATTTCATCGATGTTCGATTTCATCGATGTTCGATTTATTCGATGTTCGATTTCATCGATGTTTGATTTCATCGATGTTCGATTTATTCGATGTTCGATTTCATCGATGTTCGATTTATTCGATGTTCGATTTATTCGATGTTCGATTTATTCGATGTTCGATTTATTCGATGTTCGATTTATTCGATGTTCAATTTATTCGATGTTTGATTTATTCGATGTTCGAAATCAAACATGGATTAAATCAAACATCGAATAAATCGAACATCGAATAAATCGAACATCGAATAAATCGAACATCGAATACATCGAACATCGAATAAATCGAACATGGAATAAATCGAACATCGAATAAATCGAACATCGAATAAATCGAACATCGAATAAATCGAACATCGAATAAATCGAACATCGAATAAATCGAACATCGAATAAATCGAACATCGAATAAATCGAACATCGATGAAATCGAACATCGATGAAATCGAACTTCGATGAAACCGAACATCGATGAAATCGAACATCGATGAAATCGAACATCGATGAAATCGAACATCGATGAAATCGAACATCGATAATGTCGAATAAATCGATTAAATCGATGTAATCGATTAAATCGATGTAATCGAATAAATCGATGTAATCGAATAAATCGATGTAATGGAACAAATCGATGTAATCGAACAAATCGATGAAATTGAATACCAAATTCAAAACCAAAAAAAACCCTCGTCATCTGACCGTGGTTCAAAAATACGAGGCATCGTTCCCAGGTCTTTCCTTCGACATAGGCCCCGAACCGTCGCCAATAGCCCACTGTGCAGCTCTAGTGCGGCGCTAATTAACCAAAACCAAAAAAAAAAATCGACATCTGAGCATGGTTCAAAAATACCGAGGCATCGTTCCCGGGTCTTTCCTTTGACAAAGGCCCCGAACCCTAGCCAATAGCCCACTGTGCAGCTCTAGTGCGACGTTAATGAACAAACACCAAAACCAAAAAAAACCTTGTCATCTGACCGTGGTTCAAAAATACGAGGCATCGTTCCCGGGTCTTTCCTTCGACAAAGGGCCCGAACCCTAGCCAATATCCGACTGTGCAGCTCTAATGTGGCGGTAATTAACCAAAACCAAAAACATCGTTATCTGACCTGGTTCAAAAATACGAGGCATCGTTCCCGGGTCTTTCCTTCGATATAGGCCCCGAACCCTAGCCAATAGCTCACTGTTCAGCTCTAATGTGGCGGTAATTAACCAAAACCAAAAACATCGTCATATGACCATGGTTCAAAAATACCCGAGGCATCGTTCCCGGGTCTTTCCTTCGACATAGGCCCCGAACCCTAGCCAATAGCCCACTGTGCAGCTCTAGTGCGGCGTTATTTAACCAAAACCAAAACCCCGAAAAAACATCGTCATTTGACCTGGTTCAGAAATACGAAGCATCGTTCCCGGGTCTTTCCTTCGACATAGTCCCCGAACCGTCGCCAATGCAGCTCTGTGCAGCTCTAGTGCGACGTTATTTAAGAAAAAACCAAAAGAAAACCTTTCCAAAATTAATTTACCATCTCGAAAATCCACTTACACCTCATCCTAACAAATACCACATTTATACGACATATAAAATTCATTCATAAAGTCTGGGATATTTTCATGAATGAACTTGAAAAAATGTATGAATGGAATGACGTCATTAGTCACATGTGTGTAGCGATACATGTTGGCCTCGCTTTGATGTCAGCGAGATTGTATCCCGTTGTTTGCTCTACTATGAGGAATCCATGCTCGAAGATCATGCCTGTTTCCCGTTGCTGTATATATTATTAGAGAAGTTTAACTTTATAAATTTAATATGACTTCAAAAATGCTCAGCGTTTTTCGTCCTGGTTTATTTAAAGATAAAGTTGCAATTGTTACTGGTGGAGGTACAGGAATTGGGAAAGCCATTACTTACGAACTCTTGCATCTAGGTAGGAGGATAATTCTCACAGAATATTTTTCAAAGTGAACATTTGTTTGCCTTTCATTCACTAATAAACAAAAATCTTAAAAAGGTTAGATTTTTACCTCTTTTTTACAAAAATGCTATTCACTAACAGTAACACGACACTTTTCCAATAAACTAAGAAAAGAATGTATAAAAGTGCCGATCCAAGTCGCATATACCACACACATTCCATTTATATTTTCGGTTGTCTTGAAAGTTGGTGTAATTCATTTCTTCTGAGAAAGGGAAGTTTGGGAAATTTATGTTGGCCAAGTTGTCGCCTTTCATTAAAAAGACGACGTTTTACTTGATTTTGTTGTCCGTATCATGAAAATATAAAAAAGTTGTTTTCAGAACAAGTTTTTACGAATTGCCACACAGATTTGAGGGGGCTCGGACACAATGGGGGGGGGGGGGGGCTAAGAAAATGAAAGAGTGAAATTGTGGGTTGTACTGAACATAATTAAACATTATCGAAGAAATTCCATTTTATTGAATGCATTTAATGTTTGCCTTCTAGGTTTAATCTCCTGTAGGGAAATACTTATATGGCATACATTGAAACTGAAATATATGAGGAAAATATATATTTTAGGGACAAACAAAGTCGCTAAATGTTTATATATCGGTAAAGATAAATTTAACACTATTTAAACTCTAAAAATGTGAATTAATCAACACATGAATGCACAATGGGTAAAGCACAGTTAAATAAATCCAATGGTATTTCAACAACAGTTTTAAGTGCACATACATATCGTGCTCTAATATCACAGACTCGTAACCTCGATTTACAGCCCTGGGCAATTTTGGACTCTGACAACTAAGAATAGCCACTGGTACCCTCTTCGAGCAGTCTTTTGTGGCATCACAGCAGCATATCAAGTACTCATGAATACTTCCATTTTGAGATAAAGTTAAAATGCATAAAATTATCTTGTTAAACATCTTCTTGTCACACATTCTAATATAAAATAATGGATTAATAACATCCTCTTTTCCTAGCATTGGTCTATTGCTTGAAAAGTTCATCTTTAATGTTTTCAAAAGAATTTGCTGTACTTAGCAACTACATTTAAAATATTGGCCATGATTAAAACTAGTCATGCAAATTTAAGACAGAAAGTCGAATTCAAGAAAATTCTTTAAATAAATCGAAGTGTTGGTTAATATAGCCACAGGTCAACGATTCAAAACCAATTTCCCATGCATCCACACAGTGCATTTGACTTCTATGATGTGACATAATCAAATACAGGGTTACACTAATATGCTTCTAGCCCAGCTTTGGTGTGTCATATCATCAAAAACCCTGTGTAGAGGTTGCCATTCGATTCATTATCGCTATTTACCGAATGCTTCAAAGTTATACTGCTTGATCATTATACTGCTTTTATACCTATACGAACATTTTACATGGTGAAGTTGGAGTCTATTTACAGTAGACCATTGATATAACAATTCCTCATAAAATCAGTACAAACTGATTGTTATACGAAAAGTCATTTAACTTTTTAAAAATATTTGAACATACAAACTAATCAACTGATTAGGATTTTCAGTCATGATTGTTGTAACAAAAGGGTTATTATAATTGAGAGGGGCCTTGTAAGAAGAGTTTATTGTAAAATTTATATTTGCATACACTAGGGGCTTAAATACGTAATTTACATTGCTAAGTAACTAATTTTATTTTTGTACAGTACTCCACAAAAGTTCATTAACAGGAGTAATTCTTGTACAAAATCAAAAATAATGAATGGATTTCACTATTATATTTACTGAAAATTTAATAAATAAACACAAAAATCTATCAAGGAAATAACATTTGATAAATAAAGTCACAAAGCAGAAAAGAGAAAAATTCAAAATGTAACTGCCACTAAAATAAAGGCACAAAAAGCCAAAAACAATTGCACATTTTGCGGAGTTGCATAAATTTCAGATAACGAAGGCATTACAACTAGTAGCTATAAAGGTGTTTGAATAGTTTACAAAAGAAGACAAAATGCTACATGAAGAACAGTACATGCATGAGGAAGTAGTGAAGATCTGAAGACTGAAAGCAGAAGGTAAACCAATTTCTCGTATCTCATGTGAATTGGATGGAAACGACACATTTACATATTTTTAGCTTGTGGCAATAATTACAAACCAAAATTATGAGGTAGAAGACTGCGATTAACCAGTTCAAGTGAAAAATAAAAAGGCTGGCCTTAAATCAAAATAGTTCTGTAAATGAAAATCCCTCTATCCATGTCCTATCACGATAAATGAATAAATTTACTTCTTACCGACAAAAAAAAAGGACACCTGGCCCACCCATATTACACTTATTTTTGCAGTAAGTCAATTTACAATTTATAAGATTCAATTTTCTTGATTCGTCTACAAAAAGTTTCCCTTAAATTACTCAGTCCTATAATATTTTTTAGTTCATTTACAGAATGATTTGGATTTGAGGCAAGTCTTCTTTCTCTCTCCCATTATCACTTAAACTGGTTACTCCGTTGTCTGCTACGTTATAATTTTGGTTTGTAATTATTGCCATGAGCTACAACACTAGGTAAACAAGTCGCTTCCATCTATTTAATTCACATGGGATTTATGAAATTGGTTTTTCTTCTGCAGATTTTCGCCTACTTTTGTAAATTATTCTTGCATCTTTACAGCAACTAGTCTATCTTTGCAGCAACTAGTCTATCTTTGCAGCAACTTGATTTTGTTAAAGAATTACTTCTGTGCCTACACTTTTATATATTTGCAGCTTTATTCATACATTGCAAAAACAGATTTACATATTATTATATGTCCTTTTACATCTAAGCTGCCAGGCAATGGGAGACGTAAAATTAAATATATTGTTAATATGTGGGTCCTAAAAATATTCGGCTCCAATCAGACCCGTTATACCACTGGTTCCAAGGTCTATAAAAAAATTAAGTGTCTCTATTCGATCATGTTTTAATTTTTTTTAAGTGAATCGGATGTAAAAAGGGGATCTATTATATAAATTTAATATAGCATGTATCCCCTTTTTACATCTTCCTCTTACCTGGCACAGTTGATCTATATCCTATATTGATAATGATTAAATCATGACTATCAATGAGTTTCAAAATTAAATTATTGTTTTACTTTATTTCGTTTTCATTTCAGGATGCAAGGTAGTTATTGCTTCTAGAAAAGAAGGTAGACTTTTACAAGCTGTTGCTGAAATGCAAAATGTTTTTAAAGAAAAGTTAGAGGATGTCAGTAGTATTGTTTGCAATATTAGAAAAGAAGATGAGGTAAATGTCTTTCTAAATGTCTATGTTTGTTATCAGCTGCAAGGTTGTGTTTAGCTGGTAATCTCATCAAATGCAATTTTCTACATTTTTTAAGAAAAGATACCACTAAGCACTCGTATACAATTGTATTTGCATTGCATATTTAGAATGCTTGAATAGTAATAATCAATTTTAATTCATGCTGCTTAATATAAATTGTTTTTAATTATTTTTATTCTGTATTGAAATATTAATTTTCAATTGTGAAATTATTTTAATTTTTTTTTTAAATATAAAACTAATTTTAAAACAGTTTTATATGAAAAGTTAAAAGTATTATAACCAAACTATCTTAAAAACTCTATTCCTTTTGATTATCCCATTTTTTAACCCTCTAAGTAGTTTAGACACCTATAGTCGCCTGTGTAAATCTCCTTTTCCTCCAGTAATGCACAAAAACTTTAAATTCATAATAACATAAAAAATACTCTATTTTGGAATATCTTTTAAAATATAAAGTATTTTAGTATTTCTTGGAAGTTATTTTCATTAAAATAATTCAAATTAATAAAAATATATTAAATACTTGTTTTAAAAATATAAATTTAACTCTCTTCAATGAAATCAACTTTGCAATTTTGACATTTTCCTCCTTACTCAGAGGGTTAAAATTAATATTACTGAATAGTTTATCTTAGGTAAATGTTTAAACTATAGCTTTTAAAAAATGGCATTTAACTGTTGGACTGATATGATGAACTTAGATTCCTTTAAGGATTGTTCATGTATTTGTACCAACCAGTGGTGGCGCTAGGAATTGCCTGATGGGGGGGGGGGGGCTAGTCTTTCCCGACAGGGGGGCTAATATCTCCGATGTAAAAAGTGCTTATAAGCATATAAAATATTCATAAATAACACATATTTATTCCAAAAATAAATCTGGCAAGATAAATATTTGAAACTAATAGATGCTTCTAATACTTTATAGATTATTGCGAAATAATTGAATTTTTTTTAATATTCTGGGCTGCAGTCGTGGGGAAAAGACAAGTACCAAAAAAATGTATAAATCATACTCAAAATGCTTTCAAAAACTTTATAAATGTAACCATCTGAAGAAATTGGGTTGTTCAAAGGAGAGAGGAGAGAGGGGAGAAGGTAAGCAACAAATAAAATAAATTAAAAGAAAGTAATAGTGAAAGTGAAACGAAATGGAGTAAATCATTTATATGTATGTAGTTTTTGTAAAATCTCCATGCTTTTTCGAAATAATTTATTTTTGTTGGTAGCAATGCAATGTAAAACGGTGCTACGTTTTAGCACTTTTTTCTGTCATCTGATTCAGTGGTTTAAAAAAAAAATCTAAAAACAGGGAGAATGCATTTAAATACTTTTAAAAGTCTATATCTCCAGCAACAAAATTGAGAGTTCGAGGTGAAATTCTTTTTAGAAGAAAAAGTTTGCACCGTAGTTATATGTATTGTATTGAATATTTATTGGAAAACTTAATTATGTAAAACGTCTGCAATATTTTGTTATTTTATTTTTATTTATATGCTTAATTTCCTATCAAACAAGATAAAAATTATATCATTTGTCACAGTGATAATGTCGGAATCAATTCTCTTAAAAGCATAAGATGGTGTTCCTATCCTGATACTTCATTTTATAGAAGTTTATACAGTAGGATTAATTTAAACTTAATGGATTTACGACTGCCCATTATTTTTAATTTAGGATGCTCTATTGAGCCACGACTGCACCTTAGAATATAACCTGATTTTTTCTGAATTGAATTCTTAAAAGGAAAAAAAATAATTCAATTATTTTTAATGATAAAAAAAAGGTTTCCCACAATATCATATTTTATTATTAAATTCCAAATAGTTTTAAATTGCATAAAATTTGCAGCAACTAAAATTGAAATAAGGGCAGTTTCTAAACCTAGATCACATGTTAAATAGTAATGGCAAAACTATCTTGCCTGGTTCTTCTAAATACGGAAAACATAAAACACAGTAAATGGTAGGACTCTTTTTGAACAAAATAAATATAATATTAAGTAGTCGGGCAGAAATAAATTGTTTTATAGATTTTTTTGCTTATGAATTATTAAGACATCTCACCGTTTTGAACTGGCATCAACATTTAATTTTGAAAGCAAAGTTGACTCTCTACACTTTTCCCTCTTTAGAAACAAACAAAATGCACAGTCTGCCTTTCATAAGAAATGAACGACAAACATGGACAATATTCCTACTTCTTCCTCTGGAAGCAACCCTGTAGAAGCGACCTGGCCATTCATGGCCCCCTCCCCCCACCCCTTTTTTGAAGACAGCGACACAATTTTATTGCTATACAGATATGCCTCCACCTTCTTCGAAAAGCCACTCCAAAGCCCCGAAGGCGTTTTTGTCCATTAGAATCTGGTAGCTGACCTTCTCAAGGTTAAAAAGTCCATTCATACTATTTTAACACTAGCCTAAAGGTGACTTATAGAACAGGGGTACTTTGGCTAGAGGAGAGAACATAGGGATGTCCTCACTTTCAAGTACAAACAATCGCACTTGTGGCTACGTGGGTCTGCGGCCCCTGCTGTCTGAATGGGAATTCAAGTCGTTTGTGGATCTACATCTGAGCTGTGACCCCTCCCATCTCACAGACTTGCTTCAGACATACATAGCTGATTGTTGTTTGATGATACATTTAAGTACGGCCCTGCTCTCTGCATCAAAACAAAATGACTCGGGTCTCATACACTGGGACTGATTCGGGGCCCTGAATATTTGACCAAATTGTTATTATTATAATGCAATATGTAGCAATTTATCCAAAAAAGTTATTGTTACCTTGTGTTTTAAATGAATAATAAACTTAATAATCGATATTTTTAATTTTTCGAGACTATTTTTACGAAGGGGCCTTCTTCAGTGATACATCCTGTAGCACTGAACTTTCTAAATCAGATCTTGCTCATACGCTCGATATAAATGTAGCATTAAAATATATAGCATGAGAAAAAAAAACTCTACTGTTAAGATATCTGTTGTTAGTTTTTTAAAAGAAAATATTTAGAAAAGGAACTTTAACTTTTTTCATTTTTTGACATCAAATCTCGGCGCCTTTTGACTCCAAGGGGCCCTTAATATTCAAGCTCATATAGTTATTCCTTCTTCTTCTCAATGGTTGTGAGATAGCTGATTATATGATTTCCTTTAAATTAACTTTTGAATAGCTTTTTTTCAATCGCAAAATATTTTCGTTAATGCGTAGTTTTGACACGGATGAAGGTAAATTTGGCGGAATGTTGAGAGGAGTCTTCTATATATTGCATAATACAAATAAAGCAAAGATATTTTCTTTCCTGAATGGATTTATATTCAATTCATAACTTACGATACCGTTTGTCTCGATTATTTTACGTCGCAATTATTCTATTTTTTTGTTATGATTCTGAAAATTGCCGCTGCCAAGGCCATGTTTTTCTCTTTGTTTGAATTGTGTCATACGCGGCATCTCGTCAACAGTTTTAAACGCATGCACGTACCGTACACTAATGTCACATACTCGTAACGTCGATTTAAGGCTCCGGGCAATTGTAGTCTCCGGCCTCCGGTCTTGCCCGACAGGGGGGCTACAGCCCCTCCCCCTATCAGTTCCTGTACTGGCGCCACCTCTGGTACCAACATATCACAAAATGTTTTAACAGTTGTCACTGAGTTAGTATAAGTCAATTCTAAGAAATTTTATATAACCAATGTTCTTTATAACTGAACTAATTATAATAAATTATATCTATGTTTTATTTAACTGAAGTTAATTATTTTTGTAATGTTCTCTTACATTGCTTTCATTAAAATACTTTTTAAATTGTTCACAAGATTTTTTGAATATACTTTTTGTAATTGAAAAAAAATTACTAGTAGAGTACTCTGTAGAATTTTTTTTTTGAAATATTTTTGTATTTAATATATAAACTAGGTACCTCTATCATTAAAACTATTTTTTAAATAATCAAATTTATTCAGCAGTGGCTCTTTGGCAGTCAAGTAATGTTATAAAAATTTATTTTAATTCTAATTTGCGGTTTTGTTTGTATTTATCAAATTATTCATTCAGTATAGTGGGTAGTATATATATGAATATATATATATATATATATATATATATATATATATATATATATATATATATATATATATATATATATATATATATATATATATATATATATATATATAAATGTATTTACATTATAGGTACAAAATTTAGTTAAAGAAACATTGAAAAGGCATGGTAAAATCGATTTTTTAGTAAACAATGGTGGAGGTCAGTTTTTATCAGCAGCTGCCAACATTACTTCCAAAGGATGGGATGCTGTTATTGAAACAAACTTAAAGGGCCCTTTTCTTGTATCAAAGGAAGGTCAGTAACGAATCTAAGATTATATAAAACTGTGTTATATTGATATATACTATGTGATATTTACAGATAATTCAAGACATTTTCCAGGAGGGGTTCTTATTTATTCTTAATATTTAACTTAAGATAATATATTATTGTAATTTTATAAAATTTTTGGATGCTCAACCCGCATTAAATATGTAATGTTTTTTGTTCATAATATAATTCAAGTTTAAATTTTTAAGTTTATTCAATTTTTTTAATTTTTTTTATTTAGTGTATGAAAAATGGATGAAAGATAATGGTGGTGCCATAGTTAATATACTGATGAGTTTCCAAAGAGGTGTACCAATGATGGCGTAAGCAATTCTAAAATCACTATTTTATTTAAGACATTTGTTGAAGACTGATTGTTTATACCAGAATATTTAATTCAAATGGAACAATTGGTTATTTTAAATATTATGTTAGAATTAAAAATATATCTTGGGAGACAATCATTATTAAACCTAATAATATCCTTGGAACCTAATTTCTACCTTTCAAACTAGTTTTAATCAATCTTATAGTATAAGCAGTGGCGGATTTACATAGGGGCTAAAGGGGGCTATAGCCCCCCCCTTGGGCCGTGGCCAAATTTTTTAAAAAAATCAAGAAAAAATGTTTTTTCTTAAAAATGTTTTTTTGGCTACGCGCGTCTGGTCGCCCTATCAAGATCAAGATAATCTTGGACACTGCAACCACCCAGAAACACATTGCCTAGAGCAGTGGTGGATTTATATAGGGGCTAAAAGGGGGTATAGCCCCCCTCCTTAGCTTATAACTAAAAAAAAATATCAAGAAATAATGTTTTTTCTTTAAAAATTGTTCTGCAAAATTAGCTATAAGCTTTGGCTTTGAGACCCACAGTTTGAGTCGGGGAGTCGGGGGAAGATCGTTTTATGACCCTCTCTTTGGGGGTGAAGGGGGGTTACGCGTCTTTACGCCTTGTCAAAATGACCCTCAAATGACCAGAAGCAGCAAAAGTGAAACCCTTTGTTATATCATCCGAGTACGGTCATTCGTTAATATTTTTAACGGAGGCGGGAGATTTTTTGTAGAAATGAGGGGTCAGGGGATCAGAGTGAAGGAGGGAAATAAAAATTTGTGTCGCCATGGTTAGTTTTGATGAGCGAAAACATCGGAAAAGGCGAAATCTGTGCTGCTTCACTAATTGCTGGATTAGATAGTCAGGTAATTTTTCTTTCTTTTGTGTTTTTATTCATGTAATTTTATATATTTTAAGCGATGCAAAAAGCGAGACTGCAGTTGTAAATACTATTGGGTTTTATTCAAGTATTTTGATGAAGTAGTGATACCGGAATCACATTATCCTTGACAATCAATTCTTAACCTTTTATACAGTGTTCACTCTAGTCGTTTTTTGCAGGGCGGTCCGCCCTGCTCGCCTTTTTTTTTATCTCGATAGCGCCCTCATGCCCCTTTTACAAAAATGCCGCCCTCTTTTGAAACTATCCCGCCCTTCTTGCCCCTTTCAGTCAAGCACAAGCGCCCTTGCTTCCCTAGCTGTCTTTAAAAATAGGCATCGATTAAAAAAAATTGTGTGTAAATTGCAGTTATTGAATTATGACAGCAGAAAAACAAACTCCTTTTAACTATGCGTGTTATAAAATCGCGATGATTCTGCAGTAATTTCGAGCAAGGGGGCATTTCACGAATCCTATTGGTTGCCTGTGTCCGCATATGAAATGCTAATTTTTGTTTAAGTTTTTTTTTTAAAAAAAGAAGATGGTTTGGGGCGCAGTTGCAAGACTAGGTATTTTATTACCAAATTTTGGATTTAAGTCGATTTTAATCAGTTTTGTAAGGGGTCTAATTAGGGCTACTTACAGATTTGGTTTTTAGGGAAAACATTCATTCGAGGTATGCCCCGAACCATCAACAATAGCCCAATATGCAGGTCTTGCGCAATTTCAACCAGTGCATCGGAACTTTTTTTTGTTTGGTCACAGGTTCGATGTGTGAATGTGTGGCCACGCCCATCCCATTAAATTTTGTACAGTGCCCTTTTAAAAACAAGAAGTGCCTTTTCAAAAACGGGGTGCCCTTTTACTGCCAACAGCGCCCTGCCCCTTTTTATTTCTAGAGTTAACACTGTTTTATATGATAGTTGCTCAGCTTAAATTAGGAAAACCGAACCAAATACCTTTGAAGCGTATTTTTTTAAAAACATAAATTTTATGTAAATTGAAATTTTTTTTTCAAAGAACTGAACATGCTTAATGATGATATTTTTAAACTTTAATTTGACATGGTCATAAGAAACATTGTACCATATATGAAAAGCAAACAATCAAAACTTATTTTGTTAAAAAAAATCAAAAAATTATATTTTACGTCAATGATTTCGCCATCGAATTTTCTATCTAACTAAGATATTTTATTCGTCCAAAATACGTTTTGTCACATTGAAATTAACTTGCAAAATTAAAATCTGTCTATGCGAATTATAAAAATTAATTTGCGTTTTCCCAAGATTTGTTTCAAGTGACAAAACCGTTTTGAATTTTTTCTATTCGTATGTCAAGCATTTGTCTGAGTTTGTGTGGATTGAAGCAAGTACTACCTATTAACTGCTAGTTTGTATTCTTATTAAAAGGGTAAAGTCTTCCTTTTGCATAGTTTAAAGTAATTTATTATTTTGACCAATCTACCTAACTATTTCAGTTCTAACATCATTTATCAAACTTTAAGTACAATGGTGATATTTCACATATCACCATTATACTTAAATTTTCGCAAACTACGAAATTTAATATTCTTCGAGAGATTTGGTGAGATATTGTTTGTTTCTTGCTCTGACAATTAAACCATGAATATGTATATTTACATGATTTCCACAACCATACTAATTCATTGATAGAAGCATATTACTCATCAGTGGCGAAGACTGCTGCATATAATTTTAAATTTAGCCGAAGCCAATTTTAATTAAAGAAAAAATCATATGGGCTGGACAAAAAAAAATCTGGAACAAATTATTGAATATATATTTCCGAAATTAAAACCTCTATTATATTAAAATTCAAAAAAAAAAAAAAAATTGTTTGCACTGTTAGGGATTATTTTTTTATTATGTCATAATATTTTTAACCTTTTTGTACAACCCCTCCTTCCTATATTACTTCATTTTAAATTTATGTAGTTAAAAAATAGTAAATAAAACTTTCATTCTGTGTATTTAGAAAGATATAATAATTTCTAGAAATTATTATTAGAATTATCCATTAGAAAGATATAATAATTTCTATAAAAAGTTTATCTCAAAGTTTGTGAAAAGAATGTTTCAGGAACTTTTGCTACGTCACGCAATAACCGAGACCCTTTTCCCTCATGTCACACCACAGTCACGCATGATGGACCCCCTTCTTCAAAAATGTGAGTCGTAATAAATAAACGGCCTCTTAAGAAACGGCCTCTTAAATTTAGATTACATTCATTTAAATTTTTTTTTATGATACGAGAAATCCAAAACGACTACCTAAAAGGGAGTTGAGATGACAAAATTAAATGCTCGGTGCAGAGCCCGATTTTGGCATAGGCTACAGCCTAGGGGCCAGCACAACTCAACAATAATAATATAGATTACTGAAAAAATGGGTGTCTCAACACTTCAATATTTTGACAGCGACTTGTTTGAAAATAAATCACTTAGACAAAAAAAAATTCTAAGTGCCAAACGAATATCTAAATAACTAATAAATCAAACTAAATCCTAATGAAAATAATATTCTACAAAATTTTTATGACACAGAAAAATTCTATTTTTCTTAATGGATTTGTACAACGCAAATATAACATAACACTTTTATATTCTTTTAAAATATGCGTTTAATTTGTGATAATTTAAAATGGCATTGTGTTACTATTTTTGGAAATCAATTGTTTTTATTCTACACCGTTATTCTGTTTATAATAATTTGAGAATAATACGGAGACGAGTACAATATTTTATTGTAATTTTCATAAATTCCATTGAAATTGTTCAACATAGTATTAAAAATTTACAAAAAAAAAAAAAAAAAAAAAATGCATCCCAATTTTATTAAAACTGGAAAAATTATTTATTTTGCAAATTTTCAATTATTGCATGTCAAAAAATTTCCGATCTCCCCTCCCCATTTCGATTTACGGAGGGGTATTCCATACCACCAAGTAGTTTAGGGCTCGCATCACATATTTAGTCTAGGGGTCCACTAACTCTAAATCCGGCTCTGGATTGGTGGGAATACCCCAAACAACTGCTCCAAGAGTGAACCAGTTGTTTATGAGCAGCGTGGTGGGCCAAAAAATTCCCTTTTTTAATATCATAAGGCGTCGAGACAAAATTTATTCTTATACAAAAAAAAAGTACATTGCACCAGAATAAAGCAAAAAAAAGTTGCTTCTTTACATTGGAGGCATTTATCTCGCCAAGGTATCAAAATAAGAATTTTTAGGCGGAATTTACACATACCGTTTAACGGCAATCGTCGAAAATAGAAATTTGTATATACCCTCCCCCACCAAAAAAATAATTATTAGCCCCCCCCTTTGGATGACCCTAGATCCGCCACTGAATATAAGCATTTAAACATGATAGTACATATTAAAATACAAATACAACATTAAAATATGCAATAAAAATCCATGAGATCTGGACATGCTTTGGGAGGTACATCTCCCTTCATCAGCAGAAACGAAAAGTCTGTGAGTACAATTAAATGGAAATAAACCCACAAATGAAATTGTTTCCAAAAGAACAAAAACTATCTCAATCGGTTGGAGTTAACTATTGTGTGCGAACTAGCGGGAAATACTGGGACCCCAAATGTTTTATTGACAATCAAATCAATATTGCTAAAAATATGAAACGTCTCCAGGAAGTCAAGTTCAACTGGAGATTTGGGTTTGCAAATTAAATGTGAGTTAAAAAAATTAAATATATGAACATCTTCCCAAGAGTGCTTTTGTAATTTAACGTTGTATTTGTATTTTAATATTCTTAACGCAATGTTCTCTAAGACAAGCTTTTATCTTATGATGGTACATAATTAACAATTTTACAAAAAGCATAATTTTCTTAAATAAAGAATTGGGTTTGCCTTGTACTAGCTAACTTTTTAAACAATCGATTACATGTTGGCTAAATTGGGAAAAATAATTAATGTGCAAAGTAAAAAGAAATATTTATAGCTTAGAAAATTTAATTTTCTTTTGGTTCAATTTAATATTTATTCAAAATTTTGAACTTTTTAAATGTTTATTTTTAATATACATATTGTGATATGACATAATTTTGAATTTTTTTGTATATAAACAGAAAATATTACACATTTATTTAAAATAAAACTTAACTACAATATACGTTTTTATACATATCGTAAAATACTGTGTAATTTGAAATATAATAAAGTGTATGTTATTTCATTAACATATGTTTATATTGTCATTTAAAAGACATAGACATATCTATATGTATGCAAATTTGCAGGAGAGCCATTTTAAGTTTTCAGTTTCCCATTAGATTCCATTACATTTTGGAAGATTTTCATGTGCAATTTAAATTATTAATGTACAATTTTTTATTTTTGTGTTGTCTACATTCACAACAATATTGTTTTATCTAATAAAAGTGGACTTTTATTATTAGTTGAAATTTTCTAATGAAAATATATTTTAGGCACTCTGGTGCAGCTCGAAGTGGATTAGATAACTTGACCAAATCTTTGGCTGTGGAATGGGCTTCTGATGGCATTCGTGTAAATGCAGTAGCACCTGTAAGAATACTTTGAATTTCCTTATTAGAACAATGCAATTGCCTAACAAATACATTAGTTTAACTTATATAATTAACTTTATTGTGAAGTTTTGTTTTAATGTTAGTAAACAATTATATTAATCATGATATAATCCATCCTACTAATACAGAAAAGCAATAAAACCATGTGCAGCGCCTGGAGTCAACCCCACTGGAGTGCATTCAACTTTCAGTCTATGCCATATAATTCCTGGAAAGAATTTCCACTTAGAAACTGTTGACACCAAGAGCCAATCAGATCGCTCCAGCACATGAGGCCCCCGCAGGGGGCAAGCCAAAATCATGTGAACAACACGGACTGAAAGGAATTCATTCCCAGCAACCCAGCCATAGTGACAACACCAGCAATCTCTCATGCTGCTCAACCTAACTGTAATTCCATAGATAACCATTAAATGTAAATTCTCAACTTCTATAATTACATCATTAAATCTAAGTTGTTTCCTAAATACTATGGCTATCATCTATTTGTCCAACAACATAAATTAAACCTTCTGAAGATTCAAACCTTTGTTATGTCTACTCACAATATGATATAAAAATAAAAGAATATATAAATATATGTTATAAACTATGTGAAAGATTTTGATATTGCCTACAGTGGAATAAAAAACTATATTTTATAGAAATTCTATTTTTAAAATGAATGGTTTTAGTAAAATTTTCAATTTAATTTTAAATATGTAATAAACATGTTTTATGATTTTTAAATGTTTCTGGATAATGTGTGCAATATGCAGATTTGTTGTATGCTTACAGTTTGTAAATTCATTTGTGATTTAGTTAACAAGAACAATGTTATATTTTTAAAATTAAAACATAACTAACTGAATTCTTTTAAACATTACAATTGGATCGAGATTTGTATTTATTAAAAGAAACCCATAATTTGTCGACCATGTTTGTTTATCTACTTCAGTTTTATCAATCGCAAAAAAAATTATTACAATAAAACTGAAATTTTATTATAATGTATTCTAGGGTTCATCTATTTACTCAGAAATTGCAGCTAGTAACTACCCAGTTAATGTTTTTGATATGGTGGCAGAAAACTTACCAACAAAACGCCTTGGTACTCCTGAAGAGGTAATGCAACATATAAAAGATAAACTAAGAACATAAAATATTTTGTATTACATTTTATTAATTCTTTAATATATTATCAGCTAAACAAAGTTTTTACAGATATCAAGTTGTAAGTTTTGAACAAATACACAGTAAGTCACATTGTGACCACCATATTATATTCGCATAAGATTATATCAGCATGTATATGTTAATGAAGTCTGTAATATTAATTCACAATGAATTTTGTCCATAGATAGTGCTTTCTACAGATACAAGTTGACCTAGAAAATTCCATAGCAGTATACCTGCAGGGCTGCCAAAGGCGACTATTTTTAAGATTCGGCGACTATGGCGACTATTTTTATTAAAATAGTACCAAAAGCGACTATTTTCATCAAAACCCTCTACTTTTTTCAGCTTTTGGCGACTGTTTTTTTGTAACTTTTTGTAACAGCACAGATTTTAAACTAATATTTCCTAGAATCACGCATCGTTTAATTGATTTTGAAGCGTCACGTAATCTGATTGGCTGTTGCATACGACGCAAATGTACTGCTATTCGGCGATTCTAAAGGACAAACAGTCGAAGAATCAACACCATTAAACGCTGTAGGAGGTGTTTACAAGTAAATAATACTTGCCAAGCATGATTTATCGCCAATAGACATCGCTTTCATTACCTTTTAGAGCAATTTGTGTTTAGGTTGCGTGTGTTACTTCTAGAATTCACTTTGCGAAGCAAAGAACATTTAGATACACCTCAGGAATGAAAATCTTCCGAGGTTCCGCGGTTTTCCTTATTTTTATTACTATAAATTTTTAAAAAATGTTTCTAAAAAATAACCAAATATACTTGCTTATATTCCGAAAAATTTCAGGTAAAATTTTCATTTAAATGTGTAGCCTATATACATGTTAGTTTAAATAATTGCATAAAACAGCTGGGGAGGAGTGGATTTTCGAGCTGTATCTCGGCGATTGCGGTGCATCGTAATTAAAAAAAAAAATCAATATTGGCAAAATCGTTGTAATCAAAATTGCTGTAAAAAATATCAAGAATGATAATCCTGCTCCAGCTTGCTACAAAGCCACATTTATTTCGAAAGTTGATGGTTCAATGTCTTTCGCTGCATAATGGCACTGTGTTAAGAATTTTTTCGCTCATGAAAACTCTGGAATTGTAGATATATATTAACTATATGCGGCTTGCTTCAGTTCGTTTGTTGTTTTATGCAAAATCGATGTTCAATCTAAAAAAAACAGATAATTTCACAAAAATGTAATATCTTTCACATCTAAAAATATTTGCGATCTTAGTCAAACTGGGATGATATCTCTCGGAATTTGAGATGATTATAACTATAATTTCAGCACATCTACCGAATACAACTTTCAATTGGTGCTCTTTTGATATGTTTTTTTAATGCATGGAAATTGTAGAAATTCGCTAAACGTGATCTCCGTTTCAAGGCATTCAATCCTTTCGCATCAGATATATAAATTAATATATTTCATTACTTCCTGTTTTATCATGATTTGTTTTGCACTACTTAACAAAATTGCATTAAATTTTTCGAAAATATAGTTTAATTCACAAAATTGAAATTTAGGACTTATTTTTTTTTATTTCTTTTTGTTTTCTTTCGTTTGGTTTGGTTGGTATTCGAATTCCAATTGAATTATATTTTGTTTTAACGTTTATATATTTTTATTATATTAATTATTTTTATTTGAAATTTTCCTTTCTCACAACCCACCCACTTAAAAAAAAAGATTTTTAGTGTCGCAATTTCCTTGATTTTCAAAAATGGAAATTTTGAAATTTCTAGGGATTTTGCATAAGTTAGCCGGTAAAATTAGTTAAACCTTCAAAGAACTTTATATCTGATTATCAGAAACTAATATCCTATACAAGCTTGGAAAAATAATGGGCATTTTAGAGTTGAAATTTCTTTGCTTTTGAGAATTTTAGGTCCCTGTTATAACTTGACTCCTCAGCATTTTGTCTGTTTGTAAATTTGCTTATTACTCATTTATGTCCAAATGTGTTGTTTGATTTTCTTCAAATGTTGCTTGAAGTCATTAAGATCAACATATATGTGTTTTGTTGTTGTGGGGCCTATATATTAAAGTGAGCATAGAAATCGAATTATGCATTGGTTCAACAAAAAGTTTCATAATTAGAAGTATTTGATGCAACCCTCAACTGTTCCCAGAGCTATTTGTGTAAACTTTGATGGAATAAAGTAGATATCTTTATAAAACTTAATAAATTATTCAGAGTTTAAGGAAAAAAATATTTTTAGCTTTGTGATTACGTAGACAAAAGTTTTGGGTGTATTTTTTTTGGTTGAGAATTTTACTCCTATTTTTAATACGAATGCAATTTGCAAGTTTCGGGATATAAGCAATTTATCATTACTACTAAATTTGGTTAAAAGACTGCAATTATGGAAGTGATTTGTTTCAATTTTGAAGTGTTTTTTTTTTTCCTTTTCAAAATTTGTGAAAAATGTCTTTATTTTCCACTTTTTATTAAACTACTGTTTGGATTAGAAATTTATTTGTTAAAAACTGATATTTATTACTACCAAACTCGGCAAAAAAAATCTAGCAATATGCTGACAATTTTTGTAACCATTGCTTTCAGTCAAATTCTATTATGTTTCTTTAAAAGTCGGCATATGTTCTTTGGGTATTTTTATATACGTTAATTTAAAAAAAAAAGCAAATATTGGTGCAAAAATGCGTGCGGTTTAAAAATGGAGTTTGTTCATATCTAGTGAATATATAATTTTTTTAATATATGCAATCTATTTAAGAAAATGAGTATAAAGTACATATTTAGAATTGTCTAAAAACAGTGAAAAAAATAAAAATAATATCAATTTGTAATATTACTTGCATTTAGTAAAATGCATTTGTCCCAATTTGTTTAATGTTTGTCGCAATTTACTACTTTTAGTAATCGTTGCTAAATATATGCATAATTGAGGAGACTATTTAGGCTACTATTTTTGATGTCTAAGGATACTAAAGCTACTATTTTCAAAGGCACAACTCAGTGGCAGCCCTGTTCCTGGAATGTAGCACTGCCCCAACCAGCTTATGTTCTTCTAACAATAGTTGATTAGGGTTTGTTCTTCGATATTTCAGGCCATATATACGCCACATGCATTCTTTCAATGAGTCAGAACACGGTACTCAAGGCAATCTTTTTACAACCCCTGGCAAAGCCCATAATCATAATTTTTTTCAGATATGATAAATTGCTCCTTTTATCCATTATAGCAATGATTATAATTTCAGATTCAAATACTAATATTTTTTTTACTCTTAAGTGTAACTTAAAATCTTCTTTTTAAGCAGCATTTCAGTCCTCAATCATCAGTTTCATATATCTTTACCTGCTTTTAATGACAAGAATATTAATGTTAAAACAATATAATACAATACTGTTTAGGTTTTGTTTAAAAAAAACATTTAAATGGCAAATTAGAATAAAAACCTGGCTTAAAATGTTTTGGATTTTTATATGTTTATTGTTACATATTTTAGATATCAGCTGCAGTATGTTTCCTATTATCACCTGGTGCTTCATTTATATCAGGCGAAACATTTTTTGTGGATGGTGCAGGAAGACATTATGCTCCATTAATGTGGAATGTTCCAGGTGAGATTTAATAGAACTGTATTAATAAAAATAAGATTGATATAAACCTATTCTTATTACAGCATATATATTTTTTAGAAATGATTATAAGTTTTAATATCAATTTAATTTTAAACGTGTTCTAAATTTTGATAATGTGGACATCCAATGTAACTTTCAATCTTAAAAAACTAATGTAATTTTATATGTGTGTGTGTGTAAAGTTTTATATTTGAAGGCATGATTTTTATTTTCAGATCACAACAAACTTCCATCAACTGTAAAAGTAACTGATGATATCAAATCCAAGTTGTGAAACTAGACCATATTTGCTCTGAGATCAAATGCTGTGATGGTGCATATATTAATAAATATATAATTTTTTTATTTGCTGTTATACGATAACTGAAAAATAAATATAAAAAATGTCTTTAATTTTTAATTTTGTTTCCATTTTTTAAATGTTAAATTTTTTAAGGAATTTGGGTTTGAAAATTAGGTTTGGATTTCATAGGGAAACAAACTAAAGTAAGCTATATTTTGACTGCTAACTGCCATGGTATATTTGAACTCTTTGCTAATACTACAAGATATCTTGTAGATGTGGCAGGCAACATGTTAAACTAAACTACAATTTTGAAAGAATAAATAACTTTTTAACAAAAATTATTTCTTCAATATTTAGTGATTCGATTAGTTTTGAAAAAACTGAAAATTCTGCAGTTAAGGATTTATCTTTTTTCCAGGTTTATAAGGTGATATTTTTTCTTTCTTCAAACTGTCATGCTGATTGCCATTTTGTTGATAAATATTTAAATTACACAATTGTATAGATGATATTTTTGATTTTATGGCGTTTTTATGCATGATTTGAAAAAGTAGTTTAATTTTTAGAAGAAAAATAATTTTACTAGTTGTACTTTAAACAATATAGTAGTATAAAATTTAATTTTTTTATGATAGCTTTCTTAATAGTGTTATTTTTTTTTATCTCTTCACAGTTGTAGCAAACAAAAAAAATCTCTATGTTAACTTATTTTATAATTAGAGTTTATTTAATCAATTTCTTTGAATAGAACTAGAGCACCTCAAAACACATGAAACAGTTTATTTAAATTCGCATATAAAGTTACAAAACAATTATAAAATTTTTGTAGTCTTTGTTACCTAAGCAGAGTTAGGCTGAAATGTAAAATTTACACATGCTAAACCATTTGAGTTTATATTTAAATATATAACAAGAGTAAAACTTAAAGGCATTTGTGCAACAAGGGAAGCTATTCAATAAAAATTATTCTATAGTTTGCTATTATTAGAGTCTCCATAAATGTTATTAAAGTGAGTATCTGTAGAGGTCAAAGAAACTACTTTTGAAAGTAAAAAATAAATTTGTTAACTATCTGTAATTCTGCACTGTGTTCTCGTCATCTGACCATGGTTCAAAATTACGAGGCAGTGTTCTGGGGTTATTTTTTCGGGATGACCCTGAAACGTTGCCAATAGCCCATTATGCATCTCCAGTGCGACATTAATCCATTCAACCAATCGAAAACGTGATATATAAATAGTACAAGAGACCTACGTATCAGAGGTATAGCCAAGGGACATTTGCCTTTAAACATCAGGATTGATTGGGAAAATTGTTTTGTCAAGTGGCCAGCTTCGATTTTATATTCCTGCATTTACTTACAAAGTCTCGTGCATTTGGGATCAAGCTATAATTTAAAAAAATACTTTTGTGTTTTATCAATCTACAGCTATAATTAAATTTTTTTTTATCAATCTACAGCTGTAATTTATTTTGAATTTGATTTGTACAATTTCCCCTTGTAATTTTTGATTATCGAATGCCTGATTTCATAAGCGAAACTTGTCAAAAAGATAAATTAAATTCAAAATGTGAACCTTACGAACCAAGGGACATATACTACTTTCGTACCCAGAGACAGATATGAGATGTCAATTATTATATAATTTTTCATTATTTGATTTCAATCTTTAGATATAGTATATTTAACGGCTTTTGTTGGTACTATTGGACATAATGGCTGAATAATTATTATAAGAGAAGCTTGTGGCGTAAATATTAAAATTTTGTTTCGTTAGTTCAATTTTTAGCAAGATTGTCATAGCACTAACAATTTTTTTTACATACTTTTTGACAGTAGGGACTGCAATAAATCTCTTGCCCTATACTTCGCTTGTTTTTTACTCTTAAAATTTAGTGTTCTTTGGTACGGAGGATATTGTCCTTAGGGAGGCTAGGCCGCCTTACCAATGGATACTTGGAAAAGGTTTTCTATTTTAATTATATATATCACGAAAAAACCTATCTGTTCAATCTTTTTGATAAGAATAGAAATAATTGTCCAAGAAGTTATAGTACACGACACCATTCTTTAATTTTATATAAAATAAAACAGAAAAAGTAAGAAATCAAAAACCAAATTTTGTCTCTAGATATGTAGGTATCCCTTACAAATTTAAAATATCCATTCACCTAATTTTAATTTGTATGAAGTTAATTTCAATTTTAAGGACACTCTAACAGTAGTTAGCCTACTGATTTTATTCAAAATCATAGAGCCGTTTATAGACGAGGTAGTAGCATCGTCGCATGACTAATTTAGGTGATGTCACTTGATATCACTGTCGTAGTAACTGGTCACTTAATAAATTATGCAACTGTATTTATTTCTTTTGTGTTTTTGAATATTTTTTTCACAGATACGCATGCTGTATGTTTAATCAATTCTCTCATATGCGTATTGGTACAGTATTTATGTTTTGATGTGTACATGCTGATTAATTTATTCTGTATTTCAGTTTAACAATAATTAAAAAAAAATATTTTCAAAAATCAAATTTAAATGTTACATTTTCAAATTAACAACACAACATTTCAGTACAAATAATGACATTATTAATTTATTTCCGTGGTAATAGGTTGATTATGTCAGGCTCTAATTATTTATAAAAATGCCACCTTATTTCTAATCGGAAATTTTTTTCTGAAAATTATTGCATAAATTAAAAAGTTATTTCTTTTTATAAAACTTACTTAAACGAAGTTTAAATGTTTTTCTAAAATAAAAACTAAATCTTACCATGGATGGCTATCGAATTGTGCTTACACATGTTCCGGCTTAGTCGTCTAAATGTTTAATATATTACCAACGCAAACAATAAACATAATTTATGACTGAGAATAAATGTGAGCAAACCCTCAAAATATTCATGTAAAACTGAGAGAATCAAGTATAGTAAATTTTACTACGTAAAGCAAAAAAGAAACACCTAACGTAGTAAAGTTCTTTTTTTACGTAGCGCTGACACAGAAAAACAATTCACAAGGGAGAGATCACAGAGCAGATGTTACTAGTTTTTGTGCTGAGTATGGTACCACGTAGGAAAGATTGTTTTACAGAGTCTATTCTTTCATAAGCTGTTCGTCGATTCTCATATGTTCAACGTTTAGCAGTAGCGGGGCTGGGGGCGAAATCTATTGGGCCATTTCAATTACGTTTTGCCATATTTCAGAAGGGCTAGACCAGTGGTCGGCAAACCGCGGCTCGCGAGCCACATGCGGCTCTTTGGCCTTTTGAGTGTGGCTCTTCCACAAATTACCACGTACCAAATTACCACGGGTGGGCGCGTTGAAACTTCGTGGCAAAAATTAAAAACAACAACATACAAACTTGACTTACCCAAAATTTCCAAGGAGATACAAGGCAATTGTTAACATTAGTGTTTGTCAGTTATTGTTATGATTCATAAAGGTATGTTAAGATAGTTTGGACATATAAAGAAGATGAACAAAAGGAGATAGACGAAATACAAGACGAGTGTGGATGGAAGAGTTGGAAGGGGTTGATCTCAGCGAACGCACCTCAATCAGATTGGGGACGATTTTAGCAAAGGCCAGCCTAGGAGTACCCTAATTAAGTTAATAACAATGTATCTATCTACCTATATAGTTTAAGTTTAAAAAATGTGGTTCTCAAAAGAAATTTCAATCGTTGTTCTGTTGATATTTGGCTCCCAAAAGAAATTTCAATCTGTGTTCTGTTGATATTTGGCTCTGTTGACTAATAAGTTTGCCGACCACTGGGCTAGACCATTACATTATGAAAATTAAATACAGAATGCCTAAACACATGGAAACGTATGGAAATGTTCGTTGCTATTAGCAAATGATCACTGACGGATCTTGGTATTAATAAAGAAAGGGAATATTTTTTACAAAATTGCTGAAAGTTTAATTTAAGGATACTGTCGCCGTTTTTATTTTAAAATGTAATATTAATAAAAATATTTAATAAAAACTATTCTTCTTTATTATTTCCCATTTCCAATAAATGCAATATTTGCTCGATTTATAACTACCATGTAGCCAAATGTGTGATACTTTTTTTCAACAATCCTCTTCCCCCTTCTTTTCCTTCGTGTCCTTTTTTTCTTTCATGAATCCAAAAAACTATTTACTTATAGTGCCTAATACCACCGATGGTGTAGAACTTTAAAAATTAACTATGACGTCACATCCAATCATATTATATTTTTCTACATCGGCTGGGAGTGTTCGGAGCGGCGTCAACCGGGTTGACCATTAATCCACTCCCTCCTTTGACCTTTATACAGCGGCCCAAAAGTATTCACGAATAAAATTTTAAGACAATGATTATTATAATTTTTATTTCAACGTTAAAAAGGATGGTCAAAATATTTACTCTCTCTCTTCCTCCCCCTTCTTGTTTCCTTTTGATCTTGCCCCCGCACTTTTAGCACCCAATCGCCGCCACTGACTGTAAGCAGCCATACTGTAGCCCAACTAATTTTTAAAAGGGATTTTGTGGATATTTTCTTCTCAAATCGTTATAGAAATGTTTAATATGTTCAAACATTTTATATTTTCTACATATAGAATCAATTTGCGTATCGCCAAACGCATAGTTTTTTTTGTTGCTATTTATCCACTTATTTTGGTTAAAATGGATTTCAAAGAATATGCATTTAAAATGTGTTTTAAGGTAAAATTTAAAAAAAAATAGCCAAAACACTACAATTCGGCATATTTTGGCATGAGCAATATATGAAATATAGAGGTAAAAACGGCATCAAATAGTTTTGAAAATTGTTTAAATACGTTACGAAAATTATAAAGGAAAAGTTTGTCGTAACAACGGAAATTAAACCTTCAACCATAACCCCGCCGAAAAAAAATCCTGGCTACGGCCTTGAATCGATACGTTTCTTATAGGCGCGGGGAGTTTGACGACGAGAACAACAGAAAGCTGTAAAAATGCTTCTAAATATTTAAAAAAAAAAAAAAAAACTATTTGAAAAAGCCGAGCATAAACTTACATTTTATTTACCGTTAACTTTTTATTTTATAATTGTCTGTAAACGTATTTACAAAAATTATTAGAACACGCACATATTTTCTATTTATTTTTTATCAACACTTTTGAAATGTTTGGAAAATACTTTAAAAAACATAATTATAACTATAATGGAAACACTTTAAAGCAACATTTTTGAATGATTTATGCATAGTGATATAGATTCAAACGCAGATTGCCTTTTAGGTGATAAATCGAATTTATAATTTTTTATTTTTATAATATTTAACATTAATCTAGATCAATAATTACGCATTTAAGTGTTGAAATATGTTATAAATACATCAGTATATAAAGCAGTCGTATTTGCTGACCAACTTTTGCCATTCACAGAACTAGTTGAAATTCCTTTGATAGCGTTATTTAGCTATAATTCCGTTTATGTTCTGCAAACTGCCATAAAGGTACAAGACAAGAAGACGGACCATGGCTGTCGACCAAACACTTGGAATCCTAGTTAAGCTATTACTTCGTTTAACGGTTGGGCGTAGTGATTTATCGCTACTTAGCATTACACCAGGGCGCATTCCGTGGCAGTGCTTCGTAGAAGCAACGACCAACTGAAGTGTCCTAGGGCAGTCATGGAATTTTCACGGTGTGATCTCTTCAGAGATATCCAACAGTGTATTCTTTGACACCAGTTTTGACTCAGGTCATTTCTCTACTGGGTCATTAAGTCACTTACTGGCAGCAACAGTGGCGCAACTCAAAAATCCCGATCTTAATGATAATCGATGACATAACTTTTATTTAATGTGACTTTATCCAAGCGAAAGCATAATGGCGGGGGGGGGGGGGGGGCACGTGCATTATTAGAGAACATGTTAACCAACTGTATGTCATTAGCGTATAATCACAGTGTATCATATTGTAATTCTATTTGATGAATTACACCAAGAGTTAAGAATTTTGTAGTTACACCAGTATTTCGGTCAATGAAGGAAGTGAATGTCATCTGAAGAGAGTGAAAAGGAAGCCAGAAGTTGTGTAGAGAATTTGGTTAGTACTTCGCTAATTTACGGTACACTTGCAATTAAGGAACTAATTTGAATGAGGTAGACACAGCGAGTGATAGTGCTTGCCGTCGTGGTTTTAATAGCGATATTTCCGTTGCAGAGACAAGCCATTGTAGTTGACTGTGCAATAATTTTCAGGTAGAATTTGCATGGTAAGAGATAGATGACAATCTTGCGTGCTTTACAAGAAGAACTTCCTATGGTTTCACTTCCTCATTTAATAATATTTTGTTGCAAGTTTTGTCAGTAATATAATTTATTGCAATTTGGGTTATTGAAATATATGTTATATATAGATTTATTTCATGACTTTAACTTTTTTAGTTTAAATACTTACATTAAGGATTAAGTTGCAGAACATTTGATTTGTATTTAGTAGGTAATAATAGTTTTATAAGCAACGCCATATTTAATTATTTTAAATTCAGAATTCCTTTTAAATATCGCAGTTTTAGCACATTTCAATTAAAAACAGCCGTGCCTTGATCTATTTTGCAAATCGACGAATGTAGAGTAAAATTATATTGTTTTTTTTTATGTCTTCATCACTTTATATCTTTTTTTGCTTATTAATTCCTTCTTTGATTATATAGGGGAAAATAGGGATCATTTAAACTTTTGTTTTGAACTGCTGGAAAAAATCCCGTAGTTTTTATATGAAACTGATAATTGTGGTATAAATTAATAAACTTATAAATGTATTTTCATATTAAAACTGTATTCTGTTATTAATTAATATGGTTCTCTGAAATTAATTTTTTCCAGGGGAATATTGATTCATGTCTGGATTTTTATTGGTAAAGGGTTAATATTAAGTTTTTTTGTTTAGTGTTTATTTACAAAGACATAAATTTAAACTTCTGAAGCACAAGATATCAATAATTAATTTTTAACCAATCAGTGGTGTACAAACCAGTCAATACCATTTCAACATAAAGTCTCAAGGTGAAATTTTCTTTAACTATTACTTAATAACTAGAGAAGAGAGATACTGCTGGCTACTTAATATATTTTAGGGTAAAAATAAGGTTTTCTTAAGTAGTCCATTTGATATGGAGTACATTCATATATATCAAAGTGCCCCAAGGGATGGTGTATCAATCTGCACCAGCCATGCGTTTTTAATTAAACTTGTCGAAAAAAAAAGGTAAAATCCCTGTAACTCAATATTATTTAAATATAAGTTCATACTTTCTTTTAATGCATTTTGGATCAGTTATAAACAATAGTTTGGTAAGAAATCACGATTGGAAAAACATTAATACTTTTGAGTACACAACTGACTATTGTACTCACTTTTGAGTACAACATATATGTTTGATTTTTCAGAGACAAGCTAAACTATATATGCCTGCCATTTCTTATAGGCTAACTGTCTGGTGCTTTGTCATCTATTAGTAGACAAATAAAATTTTACACAAATCTCAATTTGTAATTATACAGACTGTATCAATGTTCTCGCATATCAATGTCCTTTCACCCTACTATTCTTGTTCTTTTCCCTATTTTCAATTGACATTTTTTATTTTCTATTTAAATTAAATTTTTTCACGAAATTTTACGAATTTTTTTAGAAATCAAAAAATGGTACTAAACATTTTAAGTTTATCTTAGATTTTTGTTATTTTAATAAACCGAATTTGATATTTATATGTCTATAAATGCTGTGGGTTCAGTATATAAGATAAGTACTTTAGTTTTCCATTTAAAAATCTTTAATTTTCATGTGTATCCCTTTTGCTGTATGGCAACCCATGCACAAACTATTCTGCTTGCTATACTTTGTTACTGTTATAGAAATTTTCTTATAATAGAAATTAAACCCAAAGAAGTATGTTTAAGCATATATAAATTTATTTTACTTTCTAATTATCTTAGATATGCATTTCTTTCTGTTTAAGAATATAAAATATATTAAACCAACTATTTTTTATTGCTCGCGTCTTATTACTCATACAATAAAAGTCAGATTTCAATAAAAAATCTTATCTAAACATACTTTATGAGCAAAGATCTTCAGGGATTAAAGTTCTGAAAAGAAGTACGCCTTTTAAAAAATTGTATTGAGTCGATCTATTTTTGCGCTTATCACATTCCTAGGTCCCTCCGGGTAAGATTTCGAGTAGATTTTGTCAAATATTTCCCATTCAATTTGAAGAATATATTTTTTTTATAGAAAAGTAGGCTTATTTTTATTATTCACAATGCGACGCTCCAATTCATTCCATATTCGCTCTATTGATAGGAATAAGAACGGTGTGATGCCTGATCTTAGAAAAAATTGGGTTTTTTTAGTATATGAATCTAGCAAAATCCCAATTTTATTCCGAAAGACGTGATTTAATTTGATTGCAAGCTCGGTCATTTAAATGAGTAAGTAATTATTTTGAAACAGTATTAATGAATTTTGTCACATTGTATAATATAAGAATTCATTTTATTGTTGTGTAAGTATTGCCTGAAAGCCTATGAGCCACGTCGTTTAAAACTAGAAACCAAATTAGACTTAAACACATAGACGTTGCGAAAGCCTTTATACTACTTATATCCTTTGTATGTTGGATACCACAACACTATAGAAAGTCGTTGTTGCAAGAGTAAGCTAAGATGTAAACTGTAATATGACATCTCCTTACATGCAAATATCTTAGTCCCACAGGAATTTTTATGTGACATCTCACTGAACATTGACATTACAATGAGGATGTTTAATACTTTGTTCTCTGATTGCGGTACTCCATACCACGTTGTACGTTGTTGTACTCCATGATATGTCAAAATGTTTTGTTAAATAGGTGACAAATACGTCATAACGTATGTAACTTGTGTAAGTATCTTGCTTTTACATTTGTGAATTTATTTCAGTCACATCTTTGGTATGGTGAATATGGAGCTTGGTACCGATATCTTGGAGCTTGGTACCAATGTGGAGCTTGGTACCAACCTACCAGTGTCGTATTTACTTATAGGCGCGTACACACTCACACTGGAAGAGGGTTAAACATTTCATTTATAAAGTGTTGCATGTTCCTTTTGGATACCCTGTGTTACGTTAAGATATTTATTTATTTGTTAAATAGAGAACAAGTATAGGTCATAACACGACTGACATCTATATGATGATATAATTATATTTGTGATTATAATTATATTTATGAAATTAATTATAAAATTATGAAATGTTTCATATTATTTGTACTACATTTTGATTACAGAGAAGACATTATCATTTCAAATAAGATGGTTCATGGTTCATTAATACAAATTTATGATGAAGATCTTTGGGATTTTAATGTAATCTGCTTTTCAATTTCAAATCGAAAAAAAAATTTAATAGGAAATATCGGGATAAAGACATATTTTTATTAAAACTGTAATAATGATATTAAAGTAAATAAGTGTTTTTTGTATTTTTTACTTACCGGGGCATAACCCAGCACAAACAGTAAAAATTAAAAATAACTAATTGTTCCTTAAAAAAATACTCGATTAAAAAGTTTTTTTTTAAATATAAAAAATCTGGTAATCACTTGTTATTTAGTTAAAATTCTTTGAATTAAAACAAATCCCTTTGAACCACAAGTTTTTCATTTAAATAAATTAAATTTTTTGTGTGTTGTGTTAATATTCCGATTTCACATGAGAATTTTAGCATTTAAGCTGTGTATATCCGGAATTCTCCCTTCCAATACAACCCAATCGCGAAAAAAGGAGGTTTTCAGGATAGTTTTACTGTTAAATTCCATCTGCGCAAGCGCACTACATACTGTCGTTTCAAACGGCTTTACAAAGCAACACCCTATTAACCAAACTAAAAGACGTTTCACGTCAAAATTTTAAAATGAAAATTCTATAAAAATAGGAAATCTTATTGGTATTTTTGAACAGTTATGTTAAAGTTTATGTTATGTCATGTTAAAGTTTATGTTATGTTATGTTAAAGTTTATGTTATGTTATGTTAAAGTGTTATACTAAAGGTTTCTGTTAGTTAACGGATATATGTTTAAAATTACTGCTGTTTTAAACAAAATAGTGTAGTAAAGTTTTATTTGAGGGGAATTTTTTAAAAATTACTTGAGGATCTTTATAACAAGAAAGTTTGCATTATTTAAAAAAAACAATACAACCAAATAAAATGATAAAACTTTAAAAAGTGTGTTGGTAACAAATTAAAATTGTACGATTTTTTTAATTGAAAAATTTCAAAAAGAATTATACCAAAATGTATTTATTTGCATTGTATTTATTTGTATTCTATTTATTTGGATAGTATTTCTCTTTGTTCAATGTAGATATCCTCGTGATTAATTTAATTTTAAATTTAAAATATAATGATAAGTTTCATTTCTTACGAATAAAAGTTTTAGTTTGAAATAAAGATCGTTTCATAGTAAAAGAATATAGATAAGAAGAATATATCTTTTTCTAAGTTAAGAGAAAGATGAAAATGGAAAAAATGATAAATCTCGAGTTGATTTAGGGCTGTAATTGGTCTAGATTCTAGGGAATCAACCATGAAGAGAAAGTCTAAGGGGGAGGGGGAATCCTGTCTTTCAATGATATCTAGATAGTATCATTAACATTGGAAGAAATATAGAAGTCTTTTAAAATCAGATATACGTTTTTTATTTTAAACTTCAAAGGTAAGATTATATATTTTTTTTGAATGAAAAAGGAACCACAATTAATCATTTTAATGAAACTTAAAGAAAAAAGAGCAAAAAAAAAGAGATTTATCTTGAATGGAAGAGGATATTTATTCTTTTCTAACTTTTTTTTTTCATGGGATATTGTTCTCGGAGTTTTTTCAATAAAACTTCATTGTACGACTTATTGTTATATCTGACTTTCAAAGAAAAACTATGAATGAAGTCCAATCTATTGTTTTTAAGTTTTATGCTGTAAAGTATGGTACATAATTGCATTGTATTCTATAGCTATTGATTGTAATGCAAATATGTTCTGTCGCACTACATTGAATTCCACAATGAACATTAATTTTAGTTTAATTTAATGCACTGAATTGGATTACAATTTGATATTCGCAATGTGATATTTTATGATATAATGTAACAAATATGACATATTAATTACAGAGATATTGTCTCCAATGTCTCTGAAAAGGTACTCATTTCCTTATACATTGGAGATAAATTAACAATGTAAATTATAAATTTCTGTCAAACGTAACAATCTAAATTGCATTACAACAAAGGAAGAAAAAACAAACTCTTAAAATGTTCTTCTAAATACAAATTTTATAGTTTTTATTAGGCTCTTCTAAATGAAAAAGTTAAATACCAAAAAATTTGCTTTAATAGTATTGACAATATTTAAAGAAACACTTAATTGTTAATTAAAAATTTAGGAAATTCTGATAATAACTGTAGTGTAGTTGTATTGTAAAGAACAATTTTGTTGCGTCTTTGCAAATTTAAGCATTTTCCCATTTATTTCCCTACCTAATGTATTAATTATCGCCAATTTATATTCTATGAAGGTACTCTAATGAAATTAAATTTCATCATTAATGTACGAATACCTTTAAATATGAATAAATGATATGTCAGATTGTAAATGGTTTCCTTTTCATAGCTTTATTGTGACTTTTAAATATTAATTGAAATTAACTAGCATTCCCGGGAGATAGTTATCGCATGAACAACCTCTCATTCGTTAGAGCCAAAAAATAAAAAAAAGTTAACACGTGCTTAAATGGCAGCATTACCAAAGGCTTGTTTAAAAAACCCCTGTTAAAATGAATTATTTTAAACGCATTAAAAATCCGTTGATATTTAAAAGATGAAAGTACGATTCGTCACTGGTCCATGAAATTATCTTTCTTTTGATACTTTATGAGTTAAGATTTGTTTTCAGCGTAAAGAAATCTTTACTACAGGAAATAATATATATGATAATTCAATTTATTTCACTTTATATCGACGATAATGCAGTTTAGTATTATCTAAAAAGAAAACACCAAAATAATACAATTTTTCGTTTAATGAGATACCAAAATTAAATTAATAATAAATTATCAAACCCTAGAAGTGACAGAAGTGATATTTTTAATTAATTATATTTTTGTTTAATGTAAGATTGAGCTATGGATTGTTTTGAAATATCCGATATCCGGTTGGTGTTTCTGTAGAGGAGTTATATAAAAATGTAAAATAATATATTATAGGAAAACTTTTCATAAGAAAATTTTCTTAAATTTCTGATATCCTACTTTATTTTAAGCATTCTTTAAATTTACTTCTTTTTTTAATAATATTACAGAAGTTTAAAGAAATCGTTTTGATACACCTTGTATAATTTTAATGGAAATATAAACTTGTAAATACGGGCATTGACACAATTGTAAATTTCAACATGCCTTCACCACAATGCAAAGCCATGAATGAGATCTTTCAATGTTTAAATTATGGCTTTTAAAAAAATACTTTCGGTTAATTAAACATACGTGTCTTCATTATATACAGTAAATAATTAAAAAATCAAATATTTCATTATTACTCCTATCACTTCAAAAAGTACCGTAAAATGGGGCAACTTTGTGCCACTTTTTGAGGTTTTTTCAAAATATATCTATTATGTTATGCAGCAATCGCTCTGAAATTTTTACGCAACATACCTACACATCTCGGCTATCCAATGATGAGTAGATTTTTTTTTTATTTTCTTTATCGAAAGGGAGGGGGAATTTTTTTCGTGTGGTACAAAGTTGTACCTGGTTGGGTACAACTTTGTGCCACACGAAAGTACTCACGAAAACACAAAGTTGTACCTGGTTGGGTACAACTTTGTGCCACTCTCTTTTCTGCCTCTAAAACACATTGAAACTTAATGTGGTACAATCTTGACCATGCTTTTTTTCATAATCAGCTTATCTACTATGCTATGAGAAGGGAAATAAAATTTGTTCTCATCATTTTAGTGTTTTTTTTCGAATTTTTTATCAATTTTGAAGTGTGCGAAATGGTAGAAAACGAGTTTTTTAAAATTTTTTAATGATAAACTGTTTCATAATATTACATTACAAAAAAGAATTTTAAATTACATTAGTGGAGTGTAGAGGCAGCGCTATGAACTTAACATAATTTTCCTGACAGAAACGCAGGACATGAGAACTAAGATGTGAACTGAGATTGTCTCCTATAAGTACCACTTTGTTTCCTGCGAACTAGTAACACGGTATATTCAAACCAATCTTCCTGATTTCATCAGACCTTCAGATGGGGATGATTCAGCATCCTTTCTCTTCTTCAGCATAAATGCAAGTGAATATCGATGAATTCCATACCTGTCTTGGGCCTTACGGATTGAAATCCTCTTCTCTGTAATTTCCTCTAACACCTTTTTAAGGTATTCATTAGTGTAAGCCCAATAAGGGCGACCTCCGACCTTCTTTCTGTCATCACGGACCATTATCTGCAAAAAGTATTGAATAAAAAGCGGATTGAAGCTAAAAAAATAAGAAAATTGAGTGGCACAAAGTTGTACCCCAAAGTTGTCATTTTTGATAACGTGTGAGCTTATGGCAGAACTTAATTTTTTTTTGAATTGCTTAATACAGCATATTGTATTAGATAATAATATAGTGATTAATGTATAAATTTACCAAATCTCCAGGGGAACAACTATAATGAGGTCCAGATGAGACTCTCCTGATATCTTAAAAACCTTCAAACACTGTGATCACAAACAATATTTTCTTGATAACCATAACTGATTACTGACTAGGTTATTACATACTCGTTTAGACTCAACATCATCATCGATAACTACAGTATTTTTTCCAAACCTCTAATTGCATTTATATTACCGCTAGAACGCATTGAAGTTTGGAAACCGTGTGTGGCACAATGTTGTAACCTTGGCACAAAGTTGCCCCATTTTACGGTATGTAATTCAGTCTTACATTTTTAAGAAATCTCTTACATCAATGTAGAACTAGAATAGTAATGCTAGCAAAAATAATGTCACTGGAAATTTAAAATAGTCGATGACAATTTTAATTTGTAATGTACTTTTTTTATTGCATACAATATTTTTGAGGCGTCCAGACATTGTACTTTAAAACTCACTTTAAAATGGAACATTTAACTCATTTGCATGGCACTTTAACATGGAAGTTTAGTGTTACGTAATGTTATGATGAATAAAAATATATATTTTTGTTTTTCTGTAAATATCTGATATACTAATATAGAAGAAACATTAATTATATCCTGGTAATTTAAGACGTATAAAATATTATTTAATGTAACCATATATAATATTTTGTGAGCATTATTATATAATGAAATCATTTATGTCTGAACTATATCAGGCATATTGTAATAAACCGATGTGAAAAGAAATAAATATTCATAATTTATAATAAAAATACAAACTTATCTCACATAAGAGAATTGTACATATTATATTATCAAAACAGTTTTAATTCAATAAGCTTAAAATATAAAATAAACAAGTATTCTTATTGAAGTTGTTTGTTTCGGTTTTAAAAAAAGAAATTTTATGGGAATCTCCAATTCCATGCACTTATGCAAAGCAGAAAATACTAATAAAATATTTGTATAAAGGAACAATCTGCTTATGATAGATTAAACGATGCGTTACAAGCCACACTTAAGCGATATTATATGCAAAGTAAATGAGGGGCGAAAGGACTAAGCATTTTAAAAACCTATTGCTGGATTTGAATTTAAACGACCATATTTCCACAATATCTTTTTAAAACCAGCAAGAACTTTTGAGTTTTCTAATACAGAAAATACAATATTTGTGTTTTATTAAATTTATGTTTTATTATATTTAATGGAATAAAGCTATCCAGGAGACTACAGTTAAGTTTTATTTGAAAAGGTTTGCTATCAGCCATTGTTTCGTTATCAATTGAGGATTATTTCAAGTTTAATTTAAAATGTTTCGTGTTTAGCAGCTTGTAGAAGTGCTCTGGCTTTCAAAATTGGGCTTTTAATATGTAAATTTTAGTGTTTTTCACTTTTTATAACTCGTATTTTTATTATATTAATTTATTACTGTATTTAATCAGAGCGTCAAAATTTTATATTGTGCAATTATTAATATATTTGAAACTTAATAAAACTTAAAATATAATGTATAACTATTTTAATAATATACAATATTTGAATTTTTTAATTACTTAATGTCCTAATTTTCTTTTAATTAATAAACGTAATTTACAGTTGTCAACCTTAAAAGTATTTATGAAGTTATTTTATAATTTGGTTTTCTTTTATACTTTACAATAAAAAATACTATTAGGAGGATACAAATATTTCTTTGAAACGTTGTGTTTAATGCCTATTTATACAGAATGTATCTAAAAATTCTATTTAAATTTGCTTCAAACAAAAAGATAGACTGAAACTGTAACTGTCTGTATACAAAAAAAGTTATTATCAAATAATTTCATCTTCCATAAGCTAAAATCTTACATATTGCATAAAGTTTTACTTGTAATCAAATCAAAGAGTTAAAAACGTATAATTAATTAACACAAATTGCCATTGTAACTTTTAAATATTAATCTAAATGAAACTAATAATTCAATTTATTTCTCTTTAGATCGACGTTAATACAGTTTAATAATATCTAAAAAGAATAGACAGGGCTGTCAATATAAAAATTTAATAAAATTTTTCGCTTAATGAGATTCCGAGAATAAATTAATAATAAGTTAATCAAACGCATCGAAATTATGAGTGGAGTGGCTAACTGAACTAATTAACAATTTAATATATTTTAATTAAGTTATGCCGCTTTAATATCTTGAGAAATGCTTTACTTGTAGATTCTAATAAAGTAGTGTACAGGATTCTCTTGTTCATTGTGTTTCAGAAAGTAAAAAATAGCGAAAATATGAATATCGATTGCATAAAGACACTGGGACTGCTGTGGTAGAGTAAAAATGGAAGAGCTGAATTTGTTCATAAAGAACACATCATTTTAAGAATAAAAACGTAAACAAAAGCTTCGCTGTTGTATAAATCTTTCACCTCTAAAATTGAAAACGAACCTTCACTTATTATTTCTAGAATTTGAAAGCGGGTCTCTCTTGTTTGAACTTTTTTTGACGGCTTTACGATAGTATATGCATACCAGAAAAATTGTAACTTTGAAAAACTCTTTGACTTTATTAAAAGTTCTTATTTCTGACAACGCGTTTTCATATGTTTCATTTAAAATATGCTGCAAAAGATTAAAATGGAGAAGATTAAATGTTGTAATATTTTAATATGATAGAATTTTTTTTTATTTATTTATGTATTTTAAAATTTCAACTAATAATTAAATGAAAGAATGACTTGTGATAAAAATTTCTGAAAGATTTCGAAGACCGATGAAATATATCTCAAAAGTGCACACTATTTATTTAATTAATGCCTACATAAAAATATTTACTTAAAAATGCCATTTTATACAGGGTGAGGCAATCTAACTTCCTTTTTTGAAGTGAGTGCTCTGAAGCTTACAGGAGCCCCAGGCAGGTGGACGTGGTCTCGTTCGAGAGAGGGGATCATAAAGTTATGTGACTTGTGGTTCAGTCGCCATCATGCGTTGGAGTAACGAACAACAGCGTGCATTTGCCGTAGAGGCCTATTTTTCCGTTATGTGAACTCGAAGAGGTTTTTTTTGCCACGATCTTGATGAAATGGACTTAGGAGAAGTATGGTTTCAGCAAGACGGAGCAACAGCCCATACTTCAAGGGCGTCGATGGCTGTGTTGCGAAATCATTTCCCAGGGCGCCTCATCTCACTGAGAGGCAATTTTGAGTGGCCTGCGCGTTCTTCCGATTTGGCCCCATGTGATTTCTTTTTGTGGGGGTATTTAAAATCCGTGTAAACATTCAGGGAGAAACGGCCAACATACCCATCATTATGCTGGAGAGAGTGATGAGAAACAGCAGAATTCGGTTCACCCAGTGTACCGATAATGGCGGACGTCACTTACCCGATATGATTTTTAAAACTATGTAAACCACAACTTTAAATGTATAACTTTTGTTTAAAAAATAAATAAAAAGACTATCTTTACTATTTTTTGTTTTATTACAATACGAAATAAGGAAGTTAGCTTGCCGCACCCTGTACCATAATTTTAATTAAAAATGCACTTTCATTTATAATAATCACACCTAGATAAATATATTCAGATTTTATTTTTAAACTATTGATATAGTAGCGAATGTCTGAGGCTGTTTTTATTTTTCAGTTAAGTAATTTACTTTTAAAATGTGAGTATTTTTATTTATTACTTACAAAACAACCCTAAGACGTTAATAATGTCTTGTTACACGTGCAAGAATAATACATTTATAAATGTATTACTCTTAAATGAAACGTATTTTATAATATGATGGGTCAAGCTGCCAAGTGGTCTAATGGTCTAAGTCATAAAAATCCGAAAGTAAACTAATACCATTTTGAATTACTATGCATCTAAATTTCATTTGCAAAAGTGGTGTGGTTCCAAGTTCAATAGATTGTCCAATAATGAGTTGAGTATCATTCTCCTTAACATTAATGCCAAGGCGAGTTGCAAACTTTAAACGCTCTTATCTCATAACTCTTTTTTTTACTTATACCACTTTGCAGCCAACCCGCGCATATAAATGAATAACACGTAAGTGATATATTAAAAAAAATCTAAATAAATACAAAATGCACATTTCGGTTTATTTTTAATACCACAAAAATAATCTTACAATCACAAGCTTTATCTCGAAAAACAACCATGTTTTCACTATCGAATTTTAGGAAATCATATAAATGAATAGGCAGATTTAAATACGGAAGAGTAATCTATTTCCCGCAAAATCTAAAAAAAATCTAAATAAATACAAAATGCAACATTTCGGTTTATTTTTAATACCACAAAAATAATCTTGCAATCACAAGCTTTATCTCAAAAAACAACCATGTTTTCACTATCGAATTTTGGGAAATCATACAAATGAATAGGCAGATTTAAATACGGAAGAGTAATCTATTTCCCGCAAAATCGATTGTTTTTTCAACAACGACCCACCTTAAATAAAAGCAGGAAGCACCCATTATGAAATGAAAGGTGTCAAAAAGAAATGATTAAACGGAAAAGCCCCCCAATTTTTTCACAAGTCTTTTCTACATGTCGCTTTTCCTCAAAGCAATTTGATTGACGAGGGGCGAAGAAAAACGGAAATCAGACTCATCGGATTCTATGTTTGCGTCAAATGCCGTCCTTGGTAATCTACAAAGGGACTTCTAATAGCGGAAACCATTCGGTGGTCATCCTGTATTGGTGTTTTGAGGAGAGGAAGTGAAAAGATAGTCTGGAAAGAAATAAGACAAGCCCCAGTTTCCTGTTTCGGGATTGATTTTTCTGGTACTGATTTCACACGTGATCGCTTTTGGGGGGAAATAATTTTTCCTTTTTATATCATCGATAACTTTTCTTTAGACTTCAATTTGTGGTTTGGAAAGGATTCTCTTCAGGATCAGTTCTTACACTGTTAAAAATAGGTACTCAAAAATAAGTAAAATGTACTCATTTTTGAATACATTCGATGCTTATCATAGCTACAAATACGTAAGTTTTATTTTTGAAAAGGACATATACTCAAAAATGAGTACAATGAATAAAAATGAATAAAAAGAGCAGTAGCTTTGGGGGAAATTATTTTTTCTTTTTATATCATCGATAACTTTTTTTTAGACTTCAATTTGTGGTTTGGAAAGGATTCTCTTCAGGATCAGTTCTTACACTGTTGAAAATAGGTACTCAAAAATAAGTAAAATGTACTCATTTTTGAATACATTCGATGCTTATCATAGCTCTAAATACGTAAGTTTCATTTTTTAAAAGAAACATGTACTCAAAAATGAGTACAATGAGTAAACATGAATAAAAAGAGCAGTAGCTTTGGGGATGAAATTAATTTTTCTTTTTATATCATCGATAACTTTTCTTTAGACTTCAATTTGTGGTTTGGAAAGGATTTTCTTCATGATCAGTTCTTACACTGTTAAAAATAGGTACTCAAAAATAAGTAAAATGTACTCATTTTTGAATACATTAGATAGATAGATAGATATATTTATTGTAGTGGGCCGTAGCCCATTTACAAAGGTTGGCAACAAATTTTGACAAAAGCGGATACAAAGTTTGATAACACAAAATACAATATAATACATTTTTAAAAAATTTAAAACACAATTTGAGACAAATATACAAAAAAAATTCAAAAATAAATTACATGAACAATTAGAATTGGGTTTTAAATCGGTTATTCCTGCACAATTTCACTGATCAAGTCCTCCCGGAATTTTAAAACAGAGATTGCATAATTATAAAAACAAAAATATTCTTTATTGTAAAATTTTAGGATGGTTGAAATATTACTGGATTCAATTGATGATAAGTATTTTTGTCTGAATGCATCGTAAATAGGACAGACTAAAAAAACATGATCCCAGGTTTCATTTTCTGTTGTGTTACAAAACTTACAGGACTCGTTAGGAAAAATTTCGAAAGCAACTCCTTTAAAAAATATACGGGATTGATTGCAACGAATTTGTATAATAATTCTTTTTATAGTGATGTCTATATTTGAAATTAAATAGTCTTCGATTAAATGTGAGTTTTTGATATATTTATACTGTGAGTGGTTAATACTATTGTTCATTGAAGCAAGATAATTTTGTGTGTATTAGTCATGGTATACTTGTACTATCGTTGAAATGTAATGTTCAGCAACTTTATGGTCTTGCGAAAGCCAAACAAAATAAAAACTAGCGTTTTGTAAAATATTTCTTATCGAGATGGCCCAATTAAATTTATTGTTTGTGCAGTTAAAGGATAAATTTACATGTTTAAGTAGCAAATTTTAGCAAACCTATCATCTGACATTTTGAGAAGGTGTATCCAGTATTTTAAAATTAAACGAATAAAAACTAAATAGATCCTAGGATGACCTAATTCGAGTCTTAAAATATATCCAGGTATATAACGGGAAACTGTAAGGAGCTTTCTAACAAAAATACAAAAACATTTTTCTAGATCATTGTAGTTATTTATCGCCCAAACTGCAGCACCGTATGTTAAAACAGATAAAATCAAAGCATCAAATAATTTAAACCATGAGTTAACCGAATTAATTTTTGCGCCTGTCAGTATGGACCAAGGAGTCTTTACTGCACTATTTGTTTTAGAAATAAAATAATTTTTGGCAAGATTAAAACAGCCAGATGAAGAAAATGGAATACCTAGATAAACATAACTAGAAACTATTTCCAATTCGTTATTGTTGTAGAAAAATTTTTCATGCTTAGATAATTTACCGCCCTTACGAAATATAACTATTTTAGTTTTATTAATGTTAACAGTTAAAGAGAAGTTATCACAGAATTTTTCAAGAATATTAAGTTTTCTTTGGAGATTTATTGGGCAATCAGCGAGAATCACAGCGTCATCGGCATAAAGCAAAATATGTATAAAAATATCAGAATTGATATATATACCAGGGATTGATGATTCGTTTAACCAAATTATTAAATTATTCAAAAACAGGATAAATAATAAAGGACGCTCATTTTTGAATACATTCGATGCTTATCATAGCTCTAAATACGTAAGTTTCATTTTTTAAAAGAAACATGTACTCAAAAATGAGTACAATGAGTAAAAATGAATAAAAAGAGCAGTAGCTTTGGGGGGAAATTATTTGTCCTTTTTATATCATCGATAACTTTTCTTTAGACTTCAATTTGTGGTTTGGAAAGAATTTTCTTGAAATTGCAAAGTAAAATATCTATCACAGAAAGATATTTTATTCTATATTTTACACATATTTTATATTTTTATTAAACAAATATATTAATAGATATAACTCTTATAAAATATCCCAATGCTTAAGATTTGAAAAATGTTCCAGTATTTTTACGAATTCAAAATTTCTGTGCATTCCTGGAAAAACTGGAGATCCATGGACAACTATAGACGTCCAAATCCTTAGAGGAGAGGGTTGAAGTAGGAGAGACTAGCATAACGGCTCGGTGTTATCCCAGGAACCGATCTACGTTAGTACAAACTCCTAGTGTGTCTGTTATTTCAAAGAAAACAAAACATCAAAGTTTGATTGTGACACCTACAATTTCTTGTATTTATATGGGTGCCCCAGTTGCCCAGTGGATAAAGGCGTTCAGCTGGTAATCAGAGGATTGCTAGTTCGAGCCCAACAAGACAAAGGAAAGTAAAAAAGTAGTGATGTTGCGATCGGAGTGTTGCCATCTTCGCTAAAAAAATACTAGAAAGTCGTCCAGAACGTCCAACAATTATATTGGCGTGTATACGGGACTGGTGCACGATAAATCTGATCGGTATCCAATGTCCTGACGTCTATTGAGGTCAGGTGAGGTCGTGTCGGGGCCAGCTCAGGTGCTGTCCTCGTCATCTGACCATTGTTAAAAAATACGAGGCATCGTTCCCGGGTCTTTCCTTCGAGATAGGCGCCGAACCGTCGCCAATATCCCACTGTGCAGCTCTAGTGTGGTGTTAATTAAACAAACCAAACCAAACTTGTCTTTATATTCCAAAAAAATCAATCTTGAAATAGTTTATATTAACTAATAATAAAGTTTGTTTTACATTGAAGAATCTGTAATTCAAAGCACAGAATTTGAAGGGTTTTATATTATTTATATAACACTTAACCACATAATACAAGTAAAATATTTTTGCCTGTATATTTATCAGATTTTAATTCGCAAATGTTTGAATGAAATGCTGTGACATTTACATAGATTATACCATATGAATATAAAGTACAATTTGTTTCATCTTTATATATATAACCATACTGAAGTTATATACCATACCCTTTTTTTAAACATGGTACACACCAAGAACAGCCAATGCAGTGCAAAGAATTCTGTATTGAAGCGAGATTATGGACATAGGAATATCAATAGTAAATGAGAGCACAGGGATTTCCATTCAAATGCAGTGAATACCAAATATGCATAATGATGTTTGAAATGAAAGACGTATTTGACTCTAAGAAATATGAAATACGAGACCTGAAGGAATAAAAAAAAAAATCGAATAAAACTTCTTCCAATAAATAAGTTACGATCGAATAAATGTATCTTTACCCAAATGATTTAAACTAGAAATACGTATTAAACTGTATATTATTCAAAGTATCGCCAGAAAATTAGAGATGTATAGCTAGTTTTCAGTAAATAATTTTTGTAACATGTATGCTATTAACTAAATTGGTGCTGTTCAGCTAGTTTTCAGTAAATAATTCTTGTAACATACATGTTATTAACTAAATTGGTGATGTATAGCTAGTTTTCAGTAAAAAATTCTAGTAAAAAGTAGGCTATTAACTAAATTGGTGATGTATAGAGTTTTCAGTAAATTCTTGTAACATATATGCTATTAACTAAATTGGTGATGTATAACTAGTTTGCAGTAAATAATTGTTGTAACATATATGATTTTAACTAAATTGGTGATGTGTAGCTAGTTTTCAGTAAATAATTCTTGTAAAAAGTGTGTTATTAACTAAATTGGTGATGTATAGCTAGTTTTCAGTAAATAATTGTTGTAACATATATGATATTAACTAAATTGGTGATGTATAGCTAGTTTTCAGTAAATAATTCTTGTAAAAAGTATGTTATTAACTAAATTGGTGATGTATAGCTAGTTTTCAGTAAATAATTCTTGTAACATACATGTTATGTTATTAACTAACTTGGTGATGCATAGTAGCTTACGGTAAATAATTCTTATTACATAGATGATGTTAATTAAATACATATTGGTAAAATAAATTTGCTATAAGGTTTACTACAACTACCTTAAACTCATCAAGGTTAATGTATACAACTTAAAAAAATAATTTGAACAATAATTGTAAAAAATTCATCGAAATGTGTCCATCGAAATGTCCATCGATAATTAATAACAATTAATTATCCTTCTATAGTAAATTATATATTACGCACATATTAATAATGAACTTGAATAATTAATTTATATTTAATTTCGTAATGATTTATATTTTATGCTTTCCACAATCATTAATTCTATCTTGAATCGCATTCTTCTTCGAGTTTAAGTAGTCAATCCAGTGTTTTTTATTTAGTTGTGTGTTAATCGCTGACATTTTCGGTTTCTTCTTTGTGTTTTTATCTTCATTTCTTTTTTACTGCAGCAGCTGACGAGGGCAGGGACACTTCGGGACTCCTCACCGTTCAATAGGTCAACTTTTTATTGACTTCGTGAAAGCTTTTCGATGTCCAGTCAATGGCACTTCACTTCGAAACTCAGAACGAATACCTCATCCTCTTTTACCTAAAAGTCGTAAGGAAAAAGAAGTTTACGATTTTGGCCGTCATTATCAGTTTAAAGCATTAATAAAATAGTTATCTTATGTAATATTAATAAAGTGTTGTATTACAGAAAAACTATTATGAACATTTATTTATATAGACGAAATGAGGTGAATTTCATGAGTATAATGAACTAGTGATGATGTACATGATGTCATGTAATTCTGAAATTAACTTGTTAAATTTGATAAAAGCATGAAACTACTAAGAGAGATCATCTAATTAATTATAATTATTTACAAAATGTATTGATTTTCTATTTTAATTTATTTGGTATATAAATACTGAGGTACTTGTTAATTCATCATCTGAATATTTAGAAAATATCTTAGAATAAATAATTTGAAAAATGAATTTGAATTAAAAATTATTTTTGAAATTATATTCTAAGAAACATGCATGCAGAATATGTTTTTAATATATAATACAGCCCAACACATAATTTGTTGTCTGGAATTTTTTTAAACTGATTTTGATTATATTTGGTGTGCTGGGTTCAAATATAAAAACAGTTTTTCTCTATCAGCTCTACTTTTTGAGATATGACAGTAGCGTCATTTACGTTTACACGTTAAATTAGGTTTAGAGAATAGGCTGTAAATTAAAAACCTTTTCCTTAATACATTTTGTAAACTATTTTAATTAATTGAAATAAACACAGTTACATTCTTGTTAATCTACAACAGCTTTGTTTTTTTCGAGTTTTTCTACTATGAAAGCTTCTTTTGTTTGGAATCCTTGAGTGAATTTTGTTTACACAGTTTCTTTGCATATTCCAATCTGCTATCATGTGAGTATTCCATCTGCCCAGGTATCGGTCTCCATTGTCTTTATTGCCTGTTGAAACTGTTCACTTCGTTCTTCACTAATAAAAATCGCCAAGATTTTTAGGGAAACAGACTAATTGTCTGTGCAAGTGTTTTTTAAGCATAAAGGTTCATTACTTGCACATCCATTTAGACCATTTCCCTGAAAATCCTGGCAATATTAGAGGAGAACAAAATGAACGATTTCACCATGCAATAAAGACAATGTAGGACCGATACCAGGGCAAATGGATGATAGCAGATTACTGTTAGAATATGCAAAGAAACTGTGTTAACAAAGTTCACTCAAGAATTTCAAACAAAAGAAGTTTTCGGAGTAGAAAACTCGCAAAAAAACTTTTCCTGATTTTGTTTTTATTTTATTTCTCCTTCTATTTCTTATTTTAAATTTTAGTTAAGCTATTGTAGATTCACAGGGGTGTTGAGGTGTCTATATCAATTAATTAAAACGATTTACAAAATTTATTAACAAAAAAGGTTTCTAATTTAATGCCCTGTAAGCCGAATTTAACGTGTAAACGTAAATAACGCTATTGACTTATCTCAAAAAGTAGAGTTGATAAGGAAAAACTCTTTCTATATTTGAAACCAGTACATCAAATATAATTAAAAAAAATTCAGGCAACAAACAAAAAGTTTTTATTTGTCTACCTGTGATTATTTATGGCATGAGCTTTGCTTCTTTCCTTTTTTAATAATAAATGCCAAATTATAATGTCCATAAACTAAATGAACTTTTTTATAAAACGTATTTTTAATTAAAATTATTTTTTAATATAGTTAGAACAGAAACTAATTCTCACTTGATAAATTATATTTTATATGCATGTCGCTGGAGATTAAATAAAAAGTTATTTAAGCATATTTTATTGTACTTTTTTACTTGTCGATTTACTATGATGCCATTATTATAATTACATAATTACAATTTATTGCGTTAAGCTTGCGAAAGCATTTTCAGTAGAGAAAGTTATAATCCATTTCAATGAATTATTGCAAATGTTATAAACTTGAAGATTTCCAATAAACTTTTAATCGGGGAATTTTATTAGGCATTAAAAGAAAATCTAAATTGCATTTTTATCCTTAGAATTGTTGACTCTTTATTCTCAGCGGAATTAGTTGTTAGCAACATAAAAAACTTCTTTTGAATTTAATGCAAAAAGTAACGCCTTATTTGTCTTGTTTGAATTGACAGGCAATAAATCTCAATAAGCAAATAAACTAAATGCGAATTTAAGAGATAATTACTCCGGTTTATTTACCTTGAATTAGTCTTAAAAGTCTGAAACAAATGTATCAAAGTGTCATTCAACGGATTAAATGAGGAAAAGAGATAAAAAGAAAACTGTGACATATTGCGTTGTATTCCACAGAGATCGAATTTTCCAGAATTTAGTTTTAGTAGTTACCTTCTTTAATTTAAAAGATATTTCTGTGGCATAAGTCTTTTGTGGCACTGATTTAAACAACAGTAACTTGACGATTTGGAAATATTGTTGAATAAATTAACAAAATGTACAACACTTACTTTGAAAGACTTACTCTTACTTACATAAAATACTTTGGAATATCAAGGTAAAATGCATGGAGGTTAAAGTAAAGAATAAGGAGAAGTTCGCCAAGGTTTCAAAATCAATGCCAAATATGATTTCAGTTCAAATTGGCAAACCTGCGAAATACTTAGTTAATATGTTTTACAAGCACTTGTTTATAGTTATTTAATATATATTACAAGCAAGCGCAAATTTGAATCCAAATTGTAATTTCGTTTGTTTTCCAATCGTCATTTCGTAATTACTTATTACTTCGTATATGTAGTAATTGATTCGTTCGTATATGTTATAAACCATCGCCAAAATGACGTTAAAAAATTTCCATTACATGCATCTCATTGGTTTAACCTACATTAAGTATCTCCGCCCACTTTTTTACGTGATATCGATATCTCGGTGTTGGAAATGGAAACCCTAGGCCTTCCACGCCAAAGAGGCAGACGAAAATTGATTTGGCGGAGTTTCTCATTATTCTTTTCTTTTACCTCTATTGGATGGGATCACCATAAAATCTCCCTATATCATTTAAAAACAATCAAAATAGATGCATACTGCAGAAAGTTATGCTAGGTCAAACATAAAAAGAGTACCGAAGAATGGAAAGTAAGAGAGATAAGTTGTAATAACTCAGTTTCTTACTAACATATCGACACAAAATAAAGTGGAAAACGTTGTTTTTAATGACCATTAAACTTGTGAAATGTCTTTCTGATTGCCCAATAGATGCTGAGATTAATACGAACACAATGTGAATTTTACGTCAATTACAAAAATACATAGGACATTTTTTTTTATTGTTAAAACTCATCGTTTAATTAAGCTATTTATAAATGAAATGTTTTCAGTCTAAACATCTTACGATCTTAACTGCTAAAAGTTACTAAAAATACACAATGAAATACATAAACGTTAATTTATCTTAAGAATATTGTGTTTTTATTAAAGCTCTACTACATTTATAAATTACATTATTTTTTTAAATAATTTTTTGCTTTCTTGAAAATAAAATGATTGAAAAAGATGATAATTCAGTGTTTAATATTTCTTAAAATAATTGAAATATATCAATAGCATAATTCTGAAGTCCTATTTAACAGAATAAGATTTAGTCAAAACTTTATTATTTATAAGTATTTTATTATTAAAATCCGAATGTGTTAATAAATGTTTGTATAAAAGGTGAATAATGAGAATAAATATTATATTCTAACTGCATAAACATAGTTTAGTATTCTTCAAATTAAAATATTTGATAATTTTATCAAAATGTCAGTAAGAACATTAATATTAACACAAAAACTCAAATAGATATTTACATTTTTTCTACAATTTAATAGTTCTGTAAAATAAGTTTTAAAATATAATAGCTTTTCTAAAAATACTCAAGGGCTTTTAAAGTTTAACTTCATTTAGCCCTGGTGAATGTTGGAAGACTTCTTTTCTCTTAACTTTAGTTCTTGACAAGCTGTCGCATTATGTAAATCCTTCAAGAAAATATAATATTTCCGTACAATTTCTTTAAATTTCCCTTCCTATTTTTCATACATGCATATTTCATTCCAAGTTAGAAACTACCCAAAGTACATTTCTTAAATCCTTTTTGTCCTGTTTCGAAGTTGTCTTAAGTATATTTAAAAACTAAAAAAATTTAAATTAAATTTTTTAATAGTGCCCTTTTTGTGAATTTTCAAAAGTAGTGGTCTTAAAAATATTTCATTCCAAGCGTAATTTATTTATATAATCTGAACTACTGAATTTTACGAAAAAGAAACTTATTTACTTGAAAAACGAAAAAAGTCATTTTCATTTCTTGGTTAACGCAAATTGTACATATCGTGGTGGTCAGCTGTTACATTTTAATTAACCTTTAATTTCAACCTTTTAATTTATTATGACATCTTTATTTTCATAAAAAAAATCACAAACTAATTTGTATTTATCATCACCCACTTTCACCCAATAACATGAAAACTAATTAATCCTTTGCTTAAATAAAATGTTTATATGTGTAGCGTTTCAGAAAATCAATTAAGGAATTGCGTTAAGAAACCTTGCTTTGAAACTTACCATAATGTATAAAAGATATTTAAATTGATTTCCTTCATTAAAATATCTATTATTTGAAAATGGAAGATGCCACTGAAAAAGTGTTTACATGTGTAGCATTAGAAAATTCAGAACTCAATTTGAGAAGAAATGTATAAACAGAAAATAGCTTTCTATTTATTTTAGTTAAAATACCATGTATCTTAATTCTATCAGTAAAAAAATCTTTATTATTGATCGAAATTTAGTAATTTAAAAATGCATGATTTTCCTTCGAATAACAGAATTGTAATTACAAAGCAACTTTGTCAAATTTTTATTTTCTACCATTGCAGCCTTTTAGATTTCATTAAAAAAATTGATTACCACTAAGTTAATCGTATTAAATACGATTAACATGTTTTATTTTTATACTTTAGCACGATTAACATGTTTTATTTTTATATTTTAGAAAATTTATGGAGAAATGATAAAACTGGTAATTAAACATTGAAATTGTGTTTTTTTTTGTCATGTTTGATTACGGTTGCTAAAGCTTTAATTAAACTCAATGTTTTAGCAAAATAAAATAAATGAAGTTAAAAGGATTGGACTGAACAAGAAATTGTAATAGGACTCTTTCAAACTATAGTTTTAAAAAACTAACTAAAATATTTTGTTGGAAATATCTTTTTAAGGATATAACAAGAATGCATTATAGTGATAGTGTGTAATATGGTGTATAGTGATAGTGTGTAAATACATTTTAGTGATAGTGTGTAAATACATTTTAGTGATAGTGTGTAAATACATTTTAGTGATAGTGTGTAAATACATTTTAGTGATAGTGTGTAAATACATTTTAGTGATAGTGTGTAAATACATTTTAGTGATAGTGTGTAAATACATTTTAGTGATCGTGTGTAATATAGTGTATAGTGATAGTGTGTAAATACATTTTAGTGATAGTGTGTAAATACATTTTAGTGATCGTGTGTAATACAGTGTATAGTGATAGTGCGTAAATACATTTTAGTGATAGTGTGTAAATACATTTTAGCGATAGTGTGTAAATACATTTTAGTGATAGTGTGTAAATACCTTTTAGTGATAGTGTGTAATATAGTGTATAGTGATAGTGTGTAAATATATTTTAGTGATAGTGTGTACGAGATCATGACAAGAATATTCTATCTTTTTGAGCTTGAAAATCATTTGTGTTGCAAAATGTCACTTTCTTCTAAGTAAAATTTAAAGGCACACCTTTTTCCATTTTGATTTAGAAAAATAAAACTTTAATTATAAAAAATCTAATTCAGAAAAATAAAAATCTAATTCCCGCAAAAAATGAATGGGTTTTCAAAACTTTTGATTCTTTCTCTTATAAAGATCATTTGGAATCAAATCATAAGTCACAGTTTGTAATATTCTTTTCTTCTAAGTAAATCAGAAAGTTTTTAATTGAGTTTAAATTATATAGCATATACTGAATTCGTATTTGGATATTTCAAAAGGTTGAAATTACTTTAACAAACCATTCGTATATCGTAAAATAAGTAAGCACATTTGAACCGTTATGCAATTTACTATAAAATGTGGTTAATAAAGTAGTTTTATGTAATTTAATCTTTTTTCATGACGCCGAAACTAATTTGAATAAACTATTGATTATTTTAACTTTTAGGTTTTAATACATGTAGTAACTCAAATAAGTAAATATTTTTAAGGTTAAAATTTAAAGTAAATAAAAAGCCTGCAAAAGAAATTAAAATACTTAGTAAAACGTGCTTTAATAAATTACATGTGATGAATATTAAACTTGCTCTTGAGTTTTTATGAAGTTTATGACAGTTAACGCGTGTTAAAAGCTTTAACATTTAATAAAAATTAAATAATATAATTTTTTTATATTTCGAAGTCAGAAGTTTCTCGCATGAAAATTGAAGGGTTTGTTTGGCTTTCATTTAATAACTTATCATGAATCCCGAACCATAAAAGGCATCTCTTTTAATAATTTACAAATATCTGCTTGTGGCTAAGAGAGAAGGAAGAGAGCTCCGTCTTTTCATAACATAGGTTTCAATCCTAGAAAGTATTCGATGGGGTTTGGGATTATCTGTAATCTGTAGATGACATTTTGTTTAGCCGTTATTGTGCACATATAGGAAGTTATAAATGTAACGAACTAACTGCATTGATCTCCAAGAATAAATGTCAAAATAAATTTTAGCAATTATTACTGACCTTTATAACTAAACAAATCAATTAAAATGCAAATAAACGTATCTGCAAGTACTACATTGTTAAAAATTTCAGTTCAACGATGTATCATATATTTGTGCAATACAGAGGTTTGCAGTGAATTATACCATATTATGGTGGAATCTAGGTTGAACCAAAAATACTTTATCGTAAAAAAGCGGAGGTTTCATCGATAATTGGTTTAACCTCTTTAACTTCAACAGACATGTTCGCTGTCTCTACGTCAACAAGCCGAAGAATCCTCTCCAAGAAAGACAACGATGAACAAGGGCCTCTGTGACCCAGTGGATAAAGGCGTTCAGCTAAGATTCAGAGGATTTCTAGTTCGTGCCCGATCGGTGGACTTGACAAAGAAAAAGAAAAAAGTTGTGATCTAGGGTTGCCAGCTTCACTACAAAAATATTACTACTAAAATACCAAGAAAACTCAACGTTATGAGTTTTGGTGCAACGTTTCACCACTAAATGGAATCCGTGGAAGCACCTTAAAATGTTGAAACTAAGCACTAAATGTTGGTTGCAGCTAAATGGGTACCAAAGTTTGGTGCAAGGTCGTAATAATTTTTAACAGTGTAACGTAAGTTAAGCTAAAGATATTTTCAAAAATTTCATGGTTACGTTTATTTTTGAAAAGTAGATAATTTAATAGAAGAAGCATGTTCCATCCAATCTTGAATATCAGTGAAATATAATTTAAAGGTATGCCATGAAACTGCTTCACTGGTTAATCTTTTCTAAAAGTGCTCTGCGTAAAAGCCCCGTATATAAAAATACAAACGAAAAATACATAAGTGTCTAACACGGCGCTTTCGTATCAAATTCAAGCAATACCTTTTAACACATCCCAATAGACAATCACTCCGATCCTTTGAACACGAGATACATCTTCAGCAAAGAGAATCGAACAAATTCCATTCTTTGAAGTGCCGCAATCCCCACTCGCCTATTCTCTGGAAATTACACCCCCACCTCGTCAATCGGAGAACAGCCTTTTTGCAACGACGACGACGGTCGGCATCGCATTTCATCGGTGATTGATATCTTCTCCGAAAACTCATCGTCACATCACATCGTCAGTATGGAAAGTTGCTAGCACGTAGTATGTTGAGAAAAAAAAGGGGGGGGGGGCAAAAAAAATATAAGAGATGGAAGAAAAACCCGTGATAAAATTCGTCGATTGGGTATGATGGAGATTGTAGTGGCTGTACCCCTGCCCCCCACCCCCCAGTTTCGTTCAATGGATCGGAAGAGCGAAAGATAGTATACCCATCGATCTTTTACACCCCCCCCCTCTTGCACTTAAAAAGAAAATACATGCTCTGAGGCATTAAATGGGACTGGATACATCATTGCATTCCCTTGCTTTCGAGATGAGCGAACATTCCGATGCGGGTGTTACTGTGGAAAGTTGCAATAACCACTGGAGACCAGGATTGGTGATTTATATATGGGATTATTGAAAAGTTAATTAATGAAGAATGCTTTGGTGTATGGCTTTTAAACTTTGGTGGTGTGTAAGAAGATAACTTTTAATAAATGATTTAAAGAATTCAAAGGAAAATTATGAGTGAATTGAGTTCAAGAAATATTAGCGGGGTATTATAAATATTCGGTAGAATAAATTGGGCATATATTTAGGATGTTGCGGAGACTTAAGTTGTAATACTAACATTTTAATAAAACGATTGTATATTTAGTATATGGTGAATTAAGTATCATTAGGAAGGATAAAAAGTTTTGTTTAGTAGTGTTGAGAATGATTAATCTCATATTTGTTAAATGTCCTATGATTAAAAATTTTCTGAAAACAGTAAAATGCGTTAGAAAATCATTATATATTTAGTTACTTTATGAGTTTTGTGAGAAATTGATGAAAATGTTACGTAGTTTTTGAAGAAAAATTTAATAGGAAAATTTCAATGTTTTTTTAATTTTTAAAAAAAATATATTTCATTTTCAATTTTTTTGTGTTTTTTGATTTTTTTTTAAAAAATTCATTTTTTAAAATTTTTTTTAATTAAAAAAAAAAAAATTAAAATTTTTAATAATTTAAAATTAAATTAAATATTTTTTAAAAATATATATTTGAGTAACCATTTTTAACAGTGCGAGACTATTGTAGTGTTAAAGTTAAAGTTAGCGTTCTGGCAAAAGTAGTGAGGCTTTTGAATAACTTATATAACTTTGGCTTTGGTACTCTTGCACAGCTTTGTATTTGGGAATAGAAATTACGTTGCAGCTCCCTTCTTATTTACTGTTCTTCTTACAAGTTGATCATAGTACGCGCAAAAAAATAGCCTACTTAAAATGTTTAATTAAATAACTATACAAATCGTAATAAAATAATAATAAAAAAAATTTGACCATTCCCGTCAATAACGATATTTATAACAGGTCAAAGTTTCTTTTATTCTTGGTAACTGATAATATATTAAGAACACCCCTTTTACGTTACTAGTTACTATCATTATTTTTATTTATTTTAGTTTCCATAACGTTTATGATTTGAAAGTGGAAAGCATGTCACAACTATAAATCACAGTTTACAAACCTTTTAAAAGACACCCTTTCAAGATAGCAAACACCCTTTCAAGAAAGCAATTGACACCGCTTCTGTCTGAGCTTTGCCGTAGGTCAATACAAATCGAAAATCAATACAAAATTGAAACCAAAGTTAAAACAATCACATTCATATTATTTAGAAGACACTCTCAATTTACCCTTTAAATATTGTAACGAAATTATAATAAACTTTTATATTTATAGCAGTTATATTTGCTTATTTGCTACTTTGGATGTACAACTCATAAGTTGTATGTCAATATGCTAGTCTGTGTTTTAAGACAGATAATAATGATTTTTATCTAGTAAGTAATAAAAGTTTTTTTTTACATAAAACTTGATAATTTTTCTTCAATATATGTGCAGTTCCAAGTTTGAATTATTTTTTTTTGTTTCCTAAAACATTTCAAAATCGTAATAAAACGTTTTGTAAAAAAACATTTTTAAATATAATAATACTATATTTATAATATGTTTGTAATACGCTTTAATATGTATTTAATTATGTAATTACTTCATAAAAGCCTCAATACATCACAGTAAAATACTAATCTAAAAGCCAGAAAATTCAAAGAAAGTGTAATATGATTGTATGTTAATGTATCAGAAAAAAGTGTTTAAAGTTAATTAAAATAATAGAAAAAGTTTTGAATTAAAGTTAACAAGCAGAAAGTATTAGACTCTTTCTCGATCTCGCACTGAATTTACTTTTTGAGAAGTTTTTACTACTGCCTAAGAAATAAATGATAATGGTTATCAATTACTTCCTAGTGTTTGAATTTAGTGCTTTGTAAAATGTTATGGACTCAAACAACTTCAGTGGAAAGAAGAAAGAAAGTTCGCAGAGTATCTAAACTCTGTCCATTAAAGAATAAATTCAACTAGCTAGCTCTTGCTCATTACATAATGATCCGTTATATTCAACTGTTGGTAAAGCATTATCTAGCTTCATGTTTCATTTCGGCAATGGTAGCAGCATGGTTGGATTCCACTATCACGATAAGAGCTTTTCTCGTTAGCGCAATTCTACTGATAAAGCTGGATTTATTGTACATGCAGCAATTACGGGGTATTTGAAAATATATTTTGGGGCCTTTTATAAGGCAATGCATTTTTTGTTAAATTTACCATTAGAAAAGCAAAATAAAGAATTTTTTAACAAAAAAAGTTCTGGTTCTGTAAAGTTTAAAATGGTTATTAAAGCGCTTAAAAATTAAATATGACTGGGAGTTTTGAGATTAAGTGCGAGTTTAATTTTGCAGTTGTGAGGATAAGTTGTGTTTTTTGCTAAGTATTTGCATTGTAATGAGATTTTATAGTTTGGTGTTATATGTTTCGCTGTTTCAGTCCGAAAAAAAAAAGCTTTTAAAAATATTATACATTTATTTTGTTCTTAATTATCATTAGACATTACATTAAAAAAGTAATTAGACACTTAACAAAGAAGATTAAATGTCTTTGATAATTGATTTTCTTCATTTATACATTGCATGTTGTTGCATTCATGTAGATAGGAAGTGTATAAAATAAGACAAGGCGATCAATAAGACTAGCTATCATTAGTGAATAAGATTAGCAATCATTAGTGAATAAGACTAGCAATCATTAATAAATAATACAAATAATAACTATTGAATAAGACTAGAAATCACTAGTTAGTAAGACTACTAATCACTAGTGAGTAAAACTAGTAATCACTAGTGAATAAGACTAGTAATTACTAATATTAAATAGCAGTAAAGGAGTTAAAACGAGTAATAGCATGTTTGTCGCTGTTAATAAAAAATTCGCTGAAAAATTGCTTCTTTGAAAAATAACGTTGCATTTACAGATTAAAGAAATATTTTAGAACAACGGAAGTTACATCATGTTAAGTTTTCTGATTACACTTATGCGAGTTATTTAAGTATTAATGTTAATTTTTTTTAGGAATTGGTTTTTAAAATGAAAATATCTATTTGTAATATACGACTTTTTACCGTTATTCCTTAAAAATAGCTCGTGAATTATTAATAGAGACTTCTTACAGGTAAATCTTAAGGTTTTGTTTAACCTACTGCAGCTCAAGCTTTTTTTGTAAGAGTACATTTTTTTTCCAGTTGTTAGAAGTTTAAATAATTTTCTCAAGTCCATGCTTTTTTATATTACCGTAAGTGGGGATGGGGTAACTTTACTCCACCTGTTGAAAAAAGTTCCACATTTGATAAAAAGACGAAATATTCAGTAAAAGAAATATCAGAAATATGTTTTTCTTGTAAGTAACTTCTTTTTTTTAAACTTTTAACTCTGAAATCCAACGGAATGTCTGTTTTTTTCTTCGGTTTATGTTATGGAAAGTTACAGCTGAAAGTGTTGTTGTGTAGGTATAACACGTGTTTTCTTCCAGAGGAAAATGTTGTATATTTTACGTTAACCACGTGTATCCTGAAGAAAGTAAGTGCACATTTGTGTTATGTAGCTATCAATTTGAAACTATACTAATGGACTTTCTTATTTTATGATTCTAATTCAGGTCACAAATCATTTTTCTCATCAACCTCATACCAATCATACATTCGGTGTTACTTTACTCCACCTGTTAAAGTGAAGTAAACCTTACAGTAGCGAAGTAAATAAGTGAAGGTGATTAGGGGTGGTGTAAGGGGGCAAGTTCCACCCTACTTTTTGAAAATTTAAACTTATTTTCATAGAAATTTTTAAGAATTTGGGCATTTACCCACTCACTTTTGGATCTTTCCCTCTCACTTTTGACAAACAGTCGCCTCCACTGAAGTAAATCTTAGCAGAAACCTTAAGGTTTTTCTAATTCACTAGTCAAAAGATAAGATAATAAATATAAGTTACCTGCCTTTATAAGATGTTCACTGTATTGGGCCATATTTTGCAGTAAGTGAAGTATTTGCATTTCAATGGGATTTTTAAAAAAATATATTTTGAGTTTTCAATTAATTTATATATCATGTATTTTTTTTTACCCCCTGAAGTATACGAGTAAAATTGGACGATGAAATCAATCCGAATTCGCCAATTGTTATGAAAAAAAGAGAATTTTAGGAATCATTTCAAGTTTTTTAAATTTAAAGTGATTCTTTTGGTAAAGGAAATTGATTTTTTTGGACAGCAAAAATAGAACATGCATTCTGAAGGGTGCTTAATAAGAACAAAATGGTTTTTATTTACGACCAAGCTTTAGCATTGAAAAAAGTAATTTTCTGACATTGGAGTAAACTATTCTAACTTTAACTTTACTCCACGCAGAAAAATTAAATAAAAATAATAATAGTAAACAAGTATAAATTCAAAATATGATAGATTATCAGAATCTTCAGTTATCACAGAATATATTTATACCCGGAACATAATTTTGGTTTCACTACATGGTACTCAAACACTTTACTAAAGTTGGGAAATAATAAAAAAAATGGAGTAAAGTAATTCCCCATCTATGGTACTTAATATTTTTTTTTTATTTAATTGTTACGAGATAAACTTGTAAGTTGTACCTCTAAACTTTAAATAAAAAAATATTATAAAAGGTGGTATTTTTATGAATTTAAAAATTGGGTGCATTGCCGGAAAACTCCAGATTCTTGGACGTGATATCATATCCATGACCGTCAGAGGGTTAATAGAAATGTTCTTTTGGAACTGAGAATCGAAATATCCGTATCAACTGAAGAATGTAGTTTGAAGAGTCAGGGTTATCAAGTGCGATTCTGAAAAGAATTGATAAGAGGCTAAATGCTCATTAATTAAATATGAAAAAGAGTTATACGTTCCTTCCATTCGTATCCTTATCTCTATAAGTAGGGACAAGGAAAAATAAATGAAAAAATAAATTAGGAAAAGCAATCCAGTTCGGAATGAAGTGAAGTCAGGAAGGGAAGAGAATGAATTGAGACGGGGGGTGGGGAGGGGGGAATCCCCTCCCCCGCATTATGACAAAAGTTGATACCGACTCCTTATCAAGTGGTAAAAGAAAAAACTAAGTTAAAAAATGTAGGGAAAGAAATCTCCAGACACGAGGACCCCAATGCCGTTCTTCAACAACGAGAACTCTAGAATCATAAATCTTGCATTCACTCTGAATTCAAGGTTTTAGAATGAAGGAAACAGGAAAGAAAAAATGGCTACCGAGGAAAAAAAAAACTCAGAACAAATAGAAAACTTAAGTATACGTCCCAAAGTCCCAAATCTAATTTCTGCCTCTCTTTCTTTTTGGGTATTTCTATTTTTTGTGTATGTTCTATGCGCGCCTTTTTCTTGGCTTACTCAAAAAGCCATCGGCAAAATTTGGGAGCGCTAAAAAAAAAAAACCTGAGCGGAAATATCGGCATATTCAGAGTCATACTCACTTCATCATATCATTTCTAGTGCCTCAAAAGTTTCGATATCGTTGTTTTTACGCGCTGAAAAAAATGTTTTTCTTTTCAATTTGTGGTGGTTTTAAGTTTTAGGATCTTTTTGAAGGGGAGGGTGGGGGGGGAGGGCGCTAATAAATTATTCCCTTTACGATGTGGTACGCAATCAGTATGCACACTTCATCGAAACAAAGCTCGAAAGTATTTCGCGAGCGTTATATAGCGCTTTTTTTTAATGAAGATAAAGAGTGGGTAAAGTTTAGAATTTGTTTGAGCCTTTCATAAGAAAAAAAAATATTTTTCATTGATAATGATTGTATTCGTATTTGAAGTCTATCGAAATGTGTTTGTATTTTTTTAGGTATTGCTGATTTTAAAAAGTGTTAGCATTTAAAGTGTTTTCTGATATTTCTTTTTTTTTGTACAACAGGAAAAGGCTCTATTTATATAATTTAATAATTAATAATGAATAATAAAAATTGAAGTTTGATGGTCATATCTATCTATCTATCCATCTATCTATCTTATATATATATATATATATATATATATATATATATATATATATATATATATCGATGAGTACCTCATTTCGAAGGAGACAACAAATGTCAGTTTCCTTATCCACTATTGATCTAGAAGTCAGGACATTTTTGATAAAAGAGAACTGATCCTTTCACACATGAAGAACACAAAACCATTGACTTAACTTTATGCTTTGAACATGAGTATCGAAATAATTATTTTTAGTCAGATATTTTAAACTCTGAGTATGCATGATTTCGAAGTAAACTTTTTATTAAAATAGCGTAGATCGTTTAAAATACTTAAAGCCCTTAAACGAAAAAAACCTATATAGATAAATTCAATTTCGTTATTAGTTACAAATTTATTTGAAAATAAGATAACCAAAATCGATAATGGTACTTTAGGCACAGTAATTGCTCTTATAAGTTACATTCGCTTATCAATTATTAAAAAACTAAGTTTTATGCGCCTGTATTTCTGAATCCTCTTGAGAGTGCACTCAGAATGTAGAATTTTTTTTTATCCGACAGGTTTTCTTTTAGATGAAGCCTTATATAAAGATGTCAGCATGTCACAAGCTTTTTGACATACAAATATTAAAGCCATATACAAACAATGTTTGGTTATTTGATAATTTTTGTGATTTTTTAAATTCTTTTTTTTTCTTCAACTATATTTCAAGAATTTTTGCAATTTATTAATAGAACCAATCTCTAACGCGTCTATTTTTACGCATATGTAATTAGAAGTAGTAATTTTTTTGTTTTTATTTTAGTGAGATGCAGCCAGACATGCATAAAATGCATGAAATATTTCCGAAGCTTAGTACTTGATCTTGATTAGTGGGCGTTTGTAGTGCAGAAATCGATGCATTTATTGGTATTTGAAAAAATAACACTAACTAGTGAAAAAGATTATTACTGAGGACAATATTATTAGTAATGCGTTGTGAGTAACCATCTATAATGATAAATACCTGAGAAAAGAGTCTGCATGTGGATTGCAAAACACATACTTCCACTGCGTATACAAAACTGAATATTTATATATAGGTACTATTAATTCTCAAGATGTGCACCGGAGGTTTGGATTTGTAAAATTCTATTTAGTTTTTTAAATGATTTTTAATTAGTAGTTCTGGGAATAGTAGCCCTCGCGAACAACAAAAAAAAGCTAAGTTGAATTTTCCGGTTAATTGAGAATTCCGGATAGTTAAATGCCGGATAACCGAATATTTTTTTACAAAAAGTTTTAAAATGAGATATTCCATATCACAACACAAACCGAATGTCTGAATTAAAAGAGAAATCAGGTTTTATTGATAACTTATATCATTGGAGCGTTCGGTTGCATTGGTTAGCGCTGAAGTCGGTTTAAAAATATATAAGTCGAGTTAATAACTTTAAGCAACATTCAAGCCAAACGTGAAGAAAATCGAACAAACAAACAAACAAACAAACAAACAAACAAACAAACAAACAAACAAACAAACAAACAAACAAACAAACAAACAAACAAACAAACAAACAAACAAACAAACAAACAAACAAACAAACAAACAAACAAACAAACAAACAAACAAACAAACAAACAAACAAACAAACAAACAAACAAACAAACAAACAAACAAACAAACAAACAAACAAACAAACAAACAAACAAACAAACAAACAAACAAACAAACAAACAAACAAACAAACAAACAAACAAACAAACAAACAAACAAACAAACAAACAAACAAACAAACAAACAAACAAACAAACAAACAAACAAACAAACAAACAAACAAAAAACAAACAAACAAACAAACAAACAAACAAACAAACAAACAAACAAACAAACAAACAAACAAACAAACAAACAAACAAACAAACAAACAAACAAACAAACAAACAAACAAACAAACAAACAAACAAACAAACAAACAAACAAACAAACAAACAAACAAACAAACAAACAAACAAACAAACAAACAAACAAACAAACAAACAAACAAACAAACAAACAAACAAACAAACAAACAAACAAACAAACAAACAAACAAACAAACAAACAAACAAACAAACAAACAAACAAACAAACAAACAAACAAACAAACAAACAAACAAACAAACAAACAAACAAACAAACAAACAAACAAACAAACAAACAAACAAACAAACAAACAAACAAACAAACAAACAAACAAACAAACAAACAAACAAACAAACAAACAAACAAACAAACAAACAAACAAACAAACAAACAAACAAACAAACAAACAAACAAACAAACAAACAAACAAACAAACAAACAAACAGACAGACAGACAGACAGACAGACAGACAGACAGACAGACAGACAGACAGACAGACAGACAGACAGACAGACAGACAGACAGACAGACAGACAGACAGACAGACAGACAGACAGACAGACAGACAAACAAACAAACAAACAAACAAACAAACAAACAAACAAACAAACAAAGTGCTGATAGGTCGAGTTTAAAAAGGGACATCGCTAAAGCTAAGTTCAATAATTTGAGAAATAATGCATAAAGAAACATCTTAAAAAAATATTTTCAAGATTTACAAATGACTACAAGATAACTTTGTATCTTATACGGTAGTGCGCGGGACTTCGAAACAATATGTCACGAGTTCGAATACTGATGGGGGATACTCATTTTTAAAAAAATGCATATACCTTAACAAGTCCCCCAGCAAAGCGGACCAAATAGCTAGTGTTAAATATATAATACTTACTAAGGGCAACATTATTAGTTATGGGATGTGAGTAACCATGTTAAATATAATACTTATAAATATATTTTACTTTATGTGAACCAGTTTAAGATTTCCATTTGATAAACAAACTTTAAAAGTCAAATAGATGTTACATAAAAATGTTTTCTAGGATAAAAAATTCGTACTTTATATTTATTAAGGGAGTATGAGTTGTCCAAAAATAAATGAAAGTGAGGGCTAAGATAGATAAATCTATTTTCTAGTTGAAATTGCACGTTGCTTTTGATGGATTGTGCAGCTTCCATCTTTAGGGATTTGATTTTTTCGCGGTTGATGCATTATTTTCTTTTACGGATAACTTACACGTTATGGAAAGTGTTTTTTTCTGCGATTGTAATACTGTTATTAGGAAGAATGGATCTTGTGAGATTCCTAACAATAAGCCACAAACTAAAAAGTACATTGTTTTGAGAAAAATTTGTCCTTTACTGATTTTGGAATAGTATAATCTATTTATTTTGGAACGGGTTATATATGTTTTGGCATACAACTTACTGATGAGATAAAGAATGGAAAATATTGCTTGTTGTACAATAATATTTAAAAATAATTTTGTGCTTTTAATTTGAAGAAAAAAACCTAAATCTATTTAACGTATATACAGTACACATACAGTAAAAATAAAAAATAGTTGGACAAGTATTTCAGTTTAAAAAAAAAAAAAAAAGGTTAAACAAATTAAAAGTTTTAATTAATAACTATATATAAATATGCCTAGTATGACAGTTAGACTCTTTCATGACAAATTTTAATGCAATTCATATGAGTTAATGAATAAAAAATCTGGATGTGGTTAAATAAGCATCTTTTAAATATAATGAAAACAGGAAAATATATAGTATTTTAAAAATTTATATAGCGATATTTTTATAACGTCTTAAGTATATGTGTTATTTCAACGTCTTCAAACTGCGGATATTTGTTAGAATTATAAAATTAATTGTGAAACGAGGCAACGTTGTTTAGAATGCTTTTAATTTTATCGTTATGATTTAAAGAGGAGTTATCTGTCTTTAGAGTGAAATTAGATAACGTAATTTAAGCGTTATATTTTTATCGGTTACGAATGGAGACCTATAATAAAATTGGATTCTAATATCTTTCAGAGAATTGGTCAGAAATATGGTATATATTATAATTTTAGTTTGATTGTGAATAAATCATTTATTTAACCATCTGAGAGAAAAAGACAAAATTGTAAAAAAAATTTCTCTGTAAAAATAGTTTACTTTATATTTTCAATCCATGTATATTAATATATCCATTTTAAATTTTATTATTTCAATAAATATAGCTCCCAAAAAACAAACCACCGCTTCATATTTTTAAAATATTTTCACATCGAATATTTTTTTATATATTTAAAGTTTATGTGTATTGCTAGATAAACTGAAAATATCCACGGTTGACTTAAGTCCTTCAGCTCCGACAGAGGGTTAAAAATTAGATGTTAAATAAAGCTAGTATGATTCTTTAAAAAAAATGCATCACCTTTTGTTGGTGATCAGGGAGGTAGTCCCCAAAAGCTGGTCCGCTGGATCACAAAGAAAAAGTAGTTAAAATGCATTGAACGGTCCCCCTTGGCGACTTTTCTAAAAAAGAGTTTAAATACTTTAAATGTACAAATAAGAGACTAAAAGTAATTAAACTTCATTTTGTGGTGTTATCTATTCCATGTATTTGTTTGGTACATTTGTGTCCATATTCTTGTAAAAGCTGTTTAAATATAAATAAAATATAAATAATTAAATAATATTGAAATAATGAGCATATATTATCAAAGGGGTCTCCGGTCCTATTTTAGTAGATTAATGCTAATTGGGAACCGCTGCTAGAGCGTTTGACACATCTGTGATAAAATAATGAAAAATGAATTAAATGAGTCTTAAATTTACAAGTAAGAGACAAAAAGTAATTGAACTTCTGATTGTGGTGTTATCTTTTCTATGTATTTGTTGGGTACATATGTGTCCATATTCTTGTAAAAGCTGTTTAAATATAAATAAATTATAAATAATTAAATAATATTTAAATAATGAGCATATATGAGCAAAGGGGTTCCGGTCCTATTTTAGTGGCTTACTGGTAATTGGGAACCGCTGCTAGAGCGTTTGACACATCTGTGATAAAATAATGAAAAATTAATTAAATGAGTCTTAAATATACAAGTAAAAGACTAAAAGTAAATGAACTTCTGATTGTGGTGTTATCTTTTCTATGTATTTGTTGGGTACATATGTGTCCATATTCTTGTAAAAGCTGTTTAAAATATAAATAAATTATAAATAATTAAATAATACTGAAATAATAATACATGAATAAAGGGGTATCATGTCCTATTTTAGTGCCCTAATGGTAATTGGGAGTCGCTGATAGAGCGTTGAAATATCTGTGATAAAATAATGAATACAGTGATAATATAATTTGTACACATCTGTATTTTTATTTTAACCTTCTGCGGTCGAGAGGTGAATCTCAGTTACCACTTGGTTTGATGCGTCAACTCGAGGGGTGATTCTCTGGCATCACTTTGTTCGATGCTGATCGATGCTTTGATCGAGTTGCTGGTTCGCCCAAGCAAAAAAAAAAGCTTCGACCGCAAAGGACAGTCGTTGACAAAATGAAATCGTTGACAAAATGCTATAATGTTGAAATCAAAGTAAAAATAAAATTGTAAATTAGAGTTTAAAATTGACCTAGTTTCCTCTACTGTTGAATTTCAGATTAAAAATAATCATGTGAAACAAATTTAATGCATCTCCATCATATTTAGTATATATCCTATGATTGTGGACAAAACATGAGTGAGATTAAAATATCGACAACGAGAAATGTGATAAAAGTGGTGTATTAAAGTAATCAATTAGAATTCGTTGTTTTCATTGTATCAGCTTTTAGAATACTAATTTGTAAAAAAACATAACAATATACAAATACAAATATTGACGACCAACAACAGGCTCAAAGCCCAACAAGGTTGTCCCAGCTAGTATCTCCTAACTATCCGCCAATGAATATCTAACTTCTTCTTAAAATCCTGCACTCCTGTACATTTAACAATATTCACTGATATGCTGTTTCATTTGTCTATTACCCTATTATAGAAATAGTGTTTTCTCCCTTCTCGATTAAAATGTGATTTTTTTTCATTTAAACCCATGACCTCTCGTTCTATCACTCATATTAAAATCTAAACCATCCACATCCCATTGTTTAATAAATTTGAATAGTAAATATTATCTTTGATATAGAAGGTATAGTATATAAGATAGAAATTAAAAGTGATATAAGGTTTTTAAGATTATATGAACTTGCATACATGAAAATAAAACTCATTTTATTGAGTTTTGCATGTGTAAAAAACTCAACATCAAGAGAAACTAGTATTTAATAATATCAAAAAGAATTCATAACATTATGAAAAAAAACTAATATATAACTACAAGTATTTGAAATCTATTATCCTCGCTATCTTTTTATGGAGCATACCCAAGAAGACAACCCCAGACAAGCTTTAAAGAAAGAATTGTCTTTTCTTGCCGACAGAAAATAATAATAGGATATATCTCCATGCTCGTATCTCCCCTCTATCTTTCACTATTGGTCATCTTAGCGTTAGTCATTTATCTTCATCTGTCTAACCCTCAGCTACCAATAACAGATTCTACTCTACCAATACACTGGGAAGGGAGGAGGGAGGGTTCCATTGTATTCTATGAATCGCGGTTCTTTCATACAAAGCACTTTACATGCTGTTTTTGTGCTACCCACCCTTGCCTGGGATGTACGAGCTTTGGTCTGGTAGAGATGGGGTAGATTTTTTTTTTATATTCTTCTTTTATTTTATTATTATCCATTTATTTATCGATGCATGTTATTTGTTATTATTTTCGCCTCTTTTTTTGAGGCTGTGGTGAAGAAAAGGGAAGTCGATTATTGGCGGGGTTTGTATTTTGCTTTCAGCTCTTTTCCCACGCAAGAAATTTCATTTTGCATATGCGAAGGGAATTTGAGAGCGCGTTGAAAACTCTTGAAAGGTTATCTTGATGCTTGATTTTTTTTAAATGGAATTTTTTAGATAGTGGGAAGTTACGTTGTATATGCAAACAATCGGGTCGTGAAAATACCATGGAGTAATATGGTGTAACTTTTAAATAACCATTAACATTTTTGTTGCATTCGATTTCAATGCCATTTAATTTTAGTAAAGGGAACTTGACAGTGCAATGTAAACTCTTGAAAGATTATCTTGATGCTAATTTCGTAAATTATATATTTTTTATATTGGAAAGTTACGTTACATATGCAACACATCCCCGGACATGAGTGCAATTATGTAACTTTTAGAACACGTTCTGTGTGTGTATAGAGTATATGCAAACAATAGGGTCATGAGAATACCATGGAGAAAAATGGTTTAACTTTTAAACAACCATTAAAATTTTTGTTGCATTCAATTTTAATGCCATTTAATTTTAGTAAAGGGAATGTAAACTCTTGACAGATTATCTTGATACTATTTTCGTAAATGATATTTTTATATTGGCAAGTTACGTTACATATGGAACAAATCCCCGGACATGGTGCAATTATGTAACTTTTAGAGCACGTTATGTATATGCAAACAATTGGGTCATAGAATATCATGGAAAAAAATGGTGTAAATTTTAAACAAAAATTTAAATTTTTGTTGCATTCGATTTTAATATATACAATTGTGTTTGCTATTTAAATTTAGTAAAGGGAATTTGAGAATGCAATGTAAACTCTTGAAAGATTATCTTGGTGCTAGTTTTGTTAATGATATTTTTTTTATATAATTTCAAGTTACGTTGCATATGCAACTAATCCGGACGTGAGAACTGTTATGTAACTTTTAAAGCAGGAACGGCTTTTAATTTTTATTAAATTATATTTTATTAAATATCTTATACGCTGAAGTGTGATCTTTTCAGAGGATTATTGAATAAAATCTCCTGTAATTTGCTGCATTGTTTATTTGTCCATTATAATCCTGGGCACTCTTCTTTTCGAACGAGCATTTAGTAACTGCTGAGGACCACAGAAGGCAAGTTGAAATAAAGTTTTTTTATGCAAACAGTACAGTCTTTAAGGGTGATACAAGCCCGAAATTCCGAAAAAAATTGCTAAATTTGTTTTTGTATAAAACGACACTATAAATATTTGAGAAGGTGTGTACAAAATTACAAAGTAGTAGAAGAAAGAGAACATATTTTTTTACATGTTTATATACAATTTATCATATGCATACCTACTTTTCTTCTGAAACATTCGTCATTTAATCAAAATAATTTTTTTGAATGTCGGTTACGTTTAAAATGCTGTTTGTAAAATCTTGACTTAAAACTAAACTGTTGATAGTTGTTAAAACTTTAATATCTGTTTTAGAAACGTATGAATAACTTTTTTAAATTATTTTTTTACGAATTAATGAACATAAAAATTTGAATATTTTTTAGGTTATGAACTTAAAATAAGTTTTTGAAAACAATTAAAATACAAATTTGCATACCTATGTAGTATATACTTTGATGTTATTTAACCAATTAAAAATTTATTAAAGATATTAAACCTTGAAGGATAAGTAATGTTTTTAAAAAAAGCATATTGAGGCAAAAAACGCTAAATTTGAAAAGTATTTTTTTATCTTTGATTATTTCTCTAAAGAGATGTTCTAATTAATGTAAAAATAAATAATATTTCCAAATTCATTTATTTAGAGCTAGTGTCTCCGTTAAACACTTTCCCTGCAGCTGCTCTTGAATATTTAACAAACGTAGTTATTTCGCTGATGCTCACTCCATGACTTTGAACACCCACAATCATTATACGTTAAAAGTCCGTCAAATCACTTTTCAAGCACCTTTCTTTTTCATACATCTCTCCCTCTGTGGCGGAAACAGTGTAACGTCATAGCTCATTTACTTGGAAACGTCATAATATTTTGGTCACTCAGTGTATAAGGAAGCACATGTATTTGTTAGTTTTAAAATATATACCAAGCCTAAAGACACTGTCATTCCTGTCATTTCAACGACGTTACTTTATTTAGACACCCACGTTTTTTCTAAAATGTGTTTATTTTGACACTTTGTAAACTGGCTATACTTCAGTTGCAAATAAGTTTTGTTTTTGTTTGCAAAAGCGTTGGTTTTGAGTAGAACATAAACAACCAAATGTCTTTTATGTCGTTTTAAAGATTCCACTAATTGGCAAAAGTAGGAAAAGTTAACAATGCCCCTGACTTGAATAGAACCCAGACAAACCGCATGGGAATTCTGCCTTCTAACAACAGATTGTGAAACAAAGATATAGTCTCAGATCTAGGTCCAATTGAAAGTATAAAATAGTATTTTTGTTTCTTTGTTTGAAATTTTATCACTTAATTTATTAATTATAAAATGTTTAAGCGAACACGGTACCATTTAATTATTTTCATTTTTGACTATTTGAATCAAAATTTTAATGTATATTAATTAAATTTGTATAAGAGAACAATATTTCACACACAAATATTCCATAATTGTTTCTATTTTTTTCAAAATGTAATGTTTTTCCATTTATTTAAAGCTTTTTTAAAACGCTAAGGCTTTTTTTTTTAAATATTTATATTTTTTTACAATTTTTTTTTCAGATACTTTGAATTATAGTATATCTAAATTGGCATTAAAATTTTGTATTGTACAAGTATTTGATTTTTATATAAATAGTTATTCATAAGAAAATTTTCCTTAAAACTCCTATTTTTTACATTAGTAATTAAAAAAAAACTACTACTCATTGATCTAATTCACATGCCAATTTATAAGATAATACACATATTTTACAATATACTTAAAAAATTATATAATTCTCCACTAATAATAAAAAAAAGCCTTAGCGTTTCGGAAAATTTAACTTCAAGGAAAACCAAACACTGAAAAAAAATTAAAGTTTTCGTTCCTTGAAAAATCCTCCTGTCTTCCAGGATAAAATATCAAATAACTCATAGAAAAACATTGATAACGTTGTAGAATTTTGAAAGCGTATTTGGAAGACTCCAAACTATAATTTTAGCAAATAAAAAAAAAATCGTGAATTTTACAATTTTTTTGAGTACAGTATCCCCTTAAGTTATAATTATGGGAATGCTATAAAAAATTAACAAAAGAATTTTCAAAACTTAAGTTGTAAAAATAGAGCATAAACTACATTATAGTGAATGCGGATTTTTATATTAGCAAATTTCTGCTTTTTAATCTGGTTTTGAAACAATTCTAATTGAATGAACATTTTATTATCTTCAATTTGTGATGTTTAATTCAAGTCAATCCAAAAGTTTTGAAATAAAAGAAAAAAACCTGATTACAATAGAAATTATAAATTTAATTTCAATTCTTAAAAAAACACCTATCCATGAAATATAAACAATTATTTTTCTAAATACGCATAGAATATGGTATTAAAGATATGCAAATGAAAACAGTAGCATGCAAAAGAGTAAAAAAATAATTATCGATTCTTTTCATTTTCTCAATTTACGAATTGATCCATGCTTCGTGACGGCCCGATCCAATTTTCGCTCAATTTATTTTCGTAAAAATTGTTTTTATATGATTAAGATTTCCGAAAGAGATGACTTTTGGATCGTTTACTGAGATCCACAACAGCTTGGTAGAATCTCTTTGTTATGAGCCAGGATAAAATATCGCCCTTTTCTCGGCATTTAAAACCCGATCGTTAAGTAAAAGGAGGGATTAGCCAATCTTTACGTCTTCCTTCCCCAAAACCATTCGATAAAATGGAAGGATTCGGGAAATATATATAAAAATAATCGAATCGAATAGAAAATAATAATCAAATGCTAATAATAAATCGAATAGATATCTTTTGTCCGTTAGTAAAAGCGCTTACGAAGTTGAGATAAAAGTATCTTTATATATTTGAAATACTGAATAGAAAAATAGTTTGTGGGAAAATGATAAAAATTGTTTTTACTGGGACAAAAGGTAATCCTTTTTTGAAATCCAAAATAATTAAGGTAATGGAAGTTAACTTCCGTCAACATTTAATTTTTTTTAGCACACTAGTTAAAGTTTATTGTATTAGAATGGTTTATATAACTTGATTTTATATGCATTTGTAGTTGAAGTCATTCGAAACAACAAAAGATAATAATAATGTAATTAAATGTCTAATTACATTAAGCGGATAATTTCGGAAATTGCAGTTAGTTTCACAAATGTGATAAAAGAATTGCTTTAATAAGTTGAAAAGAGATTACTCAAAATATTTGTATCATTAAAAGTATTTAATATTCTAATATATGTATTATATGAAATATCGTATAAGTAAGTTGTCTTAAACAAGTGTTAGTTATTTCCGAACATAAATTGTTTTTGTACATAACATCTCTACATAATTGTCTGATAAAACTATACAGAGTGGTCACAAATTGTTGGGGGATGGTTATTGTTTGACTGTATTGCATTTAGCTGCATTGGGCATAATAAAACATTATTTTTATCCAATTACTTCACTTATACTTTAAACAAGTCGCTTAGTTTTAGTAGCAACAAAGTATCGTAAGTTTGGGTTACGTGAACCCAAAACAAAAATGTTTTAGATGATATTTGGATTTGCTGTTAGGAAAATATAGACGTGAAAAAAGGCGACTAAGAATTTGTTTCTTAAGTCACCTAAGAATTTGTACAAATAATAAAAAAAGAACACTAGCTAGTGTCCGAGGCGTTAAACTACGTTCGCGCTCTTCCCGCTCTTTTCTAGTGCAGATTATATTGCTTTGTGGTAAAAACACGAATTTTTATGACCTGGTAAACCTTAACTTTTTTTACGCATTGCAGTCACGCGCGTGGTAATGAGAAATTTACATTTCATATATAGTCATTAAGACAATAATAGTAGTTTTATCTTGATAGAGAACCACTTAACTATACATAATTTTTTAATAAAGCTATACAAAGTGGTCACATATTGTTGCGGGATGGTCATTGTTCGACTGTATTGCCTTTAGCTGCATTGGGCATAATAAAACATTATTTTTATCCAATTACTTCACTTATACTTTAAACAAGTCGCTTAGTTTTAGTAGCAACAAAGTACCGTAAGTTTGGGTCACGTGAACCCAAAACAAAAATGTTTTAGATCACATTTGGATCTGCTGTTATGAAAATATAGACGTGAAAAAAGGCACCTAAGAATTTGTTAAAACAATAGCTAGTGCCTGAGGCGTTAAACTACGTTCGCGCTCTTCCCGCTCTTTTTTAGTGCAGATTTTATTGCTTTGGGGTAAAAGCACGAATTTTTATGACCTGGTAAACCTTAACTTTTTTACGCATTGCAGTCACGCGCATGGTAATGAGAAATTTACATATCATATATAGTCATTAAGAAAATAATAGTAGTTTTATCTTGATAGAGATCCACTTAACACAGTAAAATTAATAAGTATTGAATAGTGTACTGGTAAACAAAAATGGGGTTAGTTGGAACCAGCCAGGAAGTGGGCCCGAATAATCATAGCGATATGTTTAAATATACATTTTCAAATTTTACCGTAAATATAAATGATATTACTTTTTGCCATCGTTGGCGCCGACCAAAAATGTATAATAATGGACTGGAGAAAAGGATATTTTGTACTATAAGTAGTGTTATATAAAAAAAGAAAATTAGTCCACCAAAATTAATAAAAATGGGTGTTGTGTTTAGTTTCAATGTAAAGTAGCTTTTTTTTTATATATTATTATCTTTGTTAGGACTAGTTAGAAAGATATAAAGAGACAGAAAATAATTTAATTCTACAATACAGAATTTATGATGTATTTTTTTATTTAATGTCAAATTATATAAACATTCTTACAATTAAAATGTGTCTAAATGTTTTATTTCCAGATCCTAGGTCCTACTTTAGGCCAATTATTTATTCAAATTGCTTATTTTACGAGAAATGTAGCTTGGGTCCAAGTAACCTCTTCTTGAACCCAAATTTCAATAATTTGTTATAGATATCAAATTAAAATTTTGTTTAAAAAAAAATCCTAGAATTTTTGAAAAATATCACAAAAGTAAAAAAGTAATATAAGTTAGGTTATCAGCATAATTAAATTAGTGTTTTTAAGATTATTCCTTAGTAAAAAAATGTACAAAAATACTTACTTTTTGGGTTCAATTAACCCCAAGTTGTTAAAGTATAGCAAAAGGAATGTTTGAATTTTATGTGTACTAAAAAACATAACTATGACCATCGTCAATACTTTGTGGCCACTCTGGATGTATCATATAAATTGGTAAGCTGTCTTGGATAAGTATTAATCGTTTCCCTTTATAAATTGTTTTATTTTAATGCATAATTTTCTGATACATTAATACTTTCAGAAATATCACATTACACATACGCAGCGATTAAATTAATTAGAAAGTAATTAGTAATTATTAAAAATAAAAAAAAACATCAGTGGTTATGTGATGAAAAGGATCAATTTCGTGATGAAACTAATTAGTGTTTTTAATCGAATTAATTATCGATTTAGCAATCATAATAATGAAGTACTTCGTGATCTAAATAATTATAGTGTAGCAGTTAATAAATAGAAAAATAAAAAATGCATTTTCAATAATACTAAAAAAAAAAAAAAAAGTTTAAGTAATGCATATTTTAAAAAATAATGTGCCACGAATATTCGATACATTCTTCTGCTACAAAAAAAAAAATCTAAATCCAAATCTTGGATACATTTTCCGAAAAAAAAAAAGACACTACTCTTTCGCAAGGAGTAGGTTTAGTTATATCTGAAATAAAAGCAGTAAATTCCTATAAAACCTTCTCTCTAGTAGTAGCTATGGTGGCCCGAAGAGTTACCTCAGAAAGTCATCTGTTCTCGAAGGATATCTCAAGGGAATTCAATTTTCTTTTCTAGTGCATTTTAGGAACACTCTAAAATGCTCAAACTTTATGTATTTGTTTTTTCATATTTCACGAAACAATGTTTCTTTGTGTGTGAAGAAAACAGACGTTGGTTTATGGGATACCTATATCACAATCTTTTTTTACTTCTGCTTTTTTGTCTTTCTTACGAAAAGGGTTTTTCGAGTTAGGTAAAGGGAATTGAACTCAACGGGATTGTTAGCAATCAAAACTATACAGACTTGGGAGAACTAGGCATTCCTTAAACACCAAAATTTATTTACTTTAGTAATTTAAATTAAAGGAAAAGATAGTTTAACAGCGTTGTTTTATGAAGAAAGAAAATATCGTGTTGCGTGTCTGACAACGTCTACTTAAAAACCAACAACAAAACGAACATTACCTATATTTTTTCTGTAATAACGATTCAGCATCTTAAGAATTATAGTAAGCTTGTTAGTCATATGAATCTGCATCTTACACAAAAGGCAATAGTTTGAATATGAATCTGAACTCCACACATAAAGCCATATTATAGAAGATCCTTATGATACTAAAAAAGTGACATGTATTTATGATTAGACAGATTTACTCTATTTTGGTTTGAATAAGTTTATTTGCTGATATTTAATTGGGTATTAGTTGGAAATATAGTTGAATTAATAATGAAATGCAGTTTATAAGAGTATAGTTTTGTAACAGCAAAAAAAGTGGTTACCTGCTGTTTAATTCCGATTTTAAAGCATGACGCACGTATAAGTATAGCTTGAAATAACTGTTGATATCCTAGAATGTGTAACTTTTGACTTCCTGTGCAAAAATCACTAAATTTACACGATTAATTTTTTTAAAAATATGATTAATTTTTAATATTTCTTAAAATATTTTCATTGTTAAATATTACAGTATTTAAAGTAAGTTATAGATATACATAAAAAATAAAATTTGATGCGTTATTTCAAGCAATAAAAAATGCGAGTTGTAATGTAATCCAATTATGTAACACAATTCCCATGATTTTGACCTAATTATTCTAAGAATTGTTTTTCCTTTATGAAAGCAGGATTGTTTTTCACATAGAGTTAGATGTCTTTTAAGTATCAAATTTACTTTTCTATGCTTTTTTTGCATGATCTTAATAGAGCGAGAATGATAGAAATTTGAGCATTAATTATTAAAATTGTATAAAAGAACCTGTAATATTTATACATAATGGCCGCTTATAATTTTACTTTATGTTTTTATGTTTCTTGACAATTTATCATTTTGCCGTTTTCTCCAACCAGCAAGAGAAACAAATTAAATTTACAAGACGTTAATATTAAAATACTCTTTTACCACGATAAATTTATCTTTTCTTACATAATTTGTCTGCAATAAAACATTCGTTTTAGGTCTGGTTAAAGTCTTATCTGAGAGCTTTGCCATGTGGAAGAAAACAAAAATAGACATAGAACAGTTGAGAAAGATAATTTTAATTCATGATATATCCTGATGTTAGGATATATGCATATTATTTCATAAGAATGCTACACTTTATTTTATTATAAATATTCGAGATTTCTATTCAGTGTATTTTTGAACGTTAAAGATGTTTTTAAATATTTGGAATTAAGTTATTAAATTTATTTGTGTTTATTTCAATACCTTTAAAATTCACAATATTTGAAATGATCTTTTAAACTAAGTAAACGAACAAAAAACATTTTTACTTTAATAAAAACAAATTATTTTAATAAGAAGTGTTGGTAAACATTTCAATAAGGATTTTACAATTAACAAAACATTTCTGATAAAAATTTGTATATAATAGAATTTTTTCAAAATTTTATTACTTTTAGTATTTTATTTTAGATTTGTAAATGCATGGGGAAGGGGGACCGTATAATTCTGTATAATGTTTATAAAGTAATCAAATTGGAAGAAGGAAAATTTGAAATAAACACTTTTATTTTGCATCCATTTAAAATAAAAAATCTTATATTCACTCAGTAACTAATGTTGTTAAAGTGCAAGCTACTACATTTTACGGAACTGATTCATTAATTTAGAGACTGTGGTTTTAAGCTTAGTCTTTAATGTTAAATGCATGAAGACCATTAAAATAGGGATGATGTCCCATTTTGTAAAACAAACTCAAGAGTAGGTTTGTTTGTACTTTTAGAAACGCATTAAGGATTGAGCAGTAGTTTATATATGGACATTTTGGGTGATATAAGTGATATAAGTCCAAAATCAGAGATTCGAGATAAGAAAGTTTAAAGTTTGCAAATTGACTTGATTATAATATTAACTGGAATGACATTGAATTCATTATTGGGCAACCTATTGAACTTAGAGCCACATCATCTACACCGTTAAAAATTATTACTACTTTGCACTAAAATTTGGTACTCATTTAGCTGCAACCAACATTTGGTGCTTAGTTTCACCATTTTACGGTGCTACCACGGATACCATTTAGTGGTGAAACGTTGCACCAAAATTCATATTTTCGTTTCAACATTTTATGGTGAAATCAAGTATAACTTGTTGGATGTCCTGGATGCTATTCTACTATTTTGTAGCGAAGCTGACAACAATCCAATCGCAAGATTACTACTTTTTTAGTTTTTTTTTGTCAAGTCCACCGCACGGGCTCGAACTAGCAATCCTTTGATTACTAGCTGAACGCCTTTATCCACTGGCCAACCGGGCCCTTAATGCAATCGGATTGAGGGGATTCCCGAGTTTGTAGATTCAGCGAAAGTTTCGGTTGCAGTTTAGGAAATTGCATCATTGTTTTGGTATAAGCTGCGCTATTCTCGATCAAGGATTTTTGGTTCATCCTAGATCGCACTATAATATGGTGTAAGTTGCTGCAGAGCAAAAATATAGGGCTAAACGTTGAACTGAAATTTTTAACAGTGTAGTTTGAATACGCGAATATAGTGTAGCATGAATACGTGAATATAGCGTAGCATGAATACGTGAATATAGTGTAGCATAAATACGTGAATATAGTATAGTATGAATACGTGAATATAGTATAGTATGAATACGTGAATATAGTGTAGCATCAATGCGTGAAAATAGTGTAGCATGATTACGTGAATATAACGTAGCATGAATGCGTGAATATAGTGTAGCATGAGTGCGTGAAAATAGTGTAGCATGAATACGTGAATATAGCATAGCATGAATACGTGAATATAGTGTAGCATGAATACGTGAATATAGCGTAGCATGAATACGTGAATATAGTGTAGCATGAATACGTGAATACGTGAATATAGTGTAGCGTGAATACGTGAATATAGTGTAGCGTGAATACGTGAATATAGTGTAGCATGAATACGTGAAAGAAAAGAAAATTATTTATATTTAAAACAAAGTGAGTTTGTGTCATATTTTTTTAATCATGCTTCCATATTAGAGAAATAAGAGTGTTTTATATCAAGAAACAAATTTAAAAAAAATACATGAAACATTACACATGTGTTTTGTTTGAAAATTGACCCTTTAAACATTAAAATAAAAAATATTTTGGAAGGCTATAGTTACATTTATACTAAGTATAAATGTAACTAACAAGAAAATAAAACGCAAATAATTAAAATATGTGTGTTATAATGAAACTCATTTTTCCGACTTCAAGGAAAGTGTAATTAGTTTCTTTATAATTAAAATGTGCGTAATTCATTACCTATGTTCGAATGATTGGAAAAAAATAATCACATTTCTTTCGTATCATTTTGTTAATTACTTTTAAGTGAAACCGAATTTTTAATACATATTTGTGATTAAAGTTAATCTATTATTTAGAATTTGTGAAAATAATCAAAGGTTTATTTTATAAAAGTACTTTAAATATTTATCAAAGAGTGTCCCTTTTGTAGAAAAATGTATAAATTCAAATAATTAATTAAAAAAAATCTTGGTACATTGCTATTCTAGAGTATGCATAAATAATATAATTTAAAGTTATAAAATATAACTAAATTTTTTTTATTAAAGTGATTAAAGCTTTTATACTCTGTTACATTTAAACTTTCATTCAAATCGTACTAATTTTTGACAGTATAAATTTCCTTCAGATAGAGACTATATAAAATATTAAATTATGTACAGGAAATTTCTTCTCAGAAATGCTGAAAAAGAATCTATTTCCAATTCCTGGATATATTCTGAGAAACGTAACGTTTCATATTTACAAAGGTTTCTGGTTATGCGTCTGCGAAAACTGTATTTTTCCTTACTGTAGATAGATCTGCTGACAGTTCAACATTATGATAGATATGAGTTTTTTTTACGAACCATAAGTATTTATAGCTTCCATTTCTTGGGTATGATTTTTCTATCCAAAAATGAGAGATGGAAGTAGGGCAAGAATTGTAAAGAAACTTTTCTATAAGCAATGTATTAATAAACTTAATATTAAAATATCTTAAAACTTATTTTATGTTTTAAGTATAAACATACATGGATGCGAAAATATATAATTAAGGTAACTAATAGTCAACTTGAAATAGACTCATGTTTAATAGTAAATGGCCTTTATATTATATTTATGTAGATTTAACTAAACACGCGTAGAAATAATAAGTTAGTTATATTTAGAATAAAATAACGCATTAAAATATTGCTTATGTTAAAGTATTTTTTTTTAAGATTCTTGACAGAACAAAAAAACAGTAAAAAAACCCTAAAAAGATTAAAAATGGTTTAAAAAAAAAAGTTGATTGATTATTGTAATCCTCCATAAGACATTCTAATCTGTTGTATCCCCAAAGGATGTATCTAAAGAAATATTGAAACTTATAAAACAAGAATATTTTCGATTAACAAATATTATGATTTTAATTTAAAAACAAAATGCTCTTCTGTACACAAACAAGAAATTTTACGATAATCCCCCATTTCATAAGCTAAAGTAATCAAAATGTTGTACTTTCAAATCTAAAATTTGATTACGAAACTTTTAAATAAGTAAAAAATAAATTATAGAAAGCAATTTGTGAAAACTGCTGTTAATTCTTTTTTATCTGTGATTATGCTTTTATTTTGCAGAATTACAAAAAGAAAATAATTTAAAAAAATACAATAGTCTTATGTATTTTAAATTTTTGAAAATTGAGTTAAAATACTGAAATGAAATATGTGAAAGTAGTTAATGAATCTAATTATGGAAATATTCTTGAAATATTTTTATTGAATGTAAATTTTAGACATTAAAGATGTTTTCTGCACGTAATTATTGAAGATACTTTTCTTGTGAATGGTATTTTAACAATTATTTAATAATTGCTTGTATTTTTTTTATTTAAACCCCTTATATCTAAACCTTAAAAAGCTTTAAAAAGTCTTATAAAACATCTAAAACTCGTAGAGAAATACAATTACATACGTATTAAATTATTATGTTATTCTAGCTAATCCATATTTGGTAATTAGGCTTTTTATGTATTGTCTGCATGAAAAATGTTTAATTCTACAATGAGACAGTGCATTAGATTTCTAAAGACATTACAGGGAATTTCTAAATTTACTATAAGATGTTATATGATTTTTTAATTTTTTCAGCTATTTCATTTAATTTCCAGACAGTAGAAGAAATGAAAAAAGACAAGTATGTACGACATATATACATATTTTGAAATGAAGTTTCATAACTTAAACGAATTATGTCATGTAGTAATTAAATTATATATTTTCATGTATAAATCTACTAAAAAATTAGCAAAATTCTTATATGTTTTCCCCGAAACCTGCATTTTTTTAAAATAAAGCAAGTACCTTCATTTCTGAACTTTTCAGCATTATACCTTAAAATTAGGAAATTAAATCTACATTACCACAACTTTTATAAAAGTTTTTGTTGACTTTTTTTAGCTGGGATGTTAAAAATATTTGCGAAAGAAAATTGAAGACGTAGGTGGAAGAACCAGATAGCTCCAATTTGTTCTGATTTACACTTTTCACTTATTCCATAAAGAAAAAAAAATCCTCTATCGATTGATGCAAGCACCAGACAGATGGTTATAGCGATATAAAGAAAAAAGGAGCTGTACTGTTGTTTTATACGGTGCAAGAAACGTACAGCTCCAGGAGCTGTCTTGTTTTTGCATCGAATTATTAGTTCAACGTTTGGTCGATTGGTTAGATCGCTTTTCGTGTTACATCATTCAGTCGTTTGCCAAATTCGTTTGTTGAAGGTGTGTTACACATACGAAATTCCATTAAATGGGTGTAGTTCAGAGCTAGACTATATTTATATATAGTTTATTATACAATCCTTAAATGAAACGAATTTTTTTTCTGTTTGAAATTTACAGTCGCATTGATGATTTCGGAGAAGAATCTACAAGGATTTTATTGGTAAGCCAAGCCACAATATTCCAGTGTTAGGTGTAAAAAACCAGGCAGCTCCATTATTTTTTTTCAATAAAAAAACAGGCAAAAGGTTGAAAAAGGAAAAACGGTCTGTGATAGAGGAAGGTATTTTTCATGTTTTACCCAAATTTGATAAATTTAAAAAACGTTAAGGATTTTTAAAGTGTTTTTCGTTCTTCCTGAACAATTTTGAAAACTGGAGCTGTGTTTTGAGAGCTTTCTCACGGCTTCAATTGCATTCTTACAAAAAAATTTTCTTTGTGCAATCTTACTTTATTAAAACTTCAAAGATATTGGCCAATGCTTTATATTCTTGACGCCAACTTTTTATGTCTCCTTTCAAGCATTATGTCACAAAGTCATGTGATCAGGATTGCGATTTGAGTCACGATTACGGTTTGAATTTTCCAGTCACGTATCGAATTTTGAATTTTCGCTTATCATGGTGTTCGGAATTGAACGACACAAACAGATGTTGATTCATTTCGCTGCTTTCTTCCTTCATAACTAATATTTATCGCCTGACAGATAAATTGGATATTTCGAAGTAAGAGTACCGTTTTAAGTGTCTAAGTTAGTATCTAAAATTATTTTTATCGTTATTTTTTTTAACAAACACTGTGGAATTTGGTAAAAAATAATAGAAATTAAATATATTTTATATATATTTTTTATAAAATATAGTTTATTTTTGTTTGTGTTTAATTAGTTAATTTCTTAGGCCTTTTCTACACGGACGAGATAAACGCACGCGAGCTTTTTCAAATGGCTCTGTGATTGGTGGATACAAACTACGTGTTTTGCACTCTTAAAAATAGGTACTCATTTATAAGCAAAATGTACTCATTTGTGAGTACATTCGATGCTTATTATAGCTTTGAATACAAAAGTTTTATTTTTAAAAAAGACATGTACTCAAAAATGAGTACAATGAGTAAAAATGAATAAAAAGAGCAGTTGCTTGCCTATGAAGGCTGTTTTCATAAATCACTTTCAATAAATATCAACAATTACAACCAAGACTTACTGGGAATCGATCCCATATTTAAGGCACCGAAGTCCAGTGCCTTATCCTTTGTACTACCAGGGTGAATTGAAGAAGTTAAACAGAACACAAGAAATGTTAAAAAGGTGCTCCAAAGTATGGGAAGTAATATAATTGAATTGTATCTAACTCAGTTTCCATCTATCTATCTATCTATCTATCTATCTATCTATCTATCTATCTATCTATCTATCTATCTATCTATCTATCTATCTATCTATCTATCTATCTATCTATCTATCTATCTATCTATCTATCTATCTATCTATCTATCTATCTATCTATCTATCTATCTATCTATCTATCTATCTATCTATCTATCTATCTATCTATCTATCTATCTATCTATCTATCTATCTATCTATCTATCTATCTATCTATCTATCTATCTATCTATCTATCTATCTATCTATCTATCTATCTATCTATCTATCTATCTATCTATCTATCTATCTATCTATCTATCTATCTATCTATCTATCTATCTATCTATCTATCTATCTATCTATCTATCTATCTATCTATCTATCTATCTATCTATCTATCTATCTATCTATCTATCTATCTATCTATCTATCTATCTATCTATCTATCTATCTATCTATCTATCTATCTATCTATCTATCTATCTATCTATCTATCTATCTATCTATCTATCTATCTATCTATCTATCTATCTATCTATCTATCTATCTATCTATCTATCTATCTATCTATCTATCTATCTATCTATCTATCTATCTATCTATCTATCTATCTATCTATCTATCTATCTATCTATCTATCTATCTATCTATCTATCTATCTATCTATCTATCTATCTATCTATCTATCTATCTATCTATCTATCTATCTATCTATCTATCTATCTATCTATCTATCTATCTATCTATCTATCTATCTATCTATCTATCTATCTATCTATCTATCTATCTATCTATCTATCTATCTATCTATCTATCTATCTATCTATCTATCTATCTATCTATCTATCTATCTATCTATCTATCTATCTATCTATCTATCTATCTATCTATCTATCTATCTATCTATCTATCTATCTATCTATCTATCTATCTATCTATCTATCTATCTATCTATCTATCTATCTATCTATCTATCTATCTATCTATCTATCTATCTATCTATCTATCTATCTATCTATCTATCTATCTATCTATCTATCTATCTATCTATCTATCTATCTATCTATCTATCTATCTATCTATCTATCTATCTATCTATCTATCTATCTATCTATCTATCTATCTATCTATCTATCTATCTATCTATCTATCTATCTATCTATCTATCTATCTATCTATCTATCTATCTATCTATCTATCTATCTATCTATCTATCTATCTATCTATCTATCTATCTATCTATCTATCTATCTATCTATCTATCTATCTATCTATCTATCTATCTATCTATCTATCTATCTATCTATCTATCTATCTATCTATCTATCTATCTATCTATCTATCTATCTATCTATCTATCTATCTATCTATCTATCTATCTATCTATCTATCTATCTATCTATCTATCTATCTATCTATCTATCTATCTATCTATCTATCTATCTATCTATCTATCTATCTATCTATCTATCTATCTATCTATCTATCTATCTATCTATCTATCTATCTATCTATCTATCTATCTATCTATCTATCTATCTATCTATCTATCTATCTATCTATCTATCTATCTATCTATCTATCTATCTATCTATCTATCTATCTATCTATCTATCTATCTATCTATCTATCTATCTATCTATCTATCTATCTATCTATCTATCTATCTATCTATCTATCTATCTATCTATCTATCTATCTATCTATCTATCTATCTATCTATCTATCTATCTATCTATCTATCTATCTATCTATCTATCTATCTATCTATCTATCTATCTATCTATCTATCTATCTATCTATCTATCTATCTATCTATCTATCTATCTATCTATCTATCTATCTATCTATCTATCTATCTATCTATCTATCTATCTATCTATCTATCTATCTATCTATCTATCTATCTATCTATCTATCTATCTATCTATCTATCTATCTATCTATCTATCTATCTATCTATCTATCTATCTATCTATCTATCTATCTATCTATCTATCTATCTATCTATCTATCTATCTATCTATCTATCTATCTATCTATCTATCTATCTATCTATCTATCTATCTATCTATCTATCTATCTATCTATCTATCTATCTATCTATCTATCTATCTATCTATCTATCTATCTATCTATCTATCTATCTATCTATCTATCTATCTATCTATCTATCTATCTATCTATCTATCTATCTATCTATCTATCTATCTATCTATCTATCTATCTATCTATCTATCTATCTATCTATCTATCTATCTATCTATCTATCTATCTATCTATCTATCTATCTATCTATCTATCTATCTATCTATCTATCTATCTATCTATCTATCTATCTATCTATCTATCTATCTATCTATCTATCTATCTATCTATCTATCTATCTATCTATCTATCTATCTATCTATCTATCTATCTATCTATCTATCTATCTATCTATCTATCTATCTATCTATCTATCTATCTATCTATCTATCTATCTATCTATCTATCTATCTATCTATCTATCTATCTATCTATCTATCTATCTATCTATCTATCTATCTATCTATCTATCTATCTATCTATCTATCTATCTATCTATCTATCTATCTATCTATCTATCTATCTATCTATCTATCTATCTATCTATCTATCTATCTATCTATCTATCTATCTATCTATCTATCTATCTATCTATCTATCTATCTATCTATCTATCTATCTATCTATCTATCTATCTATCTATCTATCTATCTATCTATCTATCTATCTATCTATCTATCTATCTATCTATCTATCTATCTATCTATCTATCTATCTATCTATCTATCTATCTATCTATCTATCTATCTATCTATCTATCTATCTATCTATCTATCTATCTATCTATCTATCTATCTATCTATCTATCTATCTATCTATCTATCTATCTATCTATCTATCTATCTATCTATCTATCTATCTATCTATCTATCTATCTATCTATCTATCTATCTATCTATCTATCTATCTATCTATCTATCTATCTATCTATCTATCTATCTATCTATCTATCTATCTATCTATCTATCTATCTATCTATCTATCTATCTATCTATCTATCTATCTATCTATCTATCTATCTATCTATCTATCTATCTATCTATCTATCTATCTATCTATCTATCTATCTATCTATCTATCTATCTATCTATCTATCTATCTATCTATCTATCTATCTATCTATCTATCTATCTATCTATCTATCTATCTATCTATCTATCTATCTATCTATCTATCTATCTATCTATCTATCTATCTATCTATCTATCTATCTATCTATCTATCTATCTATCTATCTATCTATCTATCTATCTATCTATCTATCTATCTATCTATCTATCTATCTATCTATCTATCTATCTATCTATCTATCTATCTATCTATCTATCTATCTATCTATCTATCTATCTATCTATCTATCTATCTATCTATCTATCTATCTATCTATCTATCTATCTATCTATCTATCTATCTATCTATCTATCTATCTATCTATCTATCTATCTATCTATCTATCTATCTATCTATCTATCTATCTATCTATCTATCTATCTATCTATCTATCTATCTATCTATCTATCTATCTATCTATCTATCTATCTATCTATCTATCTATCTATCTATCTATCTATCTATCTATCTATCTATCTATCTATCTATCTATCTATCTATCTATCTATCTATCTATCTATCTATCTATCTATCTATCTATCTATCTATCTATCTATCTATCTATCTATCTATCTATCTATCTATCTATCTATCTATCTATCTATCTATCTATCTATCTATCTATCTATCTATCTATCTATCTATCTATCTATCTATCTATCTATCTATCTATCTATCTATCTATCTATCTATCTATCTATCTATCTATCTATCTATCTATCTATCTATCTATCTATCTATCTATCTATCTATCTATCTATCTATCTATCTATCTATCTATCTATCTATCTATCTATCTATCTATCTATCTATCTATCTATCTATCTATCTATCTATCTATCTATCTATCTATCTATCTATCTATCTATCTATCTATCTATCTATCTATCTATCTATCTATCTATCTATCTATCTATCTATCTATCTATCTATCTATCTATCTATCTATCTATCTATCTATCTATCTATCTATCTATCTATCTATCTATCTATCTATCTATCTATCTATCTATCTATCTATCTATCTATCTATCTATCTATCTATCTATCTATCTATCTATCTATCTATCTATCTATCTATCTATCTATCTATCTATCTATCTATCTATCTATCTATCTATCTATCTATCTATCTATCTATCTATCTATCTATCTATCTATCTATCTATCTATCTATCTATCTATCTATCTATCTATCTATCTATCTATCTATCTATCTATCTATCTATCTATCTATCTATCTATCTATCTATCTATCTATCTATCTATCTATCTATCTATCTATCTATCTATCTATCTATCTATCTATCTATCTATCTATCTATCTATCTATCTATCTATCTATCTATCTATCTATCTATCTATCTATCTATCTATCTATCTATCTATCTATCTATCTATCTATCTATCTATCTATCTATCTATCTATCTATCTATCTATCTATCTATCTATCTATCTATCTATCTATCTATCTATCTATCTATCTATCTATCTATCTATCTATCTATCTATCTATCTATCTATCTATCTATCTATCTATCTATCTATCTATCTATCTATCTATCTATCTATCTATCTATCTATCTATCTATCTATCTATCTATCTATCTATCTATCTATCTATCTATCTATCTATCTATCTATCTATCTATCTATCTATCTATCTATCTATCTATCTATCTATCTATCTATCTATCTATCTATCTATCTATCTATCTATCTATCTATCTATCTATCTATCTATCTATCTATCTATCTATCTATCTATCTATCTATCTATCTATCTATCTATCTATCTATCTATCTATCTATCTATCTATCTATCTATCTATCTATCTATCTATCTATCTATCTATCTATCTATCTATCTATCTATCTATCTATCTATCTATCTATCTATCTATCTATCTATCTATCTATCTATCTATCTATCTATCTATCTATCTATCTATCTATCTATCTATCTATCTATCTATCTATCTATCTATCTATCTATCTATCTATCTATCTATCTATCTATCTATCTATCTATCTATCTATCTATCTATCTATCTATCTATCTATCTATCTATCTATCTATCTATCTATCTATCTATCTATCTATCTATCTATCTATCTATCTATCTATCTATCTATCTATCTATCTATCTATCTATCTATCTATCTATCTATCTATCTATCTATCTATCTATCTATCTATCTATCTATCTATCTATCTATCTATCTATCTATCTATCTATCTATCTATCTATCTATCTATCTATCTATCTATCTATCTATCTATCTATCTATCTATCTATCTATCTATCTATCTATCTATCTATCTATCTATCTATCTATCTATCTATCTATCTATCTATCTATCTATCTATCTATCTATCTATCTATCTATCTATCTATCTATCTATCTATCTATCTATCTATCTATCTATCTATCTATCTATCTATCTATCTATCTATCTATCTATCTATCTATCTATCTATCTATCTATCTATCTATCTATCTATCTATCTATCTATCTATCTATCTATCTATCTATCTATCTATCTATCTATCTATCTATCTATCTATCTATCTATCTATCTATCTATCTATCTATCTATCTATCTATCTATCTATCTATCTATCTATCTATCTATCTATCTATCTATCTATCTATCTATCTATCTATCTATCTATCTATCTATCTATCTATCTATCTATCTATCTATCTATCTATCTATCTATCTATCTATCTATCTATCTATCTATCTATCTATCTATCTATCTATCTATCTATCTATCTATCTATCTATCTATCTATCTATCTATCTATCTATCTATCTATCTATCTATCTATCTATCTATCTATCTATCTATCTATCTATCTATCTATCTATCTATCTATCTATCTATCTATCTATCTATCTATCTATCTATCTATCTATCTATCTATCTATCTATCTATCTATCTATCTATCTATCTATCTATCTATCTATCTATCTATCTATCTATCTATCTATCTATCTATCTATCTATCTATCTATCTATCTATCTATCTATCTATCTATCTATCTATCTATCTATCTATCTATCTATCTATCTATCTATCTATCTATCTATCTATCTATCTATCTATCTATCTATCTATCTATCTATCTATCTATCTATCTATCTATCTATCTATCTATCTATCTATCTATCTATCTATCTATCTATCTATCTATCTATCTATCTATCTATCTATCTATCTATCTATCTATCTATCTATCTATCTATCTATCTATCTATCTATCTATCTATCTATCTATCTATCTATCTATCTATCTATCTATCTATCTATCTATCTATCTATCTATCTATCTATCTATCTATCTATCTATCTATCTATCTATCTATCTATCTATCTATCTATCTATCTATCTATCTATCTATCTATCTATCTATCTATCTATCTATCTATCTATCTATCTATCTATCTATCTATCTATCTATCTATCTATCTATCTATCTATCTATCTATCTATCTATCTATCTATCTATCTATCTATCTATCTATCTATCTATCTATCTATCTATCTATCTATCTATCTATCTATCTATCTATCTATCTATCTATCTATCTATCTATCTATCTATCTATCTATCTATCTATCTATCTATCTATCTATCTATCTATCTATCTATCTATCTATCTATCTATCTATCTATCTATCTATCTATCTATCTATCTATCTATCTATCTATCTATCTATCTATCTATCTATCTATCTATCTATCTATCTATCTATCTATCTATCTATCTATCTATCTATCTATCTATCTATCTATCTATCTATCTATCTATCTATCTATCTATCTATCTATCTATCTATCTATCTATCTATCTATCTATCTATCTATCTATCTATCTATCTATCTATCTATCTATCTATCTATCTATCTATCTATCTATCTATCTATCTATCTATCTATCTATCTATCTATCTATCTATCTATCTATCTATCTATCTATCTATCTATCTATCTATCTATCTATCTATCTATCTATCTATCTATCTATCTATCTATCTATCTATCTATCTATCTATCTATCTATCTATCTATCTATCTATCTATCTATCTATCTATCTATCTATCTATCTATCTATCTATCTATCTATCTATCTATCTATCTATCTATCTATCTATCTATCTATCTATCTATCTATCTATCTATCTATCTATCTATCTATCTATCTATCTATCTATCTATCTATCTATCTATCTGTCTGTCTGTCTGTCTGTCTGTCTGTCTGTCTGTCTGTCTGTCTGTCTGTCTGTCTGTCTGTCTGTCTGTCTGTCTGTCTGTCTGTCTGTCTGTCTGTCTGTCTGTCTGTCTGTCTGTCTGTCTGTCTGTCTGTCTGTCTGTCTGTCTGTCTGTCTGTCTGTCTGTCTGTCTGTCTGTCTGTCTGTCTGTCTGTCTGTCTGTCTGTCTGTCTGTCTGTCTGTCTGTCTGTCTGTCTGTCTGTCTGTCTGTCTGTCTGTCTGTCTGTCTGTCTGTCTGTCTGTCTGTCTGTCTGTCTGTCTGTCTGTCTGTCTGTCTGTCTGTCTGTCTGTCTGTCTGTCTGTCTGTCTGTCTGTCTGTCTGTCTGTCTGTCTGTCTGTCTGTCTGTCTGTCTGTCTGTCTGTCTGTCTGTCTGTCTGTCTGTCTGTCTGTCTGTCTGTCTGTCTGTCTGTCTGTCTGTCTGTCTGTCTGTCTGTCTGTCTGTCTGTCTGTCTGTCTGTCTGTCTGTCTGTCTGTCTGTCTGTCTGTCTGTCTGTCTGTCTGTCTGTCTGTCTGTCTGTCTGTCTGTCTGTCTGTCTGTCTGTCTGTCTGTCTGTCTGTCTGTCTGTCTGTCTGTCTGTCTGTCTGTCTGTCTGTCTGTCTGTCTATCTATCTATCTATCTATCTATCTATCTATCTATCTATCTATCTATCTATCTATCTATCTATCTATCTATCTATCTATCTATCTATCTATCTATCTATCTATCTATCTATCTATCTATCTATCTATCTATCTATCTATCTATCTATCTATCTATCTATCTATCTATCTATCTATCTATCTATCTATCTATCTATCTATCTATCTATCTATCTATCTATCTATCTATCTATCTATCTATCTATCTATCTATCTATCTATCTATCTATCTATCTATCTATCTATCTATCTATCTATCTATCTATCTATCTATCTATCTATCTATCTATCTATCTATCTATCTATCTATCTATCTATCTATCTATCTATCTATCTATCTATCTATCTATCTATCTATCTATCTATCTATCTATCTATCTATCTATCTATCTATCTATCTATCTATCTATCTATCTATCTATCTATCTATCTATCTATCTATCTATCTATCTATCTATCTATCTATCTATCTATCTATCTATCTATCTATCTATCTATCTATCTATCTATCTATCTATCTATCTATCTATCTATCTATCTATCTATCTATCTATCTATCTATCTATCTATCTATCTATCTATCTATCTATCTATCTATCTATCTATCTATCTATCTATCTATCTATCTATCTATCTATCTATCTATCTATCTATCTATCTATCTATCTATCTATCTATCTATCTATCTATCTATCTATCTATCTATCTATCTATCTAATTTAATAAGATAATTAATTTAATAAGATACTATCCCAATTAACTCGAATTTCTTTTTCAAATGATAGCATTACATAAGTTTAAGAAATCCTTTCATTTAGAATAGGTTCTGAAGGTAAAAAAAAACATACAAAAAGCGAAACAGCGAATGCATAAAATATAGAAACTTCATTTTAAACGAAAGAAAGCAGAGAGAAATATACGTTCTCACACTTCAGTGGGACTTATTTTTTTCCTTTAGGCGACAACTTCATATCAGAATATTTTATAACCTCCAAGCGAAGGATCTACTTTTGGGAGTTAATATTTCACCTGTTCTTATCTAAGCCTTGAATTTGTTCGTCGGAGAAATTGTGATACTTTTAGAGATTGCTCAGTTCTCGTACATATTTATCTTGTAACCCTCTTTTAATATTAAAGGGAGCGAAGGGTAAATAGAATATTTTATTACTTTTGAATGCATTTTACTTCATAAAACTTTTATGTGATCATGGTTTCTAGATTTGATTCTATTCATATTTATTTTGGGATGCATATAAAAAAGTTAGATGGGAATCTAAGGAAGGCTCATAAATTGTTTTAATGAATTTGCTAAGAGTCATTTAATTAATAATTTATCTTATATTTTAAGAAAATACTATCAGTTTAAAATTAGTCATAATATTTTAATAAAATTTAAATGATTGTGATCTATTTCTGTGAAATATATAAGTTTACAAATACAAATACAAATATTGACGACCAACGACAGCCTCAAGGCCTAACAAGGTTGGTCTATCTAGTACCTCCTAATTATCCCCCAATGCATGTCTAACTTCTTCTTTAAATCCTTTACTCCTTTACGATTAACAATATTCACTGGAAAGTTGTTCCATTTGTCTATTACCCCATTATAGAAATAGTGTTTTCTTCCTTCCCGATTAAAATGGGATTTGTTTAACTTAAACCCATGACCTCTCGTTCTATCACTCATATTAAAATCTAAACCCTCCACATCCCCTTGTTTGATAAATTTGAACAGTTGAATCAAATCTCTCCTAACCCTTCTCTCTTCCAGAGTATACATATTCAAATTTCTTAATCTACCTTCGTAATTCATGGCTGAAAACCCTTGGACCATTTTAGTTGCCCTGTGTTGATTTTTTTCAGGTTTTACATTTATAATATTTCTATTTGAATGGTATTGAGCACACGTGTCATGTAAATGTTAAAATATGTATTTATATGTTGGAATCTCATTAAAAACAACAACTGTTAAAGAAATTGTAAATAAACTAATATACAATTAATAGATTTACTGTCTACTACTTTTAAGGTATAATGTAATTTAATTAAGGATTTGCATAAAGTTATCGATAATGTTTGATGAAGGATAGTTAAGATGGTAATGAGAATCGTTACTTTAAATTCAGTTAAAAATAAATCAATAAGTTTTCGAAAGAAGGTATAAAGACTTTAAAAAGTTGATCGAAAGTTTTACAATGGAGATAATTTGAAATTGTTGTCGGTAAAAATACATCTTAATGTAGATTAATTACTAAAGAGTACTAAGAAACGTAGACGGTAGTTAACAAAAGATACTGATTTTATTCTTGCAGTTTTTGTCTCAATAAAAAGTCTGTAAGATGACGCAAAAATTCTGCGTTCAATTAAAAAAAATTATGCATCTAATAAATAAATTAAGATATAATAAAGTTAGTTATTTTTTATTTAATAAAAAAAGAAATCATCATGTTTTTAAATGAAATATTAAAAACTTTAAAAGAGGATCAAATGTTTGATAAAAAAGTAATTTATACTTTTTTATTAATTAAAGTAAATCTTAATGTAAGTTAATGACTAAAAAAACCTGAGATGAGTGGACAGTAGAATAAAATGCTGTTTTTTATTCACGCAGTTTTTATCTGAACAACAACTTTTTAAGAAAATGTAAAACTTTTAAATGCATTTGAAAATAACGGACTCAGTAACGAATTCCGCCTACACATTGAATTTTTAAATATATATTCTTTAAGAATTTTTTAACCGGCTAATAAACCAAGCACCTGAGACACATTAAACTTCCAGGCTAAAAATCATCACACCTAAAAAATAACTTTCTATAAAAACACTAACATAGTACCGAGTCTGATAGTACCACTGAGAAAATTTACAGTTTTTCTAGATAGTTAAAGAAAAAATTACCCGAGCCGGATAATAACAAAATAAAAGAGTTAGGAAAGGTATAAAACTTCCGGAATCCGGCCGAAAGCCTTCCTTCTAACTCTGCTAATCGGATTTTGTGATAGAATCCATAAACCAAGATATTTTATTTCTCCTCTTCCCTGTTTCGATCCCCCGAACATGTGTTCCCGGATGCTGGGGATGAAGATGGGGATGCTTTGATGCGCCAGTGAAAGCATTTACATAAATTTGCATAAATCTCTCCGCCCGAAATGAACCATTAAACGCTATGGAGACTTGTTGCGCATGCCAGAATAAACATTGGGCCGACACTTCCCCATACTTTGGGATGCAGTTTATATAATTTTGTATGCAAATGACGTCTCTACTCGCTTGGGATATTGTAGGGTATGGGAAATTGTCACTTTTGGATATCAGTTTATTTGAGGGTGGATTTTGTTGGTGCTTAAGCGTTAGTTTCCTTGGTTTATTGAATTCGTGGAGTAATGTTGTTAATAAATGTTACATTATGTCATCGAATTGATGGAATTGATATTTGGAAGTTTAATTTTTTATTATTTAAAATGAATTTTTAATTCCAGTCTCAGGGAGTTATTTAGAAATTTTGATTTAATAGCAAAAGGGTTTGGCTATATTAATTTTTGTTTGTACTTTTATATGTGAAACTTTAATCCTTTAGTTTTGACTTATCTGTTTTCTTGTATATTAAGGTATGTACATTGTACATGAATATTTGTAAATGAAGGTATGTACATTGTACCTGAATATTTGTAAATGAAGGTATGTACATTGTACCTGAATATTTGTAAATGAAGGTATGTACATTGTACCTGAATATTTGTAAATGAAGGTATGTACATTGTACATGAAGATATGATATGTACATTGTAAATGAAGTTATGTACAATATACATGAAGGTATGTACATTGTAAATAGAGGTATGTACATTATACATGAAAGTATGTACTTTGTACATGAATGTATGTACATTGTACAAGAAGGCTGATGAGATAACATATATAATTGATATTATTTTAATCATCACTAATACTTTAACTATATTTTTTAACTGTGGAACTAATACTTTACTTTAACTAATAATTAAACTATATTTTTGCAAGTTGCTCACTGTTTGTTTTCATTTGCTTAAGTTATACTTCATTTTTTCAATTCTAATTTTGTTCGTTTTTATAAGAAACGTGTTAAATTCAATTTTCGATTCTCAAGTTTTAGTCATTACAACTATAAGATTACAAGACAATATAGGAAAAGTGTTATAAGGTTTTTACCGAAATTTATATAGAAATTGCAATTTTTCTTCTTATTTGAATGCATTTTAAAATATACACGTTGTTCTTCTATTAATATAATGTACCCCACTTTTATAAATATAACCCCATTATAAATAGTAATATTATAAGATAAACATAATAAATAATAATATTTTAGAAGTTGTGAATTAAGGCACCGATATTAACTTCTTTTGAATTTGTTTATATCGAATAAACAAGAACGTAACTATCGGAATATAACCTTTAAAACACTGCTCATATACTGTAAAAATGTAGTTAAAAACGAGTAACTGATTATACTCGTTTTTCTTTGAGTACAATTGCATTGTAAATATGAGTAAAAGCATACTCAAATTTAAGTAACAGTACGTTCTCAAAAAATAAGCAGTGTGATTTAATATTCCTAATCCCAGCTCCTTTTCACGCCATCTTAACAAAGCTACATGACAAACTTAAAATATTTGTTCAAAAGATGGTTTTCCTCATTATTTCATGTCGATTGCTTAAATGGAAATTGAATTATTACAACTCAATTATCTTATTTTCCGTTTTTATGGTACAATTTTTAAATTTTCTTCTGTTTATAACTACTTTGCTTTGCCCTGAAAGTACAATGGATAAGGCACTGGGCTGCGATACCTGAATATCTAGGTTCGATTCCCGGTAAGTTTTGGTTGTAATTGTTGATATTTATTGAAAGAGATTTATGAAGGCAGCCTATGTAGGCAATAAACTGTTTTTTTGTACATTGTACTTATTTTTGAGTACATGTCTTTTTCTAAAATGAAACTTATGTATTCGGAGATATGATAAGCATCGAATGTACTCAAAAAGTACATTTTACTTACTTTTGAGTATCTATTTTTAATAGTGTATAATATCACCAATATATAACTTTCGCAAGGTTTTATTTATTATTTATCTTCTCAGAAAAACAACATTCTTATCTAGAGAAATTCAACCTTTTCTACCGCAAATCCAATAATATCCCATTACTTTATTAGCAGACATCCCCCAAATATTAATGAGATTTCCAAGGAAAAAATATTTACTCTGCCCTCTAGACAGCCGGGAAGAGACAAAGCACTGTAAAATGCAAATAGACTCAAACCTTCAAAACCTTTGTTTGTCTTTCTGAACAATTTTATTTCTTGACAGCTGATCCGGAAGCCGGACTGTCATCTTGCAGAGGATTTAGTAGATGATGGTTGTTGCTGCTAGGAATCAAAATTCGGGATTTTCTCCGTGATTCCTGACTTCGTGAATTTGGGAGTTCAGTTTGCGAATGCAGCAACCAAATTAATTGTTCTGCTTCGCGGTGTTGAACGTATCTAATAAATGTCGCTTGTAATTTATGGGGAAGAATTTTTATGGTAATATATCAAAAGATGTTTATTCAAGAGGAATTAGAAAATATCCTTTCTGTCTCCCCTTTTGTTTTCTATCATTAATTTACTCCCTCAAGTTTCTGTTGCAGGCTATTTGTTTTGAATTCGAAAAAATTCTTAAATACATTACTGAACTACAATTTAATTTTTAAATCGTAGGTTTTTAACATTTATTAATATACGGGTATATTCCCATAGTATCTCTCTAAATTTGTACTTTCTGCATGTATACTTATACTTATTTTGAACATGGGACACAATAATAGAAAATATACACTGTAAAAAAGTACTTAAAAATGAGTACCTGAACCTACTCGTTTTTGTATAAGTATAAATGCACCATAAATGAGCGATGGCGAGCTAAAATTTAAGTAACTGTATTTTCTCAAAGTGAGCAATGCGATTTAATATTGCTAATGTTAGCTTCTGTTCAAGCTATCTTCATAAAACCTGATAAATTTAAATAGTTTTCTAGAACATGGATGTCTACATTATTTAATGTCGATTGCTTAAATAGAAACTGAGTCATTACACTCAATAATCTTACTGCCCATTCATTTGGCACACCTTTTTTAAAATGTTTTCTGTTTATAACTTATTATTGTGCTCTGATAGTTTAATAGATAAAGTAATGGATTCCCTGTAAGACTTGGTTGTAATTGTCGATATTTAATGAAAGTGATTTATGAAGGCAGCCTGTGTAGGCTATCATCTACTCATTTTTAATCCTTGTACCTATTTTCGAGTACATGTCTTTTTAAAAATTGAAACTAATGTATTCGGAGCCATTATAAACATCAAATGTACTAAAAAATTAGTACATTTTATTTCTTTTCAAGTACCTATTTTTAACAATGGGCTTATTATTTTAAAGTCACTAAATTAACGCTAGTGATAGTATTAGGGATCTGGGTGTGTTGATTAATGGGGCTTTGAAAGTGGGACATCAATGTGGGATATAAAGTCAAAAGACGAATAAGAATGTTGGGATTTATTAAAGGGAATGTATCATTTAAGTCCACACTGTTAAAAATAGGTACTTAAAAATAAATAAAATGTACCCACTTTTGAGTACATTCGATGCTTATTATGGCGTCGAATACATAAGTTTCAATTTTGAAAAAGACATGTACTCAAAATGAGCACAATGAATACAAAATAAAGCAAATGCTATCCTGCATAGGCTGCCTTCATAAATCACTTTCAATAAATATCGTTAATTACAATCAAGACTTTCCGGAAATCGAACCCATAACCTCAGACACTTCAGTCGAGAGCCTTATCCGTTAAGCTACCAGGACGACGTGAAGAAGTTATAAACAGAAGTAATGTTAAAAAGGCGTTTCAAAAGAATGGGAAGTAAGATAATTGAGTTGTAATAACTCAGTTTCCGTTTAAGCAATCGACATCAAATAATGTGGAAAAACCATCTTTTGAACAACTATTTTAAATTTGTCAGGTCGCTTGCTGAAGATGGCTTGATCAGAATCTGAGATTAGCAATATTAAATCACACTGCTGCTTCAGAAAGTACGGTTACTTAAATTTGTGTACGTCATCGCTCATTTACGATGGAATCGTATTCAATTGAAAACGAGTTGGTTTAGGTATTCATTTTTAAGTACCTTTTATTTTTACATTGTAAGAATGTAATATTGTCAAATTATAGGGGGTTGGTTAGACCTCATCTTGAGTATGTAGTTCCATTTTGGTCACCTTATCTTAAAATAAGTATTGATTTGTTGGAACAGGTTCAACATAGGGCGGAACAGGTTCAACATAGGGCAATGAAATTGTTTCAGGGTACTTTGGAAATGAAGTATAGAAACAGACTTAGAACACTAAACATGCATACACTCGAGGAGAAGAGGACTAGAAGGGACCTTATTCAAGTATTTAAATTGATCAAATTAGGTTAAGTCGAAGGCTTAAAAGATGTCATTGGTACAAGTTATACAATTAACAACTTAATAGGGAAAGCAGAAAGCATTAATTATATAATAGAGTAATAGATAAATGGAATAGTTAGCCTGAAGAGGTGGTTAATTATTAGTAGGTAGTTTTAAACGACAATTAGATAGGTATTGGAGGATTGTTAGGCTGTATTTAACATAGACAACTTGGCTGGGCTTACAGCTTGCAGTTGGTCGGGCGTCATTATATGCATTTGTGTTTGTATTTCACATTGGTACACTGTAAAAAAAGTGCTTAAAAAAGAGTATCTGAACGTAGTTGTTTTTCCTTAAGTAAAATTGCACCGTAAATGAGCGTTGACGTACTCAAAAATGAACAGTGTGACTTAATATTTCTAATCTCAGCTTCTGTTCAAGCCATCTCAACAAAGCGTCCTGACAAATTTAAAATATTTGTTCAGAAGATGGTTTTTTACATTATTTGAGGTCGATTGCTTAAATGGAAACTGAGTTATTACAAGTCAATTATCTTACTCTCCATTCTTTTGCCACGCCTTTTTAACATTACTTCAGTTTATGACTTCTTCACATCGCTTTTTTGGTACAACGGATATAGGCCTGTTGTTGAAAGTGATTTATGAAGGCAGTCTATGTAGGCAAGCAAATTCTTTTTTTTATTAATGTTACTTATTTTTGAGTACATCTCTATTTTAAAATAAAACTTATGTATTCGGAGTTATGATTAGCATCGAAAGTAATCAAAAATGAGTACATTTTACTTATTTTTAAGTACTTATTTTCAACAGTGTATAAAGTACTTTTTATAATAAAAAATTATCACTTTCAGATAATTTTTGATAAATGTTTATCAGGAAAAGTAATTTGTTCAATTTGTTTTAATAATTTCGTGTAGTAGTAGTCTTTGATGTTATTTATGTTGGGATAATGTTGTATAATCAGTAATTTTTATGCCAGTCATTTCATTTAAATACAAATACTTTCCAAAGGAAGTTCGAGTCGATTTCAATATCCATCGTCCTTGACATACAAGTCATTAATATGAAATTACAGTATTTTACAACGATTTACGTTTAAAAAAGATTTCGTGTGTATTTCCGGATTTTTTGTTCAATATGCTCTTATTTAACTTTTCACATTCAAGTAGAAAAATCTAAATATATTTTTGTACACATGTTTCTTTAGCTAGAAAATGAACCTTTCGAATTATTTTCAATCTAACAATGATTTATACAATACAACGAAGAAATGTACGTAAGGTTTCATAACATCAACGTTTTGAAACGTAATCCTCAAAGCAATAAATAAAACGCTGCTGCTAAAACATTTAGCATAGAAAAAGATTTTAAAATCTCAATTGGAAATGAGAAGACATTCTTGCAATAACAATCAATGAGATACGCACACATTTTTCAGAATTAAAATACAAGGAGGGTATCTTTTATTCTGTTAGAAGCCCGTGTTTGAATGTAACAAGTAGCAATTTATATGCAGGAAGAAGAATGGTACAGTCACTAGGGATATTGCGGAAAAACCGTAGCCTGGTATTGATGAAATTAATAAATTTGAAAAGATTGCTTTAACAAAATGGGTATTGTAGTACGTGAATTTAGAAAATAAGGTACTTGCATCTCTTATTTGCATTTTATATACATTGTTAAAAATAGGCATTTAAAAATAAGTAAAATGTATTCATTTTTGAATACATTCGATGCTTGTCATGGCTCTGAATACATAAGTTTATATTTTGAAAAAGACATATACTTAAAAATGAGTACAATGGGTAAAAATGAATAAAAAGAGCAAATGCTAGCCTACATAAATCACTTTTAATAAGTATTTACAATTACAACTAAGACTTACCTGGAACCCAGATCTTTAGGCACCGTTGTCCAGAGTCTTATTCGTTAAGCTACCAGGGCGAAGTGAAGAAATTATAAACATAAGTAATGTTAAAAAGGTGTGCCAAAGGAATGGAAAGTAATATAATTGAATTGTAATAACTAATTTTTCATTTAAGCAGTCGACATCAAATAATGTGGAAAACCATGTTCTGAACAAATATTTTACGTTTGTCAGGTCGCTTTGTTAAGATGGCTTGAACAGAAGCTGTGATTAGCAATATTAAATCACATTGCTCATTTTTGTGAAATTACGATTACTTAAATTTGAGTACCTCGTCGCTATTTGCAATGCAATTGTACTCAAATAATTTGGAAAAACATCTTCTAAACAAATATTTTAAGTTTGTCAGAACGCTTTGTTAAGATGGCTTGAACAGAAGCTGAGACTAGCAATATTAAATCACATTGCTCATTTTTGTGAAATTACGATTACTTAAATTTGAGTACCTCGTCGCTATTTGCAATGCAATTGTACTCAAATAATTTGGAAAAACATCTTCTAAACAAATATTTTAAGTTTGTCAGAACGCTTTGTTAAGATGGCTTGAACAGAAGCTGAGACTAGCAATATTAAATCACATTGCTCATTTTTGTGAAATTACGATTACTTAAATTTGAGTACCTCGTCGCTATTTGCAATGCAATTGTACTCAAATAATTTGGAAAAACATCTTCTAAACAAATATTTTAAGTTTGTCAGAACGCTTTGTTAAGATGGCTTGAACAGAAGCTGTAATTAGCAATATAAATCACACTGCTCATTTTTGCGAAATTACGATTACTTAAATTTGAGTACGTCATCGATATTTGCAATGCAATTGTACTCAAAGAAAAACCAGTACGTTCATGTACTCATTTTTAAGCTCATTTTTTTACAGTGTAATAATAATATATTAATATGATTTCATACGTAAAACACCCAAATTTAATGCAATTGATTATAAAATACTACCGTAGATTAACACAATTGCTGATTCAGAGCGTCCGATATGTTAATGTGATTGCTTAGTTATAAAGACTCTGAGAGATTATTACGATTGCTTGCGTAATAATTCACGTAAGTTAACACTAGGACTATAAACTCATAGCTTAATGAATTTTATAAAGTAATAATTTTTAAATTATAAAACTAAGATGCACATTTAGAAGTAATTCTGGAGACCAACGTGACTGGAAGTATTAAGCATTATAAAAAAAAGTAAATTGATTTCATCCCCATAAAACTTACACACCTGGATAGTTAAATTTTATCTTTTCTACTATCTAATACTTAAACTAAACACCTTTTGTATTTAATTGTTTAGAATATTTAAGGAGCGTATATTCAAAAGGAACATTTCTAATCGAAAATATGAGGAAACATTCCCATTTAGAAAATAATCTTCTCATTTATAGATATTATACTTCAAAGAGAAATTCAGTGTTATATATTGTACATACTTTACATTTATATATAATGATAGTTTAAGGAAGATTTTAAATTAAGTTATTAAATATTTATTATTGTACATAATAAATCTCTTAGAGTATTATATAAACTACCGTTATTTTAGCAACTTATAATTATATGTTAATAATATGCGATGGATTGTATGTGTGAGTTACATATTCTAAGAATTTCATTATATTCTATAGATAACTTTTATTTTAAATTTACATAAATTAACCATTTTTATTTAAATTAGTTTCCGTTTTGATATTTAGTTATAAAGTAAAGTATATTTAAAAGTATTATCAGTCTACATATAAATAGTATAAACTTATAAATGTCTACGTATTTTAATTTTTATGAAAATTTATTTAATTTTTTATTATAAATGTAACTTTTTCTGATAAGAATTTTACCTGCAAAAATAAAATTATATTAAGCAAACATCCTCCATTTTATACAATTTTATAATTTATTTAAATTATTTTTTATTTTGTAAATTATCACGAGTAATAAATTCATGTTCAACAAATAAGGCAACACAGTTATTCTATCTTATAATTCAGTTTATTTAATAAGATTCTAGTTAATCTTATCTTAAGATTTGAGTTATTAGAAATTAATTGAAGTTGTAACTCATCATTAAATGTATACTTAAATTTTAATCACTTAATACAATGCACACAAAATATACTTATTTACATTACGGTGCATTATAAACAAAGGACTATGCAACACTTGATAACTAGTTATTAAATTGTGTCAACATCTGTATGTAAAGTGATATAATATAATTTTAGTTTAATTTTTAAAATTAAATAGATAGTTTTTTGTATATATATCTATTGGACAAGAAATCAAATAATGATTTTTATTATTTATTTAAAAAAAACTTTTTAAGCTTACCGTTTCTAATTATTTAAAACGTTTTTATGGGGATTAAAATAGGTATAGGAAATAATTAAACGTTAAGTATATAATATTTATAATGTTACAGTTTTTACTTTATATTTATTTTCTTTGTCTGTTTTTCGATATGGATTTTTATTTTGAGTAGCTATTGTGAAGAACATCTCCTTACCAATAAATAAATATAGCTGCAGGCAATTTTTCTTCCTAGGATCCTTTTTCAAGAAATACAAAAAACACAAGAGAAATATATTTTTCAAGATCCATTTATTTTTCTTTTAAGTTAACTGTCTAAGATAGACTTCTGCATATTATTATATTACTTAGGTTTCAAACACTTTTTTTTATTTAGTAGAAAATGCTTTCCTAAAAAAAATTTATTTAAAAAAAATGTGGAAAAGTGTTAAAAATGGAAACTATATTGACTTTATCAATACAGTAGTTATGCATGTTCCCTTATTAATACGGACATGTTCGAAAAACAGACATGTTATGTTATTAAGACGGATATTTTTCGTTAAATAACGTCCAAAAATAATACAAAAGTCATTAGTTGAACACTGGGTGTCTTACGCATGATTTTAATTACATTAGGATTGTGTTCCTATTCCATATAAGTTTTGTAGACCTTAATTCCCGTCTGTAAATGTGTTACAGGTGGCATAAAAAGAGTTAAAACGTGTTTCTTTAAAAATATTGTTCGTGTTTTGTTAGACCAGGGGTCGAAACTAACTTTTCAAATCAGATGCAAAAGTGCATCCAAATTTTAAACTTAGATGCACTAAATATTATTTGGGTGCACAAAAAATATACGGAGCAGCAAGAAAAATTTACAAGTTATTTATAAACAAAGACAATAAAACCTTTTATTTTTTGCTTAGGCATTTTTTTCATTTAATTAAAATACCAATGTAAATACAGTAGAACTCGAATTGTTCGGATCAATTGGGACCAGATTGAATCCGGATAATAAAATATTCGGATAATTCACATTTTTTTTATTTCTTTCTCAGTAAAAAAGTGAATTTTGCTGAGTTTGTAATGTGATTTAATGACTATTAAAAACAATATCATTCACCTGTAAGTCACTTTTAAAATGTGGATTTTCCAGATTTTTTTTCTCAAAGCGATCCTTTTTGTTTGATGCGGATAACTAAAGTTCTAATGTATACATTAAAGATATATTCAGCCAACACGTGATGAGAATAATCATGTTTTAAGCATGAAAAAGCATGCGCAGAGCACAACTAGTAGTTGAAGTTTTGCGCACAAGGGATTACTGGTAAAACCTGACTACGATCTCGTTGTCTAGTGCGCGCGCAACGTGAAAACTGGATTCTTATGTTTTTATTGATCAAAGGATTTTCAAGCGAATTCCGAGTTAGTTATCAAGAATCACGCTCATCCCGAGGAACCGGAATCTTAAATAATTAAGTATGTTGGAATGACACATAAAATCGGTGTTTTTCAGAAAAGGGGTCAATAAAAAGGTTAAGTGCACTGCGAAAAAAAAATTTGCACCAACTAATTTTGAACCCTGTGTTAGACTAAAATTATTCTGTTTGGTCTCCATTCTCCTTTATATAACTATTTTTTTATATTGTAAAGAAGTGTGTCTTGAAACTTTAATGTATATCTTAAAATTGAAACGATTGAATTTGAGATTAGAGTCAGAGGGGCGCCATTTAAAAGTAAGACCACTCAGAGATAAAAATTAAAAATCCATTGGCACATTTGAAAAGTAGTTTAATTTTCACAATAAATCACACAGCAAAAAGACTTGAAATTACAAAGTTGTAACCGTATAGTATTAATACAAAGTTTATTATGGGAAAGAGAGACAAGTTTTGATTGAAATATGTTATTTAAAGGATTACAATACAAAGATGTACATGTCAATTGCCTTAATTATTACATATAAATTATATTCTCAATCAAACAACAAAAAGCATTTGTATGAAAGCATAAGATGATTTTTCAAAGCAATGAAATTTATACATGTTTATAAATGTTAATATATACACTATGAACTTTTATCTTATAACAATTACTCATAAAAATTCGAAACCGACATAAATAATTTTCTATTAAGATATCTTAAAATCGTTTATGAATAATCAAACCCTGTTAATAGGCTTTATATAATTGTCATGATTTCTAAATCAAAATTATTGATTGGAAAATATAGAACCATTACAAAAATGAGCGTACTGTTGTTAATAATACCAATTTTTAAAAAGTATATACAAAGTCTCACAAGGTTTTTTTTTGACATCTAATTACAATACAATGCGACAAATTGATCACCAATAGTTTTGAATGTCGGATATCAAACAGTAAATACACATTTACAGGAAAGTACCACATTTGACAAGCATAGTCCTTAATATTAAATACAACAAGTATAGATTATGTGTATGGTCACAAAGCAGATGACCGTTACGCTGTAGACATATTACAGAGATGAATTGATCAATCATAGTTTGTTTTTATAATTAAGTTTTAACTTTTTGAACAACATTAGTTTATTTACAAGTTGCTCAAAAAAACAGAAATCACGTAAATTAATCAGTTTCGACGGATTTTTCCACAACGAGATTAGGAAAGAGGATTGTTTTGAGCTTTCTCAAAAATGAGAGTTGCTTATAATGGAGCAGAAGTCTCTCCAAGAAATCTATACTAGGCGCACTTCTGTAAAGGTAAGATTTGATTCTTCAAAGTTTGTAACAAATCATACGTCAGGAATTAATTTGTAATCTTCGGAAGATTTTCAATTTGAAATTCATTAATTTCGAGTAAGGATCTAATCATGGCCATTGCTCAAATATACAAAAATGAGTGGAAAATCAATTCTCAGCAAGACAGCAAGTGAACCAATCCTTTCAATCTGAAGTAGCTCTTTTAAATTGTGTGAAGTATCTTGCATTGTTCATCATTACGCTTAACTGTGAGTCAACAGTGGCTATTGTTTTTCCCAGAAAGGATATAGCGGTAATTCTTATCTGCAAAGTTCAAAAGAATTTATTCAGTAGAGATCCTTTTTCTAGAAAGGTGGCCTTTTAAATTCTGGAAATTGTATTTTGTTCCGATAAAAATGAGAAATGTGATTGTAGACGTTGGCACATTGTCTTACATCTTTCCATTAAGTTCTTGATAAATCTCTTAAGCATTTTTTTATGGGTCAAACATTGAATTGAAGTAAATTTACTTCAGTTTACTTCGACATCCTTAATGTTTGCAACAGAACAATATTTGCTGATAATGTCACTCGGATGAATACTTCAACTAAAAATATTTTTCGTTGCAAATTATAACACATTTTAACATTGTTTGCCATTTAGACGCCAGTTCAATTCCAAGGAATGTAATGTCCAAGAAATGCGCAAACACAGAATTTGTTTACGATCTCAACACTGGGCATCTTAACAATTCGCAAACACAGAACATGCAAAGGAGGGTAAAGTCACGATCATGAAGGTTTTCTGTTCATTTGAGCACCGAACGCAATTTGGAATAAGGTTTCACTCTTCAGCTTACCCAAGCGTAGTCTGTCAGCCCATGCGCTGACCAAAACTTGCACTTCGTCTTGTGGTAGGAATCAACCAAGGTCACATTCTGGCCAATCAGAGCGATAGAATTGGGGTACTTCAGCCATTGCTCGGGTGTGATACCGGTGCCGGAAGTTTTGATGAACTCCAGAACTGTTTTCTGGATGGTGTCCCGGAATTGGAGATCTTCTGGTTTTGGTGTGTCGATGTAGTGGTGCATCGTGTCAAAAAAGGCTACAACGTCCCAAAGGTGGCTGCTGTAGACTCCTGGATAGCTGTAAACTCGTATCTGTTAAAGAAGAAGAGATATTTTTTATGTGCAAGTAAACTGCTAAACACATGAGTTGTTTGGCTAATGAAACTAACGGCTAATGAAACTAAAATTGGTGGATATGTTTCAGAGTACCGAATTCGATTGCGATAAAAAAATTAGCTCCAAAAGTGCACAACAGTGGAAAAATTGGCCCGGTATCTTATATCTTGCCAATTAAAATATTCACATTATGTGACAAAAAATTTCAAATTTCAGTCCCTTGACATCATTAGATTCGTAGATATAAGTTGGTTGGGAATTTTATCGGTATTGCACTTTATGGGAGACAAAAGTTCCGCAGTTAAATTGGTGTTCATAGGGTCCAAGAGCTTTAAGGGCAAATATTGAACTCTACTTATAATTGAGTATTAATAAAGCTTTTGTCATCTGTTTTAATTACTGATTATAAATGTTCATTATGCACTAGTTTTCGCTCTGGTGGGTAAATTCGTAACTAATTTTTAATTGTGATCAAATTCTTGTGGTCTTGTGGTCTGAAATATGTGTTCACCAATTTTTATTTCATTAGCCGCAATAACATTTCAGTCACTTTTAAATAATCGACTCAAAACACCTTTTTCTTAATTCTAACCACCCTGTATTTTGATTTTTTTTAAATAGATTGAAGATTACCGTCTAAAAGGTTTACTTTGCTTCGCTTTTTTGAATTTTTTTTGTTTAAACTACTTCAGTTTTAGGGTACCAAATATGCTCCAAACGAAATGATTTTTGGTGTGTGCTTTGTTGATATATTATAAACAAAGAATGTGAAGTGGCAATCACCAATAAGGTAAGAACTATTTTTTTAAAGGCAAGCAAAGTTACCCAAGGGTATGAATGCTTTGCAACAATTTCAAGAACTCTTACTTGAAGCTCTGCAGTATACTCTTTTAACAATGTAAACCCCTTTGACGGTACCCAAAAACAAAATGTTTTTGGCTACTGTTTAAGATTGTTAAAAATTTATAATAGATTACTAAGGAAAACGATTCTTTTAGCAAAATGTTCGGTTTCTCCAATTAAAATAATTAATTGAGTAAAATAGAGTGACTACGTGAAAAGCTACTAAATCTTATTTGAAAGAATAAACACAAAGTTAATTATGTAAAAATTGATTAAAAAAATTATCTCTGAAAGACGATCAAGATATAATCACCCGAATAGTGGTCGAGATATTCATTAAGCTTATAAAGTCAACCAACAAAACGGTAAAAATGCAATAATCTACAAAGAATAACAAAACACTTTTATTAAAAATATCTTGGGAAGAATACTCCCTATTCAACTTAGGTAGGGGGATATCTGACAAGAAATGTTGCCTTCTAATATGGAACTTTACCTAGAGAAATTAGTGAAGTTTTTCGTAATTTCTAAGCAATCACACTAAAAATTAAGTTGTAAGCAGTAGGATTTAATGGATTATAAGTTTTTACGTTTGTACGTTTTAAAGTGTCAAGTTAAATAAAAGTACTCATTTCTCGGACATAAAATGTACCTTGAGAGTTTAAGAGTAAAAAATTAAAAATATACTTGTCACATTTAATTACAAAAAAAGTAGCCAAATGCGAGTACGGTTCTGGCACTGTGGGTTCCGTACCTTTATTTGCATAATTTTCTACTTAGGTTTAGGGAACTGGGTAATCTACGTAATGTCAGTAATAAATTAAGGTTATACTATATAAGAAATTTATTTTAGATATTTAGATTGAAGCAGCGAAGAATTTCCTTTAGTGTATCGCCAGTTTTCAAAGCAATAAACACAAAATAAAAATTCATAAAAAATGTCTCTAGAGGCATTCCAACGTAATGTGTGTGATATTCAAACAACATTTTTCAGCACATTTTTAATTAATTTTACTTCAAAACAACTTCAATTTTGAAAGAAACAACAAATTGATATCTGTCATTGATGTCCTGAAATATAATAAATATCATTGAAAATATTTTACGTTGTGTGAATACAGAGACATAAATTTTTAATTTTATGCGATGTGTGTGACCCATTTACAAGCAAATGGGTCACACACGTCACGTAAAATTAAAAAAATTATATTTCTGTATTCACGCAACGTAAAAATGTCCAATGAGATTAATTATATCTCAAGACATCAATGGCAGATATCAATTTGTTGTTTTCAAATTTGCAGTTGTTTCAAAGTCAAAATAGTTACGAATGTGCTGAAAAATGTTGCCTGAATGTCACATACGTTACGCTGGAATGCTCCTCTATTTGTTTTCTCCAAATTTAAAACATTGGGGAAACTTTTAAAAAATGTCTCTACCATTTTTTTTATTTTGTTAAAAAAAACGTGAAACATAAATTCAACTTTCCTGAAGTAAAAATTAACTTACAGTTTTTCTATTTTACTTATCCCTAAGAAGGTGAATAAAATCTGTATTTAAAGTTGAAATCATAAAAAAATATCGGGAAAATCAATTTCATATAAAGTAAAGTTTAATAAAGATTGAAATTTGACAATCTGTAGATTTGATATAAAAAAAATCACACTGACAACGACAAATAAAATCTCAGTGATTTACACCCCGTTTCATTACACAGCGAATGTATACTCCATTTTCTCTTTAAACACTCTTAATTACGTTTGATACATTGTATATTAATAAAACCATAAAACTCTAACGCAGATTTCCGGTTAACAGCGACACTCATAATCGATTATTTATCGTATGTCAAACAATGCCATCAGATTTAATAATAAAGCGAAGAGGTTCAAAGCCGTTCTCAATTAAGGCGGTTCCGGAACTTGTGAATTCAATTAAATTTGCGAAGCATGATAAAGGATTGAGAGCTCATAACTAGTGTGATATGTCATACATAATTTATAAATTATTGCAGCGTGACACGCATTTGTGTTATGGGATAAGAGTTCTGCATATTATCCCCGTTCAACAGCGTAGGTTATTATCAAACGCCGACAGGATTTCGGCTGTGTAGAATTTGAATTAGCTTCCTATGGTTAGGACTGAAGTCTGGTAACTACTATACTTTAAATTTAATACTAGTTCGTCCCAAAGTCAGATGCACTTTCTGGAATGGGTACTAAGGATAGTATTGAATTAATGGTGACTTGTTTTAACGAATAAATTTATTTATGACCGTAAAGTAGGATTGTTTAGTACTCGTATTAAAATACTATGGTCAAACATTAGTAAGCGAAATTAAAAAAAAACATAATCCGACAATATACTACAAATATAATATAGGTTTTTGTACTATTTGCATAAACAATAAAACTATAAAAGATGGTGAAAAATAGTTCTACATAACCTGATTTACCAAAAAATGGATTGTTTCTCTGTAATTTAAAGAAGTTTAAATAGTAAATAAAAATGATTTTTTTTTAAATGTTCAATTTAATTTTTTGTGTGTTTAGCGAATTATTAAATTGCTTGAATAATATATATATAAACGATTTACTAGTGATATATACATCTTTATATAATTGACTATTTTCATGTATTTTGTATAGTTTTTGAGATAGGCACGCTAACTCCTGACCTAGCCGATAAGGAACGCGGTAAGTGGTCTCATCATACAGTGCATAGCCTCTTGACTATATCTATATACATAGGGCTTCCAAACGTCCCGGTTTTGCCGGGACAGTCCCGGTTTTTCGCCCTTGTCCCGAGCAGACCCGGGATTTCTCATTATTCACACATATGAGCTTCGTTTACAGACGCCCTAAAAGACAGTATTTCTTCTGAAAATCCCCATTGCCGATAAAAAATATCCCTATTTATTGCTGGTGCGATTGATTGTTCCAGCGCTCTCTAGAAACTTTTCGGGAGCATTGCGAGAACGAGTGTCCCGAGTTGGCTTTTGGGATTTCTGGTAGCCATATCTATACACCGCTTTTATGACTATAGCTGTCGGTTTTCAAATGTTAAGGGGTGTACTTAAGTATTCATTGTTTTTGCTTTTACGTAAAATCAGATAACTGGTATTTAAATTAAAAAAATAAATCATTTATTAAAACTTGTTGCTTTAAAAACCCGTCCTCTTTCACTCTCTCTTTCTCTCTAATGATTGTGTTGGAATAGCATTTCAAATTGAAAGAAATTGTCTTATGATAGATTTAATTAAATCCTTATGATAAAGAAGCCAAAATATCCAGAATCTAAATTTGACATGAAGTTAATTAACTACCGAAGCAAAAATTTTAATGAACCCAAACCTTTCAACAGTTTCCGAGTTTATACAAAGAGTGGCTAAGTAACAAACTTAAAACACAAAGAAAATAATTAAATATGGTAGTTAAACTAAAACAGAAAGTGAAATCTGAAATTAGCAATTAGGAAGAAATCTCCAGTTCGACATACTTAATATTGATTTTTCGTTTTTTTTATTTCGGTATAGAAATCTTACAGGTGTCTTACAATTAAAATTTTTCGGAAATACTTGAAATTCTATGAACCCAGTTTTCAATCGTTTAATAGTTAAACGGTTTTAAGATTTAATTAGAAATGCGTCTCTTCGGCTAAGCATTCATCGCAATTCTATTCAAATATATTGTATAACTTTGGATATATATTTGACCCTTAAAATTTAATATAGTAAATTATTACAATTTTTCGGAAATACTTGAAATACTATTAACCAAGTTTTTAATTGTTTAATAGTTAAACGGTTTTAAGGTCTAATGATAAATGCTTCTAAAAACTATTTTGAAAAGGGTTTTTTGTTCTTTAAATTTAATTTGCTGCAAATATGGTTTCTTCTCTTTAAGAATAAATCCGGTGTTTTTTTATATATATTATCTAGTGTATTGATTTTAATTCTATTACAAGTATTGTATTAATTTGGGTACATATTTGACCCTTAAAAGTTAATATAGTAAATTAACACTTCATTAGTAACATGTACTATTTTTTTTAAAAAACTTATAAAAGGATATTAATTTCAAAAGGGGACATTTTCTTAATGTTTCAATTGGAAATATTCCCTTTTAAAAATAAGCACCTCAAATTAACTTTTTGCATCAACACACAAACTAATCTGTACAATACTCATTAATATTCAGTCATTTCTAAATTCATTAATCTTAAGCACAAGAAAACAAAATTATTTTAAAGCATAAAACCCCATAAAATAACAATTAGAAGACTGTTTTGAAGGACACGGTTTCCACCATATTGATTATATTGAAAACTTTATAATTTGTATTCAAGACTTTATTTTCATGCTAATTTATTTAATTTTCTTATTTCATTATCATTTAAAAAAGTCTAATTTGAGAAATTATCACGAAGTTGCCTAATGTAAGCAACCATTATAATGTTCTCTAGTATAAGCAATCATTCCAATGTTGTCTAGTGTAAGCAATCATCACAATTCCCTTCATTCTAGTAATGTATACCTCAATTCTCTTCGGCTAAGCATTCATCGCAATTCTATTCAAAGCGGCTTAAACCAGTTTTCCATTTATCAAATATTGAAAGTCTCATATTAAACGATATAGCAATAGAGATCTGAGTAAATCAGACTTGTAAGATAAGCACTTAGGAAACAAATATTTGCTGATTTCTCAACGAGTATATTTAACCATGAGCAACAGGTTAAATATTGTTTCATTAGCTGTAATGAAATCCATTTACTTCATACAGATTACACATATTTGTTCTATAACAAAATATGACAATCTCTCTAAACTAATTTTTTGCGTTACGAAATCACCTGAATGTTATTAAATGGTAATTACTAAAAGCTAAGAAATAAATTTGGTTTACAGTTAAGATAGTCCCGCACTACCAACAATTAGATTCCAACTTTTAATTAACTGACCAAATAACACTTCAACTGATGTTGATTATTTAGTTCTATTCAATTTAGAACTGCTAGATCTCAGAAGATTTCACAATCGCCAAACTGAAGGTGAAAATTCGCCAACGTAGTCCCGAAATTAATTTAAAATGGCCAAATTGTCGATTATTTGCCAAATATTTTATTGCCAAATATTTTATTAAACCAAAAAGTTTGTAAGTGAGCAGATAAAATTTGAGTTTCCCAAATGTGGTTGACTAAACAGTTTAGTTGGATGTCTGATAGTTGTCAGTGCGCGGGTTAGTCCTAAAATGCAAATGAAAACTACAACTTGAACAAACACGTTTTTGTCAAAGATCCTGTAAACGAACCTATAACGTGTATATGCTTTTCGTACGCACTATGAATGTGTGTCATTAAATATAGTATGCATAGAGTTATAATACAAAAAATTTAAATGATCATATACGAATGGGTTTGTAATGGTTTAGTGGTTATATCACTGGCTTTACTTGAAAATAATATGGCCTCAATTACTGTGGGTACGTTCTGTAAAATTGGAGTATATTCATCCTCAGACAATGGATGAATGGACCTCAATATATTTGAATAAATATTACGAAATTTAATAATAAATCTCTCAGTATTGCTTGAAATAGTTCATTAGAAATTAAATATCTTTGACGATATTACAAAGATTTAATGACTGATATTTACCAAAAATATATGAAATTTAATAAACTTATATACATACCGGTGCGGATGGTCTTGAAGTAACTACGTATCTGAAAACTGGAGAATTTGTTACAGTGGAGAGCATTTCTGTAAACTCGTTTAACGGGCATGTCTGTCGTATGTCTGTTACCATAGTAGTATAGAGCAGCTCTGGAGAAGGATTATCATCTGAAAGATAGAAAAATTCTATCCGTATATTTGTTTATTGCAGTTAAAAGTTTGTTTATGTTACTGTTACCATTGTAGCCTTTGTGTTTGTTAAAGTACTATAAAAAACCTTAGTGATATTTAAATATTTGATTTTTGGTAGTGTTGGATACTGAATAACAATGCTTACATTCTATTCATGATTTTTGACTGAATTCCAGGTATATCTAGCCACTGGATGAAGGATTTACTGGATGTGGTCCGAAAATGCGATTATGATAATAGTTGTTGTAGATGTGTTACAAAAAACTGTCAATTTCGACGTTTTTAAGTAAGAAACACATTCGGCTAAGAGTACGCAGAGACTTTTCAGACGTTGGAAACAATGCAGGGAACTTTTGTTAGACTTTTTAGTGTGTCTACAACAGCAGAAGAATACACCAGATTTTCATCGCTCCTCTGCTGCAGTTTTTCTAGATTTTACAAGGAAAAATATACTTTTATTACTTTTATATGCAATATTTAGAACTTAAAACGTTAGGAATTTAGAGTATATAATACTAGTTTATATTTTTTAGCTCTATAACATAGCAAAGTACAGTTCATAACCACCATCATGAGGTGCATCAGAATTCTGTGTTTGCACGGTGCCTATCACACAACAGCGATTTCGTCAAACATTTCCCGGGAGGGCAAGAGTACGCAACAGATATTTTGCTACTTCCAAATAGAACGCTTAAAGTATTTTTAAAAAAAAGATTTCCAGTGCAGAATGAGGGAATATTATTATAGCAATGTGCTACATAAGTGCAACAGGTATTTATGTGCCACCAAATACGTAAAGTACGTAAATGATTTAAAAAAAACCTTCTTTTTGGAAGGGCTTTTGTGTAAGTTGACCAGACTTAGAATGATTACTTGAACTGATTAAAAAAAAGTCTATTGTCATATTATTCATAGTTGCTTTTTTATTTCATTTAAATAATCCTTTATAAATTACATATTAATATTTTCAATGTCCAGAGTGCTCATGTTATATTTTTTGATCTGTTACACACGTCTTTCAATTTACATTGGTTTTCGAGCAAGTGAGAGCCCTATGTGCGTACTCTTGAACTCCTAGTAGTCCAAGAGTACGTAAATGATTAAAAAAAAACCTTCTTTTCGTAATGGTTTTTGTGTAAATTGACCAGACTTGGAATGATTACTTGAACTGATTAAAAAAAAAGTCTATTGTCATATTATTCATAGTTGCTTTTTTATTTCATTTAAATAATCCTTTATAAATTACATATTAATATTTTCAATGTCCAGAGTGCTCATGTTATATTTTTTGATCTGTTACACACACTTCTTTCAATTTACATTAGTTTCCGAGCAAGTGAGAGCCCCATGAGCGTACTATTGAACTTCTAGTAGTCCAAGAGTACGTACATGATTGAAAAAAAAACTTCTTTTCGTAATGGTTTTTGTGTAAGTTGACCAAACTTGGAATGATTATTTGAACTGATTAAAAAAAAGTCCGTTGTCATATTACTCATAGTTGCTTTTTTATTTCATTTAAATAATCCGTTATACATTATATATTAATATTTTCAATGTCCAGAGTGCTTACGTTATATTTTGATCTGTTACACACACTTCTTTCAATTTACATTAGTTTCCGAGCAAGTGAGAGCCCCATGAACGTACTCTTGAACTTCTAGTAGTCCAAGAGTACGTACATGATTAAAAAAAAACCTTCTTTTCGTAATGGTTTTTGTGTAAGTTGACCAAACTTGGAATGATTACTTGAACTGATTAAAAAAAAGTCCGTTGTCATATTACTCATAGTTGCTTTTTATTTCATTTAAATAATCCGTTATACATTATATATTAATATTTTCAATGTCCAGAGTGCTTACGTTATATTTTGATCTGTTACACACAATTCTTTCAATTTATATTAGTTTCCGAGCAAGTGAGAGTCCCATGTGCGTACTCTTGAACTCTTAGTAGTCCAAGAGTACGTACATGATTAAAAAAAAACTTCTTTTCGTAATGGTTTTTGTGTAAGTTGACCAAACTTGGAATGATTACTTGAACTGATTAAAAAAAAGTATGTTGTCATTTACTCATAGTTGCTTTTTTATTTCATTTAAATAATCCGTTATAATTTATATATTAATATTTTCAATGTCCAGAGTGCTTACGTTATATTTTTTGATCTGTTACACACGTCTGTTAATTTACATTGGTTTCCGAGCAAGTGAGAGACCCATGTGCGTACTCTTGAACTCCTAGTAGTCCAAGAGTACGTAAATGATTTTAAAAAAAAACCTTTCTTTTCATAAAGGCTGTTGTGTAAGTTGACCAAACTTGGTATGATTATTCATGCGTATAAAAATATTGTTGTGTAAAATTTTGAAGTTGATATCTTTTTTATCCCCAGAGATGTAACCAAAAATCCACTAGGTGAGTACACTCACCCCCCCCCCCCCTTTCTAATGCATGGTTAAAAATGATGTTACGTATTTCGAGTAATTTTAAAGCAAGTTACTAAACGCACCTGCACATGTGTAACCATATAAATATTAATTAACCGTCTGAGAGTCTGTATCCGTCAGTGTATCACCAATTTTTACAGAAATACGCATAATTTTTAAATTCGTAAAATACTCCATAATGAAATATTTTTTTCAAATCGAAAGCATAAGGATATCGTATAAAAGTTAACTCTACTAAAATAATAAAAAAAAATATTAGTTAAAAAAAAAGTATTTATTGGAAATATAAAACGTTGACTATTTATAGAAATGTAACATTTAGCTCTGGGATACCTTTAGGTGATTAAAAAAGTATCCAAAATGAACATTTACTTAGTTTTCATATAATTTAAGTTTCGTGTTGATTTTAATATATTTTGATCCTCTAGTGATAAATTGACAAATAAAATCTCGAGCGTTTCCCCGAAGTAGTTTTGATTAAGAAAAGGCTTTTCAGTTTAATTTAGAAAAATGATTACGGTGATTTAAAATCGGAAGCTTAAATGGATTTCGCATGCGGATTAAAAGCTACATTCGGACGCTCAGACTTTTTTAGCTCTGGCATTTCTTTTAGTTTGACAGAATTAATTTAATGTGTTTCGAAAAAAATGTTGGTAATTTTGCAGGAGCAGTGCTTATTTTTCGTTAGCGTACTTGAAGGAGATTTGATTACTTAGACGAAAAAAAAAATTGCGTAGTTTTAAATTAGCGCATTTTTTTTGGTCAAAATAACCGTTCTTTATACATAGAAAAAAACTCTGTCTTTCGACTAAACTCTGAAGAAAATCCTCGATTAATATAAAGGGAATATAAAAACTGTAGAGACGAAACTTGACTTAGAGCATAAAAAGAATATATTTTTTTTGGAAGTTATGTTTGCATTTTTAAATTGAATAAGTTGTTTAAATCCAGAAATGAAATGAGACTGAAGCTGAGATGAGAAAACTAATTAAATTATTTTACTAAATGATAACCACAAACAAGTACAGAATTTTTAAAGGAGATTTAAAAATACAAAACGTGGGTTTAATTTTATATAATTCATTAACATACATTATATTGAATGCAGAAAAATGAAATGAATAGTATGAAGAATATTATATAAGTTAATATAAATGTATTTAGTTTCAATCTCCATTAGTTAAATGGCATATAGTATTTAATTAAAATTATTCGGTTTATCGAAATTAGATTTAACTCTTTGGTCTAATATCGCAATATTAGAAAATTAATACGTGTTTTTATGATTGAAATAGGCAAAACATATGTAAAAGTTTTATGAAAATAAAAATTACAACTAAGATTTAAGACAACTAAGAACTAAGATTATTAATATTTAATATTAATTTTGATTCTAAGATTTTTCTTCCTTAATTCTAAAACTTGAATGTTAAAATTAAAAAGCATTTAAGGGTAAAGATACAGGTATAGAAGTTTTTTTAATTAACATTATCGGAATTAAAAGCTCGTATACACTGTTAAAAAAAATATGCTCAAATATAAGTAAAATTTACTGATATTTGAGTACATTCGATGCATGTCATAGCTCCGAATACATAAGTTTCATTTTTGAAAAAGATATGTACTCAAGAATGAGTAAAAATGAATAAAGAGAGCATTTTCTGGCCTTCGTCATAAATCATTTTCAATAAATATCAACAATTTCAACCAAAACTCACCAGAAATCGAACCCATATCCTAAAGAACCGCAGTCCAGTGCCTTATCCGTTGTACTACCAGGGCGACGTGAAGTAGTTATAAACAGAAGAAATGTTAAAAAGGTGTACCAAAAGAATGGAAAGTAAGATAATTGAGTTGTAATAACCCAGTTTCCATTTAATCAGTCAACATCAAATGATGTGGAAAACCATCTTCTGACAACTATTTCAAATTTGTCAGGTCGATTTGTTAAGATGGCTTGAACAGAAGCCAAAGATTAACAATATTAAATCACACTGCTCATTCTTGAGAAAGTACGATTACTTAAATTTGAGAACGTCATCTCTCATTTACGATGCAATTGTACTAAAAAAGCCGAGTATGTCCAGGTACTAATTTTTAAGTACCTTTTTTTTACAGTGTACATGTGAGAGTTTTCTACTTTCAGAGAGTTGTTGAAAGTGACTTCCAGAAACTTCAAAACAGTTTAAGTAGTAAGGGAACCAAAGGCAAGACAGAAAACAGGGACAAGATGGGAAAGGGTAACCTTTTTCCGTAAATGATGTGAGTCACAGGATTGTTTGTTTTCAGAGCCTTACCATTATACTTGGCGAATTATCTCTACAGCCATTGACATCGTTTGTATGCATTGCTGTATGATTCTATAAGGTAGATGTATTTTTTATCATATTTTACAATACTTTAATTGTATGTATGATATTAAAATACAAATACAACGTTAAAATACGCAATAAAAGTCCATACAAATCTGGACATGTTTCGGGAGATACATCTCCCTTCATCAGCAGAAAATGAAAAGTCTGTGTGTAGTAAAATATAAATAAACCCAGAATTGAAAGTGTTACCAAAGAACAGAAAACAAAAAACTATTTCAATCGGTTGGAGTTAACCTGGAGTTACTTCCTGGAGGCGTTTCATATTTTTAGCAATATTGATTCGATTGTCAATGAAACATTTGCGGTCCCAGTATTCCCCGCCTGTTGGCACACAACAGTTAACTCCAACCGATTGAAATAGTTTTTTGTTTTTTGTTCTTTGGCAACACTTTCAATTCTGGGTTTATTTATATTTTACTATACACAGACTTTTCATTTTCTGCTGATGACGGGAGATGTATCTCCCGAAACATGTCCAGATTTGTATGGACTTTTATTGCGTATTTTAACGTTGTATTTGTATTTTAATATTCTTAACGCAATGTTCTAGAAGACGAGTTTTTATCTTATGTATGATTGCTATTCAGAACTTTCGATTATATCCTCTTGTACGTATTTTCATACTTAAAAATACTATTTGTTTTTGTTATTAATAAAAACAAATTAAGCTTTTCCCCGAAACTTAAGAACGTGGTTTCGGGGGTATAGACGACAGGTGTATCCAGTGACAAAAACTCAGTGACAGTGAAGAACTCGAATTAAGACGACCAGTGACTCTACTGGAATGATTATTCAGAGGAAAGTGGGATTCGGTGCAGTGATTGTGGATGGAGGGATAATAACTCTTGTGCAGATGTTGAAAGTAAAGATGAAGACGCTATTCGTGTGTGCGTTTTGTATGAAAAGTAATGGTTTATGCAAATTAAAACAATTTAAAACATTTTCTATACTTTTTACTTCTAGGATTTAGAGCGAAAAATTAGAATACCCGTCTTCTTTCGGCAAAATGTCTTTCTGGAATAAATTCATTATATTTAAAAATTAAGAACATATATATATATATGTTTTAATGACATTTCTATGTAGCTAAAGAACCAAATGATAATTATACCAAGTTTAACGCTTCTGTTCATTCATAGATGGCAGCATTAAAGACGGTTTGTTTAAAAAACGCGTTTAAACGAATTATTTTAAATGGGTTTTTAATAAAAACCGTTGATATTTATGAAATGAACGTATGATTCGTCCCTATTCTTGAACATTTTCTTTCTCTTTATTCCTCATATGTTAAGATCCATTGAGTACAAGGACCGTAAAAGGAATCTTTCTACATAAGTAATATATATGATGAGTTTCTCCGTGAAGAGCCACGATAAAATTTCACTTTCAGAAAGTAAATTTATATCATGTGTATCCCGTGCTTAAGGTATGTTTCTAATAACTATTTATAGAAAAACCTAATATTTTTCAATTGATGCTAAGAATTTGTAGCAATATTTACTGATTTTTACATAATTATGAGTATTTTTGTGTGTTTACTTACCATAATCGTATCAAAATAAAATACATAGTTATTCGACATTTTTTTTAGAATAATCATTTAGCTTGAACTCACCGTATACGTGAGAAGTGTTGTAAAGTTGCAAAGTCAACAAACTAACTCTCGGTCCGAAACTGTCCAAGCTAGTGGTAACATATTTTCGATACTGGTTCCAGTTCCAGGAATGTAGATCTTCTGGCCCAGGCCAAAAATCCACTGCTTGAGCCGACGTTCCTGTAAAGAAAGATAAAAAAAATATTAATACAAATAATTATAATAATTGTAAAGAGGCATACATATTTAAAACATATATATATATATTTTAATTTAACGATTCATTTTATATACTGATACTTAAATTATGAATAAAAGTAAGATTTCACAAGATAAGATTTTAAAATCATATCTTGTTTCGCGTTAAGTATTTTTAAAAGTTTGCGTTCAATGTAGGATGACTCTACTCAGTATTCAGAAACCAAAGTACACATTTAATTGTATTCTATTGCACCGGCAGTTTTAAAAAAGAAACTTTGTGCTGTTTTTTTTAAATAAAAAATATCCGGTAGGTATAGTTCCTTACTGTTTTGCAAGATTTGATACATGAATACTTAGTAAGCACGCATGATTCTCTTTGCGTTATCGGTAAGCTCTTGGTCTCTTCGCACTTTTTTATAAGATTAGAATAATTGGTATCATTTTGAAACTGCTCTTTCAATCTGTTTAAGTTTCCTATGCCGAAATTGAACTTTAGGGGGATATTTTGGCTCCACATTGAACACTTCGACAAGCTGTCACATTCCACTCCACACAATTTTCTCGCAAATGGATTAAACTGTCAATCATACAAATTAATTGCATATGTAAAAAATTTGCATATGTAAAAAGTTTAAATTAAATATTTAAAATCTTTTGTTGTTTGGTTACCTTTAAAGGCATTTTCTCGAATTCTATTTTTTCGAATTCTTTCAAAAAGGTAAACGCATAAGGTTTTTTAAAAAATAAACTTAAAGTTACTTTTTTTGTAATACACTTATAATAATCTGCTAACCAAAATAGCTTGTTTTTTTTAATAACTAGTCTAGTTTAAAAAAAATACTTTTAAGTAGAAAATGTATAAGTTTTTGAAAAATCTTGCTGTCGTACATATATTTTTTTTTCAAAAAATGTCACAAGTATTTTTTTAAAAACCTTTCTATACTTTTTGTCAAAAATATACAGGTTGTTCACCTTTAAAAACCTCACTACCAAAAGCTGTAGTCTCCTGTAAACTGACTCACAAATTTGTGCTTATTTCCATTCTCATGATATGAACTTTTTATAAAAAGATAATAAAATTTATTTTTACTGTGCCTTAAGTCTCCAAAACTTTTTCAACAACAACGTTACACCAAAGGCGCTTTTACTCTGGCCATTTTAATTGAAAGATGATATTTTTTCTTAAAAAACAGAATTTGCCCAGCAATGAAAAAGTCAGCATAAAATCTTCATTAAAATTGTGAAAGTGGAGGCTTTATAAAGAATTTGAAACCAAAAACTGCAGCTTTTTATTAAAAAGTTTTCCTGTATAAAAACTTTAAAAAATCTGTATTTTTCCTTTAATAATTTCAATACTTCAAACTTGAAGGTATTTTACAGAAGTTTTTTTACAGGTATTTTTAAGGATATTAAAACAAAAACCTCTAATTTAATAAATCTGTAAAAAAAAAATAACTTACAGTTTTCCTGCATAAAACTTTTTAATTTCACAATTTTGATGAAGGTTTTATGTAAATTTTTTTCTGATTGATGAAAGAAAACGAAACAATTAAATGGTTTCTTCTAAGCCAATTACACTCAAATCAGATTCAAAACTTTATTTTTGCTGCACATCATAATCCAATAGATTATATAACAACTCGTACTTTTAAATTGCAGTAAAAGAGAAAAAGAATAGTTTGGTTTGCTGCAACAATAGGAAGACATACACACACACACACATATATATATATATATATATATATACATATAATATATATATATATATATATATATATATATATATATACATATAATATATATATATATATATACATATAATATATATATATATATATATATATATATATATATATATATATATATATATATATATATATATATATATATATATATATATATATATATATATATATATACATATATATACATAATATATATATATATATATATATATATATATATATATATATATATATATATATATATATATATATATATATATATATATATATATATATATATATATATATATACATATAGTATATATATATATATTTCAGATACACAAATTTAACCTAATAATCAAGAACCCTCATTTTAAGCGAATGTTTACTTTCCAGTACGATATATAATTATATCAAAGCACATGATTAATATTTATTTAGTTAACTGCTCTGACAGTAATATAATTTCCATATAGTTATTCGATCAATTTCAACAACACATTATTAATATAATTTAATCTGCATTCTACGGTTTCATTGGAATGAGAGTTCATGAAGGTTAGTCACAGATCATAAACTTCAATTCAATACCAGACAAGGTAATCGGAGAGTGAACAATACCCCCCTTAAATTCAATACCACACGGTTAGTTTCTATAGTGACGGCTGCCAGTGTTGCGTTACATTTGATGAATTTTATTGCAACTATAGACTTGAATTTAGTTGGGAAATATTCAGAGAAATGACTTACTTTCCAGAAGCGCTCAATATATATCCGATTAAATTGCGCTGCAAATATTTACACAAAGTCAGGGCGTACCCGATTCAGTATAGATTGGATTTAAATTTAAATAGTTTCTGTAAATTGTCAATGGAGTATTCAATAAATGTAACATACATTACGCGTAAGAGACGGATTGATAGCAAAGCACGTGTATATATAATAATTTGAAGAAATATAAAGATACATGACACCCAAAAGACGTATTGTAGAATTTAAATATAGGTTAGAATATAATATAGACAGATAAGATATTAAACATTGAATATTTAAGAAATCTTTTCAATTTACGACTAACGTTAGACACAGCGCGTAGATAAATATTTAAAAAATAGTTGCTCTTGTTATTTGTTATGATGGCTCTAAATAATTTCTAGTGTAAATTTATCTATCATAATAAATATCTTTATGATAAATTTGTAAATTGCACTGTAAAAATGAATTCTAACATTTAAAGAAACTTTTGTAATATTTTGACGAAACAGATGCATGCTATATGATGCAATTCGATAGTTCGTCAAACCGAGGTAAGCGTTTGGCGTTTTTTAACGCAATTTATTTCGTCAAAAATGAGGCAATAAAGAACCAATTATTAGTTAATGTCCAAGAAAATGACCGTAAAAGAACCTGAGTAAATTAGTTTCGTTAAAAATTTGTGGATTCGTGTTTCGTCAAAAGGTACGTGATTAAATGACGAAACTATTGTCAAATATGACGAAAGTGAATTTGAAGTTCGCAGTATTCTCATAAATAAGAGTGTCATTTCTGAAGTGTGATAAACACTAGTTTCATTAGTCCCCAGATAATTAAAAGTAGACTAACAATGATATTACGCGCTTTTTAATTAACCTATTTTGTTGTAGTTATGCCAACTTTCCAATGTTCTATTAAATAGAAACTTGGAATGCTTATATAATCTAAATGACAATATAATAATTACTCATTATTATAAATACTTTACTAATTAAACACATTAGAAAAATAATTTTAAAGTACTAGATCGTCATGTAATGTGATAATGTTATCAGTGGTAATTTACATGTTTATATTAAAATGTATTTTTTTCAGCGAATAATTATTTTTAGTTAATCCTAAGTGTTTTTACGACAAAGCATTGAGGTTAGTTTTTAATTATTGTGAATAGCCATGTTTTAGTGAATGTGCTTTAGATGCTTAATTGGAAAAAAGTATTTAAGTGATATATATGTTTTCTAAATTTAATATTATTCTTGCAAGTTTTCTAATTAATTTTATTTTTCAAAATAAAAGCTAGCGATGCGAAAAAGCCATTCATAAATTGATCTTGAGTGATTATTGAGTATTGGAGGTGACAAGTATATTTTCTTGATTTGTATACAACAAAAAAAACTTACCAATAAGTAATGGAATGTCTTTTATACTTCGATGAAGAACTGCCTCAATCGGTGATGAAGGCAAAATATCTCCTGAAAATAATTAAACTCTTGTTAAAAATGTATTTTTGTATAATATTATAATATCTGAAATTGTAAACATTAAGTTTCGTCATTTATATATTGATTTTTACAGTGTATACACCCATTTTATAAAAATATAAAATAACAAAATAATCCAAATAATGTCAATAAAATATTATTGACATTATATAATTTTTTAAGAAAAAAAATAACTCTATAAAATATTGGAAGTATATACAAAAGTATATACTTCCAATATTTTATAGAGTTATATTTTATACTAAAAGTATATATAATAAAGAAAGTATATACAAAAGTATATACTTCCAATATTTTATAGAGTTATATTTTATGCTAAAAGTATATATAATAAAGGAAGTAATACAAAAGTATATACTTCCATTATTTTATAGAGTTATATTTTATACTAAAAGTATATATATTAAAGGAAGTATATACAAAAGTATATACTTCCAATATTTTATAGAGTTATATTTTACACTAAAAGTATATATAATAAAGGAAGTATATACAAAAGTATATACTTCCAATATTTTATAGAGTTATATTTTATGCTAAAAGTATATATAATAAAGGAAGTAATACAAAAGTATATACTTCCAATATTTTATAGAGTTATATTTTATACTAAAAGTATATATATTAAAGGAAGTATATGCAAAAGTATATTCTTCCAATATTTTATAGAGTTATATTTTATATTAAAAGCATATATAAAAAAGGAAGTATATACAAAAGTATATACTTCCAAAATTTTATAGAGTTATATTTCATACTAAAAGTATATATATTAAAGGAAGTATATACAAAAGTATATACTTCCAATATTTTATAGAGTTATATTTTACACTAAAAGTATATATAATAAAGGAAGTATATACAAAAGTATATACTTCCAATATTTTATAGAGTTATATTTTATGCTAAAAGTATATATAATAAAGGAAGTAATACAAAAGTATATACTTCCAATATTTTATAGAGTTATATTTTATACTAAAAGTATATATATTAAAGGAAGTATATGCAAAAGTATATTCTTCCAATATTTTATAGAGTTATATTTTATATTAAAAGCATATATAAAAAAGGAAGTATATACAAAAGTATATACTTCCAAAATTTTATAGAGTTATATTTTACACTAAAAGTATATATAATAAAGGAAGTATATACAAAAGTATATACTTCCAATATTTTATAGAGTTATATTTTATATTAAAAGCATATATAAAAAAGGAAGTATATACAAAAGTATATACTTCCAAAATTTTATAGAGTTATATTTCATACTAAAAGTATATATATTAAAGGAAGTATATACAAAAGTATATACTTCCAATATTTTATAGAGTTATATTTTACACTAAAAGTATATATAATAAAGGAAGTATATACAAAAGTATATACTTCCAATATTTTATAGAGTTATATTTTATGCTAAAAGTATATATAATAAAGGAAGTAATACAAAAGTATATACTTCCAATATTTTATAGAGTTATATTTTATACTAAAAGTATATATATTAAAGGAAGTATATGCAAAAGTATATTCTTCCAATATTTTATAGAGTTATATTTTATATTAAAAGCATATATAAAAAAGGAAGTATATACAAAAGTATATACTTCCAAAATTTTATAGAGTTATATTTTACACTAAAAGTATATATAATAAAGGAAGTATATACAAAAGTATATACTTCCAATATTTTATAGAGTTATATTTTATGCTAAAAGTATATATAATAAAGGAAGTAATACAAAAGTATATACTTCCAATATTTTATAGAGTTATATTTTATACTAAAAGTATATATATTAAAGGAAGTATATGCAAAAGTATATTCTTCCAATATTTTATAGAGTTATATTTTATATTAAAAGCATATATAAAAAAGGAAGTATATACAAAAGTATATACTTCCAAAATTTTATAGAGTTATATTTCATACTAAAAGTATATATAATAAAGGAAGTATATACAAATATACAAAAAAATAACAGAAATTATTCAGCCTTTTATTTTAAGTTAAATAATATCACTGATATAAATATATTAATATCTAATCTTATATCCATAAACTATTATGTTCATTATTTTCATCGTAAAAGACATTGTATATAATTTATGAAAAAACCTTTCTATTTTTTTTTTATAAAATTAAAACAATTTATACACATACTTTAAATTTCATTAAGAGAACACATAAACACTGCTTTTGCTTAAAACTGTTAAGGAAATAACGTTATATTTCGCTTCTCTATTAAATAGAAAGCGCCAACTCTAACGATGCTCTTAATTTAATTTTCTCGTTGGCTGACTTAGATTCTGCTTACATATGAAACGTTTCAACGCTGGAGCTAATTTAAGCCTAGACATTAAAATAACTCAATTTGCTGTAGAAAATGTAACAACAAAACGTCGGAATTTCATTCGTAGGAAGGACTAATTTTAAAATTTTTTTATACAGAAAACATTTAATTTATTAGCGTCAGTTATAACTAGACAAAATAACGTCATTACAAGCCAAATCCCTTACTTTTGCTCAGAGGAATATGTTTATTGTATACCATGGATATATAAAATTATTATCAGATTCTACATAGGCTATGCAAATTATTTTAATAAATACTTTTGAGTATTTAATTTAGGCTGTATCATTATATATTTTTTATATATTAATGCGCTTTATATATTTGAATGGCGCCCTTTAATGTGCTTTTACAAATATAACTTAACTTGAAATTATCTTTTTAGAAACTAGAGGAACTACACGAAAACTTACACTAAACTTACACGGAAATAGTTTTTCATATAATAATCAACGCTGTTAATTGATTATCTTTACTGTTTTTTTTTCTCCGTAGATTTTTGGATAGTAAATGGATTTTGAAACTAAGTTGGAAAATAGATTTATACTTGTTAAATTCTTTTCAAGAAAAATATTTTTCAGCATTAGTTTTTTCACATTATGTTCAGCATTTTTTTAATAATAACATCGGTATTTTTAATTTTATGTCATAAACAACAACTTTAAATTTGTTCTCAAAAGTCAAAATGACTGAGAAATTTCAAAATGTCTAATAATTGTTTATAATTTTTTTTATTGAGTGAAAAGACAAACTAGGAAAATGGTTAATAAAGATAACATACTAGGCTGATTTATACAGATATTTTTTGTGAATTATACGAAGCTATTCTAAACTGTGAAAAACTATGCATGACTTAAAAAATAAAAACAGAATATTCTCGAAAACTGTTGTATCTATTTAAATAAATAAAACTTTTTAAGTCTGAAATATTGCACAGAGCAGTTTGAGATTATAGTGGCTATAGATATAAACTTTTTTTTTATGAAAAAATCTGGTTGCTATGGATTCTATTATAGGCTTATCAGAGAATAATTACGTTTTCTGTGCAAGTCAGATATGTACACATTTTATTAAAATGATACCTAAAACGTTGACGAATCTCCTCCACCCCCAACAACACTTAGAGTTATACATAAATGTGACAAATAATATTTGTCCCATTTACGTACAGAATCTGTTGTACATAATTCTTCTTAATATTCGAATTTTTTAACATTTTATTAATATTTGTAATATACAATTGCTTTATTGGATACTAGCATGCCAGTGCCATAATTGTCTCACATACACCAGCTAATATTACCGAATCCTTTACGGTAAAAAACAAAATAAAAATAAGTTTATCGATCTGCTCATAGATGACAGCATTATCAACGGCTTGTTTAAAAAAGACATTTTATTTATATTTGTAATGTGCAATTGCTTTATTGGATACTAGCATGCCAGTGCCATAAATCCCCCACATACACCAGCTAATATTACCGAATCCTTTACGGTAAAAAACAAAATAAAAAAAGTTTATCGATCTGCTCATAGATGACAGCATTATCAACGGCTTGTTTAAAAAAGACATTTTATTTATATTTGTAATGTGCAATTGCTTTATTGGATACTAGCATGCCAGTGCCATAAATCCCCCACATACACCAGCTAATATTACCGAATCCTTTACGGTAAAAAACAAAATAAAAATAAGTTTATCGATCTGCTCATAGATGACAGCATTATCAACGGCTTGTTTAAAAAAGACATTTTATTTATATTTGTAATGTGCAATTGCTTTATTGGATACTAGCATGCCAGTGCCAATGCAAGGAATAATGTGCAATGCAATGTGCAATTGCTTTATTGGATACTAGCATGCCAGTGCCATAAATCCCCCACATACACCAGCTAATATTACCGAATCCTTTACGGTAAAAAAAAATCAAAAAAGTTTTACGGTCTGCTCATAGATGACAGCATTATCAACGACTTGTTTAAAAAAACCTTAAAAATGAATTATTTTAAAAGAATTTTTAAAATGAAAACGTTTATATATTTTAGATGAAAGTATGATTCAGCACTGGTCCATGGAATTCTCTTTCTTTGATACCCCATGTGTTCTTTGATACCCCCAGATTCGTTGCGTCTAAGGGGTGTAAAAGGGATCATTACAACATAAATAATATATATGATTGGATTCTACTATTGACATTAGTATTGGAATATTTGTTTTCACTCGGATTGATGTTTTTATAACTCAAATTTTTACCAACTCTGTTGAAATTCAGAAAAAACAAAATACGATTTTTCAATACATCAGGGTGCACCGATACATTAAAACAATTTTGTTAAAATTGAGACCATTTTAGAAAACAAAGAAGCAAAATAAATTGTGCAGAATAATTTCCAATATAAAATGCATTTTAACGTTATCAAATGCAAATTGAAGTCCATTGGCTTGTGTTATGAAAATAGAAAGCAACAAGCAAGATTTGTTTTGGCCATCTATGTCGTCAAAGCAGTATGGTTGACTTGCTTATTATTTAGTAAGGTTTCACAATAGCTCCTGAAAATTGCCGAATATTTCATATGTGTTTCAAATTATAAAAAAAATAAGTATAACAAGATCTCCACCCATTTGTATATTATCAATAGCATAATAATCATTATTAATTCCTGAAAAATAAGGATTAACATGGCACTTTTTTCCCAATGACAGGCACGATACCCCATTTTCCATAAACTTTAAGCTTTAATTATGTATATTTTAAATTCCCGTCATTTTAATATTTGTTATATATTTAAAATGAGTCATGTAAATCTCACAAAAAGCCCCCAAAATCCCTACACGATTGATAATTCCATCAAAGATCCATTAGTCCAGATAAGGCCAAACTTTCCATTCTTTCCATTCCATTCAATTCATTTCAAGCGATAATGCCCTTTCACACACGGATCACCTAACGTAAACCCGGTTTAATTTTTCATTTCAACAATGTTAATTTGGGAAGAGCAGCCCCTAATTCTCTACCCACTCTTCAAGAACCTTCCAAACGCATAGAAAAGTTGCCGGGACTCGCAACTCCCCCGCGTTATTAATGACACGAAGGATTTTTACCTTTCGCGGTTAGATGAGAAGATATTTAAGGATATCATCCCCCTCATTTTGAAAAGTTGTAAGGGCTTACGGACTAATTGGACTGTTAAATACTCATCAGCACGGAAGGGGGGTGATTGGTCTTTAATCACCAGTTTCAAGAGATCAATCGTTAATCGCATCGAGACAGTGATTAAATGTTGTTGAAAAAGTCCTCTTAAAGTCCGGAAGCTATCATTAAAATTTATTGATTATGATGTTTTTTTGTCGATTTTTTTTAATGCTCGTTAAAATCGAGTTAGGTATGATTGGAGTGTTTTTTAAGTTTGTGTGGGATTATATAAAACGTTTTAAAATGTATAATGTTTTTTGTTTTTGTTAATGAAGAGAGATTCACACACTATAAAAAACGGTATTTAAAAATGAGTATCTAAACCTACTCGTTTTTCTTTCAGAATAATTACATCGTAAATGAGCGATGACGTACTGAAATGCAAGTAACCGTGTGTTTCAAAAAGTATCGATGTTATTAAATATCGCTAATATCAGCTGTTGTTCAAGAGATCTTAATAAAACTTGCGAAACTTAAAATAGAAATCCAGAGAAAGGTTTTTCTTCCATGATGTCGATTTGATGTCGATTAGTTAAATAGAAACTGAATTATTACAGTTCAATTATCTTACTTCCCATTCTTTTAGCATATTAAAAAAATACTTTGTTTATTAGTCCTGATAGTAGAACAGATAAGCCAATGGGCTTGGGTGCTGTGGATCTGGGTTCGATTCTCGATAAGACTTGTTTGTAATTGTGCTTGTATTTGCTATTTCTATATTACAATTGATTAAAAATTATTTGATTTATGTTGTATTATATATCAATGACAAGTTCGTAAAATGAGATAAAACAGCCTATGCAGGCAAGCAGTTACTCATTGTAATCATTTTTGAGTATATAAGTAAAATGTATTCATTTTTAAGATAAGAAAAATATATAAGCATTTACTCATTTTTGAGTACATGCCTTTTTCAAAACGGGTATAGAGGATATAGGGGGTTACGAGAGACATAGGAAAATCTAAATAATTTTATCTTAAATGAAATATGTATATATTTTATAAAAAGATAATTGGTTTTACACTTCGTTTATTCTAACACGAACAAATTGACTTTTGAGTGTAAAAACGTATTTAAAAACACATCTTCAAACTCCAATTAGCCGGAAAATACATTAAAAAAATCATCCACGAATTGCAGCAAAAGCAAAATATTAAATATATTAGGATATTTATTTTGTCTAATTTTTTCTAGCATCGCTTGTTGCATTTATCTTACGAAAAATTAAGATTTTTTTGGGTAGAAGAAATATTGCCTGATTTCAATTTGCGCTGGATCTTGAAGAACAATTAAATTACATTCATCTTCAAGCCCTTATTGCCTAATTTCCTCGGCATAATATGGGTAAAGCTATTCCTTCAAGCTGGCGACCTAAGTAAACGCATTTTTCTTCCTTCGAAATATTTATTTTTTATTACAGTTTTTAAGTGTTTAGGGACATGGCTGAATGCCAGAGAATTTTGCCTCCTCTTTTTATCGAATAAATTTGATTAAAGATCTGCGTTGCTTAAGGATGTTGAAACGAGGCCATTTCCCTCTCAATTGTGTATTGAATATCTGTTTAAGAAGAAAGCTAATCAATTAAAGAAACATGATGTATTTTTATATTCCGCTAACATTTTTCGTGTTTTTTTAATGTGTTTTGTTTTTAGGAAAGTTTTTTGTTTGCAGTAAATAATGTGTTTCACAAATCTAAAAGTTTTAAATGAAAATGTATCGTTATAAGGTAGAAAATAATAATCAATGTATCTTAGCGTTTAAAAAAAACCTTTTTATTTCGTATTTTATATCGGCAAGCGTTTATAAGATTTGATCCAAATATTTGGTAAATTCCATTACCAAAATTTAGAAGTTATGACGATATTAAGAAAATGTTTGATATTTAAGAGAGTTCAAAAGCGATATTTTTTGTAAACCTGAATAGTGTTAATAGGAAATTATTTTGAAGATAGAAAATGATTCAAAATGAGAATCATTGTAAAAATTTGTACGCGGAAATAAGAAAAATACAACTATGAATGTATGTTTTCTTTACTTATAAAAGCTTTTTAAGTTCGTTTCAATGTTGTAAAAGACTCACACTTATTTACTGAGCGTTAACGAGGCCCTGTTTTAACTCGACCGCTAGGCATATCTTCTGTTTGTCTGTAAATTTGTTTGTTAAGCAGTCCCAACCAAACTGCTTAACAAATCGTAGTACGTACGATTTTTTTCAAATTTGGCATGAAATGTTCCTTGAAGTCATTAAAAACGATGCATGTTTTTTTTAATTTAAGACTTTTTTATGACGTTTCAAGATGGTTTATTATTTGATTCTATTTCAAGATGATTTATTATTTGATTCCGTTTCAAGATGGTGTTCCGTTTCATTTAAAATTCAGCTTTTTTTTCGAGATCTACAGTTCCTAGAACAATTAGTTAAATAATTACATGATATAAATTTTGAGCAGAATCCTATTGAATCTCGGTATATATTATGGGATTGAGCTTATATTTATGTACATAATGCATTCTTTTACGATACAATATTACTTTATACACTATTAACAGGTCCTCATTTTGAGGGTAAATTTATTAAGTATGCACTATGCATGTTCTTAATATTCAACACCACTGTTAAATAGAGATAACAATGACCTAATATTTGAAACATTCTTCCATGTGTGAATATTGTTTTAATAACATAATTAATATTTTACGTTTAGAACAATGTGTAAACATATAATGTATTTAGCATTCCGTATCATCTAAGGGATACGAACGTGCATATCGTTCGTGTATCGTTATTTCCCGAGCAATACATATAACTTAAAAATTCATAATCTCTAATTTTAAATAGCTTACAATGGAATGTGTTGGAAATATAAATAAAGCTCTCCTGCAGTGAAAACACACTTACAGATTCGAAATTTTACTCATTCCTCAGAGGTTTAAATAACTACATCTTATTAGCGTGTCTATTATTTAGAACCGTATGTCTGTCTGTAATTACTCGATAGCTCGGAAACGAACAAGTTGCATATGAGTGTCATTGCATGGCAAAATATAGAAAATTGGTGTCGCAAAAATAAATGTCAATTTTAAGATGAATGTTAAGTTACCGTCAAACGGGGGGACAAAGTGCTTAGGTGCCATGGACATTTTATTAATAAAAGTTTTAAAGGGATCCAGCAGCTCCATGGACGCCAATGTTAAATTCAATAACTTTATAGGCATCTCATTTAGTCACAAATTACTTTATAAGTCTGAATTTTTTACAGAGCAATATATCGATAGTTTTTAAAACTTTAACAAAGGGATTTAAATTAAAAAAAATTCACAAAGTTATGATTTTTTTAAAAAATATGTCCAACATTTTACGAATTTTTCAGACCAAAATATTTTTAGAAATAAAAAGATGCATCTAATACTTTGTTTCTTGTATTAAAGTGTTTATATATATATATATATATATATATATATATATATATATATATATATCTCCCCACGGAAGCTATCGAGTAAACAAAAGCGTCTAGGTTGCAGAGATATCAAGGAAATTTAACAAGTGGTTATTGCGATTTCTGCACTATCACTGTTTCTGTGGAGTAGCGCGTTTTCAATGTTTGTAAAAGTACGACCCGGTCTCGTCTGAAAAGGGCACTCCCTCAGCAGACTGAAACAAATGTAAGTTTTGTTATTTATTCCTACTCTGTCAAAGACATTTAATAAAAACTAACGTTTCTATATGTTTGTTTACTATTTATTGCGTGGTAAGTAAAAACATGAACTTTAAAGGTTGAGAAAGTGCCATATTGTTTTGGTCGAAAAGAAAGGCAAAACTTTTATTGATTTCGCGTTTTATTCTAATGGATTTTGTTTTATTTTCACGTGTTGCAAATTAAAAGCGTTGTATGAAGCGTTAATTGAGTACAATATGAATGTATTTTAAAATGCATTCATATTGTACTCAAAAAAATGTACTTGTTTTAAAATGCAACTCAAGTGCATTTAAAATTTTACTTTAAAATGATGAACAATTTTATAACCTTTAAGTCAGCAGATTTATAACCTTTATATTATACTATCATTCAAACATCTATGTAATCTAAGAGAAGTTAAAGTTAAAATCCATTATTGTTGAAAACTTTTGTAGTATCTGGAATTAATTCAACTTAAGTATATTCTTTACAGTCTGGTTGATATTTCAACCAGAATTCAACGTTAAACCCATCTTTTAAAGGTTAAGTGAATTTTTCCATTATAATTGCGATTTTTATTACTATCTTACTAAAGAAAACAAAATAATTCTATTGTGTGTTTTTTCTACGATAATTCCACGATAATAAATTGCAGTAAAATGTGCAATTTTAAGACTGTAAATTTACGACAGAGATTTAATTAAATTCTAATATATTTTAAGGTTTTTACATTTTATACAGTTTTATAGAATTAATCTTAAAAGTATATTTCCTCCAAAACGCCAAGATTTGTATGAGTACGTGTCATGTAAGTAGAATTCTTTTCCACAGTGTATTATCAGGATGCACATTTACACTCAAAGACGAAATAACGAAAAAAAAATTGAAATATAATAAAAATTATTGGAAAGAAACTTTTTATAAATTTTAATCGAAATGGTGAGATCTTTATCTAAGGATAAAGAAATATTTGTTTAATTGATATTAAAAATATACTCGTTAATACTATTTGAGAACCAAAAAAAATAATTTTGTTATGTATTGTTTAATAATTAAAAAACTTATCGCTTAAACTTGACTAGTGGCTAATTAAATATCTTAATGAATATAAAAGAATCGCTTTATTGTGATAAGTTCCTGTCTCGGAAACATTAAACAGATAACCTAAAACTAAACTACGGGTGCAAGAATCGTGCTGTTAAAGAAATAATGCTCGATAAAATGCAATGGCTCGGAGTTAACATAAAACAGAGACATGAACAAAATACAAGCACTTGTGAGTCAAGAAAAAATGACGGCTATTCTGAAGCTCATGTCTCCCGAGATGTTTAGAAAGATAAAGAATAGCTGATTGGCTGTATGAATATATCTGAATGGATAAAAAGTTAAAAAGGTCGAGATTGCGGTACTCTTATAAACCCGAAGAAATTGAAATTCCGAGTTTCTTTTCAGAGATTGAATTTTAGATTTTGCTTTTTTGATATCGTAAGGAAAGAGTTGTTATTTATCTTTAAAGTATGTATAAAGACGAATGCACTCCAAAGGTAGATGTCGCAAACGCTTTATAAATTTTTAAAATGGTAAATATTTTTTTAAATTGCTTTAAGGGTTTTGTTTATTAAAGCAAGAATGAAAAGTTATGAGTACTGTAAGGGAGTTCAATTGCATTTTATGTATTTCTGAATATGTTAAAACTAAAATTTAATTTCAGCATCAAACACAAATTGGAATATTCGTTTTTTTATAGTGTGCTTTTGTTTATAAATCTAAAAGATATTATAAATAAAAATATTCATAGTAATTGGGTCTGATACGAAATTAATGTAGAATTAATATAAATACTCAATTTAATAATATTTATCAAATCTAATGTTTTTGTTCAACATAACACTTATATATTTAAAATTTATTAATATTTAAAAAATATATCAAAAAGTTCGTACAGGAAAAATTATTTAAACTTTAAGCAGAGAAAATAATTTCAATTGCGAAAAATTGCTTGAGAATCAGTGGGATTTATTATTTTTCACGTTATACCAATTGATTCCGTTTTATATCCACAATATTCCACTGCAACTGTGAGTGCTTTAAAAAATCTGCAATAAATTAATTTAATGTTTAAGTTTATTTAGATATTCTATAAATTTTTATGTGATAAGGGATTGAAAATATTTAATTTTTTTTTATCACTTTGGATAATACAAAATGAAGTAATGTTCTTCAAATGACTATACTCATCTGTGTCTCATGTGTAGAGGACATAATAGAATTAAAACGGGGATTTTATAAAACCCATCTTTGTTACGGAAATCAGAAAAATTAATACTATAATAAAGATTTCTCTAATCATTTTGATTTCCTTAATCATTGCAGTCGTGTGTGTTTTAAAATTTATTGATAAAATCCTCATTTTTCGTAACAACGGAATTTACGGCTGCTCTTTTTTAATATATGACTGTCCATTTTTTATTTACGTTTGCCCATTTTTAATCTATGACTGTCCGTTAGCATAGTAACTGATTTAGTCTTTAGGGATTTTTAACTACGGATGAAAGCGATTTCACTTTTCCCCAACGTTTAACTAGTATTTCAAATGTATTCAAATATGGGATTTTAAGGTCAACTAAAAGGATGTAAATTGCTTGAGTTTATGCAAAATGCTAAACTAGGAAAAGTGTGATTTAATTGTTTTCTGGTCTTATTAAGATGTTCTCCTTTCTACCCTAATAGGGCTGTAATGATTTAATGTCTGTTGAAAATGCGCTTGTTTCATTGTTTGAGCTATCTAAAGTCTTTGTGTCGAGTGTTTTAGTGGCATTTTGTCACGACGTTTTATTAACTTAACGACGGACTTGATTTCATGCTCAGGGATTCTCAGTTTTCCTAGCAATACACTAATTTTTAAATTTACAAAAAATAATGTCTTTAACAATACATTGGTGTCCATAATTGTAGGATAAGTAAGAACATCAAACCTAAAGCGTAATTATTATATTAATGGACGATTGTAATACAGAAATCTAAATTGGGCAGAAATAAATATTGCTCTTATTTAATTTATTTTTATATAAGGACAATAGACAACTAAATCTTTCCATAAATGAACGTTGCTTGAGATTAGGATAAATGTTTTCAGTATTTTGTTATTAATACTGAATATAAATACATTACAGATATTAATACATTATTTTACTGTCATAATAGAAAAAGAATAATGGATATATATATTAATCGTTAAATGCAACTAACTAGTAACTGTACACTGTAAAAAAAGGTACTTAAAATAAGTACTTGAACATACTTGTTTTTCTTTGAGTACAGTTGCATCGTAAATGAGAGATGACGTACTCAAATTTAAGCAAACGTACTTTCTAAAAAATGAGCAGTGTTATTTAATGTTGCTAATTTCAGTTTCTGTTCAAGCCATCTTAACAAAGCGACCTGGCAAACTTAAATTAGTTGTTCAGTAGATGGTTTTGCACGTTATTTGATGTCGATTGCTTAAATGGAAACTGAGTTATTACAATTCAATTATCTAGATTCCCATTCATTTGGCACACCTTTTTAACACTTATTCTTGTTGTAGGTTCACACAAATTTTAAAAACATGTTTAAACATTTGTCAAAACAAAAATAAAAACGTTTAAAAAATGCATTTTTAAATTTATATATATATATATATATATATATATATATATATATATATATATTATATATATATATATATATATATATATATATATATATATATATATATATATATATATATATATATATATATATATATATATATATATATATATATATATATATATATATATATATATATATATATATATATATATATATATATATATATATATATATATATATATATATATATATATATATATATATATATATATATATATATCTTTTAGCTCTTCTGCATACAGCACTGTTTAAATTTATATTCTAGCTGAACTAGATGTTTTAAATAATTTTTTAAACATTTCATGGTATGCACTAAACCTACGGAATATATTCATGAAATTCTCATTTTCTCAAAATTATGATTTTGGTTTTTGGATATGTATAATAGCGACATATACAACATGAATGCTAGAGTGAAATAGTTTTGAATATAATGTTTAGCTTATTATTCCTTTGTTTACAATTTTAATTCTAAATTGTTTGTTTTTATTCCTAGCATATGTGGAAGAGATGTCGCAGTCAAAGAAAATAAGGACTAATATAATATATTGGTCTCTTTAAAGTGTTTTTGTCCTATTAATACTTTGTTAAGTATGTATAAATAAATGATTGAGACAAAAATGATTTTTATTTGTGCTTGATAACCATTATGGTACGCTCCTCAGATCATTATATAAAGGAACACAAATGTTTTTGATTTCCATTCCCCCTTTTGAACAAAAGAATATTATTATGAAAACAAATAAAATATAAAATTGCAACGCAAAAATATTAAAACAAAATATTGACGAATTAAACGTTTAGTATTGGAATTTCATATTAAACTGGTTAAACTAAAAAAAATACTTTTATATTCACTAAATATTTCTTTTTGATACAATATGGATTCAACCTTAAGTTATCATAAGATTTAAAATATTTCCTTTCTTCCATGTACGGCTTGATCTCTAAATCAATGGTAGATGCCTCTATACATTTGGTCACTAGGAATACATTGGACAACCGTTGGGAAATTTCACCAGTATAGCGGTTTTCAGCTGAAAGACAAAGACGTAGACTTCTCAATTCCCAGAAAATAACTTTTTCGCAAAGAATATATCACCCTCCAGCGGACATTGCTTTTAAGTGCAACAAAAACCATGGAGAAGTGGTGATCGATGCGTTTTTTGGTACATTCTACCCAAAGAAAAAAGAAGAAGAAATCGATTCCGATAGAAAATATTTCTGCTAAAATATAAATATATATGAAAATATATTCGCTAAATATTTATTTTGGAAGCAATATATATTCAACCTTAAGTTATAAGATTTCAAATATTTCCTTTCTTCCACGTACAACCTGTATCTCTGAATCAATGCTAAATGCATTTATGTATCTGGTCACTAGGAATACATTACACAACCGTGGGGCAATTTCACCAGTAAATAGCCGTTTTCAGCTGAAAGTTGTTTTCAGTTTAAAGTTACATTGTCTGAGGCAAAGACGTAGACTTCTCAATTACCAGAAAATAACTTTTTCGTGAAGAATATCACCCTCCAGCGGACATTGCTTTTAAGTGCAACAAATACTATGGAGAAGTAGTGATCGATGCGTTTTTTCGTATATTCTACCCGAAGAAAAAGAAGAATATTTCCTATAGAAAATATTTCTGTTAAAATATACTAAAATCTAAAATATTTCTGAAAATATATTCGCTAAATATTTCTTTTTGATACAATATGTATTCAACCTTAAGTTATAAGATTTCAAATATTTCCTTTCTTCCACGTGCGGCTTGAATCTCTGAATCAATGTTAGATGCATCTATACATTTGGTCACTAGGAATACATTGAACAACCGTGGGGCAATTTCACCAGTAAATAGCCGTTTTCGGCTGAAAGTTGCTTTCAGTTTAAAGTTACATTGTCTCAGACAAAGACGTAGACTTCTCAATTCCCAGAAAATAACTTTTTCGCAAAGAATATCACCCTCCAGCGGACATTGCTTTTAAGTGCAACAAAAACCATGGAGAAGTGGTGATCGATGCGTTTTTTGGTACATTCTACCCGAAGAAAAAAAGAAGAAGAAATCGCTTCCTATAGAAAATATTTCTTTCAAACCACAATTCTTTTCTACTTAGTTTCTCTCACAATCGCCGGCCACTGGGTCGAAAAAAGGCTGAGAAAGATGGGGGGGAGGAGAGAAAAAATCTCGGAATCTAATTCGAGCTAACGCGTTGTAGCGTAAGGAATAAATGTTCCCTGGTAGAACGCAGAAATAATGACGAGACGCCAAGGTTTGTTCTTGTTGCAGCTAAGACCTTAGATGCTTTATGGGGTCAGCTGTCCGCTCTTCACAGCTGCAAAGCCAATAACTGGCGTAGAAATAAATGAAAAAAAAGGGAAGGAAAATCGAAACGGAGGGTGTTTCTCGCGTCTAGGGGCGGGAGAAGTAATCGTTATTTTGCTGAGCATTTGTAGGCGATGCTCGACTGGAATTCTCTGCAGTGAATCTGAGTTTATTATGCTCTTATTCTCGCATTGAAATCTCATTTGTTTGAGATGGAGAAAGACAGCTGGGATGAGGAGGTTTCTGCGTGCTGTTTATCTCTCGGATCTTTTGGGTTTACAGGTAGTAAGAAGATAAAGATATCATAAAGAAATTTTATATGAGAGAAAATGATATGAAGAGAAGATAGGAAACAAATTCAGATGGATAGTGTTTTATTTCTATCTTAACAATATCTTTCATCTAAGCGGAAGCACGGGTTTTTATTTGATAGGACTTTTATTTACAAAACGATGCGATGATACTTATTGTCTATCAAAGAAGATTTGTTTCTGGATTATGTTAAAAAAAATTCTTAGAATTTATAATACTGTAGTAAAGAAAATAAATTTCCCACGATTGCGTTCTTTATATTCGGAATTGTGTTGGTGATTCAATCGTTTCAAATTGGATATAACGAAATATGCAGATTTTGTGTTTATTTTATAATTCTGCTGAAATATATTTATTTTGCTATGGAAAAGGCAACAAAGGTATTTTTGACGCCTAGGGTGACGCCTTTGATGACTGTGTGTAAAATTACAGTCGTCAAATTGAAATTTTTAGGCGCAAAATACTATAACGGTCACTAATTTCGAACCCTGTATGTACTTCTTGCTGTTTTAACCGGTCGGTTATTCGGGGACAACGCTTAATTTCATTGAAAATTTGTTTTGTTAAAGAATATGCCTTCAAGTATAGTTCATATTTCTCTGATTAATAGATTCACTTTGCAATATGTAATTTATTATAAAAAATATACTTGATTTAATTTTTGTATAAATGTAGAAGCGCGGTATCTTGAAAAAATTGTTATACAGTTAATTATGAAACAATGAGTTTTCTAAAGAAATTATAAGTTGTTATACAAATCTTTAGAACTTAGTACAAGTAAAGTAATAGGAGGCTTTGTAACTTTAGTAGAAAAGTACTGCATTTGGGAGGTAGAAACTACAAAATAGTACGAGAAAAAAAAATCAATATACGAGAATAATACAAAGGCATGCTTAGATAAAACTGGGATTGCACATGAAAATCGAGCAGGGATAAACAGAGAAGAAAGGAAAAACAAACGCGGAAACAAAAAGGGAAAGTAACTAAAGTAGGTTGAGGGAAAGATAAAGACTGGTCTGGCGAAGAGAACAACATGAATGATCAAGGATAGTGAAGACTATATATAGAAGGTGCGCCCGTTTTTCGCTTTTTGAAAGTGGGCAAGGAACGGCAACTAAATGACGTCATTTTAGCACCGCCTTACTATCGGTTTTTGATCATTCTCATTGGCTGTGTGTTTCAATGTAAGATTGCGTATTTCAGTAATTTTTTTTTTTCGATAGCCATTTTAGCCATAACGGTAATCTCATTTTTGATTTAAAAATTAAACTTAATTGTTGGCTTTGAAACCACTTTTTTATTATTCAGAATTAGGTTTTTAGCACTCGGCTAAATTTTTGCTTCATTCGGAGCATTTTTAGTGAGCTTTTTCAGTGATTTTGTTTCCTTTTGGTGCTTTGTTTACATCCGGTGTTGCGTTAACAGCCACCTTTAAACCACTCTTTTTGAGGTTTTTTCTTTATAAATATTAATAATAATTGACCGGAACCTAGGTTTATATTGTTACATATAAATTTTTAATGCTTTTAGCACTCTTTTAGTGCTTATTCCGCAAATTTGTTACTAGGTTCATTTAACATTGGGAGCATTACGATTAGTGCTCCCATAGGATTAACATAGGGAAATTTTGGAATGTGACTTTTATTTAAATTTAATTTCTCGGAGACCAAACCTGGTTTTTATTGTTTATTAACTTGTTCTCAGTCACACCCTATCTTTTTGCTTCATTTGAAGCACTTTTACCTGTTTTATAAGAGTTTTCGTAAAGTTTTGGTTCTTTGTTGATATTTTGCGGAAGTCTTGTAACTCTCAGTTAACTACTTTTAATGGATCTAGTTCAGCCTTGCCATTGGTTCAAATGAGAGCATTAGACACGCCCACAGTAGGCGAAGGAAGGCGTCACTATGACGTCAAATAGTTGCTCTCTCCGCCTACCGTCAGGCAGCTCGAGTACGAGCACACCTTATATATATATATATGGTCTTCACTATCCTTGATGAATGATATAGATAGGGAGTTCATAGTCACAAAATCTCTAAATGTGAGGGAAAGAGACAGAATAGAACTTCACAATTTTATATTTGGAAGAAGGAACTTGCGAAGTGGGCAAATACATAATAAAAATGTCTACGACGAAATAAATAAAAGCAAATAACATATATAGAAAAGTAATAATATAAAGATTTAGAGAAAATAAATAACATAAAACATAAAACAAATCATAGGCCAGATAATTAACAGTTACTCATCATCAAATAATAAATATTTATTACTTTATAAAAACTGAATTCATCATTTAATAATTTCACTCTCTACATTTCTTGAATATATCCCTTTAACTCTTTGAGGCACACGATTTTAAAGAAAATAAAAACCCTAGTTGCACAGAACTTTTTTTATTATAAAAAAATGGAAAGATAAATCATTACTTTTATTTATGAATCACTTATTTATGCATTAACCGTTGGTGCATAGCATTACCAACATAATGAAAATCTTTAAAATTTTTTTTAACTGTATGACTATGAGTAACGTAACTATTTAAGGTGGATTAAAATATTTCCCACCATGCAACAAAAGCTAAGCAAAAGGTGGGACAGTTTTTAACCCACTTAGCCCCAAAGAGTTAATTCGTATGTTACATCTCACTAATTCTGTTACTTGTTTAATCTATATTTTACACCGAAACCATTTATTTTCTGTAAATCGATTGTAACGTAATTTATTAAGTGTAAAAAAAGAGTGATATAAGTAATGATAAATAGTTATAACACATACAATAAAAATATTGCGTAAAGTTAATTAGTATTGGGTAGTATTACTTCGATTTGAACTAACCTAATTATGTGTCACTAAAATAGATAGATTTTATATTAAACGTAACTCTCAATTCGATGTGTTACAACTCGATTGTGTTTAAAATATTGTTTATTTGGTGTTTAAAACACCGTTATGTGTTTTAAATATTACTTATTTTGTGCTGAAATACTAGATGATCTAGAACGTGTGAATTAATGAGTATTATTTTAGTTGAAAAAGGATTTCGATCTAATAGAAAGATAAAGTAATCTATTAAAAAAATACATTATTACTACTAATTATATACGCTAGTATCTCCTCTGAATTCATTGAAACTCATTAAACGAGCTTCTATTGTGCATTAATTTAAATTCACTGTTTTTCATTTAAAAGAACAAACTTTGTTGTGTCTTAATACTGTAGTTTGTCGTCAATATTTGTATTGGTATTTGCATTAATGGATGCTCATTCTACGAATAAATGTTCAAAATTACGCTGAAGACCAAATGCATAAATTATAAATCCTTATCTTGGAAATTCCTTAAAACATTTCCCATCGGTATAAACTCTTACAAAAACATCTTAGTGTGCGTTTATTTCAATCAAATTTATGCCGAACAACCAATATTGCAATTCACAGTTTAATCAATTATTCACGCAGTGCCAAACATATTTACAATTTAATATCATATCAATGTCTTGGTCGGGATTCCAACACAGACCCGTGAATTGACAGTCCAGTGCGCTACTACTACACAGTTGGAGTGATATTTTTAAAGAATTCAATACGAATTATACACTGTAAAATAAGGTAATTAAAAATGAGTACCTGAACATACTCGTTTATCTTTCAGTACAATTGCATCGTAAATGAGCGATGACGTACTCAAATTTAAGTAATAATACTTTCTCAAGAATGAGCAGTGAGATTTAATATTGTTAATCTCAGCTGCTGTTCAAGTCATCTTAACAAAGCGACCTAACAAACTTAAAATAGTTTTTCAGAAGATGGTTCATTTGATGTCGATTGCTTAAATGGAAACTGAGTGATTACAACTCCATTACCTTACTTCCCATTCTTTTGGTAAACATTTTTAAAATTTCTGCTGTTTATAATAACTTTTTCAAGTCGTCCTAGTAGTACAAAGGATAAGGCACTGGACTACGGTGCATTAAGATATGGGCTCGATTCCCGGTAAGTATTGGTTGTAATTGTTTAAATTTATTGAAAGGGATTTATGAAGGCAGCCTATGTAGGCAAGCAACTACTCATTTTACTCATTTTTGAGTACATGCCTTTTTCAAAAACGAAACTTATGTATTCGGAGCTATGGTAAGAATCGAATGTAATCAAAAATGAGTACATTTTACCTATTTTTAACTACCTATTTTTAACAGTGTACATACACGGGTATTTCCTCTGAATTCATTGAAACTCATTGAACGAGCTATCATTGTCTGTTTTTTTATTTAACAGGACCAAAGTTGCAGGGCCTGGAGTCTGTAACTGGTCGTCAGTATTTGTATTAATGATTGCTCATTCTACGAATAAATGTTCAGAATTACACTGAAGACTAAAGATATAAATTATGATTCATCATCCTGAACATTCCTTAAAACATTTCACATCGGCATAAATCAATAGTAAAACATCTTAGTGTGCATTTATTCCAAACCAATTTATCTCGAACAACCACTATTACAATTCACAGTTTAATCGTTTATTCACGCAATTCTAAACAGATTTACAATTTAATAACATGATAGCAATGTCTTGGCCGTGATTCGAACCCAGACCCATGGATTGACAGCCCTGTACGCTACTTCTACTACATAGTTGGACGTGAAAACTTTTAAGGAATTCAATACGAATTATTCACTGTAAAATAAGGTACTTAAAAATGAGTACCTGAACATACTCGTTTATCTTTGATTACAATTACATCGTAAATGAGAGATGACGTGAAATTTAAGTAATCATACTTTCTCAAAAATGAGCAGTGTGATTTAATATTGCTAATCTCAGATTCTGCTTATGCCATCTTAACAAAGCGATCTGATAAACTTAAAATACGTGTTCAGAAGATGGTTTTTCACATCATTTGATGCGATTGCTTAAATGGAAACTGAGTTTTTACAACTCAATTATATTACTTCCTATTCTTTTGGCACACCTGTTTAACATTTCTTCTGCTTACAATTTATTCACATCGTCCTGGCAAGGCGGTGAACTGCGGAGCCTTAGGGTTCGATTCCCGGTAAGTTTTGGTTGTAATTGCCGATATTTATTGAAAGACAATTATGAAGGTAGCCTACATAGGCAAGCAACTGCTCTTTTTACTAATGTTTACTCATTTTTGAGTACATGTCTTTTTTTAAAATGAAACTTATGTATTCGGAGCTATGATAAGAATATCGAATGTACTCAAAAATGAGTACATTTTACTTATTTTTAAGTACCTATTTTTAACAGTGTAGTTTGAATAAGTTTGAGTTGAGTAAGTAGTAAGTTTGAGTTGAGTAAGTAGTAAGCTTGAGTTGATGCGTTTTTAAAATTAGACTCATAAGTATGCACTTCACTCTCAGAAATAACACTCTCGTATTCGAGCATCCTGTAATCGTCAAGGCTGTTTTGGTCAATTTTGACAATCGTTTCATCATCCGATCACGTAACATAACAGTGTATATATATATAAAAAGGGCTTACTTACCATCTACAACAACAAGCTGCTCCGGCAGAATCCCTTGAATAGGTAGATCATTCTGATCCCTGATCCTAAACGACGGGTCATCGTTCCAGACATAGGTGCCGGTCACTTCTTTCGGACTGAGCTTCCTGAGGCAGTCCACATCGGCTGCGCAGCCCGTCTTTTCCATGAAGTGCCCCTTGTTGTGGTGGGCCGAGTCGCTGAAGCTGCGATTGAAGACCATGGCGGGCCCTAGGAGCCACGCGCTGCGGAAAGTGCTGCGGAATTTGGGAGAGGTCATCATGGTGAGAATGGAGGCGGCTCCTCCGTCTGGTCCGAATACCGTCACCTCCGGAAGGAAAAGGGGGGTTAGAAGGAAGAAAAGGAAAGGTGGTATTTGGATGGGGGAGGATTCTTCAAGTGTAATAATTAAATCCTTTTTAACCGACTGAACAGCGCGCCAACCAAAACTCCGAAATAAAACCGCCAGAAATTTTAAATTAAAACCGCCAGAAATTTTGAATTAAAACCGCCAGAAATTTTAAATTTTAAGCGCCAAATAGCGCGCTAAGTTCGAGAGGTTAAAAATTTGACCTTTATGTATTTTTTTTTATGTATGTTCGTGCAGAACTTCGGTTTTAATTCAGATATTTGCACAATTTTTGTTGTTGTTATATAGGGAATGTTTCAAAGGGGAGCAATTTGAAAAAAAATATCCGGTTATCCGGCATTTAACTATTCTAAATTATCAATTAACTGGACAGTTTGAAAAAAAATATTGTCCGATTTCGAAAATTCTTTTTTTGTTGGATAGAGAAAAATCCACTTAGGCAAAATCTGCAAAAAAATATTGATTATCCGGCTATTAAATATCCGGTAAATGCCGATTAACAGGAGTTTTTTAAACAATTTTTCCGATTTCATAATATTTTCATTGTTTAACAGAAGTTTACAGCAATGGCATTTCGTTTAACCAGCATTTATAGGAATTGTTTTACAATATACATTGTTGAGCACAAGTTGTTACTTGAAATTTTGTTTAATAATAATAGGGGGCGAACCCCCCCCTCCCCCCCGCTAAATGAAAAACTAAAAAGGGAAAAATAAAATAATCTTTCTTAAAAAAAGCAAAACCGACTTGAAGAAAAATACGCTAAAAAGTAAAAAATAATTTTTAATTTTACGAAAGCATTAAAAATATGAAATTATTTAATGTCAATTTTATACTTATTACAACTTTTTCAAGTTGGTGCCAATTTACAAAAATCTTACCAAAATTTTGGCGCCGATTTCAAAAAATTGTAATAAGTATAAAATTGACATTAAATAATTCCATATTTTCAATGCCTTCGTAAAATTAAAAATTATTTTTTACTTTTTAGCGCATTTTTTTTAAAGTTGGTTTTCCTTTTTTTTTTAAGAAAAATTATTTTATTAAAACTGTAATCTCTTATACTCGCAGAAATAAAACACTTATTTTGAGAATTCTGGGATTGTCAAGGCTATTTTCGCCGTATTTGACAACCGTTTCGTCGTTCAATCACGTGACTTTTGACGTCACAAGAATCCTCAAATGTTTAGTGAAAGTAATTTACTTAGATGCTTTTTCTGGGGCATGATTTCATATTTTGTTCTTATACTTATATTGATAGAATTCGAACGAGCCTTCTAGGCCGAGTTGCTAGAGCGTTGAACTCTGAAAAGGGAGGTCCATTGTTCGAATCGCAGGCTCTATAATTATTTGAAATGGTTCTCAATTTAACGAAATAAATTTCGTAAAATAAACGACAAAATGAACTTCAACAGTTTGACAAAATATTTGATGGAAGAATATAACAGGTGCCTGTTTCGTCAAAAATGAGAAAAGTTTCGTCAAATATAAAACTGCCCTTTTAACAGTGTATGGCACACGCAAAATCGTCTAAGTGATAACAAATCATTTATATGCCCATGAACAGTTTGTTTTTGCAGCACTACAACTAATTTTTAAATTAATAAAAATAATCTTTAATAAAGTTTTTTTCGAATCTAAAGCATTGGAGAGGAATTTTTTTGAAAATCGTCTCTAATGAAATATTTTAAAGTGTGCAGTGGAAATATTCACTTAACTCTCTTATATGAAAAACAATATTACAAGTTTGCGATTTCATTGGCCTCTGAGTGGGTTAAATACTCGCACATTATTTTTTTGAATAGTCTTAAATATCAGAAAAACGTAAACGAAAATTCCCTTTTAACAGATTTTTAAGTAAATATTTATTGAAGTCACTTATGAATTATTGATTTTCAGCCAGACAAAAGACTATTAATTTGTAATTCTTGCAAGAAGCTGTACTCCCAGAAGATTTTAATAATGTCTTACCAATGTTCATTTTTGAATATGTAATAAAACTTATTGTTATTTAGTATAAAATGTCCACTACTAACAATAAATATTAAATTGCAATCGGTATGCGAAATTATAAATTTGTATAACATTTGGAACTTAGTTAAATTTAAATTGGTTATACAATTATGATAGAGTTAATAAAGAAATATTTGTATTAATAAAAATTTACAATCATTTTTCCGCAAACATTCTAGAGGTTTAAACTCACAAATATAAATTCATATGGAACGCCGGAGGAAGGAATTTGCTATTAAAATTATTTGTAACATACAAATTAAAACGTTTTATCAGTAATAGTTAAAATTTTGAATAATTATTTATTGATTAATTAACTAATATTCCGTTCCTCCGTTCCCCCAGTCTAACGAGTGCGCGAACATATTGAAATGATTTCAGTTGATCAATTGATTTACAGCGCTTCTAGACCGAGCGCAGCCGAAACAATGCTTCAGCATTGCAACGATTCATCAGCCTAATGCAATTCATGGTCTGCTTATGATGGTTTGGAGCAGAGTACAGAAATTATTCGCTACTAACTCCCCTTTTCAATTGCACGCTTCGATTTAATTGCATTGTCACAGGTTTTCGAGCCTATCATTAGTCAGAATTTCGAGAGGGGTGCTTTAAACAGTTACATGGATGATACTGTGTGAAGCGATCCGTGAAGCATTCGGGATTTGCGTACGAAAGGATACATTGCGATGACATGTCGAGTTGTAAATTGCAATGAATACGATTGCATTTTGGATGAGTATTTTGTTTCGGATTCAGTGACAATATTGGAAAATCACCTTTTTTGTTATTTTACTAATTTATTGATGCTGTTTTATCCTAAGTAATATTAATTACAATTTATTAAAAAAAAATCTAAAGGATTCAGTAACGATTTCTGAAGAATAAATCGGGTTTGGTACACTGTAGAATAAATGTACTTAAAAACGAGTACCTGAGCATACTCGTTTTTCTTTGATTACAATTGCATCGTAAATAAGCGAAGGGGGTGCTTTAAACAGTTACGTAGATGATACTGTGTGAAGCGATTCGTGAAGCATTTTAGATTTGTGCACGAAAGGATACATTGCGATGACATGTCGAGTTGTAAATTGCAATGAATACGATTGCATTTTGGATGAGTATTTTGTTTCGGATTCAGTGACAATATTGGAAAATCACCTTTTTTGTTATTTTACTAATTTATTGATGCTGTTTTATCCTAAGTAATATTAATTACAATTTATTAAAAAAAAATCTAAAGGATTCAGTAACGATTTCTGAAGAATAAATCGGGTTTGGTACACTGTAGAATAAATGTACTTAAAAACGAGTACCTGAGCATACTCGTTTTTCTTTGATTACAATTGCATCGTAAATAAGCGAAGGGGGTGCTTTAAACAGTTACGTAGATGATACTGTGTGAAGCGATTCGTGAAGCATTTTAGATTTGTGCACGAAAGGATACATTGCGATGACATGTCGAGTTGTAAATTGCAATGAATACGATTGCATTTTGGATGAGTATTTTGTTTCGGATTCAGTGACAATATTGGAAAATCACCTTTTTTGTTATTTTACTAATTTATTGATGCTGTTTTATCCTAAGTAATATTAATTACAATTTATTAAAAAAAAATCTAAAGGATTCAGTAACGATTTCTGAAGAATAAATCGGGTTTGGTACACTGTAGAATAAATGTACTTAAAAACGAGTACCTGAGCATACTCGTTTTTCTTTGATTACAATTGCATCGTAAATAAGCGAAGGGGGTGCTTTAAACAGTTACGTAGATGATACTGTGTGAAGCGATTCGTGAAGCATTTTAGATTTGTGCACGAAAGGATACATTGCGATGACATGTCGAGTTGTAAATTGCAATGAATACGATTGCATTTTGGATGAGTATTTTGTTTCGGATTCAGTGACAATATTGGAAAATCACCTTTTTTGTTATTTTACTAATTTATTGATGCTGTTTTATCCTTAGTAATATTAATTACTATTTATTAAAAAAAATCTAAAGGATTCAGTAATGATTTCTGAAGACTAAATCGGGTTTGGTACACTGTAGAATAAAGGTACTTAAAAACGAGTACCTGAACATACTCGTGTTTCTTTGAGTCCAATAGCATCGTAAATGAGCGATGACGTTTTCAAATTTAAGTAATCGTACTGTCTCAAAAATGAGCAGTGTGATTTATTATTGCTAATCTCAGCTTCTGTTCAAGCCACCTTAACAAAGCGATCTGACACACCTAAAATAGTTGTTCAGAAGATGGTTTTCCACATTATTTGATATCGATTGCTTAAATAGAAACTGAATTATTACAACTCGATTATCTTACTTCCCATTATTTTGGTACACCTTTTTAACAGTTCTTCTGTTTATAATTTCTTGACGTCGCCCTGGTAGTACAACGGATAAGGCACTAGACTGCTGTGCCTCAGGATATTGGTTTGATTCCCGGTATGCCTTGTTTGCAATTGTTGATATACATTGAAAGTGATTTATGAATGCAGCATACGTAGGCAAACAGCTGCTCTTTTTATTTATTTTTATTCATTGTTGAGTATGTGTCTTTTTCAAAAATGAAACTTATGTATTCGGAGCTATGATAAGCATCGAATGTAGTCAAAAATTGAGTACATTTTACTTATTTTAGAGTACATATTTTTAACAGTGTAGTATCGGTAAGTTTGAGTTGAGTAAGTAGTAAATTTGAGTTGATGCGTTTTTAAAATTAGACTCATAAATATATACTTAAATCTCAGAAGTAACCCTCTCGTATTGAGCATCCAGCGATCGGCAAGGCTATTTTCGTTAATTTTGACAATCGTTTCGTGATTGGATGACGTAACTTGACGAAGCAAGAATCGTTAAATTTTTGACGAAATTAATTTACTCCGATTCTTTTGTGGTGGTATCAGTTTATTCGCAACTAATTTCTACGTTAAACGAGCTTTTTGGTTCAATTCTTAGCGGAACGAGATATCCTGGTGTTTCGAGTGGTACCGTCAATTTTTATATGAAATCTCCCTAATTTTTGACAAACAAAATTGTGTGTAAAAACGATTAAATAAATTTCCTTAGTTGCACTAAACATTTAATCGGAGCATTTTGCAAGAGAATTGTTTCGTTAAAAAGGACGAAATTTTCCTTAAAAAAAATAGCATTCAATTTAAACAGTAATTGGGGAAAATGGGGTAAATGACATTTGACAATAACTAAAGAATAAATATCTAAAATTTCCGTCTATACTCATGTTGTATATTTTATAGCAACTTTACTTACATACATTTTTGAAAACACTTACTGAAACTAGAATTTTATTAATATATTTAACTTGGTAAATAAATAATCAATCTTACCTTGAACAAATTGCTATCTGTTTGGCATCAAATGTCTAATTCTTTGATTCTTTAAAAACTTACCAAAAATATTCTCCAACAAAAGGATTATGAAATTCTTATATAAGCCATAATGGAGGTGTACACATACACCATGTATCCCATTGAAAATACCTTGAAGTTCTTCTATCCATAAATATAATCTACTTCATGTTTCATACACATCTATACTCAAAACTAGAGCTTAATTTCAAAATATGTCTTAGCTATATTTTTTGAAAATTTTAATTAAACTATTACAAGTTTAGTTTAACACCCTTTCCACTCCATTGTCTCCTCATATTTGATAAATTAGCGGAATCTTATTTTGTTATCTGTTCTTCAAAATGAACGAGATGGTTATAAACTTTAAAAAAAACATCGTAGACCGTAAATATCAAAGAAGCTCTGTATAATGTATACACGCAAATAATGGATCTTGCGCTCTTATAATGGATATACATTATAAGAGCGCAAGATACATTATACAATTCCGGATAAACGCAAAGGTTACTACTTCAAGCAAATTTATACTAATAAATCTCAATCTCAAAAAGTTTTTCAGAAACATATTTTAAAAAAAATTAATACATTTTTAAAAATTATTTAAACATGAGAACTGAAGTACAGTGCTTGAAATGTTTTTAGTTCGAAGTCTTTTCCACACCGATTTTTATCCGATTCGCGTCATCCAACTAAAAAACTGTATGGAAACAGAAAGGCAGAATGACAAGCAGAGATGAATTAATACGCATGATTTAAAATTAAGCTCTTCATTTAAACGTTTCTGATCTTTTCAAACTTACTTTCTTTGGATCCCCTCCGAAGTAGAGAATGTTATCCCTTATCCATTCCATTGCGACCAGCTGATCCCATGTCCCATAATTGCCTCTACTGTCTTCCATGAGATTGCTGAACAGCGAGTCTAGGGCTAGATATCCTAGTACATGGAGTCTGTAGTTAAAGGAGACAAATACAATATTGAGATGGCTTGCCAGGTGGCCATTTGGACTTAAGCCTTTTTGGTGGCCACTGCCGAATTGTAAGAAGCCACCGTGGATCCAGACCATCACCTCTAAATTAGCCTAGAATAGAGATAAATAAGTTTAGTTCAGCTGGGGATATATTTTTTAGTAGTATTTCATTGTTTTGATCCTTTAGAATTTAATAAAAACAATAACTTATATTTAGAAATTGCATACTGCAAAAGCTATTAGGAAAAGCCATTACTATTCATATATTTAAAATTATTTCTAAGTATATCTCTAAACAAATACGTAGCTATTACTAAGACAGTTTAAAAATTTAAATTGTTTGTTTATTTTTGTCACACTGTTTTTCAATTAGTGTGAATTTCAAAAATATGACTAAAAATACTACACAAATTTCACTATTTATTTAGTTATTTTAAACGCGCATAATCAATCATAAAAAATCTTCAAATGAGTTGAAAGGGGTATTTGAATGAATTGTTCATTTATGAATGAAATTTTTGTGAAACGAATAAGGATTGATTTATAATTGTTTTTATCTGACCAAATAAAGAGTTTAAGTTCAATGTAGGATAATTAAAGTTAAAATGATTTAAATAAAGGGTTTTGTATTCATAACTATATTAGTTTATTTTGAAATGTGTAGTTTAAAACCGTTTCTAAATTGGAATATAGCTTGAAATTATTAAGATGTTATCTGATGATTAACACTTCTGATATATAAATAAAATTTCAATTTTTCGATGAATTTCGCACTCTTCAACGCAAGCGTCTAATAAATACAGATAATATGTATAATACATATATTTTCTTCCTAAAAAACTAATTAAAAAGTAGAAAATAAAACGTTTCTGCAATTACTTGATATCTCTGAATCATTCCTCAATCGCAGCGTTTTAAGAAAATGAGCGAGCACCCTATTCCAGTAAAGCTACCATCAGAGATTGATTGAAATACCTTATGACCACAAGGGGATTGCCTTACCACAAAGCAACACGTCGAAGGGGACCTTCTAAGTAAAACGTAGAGGTTTGCCCTTGCTTTATTACGCCAGTAAATTTAGGATTTAGGTAGGGATTTGAGGGGGAGCAATTTTAGCAAATGTGATTCTATAGTAATACGTGCTGCATTTCAGTTCTCTTGGATATTGTAAGATGAGTAAAGTACATTCACAATTGAATGCTCCCGGTGAAAAACGATAATGATCCATTTTTTACAATTTTGTAAAATACAAAATAGAAAGTTTTATGTTTCATAGGCATACAGAGTATTTGAATGAAATCGTAGCCTTGTAGTTAACACAAGCCGTTGCATCAAAAAATTAATCCTAATCGTTTTTTCCCTAGATATTGAATTATTTTATACAAACAGGGGTATCCAACCCCTGTATAAACAGGGAGTCCAATTCTATAGCCAGAAATTCCTAGTCATTACTCAGAAAATTAATTATTTCACGATTGTTTTATCGAATTTTTAATTTTTTTCTGAAGAAAATTAGACTGATAAGTACAGGTATAATTTTTTTTTTATAATTGATTGTTTATATACTTTTTATTGATTGTTTATATCCTTTTATTGATTGTTTATATCCTTTTATTGATTGTTTATATCCTTTTATTGATTGTTTATATCTTTTTATTGATTGTTTATATCCTTTTATTGATAATTTATAAAATTGTATTGATTGTTTATATAATTTTATTGATTGTTTATATCCTTTTATTTAGAACAGACCTGGCAAACTTTATTCTAAAAGAAACACTTCAAACTCGTTGAACAAGTCGTAATTTTTTTAAAGGAATATTAGAAAAAAAATATTTTCTTTTTATTCCAAATATATAAATTTTTTATATTTCAAGTAGCACATAATCAATAGAGTTTTAAATTCACAATATTCATTTTAAAATAAAAATGAATAAATAAACAAGTAAAAATAATAAATAAACAAGTAAAAATAATAAATAAACAAGTAAAAATAATAAATAAACAAGTAAAAATAATAAATAAACAAGTAAAAATAATAAATAAACAAGTAAAAATAATAAATAAACAAGTAAAAATAATAAATAAACAAGTAAAAATAATAAATAAACAAGTAAAAATAATAAATAAACAAGTAAAAATAATAAATAAACAAGTAAAAATAATAAATAAACAAGTAAAAATAATAAATAAACAAGTAAAAATAATAAATAAACAAGTAAAAATAATAAATAAACAAGTAAAAATAATAAATAAACAAGTAAAAATAATAAATAAACAAGTAAAAATAATAAATAAACAAGTAAAAATAATAAATAAACAAGTAAAAATAATAAATAAAACACATAATTGATTTCCATGTACAGTTAAAATTAATTTTATATAATCATTAAAAAAAGAATTATTCCGAATAAAACCACTTCCTTTACTATTTCCTTTGCTATCTAATACATTTTTTTTATACAAAACTATACTTGAGGTTCAAATCACGTCCCACTAGTTTATTTGACTAACGCTGTACACTGGAGACAGTACAATTGTAGTTTTGTCCATTCTATCCAGTTTTCTTTTGTAGGGATGAAAGTGGATTGGGCCTGTTGCTGGCTTTTACTGCTATAGAAATATATACACGAGGAATAAAAGTGGCAAGGCTCTATAAACGCCTTCGATAGGTGGGAGGGCCAGAGAGTTCTTTGCGCCTTTTTTTTATGGCGCTTTCGACCCTGCTGGGATATTCATTTCGAACAAGGGACTGCAAATGGATTTAAGAAAGTAAGTGGAAAGAAAAGTGTGCATTGTCACGCGATCATCGGTTGAGAGGTTTGCGGGTAAACAAAGGGAAAATTAGCATAAAACCTTCGAAAAACCCTGCATAAAACATCTTCATGAAACCAGCATGTTGTTAAAAAGATTTTTCTTAAACCTGTATGCTGTTTGAAGTTTTTAATTTGCATGCATAGAACCTTTAAATTATTTATTTCAGTGCTCAATTTTTCTGCATTAAATCTGCTTAAAACCTTTAATTTAGTAATTTTTAGGATTTTTTTTATGATGGTTTGTGTTAATGGGATGGTTTAGAATAAGGTTATATTTGTGATATATCCAAATTAAAATACTACTAATTGCATTGGTTGGTTTTTATCTGGGATATGCAAATAGTGTTTTATTGGGAACTTGAAAATATTGACATTGAATATTTGCTGAAGATTGTTTTAGTTATTTGAATTTTTTTTCAAAAGCAATATTGTTTTATTTTTATTGTACTATTAAGGTTAGATTGTACTTTGAAATACAGAAATAAAGGAAATGACAATAAAATTATGTTAGTGTTTACATTTTGAGGATTGTGTTAGAATTTTATTTGTTTAATTCTCTGAGGGATAAGCGAAATACCGAACCTGTAAGTTTGTATTCATTATATGAGAATTTAATTTAAACAACCAACACATTCTTTTTTTTATAATTTTTTTTTAGTTAAGAAGAATTTCAAAAGTTTCTTCAATGCTTTAATTAAAAAAACTTTTTCAAAATAAAGATATTTTTATGAACTTGTTATCTATGTGTGTTTCTGAAAAAATTGGCGATATATATACAGACATTTATATCCCTTAGGTATTTAACATTACCGTTAATAGTGTATTACTGAAAATATCATACATAAAATCATTTGTTGTTGTTGTTACTTATTCCATCCACACTAGATACCACTCTCTCTCTCTCTCTCTCTCTCATGAAAGTTGACATTAAGAGAAATTAAAAAAAAATTTTGTTTGTATACTTTGAAAAAAATTCGAGTATAAAATGTAGGTAATAAATTTGTAAATAAATAACATGTTGTTGAAATACTATGCGGGAACAACTTTCACGCAATCAAATTGACTTTACACTGATAAAAATAGATATTCTAAATATATATATATATATATATATATATATATATATATATATATATATATATATATATATATATATATATATATATATATATATATATATATATATATATATATATATATATATATATATATATATATATATATATATATATATATATATATATATATATATATATATATATATATATATATATATATATATTTATATATATATATATATATATATATATATATATTTATATATATATATATATATATATATATTCCAGTAATATATATAATGTATGTATATTACTGGAAAATTATTAAAATAAATAAAAATTATATTACTATTATATTACTGGAAAATACGCTGACCTTTTTATCATACGTAATTGCAAGTAGTATATAATTTTCTTTTAATTAACAGACTTCCATCTTGTTTTGAGTCAGCAGTAGCAATTATAATTTTATAAAGTTAATCAATTAAACAAGATAAAAACTAAAAAAAATGAAAACAGAACCCAATCTCGAAATGCCTTTCTTCAATTACTTTACTTCCGAACCAATTGACTTACACAACCGAAATCTTAAGCACTCTCCTTCTAAAACCGCGAATCTCCAGTACCAATTTATTTCTTCCCTCGCCAATGCAGACGCGATATAAAAACGGAATCACGTTCCATCATTAGCGGTGACGAAAGAACTCCAGAAACAAGACTGCCCCCTGATTAATGATGGGCAAAACGTTAACGATTCCAAATAAGTGACTGCCTGTTTGACTTATTGACTCGAACAGTGTAACTTAACGCTCAAACTGTGCAACATCTGCCGATGGCTTTTTCGTCGGACAGATTGTTTGAGGTGGGACAAATGGGGGGACATAACGTCGGAAATGTTCTTTCAGAATGGAATCATTTTAGGAATTGATGTGGTTTGGCAAACTTCCACTCCCTTGCTGTATATTTTAGGGATGTTAGTCATTCCCCAGTAAAACTTCTGACAAAACTTTTAAGGTCCATTTCTGGAATTTACGCCGGGGCTTTTGGGGAGTTTCAAAAACAATCGCTCTGTTCCATATGTATTCTGTTATCTTGAAGTTAGCAGTTTGAAAGGGTTGGGCTGTTTCGACGCCGTTTCGGTTCTTGGGTAACAACTGGAGGTGTTTTATGTTTGAGAAGTGTATTTGATTGCGTAGTAATATTCCCGGTGTTATTACCGATAGTTTAACTTTGCTTTGAAATATCTTGAAATAGAGTTCACGTTATTCAAGGTAAATTGAAATAATTGATACGAAGTTTGGTTACTTTTCATTATTCGCGAAATATGAATTTAATATAATTGTTTGTATTGTAATGTAGAGTTTAATTTTGCTTTGAAATATCTTGAAATAGAGTTCACGTTATTCAAGGTAAATTGAAATAATTGATACGAAGTTTGGTTACTTTTCCTTATTCGCGAAATATGAATTTAATATAATAGTTTGTATTGTAATGTAGAGTTTAATTTTGCTTTGAAATATCTTGAAATAGAGTTCACGTTATTCAAGGTAAATTGAAATAATTGATACGAAGTTTGGTTACTTTTCATTATTCGCGAAATATGAATTTAATATAATTGTTTGTATTGTAATGTAGAGTTTAATTTTGCTTTGAAATATCTTGAAATAGAGTTCACGTTATTCAAGGTAAATAGAAATAATTGATACGAATTTTGGTTACTTTTCATTATTCGCGAAATATGAATTTAATATAATTGTTTGTATTGTAATGTAGAGTTTAATTTTGCTTTGAAATATCTTGAAATAGAGTTCACGTTATTCAAGGTAAATTGAAATAATTGATACGAAGTTTGGTTACTTTTCATTATTCGCGAAATATGAATTTAATATAATTGTTTGTATTGTAATGTAGAGTTTAATTTTGCTTTGAAATATCTTGAAATAGAGTTCACGTTATTCAAGGTAAATTGAAATAATTGATACGAATTTTGGTTACTTTTCATTATTCGCGAAATATGAATTTAATATAATTGTTTGTATTGTAATGTAGAGTTTAATTTTGCTTTGAAATATCTTGAAATAGAGTTCACGTTATTCAAGGTAAATTGAAATAATTGATACGAAGTTTGGTTACTTTTCATTATTCGCGAAATATGAATTTAATGTAATTGTTTGTATTGTAATGTAGAGTTTAATTTTGCTTTGAAATATCTTGAAATAGAGTTCACGTTATTCAAGGTAAATTGAAATAATTGATACGAAGTTTGGTTACTTTTCATTATTCGCGAAATATGAATTTAATGTAATTGTTTGTATTGTAATGTAGAGTTTAATTTTGCTTCGAAATATCTTGAAATAGAGTTCACGTTATTCAAGGTAAATTGAAATAATTGATACGAAGTTTGGTTACTTTTCATTATTCGCGAAATATGAGTTTAATGTAATTGTTTGTATTGTAATGTAGAGTTTAATTTTGCTTTGAAATATCTTGAAATAGAGTTCACGTTATTCAAGGTAAATTGAAATAATTGATACGAATTTTGGTTACTTTTCATTATTCGCGAAATATGAATTTAATATAATTGTTTGTATTGTAATGTAGAGTTTAATTTTGCTTTGAAATATCTTGAAATAGAGTTCACGTTATTCAAGGTAAATTGAAATAATTGATACGAAGTTTGGTTACTTTTCATTATTCGCGAAATATGAATTTAATGTAATTGTTTGTATTGTAATGTAGAGTTTAATTTTGCTTTGAAATATCTTGAAATAGAGTTCACGTTATTCAAGGTAAATTGAAATAATTGATACGAAGTTTGGTTACTTTTCATTATTCGCGAAATATGAATTTAATGTAATTGTTTGTATTGTAATGTAGAGTTTAATTTTGCTTCGAAATATCTTGAAATAGAGTTCACGTTATTCAAGGTAAATTGAAATAATTGATACGAAGTTTGGTTACTTTTCATTATTCGCGAAATATGAGTTTAATGTAATTGTTTTATATTTTTTTATGTTGTTACTCGGTTATTTTGATGTGATATGCTTTTTTCATTTGTTTTCTTCATTTTCTTATAAACAAAAAAAAATTCGCAAGTAGTATTAATTATATGCATAAAACAATTATGACGTATTATATATGTATTTTTGTTTAAGGGTTTTAACAGTTTGCAAAGTGATCTATGATAAAAATACTCCTTACTTTGAAAAAAAAAAATAGTTTCATAAAAATGTATATATTGTGAAGTATACATTAAAAAAAATTAATTTAAACAATAAGTGTGTAAAATTAAAGAAATAATTCCATTAAGAAGAGAATTATTAATATTAAATTTACTTTTTTATTTATGCAAATATAAATGATGTATTCCCCAATAGGTGATTATGCGTTTCAATTCTTTATATGTTAGAGATAGATAAATACTTGATGCAATAACTGGCTGTAATGTATGATGCATATGTACTGAAAATAGATGTCATTACATACAATTAAAAATTATTATTCAGCATATTAACGTCTTTCTTAACACTGCTTATAATTACTTTGATGTCATAATCTGCAATAATGAATCATAAGCAAATGTTATACCACATACAGAAAGAAACCTGTGCTTTAAATGTATAAAATTAACTACTACATTAGTATAAGATAATTTGAACTGTTAAATAAACAAAATAAGAAAAAATAAAAACTAATAAGAAATTATGTATAAAAACACCTTTTTGTACATAAAATGTATTTATTCTAATTATTAAAATTTATATCCCGATATATTTAACTGTTGAATACATAGGATCTTTAGGCATCTAAAACATAAGAAATGAAAAAGAAACGTAAGAAAAAGGAAATTTCACGCTGTGTGTGTTGCATTAACGCTTTATTAATGAACAATTTCCATTAGGCTTATTAAACCCAACTGCAGAAACTTCCTACGTTTCACCGGACTTTGAAGCAACGCTCATTCAAAAAAACAACGAGGAAAGATTTTTCATCTTTATTAAAATGGATAGACTATTCTTTATTAAAATGGGCGAAAGACCTGAGCCTTGGGCGAATGAAAGGTTGGCATAATTAAACAGGATGGTTTAATTTTCTCTTCTTTGCGATGTTTAAAAGCTTCTAGGAATTTTTACAGGCCTTTTTGGAAATTAGGAAAGAAACATTGTGTAATAGCTTTTTTATAAGCATTTATCTTTCAAACTTTATTACAATTTTTTTCCGTTCAATAATAAGGGGAATTGCTTTCCTTGTGAAAGCTGATGTTTCTACTTAAAAGGAAGCCAGTAAAGAAATGTAATAAGCATCGCAACGTGGAGGGAGAAAATTAGTTTATGTAACTAATTCAATGAACTTTTGCTAATTTGATTTAAGTTTTGTGATATTTGCACCGTAAAACGTAAATAATTCATAACGATTTACAGATGTCCAATGAATTAATACATATCAGTAGAATAGGGACAATAGTGGATATAAAAACAGTTAATTGACTATTAATATTAATTTTAATAGGTATGAATAAAATAAGTAGCCCAGATGCAAAAGTAGTTATATGCACCTTTAATGTTTTAGAGTAAATCGCGAAAAATTGTTTAAACTTAACTATTGTTAATCTCTTTTTCGTAAAAATGAAGAAAAAATAAAATTTTTACTCAAATATGTAAGCTATCTTACTGAATAAGTTATAATTTAAATTTAAATTTTCACATTACTTGTTTTGTTACTGTGAACGGTTTGGCAAAAGTATGCGCCACTATCTTGTTTTTGTTCAAAAAGCCAAACTAGCTATATCCACATTCCAACTAATTAGAAATCACGTTCATTGGATATAACTGCTTTTGCATCTATATAAAGCGTGGATATAGCTTATTTTGTTTCTGAGTGTCTTTATTAGTAAACAACGGTTTTTTCCCTTTTATTATATTTTAAAATTGAAACACCAAAGTTATAAAGTACATATTGCTAACAAAATCTTATTTTTCGAATTTTTGGATGTTTGTTATTTGCAATATCCAAATATAAAATACAAAAATATTTTACTATTATCCTTGTTAACTTATTATCATATACAAGATGCAAATAGAAGTTTCTGACATTTACTAATTGTTGACTTAAAACTTTTGAGCTCATTAGCTGAGGCATAGGTTGCGACTAGTAACTGGTGATTTGATGAAACAAAAAGATGGATGGAAATGGAAATAACACCTTAACATGAGATTAATTTAAGCTTAAGATCGTTACGGTTACTAAATATCTATAGTTAACTTAATTTTAAAGACCAGCTAAAAGTAATACAATAATTCTTAAGTAAACTGAATAGTTACTCAATAGGAATTAAGATGGGAGGAATTATCAAGAGATTTATTTGTAGTTTTATTACGTTTGAAGGCTTTACAAATACAACTATAAATAATGTTGACCTACAGGCTCTACAATAAATAAGTTCGTAAGGGCTAAAATTAACAATTCAAAAGAGATTAGAATAATTTTAGCTTGTTTATTTAAACAGAATAAAAGGCCGTAAATATCGTTTTATCTTATGTTCTTTATCATTAACGTTTATGTATGATTATTCATAATTAGTGAAATCCAACACCCCACATTTCCAATTGAAATTTTTATTCGAAAGTTTTGGAATTTTTAAGTTTGCTTGTTTTAAAAACATAAAATTATAACGAGGTTACATGAATTAGTAATGGTAAACAGAAACTTCACTGTTACAATATTTGTTTCAATATGATTAACACTTTTCTGGGAATTTCAGCATAAAAATTCAGTTGTCATGGTAACACAGTTCATTTTCCGTAACATTATAGTATCAGGATTTCAATAGAGGCACATTTTGTATAATTCTGTAGCTTTCGTAAATAAACAGGTTACTTTTTGAAAGCGTCCGTTTTATTAATCCTGTTACAAATCTCAAAAATATTTATTTTATTGAGGATGCGATTACTTGACCGATTTAACACGTTGGCTACCACGGTATATTTGAACTCTATACTAATACTATGAGATGTCTTTTAGTTGGAATGCAACGTGTTAACAGCCATTTAAAAAAATCGTGTTCTGAAATTCTCATTTTTCCCCCATCTTCTGCAGTTTATCGGTGGTTGAATGAATGAACAATATTTTTTTACTCACACTTTGGTTAGATAGTTGTATGTATAATAATCGAATATTTGGTCGAATAATCAAATATTTGGATAATTGGATAATTTACGGTAAAAAGGTTTTTTCTTAGTAAAAAAAACGAGTATGTAGTGTAATTTAATGAATACTCAGAACAATATCATTCCAAAAACTTTTCAATTGTGGATTTTCCGTTTTTTCCCCCCTTCATAGCGATCCAGATCCGGATAATTGATATTCGGATAATTGGAGTTATAGACTATTTTGAAATAACGGTATGATGATTGTATGATAACGCAGCAGTAGTAATCTAAAATATAAACTGCAAAAATGGATGTTTAAAGACTGAGAAATGTTCAAGCGTATATATATATATTTCCAGTACTCCAGTAAGTTCGTTAACAATGTATTTTTAATTCTTAAATATTGCTTCATTTTTAAGATAAAGTGAAATCAATTGTTTTCACTTACTTCTGGGTCCAATGTCGGCGTCCAAACGTTGAGATACAAGCAGTCTTCTTTCCCTTCAAACTGCTTGAGGAAGGGGTTGAGTTGGAAGCAAGACGATCCGAAGGTATGAGCCTTGAAGTGGTTTTTGGATCGACACCAAGAAGCGCTGGTCCATAAGGGAAGTGGTTTCTTCCAGCGTAGGGGCCCCACAGGCGGTTGCGCGTAGGGGATACCCTGAAAAGGTTCTTGAAGTTTAGATTATAATTCATATAAACTACACACTGTAAAAAAAGGTGCCTAAAGTGAGTATATGAACGTACACGCTTTTTATTTTAGTACAATTGCATCGTCAATGATTGATGACATACTCAAATTTAAGTAATCGTACTTTCTTAAAAATGAGCAGAGTGATTTAATGTTGCTCATCTCAACTTCTGTTCAAGCCATCTTAAGAAAGCCACCTGACAAACTTGGTCAGAGTCACCTGTCAAACTTGGGTTTTCCACATTATTTAATGCAGATTGCTTAAATGGAAACTGAGTTATTACAACTGGATTACCTTATTTTCCATTCTTTTGGCGCACCTTTTTAACCTAAATTCTGTTTATAACTTCTTCACTTCGCCCTGGTAGTACAACGGATAAGGCACTGGACTTCGGTACCTTAAGATATACTCTTGGTTGTAATTGTTGATATATATTGAAAGTGATTTATGAAGGCAACTTACGTGGGCAAACAACTGCTGTTTTTTAATTAATTTTTGCACATTGTACTCATTTTGAGTATATGTTTTTTTTTCAGATATGAAACTTATGTATTCAAAGCTATGATAAGCATCGAATGTAGTCAAAAGTGAGTACATTTTACATATTTTTGAATATATATTTTTAACATTGCAGTAGAACTTAAATTATTCGGATCAACTGGAAACAAATAACATCCGGAAAATAGGATAATTCACAAAAAAATATATTTCTTAGTATATAAACGAATTTTGCTTTAGTATGTTGTGTAATTTAATGACTATTAAAAACAGTTTCATTCATCGATAATAAACTTTTAAAATGTGGATTTTTTTTCAAACGATTCAGATTCGGATAATTGGCGATCCGCTTTGTTTCATCGGGATAACTAGAGTTAGGATAAATACTGTATCCGTAGCGCGTTAGATTGAACAGTTTTAATAACTGCACAAACATTTCTATTATTTAATCATCTGAGAAGTTTAAACAGATAGTTTTTTTAAATATATACTGGATCATTAAGTGAGAAGCAAACAATCAAAAAAGGGTTTAGTCACATTGATGTGATTTGCGTGAAAGCGCAACAACTTTTCCTCAATCATACTAAAGTCAGTTTCATACTAAATGAACGCGTTTCAGTATTATGCAAACGACATTAGCTATTTTTCATGTATTAACTAACATTTAATTTAAATAATCTTGGGATCGCTTTAATTTTGCGAGTTAATTTCAATGAAACCAAGCGTGCTTTTGACGAATAAAATGTTTTAGTTCGATAAGAAACTTCTAGGCAAATTTAGTGATCTAATTATCAATTTTTTTTTTCAAAACACGTTTGAATGTTTCCTCCACAAGTATGGATTAAAATTATAAAATCATAATGTTATTGTAATAGTGTGAATAAAATAATGTTGACCTACATGTATTTTCCGAGTTTTTTTCCTGGGAAAAATCGAACTAGTAGTTTCAGACTCAAAAATTAATTAGTAGTTTCAGACTAAATAAATGTCCTTCAGTATTCAAAAAGCAGAGTTATTTTTTTAATTTAGTGATTTTGCTTTAATTAAATGGTTAGGAGGGTTATTTTTAATAACGAGACTCTTATTTTGACGAAAAATATATTATTACTATTTCTACCATTAACCTTTAGTTTTATCTATACTTTCAAATGATGTGTTTTTTAATTAAGAAAAATAAAACATTTTTAATTGAAATTTATTATTTTACAAACTAATTATAATAAAGAAAAACTATATGTTTCTCTTATTGAAGATACTTAGTTTTGGAATAATTAATTCCAGGGTATGGTATTTCATTTTTTAACATAGCTTTTTTTTTCTTTATTGATTTTCATAACATCTATGTTAACATAACTCACAATATGCTACCCAAGTTCAAAATCTGTTTTTTAATTGTTTTTTTTTACAATTGTTTTATTTATTTTTCTTCATCAGGTGCGTTTTATTAAAAAATACAATTAAAAAAAAGTAATCAGAATTATTCTATATTTGTTTCTATATTTGAGTTTTAATTTAGAACAATGTAAAACAAACATAATTTTTTCTATTTTGTTTGTGTTTTACTTGTGAAGTTTTGCTTCAATTAAACAAAATTTAAAATAACATAATAGCAATAATTAATGTTTTCGAATGCTTTTTGAACTCTTGTGTAAGTATATTTTACACTTATCCATCTTTTCATGGAAATATTTTTTTCGATTTGGATTCATAAGTTATAATTTATGAAACGTGTATTTTTTTACATATAAATATAAATAGAAAATACTCTATGATAATATTTAAAGGTATATTTCAATGTTCCTAAATTTATTTATTTTGTTGTGTAGTATAAGTATTTATTTTATATTTATAATTTTTTCCCTATTATGCTTTATATGGCATTTTATAATTTTTTTAATATATTTTCATGCCAATGTTCAAATTATTATAAGGTTTTTTATACCATTGCTATAATTTGTAAAACTAATATATTTTATATATGCGTCTAATGAGAAATTTATAAAAAAAAGTAAACTCTTTGATACTTTAATTAAAATTTACCTTTTCTGTGCTGTTAAATGTTGCTTTGTTTTGGAATGTCTTTCTATAACCTTTCAGCATAAACTTTTCATTAAAAAGAATTAGAATGAAATGTATAAAATATTTCATATAAAATAAATTGCTTTTTTACATGCTTTCAAGTCTTCAATAATATGTTTATTAGTTAATTTAGTAATTAAATATTTAATAAAGTAACAAAATACACTTTTAAAATTGTATTTGAGTATTGAGTTAAGTATTTGATAACGATTTTACATGTAATAATGTTGAGATTGAATTAAGCGCTGTCATTAAAAAATATACACACACTACATAACAAAATGAACATATTTAGATAAATGAAAATACAATTAAGACCTTTAAATATTTTCATAAAGTATAAAGTATTTTTTGTTTCTAATTTTATACTTTTCTTGGTAAGTAGTTAATTAAAAAAAGTAGTTACATTAAAATAAAAATCGATGCATCGGTAATCATTTTACTACAAAAAAGTTATTACCATGCAAATATTCAGCGTAATTGATTTATAAGATGCTTAAAGATGTAATATGAATAATGATTTTTTTATTAATATAAAATTAGTTGGATCAAATTCAATCGCAAAATGAAAACAAACACAAAGAACGCACACATAAAACACAAATATCATATCGCTTCTTTGGATTAATATAGCCAAACATAATTTTTCAAAGCAATTCTTAAGACGATAAGGCTTAATATGACACTAAGTATATTGAAAAAATAATTAAGTGTAGAGCAGGGGAAGTTGCTGTAATGTTTGCGAACTTTTTTATAAAATATTTGTGATAAATGTTTCTTTAAAAACAAATTCCGGAGTTGCTAGCGGGAAGTGATAATCACCCACTGTCGAAATATTGTTCAATCAATTAATTAGAACGCTTTTCCCTTGAGTGCTGCGTAAAAAAAAGAACTATTCTTCAAGGAAAATCGTTACTTCTAACGCATTAAACTGTCACGTCGTTATTAGGGTAAAAAATAGACTATCATCGAGATTGAGATTCCGAGCCAAGAATTATTAATGGCTCAATGAATATTTCGCCGGGGCTTAAAAAATAAAATTAAAAAATCCTCTAACCAAAAACCAAAAGTAATATGTAATTAAAAGCATATTAAAGATTGAGAGGGCTTGTATCAATTATTAAATGGTTATTTTAATGATAAGCATTCAAATAGATTGGATGGATAAATATATTACGGAAAGATTGCACAACAAACCATGTATTTGTTGTGATTTTTTATAAATTTGTGTGATGTGATAGCTTTTGTTTATTTAATTTGAACCATTTCTGGTCTATTTAATTTGTCATGTTAATACTAGGAGAAACTGGATAGTTCACCTGTTTAATGTCAATCGAAATAAGATGTTCATTACCACCGACAATGGACCGTAAAAGGTTAAAAATTTAAATATATATTTTTTAATTATCAATATAAATTCTTCACATTTCATATAGTCTATAATTTTCAAAAATACAAGTAGTTATACTTTTATAACAAGGAGATAAAATCAATGATTTTTAATTGATTAATGTTGTCGGTGTGTTAGTAAATGTTAATTTTTAAATGATTCCCCTTTTCCTTCCAAATAATGTGATCTAGTAAAAAATCTTTAAAAAAATATTATACTTTATCAGAATTTTTTCCTCTCAAATCTCAGCATATTACCACTTTATAAATGTTTAGTAAGGCCCTCAACTTGTGCATAATTTTAACCACAATGTAGCACCATCAGTGTAAAATATTCACTTAGTGACCACATTATTATGACCATATCCATATCCCATACGCTTCCGTATTCCATACATTGAAATGCACTACGATTAGTGCATTTCAATGTATGGAATACGGAAGTCCTTTTGAGAGGACCCTTGATTAAAATCTGCTGTAATTTCTATTTCCCTTCCATTATTTCTTACAAACCTGGAAACTCTTATTTTCGCTCGATCATTCAGTAGCCACTGACAACCACAGATACCACATTGCGTAGTTTGTCTAATAATCCTGTCTATAGATATTTAACTATAATTGTTCTTGGACATTTCACAAATGCAATTAATTACTCCATGACTCCCAGTACCAACAATCAGCCTGTATTCAAATTCCGTCAAATCGCATTTTTTACTTATATATGTTTGAACAAAACGCTTTTTCTAAAGTTGTAAGCAAGTACCTTTCCTTTTTAATAAACTTTAATTCTTTTTTAATAAAATTAATTTCCTTTTTAAGAAACAGTGTGACGTCATAGATCATTTTCTTAAAAACGTTAGTTGGTAGTAATATTTTGCCGGATTATTGTATAAGTATTACATAATAATTTCATTGGTAGTTTTGGAAGGATGGAACATTTTCGAAATATTTTTTTAACGTCCGAATAAAAAATAAACCGTTACAAAAATTAATATTTTTGAACTACAATTAAAATTAATACTAAACACAGAAAAATGCATACTAAATTTTTCCCTTATCAAATATTTATTTGATAAGGGAAAAGTTTAGTATTAATTTACTTGATTACAAATATGTATTTGATAAGGGAAAAGTTTAGTATTAATTTACTTGATTACAACTATTTATTTGATAAGGGAAAAAAAGTATATTCTTAATATAAGTATAATTTGAATAAAATATAATATAGATATATTTTTATAATATTAATTCTTCAACTTCCAAATAAAAGTAAATATGGTACATGCTTTACAATTTCTCGTTAAACAATAGTTTCAGCTTATTTCTTGCGTGAATAGGGATGATGGAGTGTCAAAAGAAAACAACCTATTTCAAATTTATCGCATTTATTCCCTAGTGATATTTTTTGAATAACAAATAAAGAACATTTAAGTGTATGAAAAGAAGTACAGCACTTTATTGGCGAATAAATCTGAAGGCCTTAAAAAGTGTTCCAAATAATAAAACGACGAAGGCATGTTTATTTTCAAGCATATAAAAAAATGCTAACTTTAATATCTTATTTATTTCCGCTACTCCATTAAAACAGACTTTTGATGTTAGCATTTTGAAGTTTTTTTTTTCTTCAGCTGAGATCTTTATTTCAAAGCAGAAGGAAAGTAAAAAAAAGCGTTTGTATTTTGTCGAGCTTGCATTTTGTTTTATACCATTGCATATGTCTTTTTTATACAATGCATTTTCTAAGCTTAAGGCTAGAAGTTTGCTGTTAGCTTTAAAAATGTAATTGAAGCATGGTAATCCATAAATTTAGATAACTGTTGTAGAAAAGCTGACACGCATTTATTCCCTATATCGATATTTTTTCTTTCCTAATAAATTACTCCTAGATTTTTTTGCGCAACATAAAACAATGGTAAATTTCCAAAAGTCTAATTTTCAAAAAGATTCATACAATTTAAATTATAATTCACATTTGATGTAGTTCTTCGGGTTTATAAATTATAATCACTTTAAAGAATTTTTAATCTTTAATCATCTGAGAATATGATGACATTTTAAAAGTAAAATTTTTAATACAATAATACAATTTCTTTTCTATGCCTCAATTTGATTAAGGTAAGGTGGGAGAAGTTGAATCATGTAGTAATTTGTGTTTTTAGTTAAATATTAACCAATGGTTTAACTTGTGTTTTAATCTCGTTCGTCTTTTTAAAATTTACTTCGTTTAACGGTGTACATTTTAGCAAACAAATATATTTCTGCGTGATTCAATTTAAGTCCAACAAACGATTTGTTTGAGTGTATGAAAAAAAAAACTTACGATGGTTTGATGTATGAAAACTTCTATATAAAAACTAGAAAAGTTGATTTATCTATCAATATTCATGGATTTTGTATTAAAAAAAACAATTTTAATAATTTTTTTACAATGAAAAAATTGGAAATTTTTTAATGTTTTGAAAAGTGGGAAAATAGGTTTTCGAATTATAATGCTAAAGAATAGAAAATTTATAAAAATTTAACGATGAATTTTCAAAATAGGGAAAGGTGGATTACAACTTGCTTTTAAGAAGACAAACATTTCATTAATAATCAATTGTATTGAGTTTTTAATTTTTAAAGGTTGTTTTTTATTCTATTTTATTCTAGTTACAAATTTGACTTTAAAGTGTGTTCTAATATTCCTTTTTATACGAAAAATTCCATAATTTCTACTGGTGACACAATTTACCCCATCTATAAATCGTAGTACGTTACCTTAAAAAAATATTTCTTAGAAATATTTATATACTTCAGAATTAAATAAGAATATTTCAATATGTTTTCAATAAATAAATAAACATATTTATATTAAGAAATTGTAATTTTATAATTTTTTCCCGACTTCGAACGTCAAAAATCAAGTTTTAAGACCCATTTGTTCCCCACTTTACCCTACCATCAATATATCACAATATCATATTTATATACCTCAAAATTAAAAAAATATATAATTACGTTTCCAATAAATAATAATTGTTATTTTACAATATTTTTTTCGGAAAGAAATTGGACTTCGACCGTCAAAAATCCAAATTCTGAAGCCGAATTCCACCCATCGTTTTTATATACTAGATAGTTGAACAATTAATATTCAATTTGTCATACTTGAGATAAAATTATTCACATTTGTATGTTTAAAAATGTTAAAAAAATTGAAGAGTGTAGGGAAAGAATGATAGCGGAAATTGATAATAATGAAAATTCACATGAAAAGCAAAATACATTTCGTAACTCATAACCATAAACAGCATTCTAACCTTTGGATATTAAAAGTTCTGAAGTTAACATAAGACGTTAAGATTTAAGACGATTTAAACAAAAAGTGGATCTTCATCGTTTTCCCCCTGAACTCTTTATCTTTCAGCTTGAGATGTGGGAATACTATAAAACTAAAAGAACCCCTTCAAAACACACTTTACACGGTTACAGTATGTTTTCAAGCGTGTTCATGGTTTAATGTAGCGTCAAACCCTTAAAAAATCAAATTAAAAATATCTTTTCATTTTGTCACACAGCAGCTGTTGTGTTTAACAACTCGTGTAAGCAGCACAGCTATTTTTCGCGAGTGGCTTTTAAAATAGTGTACTTGGAGTGAGATCTAATGATAGTTAGATTTGTAGCACATCATTAGCTATGGCGTTTAATGGATGTTTTACTATGTTTAGCCCATTTTAAATCAATTAAGGTTTTTCTATTATACAGTGTATACAAATGTCATATACCATCAATGCAATAGCTTTTTTTTACGTCATCATTAAACACGAACTAGGTATCTGTTGAAAAAAATCTGTAAACGGTTCAAAATGTTACATATTTTAATTATATGTGATGTGAATCTTTTATTTTTATTATACATAAAATTTTTCTACAATTAATAAGAATTTGTGCATGCGGATTAGTTAGAATATTATAAAATTTATAACTCAAGCTTTTATTTCTTGGTATAACACATATGTAATATTGGAAAGAATTAGTCAATTATATGTATTTTATTGTGAATAGCCATAATGTTTGTAGCAACATATAGGTAATTGGCAGATTTATCAAAGCAAATTTTGTTCTGTCTTAGTTAACAGTATGGAAATAAACATCCAAGTTTTTGTTCCTTTTTGTTAAAATATTTTTAAATTCAAATATAAAAAAAAATTGCTATTATTTGTTAAAATATTTTTATATAAAAACTTAAAAAAATAAGTTTTTTGCTATTATTTTTTTAAATATTTTTATATTCAAATAAAAAAAATAAGTTTTTTGCTATTATTTGTTAAAATAATTTTATATTCAACTAACAAAAAATTACATCCTGTTAGACTGAGAAAGGGAAATATTAAAAATGTAAGTATGTAATTTAATATAATTAAGTCTATAAACTAATTAATGGTCATGGAAACGTTCCAAAAATTACTTTCATTTATCATAATTCTAAATATATAATAAACAAGTTAATTCTTTGTATTAACCTCCGGAGACCTGCCATCCATTAAAATGGATGTTTTAGTTTTCCCTCCTAGTGGGGAAGATTTTATTGTAGCAAACAAAAACTGGAGTGTCATCATAAAGTATGAATCCGAAAACACTTTTTAGCTTTTAAAATATGGCAACGCATGTTTGTTTACAATATGACGAAGTGTGTAAGGCAAGTAGAAAATGGACGCTCTCAATTTTTATATTCTTTATTAATGTAAATTTATTACTAATTAAATTTTGCAAAATTTATTACATTTTTCTACAGTTCTTATGACCTCAACATCCATTTAAATGTATGTGGTCTCCAACAAATTTTAAAATTTATTATTTTTTTTTATAAAAAAAATAATTTTTAATGTCTATTGTTCAGAAAAACTAGTAATTGAAAGAATATATATATATATATATATATATTTTATTTCGATAGGGTGTCGGAAGGTTAATTAGGATTTTTTGTATTCTTTCATTTATCCGTTTCCGATTGAAGACATAGATAAAAAAAAAGTCTGTCTTTTTTCCAATAAAAATATTCCAGAAAAATCTAACACTTTCGTTTTTAGTGATACATTCCGGAAAATATATAACAACACAGAAGGAAAAATAATGCGTAAAAATATATAACCTGATTGTTTCAGTCTGTTCCACAAATGGACGCAAAGAGAACCACTGCAAATAGTCTACTGTATTTTGAGGTACTTTTTTCAGCAGTAAACGAAAATGAAGTATAGAAAAGCCGATGGTGAAATATTTTTTGCAGCTTAGAAGTCAACAAAATCTTTCCCAGCTCGATATGAAATGACAGCAGACTAAGGAAAGTATTCCGTTTCGGAATAGAATCATTGAGTGTTTCAGGAATATGTTCAACTTCATTTTTGCAACTTTGATAGATTCCGACAAAAACGCTATGAAAAGGAAAGAAAAATTACAAATAAAAAACAACGTATGGCGTTTTCTATAAAATGTCTTTATTGACAGAAATATACCGATCAAGCGTTGTTAATAAACCATCTGTTATTTACTTATTAGTATTAAATAGTTATAAAATTAAATTTAAGTATTATATTTTTATCTAATGTAGATAAAAATCTTATCTATTTACAAAAACAAGATTGTTCTATTTAGCTTTTTATAAACTAAGAAAATAAAGTTAAATTATTTTTTCTGCAAACTAATACTGGTATTTATGGCCCGACAACTTTAGTAAATAAAAGTTGCTTTTTCTTTTTTGGTAACTTATTATATTTTTATAAAAATATTTACAACATTCGTCATATATCTTGACTATTTAACATAAAAAGAATACATTTAATTTCACACTTAATACACTAAAAATAGTACTCAAAATAAGTAAAATATACTCATTTTTGAGTACATTCAATGCTTATCATGGCTCCGGATACATAAGTTTCAATTTTGAAACAGACATGTACTCGAAAAGGAATACAATGAATAAAAAGAGCAGATGATATCCTACACAGGTTGACCTCATAAATCATTTTCAACAAATATCGATAATTCCAACCAAGACTTAATGGGAATCGAACCCAGTTCTTCATGCACCGCAGCCCAATGTCTTACCCGTTAAACTACCAGGGTGACTTGAAGAAGTTATAAACAGGAAATGTTAAAAAGGTGTACCAAAAAAGTGGGAAGTAAGATAATTGAGTTGTAATAACTCAGTTTCCATTTAAGAAATCGACATCAAATAATGTGGAAAACCATCTTCTGAACAACTATTTTAAGTTTGTCAGCTTGATTTGTTAAGATGGCTTAAACAGAAGCTGAAATTAACAATATTAAATCAATTTTGCTCATTTTTAATTAACTCATTTTTGAGAAAGTACGGTTACTTAAATTTGTGTACGGCATCGCTCATTGACGATGCAATTGTACTCAAAGAAAAACAAGTAGGTTCAGACACTCATTTATAAGTTACTCTTTTTTAAAGTGTACAATTGTAACACATTCTTTAAACGGATTTAACTGCATAGGTCATATTTATAATTATTATAATTTATATAATTATTATAGTTATATATAAGTTTCTATAAGATTATTATGTTATATAACTTATATATAACTATAATAACTATAATAATAACTATAACTTATATATAACTATAATAATAACTTTAACTTATATATAACTATAATAATTATATAAATTATAATAATTATATAAATTATAATAATTATATAAATTATAATAATTATATAAATTATAATAATTATATAAATTATAATAATTACATAAATTATAATAATTATATAAATTATAATAATTATATAAATTATAATAATTATATAAATTATAATAATTATATAAATTATAATAATTATATAAATTATAATAATTATATAAATTATAATAATTATATAAATTATAATAATTATATAAATTATAATAATTATATAAACTATAATAATTTTATAAATTATAATAATTATATAAATTATAATAATTATATAAATTATAATAATTATATAAATTATAATAATTATATAAATTATAATAATTATATAAATTATAATAATTATATAAATTATAATAATTATATAAATTATAATAATTATAAAAATTATAATAATTATATAAATTATAATAATTATATAAATTATAATAATTATAAATATATTATTATTATTATAAGATTATTATTTTATTATTATAAATATATTATTATTATGTTATATATAAGATTATTATTTTATTATTATAAATATATTATTTTTATGTTATATATAAGATTATTATTTTATTATTATAAATATATTATTATTATGTTATATATAAGATTATTATTTTATTATTATAAATATATTATTATTATGTTATATATAAGATTATTATTTTATTATTATAAATATATTATTATTATGTTATATATAAGATTATTATTTTATTATTATAAATATATTATTATTATGTTATATATAAGATTATTATTTTATTATAATAAATATATTATTATTATGTTATATATAAGATTATTATTTTATTATTATAAATATATTATTATTATGTTATATATAAGATTATTATTTTATTATTATAAATACATTATTATTATGTTATATATAAGATTATTATTTTATTATTATAAATATATTATTATTATGTTATATATAAGATTATTATTTTATTATTATAAATATATTATTATTATGTTATATATAAGATTATTATTTTATTATTATAAATATATTATTATTATGTTATATATAAGATTACTATTTTATTATTATAAATATATTATTATTATGTTATATATAAGATTATTATTTTATTATTATAAATATATTATTATTATGTTATATATAAGATTATTATTTTATTATTATTATGTTATATATAAGATTATTATTTTATTATTATAAATATATTATTATTATTATAAATATATTATTATTATGTTATATATAAGATTATTATTTTATTATTATAAATATATTATTATTATGTTATATATAAAATTATTATTTTATTATTATAAATATATTATTATTATGTAATGGAAACTTATATATAACTTATATATAAAAATTAGAACTATCCACAAAAACTACAAATAGGAGAATAATGTTGTTGTTTTTTAATATTCGCAAGCCATATTTGATTATATGTTTTTTAATATTCGCAAGCCATATAAGATTATTATTTTATAAGATTATTATGTTATACATAAGATTATTATTTTATTATTATAAATATATTATTATTATGTAATGGAAACTTATATATAACTTATATATAAAAATTAGAACTATCCACAAAAACTACAAATAGGAGAATAATGTTTATTTTTTTAATATTCGCAAGCCACATTTGATCTTTTACAATATGTTTAAACCCGGAGTTCCGGCCAAAGTCATCTTTTACAATAGCATTAAGCCCGGACTTCCGTTGTCAGGCTTTAGTGCGACTTTCATAAAATAAAACTTAATAAATTGCATATACTGAACCAATAATTACGTTCTACAGCTTCCGTACGATTCTAATAAAACAAACACTTTTTCTTTATCTGGTTCCTAGTTAAATGTTATTTTTCCTCTTTGTCTGTCTTCAGACTCAGTATTGTGTTTTAATAGTAGGATGCCTAAATTTTATATTTTAACTTAGAGTATTGTGTTTTACTTAGGGTTTTTATAAACTAGCTACGTGGCCGATTGTTAACCTATATTTATGAAAATGCTGTGAAAGATACTGTTTTTTTTATTTTGATGGATTTCTTATTCTAAAAAAGTTAGGCAGGTTAAAAGTAGAAATAAGTGAGACAGAAGTTAAATAAAAGTAATTGTGCGTCAAAAGTTCTATAAAAGTAAGATGCTTTTATATATAGTTTTTTTTTAATTATATACCAAATTGCACATGACGTAAAAAATAAGATAATTAAATTTCAGAAAAAAAAAGTTGTGACAATACAAGTATTGGTTCAAACAAAAACCTAATCTGTATTAGTAATTTAAGTATATATTGTAATTTTTAGGGTTTTATTGTAATTTTTATGTAATTACTTAATATTAAACAAACTACTTGGGCATAATATTTCATCATGAAGAATAAATATGTAATTCCTGTAGCATATAAAATTTCTGTTTCACGTTTATACACGTTCCTTGAACGGATTTAACCACATAGGTCATATTTATAATCATTCTAGTTTATATAATCATAGATTTAAATATTGGAATAATCCACAAAAACAACAAATAAGAGACTGATTTTTATGATTTTAATATTTTCAAACCTGGATGCTACAAACGGATATGTGTTTATTTAAAACTTTAATATTTCAGGAGTTTTTGTTAACACGGGCCCATTGAACGTTGTTTAAAATGAGCTATTAATTTTTGTAATATAATATTTTAAAATGTCGAATTACAAAAGTAACCGATAAAAGATGTTTAAAGCTTATTACTCTCGGTCTTTTTAACTTATGTGATGTTGTCTCATTTTGAACGAAAAAACATCTCGCATAAAATTCTTTAGACATATAACTTTCAATATTGCATTAATTCCTCTCCATTTTATCGGCAATTAAAAAACTACTTCCTTTTATTAAAAATTCATTTAATTATTATTATAAGCAAACCGCTATTTCTGAAACACATTTCGCGATTTACAAAACGATATTTTCTTTAGTACCACTTTTAACTACTCTCAAACCCCATATTTACTAATTAAATAAACAGGATCATCAACCAGGATCCATAAAAATATACTTAAGCACTAAATGCGATTTTTTGCAGTCTACACACAGCATTCAAGACCATTTCGAATGATGACGATGAAAGCAATTTTACGAACTAAAACCATCAGAAGTTATCCTCTTAATTGTAGATAAACTTCGAAAAAGCATTAGGTCCTTTAAGAAGGGATTCGCCAAGTGTAGTCTCCACAAATGATGTTCTTTCCCAGGGCTATAAATTCCCTTTATAGGTCTCTGTGGTCCTATTTCTTTCATTTTGCTAGGTAGTATCATAAAGATGTTATGGACTCACATAATATCGATGAGACAGAGCACATTAAGGGTTCAATACGGAGTTCCAAATAGGGATAAATATAGGGTTGAGACCTGTTGCGGTGTAATTTGGGAATAAAGTAACAAATTAGTGAAATAATGCACTGGTTGAATTGAGTCTTGCAGTTGTTTAATGTTTGTTTATTTTGAGGATTTGTTGTTTATGAGGTTTTAGTAAATTGTATGTTAGTGGAGTGTGTATGCCCATGACACCCACATTTGTGTAAATTAAAATATTGGAAATTATGATTTGTCGTTGGTAAATTTGTAACAAGTTTAGGGAGGTAGTAGAGATTCAACTGAGTATCTACATTTGAAAAATATTTATTTTTATTTTAAAAGATAATTTTATTACGATGCAGTTTTATAACTTTTGTAAAGATGACCGGTGGCAAAACAGAATATTGTATTTTACCTGTATTAAAATTATTTTTATTTAAAAAAATTGTTTTATTACGATGCAGTTTTATAACTTTTGCAAATTGAATTGGAAAAACAGAATATTGTATTTTACCTGTATTAAAATTAATAAAGGAATAAGTATTGCACTGGTTGAATCGACATTTTAAAGCTTCCTTTGTATTTGGGTTTATTTCAAATTTAGTGTACATAAAGGGTTATTTAAATGAATTAAAAAAATATTTCTAATAATAAAAAATATTAGAAATTGGGTATTTGCTTAAATTACTGTACAATAGAACTCCAATTATCCCCGGATCAAACAAAGCGGATCGTCAATTATCCGGATTGCTTTGAGAAAAAAAATATTAGCAAAATCCACATTTTAAAAGTTTCTTATCGGTGAATATTGTTTTTAATAATCATTAAGTTACATTGCATACTATAGGAAAATTATTTTTTTACTAAGAAATTATCTTTTTTTCGAGAATTATCCAATTATCCGGATATGTGTTTATCCGAGTGGGATCTGGTTCCAATTGATCGGAATAATCGGAGCTCTACTGTATTACATAATTTTGCATAATATCAATAGATATATTATTTCCTGCTATATATTTTTCTTTTAATGCCGTTTATAATAAATAATTAATTTGAATATTTAATTTAAATAAATAATAGGGCGAATCTTACATATATTTTCAATATTCATTTGACTGTTAATTGCAGAGCAAGCTTTCAAAACGTGTTTTGCCACATTAAGATGATTCTTGGGAATAGGTAAGTAACTTCTCCTAAATGCATTGATTCATGTACAGATTCCAATCATTGCAAGTAAATTTCAATGTGACAAAAATGTGTTTTGGATAAGTAAAATAGGTGAGTTCTGTAAAAAATCTGGAAGCAAGTTTAGTGATATAATAATATAATTTTCCGAAATTTTATATAAAAGGCGTTTAAATGCTTTCTCTTTAATTAATAATTGTTTATCATGTGCAATAGTTTCTAGATATAGCATCTTTAAAGTATAATCAATGCATATGAAATGGGAATATGCATTTTTGGCAAAATTGTATATAAGAATATACAAAAATATTACAAATATTAACATGCATTTTTTAATATAAAAAAAATCGATATAAAAATTACAAAGCTAACCAATAAATTCCTATAATAAAATATCTAATGTATTAAAACTTTATTTTAAGTTTTTTAGAAGAAATATTATGCGTGTTTTAAATTTAAAAATGAAGTAAAGGAATAACAGGTTTCGTTGCCAAAATTGTGTGCAAGATGCAATTTTAAGAAAGCCTCGTCTTTGTTAAGTGACAGTGTGAGATCTAACAAAATTACCTAAAAAATAGCAGAGTTCTTGTAAATGTATGATAGAAGTGATTGTGGAGGGGTGAAAAGAGAAAGAAAGTGGTTTATTTCACCATTTTAGAGAAATCCAAGATGTAATTTATCTTCATTTAAACTCAATCTGAGTTTTTTCTGCTTTAGACAGAGAAGATTTTATCAGTAAAGTCGTTTTTATTTTTTCTCACTAGATTTTCTCAGAAGAGAGAATTATTTCCTTGCGGATATCATTGGATCTTTCATACCACGAAATAAATATATAAAAGTCTTAGATACAAAAGCTCAAGATACAAAAATATTACAAATGTTAAAAAGCATTTATTTATATAAAAATGCGATATAAAAATTACAAACCTAACCAATAAATTCCTACAATAAAATATCTATTGTATTAAAAATATTTTACGTGTTATATTAGAAATATTATGCGTATTTTCTTTAACAAAATGTGCGCAAGATGCAACTTTAAGAAAGACACGTCTTTGTTAAGTGACAGTACGAGGTCTAACAAAATTACCTCAAAAATAGCAGAGCTCTTGTAAATGTATTATAGAATGGCAAATAATTGCGTAGGGGTGAAAAGAGAAAGAAAGTGGCTTATTTCATCATTTTAGAGAAATCCAGGATGTAATTTATCTTCATTTAAACTCAATTTGAGTCTTTTCTGCTTTAGAGGGAGAAGATTTTTATCAGAAAGTCGTTTTAGTTTTTTCTCACAATAAAATTATATTATTGTAGATCATTGGGTTTTTCAAACATTGGCCTGTTGCGAAATATAGATATAAAAGTCTTAAAAATATAAAAATGCATCAGAAGCTTAAAAATTAAATGATTTTTTTTAATAAAAAAATAATAGTTGAGAGATAAAAATAAATTAACTCAAATTTAGTGAAGTTTTAGATGTATTTTAAACTTTAAAGAGTATTTAATTGTTTTGAAAGTTTTCGTTTGCGGTCAATACAAAAATTACATTGTTATTGATTATTTCAACGATATTTTTCGTTATATTTTATGTCGCTGACTATGCCATAAGTATTCATAAATTACGAAATTATTAAAAATTTAAATTTTGAAACTGCTTTTATGCCAAAATACAAGTAAACTCTTTGGGTGTTTATTTATGTTACAGCCTTAAACTTTTTAGATTTTATTTTAATAATAAAAAAATAATGTAAATGTGACAATTCGGATATTTTATCTTTTTTTTAAATTAAAATTATATTAATTTTTATTGAGGAATAATGAAATTTTTTAGAATTTTTTACTATTATTATTTATAATTGTTTTTATAGAACTTACTTAAATAGGAAATAAAGCAATTGATACAATATAATAAGAACATATTTATTTAAATATATTATTTAAATATTATTTATATTTATTAATTAAATTTTAAGATCTCGTGTTTCAAAAATAGCAGAGATTTTAAATTATATTGAAATTGTTATATAACTCTATGAAGCACTACTTTAATTTGTAATTCCAAAGACCACTTTATTATTATTATTTTAAAAAATTCATGTAATAATACCTTATGAAAATATAAATTTGTTTTTGAGACATGTAATCAGGTTTATCCGAAATGGTGGCGTGCAGTTCAAAAACATGCTTACTCCTTGTCAGCTGTTTTCTAGTAATCAATATTTGTATCATTATTTTGAATAAAACAAGATCAATACACTTCCAATTTTAAAAATTCATATACTTTTTTTTGGAGTTGACATGTTTGAAATAACCACTTCTCCTTTATAATAGTATAGCTTATAAAAGAATTGATGGTACAACAAACCAGCGGAAAACAACATTTTTCATACAATCATTTATATAACAGGTATTGAAATAATAGGTTTTGAAACGACCATTAGTATTTTGAATTAAATTCTATTAAGATGCAATCTTTTATTGTACTAAAACTTTTTCCATTACCTCCCATTTAAAAAATTAATACACTTTTCTTGTAGTTGACATGTTTGAAATAACCACTATTCCTTTATAATAGTATAGCTTATACAAGAATTGATAGTACAAAAAACCAGCGGAAAACAACAGTTTTCGTACAAACATTTATATAAAAGGTATTGAAATAACAGATTTTGAAACGACCATTAATATTTTAAATTGAATTCTATTAAGGTGCAATCTGTTATTGTACTAAAAGTTTTTTAATGAATTAATAAATTGTATTGGGATAGTGAAAATATATTTTTCTGCGATTATCATAATTGTGGATAAAACAAGTTTTCGAAATGTGCTCCTTAATTAATGCTACCACCATTTTTTTCTCATTCAAATGTTTTATTTCCCTTTTTTATATTTTTCCCCACGACAAAATAAATTAATCCCCATGCACGAATAGTTCATATGCCCTCGTGAATGCACAATACCCTCTTCTAAAATCCGAGAAATAGTCATATAAGAATGAAACGCCCGAGATCAAGTGCATTCCTTTTTTTTTACTCAACAAAAGAATACGAATGGCAAAAGAAGTACGACTGTCTTCCTATACTTGAGTAAAACAAAATGGATGCGAACAATACAAGTTTATGGGTGTCTTGTAGTTATTGTAATGTTGAGCCGGAGTCATATTGAGCAAGCTTTACGTACGAAACGGCGCAGAATCAAAATGAGTATTTCGTATTCAAGTCATGCGCCATGTGAAATAATAAGTTTTGGCTCAGAAGTTGAGAATATGCGTTCCACGTACAGAAGATTTGTTCGAATAGTTATTGCATACTTAAAGGATAGTGCTTTATAACTATTGGATGTGGTTACGTACGAACGTGAAGTGATATAGTTAAATAGTTAAAATGATCTAGGGAAGAATCTTGTAATGTTTTTGAATATTATTGCATTCTAGTGATTTTTATAATTATTTTAATGATATGGGATTAAGTGAATTTAGAATAGTTAGCGAAAGATCGTATCGGAAAAGTTTGTTTTTATTTGTTTTCGTTAAATATTTAAATTTGACTTTCATTTTTATCTTATAGAATGAGCAAAAACAATAGAAACCTTAAATTGAATCTCACAGAATCAAAACCAAGTTCGGACGATCTTTAGCAATATCTTCAAAACATCTGAAAGTGCGTAGGGTAATGTGGGGGAAAATGGGTTTTAAAACTCGATTTTTGAGGTTCAAAGTCTATTTTCTTTCTGGAAAAATTGTAAAATTAGAATTGTTTTACAAAAACGTTTACTTATTTATTGGAAACATAATCGTATATTTTTTATTTAAATCTGAGCTTTATGAACATTTTCTATAATTTTTTTTAAGATAACCTACTACGATTCTTAGTTGGGGTAATTTAGGTCCCCAGTGAAAATTATGGAATATTTTTCGTATAAAAACGCATTTTTAAAACAATATTTCAAGCCAAATTAGTGACTTGAATAAAAAAAATAGAATGAACAAAAACCTTCAACTTGTCACAGTATATTAGACTATTAAAAGAGTGATATATAACAGTCTGTTCTAAAAGCAAGTTGTAACGAGTTAATTTTAAAAAATTCACCTTATTTTATCAATTATTATTTTTGAAAATGAACATCTGCAATTATAACTTATTTTATTCAGAAATCTATGCTGTATTTACGTTATTTTTAATTTGTTCCACAGATGATTTTTTAATTTAATTAAAAAAAATTCTGTTTCACTTATTAATAAAACAAGCAAAGGCCTCCTTTTTTTTATCCATATATATATTCTTTTGTTGACAGTTATTCGGAAAAATACAGGTATGTTATTTCTTTATATTCATATATAAACAGTGTTAAATATATTGCATTTATTTATTGTCATTTTTAAACTTTGAAATACATTCATTTGTAGAATGATTGCACTTTTACCGAAGATCGTTGCATTTTTACGAATTGCTTATTCTTTAACATAAATAATTCGGAAACCCATTTTTCCCACTTTGTAAAACATTGAAAAAAAAACTAAATAAATTAGATTTCAAAAAAAAATTAAATGGAATGTATTAAAAGGATTCTATTCTCTACAAATACCAAGAATATTCCTGAATAATTCGATTTTTCTAGTTTATATACAGAAGTTTTCATGTAACAAACTATCACAATCTTTTTTCTATACTCAAACAAATCGACATTTGGACGAACTTGAATTAAAATACCTAGAAATGTAATTTTTTGCTAAAATGTACTTCATTATCGAAGTAAATTCACAAAAAATAAGAACAAGATTTAAATATAAGTTTTACATTGTATAATTTAATATTTAATTCCTACATACACAAGAGGAAGAGTATCTTCTATATATTCTCTTAAAAGTTTGAAAATATATGCCTTTTTGATATGGCGCCTCACTTATAAATGTGAAATACCCGTTAAACACGTATTAAATTTTATATCTTTTTTAGAGGTATTAAATCGCATACTGTCATATAGATTTCGAAAAGAAATATTCCTTTATAGCCGACGACGTGTATAAAATTTATGACACCATAACATGAGAGTGACCAAAAATAGCCTTTAGGGTGACTTCACATTTACAGATACCACCGAAAGCTCGTAACATTCAAATACGCTTGTGGTTTACTTTTCAATATATAAAGGAGGAATTCCACGTAAATTCGACATTTTATAAGAAAGCATAGAATTTTACACAGGTAGTCCCGAATATAGTTCACTTTTGTTAGACTATTATAGTTCAGAATGAAAAATATAATGGTATGACTTTTAAACTCTTTCTGAAAAAGGACATATTACTAGAATTCCTATTCTTTAACATAAAAAGGGGAATTTCACAAAATAACCGATATTGGTCTCTAACAAATTAAATGTTTATTAATAGTTTTCTGTAACATGAATGTAAAAATATAAGAGAACACAAATTTCTAATATTTTTTATAAACTATAATTAATTATTAAAAAAAGACGCATAACTTTTTATTTTTTATAATTTCTTGCCATATATCTATCTATCTATCTATCTATCTATCTATCTATCTATCTATCTATCTATCTATCTATCTATCTATCTATCTATCTATCTATCTATCTATCTATCTATCTATCTATCTATCTATCTATCTATCTATCTATCTATCTTATCTATCTATCTATCTATCTATCTATCTATCTATCTATCTATCTATCTATCTATCTATATATATATATATCTATATATATATATCTATATATATATATATATATATATATATATATATATATATATATATATATATATATATATATATATATATATATATATATATATATATATATATATATATATATATATATATATATATATATATATATATATATATATATATATATATATATATATATATATATATATATATTGGATTTTAATATATTTCACTATATTAAAATGTCATAATATGCTTTCATGATGTAGGTACTTATTACTTTGTAAGAATAAGTAATTATTGATAGAACTAAACAAACTTTTGTTTGAATAAGTTTTTCACAAAATGTCATTTTTTTTATTTCAGTCTGGCTACATTACTAAATACTTAATTTTCTCATAAACTTGGGTACGAGCAAACAATTGTATTTAACATATAAAAAGGGATATTTTGGTATAATATTATAAAATATGGCTTTTTGATTCTTTTACAAGCTTTAACGGGTCTATTATGTTTTGATTATATCATTAATTGGTGCATAAATTTAATCGGAAATTGACATTTCATAAAGTTTATCTCTTATTGTATTACAATTACTAACTTCTCTTATTGTATTACAATTACTAACTTCTCTTATTGTATTACAATTACTAACTTCTCTTATTGTATTACAATTATTTACTTCTCTTATTGTATACAATTTTAAACTAAAATCTTAACATATGGAATAAAATTAATAATTTCAAAAGTTTTCTTCTAAAAATGCAATTGGTAGATTTTAATAATAAATAGGTATGTATATTCTCTTTGCTACTATCTTGGCAGCATTATATTACCATTAAATTTTTTCTAATTCTCGTTTGCAAATAAATATTTTTCACGAACATTATACACACATTTTGTTAACTAAAATTTTTAATTCATATAAGTAACATATACAAGTAACATTTACATGTCAATAAACGTTTTGTAAAATTGACAGAACTTATTTTGCAGAAGTCAAGAAAGGTTTTGAATTTTCTATAAAAGTTTTTTTGATAGCACAGATTGAGATTACGCGGTGTCTCAGGGGAATTGAAGGTATGGAACTCCTGCTTTTTAAATTCAGCAGGTTGCCTTCAAAAACATCTTTTAAAAGTTCATAAATTCTTGAATCTGCTTTTTAGACGAGACAGGTAAGAGATGTCACTTTTAATGGAAAAAGTTTCTGCACATCTGGACTATGAATGCTCTTTTTTATGATCACATGGTTGCTAAAAAGTATTTCTAAAAAGAAGTGCTTTCTATTAATGTCATATAAAACACGTTTGTCATTATAAAAGTTTGTTGGCTATTACATTTATTTCCTTTTGGAACAAAAATCTTGAAAAAGTAAATAATTTAGTTTTGACCACAGTCATTGTATATTTATATGTATAATAGTACTTTTAGGTGTTTTTTTAGGCAATCGTACTATTTATTCACAATGCTCTCTGTATATCCGTACTTAATAAAATTGCATTTTCATTGTCCATTTAGTAGGACCATTGTACGGATAACGTTCAAAACTTGCCAATATCCAGGTTTAGATAACTAATTATGAATTAATTATTAAATAAAATCCCGATGACATTATGCCATTAAATATCATAATACCATCGGAAGTACTCAAGTATAAAAAGTATCAGTAGATATAACATTCATTGAAGCAGATGCAAAAGTAGCTGTATCCACTCTACAGATGCAAAAAGCAGTTATATCCTTCGAACGTAATTTTTGATTGCTTGGAATGTAGATATAGCGGATTTTTCTCCTTGATGGGTACGCATACGTTTGCAAAACCAGTTAAATCCTTCATCCAATTGCAGGACAAGTCATGCGAAAATTAAATTATATATTATATGTTATTCAGTAATTTGAGAAATGACACATTTTAGTGGAATATGTTGTATTTTCTACATTTAAATAAAAAAAAATTATAATGTTATGAATGATAAAAATAAAGTTTGAAGAGTTTTAGGGATTTTGTCAAAAACGTTAAAAGTGAATAGAGCTGCTTTTGCATTTGGGCAACTCAACAATTTTTTAAAAATCCTTTAAAATCCCTCCTACTTTTCCCTACCTCTTAACATTCCCAATAAATGTATTTTTAAGTAAGACAAGGAAACGAAAGTTCTCAATGTTCTCGCATTTCCTACTGTACGTTTCTAATGTCTATTCAATGCGATCCACGTTTATGAATAAAGCAAAAAAAATCCGGGTTTCGCCCAAATTCGTCATCTACATTTAAAATTCTACCCTCAGAATATTCCACCTGCATTTTCACTTTGATTTTCACGTCCTTTCCTATCGGATTTCTATCCAAAAACCACATGTTATTCCACATTGTGATATCAGCTTTTTCCCCTCGCGAAAGCTGCCTCGGAGAGACCAGCTGTCTTGAATCTTAAACAATTGAAAAAGTAAGAAACATCCCCATCTGATGTTTTTGGTGTTGTTACATCGAATACATCTCGATGTATTCACATACGTTCTTGACTGAGCAGCACGTCTGTATGTCCCTAAATGGCAGAAATATGTTAAATTCGCATGAATCTTTTCCTACCAGATTCACGTGTATGTTTTCATCTTCGAAAATTCCTTATTCCTATTCAACCTGAAATAGTCTTTTATATTAATGCGAGTTTGATGTTTCGGAAGCACGAATGTACCAAGAATTTTTTATTGTCTTTAAATAACTCTGGGAGATGGCAGAGTACTTGGCAGAGTATGTGCGTAGTCATACATTTGTAACATCATAAATGCATAATGCAAATGTTTCTCGGAAAACAAAGCACTGTGATAATAATTTCTAAATAATTTATGATGTAAAATAAATCTTAAAGTTTCTGAATTAAAAAAAAATATTTGTATTCTTAACTATTTGCGTGGTATTTATTAAATTTATTAAGAATTTACATTATAATATACAGTGGAATTTTGGCAGCAAAATCCCATTCGCCTATTTTTTCATATTTTTATAATGCATGACATTTTTAATCCAGAAAGTCCATGATATGTTTTCTAATTTAATGCATGTGATTGGAAAAAAATCCAATAGTGAGTCTTTTTTAATTTTTTACAATAATCTGTCACGTAAATAAATGAGCTCCCTAGTTTTAAACCCAGATAGAGCCACATTTTTGCGAAATCGCTTTTCATTATTTTTTTTACAAGTTTTAAATGCACTTCATCACCTCGTAAAGCAGTATTAACCAAAAGTGTTTGCATCTAGAATCTAAAAATTTATTCAAAGTCATCCAAAACTACGTGGTTGTCAAACGTTTTTAGCGTCTCCTGTAAAATTATTGAAAATAGATCTATCTGGTTTTGAAATTAGAGTGCTCAAATAATTGATGTTGTATACAAATGTATCCATTTTTATAGACAATATTTTTCGTTAGACATAATATTTTCGTTAGACATAATATTTCCGTTATACATAATATTTCCGTTAGACATAATATTGCCGTTAGACATAATATTTCCGTTAAACAACTTATTTTGATAAATATATATTCTTAACAGTTATTTTCATAGACAATAATTTTAGGAATTGTTCACAGATATAGGTGAAGAAAGAAAAAATGGTTGTAAATTATAAGCTGACAAAAGTCTATTTCAATGATATTCCTAAACATATTTCCTCAACAAATTATAACTTTATTAAAATGTTTAACAACCAATAAGAAGCGGATAATATCACATGAAAAACAAAAAAAATATTATAATTTATTTTAATTGATGATTATATTTAGATTTAGACTTGGAAGTAAAATATTTTTAGCAAATTTTTATTATTTGGACAAGATTACTTAATGCAAAAATAAGCATAAATAAAAATGTCAAGTATTTAATTGCAAAGAATTCTCATTATAACATTACCAATTATGATAAAATATTTTATCAGAATAATTAATAAGTAATAATTATTTAATTATTATTTATTAATTATTACTTTTAATTATTAATTATTACTTATGAATTATTACTTTTAATTATTAATTATTAATTATTAATTATTATTTATTACTTATGAATTATTACTTTTAATTATTAATTATTACTTATTATTTATTAATTATTACTTATTAATTATTAATTATTAATTATTACTTAAAACTTATTAATTATTAATTATTGCTTATAACTTATTACTTATTATCAATTACTTAATAATTATTATTTATTAATTATTACTTTTTTATTATTAAGTATTACTCATTACTTATTACTAATTACTAATTACTTATTACTAATTACTTATTACTTATTACTTATTACTTATTACTTATTACTTATTATGTATTACTTATTACTTATTACTTATTAACTATTACTTATTGATTATTACTTATTAATTATTACTTATTAATTATTAATTATTACTATTAAATAATTAGTTTCATTTTGTATTTACAAATTGGACATTGTAAATTTTTAACCCGTATTATCTACATAACGTTCTGACCACGTGTGTTATGAAAATGCGTATTTAAGGAGTACATTTTCAAAAAAAACATCAACAACAAATCGCTTACCTAACTATGATTTCAATACAATATTATTTAAATGTATCCTTTCTTCTAGTTGTCAAAATATTATATTGGAAAATATTTCAAATTGAAAATTCAAAACCAGCGTCAATAATTTTATTATTATAAATATCCTGTATCGTATTACCCCAATAAACTTTCCGTTACGCAAGATTCAGAAGAAACTAAGTGTAAAAAGCAATCCCATCAAAATCCACAGCAGTTCAATTTCCTCGACAAAACAAAATCAAAGTTTTAGATTTTAAGGAAAGGATCTCCAGGCTTATCTTCCAATCAATAGCTACGCTTTTCTAAACTGCTTACACGCTCCAAGGGATTACTCTTAAAAGCTTTCTACTCACTGCCAGTCCTAATACTCATGGTAACTCTACAGAATACATACCCTCTGCCATAATCCTCAATAAAAACATAGAAATATATATGTCCAATAAAAAAATTATTTTGAAAAGAAGCTTTAGAAATTGTTATGAATGGGATTTCACTGGGCCCATTTATACTCGGTTATGATATATAAAGCAAGCGAAATGCGAATGAAAATAAATTGTATAGGAACCCATACTAATGTCAAAAGGGGTATTTAACCTTAGTGTCAATTTATAATACAAATAGATACTTTTTAGCTTTTATTTACTTTATATTTTCAATAGAGTAATTCTTTTTAATAGATAAGAATTATATTGGACATGCATTCCTTTTAAATTTGAGTCATAAAAATATATTATTTAAAATAAAATTTAAAGTCTTAATTTATTTGTAGGTGTTTTAGCAAAGAAATGAATACAAGAGGGTAGACATGACATTATTGAAATATATTTAAACTTTAGGTTCAAGCTAAGATAATATTTAAAGATAGGAACATTTAAGTGGGCGCTTATGAGATTGACCCACTGGGACGACACACGACCGATCACATGAAGATTGTAAACATGAATGATAGGGTGTTGCCACCACTAAGTTACAAGTTTATATGCATGGGTTGTTCTATTACAAACAAGCAGGGGTGATGGGAAAATGGGCATTGATATCCATAATTTAAATACTAAAAAAGTATACTTTTTTGTAAACTTAAATATGATCTCGTATGTTTTGAAAACAAAACCAAGAGTTTGTAAGTAACGTCACCTTACCTTGTGAATGCCAATATAATTCATTTGAAATTTATATTAAAATACATTGATTATTCAGGTAATATTTTATAAATTTAAGAAATTATAATTATATTGCATTTAATGCAATTTGTGACTATTGACGAATTATGAAAAAAATTATATTTATCTATTTTTTTTAACATATAGGACAGAAAAACTCATAACCAGAAACTTTTGAGTAGCAAGCTATCTCTCTCAGACTTCAATATGTTTTCTAGTAGGTTTTCATAGTCCTTTATGTACATAATTTTAATTAGTGTAGTATCACATTCAAAAGGATATTAAAAGTCCCGTGCTGTTTTCTTATTTCGTTTCTTTGTAATTTAAAATCTTACGTTATTGAAATAAAATGTTTCTGGCTCAATCTTTTCGGGACAAATAATTTTTCTTAAATGTTTATAGATAATACGTCAATCTTGATTTTATCTTAGAGTAAAAATTAATTTTAGAAATAAATAATTTTTTAATTCAAGATTTTTGCTTTTATCTAAATTTTGCGATCACCAAATTTGTTTTTGGGTTTGCGCATATCTACAAATTTTTTTTTGTATCCTTAGTATGCAGCAAGTAATAAAATAGGAAATAAATAAAATAGTTTTTTATTTTATTTTATATTTGCACGCACTTAAATTACGTTAATAGATACTTTGTAACGTCTTATTTTTAAAAGAGCACACACACAGTTAAAATTGATGGCTACATAACTGCACACGTAAAAAAAACATTAAAAAAATATTCACAAAACGCATAAACAATAAACACATTTGGTAAGATAAAACGCAAAAAAGCGTACTTCAATTAAAAAAATTAAGTTCTTAATAAATTTCTAAGACTATTTTTTAAAAGAAGAAAACTGGTTGTTGAAAGCTCTTCAATGCTCCATAATTATCAAGAAAAGGCTTTTGGATTCCCTCCTTTGGCTGGAATCCAAGTGAGTAGGCTTAGTTTTACACAAGAGCGTCAGGAAAACTTCGATTTATAAGAGCTTTGACGGGGAAAACGATGAAAAGAGGTTTTCTGACTACTCGGAATTGTATGGCAGTTTTTTTTTCACAGCACGGGGCATTCTATGGCAAATCGAACAAAGCATTGCCATTTCTTACTTAAAGCCATTTGGTGTTCTGGATAGCTTTAAAGCTGTGTTAAAAATGGGAAATGTATAGAGATTAGAAAAAGGAAATTGATATTTCTGGGTAGCATTATCGGCTCAGGAAAAAGTAATCCATATAAACGCTGAAGAAACATGCTTCCAAGAAGCTTGAAATGCATGGGGAATTACAGTTTTAAACAGAACCTTTTAGCTGCTAGCCGCATATATATATATATATATATATATATATATATATATATATATATATATATATATATATATATATATATATATATATATATATATATATATATATATATATATATATATATATATACATGTGTGTGTAAATTTGTTATTTTATAATTGGGTGTGTTACTTGATTATATAAATACTTGAGAATGTAGTTTATTAGTATTTTCTTTATTATTTAAACTAAATTGTTTGACGGGGAGGCTTATTTTTTTTATTTTGCTTCATTGGCAAATTTGAGGTCATAATAATTTAAAATATTCATATTTTGCAGAGTTTATAATAAAACATATATGTAATATAATAAAGTATATAAACAATTGTTCGTAAATTAAGTTTAATGACCAAAAAAAAAGGTAAATAGATTCCTTTAATTACAAAAATAATAAATAAATCGGAAGTTAAATAAAAGCTAGGTAAGTAAAATCACAGTACAAATAATTGAAAATGGATAAGAATTTAACAGAAATGTACTCTGTTATGTCATGATACCCCATCATTCATTAAAAAATTAAAATGCAGCAAATATAATAATAAAAGTTACTTATTAAACCTTTCCCATTTTAACTTATATTGAAATTTAAAAATTAATTTCCTTTTTCGCAAATTTATTTGTATATTAATTATTTTTAAAAATTCCTTGACATTGACATTTTTAGCTGTGTGATTATACTAATATACTTTGTCTACATAAATAAAAAAATATTTAATACTACCTAAAAACTTAATAAAAAACTTTAAAAAAAAATTATCTTAAAATAGGTATTGTATACAAAAAAATATTTTGAAATAAACAACCAAACAAATTAACGAATTAAAAAAAAATTAAAAATCAGTTCATTAAAGAAGTAAAGCTTAAAATTTTTGTATAAAAATATAAGTTCCTATATTCCTTGTATGGTATGCGGCTAACAACTTCTTTTCAATACAATTAACGAATCTAAAATATATAATTTTGAAAACCAGTCTTTAAAAAAGTAAAGGCTTAACATTTTTGTATAAAAATATAATTTTGTCTAAATAATAAATATATACATTTACCGAATCTAAAAAATGTAATTTTAAAAATTTGTACTTTAAAGAAGTGAAGGCTTAAAAATTTTGGATAAAGATATGAGTTCCCATATTCCTGGTAAGATATGAGACAAACCACTTCATTCAACATAATTAACGAATATAAAAAATGTAATTTTAAAACCTGTATTTTAAAGAAGTAAAGGATAAAAAAATGTGTATAAAAATATACGTTCCTATATTATTTGTATGGGAAGAAATAAACAACTCTATTCAAAACTCTCAATGCAAAGCACTTTATTTCAAGAAAATAAATAAAATGCATTCCATCTCTGTCAAAAGCATGCACGGATAAAAACAAATCTTTAAACATTTCGGATAATGTTTCAAAATATATCGAAGTTTTGTTGACTACCCAACTTCTTTTCCAAATAGGGCAACTAAGAATGGATATTTTAAAATAGCTATTTCCATGTTGGTAGGTGTTTGCACAAAGAGTACATAAGAAATCCTTTAGTACCAGGTGGAAAGGTAACCTTGGCGATACCAACATTTCAAAACACATTGAATCAATTTTATTCGATGCATTTCAAATGTTGAGAAACTGAAATAAATTCGTGAAAGTTTTTGAAAGCAGAAAGGATACATTCTTTTGATATTTAGATGTAAACTCTGGTTCATGCATACAATAGTACAATAAAGACTAGAAGCGGGATCACAAATAACTTTGAATATATTTTAGTGCATTGAACTTTTAGTTTTATTATTTTTTTATTCACTAAAAAACGTAGTTGGATACTTTGCAAACTTTATTTTGAATAAAATATTCACGGAGATGTAACATAATACATTTTACGAGACAAATTGTTTTCCCATCTAAAGAAATATAAAAATTATCTTTATTTACTAAAAAATAACCACATAAACTTTTCTTAGTATAAAAAGATTTTAAAAAGGCTTTAAAAGGCAAATAATTTTTTTAAGAAAATTTTACTCGTTAAACATCATTCAAATAATCTAAAATATATTTTGTTCTTTATGACTCCATACGAATTGAAGTAGTCAAGATAAATGTGTTTAAAAAATCCCCATTAATTTACATTGCAACTCCTTAGTTAAAAACTCGTTAATGTAATCGATATAAAATAAAATATTTTTTCACATGATTTATGAAGAACACTCTCACTCTCAGAAATAACTCTCTCATATTTGAGAGTTCTGCTATCGTCAAGGCTACTTTTGTCATATTTGACAATCGTTTCTTCATTGAATCACGTGACTTTTCACGAAACAAGAATCCTCATATTTTGAACGAAAGTAATTTACTCAAATGCCTTTTCGGGGTATCAGCTCATGTTTGGTTCTTATACTTATATTATCAGCGTTGGGCTTTGAACCGCGAGGGTTGCTGTTCGAATCGCGCTTTCTATATTCATTTGAAATCGCCATTGTCTTTGACAAAATAAATTTGGTGAAAGAAACGACAAAATAAATTTTATCAGTTTGACAAAATATTTAATCGGAGAATACAGAATTTTTTGTGTGAAAAATGACAAAAGTTTCGTAAAAAATGAGCATGAATTTATAACAGTCCTATGATATGAAACTCCATATATCGCTATTTTTAAGTTCGCGGAATTTGTCCCTTTATAAACGCAATTGCCTTGAATATTTTCATAATCATATTTTCCTTTTTAACATTAAAATAAATCCAAACCTTTATTTATACCAAAATAACCAAAATACAAATATAAAAAAAACTTACCTTAAAAGCAAAAGCATTCCCTTCTTCTTTTCCCACAAAGGCTCCACAATTCGTCTGCGCAACCGGACTCAGCTTATCAGCAGGATCATCTGCCCCACCATCCCGGCTCTTTCCCAGAATGTCCGGCAGATACACCAGGACAATGATAGCTGTCACAGCCAGGGCAGCCAACAGCAGCAAGACAACGGTGACAATAGCGATATGCTCTGTGCAGACGCGACATCGGTCCTTGGTAGTCTCCCTCCCTGGTGTACGGAAGTCACTCTGAGCTTCAAACAATTCATCTTCATCGTCGCGATTGTTGCACTGTTTGTAGGTCTTTCGCAGCATGGACATTGTTATGTTGGGTGATATCCTAGTCCTGAACAAGAACCAGATGGGATGGGATCGAAGTACGGGTTGAAGAATAGTCTCGCATCGAATATTAAGATAATGCAAGGTTTGTATATCAGACCACTATAAATCAACTGTTCTTCTGATAAATCTACAGTTAAAGTTTTATCGTTTTTTGGTGGTAGGAATGTCGTATATCACCTCAAAATGGTATAGAATTCCCTATATTGAATGTAGAATACAATTGGAATGTTTTAGAACAAATGAGATTCCTAATTCTTGAATAATGTATTGTCTTATAAGTTAAACTCTTAAAAATAAATGTAATATTTTAACACTCTATTTAAGAGCATTAAATAATAAATTGTCACAAAGTCTTTATTTAGGCAAATAAAAAGATATTTTTTTAAATAGCTTTATCACAATCAATTTCACAAATCAATCAAATACAACTTTTGCTATTTCTCGTTTCTTATCTGTTCGAAACTAGTTTCGATTTTTATCTCAAATCGTAATATGCATTTGTAATGCTTCAAAAAGTGCATCCGTTTCACAAACACTCCCGAGTTTTAATTGCCAAGCAAATCGTAAAACAAGGATTTCGCTGTGAATTATTTCTAAACAACAACAAAACTCTTTAGCACAACTGCTCAGTAACTTACTTTAATAAGCAGTCTTAAAAAAAAGTAAATTTTTTATTTCAATCGAGATATCTGACATAAAATAGCTGCATTTATTTCTTCCTTTAAACTATAATTTACAGCTCAGTTCGCTCTTTGAAATATCTTTTTTCTAGTCTGCAGTAATAGGTGTAATTATCTGCTTTAGCAACTTCATCATTAAACTTATACTCACAGAGGATTAGTGCGGTTAAATTCTTGAATTGAACTTCTTTTTTTGTGTGTTATATGTTTTTTGTTGAATTTTTGATTCTCTAAACCATTTTCATTTTTTTTCTTTTGTGCTTAAATATTCAAAGACTCTAAATCGGAGTTTTTGAACTTGTGTTTATCTTTTATTATGTAGGATTTTGGCACTTTACGCTAAGAGGTTGCTTCTCATTAAATACAAAAAATACTTTGATGGCTGTGTTGTTTATTAAAATTGTTTTTCAGCTTTATAATGCAGTTTAATTCCACATGACTCTTTTAACAAAATGTAATTTCTTCCATATTGCATATCATTTTTTGAAACCTGAAAAAAAAAATATAAATTTTCAATTAAACATGGCAATTAACACACTTTGCATTTAAAAATTTTTTTATAAAAAAGGCAATAATCTTAGTTTAAGCAGTAAATTATAGGGTATTTTATAACATAACTGGAAAATTTAAATAATTCAATATAATTCTTACACTTATATTAAAAAAATATTAACCACCTACAATGAAAACTAAATGTTAAATATATCTTCGAACAATTAACTGATAAACTTTATTATATTCTCATTGCATAATAATCTTATAAGACATTTAATATATTTTAGTGAAAAATAGATAAATTTAAAATTGTGTGTTTTATTTCTTCACTTTGTTAATTATATTATATATTAAAAAAAAACATTAAAAACATTACATAACACTTTAAAAGTATATTAAAAGGACATATCTTGTGGTATACAATAATTTAATCAAAATAATTAATTACTAATTGAATTCGTAGTATACAATAATCAAAATGCAATAAGATATATACTATCTTATTGAATTTTAATTACTTAAATTAGTCAAAGTGTCTAACTTAAGAAAAAAAAACAAGAAACTTTTACAAGTATACTTTATTTTTTAATAAATTAAATTAAATTAAATTAATAAATACATTAATAAATAAATTAATAAATAAATTAATAAATAAATTAATAAATAAATTAATAAATAAATTAATAAATAAATTAATAAATAAATTAATAAATAAATTAATAAATTAATTAATAAATAAATTAATAAATTAATTAATAAATAAATTAATTAATAAATTAATAAATAAATTAATAAATGAATTAATAAATAAATTAATAAATAAATTAATAAATAAATTAATAAATAAATTAATAAATGAATTAATAAATAAATTAATAAATAAATTAATAAATAAATTAATAAATTTTTAATAAAATTTTTAGTTACATAGTACAAATGAAAAAAAAAATATTATTTATGCATTTTATTAATACTTTGATAATAATAAACTTTTAAGCCTTTTAAATGAAATTCTTGACTTAGGAGAGTATTTTAATTTTAATTTAGACCCAATTATATTTTTCGATTAAGCAGAACAAGAAACTAATAGCATGTTCGTGCGATAATTATTGCACGAACAACCCCACACGCATTCGTTTCGACTACTCATACATGACACTCCGTTAAAAGAATTCTACCCATAGATGGCAGCACTACTAACGGCTCGTTTAAAAACTGCTTGGAAACTTGTTATTTGTAAACGCATTAAAAGAAAAACCGTTAATGTTCATGAGACAAAAGTACGATTTGTTACTGCTTCGGGAAATTTTCTTTTTTATACCTCACATGTTCAGATCCTTTATATGTGAAACCCGCAAAAGGAATAATATATATGGTACTTACAAAAACAAATTTGACTTTCACACATATCTTTTTATTAAAAAAAAACAATGATTCTTTAAAACACCTTTCCTTTATTAGTGTTCAATAGAACATTTCAAATGAATAAATATGAACAAATGTTAAATGAATTTACTTGTATACATTTCATGTTCAAACATAAATAATATATATTAAATGCGAATACAACCAGCTGCAAAAACTGCTGAACAAGAAAATGAATTAGCTACTAAACAAGCGAAGAAATAGCTAAATCGAAAGATGATTCAAACTAATCGAGAATTTATTTCAAAATAGTTTCCTTGTTTTTCCCCCGTGATTCACCTTAAATGTGTTTTTCATCGCCTTTTCTTTCTGATGTCAAAAAAGCCGAAGTTTTTTATTTATTATTATCCAACCATTTGTGTTGAACCTCTGATGATTTGATAAGACACTTCAAATAGATAGTGGAAACCTCAAAAAATGATACCCAAAAGAAAGGAGAGAAATAAAGTTTAGAGGAAAAACTACTTTAGCATTTTGGATAGTGAATAAATTGTTTCAGAAATATTCAACAGTTTGTTTTTATAAATTTATGTACATATAAATTTGTATTATTTTACATGTAGGTATTTGACTGTAATGTAAAACAAGCGGTATATTTGAAATTATTAGACAGTCACATATATATTAAAAAATATTACTTTTTTCATTAAATTTTTTTTTAATACACTGTAAAAAAAAGGTACTTAAAAATGAGTCACTCAACCTACTAGTTTTTCTTTGAGTACAATTGCTACGTTAATGAGAGACGACGTACTCAAATTTAAGCAACCGTACTTGCGCCAAAATGAGCACTGATTAGTATTAATCACTGCTGAGCAGTAATTAATATTGCTAATCTCAGCTTCTGTTCAAGCCATCTTAACAAAGAGACATGACAGTACAAAATGAGTACCTGGACATACTCGGTTTTTTTTTAGTACAATTGCATCGTAAATGTGAGATGGCGTTCTCAAATTTAAGTAATCGTACGTTCTCAAAAATGAGCTGTGTGATTTAATATTGCTAATATCAGCTTCTGTTCAAGCCATCTTAACAAAGCGACATGAAACACTTAAAGTAATTGTTCCGAAGATGGCTTTTCGCATTATTTGATGTCGATTGCTTAAATGGAAACTGAGTTATTATAACTCAATTATCTTACTTTCTATTCTTTAGGCACACCTTTTAAACAAGTCTTCTGTTTAAAAATTATTCACGTCGCCGTGGTAGTAACGGATAAGGAACTGGACTGCGGTGTCTTAGGATCCGGGATCGATTCCCAGTAAGTCTCTGTTACAATTGTTGATATTTATTGAAAGTGATTTATAAACGCAGCCTATGTAGGGTAGCATCTGCTCTTTTTATTCATTGAGCTTATTATTTTTGAGGACATGTCTTTTTCAAAATTGAAACTTATGTATTCGGAGCCACGATAAGCATCGAGTGTAATCAAAAATGAGTACATTTTAGTTATTTTTGAGTACATATTATTAACAATGTAAGCGTAATAAAATATGATCTTTAATAAAATATTTTAATCATACTGCCAGAGGTATAGTAATGTGTAATTCTATTCATTTTCCCCATTATCTTGACTCTTCTATCTTCATTATCTCTTCATTTTACAGGAAAGAAGCCAATCTAAATTGCCATCAAGAAGATAATTGATTTTCTTTGATAGGTTACTAAAATAAGATTTATTTTCTCCATAGGATTTTTTTGGATAAATCATACTTTTAAATACGTATAAAAACTAAAAAAAAAGTTATAGTTTTGATTTTTTAGAAAAATCATATTATTAAATACGTTTAAAGGTATTTTTTTGTGTCGAATTAATGTTTTCATTATTTATTTTTTGAAACAATTTTATTTCATGATGTATTTTAATCGATCTATCGTTTAACTATAATCAGATATTAATTCCGTTTTTTTTAAACTCTTTTTGCTGTCTTTCGAAGGGAATGAAGAAAAGAAAAACAGCAACGTATGAAGAGCACATGATTAAAATTGAAATAATTGTGAATATAGATTGGTATTGTAAAAAGTAATTTAATACGAATGTAATGCGACTTTTTGTTGTATCGACAAATTGCAATACAAATTTTGGTTTAAAACAACAATTATCCTTACTGTGAATTTATTTCAGTGTTTTAAGTTTAAAATGAAATGACATAAAATAAAAATAAAACATTTATTAAATTCATTTTAAGATTTTCTTTGAAATTTTGATAAGGAATTGTAGGTGTTTTAGCAGAGAAATGAACACAAGAGGGTAGACATGACATTATTGAAATATATTTAAACTTTAGGTTCAAGCTAAGATAATATTTAAAGATAGGAACATTTAAGTGGGCGCTTACGAGATTGACTCACTGGGACGACACAGGACTGATCACATGAAGATTGTAAACATGAATGATAGGGTGTTGCCACCACTAAGTTACAAGTTTGTATGCATGGGTTGTTCTATTACAACCCATGAGAAAATGGTCATTGATATCCTACAGGAATTAAATATTGTAACCCTTTTTTTCTATGACTTTTTCTCAAAAATTTGAACAAAAATTAACATTTTTACTATAGCTAAAAATTAATATATACAAACCGTTTTATTAAAAATAATTTTATAAATACTTTATTTATAAACGACTGAAATCAGTGATACAATGATTGAAAAAAAAATAGCAGATTTTTTTGTGTCAACCTTTAAATTTTTTTAACTGTTTGCAAGTGTTATAAACGTTAATATATATATGTAATGAAAAATATTTTGTTTAAGAAAAATAAACTGCTTAAAATTTAATTTGCAAATCGGTGTCTCACTATAACAATGGTGTTGCTATTTTTATTTTGTAATTGCTAATTCAATTAAAATTAGAAGTTAATATATAAGTATTTGAGTTTAATAAAAATATAAATTATTTAAAAAGTAAATTCTTTAAAAGGAGATTCTAAATTAAACCAAAATTAAATTTCTAGCAAAAATGTTTTGATAAAAGAAAAAAAAAGCTATTATTTTTTTTTACAATACATTACATTTTACAAGTTAATAAGCTTAGGGATAGGGGAACGCAATTTTTAAAAAATAATACATTAATTTTTTTTCTAAAACTCCAGTTTTCTTTGCATTGTTTAAATTTTAGTTTTAGCTAAACTAGAGGTATTTTAAATAATTGTTTAAATTGTGAATGGTATGCACTAAACATACGGAATTTTTTTATTAAATACTCATTTTCTTAAAACTATATTTTTGATATTTTGGTACATGTAAAAGTATACTATTAAATTTACACATGATATTAGTTTTGGATGTATACCTTGAACATATTAATCCAGGATTTTATGGTTTCAAGGCTTGGTTATTTAAAAATAATATATCTAAGCACGATACGTTTTTTTTTTCAAAATCTTCGAAGTTCTAACAATTTCTATAATCTAAAAATGTTTCTAACTGTTTTATGTATAAATACATGGATTCATTTGTGTAATTACATGTAATTGTTAAGTTCTCAAAGTTTTAAGGTAGTTTTTAATAAAAATTTATCTAAAGACAAAAATTACACTTTTGAAAAAATAAAGATTTAATGAAAAACTTTTGTACATTTAGTACATATCATACACTGTTTAAAAAATGTATTTAAAATATTTCTAGTAGAGAACACAAATTTAAACAATGCTGTCTGCAAAGAGCTTATCTTATCAAAAAATAAATTAATGGTAAAACGTATTTTAAAGAAAATAGCGTTCACTTACCCCTTGAAATTTGGGTTATCTATGTTGGTTATACGCTAAAATAAGTTATTTACATTTGCAGTTTAAAATGAATAACATTGCTCACATTTTTATTGTTGATGCCTATACAGCTGGATACAATATAAAAGTCCTTTGAATTCCGCAATATAAATAGTATTATATTTGTAAAGATGGGCGCTAGGGAATATTTTTAAATAAATGTTTTTATAAAAAAAATCTAAAGCGTATTTTATTTTTCAGGGTATATGAACACCTTATAATGTTAGTATAAATGTTCATATTTAGTATTCACACTCTCTTAAATTTTGTTTTTGTTTGTAAATAAACAAAACAATGTTATGTATATATTATTTTTTTAACGGAAACAGAAAGACCAAAATGAGTTTATTTTAGTAAAATTTGGTACGAACAAACCCGAACATTTCAAAACAATGTTAAAAAATTTAAATTTTAACAAAGAACTTCATGAATTATGGTAAAAATCTGGCTTCACGGGATTGTTTTGAAGTACATCATTTAAAATTAATAACGAAAAACAACTTCAAATTTATTCTTATATGCATTACTAACTAAAAAACTCAAATATTTATAACGTAGTGTTATAAAAATGTATATATATATTAATAAATATTTACATTTTTATAAAAATAACAGTTCTTGATGTTATTAGTGGCAAAAAATTCCAAAAATGCACTGAAAAAATATATATATACCTGAACATACTCGTTTTTCTTTAAGTATAATTGCATAGTAAATGAGCGATGACGTACTGAAATTTAAGAAACCGTCCTTTCTCAAAAATGAGTAATGTCATTTAATATTTCTAATCTCAGCTTCTTTTCAAGCGATCTTAATAAAACCCGACAAATTTAAAATATTTGTTCAGAAGATGGTTTTCCACATTAATTGACATCGATTGCTTAAATAGAAGTTATTATACAACTAAATTATATTACTTCCCATTCTTTTGGCACACCTTTTTTTTACATTTCTTCTGTTTATAACTTGTAGTTTTGTAGTTTTAGATATTAATTTAAAGTGTTTTTTGAAGGGAGCCTACGCAGGCAAGTATCTACTAATTTTTACTTTTTGTACTCATTTTTGAATACGTCTTTTAAAAATTGAAAATTTGTATTCAGAGCCATTATAAATATCGAATATACTAAAAAATGAGTAAAATGTACTTATTTTCGAATACCTAGTTTTACCGATTAAATTATTTGCGAATACTAACACTCAAATTAATTTTGCTAACTAACATCGCTTGACGAAATTCCTTAATCAATACTGAACTACCCAAAAGTACAAAACAAAATCCATTATGATTTCCTTACTCAATCCTTTTCCCGCACTCTCGTTATTCCACTGTGAAAGGTATGCTCCATAAGAATACTATCTCTTTCCTTCGCGACATTTATAGAATAACTTGGCGAGCCTTCCATATCCCTCACTGAGCCTTCAACCCTTCTTCCTGGTAATGAGTATGTATCTTAGTATCCCCAAGAGGTGTGGATGAAGCTTTTCTCCATCATATTTGGCCGCCTGGGACACTCAATGCTGAAGACATACAGAAAGGGAATGATTTCATTTAGAGAACTGGTGTAACAAAAACAGCTGATGCATTGGGTGTTTCGATGGTGTTTTGTTTGTTGGACAGTTTATGTTTCTTTTCGTGGAATTTAGTTGGTTTGGTTTTTGATTGGAAATGAATTTGATTGGACATTGAGATAGTATTGCAAACTTGCGATTATTTTTAAATAATTAATTACCATGTTTTGGTAGTTTTGTTTATTGGTATATCAAACCATATTTATATTTTTAGTACGTCACTCGAAATTTAAAATTAAACTTTTAATTTCATAAATAAATAGTTTTTTTATGAGAACTAACTTTACATGAAATTACACTTGTTTACAGTTTTGTATCATAAATGAAGTCTGTGTTTTATTTGGAGTTTTTCGCAAACATCTAGAATATTTTCTAATGAATATGAAATTCAGTAAATATGAAAAGCATATCTGTTTTGAAAAAAATCATTTATGGGGTTTCTTATAATAAGCAGAAACTCACATGATGTTTGATATTAAAAATAAGATAACCAAAAAACCACCAAACAAAAATATATTAGGAAGTTTGTTATACAAATCCTTGACATTGAATTGAAGTACTGAATTATAAAGTTCATATTTGACTTTTCACCCGAAAAGTAATGATTTGAGGAAGTGTGTACTTCAAATAATGTATCTCCAATTTAACTTTTAGAAAACTCGATCCTTTTTCAAACAACAATTAACCTTCAAAACTTAAATACATTTTCATTACATCAAATTTAAACATTATAAATAATGTATAAATTAAACTTTAAAAAAAGATTTCTGTCTGAAAAGATAGAGCTTTATATCCTCTATGGAACTATGATTCTATATTTCTCACAAATATGTAAAAACATTTTCACCCAAAAGGTAATGATTTGAGGAAGGGTGTATTTCAAATCATTTATCTCAAATTGAACTTTTAGAAAATTGTATCCTTTTTCAAACAGCAACTAACCTTCAAAACTTAAATACATTTGCAGTAAATCAAATTTAAACGTTATAAATAATTTATCCATTAAAACTTTTTTTAAAAATTTGTCTGAAAAGATGGAACTCCATATCCTTTATTTCTCACAAATATGCAAAAACATTTTCGCCCGAAAGGTGATAATTTGAGAAAGGGTGTATTTTAAATAATTTATCTCTAATTGAACTTTAAGGAAGTTAGAGCCTTTTCCAAACAACAACTAACCTTCAAAACTCAAAACATAAATACGTTTTCACTAAATTAAATTTAAAGGTTATAAATAATTTATCCATTAAAAACATATTTCTGTCTGAAAAGATGAAACTCCATATCCTACATTTCTCATAAATATGTAAAAACATTTTGCTTATAAGGAGTAACATTGGAAAACATTCAATGGCTAAAGTTTTTTGTTGCTTAGATCATTACCTAACAATGAAAAGTAGGAGACAGTGACAAATACCTCCAAACAACAACTAACCTTCAAATCTCAAAACATAAATACATTTTCACTAAATTAAATTTAAAGGTTATAAATAAGTTATCCATTAAAACTTTATAAAAAACATATTTCTGTCTGAAAAGATGGAACTCCATATCCTACATTTCTCATAAATATGTAAAAACATTTTGCTTATAAGGAGTAACATTGGAAAACATTCAATGGCTAAAGTTTTTTGTTGCTTAGATCATTACCTAACAATGAAAAGTAGGAGACAGTGACAAATACCTCTATTAGTCTTCAAAGCGAATAAAAGCGAACCATTTCCCATATTCATTGAACCGGACCAAATAATAGGCGCTTAGAATACTTTGTACGTCCTATATGACCTGGGAAAACAAGAGGGAAATGCGCATTCACGTCCATATTCGCTTTCTTTTCGTATTATAAATATATAGAGATATGGATGTGCATCGTGAAGACTTCGAATCAAAAGATGACAAATCGACTGTCAGGAAAATGTAGCACATTTCTCGGATAAAAAATACCCTAAGAAAACTTCACTGTAAAGCTCCCTACGATGGATCGATTTTTTTAGTATTGTTATTATTTTATTATCATTTTATTTTCCATTTTTATGGGTTTTTGAGTCTCTTCCAACTCGTATCGGTTTTTATTGTTCCATTGTCGTATCCTGAGAATGGTATATTTCATGTTCTATTTTGGCTACAGATATGAGTTACTTAATTCGAATGCAGTTTGTTCAAAAATTTGGCAGGTTGCGAGGGAGAAGTGTAAGGGCTTCATTCTAAAGGCAGGGGAAAAGCCCTTAGGGGTGTAAAAAGTCTTTGAAATAACTGAATAAGTCTAAATTATAGACTTGTGTGGAAAGTATAACTGTTAAGGCATGTTTTTATGTTATATTTAGTTATTAGTAAGAATATTTTGGTTGACAAAAGTTGATTTTGTAATAGATGGGGTGGCGTTAATATAAATTTTATTTTTTAGTAAACTGTTAAATATTTTCTAATAAACTGTTATATATTTTCTTGTATACTGTTAAATATTTTCTAGCATGCTGTTGAATATTTCTAGCATGCTGTTGAATTTTTTCTAGTATACTGTTAAATATTTTCTAATAAACTGTTAAATATTTTCTAGTATACAGTTAAGTATTTTCTAGTATACTGTTAAATATTTTCTAATAAACTGTTATATATTTTCTTGTATACTGTTAAATATTTTCTAGCATACTGTTGAATATTTTCTAGTATACTGTTAAATATTTTCTAGTAAACTGTTAAATATTTTCTCGTAATCTGTTAAATATTTCTTAGTAAACTGTTAAATAACATTTTATTATTGTTAGTATTTGATTATAATTTTATTTTAAAAATTACATATTTAGTTTCGTTGCTTTAATAAAAATACCAAAATCATTTTTGGGAGAAATTGAAAAGGCCAAAAATTGGATTGAACTGAGTAGGCTTGGACGATAATGACATTTTGTGATCACGATTAATCGTCAGCCAATAATCGATATTTTCCGATTAATCGAAATTTCCGATTATTTTATATTTTTAATATATTGATATTTTTGAGTATATATATTATTGATAAATTGATATTTCTGATATATCGATATCGTATTATTAGAATAAGTATAGTAGCATTAAGTAATCACATAGATGTATACTTTTTTGTTTTCCTTTATTATTAATAAAAATATAGATATTTTGCCGCTTTTGTTAGAGCATTACTACTTTTAAGTTTGTTGATAAACAAATACAATTCTTCTAGAGTAGACTTTTGGCATCTTGAGTGTTCTTCTGCACTTGAGTTCTTCCGTTCAATGTTTGACTAATCGTCAAATTGATTAATCGTTAATTCGAGATTAACAAAATCGAAATCCTGATTATTTTAACTTCCGAAATTTCGATATATATTGAATCATCGCCCAAGTCTAACACTGAGTGCCCAAAGCCCAAAATATTATGACCATTTGACTTTTTTTAAGTAAATGAGCTATAACGTTACACTGTTTTTGCCAGAGGGCGAGAGAAGAATAAAACAAAGGAAATGTGATTGCTTACAATGTTAATAGATGCGTTTTGTTTGTACAGGTCTGGGTAAAAATATGATTCGATGGTCTTTGAACGTGGGATGGTTGTTGGTGCTTGGATTGGACTGCATTTCTGAAATGTTCAAAAGCAGTTTTAGTGAAAGTGCTTAAGATTGGACTGTTACTGCAAAAAAAACTGGGTCTCAACATTATTTCTGTGGTCGTCAACGGCTACTGATTGCTATAGAAAAAAGAAGAGTGTTAGGCTTGTAAGGGACAACCGAATTCCAACAGTGCAGCTAATTACATGCGATTTTAATTAAGGATTCTCCCAAAAGATCTCTGAACGCACTATGATCCGTACACTGCAGCGTATGAGATCTGGATATAGTTATATTAGTTTTGCCACTCAGTGAATAATTGTATAGTTTATTACAAAAAAAATTTTAGAAGGTAATATATTGTTAGGAATAAACTTTAAATTATCTTGAGCTTATTTAAATATTCGTAATACTATATATTATATTTATAAAGAGGATAACTCTGATTGAAAACATGGTTTATAATACCTAATTAAAATTCTCGCAAAATTTATGTTGATGAAATTGGGGAAAAGATAAAACAATATTGTGGCGGATTTATTGTTATTTTACAAAAAATCCTATATTTTACATTTATTTACCAATTAATTTGTTTTGAACAAAGGAGATTTACACAAAAATAAGAATTTATCACTAAGCCTTTTGAATGAGATTATATATTTTCTATTCGTTCGAACACTTTATTCTCTTTCAAAAATTGTCTATTAAAGTTTAATTATTTGTCATTGAAAATGAATATTTTACCTAAATTGAATTCGTTTATATTGTTTATACATTTAAAGGTTTGCCATGTTTTGTTGTTGCAATAGGAAGGAATGAAATTTTAACTCTATATTAGCTAATTGAAGTTAAAAAGAATTGCTATATTAAGAGTTATTAGAATATCAACTGAAAAGTCCACAATATTAAATTTAAACAAATGAATAATATATAATAAACCTTCAATATCTGAAAACACATTATACTATTTTATAAACACTTCGTTTAAATTGAATTCTGAATTAAGTTTTATGATATAGTTTAAGTGATTCAATAAAAATTTATACTAAGCATACAATGAATAATATTCAATTTAGCAGAAATGTTGATGCATTAAAATATGATATATATTTACTCAAATAGATGTATTTCAAAAAACGCAAATATACATTTTAATTTACATTTTATGCTTGAAAAATTATGTAACACTAAATAATGTTGATGATTTGAATTGTTAATATGAAGGATTGCATTTAAATGGACAAGATTTAAGTGATTTTAAAATTTAAGATTTTAATAGTTTTTAAAAACTATTGCATATTTTAATTTTAATAGCTTAAATATTTCTATACAACTCTTTATCTTTTAGAATAAATTTCGAAATCTCTCTGTCTCTAAGGAATTGGTTATGGCTATTTGGATAATTTAATTTTAAATGATTTAGGACCTTATAGAAATCCAACCGTTCAATTGTAGAACCCGTGAAATACGTTAAACTAGTTAAACTATGTATTAATAATCAATTTTACTATTAATTCGGAATACTATCTAGGCATCTGTCCTCTATATTGCTTTTCCAAGCAGCAGCTTCAATGTGGATCTGGGTTCCAATCCCGTGCAATGCTTATATTTGTAACTCGATTTTGATCAAATTATCGAAGAGCCAGTCTAAAAATCTTTATAAAATTTTTCAATATGGTTATCAATTTATAATTAAATTTAAAAACATAAATTTAAAAACATAAATTTAAAAATGAAAAGTAGCTGCTTTTTTTGAGATTACATACGCCCATTTATTATTAGTTATTCAGATTAGTTCTCGGGCAAATACCTTTGGTGAGAGTTTTCTAGTAAATATTATTCATACACTAATTTTAATAGCTTTTTTTAATCTTTATCTTTTCATACAAAAAAAGAGTATAAACATATTGGATAAGACAGGTTAAAATTGTTCAAGCCATATACATTAGATACTTATAAAATGGGACATAAAAACACGGGTGATTATGTTTTAGAAAGATTTCGCCACAATACTCTAGTTATTGGCGCTGATGAATGCTGTATCTCCATGGAATCTAAAATGTATTTTTATGTTTCATTAGCACCTTGGCTGCTTTGTTTGGATTAAACTCTGATATGACAGAGAAAATAAAGAATAAAAAGAGTGTTTAACATTTGAATATTATTTTTTTTTTTTAAAATAAATTGAAATTATTTAATTTAGTTGGAAATATTGGAAAATCTTGTTTCATGTAACCCAATATTTCAAATGGAAATTAAAAAATTACAATATCGAATAATTGTGAGTTACTAATTTTATTGCAGTAAATTGAAATGACATTTCCTTTTAATTTAAAAAAATGAATGTTCCATAAATATGTGTTTTATTTGATCTAAGAAAATAATTTTTCATTTCTATTTACTTCAGAAATAAATATTTTGATAAAAAAAGTTTTAGCTTTTATTCTCTTCTCATAACAATGGGAAAAAAGTCCAATAAAATTTAAATAACACCAAGCAAAAATATTCCGACCAATTCTAGCAGCTTTTGAGATATTTTTCTGCGGTGTAAATTATTCAACTTATTGATATCGCGTTGACTAAGACTCTATGCAAAACACGTCCCACACTGTATATTTAAAACACAATTTTTCTTTTCAAAAATGAAAAACACGGGGATTCAAACAGCAAAGAGTATCACAATAAAATTATAATGAATATTGTTATTATTTCTGTCTTTTTGTTTTCGTTAATCCACGCATGAAAGCAAGCGAAGTTTATGCAATGCCATTCTCGTAACAAAAGCACGTTTTTGCTTTTTGTAATGAGAACATATCACCATTCTGCATGTATAAGTAATGCACATTTTTTTTTTATAATACGTCAGAGGAAAAGTATTTCTAAAGATACACAGCAAAAATATGGTGATGGGAAAAATATTATTTAATGCAAATAAGTCTTTTTATTAATATTTTGCATTTATTTGTTGATGTTTTCAAACTCCATGCAATGTAAAGTTTATATTTTTTTATTAGGAAATTTAATTGTAATGTACTTAAAATTTTGTGGCTTTATTTATTATAGGAGATGGTCATTGTTTGGCTGTGTCACATTTATCTGTATTTATATTATAAAATATATTTTAAACAAGTCGCTTAGCTTAAATAGCAACAAACAAAGTAGATGAAGCATAGCAAAAAATTTGGTTTATTATGTGTAGTTAAACTTCCAAAACAGTTTTATAATAATCTCTGTCTAGTTTTTCAGACCTTTGAGAAATTAAATTATATCTAATATATGTGTACTTCGGTAGTCGTTTTATTCAAAATCCCGTCATGTCAATTTTAAATTGTTTAAAAAAAGCTTGAAGGGACAAGTAAGGAACTCTGCTTATTCCCGATAATTTTAACCATTTGGTCAACGACATGCATCCCAAACTTGCCTTTGCTGTAAAATGTGATTCACCCAAGGACATCTTTAACATAAAATTTTATTTTTATATTTTAGTGTTAAAACTCAGTACTAATAAGATTTTTGTTTGTATTTTTATATTTTAGTGTTAAAACTCAGTACTAATAAGTTTTTTGTTATATTTTTATATTTTTGTGTTAAAACTCAGTACTATAATTTGTTTGTTTGTATTTTTATATTTTAGTGTTAAAACTCGGTATTAATATTTTTTGTTTGTATTTTTATATTGTAGTGTTAAAACTCAGTAGTAATATTTTTTTGTTTGTATTTTTATATTTTAGTGTTAAAACTCGGTACTAATATTTTTTTGTTTGTATTTTTTAATTATAAGTGAATATTCATTTCATATACATAGTTTTGGAAATTGTATTATAATATCCTTCTATGCCTTTGGGATTTTCCTCGATTATTTTTTGTTTGCACTTTAAGTCCTCACTAGAGTTGTTTGGTTGGAAACATTGTTTTACAAGGAAGCCGGCTTTCAAAAAACAATGTATGTGGTTATATTTCGTCGAAATTCTCATCAAGCTTGAGAACGACTAATTTTTTTAATTGTATGATTGATGAGCGTATTTCGTTTTCCATTTAATTTCTCCTTTTCAAAACTTCAACTTCAGCAAAATGAATTGATGAAATAACCACTTCCGAGAAAGCTAATTAAATGTGAATATGATTATGTAATTTGTTTATTCACATACTTGATTGATTTCGTCTAATTGGCCGATTTGGTAGATCTTGAAATACTACATATATAAAATATAAATTTACTAAATATAATAAATTCTGAATACACGCGATGATTCGTATTTATCCTTAAAAAAGTCATCGAAAATTTATTTGACGAATTCTTTGGTATTTCAGCGATTTTAAAACAAAACACTCAAATTACGTCAACATAAACGGGTCTGGTAAATTTAAAAATATTATTATATAAAAAAAAAACATTCAGAATAAATACACATTTTTGATTGATTTTGTAAAAAAAAACATGTTTTGATATTCAATATTTTTGCACCAAAATGTATTAAACAATTATTTAGAAGGTAGAAGGAAAACTGTAACATCTAATAACTAAACAGCTTAGTAAAACAAAATCAAAACCAAATGTGTCGAAAAATTATTATACTTTTAGAACAACATTTTCTACTTGCATAGAATAACATGCATGACCTAGTTTATCCCCCCAAAAAACACACATTTTAAAATACACAGTAGGATTATAGATTGCGCAATTGTTACGCCACATAAATTCTGACACACTGCGCTGCATTTCAGATTTTTTTTGCGTGCATCTGTATTTAAAACAAATTTATCTTTTGAAACCTCCGAGGCTCTTACTACAAAGCAAAAACAATTTATTTTCTCTCACAATACAAATGACAAGACAAAAGGATAGTAAATAAATACCAAAAGTAGTGCAAGTTTACGCAAAAGGAAAAAACCGCATACATTACACTTTCCACTTCATTGCAGGCATTTTGAAAAAATACATCGCTCTAGATTCGCGTGTATGTATTTAAATAGGAGGAGTGGAGAATTTCTCACCTCAATCGTAAATTGGATCACGACATTAAGTATGAAAAACTCTTTGTTTGAATTAGCTGCAACGAAAGTTAATTTGGAAGAACGAACATATTATATATGTGTCGTATTTTATTCCGTTTAGGAGCAATTAGTGCTGTTTTGTCTGGAAAAAAGATACACCATTACTTTTAACCTCAATGTTTTTTTAATTAAAGGAGAATTAATTTAAGAGATTTTAGACTAAATTCCATTAGAGTTATCGTAATGAAGGAATTCTAACCTGATGCATTTTTAGCTAATCATAAAGAAGGTAGTATTTAAAATTTTACCACTAATTAATACATGAAGCTGTTCGTGTTCAGGTACTTTTGGGTGGAGAATAGACGAGGACAAAGGACAAACTTATGGATTAAATGTACAATAGATAAATTTAAGCTATCTTTACTAAAAAGACATTGAAAGAGGTTGATATTTTTCAGAGAGGGGATATTTTTTGACAAAAATCTTGCAGTAAATTCAATTATTACAGATGTTCTATCAAAATCAGAGTAATGAGTAAGTTAAGTTTCAATTAGATTCCTCGTAGTGTTGGTTAAAATTTAAAACACAAAATTAAATATAAGAAGGAAGTAAAAGAAATATTTTTAATTTGGTTTTGTTCTTAGAATATTTAAATATTTTTTTATATGATTTTATAGCACTTTTACAAAATCAAACAAATAATGAAGGCTTGCACGCCAATTCTCAATAAATTTGAAGAAAGAGAATAGTTAACAAGATAATCCGAATAAAAATCTACGGGAATAAAGTCATATTCAGATATAAAAAAAATAATGTGTGAAATCAGATTTCTAGTAGTATATCAAAAGCAACTTTCAGATTTTCGAAATTAGATACAATCAAAATATATAAGTTAGAACAGATATTTAAAGTACTTATTAGTGTTCATATTGATTTGAATGTTTTTAGATGTCAAATTTTGTTAAATAATAAAATAATTTGATTTGAAAAACATTGTTTCTAATTTTGTTTACCTGTTTTACATTTATATTTTATGTTGTTAAAAACGCAGCTATAAATTTCAGAACTGCAATTTATATATTAAAAAAAATTCATTTCTTTAAAGAATGTGAGCATTCTTAAAAGATTTCTATGCTCGCGGGAATTTCAAACTATTATTTGTAGCGATAATTTGTAATATTTCATTTTTATGCAAAAGACGTTTCTAAAGATAATGAGATAGACATGAAGAGGCAAACACTATATTTAATATACTTAAACCTAATTCGAAAAATATTTATAGTTTTCTGTAAACTAACTTCTCTACTATAAGATTTAAACATCCCAGAAAGCAACAGACAATGAATACAGATCGGCACATGAAAAGGCAAACACTACATTTAATATATTCAAATCTAAATCGAAGTTTGTTTATAGTTTTCTGTAACTCGCTACTATAGGATTTAAACAACCGAGAAAGCAACAAACAACGAATACAGATCGGCACATGAATAGGCAAACACTACATTTAATAGATTCCAAGTTAAATCGAACCTATTTATAGTTTTCTGTAAAACTAACTTCTCTAATATAGGATTTAAACAACCTAGAAAGCAACAGACAACGAATACAGATCGGCACATGATTAGGCAAACACTACTTTTAATATATTCAAATCTAAATCGAAGCTTGTTTATAGTTTTCTGTAAAACTAACTTCTCTACTATAGGATTTAAACAACCGAGAAAGCAACAAACAACGAATACAGATCCGCACATGAATAGGCAAACACTACATTTAATAGATTCCAAGTTAAATCGAACCTATTTATAGTTTTCTGAAAAATCAACTTGTCTACTATAGGATTTAAACAACCGAAAAAGCAACAGACAACGAATACATGGGCACATGATTAGGCAAACACTACATTTAATATATTCAAACCTAAAACGAAGCATGTTTATAGTTTTCTGTAAAACTAACTTTTCTACTATAGGATTAAAATAACCGAGAAAGCAATAGACAACGAATACAGATCGGGACATGATTAGGCAAACACTACATTTAATATATTCCAAGTTAAATCGAACCTATTTATAGTTTTCTGTAAAACCAACTTCTCCAGTATTGGATTAAAACAACTGAAAAAGCAACAAACAACGAATACTGATTGATGATAGACATTAATAGGCAAACACTACATTTAATATATTCAAACCTAAATCGAAACATGTTTAAAGTCTTCTGTAAAACTAACTTCTGTACTATAGGATTTAAGCAACTGAGAAATCAACAGACAACGAATTCTGATTGGAGATAGACATGAATATGCAAACACTACATTTAATACATTCAAACCTAATTCGAAACAAATTAGAATTTTCTGTAAAACCAACTTCTCTACGATAAAATTTATATAACTGAGAAAGCAACATACAACGAATACTGATTTGCGATTCTCTTAGTGATGGTTAAATTTTACATAGTCAGACGTAGTCAAATAAAAATTGAAAAATTTCAATATCAAATTATTTATGTACGTGGTTTACTTAATAATATAAGTTGATTATTTTAATTTTCTCAAAAAGTTATTAATAGTATAATGAAATGGCTTTTTAGCATGGTTCAAGTTGTAGTTTCATTTTTTGAAGAAACTAAAAACAGTAATTTTTTTTAATGTTTGATCAATATAATAAAGTTATTCATATTAAATGTGCTAATATAATTGAAATGAAGATTAGTTTCGAATACTAATCAAAGAAAATTGATAGGGAAGAACAAGATTTTTTTTAGTAACAGAATATTTTGACAATGGTTTCTTTTTTGCTTTTTGAATGGCAAAAATAAATATACTTTTCTAATCTACACAAAATATCTGCAATATATACTTTAATGTTAATATAAAGAAGTTTATATTTTATGCCACTTCTCAGAGAAACGCCTGATGTTGAAATGTAGAATGAAATATGAGAATAGAAAATTTCACCCACACACAGAAATGCAAACATCTACTTTAGATTGAAATTTTTCAATATTGAACACTATATTTGTTTAGACAGTATAAATAAAAATTAAGAATTGATACTTCATTCCAGTAAAACATAACGTTCAGGAAATTTACATTTCACTTAGTACATAAATGTGGTAAGTGCACTGTTCACAAAGGTACTCAAAAGTAAGTAAAATGTACTCATTTTTGATTAAATTTAATGTTTATGTTTCTCCGAATGCATAAGTTTCATTTTTGAAAAAGACATATATTCAAAAGTAAGTACAATGAGTAAAAAAGAGTAAAAAGAGCAGTAGCGTGCATACATAGACTGCCTTCATAAATCACTTTTAATAAATTTCGACAATTACAATTAAATTAACCATATCCTCAGGTACCCCAGCCCAGTACATTATCCGTTGTACTACCAGAGCGACGTGAAGAAGTGATGAACAGAAGAAATGTTAAAAAGGTGTTCCAAAACAAAGGACAGTAAGATAATTGAGTTGTAATAACTCAGTTTCCATTTAAGCAATCGACATTAAATAATATGGAAAACCATCTTCTGACCAACTATTTTAAGTTTAACAGGTCGCTTTGTTAATATGGCTTGAACAGACGCTGAAATCAGCAATATTAAATCACACTGCTCATTAATGCAAAAGTACGATTGCTTAAATTTTAGTACGCCATGGCTTATTTACGATTCAATTGTACTCAAAGAAACACGAAATGTTCAGATACTCATTTTTAAATATATTTTTTTTACAGTGTGATAATTCACTAAATTTTCAGGATAGCCATTCGAAACTTTGTAGGGTTAGAATTGACAATGACAATCGTCAAAGGTTTTTATTAGCTAAAATAACTATTTCCTCTACCATAATTATGTATTTTTAAACTACAATGTGAAGATTCAAATTACCTATTAATCTAAAATTCACGGAAAACGTACTTAAAACATATATGTACAAATGTTTGTAAGTATTGTTTTAAATGTAATTTTTTTAAAATTTAATTAATCTATTTTGAAAATACTATTACGGCTATTTTGAAAATACTATTACGGCTATTTTTTAACGTAATTTTCTTCAAAAACTTGGAAGTAATTGCAAAAAAATCGACTTACAGACTCAGTATATTTCTAAATGATTAAATCTGAATTCCAAAACATTTTGCTAAAAAATAAAACATTAATGATTATACACTACTCGCAGTATATTTAAAAAAACTTACTCAACAAAAAATGCATACCTAATTTATATTAAGTATTACCATTTATGCAAAACAATAACTTTCTTCTTACCTAATGAGAGGTCGTTTGATACCTCTTTGATGTGTAGTGGCCAATAGAATATTATATGTAATGAGTCTTTAGAAGATCTAATTGATTGGCGGAACATATGCGTTGGAATAGCGTTAGAATAGATAGACGTTGGAATAGATGTTAATATAACGTCTTGAACAGTCTACGATGTTTCTAGTCATGTTAGGAGGTGTGTAAATAGATAGAGACATTATTCAGTAGAAATTAGTTTTACTAATATTACTGTAATGGGTATAAATATTCACGGTTCAGTAACTATAAATAGATAGCTAGCGAAATGGAGATTTTGAGTTTTCTAGAAAATAAGATTGCTTTTGATACGTAACGCTAAAAGTTCTAGATATATTTTCGTGATTTTATTATGTTTAAAAGTAGTCATTTATAGTTTTATCACTTTTATGGTCCATTAAAGGTAGACTCTTTGGGGCTCCTATGGACGAAATTGGCCTATTATGATTGAAGGAATGATTTAAAGTAGGCATGAAACTGAGGCAAAATGTTTTGGAATTCAGATAAAACTAGTTATTCATAGTTAAACAAACTAGTTATTCATCGTTAAACAAACTGGTTATTCATAGTTAAACAAACTAGTTATTCATAGTTAAACAAACTAGTTATTCATAGTTAAACAAACTAGTTATTCATCGTTAAACAAACTGGTTATTCATAGTTAAACAAACTAGTTATTCATAGTTAAACAAACTAGTTATTCATAGTTAAACAAACTAGTTATTCATAGTTAAACAAACTGGTTATTCATAGTTAAACAAACTAGTTATTCATAGTTAAACAAACTAGTTATTCATAGTTAAACAAACTAGTTATTCATAGTTAAACAAACTAGTTATTCATAGTTAAACAAACTAGTTATTCATAGTTAAACAAACTAGTTATTCATAGTTAAACAAACTAGTTATTCATAGTTAAACAAACTAGTTATTCATAGTTAAACAAACTAGTTATTCATAGTTAAACAAACTAGTTATTCATAGTAAAACAAACTAGTTATTCATAGTTAAACAAACTAGTTATTCATAGTTAAACAAACTAGTTATTCATAGTTAAACAAACTAGTTATTCATAGTTAAACAAACTAGTTATTCATAGTTAAACAAACTAGTTATTCATAGTTAAACAAACTAGTTATTCATAGTTAAACAAACTAGTTATTCATAGTTAAACAAACTAGTTATTCATAGTTAAACAAACTAGTTATTCATAGTTAAACAAACTAGTTATTCATAGTAAAACAAACTAGTTATTCATAGTTAAACAAACTAGTTATTCATAGTTAAACAAACTAGTTATTCATAGTTAAACAAACTAGTTATTCATAGTTAAACAAACTAGTTATTCATAGTTAAAAAAACTAGTTATTCATAGTTAAACAAACTAGTTATTCATAGTTAAACAAACTAGTTATTCATAGTTAAACAAACTAGTTATTCATAGTTAAACAAACTAGTTATTCATAGTAAAATAAACTAGTTATTCATAGTTAAACAAACTAGTTATTCATAGTTAAACAAACTAGTTATTCATAGTTAAACAAACTAGTTATTCATAGTTAAATAAACTAGTTATTCATAGTTAAACAAACTGGTTATTCATAGTTAAACAAACTAGTTATTCATAGTTAAACAATCTAGTTATTCATAGTTAAACAAACTGGTTATTCATAGTTAAACAAACTAGTTATTCATAGTTAAACAAACTAGTTATTCATAGTTAAACAAACTAGTTATTCATAGTTAAACAAACTAGTTATTCATAGTTAAACAAACTAGTTATTCATAGTTAAACAAACTAGTTATTCATAGTTAAACAAACTAGTTATTCATAGTTAAACAAACTAGTTATTCATAGTTAAACAAACTAGTTATTCATAGTTAAACAAACTAGTTATTCATAGTTAAACAAACTAGTTATTCATAGTTAAACAAACTAGTTATTCATAGTTAAACAAACTAGTTATTCATAGTTAAACAAACTAGTTATTCATAGTAAAACAAACTAGTTATTCATAGTTAAACAAACTAGTTATTCATAGTTAAACAAACTAGTTATTCATAGTTAAACAAACTAGTTATTCATAGTTAAACAAACTAGTTATTCATAGTTAAACAAACTAGTTATTCATAGTTAAACAAACTAGTTATTCATAGTAAAACAAACTAGTTATTCATAGTTAAACAAACTAGTTATTCATAGTTAAACAAACTAGTTATTCATAGTTAAACAAACTAGTTATTCATAGTTAAACAAACTAGTTATTCATAGTTAAACAAACTAGTTATTCATAGTTAAACAAACTAGTTATTCATAGTTAAACAAACTAGTTATTCATAGTTAAACAAACTAGTTATTCATAGTTAAACAAACTAGTTATTCATAGTAAAATAAACTAGTTATTCATAGTTAAACAAACTAGTTATTCATAGTTAAACAAACTAGTTATTCATAGTTAAACAAACTAGTTATTCATAGTTAAATAAACTAGTTATTCATAGTTAAACAAACTAGTTATTCATAGTTAAACATATGAATTTTTTTATCCGTCCATCTTGTAACTGAGTAATAACACAATATACTCTCGTGCAAAAATTTCGACTTTAAATGCTTTTGCGGATTGAAATCTACATTAAGCTGTATGCTATCCTTTAACGTGTTCATATGGAATTTTAAGCAAGTAAATCTACTGAGCAATCACCAAATTAACCAAATTGTAAAGTTATTTTCTCTTTACAGAGTTTAAATGATATTTTAATAAATTTATTAAAAAAAAATAAGAAAAAACTGTTTATTGTTAAAGACATGGCTTTTAACTTATACCACAATAAAAAAGTTTTAAAAATATGGGAAAATGAAGTATTGTTATTAATTTAAAAATGGTATGTATTGATGGAAAAACTGTCAAGTTTGTAATGGTCAGAAGATTTTAACCAAAATGGACACGTGTATACTATGTATTATTTAGTGATTATCAAAAGAGCCTTCACTCTTACACTCCGAGAAATAATAATATATATTTTTTAGAATTCTGAGATAGTCAAGGCTACTTTCGTTATATTTGACAATCTTATCCTCATTTAATCACGTGACTTTTGACGAAACAAGAAACCTCAAATTTTGTACGAAAGTCATTTACTCAGAAACCTTTTCGGCCCTTTTCAGGATCATATGCTCATGTTTAGTTATACCTCCTATACATTTATACTTGGACGCGTGAATAGAGCGTTGGATTTTGAAACGAGAGGTCAGCGGTTCAAGTCAGCTTATCGGTATTGAATTATTATATTGTTTAAAATCGTTCTCATTTTTTACGAAATAAATTTCATTAAAATGCGACACCATGAATTTCTTCCGTTTGACGAAATATACAATTGGAGCATATAGCTTGCGTCTGTTTCGCCAGAAAAGGCAAAAGTTCCTTTAAATATGAGAAGACTGTAATGAAAATGATTACATAAAACCTATTATAATATCAAATTTCATTTCACTTCAAATCAACCAAATTCTCTGTCCAAATCCAATAGCTTTTATTTTATTACAGGCACTCCTTGCCCAATGTTAAGGCGAAAACTTTCCTATTAACTGCAACCTCAGTTCCATGCCTACTTTCAATCTATCCCTCAATCAGAATGGGCCAGTTTCGTCCATTGGCACCCCGAAGAGTCTACCTGCGATGGGCCATAAAATGAAATTGTTTCTCCCCTTCTTTTCGAAGTAGGTAGCTGGCACATCAAACCCCCCAACACTCGGGCCCAGTAACAACCCGAAGAAGGCTCTTAGCAGTTACGATTGATCGTTATGAAGGGGACGGTTAGCTAGAGAACTGTGCCATAGATGAGAGATTATTTCGACGTTAATGAATGTAAGATGTTATTTATGGGGCTGGTGAATTGCAATTGCGTTTCCAGTTCTCTTTGAGATTGTAAATAAGGTTATAACTGCTCGAATAGTGTTATATAACCAATAAATAAGCCTCATAAAGCAAGGTTTCTTAAGAAATTAGGTATATTGTTGGGAAGAGTATTATAAGCTGGGTACTGTCGTAGATAGAACGTTGTTTATTGTGTATGGATCATTATATGGTTTTATTACGGCGTTTGTATGCGTGACAGTCAGTTTATAGTACATTTGTTTTAGGTTTTAATTAAAGTTATTTTTATTATTTTAATTTGAATAACAGTAAACCGTCCCAACTGTGTTGAATTCTTTTAAATTCAAATTCATACTTTAAAGTTATGACAAAATTTAGAGATATTAAGATTTTAAAATTTTTGTTTAATGGGAGCATATCTTGTTTCGGAAAATTTTAAATTTCTATTAGCGGTCGATTTGGACAACTTTGAGCCCAAATTTTAAATATATAAAAGTTTTATATTATAAAAAAACTATAACATATGTTATATATATATATATATATATATATATATATATATATATCTTCTGTCCTCCTAAGCAAAAAGCTTATATTTTGAGTTTGCTATATTTGAAAATATTTAGAGAAATAAATACGAAACTTTGTTACCATTCTACTTACCAAAGATAAAATTGTTTTGAAGAAAAATAATCAAAATTATATGTCTTATTTATATCAACAAGTACAAATTCCTTAAATATAATTTTACTTTATATAATCAATCCAAAAAAAATATTTATACATTCGAAAATATATTTATGACAGTTTTTACTAGTAATTGTTTAAGATAATACCGTATCTCAAAATGTACTACATTTGCGATTTTCATAAAACAATACATTACAAAATGGAAAAAAAAAAAAAAAAAAAAAAAAAAACGCATGCTAAATTTCCAATTTGAATTTAAAAATTATGAATTTTTGCAGTTTAAAAAACCTCCTCTTAAAGTAGGAAATGAAAATTCTGCTTTTTTATTCCTTGTGTTACAAAGGTAAAACTTATTATACAATTAAAGTACACCAATATTTATTAAATAAATATTGGTGTACGTTATTTATTTATTAAAAAATTTAAAAAAACTAAAAATGGAATATTTAAAAAAAATTGTTTATATAAAAATATATGTTTGACATTAGCAAATTTTGCAGAAAATTGTGCATTTTCAGCTTATAAGTATTTAAAAAAAACAAGATTAGTTATTTAAAAAAAAATCCACGCTGTTTTGTTTATCAGAATATTGTAAATGTATTACAAAAACAACTTTCACTTTAAGCCTGCTTTTTAAACAGCCTTAAGAATTTACCTTTGTGAAGATTTTTTTTAATAGAAATATGCATTTAAAGATTAAATCGGTCAAAAACCAAATTAAAAATTTAATCATTTAAATTAAACTTGTTTTACGTTCATTAATACACTACTTATTCATTGTTAGTAATTTAATTTAACATTTTGCATTATTTTTTTTAACTTATACTGCATTTTTAGTATTTAGGAAATTCGCATAATATTGCAAAATGTTATAATTAAATTAAAAACAACGATAAGTAGTGTCTTATGCATATGTAAAAATACGTTTAAATTAAATAGTAACGTTTGTATTTGGCTATTGACATATTTAGATTTTAATTGTATATATCTCAACATATATTTTTCGAATTCTTTACAAAGGTAAGAGCTTAAGGATTTTTTTTAAATAAACTTAAAATTTAATTTTTTTCTGTAATGCACTTACAATATTGTTCTAAACAAAACAGCGTATTTTTTTTTAAAAAATAGACTTCATTTTGCTTTTTTTAAAGAAATATGTTTAAATAGAAAAGCCATAATATTTACAAATTTTGACTGTCACACATATATTTAAAAAAAAAAGCTTTTAACTATTTTGAAAACACCTCACGCTATTTTTTGGTCAATAATATACTCATACTAAGTAAACATTTTCAAAGCTGTAACTTAAAATGTAAAAAAGAAATAAGTTTTAAAATCTTCAATTAAAAAAAATACCAGTGCTTTTTTTAGACTATTGCTAATATTAGGGTAATTTAACTGTATAATAAAGTTTTACATTTGTTACACAAGAAATGAAAAATTTGAAATTTCCCTACGGTGTCACCTTAAGCCTATTAAAATATTAGCGTAATTTTTACTACACTTGAAAAAGTTGAAATGTCATATATATGAAATGAACTAATACTACAACATTTCATTTGTTTACCGCTCTACTAATAATTTTTAATATTCAACAGAAAAAAGTATTTGTGTAAAAAGGCAACTTGTTGGTTAGATAAAATGACATGTATAAAAAAATTAGGGTAACAAATAGTTTGTATCATCTTTCATTCTAGTTATTATAGTAGCTTTTACGATATACTAACTTAAATTTATATATAACTTTTCTAAAATATCCCTTATTTAAACATATTTTAAATAAATAACAAATAGCAAACCAAATTAATTAATTATACTAAAAAAAACAAGCTCTATTCCTTGACAATCAATTTAAAACAATGACACACAGTTGTTAACAGTAGCGAATAAATTTGCATGATAAAAACAAATATACATACTAGAAATGTTCTTAAATACCAAAATATCATTTATATAATATATATTTATTTAACATTATATTTACTTATATAAAGTGAACTGTTCCTATCTGAATAAATAAATCTGTCTTTAATATATAATGCATGCTAAAGCGAAACACGAGGCAAACAGCATCGTTGTCTACTCACCGCCAAACAACATCTTCCTGCTGTGAGCAGCTTGTTGAGCGGCGCTGGATCCCACTCCTGTTTTTCCCGTTTTTCGGAGCGGCAGACGCGATCCCAATCTTCCCCGGATAAACGCCAGTTCGCAACTAACACTCGAATCGGAGCGTCATAACCAGTCAGAAACGCGCCATAGGATTTTCGGCCAATCAGAGGGCGGGCTCGTTTCTTGGAAGCGCTACGATATGAATTCTTGTATGTGTGTACTTTCAGTTCTGCGGGATTCCCCTTTTTTCTTTCTTTTTTTCCCGTTTTCCTCTACTCGCTCGTGTCCGTTTTTATTTTTTGTTGTTGATTGTATTTTTCCCGAAAAGTGGGATAAACGGGATTGGAAAAAAAGAATTTTAATGGGATTAGGCGAGGGAGACGTTCTAATATCAAACTTTGCATTTCCGAAAATGTACTTTGCAATATTTGTAATTTTACCGTATGAGATTTTGAAAGTAGTTCGGTTTACTGTGATATATTATCAACTTAAATCAAAACCATTCTCATTGTGTATAGTATTCTTTTTTGATTTGTAGAAAAAATCTAAATAATTACTATTAGCATTTAAGAGGACTCGGTACCCCAAAATCGATGGAAATGTTATTATTAATAAATATTATTAAGCATAAATCAATACAGCTTACAAAAAAATTTCGATACAAAAAAATGAAATCTGAAGGAGAAGAAGCATTTTGAAAAATGCCTTAAATCTTCGAAAAATTTAACAAAAATTTAATTTTTGATAAAGTTTGAAGACATTTCAATATTTTTTTTCTTCTAAATCTTCTTTCCTGAATAGTTTACATGTAGTCAGCACAAAAATATTTAATTTTATATCAAATTATAGAAAATAATTTTTGGGGTACCAAGTCCCCTTAAAGTTTTAAAATTTTTGGTATCCACATTTTTAGTGCTCCATACCCGATGCAAAAAACTCAGATAATTCAATGAAAATGATTACAAGTTACGGGTTTCCATCGGATGAGAGAATAATGATAAAGCTTAAATAGTACATTTGGAAAAAAAGACCATGAAAATTGTCAAATCAAAACTGCTTATCTCGGAAACTTTTTAATAGTCTTCTCAAAAAATCAGTTAAATTCAAGTAAAAATTTCTCTAATGGCTATTTCTTAACGCCCCTTGCTATATATTTTTTATTTTATTGCAAATTTTCAATCTAAGCCATACAAAAAACATTTTAATAACGGTTATTTCAGGAAAAATCGTGCTTGATATTGTATCTTTAAAGTATGTGTATGTACAATTGTGGAATATTAGTGTTATTCTTTTTAAAAAAAATTCCATTATATAAACATTAAAAATTAAATATTGATATTTTTTTCTTATCAAATATATTATTATACACATTCGAGTATAAAACACTAAATTCATTATCATAAATGCAAATAAACAATGAAATCGAGAAAATGATCATAGTAGCATACTGTTGGAATTTCTATATTAATGTTAAAAATGGATTTTAATGTATAAAAGAACGGTAGTTTATTGGTAAATAATCGTCTTTTGTGAGCGTTAACTATCAGTGTTTTACGAACCAAATCATGAAGGATCATCTTTGTACTTTATTTTTATATTTAAATTAGTTAAGTATGAAGATATGTCAAATTTTTATTTTATAATGTAAGGGAGACTGTTTTACTTTGAATATTTTTTTTTTTAATTTCATCGGAAAGTACATATTTATCATTGGTTTTCAATTTAAATATACACAATCTCATTCTACATTTGTAACTACACAACGCAGAGCTTTGAAATTCACAGAATAGTTAGTTAAAAAAATAAGAATTTTAACGTGACTATTTTCAAGTCTCTACGATGTTTCATTCGAATGTTATGATATTGTTTAGCGTACGTCAGCAAAGTTTCACGAAGTGGCAACAGTAAAATCAACTGAGAAAAGCAAAAATATAATATTAAAAATTATGAATCAATTAGAATGCCGATCTTTACACGGAATACTCCATAGCTACAAAACTTAGCTTTGTGAAATTTACAGAGTACTTTATTTTAAAAATTAGACATTTTTTTGTGATAATTTTTAAGATTGTACGATGTTCCATTCGTATATTATAAATATTTTAATGTATTCCATTGACTTAACATGGACGAAAATATCGTTTGCAATTAAAAATAAAATTTTTCGTTATTGAAACTATAAAAATGACGTCATACGTTTTGTTTGAGTTAATAATTATTGAAAAACGTCTGCACATTGGGCTTTTTGTTACAATACGGATTCATTCTAAAATTAAAACACCCATAATGTTATCTTAGGGAAATGGTTTAGAATCGTTTTAAAATATTATAAGTATTTGGGGTATTTTTTTTGTTTGTATGCAGGTTTATTGCAACTATATTTGATTATCTTAAATCGAACTTTTAGAACAATACTTTCATGATGCGAGTAATTTATGCATGAGCGTCTATTTCATTTATGTGAAATATATTTTATGCAATTATTTGTTTAAATGTACGAAGCTTAATTTCACTGTGAATTTTCAACTCTATATTAATTTTAATGTTATTAAATGAATAAAATTCTACAGGTTTCAAACGATAATTGAATTTATTTATTATGACGATGAACATTTCCTTTTAAAACATTAAATGGCGAACACTAAGAATAAAATTTAGAATTATTGAAAGTACATGGTGAGATTTTAATGTAATGTTCCGTTTATTAAAATAAATGATTATATAGTAGTCGAGTACTTTACTTGAATATTTAGGCATTTTATGTGATAATTTTTATGTTTGTACGATGTACCATTCGCATACTATAAATATTTTAATGTCATTCACTTAACATGGAACAAAATATCGTTTGCAATTTAAAAGTATTTTCTTTTCGTTATTGATACTTTGGAAGGAAATGGTTTAGAATTGTGTTAACGTTATAATTATTTTTGTTATTTGTTTTGTTCGTATGTCGGTTAATTGTAACTATATTTTATTACCGTGGATCGAACTTTTAGATCAATACTTTCATAAAATGTGAGTAATTTTTGTATGAACTTCCAATTTATTTATTATTTGAAAAGTGTTTTATGCAAGTAATTTAAAAAACATTTGCAACTTTATTTCAGAATAAATTTTCAACTTTATATTACTTTTTAATGTTATCAAAGGAATAAAATTCCATAGATATCAACTGATAATTGAAAAAATATTCTGTTTAAAGTTCTAATGAATAATTCCTTTTAAAACATTAAATGGAAAACATTTAGAATAAAATTTTAAATTATTTGATCGTGCATGGTGAGATTGTAATATGTTCCACTTTTGATTAAACAAAATAGGATAAATCGACAAGTATAAGTAACAGTTCTTTCTTTGAATAAATTGCGTTTTGGCTTCAATGTTCTGTGGAAACTTACTAAATATTTATATGACAGGTATTTTTTCTGCGAATGCAATTGTAATAAAACAATGAAATCAAAATTTAGGAAAACAAGGTTTAATAAAAATAGTAAATACTACGTTTTTAATACATTATCCAGAAATAAAAGTAAAGCTACTCAAAATTAATATAGTTCGTTATTCTTCTGAAATGTTAGTATTCATGGAAATTCTTTAACAACTGGGCATTTGGATGTACTAAAAAAATCTTCGTGATATTTTTAAACAGTCTATTTTTAGTTGAGTATTTATGCCGGTTTGTTAATTTTATTCTCACGTTTATTAAGAATTTGAGGTAGTTTATTTGGAAAATATGTTTAGATCTATTTTTCTGCAAATTCACATTTTAATGTTCTGTATTCCAAAGGTCAAAGGTCCTTTGAAAGTTAAATCATTGAAGTTCACGATCAAATTTCCTAATTTGGCCATCTTTAAAAACTTATGTTCTGTGTTTTTGCTGCCGTTTTCAAATATCTTTGCGTTTTTTCACAAGATCAGTTGACCGAGATTGATTCAGAAATGTCATTAAAAATCATACTAGAAGTTAATGCTCAAAACTGCAATTTAATGAAACACTTCTTAATGATAACTTTTTTTAAATATAAAAATTAAGATAACAGCGCTTTGTTTATTTTTTAATTTTTTTAATTTTTTTTCATGACATATAAAATCATAGTTCTACAAAAATATTTATTCATATGAAAAAAAACTATCATAATGCACATTGCCCTTCAATAATGATTATAACTGTAAATAAAATTTCAATAATTAAAGTAAACATTGAAACTAAAATATAATCATAGCTGTATCCCGATTAAATTGCGACATACACATTAAATAAAATCGGGTTCGTATAGGTCACACTCGGTACAAAGTTCAGACGGGAGAAAGGATAAATGGCTAACCTGGTTAACGCGGTCTACACATTGGTATGCTATTTATTCATGGTTGATGTTGAGTTATGGAGGTGGAAGCGTATACTGCAATTGCGCATTTCACTCCTTCTCACGTGGCACACAGACAAGAGGGGGGAATGCTTTAAGAATAGGCATATCCAAAATATCGGGTAGGGATTTTCCCCTACACGATAGTTTGCAATTTAAACTCATAGACTGATTAAACGTGGAATTAAAAGATTTTACATATGTCGTTTTTTATTATACGATTTATTACATCTATATGTATCCGTACCGAAAGGAAATACCTCTATTAATGTCACAAAATACTTTTGAACAGGAATATTTTTAATTGGTTAAAACTCGATACCTTATGAGAGATGATCTAGAAATAATGGGATTTTTATTGGAGTATCAGCAACTAAATAATATAGATAGATAGATTTGGACTTCTAATTTAAAATATATATATATATATATATATATATATATATTTCAAATTTTAATTTATAAAAAAAAACTTTATAGCACCTTTTCAAAGAGGAATTCGAAATTGGTGTATGCGATTATCCCTGGGAGGAGGAGAAATATATATATATTATCTGTAATTTTTATAGCCGTGCGAAGAACTGGTACTTTTTCTAGTAATATATTTTTTTAGTACTTAAATTAAAAAAATACTGAATACGACCGATTATTGGTACAAGATCATCTTGTACCTTGGATCACTCTCAAAAAGTAAAAAAAAATCTTTTTTTTTTGTCATTTGGCCTACTCCGTTAACTCCAGATGGTTTGAATGATTTAATTTCCGCCTTAAATTAGCAAATTTTACTCTAAAAACTTTAATCGCTTCTCTAATAGAAATTATTTTCTCAAGCGATGCTGTAACAGTTCATATGGCCTTTTTCATGGAATCAATAGGATCCCTTTTCCCCTCTGTTTCACATCTCGGACTTCTCCTGTAGCAAGAAAAATACAAATAATATAACATCATGTACCATCCATGGTACATGATGTCATGTGATCGAATGTACACGAGGATGCTGATTGAAAGAAAAGATATCACACTTTATTTAAATAACATATCATTTTACTCATCACTTAATAAAATATCAAAACATTTCAGTGAAGGAGACACTTCAACTTGTATCACTGAATATTGATCAATCATAAACTAAAAACTTAAGCTGTTGGAAATAAACATTAAAATCTTAAAAAACTCGTAAATCAAACAAACAACATACAGTGATAAAGGAAGTTGGCGGCAACTGCTCTCTAGCGTGTATTGCTTGAACTAGTTCGAGTATTGGTTGTTAGAAAACAGTATCATCTGAATAACTAGGAGTGATCCAAGGTAGACTGTGATCAAGGAACAACAGTCGCCCCTATACATTGAAGTTGAAATTTTAAACTGATTTACATCATACTAACTCAAATAGAATAAGAGTTTAATTTCCTCTTGCGAAAAACAACATTAATGATTACTAATCCAGATTTACCTTGTGCGTGCAATGTAACTATTACGGTAAAGTACAATAAAAATCAATAATCAACTAAACAATAGGATTTTGTAAACTATAAAAGCACTTTAAGTTTCACGAAAGCTAATTTACTATCACCACAATATGCTAAATAAAAAGTTTATTTTGCATAGAAAGGCTCAACGCTTAATTGGCATTTATAAATAGAAACTTTGAAGTGGATTTTGAAGAGATGGTGAGAAACTTCTTCATTGTCTAGAGGAGTTAGTAAATGTTCATAACGTTATAAAATTCTGAATCTGTTAAGAGAATATTGTGATAAAAATATTCATTGAGTTAAATGTTTTGTTTCTATTGTTAAGAAACTAAAATTAAAAATAATAATTTAAACAACTTATTTTATTTAAAGCATAATTGCTAATTATGAAGATTAAATTCTCTACATGTATTAAACTCTGCAGTTTACATAAAACAGTTTATTATACTGTATTTGTAAAATAGATTGGCAACAGATTGAAGTTGTAATTTTTTTAATTCCTAAAATTTTATTAATTTAAAATATATCTTGATTAATTATTTTTTTCGATTTACATACTTTCCGTATTTTTAATTACATTACCTGAACTGTATGAGAATAAAATTGCTGTATACAAAACCGAATAATTTTCAAACAAGCTCGATTGACTAAAATAAACTTTAGTAGTGACCCTGAACTTTAGTAGTCCTACGCCTGGTAGTTTATCCCCTAACTTATTGTAAGTAACATCAAAATATTTAAAATGGAAAAATGCAGTTCTAAAACTTGTCTTTTCTAAAATAACGATAATCTGAGCAAAGCATATTTCTACTCTGGCATTACAAATGTGAATTCAATAAAATAAAACTTTAGTTCCATAACTGAATGTATTATATATTTTGTCGGGTCAGTACTAAAACTATATGACTACGAAACGTGAGTTAGTATGGGGATTTGTATAGAAATCTGATCTAGTTGTAGTATTGACCCTACGAAATGTTCTTGTGATGTTTCCTTAAAATAGTTGACAAGGATAAGACAAGTTATGGAACTGTACCTTTATATATGAGCCGTCTAGTTTCGAAACCAGATAGATCCATTTTCATAAATTTTACAGGAGACGCCAGAAACCATTGAAAGTCACTATTTTTGGATCTAAATCCATGACTTTGAATGAATATTTAGACTGGATTCCGGCACTTTTTGTCAATACCGCTTGGCAAGGGGATGTAGTGCATTGAGAACGTGTGAAAAATATATTTAAAAAACACTCTTGTCCGAAAAATGTGAGTTTATCTGGTATTGAAAATAGACGGCTCATATCATCTATGCGGTTTACAAAGTTTTATAAGTTGACTTGGTTTCTATTATTTGAATAGATTTGAAAAGTTTCTAATATGTCTTTTTATACACATTTCAGCAGTAAATAGTCACAACGTGTTTTTTCACAATAAGGTAATTTGTGGGAAAACGTAAATAGCTTTTAAAAAATGCATATAGACTTATGTTCAAATTCCGATCTTTGCAAGTTAATTTCAATGGGGCAAAATGTGTTTTAGACGAAAAAAATATACTAATTCTATATGAAATCTGGTATCTAAATCGGTGATATTATATTCTTATTTTTCGGATATTTTGGACAAAGTCCGTTTTTAATGTTTGTTCCTCATTAGTGAAATTAGAATAGAAAAAAAAGTACTTAAAATGAGTACTTGAACATACTTATTTGTCTTTGAGTACAATGGCATCGTAAATGAAGATGACGTACTCCAATTTAAGCAATCGTACTCTCTAAAAATTGAGCAGTGTGATTTAATATTGCTGATTTCAGCTTCTGTTCAAGCCATCTTAACAAAACGACCTGACACATTTAAAATAGTTGCTCAGAAGATGGTTTCTATATTATTTAATGTCGATTGCTTAAATAGAAACTGAGTTATTACCACTCAATTATCTTGCTTCCCATTTTTTTGGCACACCTTTTTAACATTTCTTCTGTTTATAACTTATTCACGTCTCCCTGGTAATACAACGGATAAGACACTGGACTGTGGGTCTGAGTATATGTGTTCGATTCTCGGTAAGTCTTGGTTGTAATTGTCAAAGTAATTTATTGAAAGTGATTTATGAAGGCAGCCCATGTAGGCAAGCCACTGCTCTTTTTATTCATTTTTACTCATTTTTGAGTACAATGTCTTTTTCAAAAATGAAACTTATGTATTATGAGCTATGATAAGCATCGAATGTACTCAAAATGAGTACATTTTACTTATTTTTGAATACCTATTTTTAACAGTGTATAAATTACATTTTTAGCCTTGAAACCAATTTCTGAATCTTACACTCTCACTTAAGACTACAATTAAAACCAGGAAAAAAACACTTCAATGTTATCAGAAATCGCACCACTCCCAAATTTCAGTAACTGTTTATGAATTCCATTCTTAACTAATCAGTTTATTAATCCCCTTTCTTTTCAAGACTCCAAATCCTGTGTAATTTGAAAAATGAAATCCCAAATATTATTCCGAGGGCCCCCTCTTTTCAATCCTCATTGTTCAACCTCAAATCCTTGGACAAAGTGCAAAAAAGCCTCCTGAGACGTCAGAGGGTAAGCGAACTCTGTTTACGGGAGATAAGAAAGCCTTTGACGCGACCTGCCTTTGTTCTCGGTTTTCTCACTTTGGAGCTCTTTTGTCGCTAATAGAACATATTTTTCATCAGCAAACTCCACTGCAAACAAGGATCGTCTAGGGTTCCCTACTAACTTGACATTAGAAGCAAACGTTTTATTTTAGGGATTATTGTTGTTCGTGTTACAGTTCAATCCCTGAACACTAGAGTGTGTACCTAAAAATTCATAATTATTGTGGAATTCAAGTTTGGAGATTGGATATCATTTATGTTATGAACTATGGAATTTGTTCATTTTAGTTTAGATAAGTTGTAAGTAGTATATTGAAAGCTTTAAATACATAAAAGGAAATTAAATGTTTAATATGAAGTTGCTACTTTAATTTTGTAATCTTTGAACTTTTGTAATTCAAGTTTGGAGATTAGATCTCATTTATGTTATGAAATATGGAATTTGTTAATTTTAGTTTAGATAAGTTGTAAGTAGTATATTTAAAGCTATAAATACATAAAAGGAAATTCAATTTTTAATATGAAGTTGCTACTTTAATTTTGTAATCTTTGAACTTTTGTAATTCAAGTTTCGAGATTAGATCTCATTTATGTTAAGAATTATGAAATTTGTTAATTTTAGTTTAGATAAGTTGTAAGTAGTATATTGAAAACTTTAAATACATATAAGGAAATTAAATTTTTATATTAAAGTTGCTACTTTAATTTTGTAATCTTTAAAAAAAATTGAAATTATATTGTAATTATACTGTAAAAAAATGGTGCTTATAAATGAGTTCATGAACGTACTCGTTTTCTTTGAGTACAATTGCATCGTAAATGAGTGATGGCGTACTCAAATTTAAGGAATTGTCGTACTTTCGATAAAATGAGCAGCGTGATTTAATATTGCTAATATCAGCTTCTGCTCAAGTCATCGTAACAAAGCGACCTAACAAATTTAAAACATTTGTTCAGAAGTTGGTTTTCCACATTATATGATGTCGATTGCTTAAATAAAAATTATTATAATAATTTTATGAATTCTGAATTAATATAATAATGATTTATTATAATTTAATTATATTTCTTCCCATTCCTTTGGCACACCTTTTTAACCTTACTTACGATTATAACTTAAAAATTAGTGAATTAATAACTTAAAAATTAGTGAATTAATAACTTAAAAATTAGTGAATTAACACTTACCTTGTAATGTACTAAATCATCAATGTTGTAACTCTTATAATTGATATTGTTTAATTTATTTTTACGGAACGATTTATTTACTAGTGAATAAACAAACTATCATCTCTATACTTCTACAATTAAGTTTTTTTGTTATGATTCTCATATATTAATGCTGTATGACCAATTTTGTGTAAGTAAGGGGCTAATGAACATGTTCAAGTATGCAAGGAAGACCACAAATGTAATGATGATAACAGATAGGGCGTACAGGCCAAAGTCCTGCCAAACGGACCTTCAGGAAGCACTTTTGTACATGGCCTTCTACCATTCACTGTGTCCTTTAGGCTGGACATCCTTTTTGTATTAACTTTGAATTTAGAAGTGTGAATTAAAAAGAGAATTTGTCGAAAAAACCAGTGCTGATGCATACAAAAGTGCGTTTTACAAGCTCACTTTACCTTTGTTAAGTAACGAACTCGAAATTTCAAATTCTCGTAAAAAAATTTACAGTTGGAATTTTTAAACTGTTTTTTTTTGTACTCTGTGTCCTTCCAGAGTGACTTTCTACGTTCTATCATTAAGCCAGATAGATATATTACCATATATAAAATTATGCACATAAAAACCTGAACCTACGAATTTTAGTACGCTTCTTTAGTAACTTTTCATGGTTTTTATATGATAATAGGCTTCATTTAATCTTTGATGCATATGAGAAATTTTGATAATGATGTCCATTTTCGGTATTTCAAGACAATTTTTCCGAGCACTGAATCCATTTTATTGCACTCTGTATGCTAAAACTCGATACTCACCCATTATTACATCTCAGGCAATTCCAGACCAACCAACCAGAAACAATATAAATCTGGTAAATACTTCTGCCCTCGTGCAACATTCTGACCGTATATAAACTTTAGTTATTACCCCCAGTTACCATTACATAAAACGGCAACTTCCAGATGAATTATACATTAAACGAGCAATATGACAAGGGAACTGAATTTATAGGTGAAAAGAAACCCATCGTGGTTCTTTTAAGGTATTAGGACAAGTATCCAATCTCGCAACTGCAGATTCGCTATCACTCTTGTGATATCTTCCTGTGATGAAGCATCAGATTTCTTTTGCTTCTGGAAGGGAAGAATAGATTAAATGATTTATGGAGGGCAGCAGTCCCTCATGAATTCGGAGAAGATTGCAGCCACTAGACATCTCGTAATATTTCTTCTGTATGAATATTTCACATGTGTAACTAGGGTTTAGTCTTTTTTCCCAGACAAATCATGAAGGCGGTGTAGGAGTTGATTAAAATTCTGATCATTACCCCTGGATATTAAATGTTTGTTGTCTGCTTTGTGGAGAGTTGCTGGGGAAGATAAATGTTACATTAGGGCTTTGAGGGTTTTCTAAAATTGCTATCTGCGTTAATAAATTCGGCATGGTAGTTTGTAATACTTATGTGATAAATTGTTTCTTGTGTATGGATTTCATGATGTAGATTAGTGTTTGTCAAACTAAATGTCGCTAGTCACTTTTGGGTCGTTAGCCACTTTGGGTGAATAACAAAAAGTTAATAAAATTTATTTATAAATTTTAAGAAATTTTGTTAGATTTCGTGATGTAGATTAGTGTATGGATCATGTGTATGGATTTCATGATGTAGATTAGAGTTTGTCAAACTAAATGTCGCTAGTCACTTTTGGGTCGTTAGCCACTTTGGGTGAATAACAAAAAGTTAATAAAATTTATTTATAAATTTTAAGAAATTTTGTTAGATTTCGTGATGTAGATTAGTGTATGGATCATGTGTATGGATTTCATGATGTAGATTAGAGTTTGTCAAACTAAATGTCGCTAGTCACTTTTGGGTCGTTAGCCACTTTGGGTGAATAACAAAAAGTTAATAAAATTTATTTATAAATTTTAAGAAATTTTGTTAGATTTCGTGATGTAGATTAGTGTATGGATAATGTGTATGGATTTCATGATGTAGATTAGAGTTTGTCAAACTAAATGTCGCTTAGTCACTTTTGGGTCGTTAGTCACTTTGGGTGAATAACAAAAAGTTAATAAAATATATTTATAAATTTTAAGAAATTTTGTTGGATTTCATTATGTAGATTAGTGTATGGATCATGCGTATGGATTTCATTATGTAAATTAGTGTTTGTCAAACTAAATGTCGCTGGTCACTTTTGGATCGTTAGCCACTTTGGGTGAGTAACAAAAAGTTAATAACATTTATTTATAAATTTTAAGAAATTTTCTTTGAAAATACTCTCAGAAATAAATTAAGAATTCTGAGATTGTCAAGGCTATTTTCGTCAATTTGACAATCGTTTCTTTATTGAATCATGTGACTTTTGGCAAAACAAGAATCCTCAAATAATTATCAAAAGTGATTTACTCCGATTCCTTTTCGGTGGTATCGGCTCATTCGGTTCTAATTTTTTTTCAAATCTGTGTATTGTAACAATCCAGAACAAATTTTTCTGGCTCCATCGATAGTGCGCCCGATTTCGGTCCAAAAAATTTTGGTTCAAGTTGTGCCTTTTTATATTATTTTTTAATCGTCCTCATATTTGATTAAAAATTTCGTGTTAAAAAAAGGCAAAATAAATTCCTTTTCCTTAGGTTGACAAAATATTTAATCGGAGCATTTTGAAAAAAACTGTTTAGTCACAAATGACGAAATTTTCTTCAAAAATGATCATGATCAATGATAATAAAAGGGAACGAAAACAATAATTGCATAAATATGATAATCAAAATTGGTCACTCACTTCGAAATCTAAACTTCGATTTATATAAAATTATATTATTTATGTTAATTTTCAAACTTATTTGATTCGTTCATCCTTTCGTGCTGTGGATTGTAGGAGGTATCATAGAAAATATTGTTGAAATAAATTATTTGCTAAGGAAAATCTGGAAGAAAAACTTTTTTTAAATAAACTTTTTACAATATTTCACTCAAAACTATACAATGAAACACTTCATATTTCAAATATATTCAAATAAAAAGGACCTTATACTTGGTCCGCCTATGAATAGAATAAAATAATTCATTTATAAATGAAGAAAACTCAGTTTACACGCATTTTATAAATAAATATATTGCTATTTTACTTTGTATTTTACAATTGAATTCTAATAAGGGCACATTTTGTGAGAATTGTAACGTTTTTCATTTAATTTGTTCAAATGTGCTTCGACGCACGTTTGCTTTCTCTACAGTATTGGATGCATTTTTATCATTCATTTCCAGGCTACAAGTACCAAATGTTATATTATCGATTCCAATACTATCAACTGATCACTAGAAGTGATTTTTGGGTCTATATTTGAAACTAATAAATTTCACAGGAAATGTGATTTTGGTTTGTTTTTACAGAGGCAGAAGTTAACAACGGCATTTTCTAATCAACTGTATTAAGAAAAAGTGGGGCAGTATAGTATCAAATGCTTAACATATCCATATTTACAATTAGACACCACTAAACCCAGTCTATAATCAAACTAAATAAGACTATGGAGATGTTGAAATGTGGATTTCAAAAATTTCAAGTACACTGTAAAAAAAAGAAACTTAAAAATGGGCTAAACCTACTCGTTTTGCTTTATGTATAATTGCATCGTAATTGAACGATAACGTACTCAAATGCAAGTAGCCGTACTTTCTCAAAAGTAACAATGTTATTAAATATCGTTAATATCAGCTTTATTTAAAGCGATCTTAATGAAACTTGACAAACTTAAAATAGTAATTCGGAAAAAAGGTATACTACGAATATTCCAACTAAAGTGGCATTATTCCTTAAGCTATTTATTGTCCCACGTCACCATATTATATTTTTGAGTACATATATTTTATAAAATTGAAAATTATGTATTCTGAGCCATGATAAGCATCGAATGTAATCAAACACGGATATACTTTACTTATTTTCAAGTACCTATTTTTAACTGTGTATGTAGAAACAAAAACAGAACATTAATTAACATTGTCAATGCTGTTTCATTATAATATACTATTTACAATGTCACATCAATAATAGGCAGAACTACACCAATTCAAATAATTCTCTTAACCCAATTTCTAACATACTCCGAATGTTCCAACTAAAGTAGCGCTATCCCCCTGAAGAATCCCGTCCTCAAGCTATTTATTGTCCCGCGTCACCTTATTATATTTTTGAGTACATGTCTTTTTCAAAATTGAAACTTATGTATTCCGAGCCATGATAAGCATCGAATGTAATCAAACACGAGTATATTTTACTTATTTTCAAGTACCTATTTTTAACTGTGTATCTATAAACAAAAACAGAACATTAATTTACATTGTCGATGTTATTTCATTATAATATACTATGTACATGTCACATCAATAATAGGCAGAACTACACCAATTCAAATAATTCTCTTAACCCAATTTCTAACATACTCCGAATATTCCAACAAAAGTAGCGTTATTCCTTAAGCTATTTATTATTCCACGTAACCTTATTATATTTTTGAGTACATATCTTTTTCAAATTGAAACTTATGTATTCTGAGCCATGATAAGCATCGAATGTAATCAAACACGAGTATACTTTACTTATTTTCAAGTACCTATTTTTAATTGTGTATGTATAAACAAAAACATAACATTAATTAATATTGTCGATGTTATTTCATTATAATATACTATTTACAATGTCACATCAATAATAGGCAGAACTACACCAATTCAAATAATTCTCTTAACCCAATTTCTAACATACTCCGAATGTTCCAACTAAAGTAGCGCTATCCCCCTGAAGAATCCCGTCCTCAAGCTATTTATTGTCCCGCGTCACCTTATTATATTTTTGGATACATGTCTTTTTCAAAATTGAAACTTATGTATTCTGAGCCATGATAAGCATCGAATGTAATCAAACACGAGTATACTTTACTTATTTTCAAGTACCTATTTTTAATTGTGTATGTATAAACAAAAACATAACATTAATTAATATTGTCGATGTTATTTCATTTTCATTATAATATACTATCTACATGTCACATCAATAATAGGCAGAACTACACCAATTCAAATAATTCTCTTAACCCAATTTCTAACATACTCCGAATGTTCCAACTAAAGTAGCGCTATCCCCCTGAAGAATTCCGTCCTCAAGCTATTTATTGTCCCGCGTCACCTTATTATATTTTTGATTACGTGTCTTTTTCAAAATTGAAAATTATGTATTCTGGACATGATACGCATCGAATGTAATCAAACACGAGTTTATTTTACTTATTTTCAAGTACCTATTTTTAACTGTGTATCTATAAACAAAAACAGAACATTAATTTACATTGTCGATGTTATTTCATTATAATATACTATGTACATGTCACATCAATAATAGGCAGAACTACACCAATTCAAATAATTCTCTTAACCCAATTTCTAACATACTCCGAATATTCCAACAAAAGTAGCGTTATTCCTTAAGCTATTTATTATTCCACGTAACCTTATTATATTTTTGAGTACATATCTTTTTCAAATTGAAACTTATGTATTCTGAGCCATGATAAGCATCGAATGTAATCAAACACGAGTATATTTTACTTATTTTCAAGTACCTATTTTTAACTGTGTATGTATAAACAGAACATTAATTAACATTGTCGATGTTATTTCATTATAATATACTATTTACATGTCACATCAATAATAGGCAGAACTACACCAATTCAAATAATTCTCTTAACCCAATTTCTAACATACTCCGAATATTCCAACTAAAGTAGCGCTATCCCCCTGAAGAATTCCGTCCTCAAGCTATTTATTGTCCCGCGTCAAACGTAAGTTTAATTCCTAAATTCCCGTCCAATTCCCGAAAGGGAATCTCAAGAGTTCCGCGAAACATTTAATGGGAACATGCCTCTAATCAATTGCATTTTTATCCGTTGTTTGCTTTACGTCATTAGCAGTCGCAATGTCGACAGACTGCGAGCTTCGATCAGGGCTTCAAAAATGGATTTTGCGCTGTGTATGGAAATAAGATATCGGATACTGCTGTGAGGTTAATTACTATGCTTCGAGTGATTGGGTCGCTACTTATACTTTGGAACATTGCTTTGTCGCTTCTTGTAGAATTGGATTGTGATTTTAATGATTCATATCATATTCCGTTTTATTTGATCTTTTATAAGTAGGAAAAGTTCCCAATCTTGTGCATTCAATAACGGTATATTTAATTAAAACTAGACGCTAATAACGGAACAATTTCTAAGTATTCAAACTGCTGCAAGAGATTTGTGTTAGAAAGTATAAGCAATAAGTAAAAATTTAAATTAGTGATACATTTTAAATACCAATGTTAAAATGAAATCAAATCCAGATTCATTTGCAGACCTAAATTTTTATTTCCTCCAATGTAATATAACGAAACCTAAATGAATGAAACTTAATGAGAATAGGTGTTTATATATGAGTAGTCCCAAAGGCAAAAGCAGTTATATCCAAACATTCAAAAAATGATATTTTGGTATTAATATTTACTTTATAACTGTGGCTTCTTATGAGTCTTTTAAATATAATAAAGAAGTAAAATCCTTTATTTATTAATAACTTTCAAAGAAGTCCCTCAGAAACAAAAAAAAACATGATTTTTGATTGGCTGAAATGCGGATATAGCAACTTTTGCTTCTTGAAAATACACAAGATAGCTACGCATCCAGTTGCAAAACCAGTTAAATCCTTATTCCAATTGCAAAAGCAGTTACGTGAATATTTAAATTTAGAATATAAATTATTCAGTAATCTGAGAATTTACACGTTTTATTTAAAAATTGCTGTATTTGTTTCCTTCATTTTAACAAAACAAATTATTATTGTATTAACAATAGTTAAATTTTAACAGTATATCACGATTTACTCAAAAAAGCTTTATTTGCGTATAGCTGCTTTTTTAATCGGGACTAGTAATTTATTCTTATTTGATAAGAGCATAAAAAATAATTGTGTATTATTACATGTAATTCTGGCAATACACCATTTTAACATATATAATAGGTGGAATCATAATATATATTCCAGAAGTATTCCCATGTTTACCTCATTAAAAATATTTACCAATTTTTATTTTATTTTTATTCAATCACACATCTTAAATCTTTACGTATATTTTTGTATAATTTTAAAAAGAAGATATAATTACATAAAACATTTGAACATTCTTTGATGCAAATTCTCTAATAAATTATAAATAAAAAAATATATCATTAAATTTAAATTTAAAAAAGTAATTAAATTAATTTTTTAAATATTTAAAGTTCCAAATGGACCAATTCCAACAAATCCTGTTTTGTTGAAAATAATCGAAATATCACAAAATATATCCATAATATCTAGAACTGATAAAATATCAACTTGAATCAAGAAATTATATACATTTGCACCATAGAGCTACATTTCATACATTCTGAATGATACGCGTCAATAGATAAAAATAGAATTTAAATTTAGTTTAAAACACATACACTCCTATACCGAATTTAAGTTACTTAAACACATAATTTCATTAAAAAAAACATCTACAAGCAATTTTAAGTAAAACGCATGATTTTTAAAATACACATTTTATACTTAAAGCTTTCAGAAATCCTTACTTAATCTTTTCTTGCAAGGAAATACAAAATAAAGCTGTTCTGAGAGAAAATGTTTTTTCGGAACAAACCGACCCATCGAAGACGCGAAAAGTAAACACCACGAGACCTGTTAGACTAACGCTGACATTTTCTCGACGAAAGCCTCGGGGACCAGCCAGAAATACAAGCGTGAGCAGGGTCCCAGCCTGACATGTCCCAGGAGTAAATCCTACTCTTATCCATTATCTTGGCGAAAACGAGTCACTTTTATTGTGCGCAACTGAACAACAGTTTCGACGAATGAATCAATTGTTTTCCCAGAGGAAATGCGAGAGGAGTTATTGATCGTTAGACAACGTAATGAGGGCGATTGGGGTTCCAACTAAAGAATTCGGACATCCAGTCTCCAGATCAAGTTAAACTGATTCCTGGAAAAATATATGAAAAGTATTATGTCTACAATGTTAAAAATTGGTACTTGAAAAAAAAATAAGTAAAATGAACTCATTTTTGGTACATTTGATTCTCATAATGTCTACGAATACATAAGTTTCAATTTTGAAAAAGACACGTACTCAAAAATGAGTACAGTACGTATATTCTTGACTACATAGGCTAACTTGATCAATAATTTCCAATGAATATCGACAATTACAACCGAGTCTTAGCGGGTAAAATAAACAGCACACCAGTCCAGTGCATTATCTGTAATTATGAGGGCGATTGGGGTTCCAACTAAAGAATTCGGACATCCAATCTCCAGATCAAGTTAAACTGATTCCTGGAAAAATATATGAAAAGTATTATGTCTACAATGTTAAAAATTGGTACTTGAAAAAAAAATAAGTAAAATGAACTCATTTTTGGTACATTTGATTCTCATAATGTCTACGAATACATAAGTTTCAATTTTGAAAAAGACACGTACTCAAAAATGAGTACAGTACGTATATTCTTGACTACATAGGCTAACTTGATCAATAATTTCCAATGAATATCGACAATTACAACCGAGTCTTAGCGGGTAAAATAAACAGCACACCAGTCCAGTGCATTATCTGTAATTATGAGGGCGATTGGGGTTCCAACTAAAGAATTCGGACATCCAATCTCTAGATCAAGTTGAACGGATTTCTAGAGAAATATATGAAAAATAATATTCCACAATGTTAAAAATAGGTACTTGAAAAAATAAATAAGTCAAATGAACTAATTTTTAGTACATTTGATTCTTATAATGGATCCGAATACATAAGTTTCAATTTTGAAAAAGACACGTACTCAAAAATGAGTACAGTATGTATATTCTTGACTACATAGGCTAACTTTATCAATAATTTCCAATGAATATCGATAATTACAACCGAGTGTTAGCGGGTCAAATCATTAGCACACCAGTCCAGTGCATTATTTGTAAACCTATAAAGGAGACGTTAAGAAATTATAAACAGAAGAAATGTTAAAAAAGATGCGCCAAAAGAATGGGAAGTAATATAATTGAGTTGTAATAACTCAATTTCCATAAAAGCAATCGACATCAAATAATGTGGAAAACCATCTTCTGAACGACTATTTTAAGTTTGACATGTCGCTTTGTTAAGATGACTTGAACAGAAGCTGATATTAGAAATATTTAATCACATTGCTCATTTTTTAGAAAGTACGGCAACTTAAATGTGAGTACGTCATCGCTCATTTACGACGCAATTATATTTTTTAAAAAACGAGTAGGTTCAGGTAATCATTTAAAAATACCTTTTTTAGTGAGAAATTATAAAAAAAACGATAAAAATGAAATGTTTCCTCTTTCTACATCCATGTATTCTTCCATTTGAAATTTATTATCTTATTGTTAAAAATCCCTTCTCAGTCGGCATCGCTTGTCATATGTTCAGCATTGTTTATCTCGAATGGTCGACGTCATATGCCATGTGACGAAGAGAAAAATTACACAAGAAAGATAAATTTGTCGCTACTTAGATTTTTGGTTATACACTCAGTGGACAAAATAATATGACTATACTCATATCCCACAGGCTTCAATATCCTATACGATGAAATGTACAGTGTGTAGAGTAAATAATGTATTTCTAGATCCTTTGAGAGGATATTTGATTAATATCTGCTATAATTTACTACACTGTTGCCCTTCGGTTATCCCTTACAAATATGGACACTCTTATTCAGTATTCAAGCATTCAGTATTCACTGTTGACCACAGGAGGTATGTTGAGACCGAATTTTCGGCTAACATTGCAGTCTTTAAACACTTTCGCTACAGCTGCTCTTGACTATTTCACAAATGCAGCGGTTCAGGTAATGCTGACCCCATAACTCCGAGCGTCCAAAGTCCGCCAATTTGTGATTTTTACACACACCTGTTAGAATAAAATGCTTCTACTAACGTTGTAAACAAGCGCCTTTCTTTTTTTTTTATATCTATCTCGTCCTCTGTCGAAAACAGTTTGAAGTCATAGAAAATTTACTTAAAAACGGCAGGTGGTCCTTATATTTGAACACTCATTGTATTTCAAAACTAATGACTAAAATTAACTTTCTTTAGTTATTTTTTCATGTTAAAATAGCTTTTATGATGGATTCAGAGGAGTGAATTTAATGTGTATCAGTAAAAATAATACATGGTTAATACAGTAACATAACGTGACTCTTAATTTTGTATTAATTATTAGTAAAAAAAAATTTAATGTATAGAAAACGGATTGTAGATAAAGTAATTCTCTTCTAATGTATAAAGTATCATTATAAAAAAATTAATTTTATAAGATATTGCAAGGAAAAAAAATAAGATTTCTAAATAAATGAAAACATTTAAAGTTGTTAGCATATATTCTTAAATTTACAATAAAAATACTTGAAATGATGCAAAATGTGAAATTAAAAATGTAAGTTTTATAAAAGATAATAATATCATATACTATCATTACGGCTCGAATTGTATGAGTTAAAACACAAATGTATTCAAAATACTCGTTGAAACTCAAAAAAAATAATCGTTAAGTTAAAAATTAAATAGAAACTAAAGTTCACATTCATAATAAATGGGACATTATATTTAAAAAATAATTATTTTGAAAAGTATGATATACCAATATTTATTTAAATTCCGATTAATATGAGACAAAACAGATAATAAAAAAATGTTATACGATAACAATTCCAACAATTGAACAATGCAGAAGCATTGTTCGCGAGAATATTTTCTAATAAGTTTGCTTTTGTATTTTCATATAAATTCTTTTTTGGGCAAATGTCTCTTAGAGCTTCTTGCAAAATACATCTTCAGAGATCCATTATCATCCAACGCATCTTCTTTTTAGCACTTGTAGATTAATAAAATAGATTCATATTTTAACAAAGGATTTCGCTTCGGAAGAGACCTTTAGAGTGCCTAAACAATAAGAGATCGCATTTTGTGTAAAATCATTTTTCAATCCCATAAAATGCAGAATCTATATTGATGAACATGAAAAACATTTCAGATTTATGTTAAAAAAGATGCGTTTTAAATAAATAAATGTTCCAGACAAAGTGAAAGGCAAATATTTATGAGTAAAAATAAGATTTAAAAGCACAATTCGATTGGGAATTTAAACTTAGTATTATATTTTTAACCATGATATATTTATATTAATGCAATAGTTTAATAATATATTATGTTACTTTTTCCTCAATATAGTGGTATTTATAATAACATAATATTAAAAATATTCTCATCTTTTATAATAAACGACATTTATAAGAATGCGATATTTATATAAAAATAGATTATTTGTGTTATTTATAATACTATGTGTGTCTAAAAATGCAATACTCGAGACAATTTAAAAAAATAAATAAAAATGCAATAAAAGTCATAATAAAATGGTAAATTTCTTTTTATTAGTTAACTTATGCAATATTAGAAAAAATTCGTTATGTGGAACTTATAATAATGCTGTGAAAATAGTAAATTATTCAAATATATAAATTTTTTAAATGATTTAATAAATATACAATTTAAAATGTATATGGATATAATGCAAATAATAATACGTGCCAAAAAAAGAGACAATTATCTATGACCTCTAATTGGAAGAATGATAATACAAATTGCATACAGCTGGGCAAACTTAATTACTATACAAATAGACCCGATAACTATAACACACATTTTAAGATAAACAGAGCAATATGTTCTATATATGGAAAACTTTACGCTTTGAGGTCATTTCCTAAAATGCCAACATGGTTATCATAAATCTATTCGTGTATTTTCAACCCTCCAGCAGTTGAAATAATACAATTAAAAAATTCAAGATCATATAAAGCAATAAACAAAAAAAAACTAAAAATTAAAAAAGTATTAACAAAATTATACTTTAAAATAGTTTGTCTTAAAACTTTTTTACATTACAGATTGATTTGTTTCGATAATTTTTATATCAGCTTTTTTTTACTTCTATGTTTGCATAATATATTTCTTAAAATAAATAGAAGTAAATTCCATTTATGTATCATAAAATCATTGATTTCAATGCCAAAAAAAAATGCTGCACATTTTGGACGCAATATACTAAATTTTTTAACTGGAATTTGGATTGTTTAATAATGAACATATTTTAGATACTAACATGATACTCTGGATTTTAATAGTGTTCTACATTCTAAAGGTTTTACTTTTCAAATTAAATTAAAAAAAATTAAATGCACATGCCTTAACTATGCTAAAAATAACATAACACAATATACTTATACTCAAAGTAACTTACATACTCAATAACTTATGTAACATAAACATAATATACTCTAAATTACGCAATTTTTGACATTACATTTCTATGGCCCTTAATATCAGATAAAATTAATTATATAATATATTCATTAAATATTTTTAAGAATTTGTAATTGTATTAATATTAAATAGTAGTTTAAAAAATCTTACTAAACAAGCTTTTTAATAGAGTATCAGTATTGTTAATAAGTTTGTAACAATTCAAAAGTTTTTTAAGTATCAAACCTCTTTATTTCAACTATTTAAAATAGATGTATTTATGAAATTACATAAATGAAATTTTTAATAATTTAAGGCTCTTTTAAACGCATTATAGCTCTTTTAAACGTATTAAATATCTTTAAACTGCATAAATAATGCATTTTAAGTAATTTTCTTTAGTAAATTCGTATTAATCTTATTAAAACTCACGATAAATTTGTTTAAATCAATCGTATTAGAATTTTTTTTTTTAATTTTCCTGGTTGTTATATATATATATCCTATATATATATATATATATATATATATATATATATATATATATATATATATATATATATATATATATATATATATATATATATATATATATATATATATATATATATATATATATATATATATATATATATATATATATATATATATATATATATATATATGTTGCACTTTGATTCATTCAGAATTATTAATATAATTAAAATTATTAATATAGCGTAATTAATTAATTAAATTTTAATTATCGATTTATAGAAATTTTTAGATTGTCGATTTATTTTTCTAGAGCAGTGCTACATAAATTTAAAGAAAACGGAGAAATATGTGCATTTTTAAAAAATTTCATTATTATTAAAAAAAATATTTTGCAAATATAAAAACATGAAAAAACTTTTTATTGAATTTTTAATCTACAAAAATGTCATTTTTTTTCAGAGAGAATTGTTTTATTTATATAAAAAATATGAAATGCCATTTCCTGCAATTAATTCCATATTTTGACCAATTGAATATACTAAATTATTTTATATGCTATTACTAAAAATCTTAACCCTCTATTTGATATTAAAGAACGAGTAAAATATATTCCTCTTAGACCTCGATGAATAAAATAAATGTATTTACATGTGCTAAAGTTCTTTGATAGTTCTACTTTCATTTTTTAAAATATTAAATATCTTTCAACTTTAAAAAACTTCTACAAATAACCCTCATTATATAATTTTACGAATACTTTTTAATGCATGTGATCTTTTTATATCTATAAAAATGTCTTTAAATGTATATATAGTTTAATTTAAAGATATGCGAATCTATTCAATTGCATATAAATTATTCCATAAGTCAACAAATGTTACTTTTAAATAACAAATACTTTTTTTAAACGCATAAAAATATACTTAATTCCATAAAATATATATTTAAAAGTTTCTTAGTAATCTTTTCTTATAAAATGGAAACGATGTTGAAACAATACCTTCCAAACCTTTATAAAAGTCAAATAACACGTTTACCATATGCATATAAGTCTAATCACCATAATATGCTTATCTACATAATACTTCCGATCAATTCCTCTATAAAGAAACCGCAATCCATCAGCAAACCCGCGAACGCCTGCAAAAGATGTCTACTGCCACCCACCTTTAATAAATTTCTCGGAACAAATCCTTGGCGATGATAACCGGAGACCCCAACAATTATTTAAATTAATCTCAGGTCCAATGAGCGCCAACAAATTTGCTTATGCTCCAATTCGTGGAAGAAAAGCTTTAAGAGGCAATTCATTGATCATCCGAACGAGGGGTATTTGAGGGGAAAACCGGTTTAAGTCACGATTATCTAATTTTCGTATGGCAGGGTCGGTATTAAAACATAGTCTTGATTAGTGATTACCCAAGCGTAAACCACTGGAACTGGTTGTATGGTAAGTGTGATTAAAAAGTGCCGTTGCTTCACTTTAGACTTTGCAATTACATGCATGAGTTGGGGAAGATTAGCCCCCCAAACTAATGGTTGGACTTAATTACTTCGAAATAAATTTTTCCCGCCTTTTTATAAGAAGTGACAAAGCTTAAGAAGCCCTTGTCTTTTTTAGGGGGTTGTCGAATAGAAATATATTTTTTCGGAAAGTATTAAGTACAGAGAAAAACAAAAATGGATTCAAGATATATAATTAGACACTTAGAAGTTACATGCACTGAGCTAAAGTAATATAAGCACTGGGTGAGAACTCCCATTGAGCGACAATGTACTTTATCGAGCCGCGCGGATGCATACTATTCGGAAGAAAGAGTGAGAAAACATTTGTGCCTTCTTTTTCTTGTAAGTAAGTATGTCAAAACATTTCATGTATTTTTGACAGACAGAAATCTGTTTATAAATCTGCGCAAGCCTATACAAAAGGGCTATTTTTTGTACCTTCACTCCAAAGTGTGTACTTTTTTCTACCTTTGCTCAAAAAGATGTAAAGTGGTCGTTCAAGCTTAGTCATTTAATATATATATATATATATATATATATATTAAATGTATCATTAAATGTATTAAATGTATATATATATATATATTAAATGACATCATGAAACAAACACACAGAATAAGTCATACATATTCCTGCGAAGCGCTTGAACATGCATTAACACAAGGAACTGCAATATTTATTTAAATCAATTTGAGTGAAAAGTTCATCCAGCCGGGAGTCGAACCCGGGACCTCTTGTTTAGCGCGCATTCTGAGTGAAAAGTAAGGTTGGTGTCGTCCGGATAGCTCAATGGGTAGAGCACTTGTGCGCTAAACAAGAGGTCCCGGCTGGATGAACTTTTCACTCAAATTGATTTAAATAAATATTGCAGTTCCTTGTGTTAATGCAGCTGCAAGCGCTTCGCAGGAATATGTATGACTTATTCTGTGTGTTTGTTTCATGATTGATGTTATTTAATATATTCACGGATCCTTGTGTTAATGCAGCTGTAAGTGCTTCACAGGAGTTCGTGTTATGTAGTTATATATATATATATATATATATATATATATATATATATATATATATATATATATATATATATATATATATAATAAGGCACCTAGTTTTTAAATTAATAAAAATACTCCGTTTTACAATATTTTTTTTTTCATTTTATGTTTTGACAACTCACAAGCTAATCTTAACAATTAAATTTTTTAAAAAAGAATTTAAAATATCAAGCCCATGAATTATTATTTAAATATCCAAGCGGTGAAAACATCCTCACCATTTAATTGTAATGTGTGAGCGTCATTGGGTTAAAATAGACTATTATTTCGTAATTCTGGAAATTGAGTGTGATTATATAAATCTATTTTATATTATTATTTTTTTCAATAATGATGAATTTGTAAATAAATTAATAAGTCGCGTTTAATGTATAAAATTTTAACTTGGCCTAAATACTATGTGGAATTAGCATAAAAAGTTACGAAAGGACTATAAAAATACAAATATATACTGCACATTTACGATATGCTATTTTGTTTGCAAATAGTACAGTTTCCTTAAACTTATTTGTTGATTGTATATATGAAATATGGTATTCTTTTACTTATGTTTTTATATTTTGAGAGTTGACTTTGTTTCGCGACATTTCTTTTCTTTTTCTAAAATGCATTTCTGGAATGTTTTGTCATAATGATAAAAGCTTGCTGATCGATCTCGACATTTCAAGATATGCTTCCATTTACAATTTTTCCTTTTGAAGTTAAAAGCTTTTCTTTATGGAAATGCGTTAGCAGATTCCATCGTCCATTTGTACGTCATGTTGACTCAAACTTGTAATCGTAACATTTCTGGATAAAACGCTTTTTAAAAATATAAAAGACTGTGCTAAAAAGAAAGGCGCATACTCTTTGATATCATAAGTCTTTTTATGTATTTTAAGAAAGTTTTGTATATGAAGAGTACGGTGAGAATAACGATCATACTAATTTTTTCTTACTTATTTAAAATGTCGATATGTTATTAGGCGGCATCTCATATCTTTAACTTCATTTTCTCAAATACCTTGACTTTTAATTTCTGGAAGAAAAAAAACATTTGTTTTGTCAGTAATAAACTACAATGATATTATTTATATCGCATTTATAAACAGAAATAGACAATGAGAGTTTTTCTCCTTAATCTTCATAAGTAAATATAGATAATTTCACTTTTCATATTATTTTTTATAATATGTGTTTTTTCAAATACATACTATTAAATTACTTGGAATTTACGAATATTACTTAACTTAATTAACCACTGGTTTATATCAGTAATTCTCAAATTGCTTACGCGAATCAATATATGAATATACCATTTAATATTTCCTATATTTAGAACTTGAAAGGGCATTACTTTTCATGGCCACTCTTAATAAGAATGCCTATTAGAACAACCACAAATATATGACCCACAAATGTAATTTAGTTGCTATAATTCCTTCAATAGGGGATTTGTATTACTTTTGATGGTCACTCTCTATAATAACGCCTATTAGAACAATCACAAATATATGACCAAAACATGTGATTTGGTTGCTATAATTCCGTATATAGGTAATTCCCAAAGGTGCATTATAAGGTCTATATACAATTATATATTTTCTAATAGTAGACGATGCACAAACATTTTGAAACAGACTGCCTTATTCTACCTGCATTTATCCATATAACATTATATTTAAAAATCTGACCTGTGTTCTGACCTTTATCTGACCTTTGTTCTTTAACTATCAAACTTTAAAACTTATTATGATAATTCATAAGCTCAACTATACCATTAAATAAATGATGTATTCCATTTCAAGTTACTTTTAATAATAAGAAAGCGCTTTTTTTGTTCTTTAATTTTGCCCAATTATTTTTATAATCTAAATAAGCACATATAGCGTAATATCTGCGTAAAATTTGAGTTTTCCGATAAAAAAAAGTTTAAAAACGACTTAGGACACCTGTTGTTAAAAAAAAACATCACAGAAATATATTTCTGGATACAAGTATCAAATATTTTGCAAAAGCAATAACATCTATATTCCAAATTCTAGAGATTAACTACCACGCGATGAAGCGGTATAAAATATTTGTTTAAACTTTCAAAGAGATTTTAAGAAAAATAAACGAAAAGTCATTTTATTGTTTAAAAAAATTAAAATAAACTGGTAGAAATATTAAAAAAAAGTATTAAAATAAAAGCAAGCTACATAAACGCACACGAAAAAGAAGATTTTCCAAGACAAATTATTTCCATCGCATTTGAGCAACACTATCGACCGCCTACGCCAATAAGAACAGCGTCTGTCACTACAATGTAGGCAAATAGAATGGCCCTCACGTAACGCAAAGAGCTTCTTACGAGCTGACCCCATGGTAAACTATCATACATCACACCATCTGCTGAAGTCACCCGTCACCAGATATAGGAATAGAGCGGAAGTACCATTGCTTCAGAGTCCTTCAATACACACTATTGATCTGCACGTGCTAGTGACGGCATGAGTGATAGTACCTAGCAAGGGCTGTGCTGGTTATTAGTCCCATAGGACTTCATCTAGCAAACCGATATCTTATTTATTTACGTTTTTGTACGGTACTTTCTTCACGAAATTGCTGTGTTAGGGGGAGTTGAAATTATGTGTAAACTTCTGCATTTAATGTCTGGAATTGGCAGGCCTTGTGCTGAATTGGAAAGTAAATGTATAATGTTTGTAAGATGAACGTTAAAAATACCATTATTGTGGATAATTTGGTCATAGATAAATGTCTTGGTAATTGGTTGGTGTTTGTATGGTTCCTTAGTTTTGCCTTAATAGGTTACCGTGTAAATAATTGGAATTTTTTTTTATCTGTGTGTTGAATTTGTTTTGTCCCATAGCCACATTTTCTTTATTTTTAATTAATTTCCAAATATTTTTCTGATTTAAAATTTTAACGAATTCTTATTGGTAAATTAAAATATATTAATATACTATATTTTAGTTTTTATCAAATTAATTGCGCAAAATTCTATTTTATATCACATATGCATTATTAAAATAGTATCAAAATAACTATAGTATAATTTTTATAATTAAGCATAAAGCATTTGTATATGCCTGAGTGTTGATTTAAAAATCTAAATCCTCTGTAAAGAGATTGAAAAAGTTGTTTTGATAAAAATTGTGAGAAAAATTGGTCGCTTATTTTAATTCAATCTTATCGCATTTCTTCTACAACCACCGATATGAGTATAGCTAAATGATTTAAATTCTAATTTTAAATATTTCAATATTAAAGTATGCATATATTACTGAGCTATACGATATTATTCGTGCACACTATAAAATGTTTTTATAATCAACACTTTTCTCGTGAAAATTTTATAAATGCGTTTAAAATAATTCATTTAAACGTATTTTTTTAAACAAACCGTTGATAATGCTGTCATCTATGAATGACTAGAAATGTTAAACTTTTATAACTTTTTGGCTATAAGAAATACTCTAATATATTTCGCCATTACAACGAATGGGTGGATTGGGGGAAGGGGGGTTGTTATTCATCCTGTTAATTCATAGCTAACTAAATTATATTTTTGAAATAATTTGAAAATATTTCTATTTAATAAAAATCATAAACCTAATTAGTAATAGCAGAATCCAGATCTTAGTTAAATATCTACTTCCTCCAGAATTGTAAATAAGTAAAGTCAAAAATCACAATTAGAACTAAATCAATGTTAATTTAAATAAAGGTCAAATCCATTGATAAATAAAAATAACAACAAAACAAATATTATAAAAAACATTCTTTCAAATATTTACTTTTAGAAAAGTATTGTTTAAATAAGTACATATTTGAAAGTACTTTTGCTACATTAAAATTCCAAACTCCAAGTTCTGAATGTTTGGTAATGAATTACATGGATGTTATTTATGAGATAAATTAGGATCAACAGTAATCTAGTTGCTATTCCAAAACAGCGCGCTTATATTACACTTTAAATCCTTCTTGGAAACAAGAAGTTGTTTTATCTGGCAGTTTGGGGGATTTAAGTTTCATCTAAGGAGAAGGAACTGTGAAACGTGATGCCTTTGTAAATCGGAACGTTTTCTTTGTTGTCGGGAAGAGGGAAGTGATGTGTAGAATTCACTTGTACAACATTTGGTAAATATAACAATAGAAAATATCCAAATGCTCGATGAAATATGAAAATTACATCACATAAAACATAAATGGTCATTAAAGGGATTTCTTTAATTTGGTGATTTATTCATGCTTAACATGAAAAAAAATTAGTAAAAACACATTAGAAGGGAAAATGTCTAAAAAGTATCAATTCCTGTAAAAAATAATTTAAATTATTACATATATCATTTCAGTAGTAAAGATCCCTTTTGCGGGTCTCACACACGTCGAATCTTAACATGTGAGTTTGTGCCAAAAACAGGGAGTTTCTCGGAGCAGTGACGAATATTTTGTCACATGCACATTAATGCGGTTTTTTTTAAATTGCGTTTAAAATAATTCATTTAAACGTATTTTTTGTAAACAAACCGTTCATAATGCTGCCATCTACGAATGACCAGAAGTGTTAAACTTTTATGATTTTTCGGACATAAGAAATACGCTAATATATTTGTCCCTTACAACGAATGGGTGTGTTGAGGGTGGGGATGAGTTGTCGTTTATTCGATAATAAATGCAAGCTAGTTTTTTATGTAAATAAAGGACATTTTTATTTAAATATTGAACTATAATTTCTCTTTGAAGAAAAATAGGCGAATATAATCGACTAAATAGTGAATTTAAATCATAGTCTTAAGTCTCTGCAAAATAATAAAATCAATAAATACATAAGATTTTTTTATTGCTCACTTTTTCAAGAAAATTCATTTAGCTAATAGGATTATAAAAATCATTTTTAAGACTATAAATTTTGTTATTGGGTTAAAATTAAAATATAATCGTTTATTATATGCGCGGAATGGAAAGTAATGTAAATATTGATTTTATTTGCAATTAATACTTTTTCATTTAAAGATAATACAGTCAATGTGTATTTATACAATAAACACTGTAAAATGTACTCTTACACTTTCCAAATTTAACCTTGAACTAACCTGTTTTTTTTTCATTTAAAACGAGAATTTTTAAATTTAAAGGGAAAATATTCTAACAATAAATATTGTATTTTGATTTAAATGCATTTTAATAGTATATTTATATACTGTTGAAGTTTTTATTTTTATAGAAGGAAGTTTCATAATAGTTCGAGATTTATGTAAGTTTCACATTTAAAGTCCGATCATTAAGTCTTGCTCTAGGAAACTTCACTCATAAAAACAAACGGTAAATGGAATCATTTAGCGAAGGATTTCCCATTCACTTTGCGCCTAATGCGGTTTGACTCCTCTTCGCAAAGTGAAATAACGAAAGTATTTTCCAAGTGAATGGCAAATCACTGGAGAAAATTTCCCCTGTAAGTAAATGATTATGCACCTCGCAAAATTTGTTTAAGGCCAAAACTCCCCTGGCATTGCAAGAAAACTTAACAAAAAAAAAATGAAACACATCTATTGTAAAATCAAAAACAAAATCGAGGCACACTGAAGTAAAATGGCGTCTTTTTTGTCTGGCCTGTTTGAAGTTTCTCCACTCATCCAGAACATTTATTCCAACTGGATGGGGGGGGGGGGGGAGGGACGGGGGGAGGGGATATTTTTAGATCGATGGGGAAAGAAGTTGCAATTTGCATTTTTATTGCTTTGTCTTCTTTCTTTGTCTTATAGAGAATTCAGTAATCATCCTTCTCTGTAATTATACATGTACTTCATGTACTTATGCTGTTTCAGCAACAAAAGGGAGGGCGCAATCAGTCATAAGTCACCCAAGCAGCAATGAACAGCGCAGACCTTTTCGTTAAGTGATGTTTCGATGCGTAGTGGATTGTTTGATGGTTGATTTCGAAGGAAATTTAATAGAAAAGTAATTGGGAAGGTAGTTCGTTGCAGATACTAAGTGAGATTTTTGCTATTAAATCTAAAAAGACGCAAAAACAATAAATTAACATAACATAAAATCAAATGAGCTCATTACAATTGAATAGTAAGAAAATTAGCTCACTGTATTTACATACACAAGAAAGATATTAAAATATATTAAGGAAATATTAAACTAACTTTTTTCATAAAACAAACGCTTGTTATAATTATTTGTTTTACAACTACAAATATTTACCCTACAAATTAATTTATTAATGTTTTTTTTTTATTTCTTTCCAATTCTATAAAACTCGTTTAAAATAATTGAATTTAACTAATTGTTATGATATATAGATGAAAAAGTTTTTTTTAAAACACTATTCTTTCAATTTTAGATCTAAATAATAAGCTGTGTGTTACAGATAAGAATAAACCAGAACATGTCATAATTTTTTTAAAAATTCATAATTTTTTATTTAATTATAAATTGAATTTAAAGCAATAACAGTTGGTTGGTTGGCTGAATTAAAGTCGTACTAGAGCTGCACAGTAGGTTATTGGCGACGGTTCAGTGTCTATCCCGATGAAAATACCAGGGAAAACTGCCTCGTAATTTTGAACCATTATCAGATAACATACACAACGCCTGAGCCATCACCCCACGCTAACTTCATAGGCGTAAGAATTTCAGACCATGGCAGATTTAACATGCACCGGTTCCCTAAACCCGGTGGATGTTTTTTTGCAGATGATTCCAGTTAGTTTTATATTATGGAATCGTAATCGATTATGTATTTTTAAACAAACTTTGAATGTGCTAACGTATCCTTGTTCGAAAACTGGTGAGTGTATACTTTTTACTAATACCTTAATACACAACAGTCATTATAACCGAAATGCACACACCTATTTAAAAGTTTCGCATTTTGATTCTTACATAATGACTAGCTTTCGGTTTTCTCATTCAAAAGGTAGTTGCTTTTAATCCCTGGTAAGCATAGCCTTTTGCAATAAATGCTATTACAAAGTGGAAAAGCAGTTTGTGCAACCATTAGTGAATACAAATACCCAATGATAGTATCAAATCAGCCGAACTTGAATTTATGCAAATAAAATGTAATCACCTTTCATTCCACTTATGCAGAAAACCCAGTTCTTTATTTTATTCACGGTAATTAATTCACGGATTATCTTAAGTAAATTTTCTAAAAGGGTAATTAACCATTGCAGTGATGAATGTCCTTTTCAAACAATCGTGCCTAAACCTTTGATCTCAGTTAATAAATAAAACCCTTTTCCCTACTTTGAAACTTGCCAAAATTAGTTTATTCGCATGATTAATCGAGGCACGTATTGTTTGAGTTTTAGCTTACTTACAATATACAACATAAGTCATCGTCACTTTTAATTTGCGATATGTGCGATAATACCGTCATTTTGGAAAAATTGTCTAGGAAAGAGAAGTTAAACTTTTTTAAGATTACTATAAAAGAGAAAAAACATACCATAATTGAATTTGCGAACACTTCTATCTCAGATTTTCCATATGGGTTTGTCTTTCTATTGCACAACTCATCATGGCATATGCGTCGTGCAATTCTTAACAACAAAATCTTTACTATTTTTATTATTTTAGACATCATTGGGAATTACTTAGGTTGTCAAGAATAATTTGATTAGGAGAGGACTTTTGATTTAATCCAATAAAATTGAATCGATTAGCATTACTACTTTACTGAAATTTTTCTCGTTGACATCCCTTAACTAAATTGATAAATAGAAAAAGTAAATTAGATAGATTAAAGAACTTGAGTCGACTACCTAAAATCGTATTTTTAAAAACCTCCGTTTAGATTCGCTTATTAGATTTGGTGAAAATTTCTTATTAGATTTAGTGAAAATTGTTAAATGTGTACAGTTATTTTAAATATATACGACATTATATAGTTTTTACGAGAAGCAAAATCTAATTTTAAATGTACAATGGATTTTATTGTAGTGTGTGTATGGTGTTTGGAAAAGTCAAAATGTTAATGTTCTACTGTGTTTCTGTATTTTTATTGTGCACTTTGAACTGACTACCTGTATAAACATAAGGATATAATTTTTTTGTAATACTATACTACTTAAATAATTTAAAAGAAAATTAAAATATGTCCCCTTCTGAATTAAATTTTTTTTAATTGAGCCCTCTAATTTCAAACCCAGACAGATAACTTTTTTCGGTTTTTAGATAAAAAATATTTAGTTTTAGATTTCCTACAGAGTCAACTTATAACATTCCAAAGCAGCTAGACAATATTCATTTTACTCTGAGAAAATAGTAGTTGGTTGCAAAACCAGATAAGTTAAAGAAATAAACCAGTTTCAAAAGCTAATAGAGCAAGATGCGCGTAAGCTACTGCGTACCAATCGCAAAGCAGTAATCAGTTGCAAAACCAGATAGATCCCATAGCTTGGTTGCAAAACTAGAAAGATGCGAAAGAAGAAAAAAATTATCTTTCAAAGTAATACTTATACAGAACTAATATTTGGTTATGGCCTATATGTATTTAATACCAGACATACAAGGCCTATGTTTATTTAATACCAATTTTTAAACAAAAAATCTATAAATAATGTAATTAATCAGTTTTTTTATATAAAAAAATTCTTCCATAAATAATGCAATTAATTAGTTTTTTTGTTTTTACTTGAAAAAATTGCAATTGACATTGACAAAAGTGATCTATCCGGTTTTTAAACTTGACGGCTCAATTGTTACACCTCATGTGGATTGAAATCTCAAAAGGAACCTCTCAAAGTAATGCTTATACACAACTAATATTTGGTTATGGCCTATATCTATCTAATACCAGACATGCAAGGCCTATGTTTATTTAATACCAATACATTAAAAAAGAGATAATTTTTTTTCCATAAATTATGTAATTAATTAGTTTTTTGTTTCTCTTGAAAAATTTGACAAAAGTGATCTATTTGGTTTTGAAACTTGACGGTTCAATTGTTAAACCTCATGTGGAATGAAAACTCAAAAGGAGCCACAATTCGGAAGTTGGTGCTTTATCTGTTTTTCCCAGTACACGTCACTGCAAATAGACAATAAAAAAATTCTTTGAAACGTGGGAAAACTAATGTGCGAAATAAAAAACAAAATGAATTCTCGTTACGGAATATAAAGCATCCTATTGAAAAATCTGTCGAAGAAAAAAGTTTATTGATCATTTGACCTCTAATGTATTATCACATTTCACTGAGGATAGATTGATTTTACAAATAAAAAATTAGAACTTTATTTTCTAATATATTTTTTCTTTTAATTCCCTTCGAAAGCATCGATTGCCCATTCATTAAAGATACTTTCATTTAATTTAACTTTTTTACACTAAAGGTGTTTCACTTGAACGCTTTCTTTTTACTCTTTTAGTGTTTTTATTTCTTCTTTTAACTTAGTTAAACAATTTCTCGTTAATTTAAAGTTCTTCTAATAGATGGTAACGCATTAGAGAAAGCAAAAATCCAACTATTTAACTTCATTTTATGTTTCATGTTGTAGTTTTTATAAAAGTAATATTGTTACTAATTAATACCAGAAAATATTTTGTTGTATTCCAAACAATTTTTTTTTAAAAATACATTATCCACTCTCTTAAGCTCTTGCTTGTTTCATACTCTTCAATATTGCCTCTCTTGAGATTGCCCTATTTTTTAAATATTACAAGCTCAATTTATGTTTGTTTTGAAAATTTGCTCTTTTATTAACTTACATTTGGTAGCTTTGTGAAAATGTCTACAATACGCAGTTTTTAATTTTTTGCTTTTAATGGATTTGGCGCTGCATTTTTTAAAATAAAAAATTTTTGTGACATTCTTATTTTAGCCAGTAATAGTATTATAAGTATCAAAAAGCCTTATTTAAGACTATATCCATATTTAAATATCGGGACTGGGAATTCTTAATTTTCAGTTAATATCAATATTTCTTAATGAGGTTTTTAAATGATTTAGATGCAATAAAAAATAATATGGTAAAAAAATTGACAAAATTAAACAGAAAACTAATACTGAAAAAGTAATGATTTAAATTTAAACCTACTGATAAAAGTCGAACTATTCATTTTATTGAGAACAAGGTATAAAGTTATTATTTTGCATTTAATACGAAATGAGCTCTTTAAATAATTTAAATATATATTCATGTGCACTTATCAACGATTACATATATTTTCAAATATTAATTTGCTCAATTACATTTTAAAACTCTACAAGTTAAAATACTTAATTCAAAATGATCTATCTCTTTATCTGTTTCATTAAAATAATCATTTATAATCATACTCTTCAAATATCTATTCTAATATTACTTTTTAAATAAGACTTTGAATATATTTACTATAAATAAGTTTTGATTTAAAAACACTCCTTTCATTTATTCCTCGTTAAAATACAATAAAAAATTTAACTAAGGTGATATAATTTCTTTAAATAAAGACAAAAGTTTCCATTATTATTATTATTATGATTAAAAATATATAAATATTCTAACATACTGTATGTTAGAGAAAATTATAAATTGAAGCAAAGGATATAAAAATAGTAGTATCGTAAATAAGGGTTATATACTTCGATCAAAAAAATTAACATTATTGCGCATTTCTTATAAAAGGATAGCCTTAAAAGCATTAATTATGCTGATAAACTAATCTTTATTACTTTTGTAATATTTTTCTAAGAATCTAGATTATTACTAACCAAAATTTTAATTTCATATCCTGCAATTCCTGGTTTAGGGTTACTTGGATCCAAGCAGCATTTCCCATGAAATAAACAAATCGAAAGACAGCGGACTAAATTAGGACCTGGGATCTGGAAATAAAATACTTAATTCTTAATGATACTTTAGTTGTAAGAATGTTTATGTAATTTGGCAGTAAGTTTAAAAACATATCGGAAATACATCAAAATTTCTGTTATGATGAATGAAATATTTTTCCGACGCTTTATATCTTTCTAATTAGTTCTATTAACGAAAATAATATATAAAAAAAGCTACATTACATTTGAACAACCCCATTTTCATTAGTTTTGGTGGACAAACTTTCTTTTTTATATCGCAGCACTCATAGACGTAAACTTGTATTGGGCACATGGCCCCCCCCCCCCCCCTTCCAATATTTTGAAAAAAATTCTCAATTTTCTTAAAGTGTTTGCCTTTCATTAAAAATTAGAGTCATGAGACCCTTCCCTCCCATATAATTTTGAAACCTTTACACCAATGGCACCACTTGTAATACAAAATGTTCTTTTTTCCAGGCCATTTCCAAGCGCTTTTGGTCGGTTCCATGCAATCAACGATAGCGAAAAGTAATATAATTTATTTCTACGGTGAAATTAAATTTGAAAATGTATCATTAAACATGTCGCTAGGGATTACTTTGAATCACTGCCTGGCTGGGTCCAAGTAACCCTATTTTTTGTTTATCAGCACATTATTCAATCCTTATTAATTTTACTGCATTAAATGGCTCTCTATCTAGCTAAAACTACTGTTATGTTCTTAAGGACTGTATATGAAATGCAAATTTTTCCTTACCTTGTACATGACTTCAGTGTGTAAAAATGTGAAGGTGAAAATCACCAGGTCACAAAAATTAATGTTTTACCACAGAGCATTATAATCTGTAATAAAAAAGGCGGGAAAAGCGGGCATGAGCTAGTATCCCACCTGTTGGAGAGATTGTAAATCTCACCCATATTTTAATGGTAGCAGACCCAGGTGGGAATTTAAAAGAAAAATAGCTATGGGTCCAAGTAACCCCATGTTACGGTACAAATTTTATTTTAAAATAATCTTGTTAACCATATTTTTTTTAAAATTCAGATTCATTTTATTTGTAATTTTAACTTTAACACTGCTTAATTTAAAAAAAATCTAAATTAACTTCTATTATTTTTTTTAAATCAATTATTTACAATCCAGGTGGGATTTAAAAAAAAAATTGCTTTGGTCCAAGTAACCCCATGTTACGGTACAAATTTTATTTTAAAATAATCTTGTTAACCATATTTTTTTTAAAATTCAGATTCATTTTATTTGTAATTTTAACTTTAACACTGCTTAATTTAAAAAAAAATCTAAATTAACTTCTATTATTTTTTTTTAAATCAATTATTTACAATCCAGGTGGGATTTAAAAAAAAAATTGCTTTGGTCCAAGTAACCCCATGTTACGGTACAAATTTTATTTTAAAATAATCTTGTTAACCATATTTTTTTTAAAATTCAGATTCATTTTATTTGTAATTTTAACTTTAACACTGCTTAATTTAAAAAAAATCTAAATTAACTTCTATTATTTTTTTTTAAATCAATTATTTACAATCCAGGTGGGATTTAAAAAAAAAATTGCTTTGGTCCAAGTAACCCCATGTTACGGTACAAATTTTATTTTAAAATAATCTTGTTAATCATATTATTTTTAAATTCAGATTCATTTTCATTTGTAATTTTAACTTCTACACTACTTACTGTAAAAGAAATCTAATTTTTTTAAGTCAATTATTTACAACCCAGGTGGGATTTAAAAAAAATTGCTTTGGGTCCAAGTAACCTCAAGTTACAGTACACATTTTATTTTAAAATAATCTTGTTAACCATATTTTTTTTAATTCAGATTCATTTTCATTTGTAATTTTAACTTTAACACTGCTTACTTTAAAAAAAATCTAAATTAATTTATATTATTTTTTTAAGTCAATTATTTATAACCCAGGTGGGATTAAACTTTTTTTTTAATTCAGATACATTTTTATTTGTAATTTTAACTTTAACACTGCTTACTTAAAATAAAAACCTCTAAATTAATTTATATTCTTTTTAAGACAATTACAATTCATGTCCCCACAAATTAAAAAAAATCGGAAACGGGAAAATTATTCTCTTATTTAATTAACGAAAATTTCCATAAATTTTTTTACAGTATGCAAACACTGGGATTTCAAATCCAAAAGTATGTGTTTTCTTATTAAAAATGAATGATTTTTTCAAAATTGATTAAAACGGCTAAAATTAGATAGTAGACGTCAATTTGTATCTTAACTACTAAGCCAGTAACATAAACATTATTAATATCACATTTCCATCAGTACTTTAATGTTACACAAGGGATAAAATCGCAAACCACAGAGGAACAGCATCAATAGCAGATGAAATGTTCTGGCCTGGTGCCAAGGAGGATTCTTAGCAATTGGCACAAGATGTTTTCAAGCGATTGACAATGGTCACAAGGAATGCGATTTGCCGAAGATTTTACATCCCGATTCTTTATGCCCTTTCCAGTCTCAGCGGAAACCCCATTAAGTCAAAGTTGCGTCGACTTTACACGCTTCGTTCGTCATTCCAGTTTTTGCTGTCGGTTGTATTCCATAAAAAATGCTTAGTTCGAGTGGTCAGGATGTGAAAGTGTTTTTCTCATGTTTTTTTTCTTTTTAAATGAATAGCAAACTACTTAGGATTAGGAAGTTTCTCTTTCGCGTAAATTTCGGAATGTTTTAGCTAAAAAAAATCAACTGCTAGTTTCTTATAGTAAGAATCATTTGTTTACAGTACAGTAATCGTACGTGTATCGTAAATTTAAAATGTTTTTGTTTTATTTAAAGTCGTGACGCTCATTGAAATGAAAATAGTTAGACGGGTTGGAATAAATAATCAAATTAGAGCATTTTTTCCTTTTTGTTTTGACGTTCCTAATGAAACATCCTTGGTAAAAATAAACTCTTATATCACTGTATCTTAATATAGGTGTAGGGGATTAAAAATTGTTGACTTCACAACAATTCTTATCATTGGTCACAATGACTATATCACATATATATGACTATATCACATAAGTTGTATTGGCAAATAAAACATTTTTTATAACTACTTCGCTTATGTTTTTAAAAAGTATCTTAGATTGAGTAGCCATAAAAAGTACTAAAAGTATAGCAAAAAGAATGTTTTTTATAATTGGTAGTTAAACAGCCAAACAATGATCATTTCCAACAATTTGTGATCACCCTGTGTACATTGCATATACGCAAATACCAACTTATTCTATATGAAATCAATAATATCAACAAAAACATGTTTATCCTCTGAATAGATATTTTAGTTAAAAATATATGAATAATTAAAAAACTCACACACATTTTTATAATTTCAGAAAAAATACACTATCTTTAATGTCGAATTGGGAATTTTCCAACTCGTATTTTAACATTTGTAATTTTTTTAAAACTATTTCTTATTATTTCTTTTTATTGTATTATTTCATTGGTTCCACTGCTTAATGATTGACTTTTTCATTTACGGTATTTTACTTTAAACAAAACCATGCTCGATCATTGTGTTCCAATATCTAGATTCCTAAACTTTTGTCAATGCTAAATACATCACAAAACAGTCTTTTCCCAAATATCATTGCGGTTACCAAGCATCTCATGGTCCAAATATCCTCACTTATTTACATTTTAGTTTAGAATGTTTGGAGATGGGAAACGCCTGATATGGTGTGCACAAGTCATCTGAACAGGATTCAATGTTGTAAAGCACTGTTATGGTAGGTTTTTTTGGAAGCTAGATCCCAAACAGTTGCTAATAGCCCTTTTGATGTAGTTCTAGAGCGACGTTAAGTCAGTAAACCCAAGTAATTCCTTTTCTGTAAAGATTTATGTTAAAACTGAAATTTTTTTGTACATATATCATCTTGACAATATAGATGCATTGTTTTACCGCTACACTTGTACTTTTTTATTTATGAATTCACTGTTCATTTTTGCATTGTATATGAAGGGTTCACATGAAGAACGATGACTCACCATCTGGAATGATTGTGCAGAAAACGTAAAATAAAGTTTAATGTCTCACAGACATTTACAGCAACTTGATCTTTTAACACTTTTTTTACGGATTGTCATATATTTTTCCATTTAATAACTTGGTGCCAATAAAAGCACAGCCCTGTAGCTAATATAAGACGTTTATATCTCAATTAAAACGAAAAGTGGACCCTCATAAATTTTCCCTTTGGTCCTTCATATATTGTTTTATTATTTATTTTTAGTATTCATGCATTGTTTCATTGCTTGTGCTTGTCCAATGCTTTGATAGATTTATGTTGTAATAATTAATTAAACGCAATTACGCTTTATGTACCTGGTTTAATATTTTAAAATCATCTTATTTACATTATTTTATACAGAGTTCACATCAAACTAAATCGACCCTCTATCCCATCTGGCCTCAATGGCATTCTAAGAATTATGTACCTGGTTTAATATTTTTAAATAATCTTATTTACAATATTTTATATAGAGTTCACATCAAACTAAATCGACCCTCCATCCCATCTGGCCTCAATAGCAATCTAAGAATTTTGTACCTGGTTTAATATTTTTAAATAATCTTATTTACAATATTTTATATAGAGTTCACATCAAACTAAATCGACCCTCCATCCCATCTGGCCTCAATAGCAATCTAAGAATTTTGTACCTGGTTTAATATTTTTAAATCATCCTATTTACATTATTTTATATAGAGTTCACATCAAACTAAATCGACCCTCCATCCCATCAGGCCTCAATTGCAATCTAAGAATTTTGTACCTGGTTTAATATTTTTAAATCATCTTATTTACATTATTTTATATAGAGTTCACATCAAACTAAATCGACCCTCCATCCCATCTGGCCTCAATTGCAATCTAAGAATTTTGTACCTGGTTTAATATTTTTAAATCATCTTATTTACATTATTTTATATAGAGTTCACATCAAACTAAATCGACCCTCCATCCCATCAGGCCTCAATTGCAATCTAAGAATTTTGTACCTGGTTTAATATTTTTAAATCATCTTATTTACATTATTTTATATAGAGTTCACATCAAACTAAATCGACCCTCCATCCCATCTGGCCTCAATTGCAATCTAAGAATTTTGTACCTGGTTTAATATTTTTAAATCATCTTATTTACATTATTTTATACAGAGTTCACATAAAAGTAAATCCACCCTCCATCCCATCTTGCCTCAATGGCAATCTAAGAATTATGTTTCTGATTTTATATTTTTAAATCATCTTATTTGCATTATTTTATACAGAGTTCACATAAAAGTAAATCCACCCTCCATCCCATCTTGCCTCAATGGCAATCTAAGAATTATGTTCCTGATTTTATATTTTGAAATCATCTTATTTACATTATTTTATACAGAGTTCACATCAAATTATATCGACCCTCCATCCCATCTTGCCTCAATGGCAATCTAAGAATTATGTTCCTGGTTTTATATTTTTAAATCATCTTATTTACATTATTTTATACAGAGCTCACATCAAACTAAATCCACCCTTCATCCCATCTGACCTCAATTGCAATCTAAAAATTATGTACCTGGTTTAATATTTTTAAATCATCTTATTTACATTATTTTATACAGAGTTCACATAAAAGTAAATCCACCCTCCATCCCATCTTGCCTCAATGGCAATCTAAGAATTATGTTCCTGATTTTATATTTTGAAATCATCTTATTTACATTATTTTATACAGAGTTCACATCAAATTATATCGACCCTCCATCCCATCTTGCCTCAATGGCAATCTAAGAATTATGTTCCTGGTTTTATATTTTTAAATCATCTTATTTACATTATTTTATACAGAGCTCACATCAAACTAAATCCACCCTCCATCCCATCTGGCCTCAATGGAAATCTAAGAATTATGTAACTGGTTTAATATTTTAAATCATCTTATTTACATTATTTTATACAGAGTTCACATCAAACTAAATCGACCCTCTATCCCATCTGGCCTCAATGGAAATCTAAGAATTATGTAACTGGTTTAATATTTTAAATAATCTTATTTACATTATTTTATACAGAGTTCACATCAAACTAAATCGACCCTCTATCCCATCTGGCCTCAATGGCATTCTAAGAATTATGTACCTGGTTTAATATTTTTAAATAACCTTATTTACATTATTTTATACAGAGTTCACATCAAACTAAATCGACCCTCTATCCCATCTGGCCTCAATTGCAATCTAAGAATTATGTACCTGGTTTAATATTTTTAAATCATCTTATTTACATTATTTTATATAGAGTTCACATCAAACTAAATCGACCCTCCATCCCACCTGGCCTCAATTGCAATCTAAGAATTATGTACCTGGTTTAATATTTTTAAATCGTCTTATTTACATTATTTTATATAGAGTTCACATCAAACTAAATCGACCCTCCATCCCACCTGGCCTCAATTGCAATCTAAGAATTATGTACCTGGTTTAATATTTTAAATAATCTTATTTACATTATTTTATACAGAGTTCACATCAAACTAAATCGACCCTCTATCCCATCTGGCCTCAATGGCATTCTAAGAATTATGTACCTGGTTTAATATTTTTAAATAACCTTATTTACATTATTTTATACAGAGTTCACATCAAACTAAATCGACCCTCTATCCCATCTGGCCTCAATTGCAATCTAAGAATTATGTACCTGGTTTAATATTTTTAAATCATCTTATTTACATTATTTTATATAGAGTTCACATCAAACTAAATCGACCCTCCATCCCACCTGGCCTCAATTGCAATCTAAGAATTATGTACCTGGTTTAATATTTTTAAATCATCTTATTTACATTATTTTATATAGAGTTCACATCAAACTAAATCGACCCTCCATCCCACCTGGCCTCAATTGCAATCTAAGAATTATGTACCTGGTTTAATATTTTTAAATAATCTTATTTACATTATTTTATACAGAGTTCACATCAAACTAAATCGACCCTCCATCCCATCTGGCCTCAATGGCAATCTAAGAATAGAGTCAATTTCCTATCTGGCACTAATCTCCTACCTAGGAAGCCATGATGAAAGTATGACCGTGGGCAAATAACTTAGGATCCCCCTTGAGATTCAGGGAAGTTTCCCCTTTCCATTTAACCTCTCCTCCCTCTTATGTCCGATAGCATGTTGGTACTGGAGTAAGCACGTTTCTCTAGGGTAGAAATGAACTGGATTATCTTCGTTCCTTCCCGATTTACCAGGGAAAGGATACTCTTACATGGCTAAAGTCACATCGGTGCTTAGATCTGAAAATTATTTTGATTTAATTCTATACATTTCCATCGAGGTTAATGTATTCGTATAAATTGGGTTTTAAGACTGATTAAATAATCAATTGATAGTTAATGACTAAATATAAAATTACTAATTATAGTACCACAATTAAAATAATAGTTTATATTGAGTCAGGAAAAAATCGCATTTGTGTGTGTGTAAGCGTGACTCGTGTTGTAATGTAATCGAAGGAATTTCTCAAGTAGAAAGTTGTACATGTACAATGTTGGATGTACAATACTATTACAAGGTTGAATGAACATCTATTTGTTTGTTTTGCGTATTATTAGGAGTAAAGAGATAAATAGTGGTTAGTTAAAAGATAATTTAATACCATCAAAATTATCCGTCCTTCGAACGAGATTAATTAAAGTAACGCTCCATAGAAATAACCATATGACCTAATTAAATAATAATAATAGAATTTTTTAAATTTTGTTCATTTTCATTGAAAAACTCTGGATTTTCATGAAATATCAATGGAATGGACTCATCGCTTTCTATTATAAAAATAAGTGTTCTCAGTATAAAGTTATATTCGGACAGATTTGCTTAGGATTGGGTAAGAAGAGAAGTAATAATAACTCGGTTCATTTCTAACATATCGACACACAAAAAAAAGTGAAAAACATTCTTCTGAACTACTATTTGAAATTCGCAAAATTTCATTAAAATAGTCCAACATATTACTAAGATTAGTGCAAACTAGATTGAATATTATTTTTATGCTATACGATGTCGCCACACCAATGAATGATAGTTATTAGTGATTTAGGACCAGCACAATCTAGAAATTGTAACACTTATGAATTCAATCAGAATTTAGATCCTGGAATTAGTATGCAAGCAAATGCTAATGTACCAAATTATATTTACCTTTCAGAATTGAGAACAGTTTATTTCTAATAATATTTACGATTTTGCAATTCCGTATAACATTTACGAATTTAGTCTCTGTAACTTTAAAGTTCACTTTGAAGTAAACTGTTATACCGTAATTAATACAACACATAATATGCTGCAATTCATATTTTGAAGGAAACTATAATCATAATTAAGCATATCCTGTTTTATCCTTTGACACATATTTCCCCTTTCGATTCTGGGCTCCAAGCTCTTGCTAAAACACGATGTTTAATGAAAACGTATGTAACATGAGATGATACAAGAGTGACGAAGAAGTTAATTTTCAATGACATGGAACTCATAAATCTTGCATTGGTAATTCGAAGCCAGGTAATTTATTAAAGCTGATTAGAGAGGGATTGTGGCACTGTTCCAGGATTGCTTTCATGTTAGCCTACAGTAATTTATAGAAAAGTGATATGAAATACAATACACATATTGTTTATGAAATATCCTTCAACTTTATTTAATATAGTTATCATTATAACTTCATTTAAAAGTAGTTTTATTTTTCGTTATAAACGTATACTAGTTGTTTGGCTACGAGTTCTTGGGGAAAACGTGGCGAGAAATTTTGATGGCCCCTGTTGGGACTCGAATTCGCTACGGACTATTCTACAAAGACACGTTTTAGTTAGATCTTGGAAATATATTATTAAGATGTTTCTTTATGTCAGTAACACTTTTCAATGCATTTTTTAAACAAACCATTGATACATTGTAAAAAAAGGTACTTAAAAATGAGTACCTGAACCTACTCGTTCTTCTTTGAGTACAATTGCATCGTTAATGAGCGATGGCGTACTCAACTTTAAGCAACCGTACATACGCAAAAATGAGCAGTGTGATTTAATTGAGCTAATTTCAGCTTCTGTTCAAGCCATCTGAACAAAGCGGCCTGACAAACTTAAAATAGTTGTTCAGAAGATGGTTTTCCATATTATTTGATGTCGAGTGCTTAAATGGGAACTAAGTTATTACCTTTTTTTTACAGTGTAACGTTGTCCTCAAATGTAAACGGAAAAGGCACTGGACTGCGTTGCTGAGGATATGGATTCGATTCCCAGTATACGTGATAGTAATTGTTTATATTTATTGTAAGTAATTTATGAAGGCAGCCTATATAGGAAATCATCTACTCAATGTAGTAATTTTTACCTATTGTACTAATTTTTGAGTATGTTTTTTTTAATTAAAACTTACGTATTCGGAGTACAAAGCAATATAAGAATCGATTGTACTCAAAAATTAATAAATTTTATTTATTTTCAAGTATCTATTTTTAACAGTGCATGATTGTAATTAATTTCAGTAAGCATACAACCCGCATTTATACAAATATTAATACATTTCTTTTCATTAATCCAAGAAAGGTGAAGGCGGAGCACATCTTCTCAATTGAGAGGCAATAAACGATAACTAGACATCTTCTCTTATGCATCGAAATACTTTTCCGATAGGGATGCTCTCTTACAAAAATCTGTCTCTTCTTAAAAGGTAACTTTGAGAAGGTAATTTATTCCCCGCTCTTCTAATTAAAGTTCACTTATTCCAGTGTTTCGTTCAGAAGGGGTATTTTCTCTCTTGGATTCGCAGAATTTTTGTTCTTATTTAGTGGTACAAGTCATGAAAGTAAGAAATGTATTTTGTATAAAAGATTGAATTCGCAAATGATCGGAGAAAGTAAATGAGCAAAAGGTATTTTGTTAGGATTTTGTTAATGAAGTAAATATAAAAATGTATTTTTTATCAAAAAATATACAAAATAAAAACATGTTTTCGTTTAAATTAAATGCTAGTATTTAAAAAAAAGAAAATACAAAAATATTGTATTATCAATAAAAGTACAGTATAAAGTATTTTGAATCTTAACAAATATTAATGAATTGCAGGTATTGTATTTTTAGTATTTTATTGTATTTATTGTATATATATATATATATATATATATATATATATATATATATATATATATATATATATATATATATATATATATATATATATATATATATATATATATTAAATAAGTAAAATAAAATATTTTGATTAATACATTCGAATTCAAGAATATGCAATAAAGAATGACTTAAGATTAAAAGAAGATAATTTTGATTAAATTTTTGATCCTTTAATGTTAATTTTTAAAAAAAACACACCTTTCCTTCACATGAGCGACATAAACAATGTGTTTAAGAATTATATTTACAACTTTGACGCACAATAAAAACCAAAATAAATAAGATAGAAGTAATGTTGCTTGTTAATGTGATAGCAATATATTAAGTTTCATAACACCATAACTTAGCTATCTTATTTATTTTAGGTTTTACTGCGTGTGAAAGTTTCAAAAATAATTCTTAAACACCCTGAATATTAAAATCGACTTTACATAATATTAAATTTTGTCAGTTGTTCCGAAAACTAATTTGAAGTAGTTTCATATAGGCATCCATTAAAAAAGTAAACGTACAAAATCCATTAATTAAAAATTTTCGTGGAGATTCCAGCACAATATTCATCTAGTAATATTTTCCCACAAATAAAAAAAGATAATAATATAAAACCAAATAATAATAATATGAAATCAAAATTTGTTACAATAATTAACGGATATAAAATGAACAAACTTTAATAAATGAGTATTATTGTTACCCTTAACAAAAATGATTTTTTTTAAATTTTTGTTAATGTCTGTTTATGGTAAAATATAAGAAAGTTTGAACTTTGGTTCTAATGAATCATTTAAAATTGAGCAAGGTCATCAAGTATCACATTATTTTATAATTGAGAGCAAAACTATCCACATTACTTTTGACAAGTCAAAGTGTCTGCAAATAAAAGAGCAAGAATAGAATTAAAAGAAAGCTATTTCATTAAACAACTCATGCCTCATGCAATCATGTGGGTAAATATTATGTAAGTATGATCACTGAGATTTTTAGTTTTTGATTTTAAATTATTATTTATTTTCAAGTTTTTTTAAATAGTAGATTAGTTACATTTACCCTATTTTAATAATTTTATAACTTTAAACGAAAGTTTACTTAAAGAAAAATTATTTACAATCAGAATACCTTAAAACTATTAACTATTACGTAACAAGCTTGTTCCAATAACATAATAAGCTACAAAACTAAAAATATAAAATAAGACCTTTTAATGTTTACAATTAAAAAAAATCATATATTTTTGTTGCTTTTTGTTTGTGATTACTTTAAGGCGTGTGTTCTAAATTAATAGGGCTTATAGTAAGGTTTAATATCGATATTTTAATGGAATTAAATTATACTATTAAGTTCATCAATAACGTAGCTTGCATTGTTAGAAGTCTGACAATTTGACAAATTTCATTTATAAATTTCAAAAATATATTTATTCTAAAAATAATTTTGTACTATTCTATATTTGTTCTAATATTACTGAAAAAAAGGTACTTAAAAATGAGTACTTGCACCTATTCGTTTTTCTTTGAGTACAAAGGCATCGTAAATGAGCGATGACGTACTCAAATTTAAGTAACCGTACTTTCCCAAAATAAGTAAGGTGGTTTAATATTGCTAATCTCAGCTTCTGTTCAAGCCATTTTGACAAAGCGACGTGACAAATTTAAAATAGTTGTTCAGAAGATGGTTTTCCACATTATTTTATGTCGATTGCTAACTTCAAGTCGCCCTGGTAGTTTAACGGATAAGGCTCTGTACTGCGGTGCCCAAAAATCTGTTTTCGTTTCCGATAAGTCTTGGTTGTAATTGTCGATAATTAATGAAAGTGGTATATGAAGGTAGCCTATGTAGGTTAGCATGTGCTCTTTTTATTCATTTTAACTCCTTGTACTCATTTTCGAGTTCATGTCTTTTTCAAAATTGAAACTTATGTATTCGGAGGCATTATAAGCATCGAGTGGACTCAAAAACGAGTAAATTTTACTCATTATTGAAAATGAGTAATCTTTCAAATGAATAATCTTTTTAACAGTGATATATTTAAGGTAATGACAATGGTCATGAAGTGTTATGCAGTTTTACAATTATAAATCAATAGTTGTATTTATATTTTGAATGTGAAATTCCGTTTAATTATATTTTGAATGTGAAATCCCGTTTTATTATATTTTGAATGTGAAATCCCGTTTTATTATATTTTGAATGTGAAATTCCTGTTTTATTAAATTTTGAATGTTATATCCCGTTTTATTTTATTTTGAATGTGAAATCACGTTTTATTACATTTTGAGTACAAAGTCCCATTTTATTATATTTTGAATGTGAAATCCCGTTTTATTTTATTTTGAATGTGAAATCCGTTTTATTTTATTTTGAATGTGAAATCCCGTTTTATTACATTTTGACTACAAAATCCCGTTTTATTATATTTTGAATGTGAAATCCCGTTTTATTACATTTTGAATGTGAAATGCAGTTTTATTATATTTTGAATTTAAAATTCCATTTTATTATATTTTGAATGTAAAATCCTGTTTTATTATATTTTGAATGTGAAATCCTGTTTTATTATATTTTGAATGTGAAATCCCGTTTTATTACATTTTGAATGCGAAATCCCGTTTAATTATATTGGAATACAAAATCCCGTTTTATTATATTTTGAATGTGAAATCACGTCTTATTTCCCTCAAAACCCGAAAAACTGACTTAAGAAGTTTCTTTTCATCGATCAATTCCTCAGCGCTTACACCACTATGCAAATAATCTCTTCTACCCTCGTGTTATTAGCGTGATTCAACCGACTCTCACCCTTTTCCGTTTCTTTGTCTCAAAGAATCTTTTTTTTTTCAAGTCAAGCAGGTCTGTTTCCTACCCTGAAACACCGACAGTTTTCCTTGTTATTTTTTTGGTGGCTTTTCTAAAATATTCCGCGACTAATTGAAACGAGTGAGAAATATTTATGAATATGCAAATCTGAAATACTCCCATTACATGTGATTAAACAAAGGAAGGGTGTTCGGAAGGCAGATGCCTACTCTCAAGAGGTAATTACCATTATGAGATGAACTTCGGTAAGCATGGAAACGAGAACGTGCTTCTTTCGGGGATGGTGTGTGCTACAGAATTACTGCAACGGTATTTCCTAACGCAGAATTGTTCGAGTATATTCAAATGAAGTCAAATAGTTTATTCGTCTACCTAATCAATTGTGTATTTAGATAGAGTAAACCTGAAGAAATATGAAGCTTTCCCAAGTATTACAAAACGTCATTTACTTCGAATGAATGCAATTAAATATCTACTACACATGTATGTAATATGTATTCTTTATATTAATATATTTTAACAATTCCTTAACTATAACCCATTTTATATAACTTAATTGCGACGTATTACTCTTCCCTCAAGTCTATAAAACTCATTTTTTCAACCCAAAGTACTTCTCTATCAGATTCATGTTTCTTTAATGCAATAGAGTTCCCGTACTTTTCGCTAACTATTCAATTCCAGTCTCTATTTAGTCATAACAAACGCGTCTACACAAATATTTGGTGTAACTTTCATACAGGAACATTTTGGGAGGTTTTTGATTGCATCCACATGAAATCTCTCTTTACCGAATTATTTCGAATCAATGGCTTATTTCTCTGACTCAATCTATCAGAAGATAATCCCTAAAAATCCCAGTCTTTATAAATGAAAAGTCCTTATTAGGGGACACACTCTCTTATTCTTAATGTAAACCAGATGACGTAACCAAGTTTTTTTCGGCTATGGTGCAATAAATGTTTTGAATCTAACTTATGGGGCCTTATTGAAGTACCTTTTTTGACTGACACAATAAAAATCATGACGACTGCCCCATTAAAATAAATCTTTATATCTATACAAATCGGGGTTGTATAACTGTCAATTATTATAGCATACTTTGAATTTAAATTTAATATTTTAGTTAATATTATTCATCTATCAAATAAATTATGTACTTGGATAATGTAAATCAAAAGAAAACTGAAATTTACCAACCTCATAGCAATAACGTACTTTTGCCCGTGTACACATACACACAGTTTCGTGTAACTATCAATTATTTTAACGGGCTTTGAATTGATACTGAAAATAAGGGTGGTAACAAATTGTTGAGCTATAGTTTGGCTGTTTAGCTATATATAATAAACAATTCTTTTTACTATGCTTTAACTACTTTGCTTGTTTCTACTAAAGTTAAATGACTTGTTTAAAATATACGCGAAGTATTTGGACAAAAATAATATTTTATTATGCGAACACAGTAAATGTAATGCAGACAAACAATGGCCATCTCCCAACTACTTGTGACCTCCCTATATTTTAGTTTAATTAACAGCACAAAAACGTGAAATTTAATAAAATTAGGTACAACATCTAAGCAAAATACGGTAAATATAACTCTAATATAAAAAATTAAAGTTTTTTTTTATTATTTATAATTAATAAAACATATTTATTTCAAAATGATTTTTTATAGAAATGAGATTTGTTAATACGCCTTCAGCACCCCTTGTGTATTTGAAATTTAAATATTTTTTCTCTCTTTTTTTGATGAGGGAATTGATAAAACCCACATTACATTATAACATGAAGTCCCAGCTGTATGTTGGCTTAAAGTATTATACCGATCCAGATATGCCTCTGACGAATAAAATTACTTCATCGATTAAATCCTCTTTTGCTAATGGCTATTTTTATACATTTGTTATATTTTGTTCTATTTTTTAAAACCCTCGGTGTTGTAGGTGTTACCTCCATGAATGCATAATTAGAGAATTTAAAATACTTTTTTTTCAAGTTAGAAATTACAAAAGCAAAAATGTATCGTATTTTTTGCTCTGGTATTTTCTGCGTCCGGATGATTTTTTTAATATTTTAAAATAGCTACTTTTATGCACAAAATTAATTGTGTGTTAATTAATTGTTATCCCAAAAATATTTCAACACTTTTGTGTATTAAATTTTTTTAAATATTTTTTAGCATTGAATGGAAGGACTACCAAAGGGATATGTACGCCATTTAACCAGTTTTATTTTTATAATAATCTAAAACTCGAGATGCGGCGAAAATTGAGATATTTAACACAAAATTGACTATATAGACTTATTAGACTAGAATATAATATAACGTAACTATAAGCACTCGAGCGTGGACTCCCATTGCGCAGAAATGTACTTTACCGTGCCGCTCGGATGCATACAATTCGGAAGAAAGGTTGAGAAAATATTCGTCCTTGAATATGACGTCTCATGCGACGTCACAGAAATGTTTAAAAATGGGTTTTTCGATGTATTTTGTCTTCTTTTTCTTATAAGTAAGAAAGTATTGAAAAACATTAAATGTGTACCATTTAATGCATTTTTGAAAGCAAAAAATGCGTCTTTAAATCTACGCAATGCGAAAGGACTATTTTTTCTACCTTCGGTCAAAAAGGAGTAAAGTGGTCGGCCACGCTTAGTCCTCACTCCAGTGCTTATAGTTACGTCATTCTAGCTCAGTGTATAATTTGACTAATTTAACTAGTAAATATCTAAACCATTTTGAAAACGTACGATCATTATTCCATTTAAAGTGTAAAAATTACATTCAATAAAATAGAAAGAGCAATATATATAGTTCTAATTTTGAATTAATGCAATAACAAATTAAAATAATTATATTTATGATTTGATTTTTTCCATTTATTTTTGTAAATCCTTTATAAATAATATTGAATGTTTTAAAAACGTGGTCAATTGTTCAGAAAGTTAGGTCAAACATTTGAATTCCATTAGTAAAAAACTTAATATTTACTATCACTAAATAGTAAAAATTCTTGAAAAGTGGAGAAAATTGTAAGTATACACTTTAATAATAGGTACTCAAAAATAAGTAAAATGTACTCATTTTTGAGTGTATTAGATGCTTATCATGACTCTGAACACATAAATTTCTATTTTGAAATAAACGTACTCAAAAATGGGTACAATGAATAAAAAGAGTAGATGTTAGCCTAAGTAGGCTGCCTGCATAAATCACTTCAATAAATTTCAATGATTACAACCAAGACTTATCAGGAATTGAACCCAAATCATCAGACACCGCAGTCCAGAGCCTTATCCGTTAAACTACCAGGGTGATTTGAAGAAGTTATAAACAGAAGAAAATTTAAAAATGTGAACCAAAAGAGTAGGAATAATTTAATTGTAATAACTCAGTTTCCATTTAAGCAATCGACACAAAATAATGTGGAAAACCATCTTCTGAACAACTATTATAAGTTTGCCAGGTCGCATTGTTAAGATGATTTAAACAGAAGCTGATATTAGCAATATAAAACCACACTGCTCATTTTTGAGAAAGTACTGTTACTTAAATTTTAGTACGGCATCGCTCATTAGCGATGTAATTGTACTCAAAGAAAAACGAGTAGGTTCAGGTACCCCCTTTTAGTACTTTTTTTTATATAGTGAATGTTTAATATTCTCGATAATATTTTGCATTGTTATTCAATCATACTTCTTTACTTTAATTCATTCGTCTAACTAGCGTAGTATTTGGGGGAATATCCAGTTTGTTCGGCAATTTGGTTGGGATTAGAGCATAAATATTCTATCCAGTTGATCTTCCGTAATACACTGTTTGAGGAGTAATGAGGTGATTACTACAGCTTACGAAACTTCAAATGACGATGTTAGGAAATGCCACAATTTGTATCATAAATGAGGCAGAATCTACTGTTTCGTAATATCAATGGAAAGGAGGGACTTTAGAAATATTAAATTATAATTAGTATATATCATTAGAAATATTTAATATAAATATAATAAATGACAGTGAATTTATAAAATAATGTTGGAAAAAGCACAATCGAATCATCAACATATAATAAAGTATCTTAATAATATATATATAATATAAAATGAATTTAATAGAAAATATAATAGAAAATGAATTTATAAAAGTATTAAAAATACATTCTCTACAGAAAATTTTATAAATTAATAGTAACATCGTTGAAAGGTATGCCTAATTTATATCATAAATGAGGCAGATTCTACTGTATCGTAAAATCAAGGGAAAGGAGGGACTTTAGAAATATTAAATTATAATTAGTATATATCATTAGAAATATTTCATATAAATATTAGGAATGAAAGTGAATTTATAATACAATGTTGACGAATCCGTAACATATATTAAAGTATCTTAATAATATATAGAAAATAAATGTAAAAAATATATTCTCTACAGAAAATATGATAAATTAATAGTAAGTAACATCGTTGGGACGTGATATTACGTTCAAGAATCTCCAGTTTTTCTGTCAATGCACCCAATTTTAAAATTTATAAAATACTCCATTTTGCGATATTTTTAAAATTTAAAAGGTTTAGGTACAAATTACAAACTATCTCTTTACAATTAATTACAAATTTAAAAAATAATATGAAATATTATGCTCAAGAACAATTAATTAAGCATCCAAACCGTGAAAACTACTATTTACCAAAATCGCTTGAGCGTCAGTCGGTTAAAAGAGTATTATAGATATTATAGTGTCAACATAAAGTTAATAAAAAATATTATTTATATGATATTTTATAGTCATAATATAATCTTTAGAAGAAAATCTGACGAGATATGCACAGTTTTATAGTTCTGTCATACATTTTTTATTCATTAAGGATGTTCGTTTAAGTTTTAAAAGAGCACGTTTTTCCGTTGTGAATTACGCTTTTCAATAAACCTCTAAAGTCCGGTTAAAAAGGAAAGATAATAAATGGATAAAATATTATTCTGGTCAAAAACTTTCCCAAGCAACCTGTTATAGTTTAAGGGGTACAACAACTTTTCATTAAGACAAAAGGAAATTTGGAAAATATTTTCTTAATTCAAAAACGTACTTCAATATTATGTATTTTGTTGTTTCCTACATTAGTATCATATATTTTTTAAGATTCTGTGGAATTGGTGAAAAAAAAACCTCATAGCTAAAAATCATTTAAACATAAAAGAATAATTTCACGGAGTTTAATTTCTCATCTTTGCTAACAGTAAATATACAATTGTAAAAAGATGTCTAAAGGTTAAGGAGAAATCTTATATAAATGAACACTTATGGTGAACTTAAAAATAGGACACTTAAGGGTGAACTTAAAAATAGGACACTTAAGGGTGAACTTAAAAATAGGACACTTAAGGGTGAACTTAAAAATAGGACACTTAAGGGTGAACTTAAAAATAGGACACTTAAGGGTGAACTTAAAAATAGGACACTTAAGGGTGAACTTAAAAATAGGACACTTAAGGGTGAACTTAAAAATAGGACACTTAAGGGTGAACTTAAAAATAGGACACTTAAGGGTGAACTTAAAAATAGGACACTTAAGGGTGAACTTAAAAATAGGACACTTAAGGGTGAACTTAAAAATAGGACACTTAAGGGTGAACTTAAAAATAGGACACTTAAGGGTGAACTTAAAAATAGGAAACTTAAGGGTGAACTTAAAAATAGGACACTTAAGGGTGAACTTAAAAATAGGACACTTAAGGGTGTACTTAAAAATAGGACACTTAAGGGTGAACTTAAAAATAGGACACTTAAGGGTGAACTTAAAAATAGGACACTTAAGGGTGAACTTAAAAATAGGACACTTAAGGGTGAACTTAAAAATAGGACACTTAAGGGTGAACTTAAAAATAGGACACTTAAGGGTGAACTTAAAAATAGGACACTTAAGGGTGAACTTAAAAATAGGAAACTTAAGGGTGAACTTAAAAATAGGACACTTAAGGGTGAACTTAAAAATAGGACACTTAAGGGTGAACTTAAAAATAGGACACTTAAGGGTGAACTTAAAAATAGGACACTTAAGGGTGAACTTAAAAATAGGACACTTAAGGGTGAATTTAAAAATAGGACACTTAAGGGTGAACTTAAAAATAGGACACTTTTCATCCGGATCACAGGTTCGTAAGGATATAAAAAAAATAAAGCACTTGAAACTCTATAAAATATTTTGTTTGTTTCTCTATTTAAGAAAAACTAGCATTCCCGTGCGATAATTAACGCAAGGACAACCCCCCCCCCCCCCGCACACACACCATCCATTCGTTAGAGCCAAAATTAAAAACTAAAGTTTTAACGGCCTGCTCCTAGACGGCAGCATTACTAACGACTTGTTTAAAAAAAACACGTTAAAATAAATTGCATTAAAAAACCCGTTGATATTAATGAGATGAAAGTACGTTTGTCACTGGTCCATGAAATTCTCTTTCTTTTGATACCTAAGATTCGTTGCGACTAAGTGGCATAAAAAGGATCTTTACTACAGAAATAACATATTTGATATTAGTGTATGTTCGAAATTTAAGGAAAAACTGTTTTGTATCAAATGATGTAATAATATACCTTTTATCAATTGAATTTTTCCAAGCACTCAAATGATCTATACGCAAACTAATAAACTAAAAGGAAAATCATCTCTGAAGAAACTAAACATATTGCATAATACGTTAAAAGATAAGCAAAGTAGCACACTCCCATTTTTGCAACCCCAAAACTTCCAGTAAAACAATTTTCACCATCCCTAGTAACTTCCTCTCCAGCTTCAGAACACCACGCTCTAGCAGCCGCAACAGTCTTCTTATTAGATGAATCCAGAATAAAGAAACGAAAATATTCGATTCTTCAGAATGCCACTTCCATATTACTCTCTCCCGCCCCCCGACAACTGAATCCCACCCACCCCGCAAACGACAATTTGTCTCTTATCTCCGTCTTTTATCCAGAAGATAAAACAAAAGAAAAGCACACAACCACCACCCCCCTCCTCTTGTTTTTTGGAACGATCTAAGAAAGTAAAATACAATCTCCAAATAAAGCTTTCTTTTATATTTAGAAAAAGGAAACTATCTCTTCTTAGCTTTTCTATTTGCTATTTGCTTTGTATTGATTTTCCGTAGTAATGCGTTCACCGATAATTTCAAAAAATGGAAAACATGTAAACGGAATTTGATAGCGTCCTGCCCCTTCGCACACCCTTTCTACCGCCCCTGAAAAGTGGGGTATTCTAGTTTGACGATTGGTGGAAATGGAAAACTACCTTCGAAAATTAAATTCAGTGTCGTTTTTCATAAGATATCCTCTTTTGCCCTCCCTCCCAATTTGAGACAGTGCAATACTCCGTTGCGATGGCACAATAAGTGTTTTTCAAAAACAAACTCCTTTTTTAAGGGATAAATTATTTCGTAGAAAAAAAAGCGCTTTATGAAAGTTTTCAATTATTATTCTGGGATCGTAAATTTTTCCGCGTTCTTAATCGGTTGTTGAGGGTTGGGAGGAATAACAATTTTGTGAAATCTTGATTATTGAATTAAAAAAGAAAATGAGAAAAGTTCAATCGAGATTTACTGATGGAGAATGTTAAATAGAATATTCAAAAGCGAAAATTAATATATTCTTCTTTGTTGGAAGATTACAATGCAATATAAATTAAGGAGAGTTATGCAACGAGGTGTGAACTGTAACCTATGTGTTTACGCAAAAATACATTTTTAAAATAGTAATTTAATAATATATTTTTTATTTTCAAAAAATTATACTAATTTTTCATTAGTATAATGATAAAAGCTGTGATTTATAATGATATTCAATACAGTAATATATTAAAAACTGATTATTTCGAATAATTCATCTAAAGCTTATTTGGCCAATTATTAGCGTCGTATTCTAAAGTGTATGCTAATAAGTAATGTGACAGTACTTCTTTTATAGTATAATTCAAAATCCGTTATTATAACTAGCTGAAATAATTTTCCCGTCTCGGGATAACAAATAATAATCATTTAACTTACACAATTTATGGATATATTTATACTGTATATGTCTCCTAGTGAATACAGAATGCATTTTGCAGACTTACACTGCAAAAAAAAGGTACTTAAAAATGAGTACGTGAACATACACGTTTTTCTTTGAGTACAATTGCATTGTAAATGAGCGATGACTTACTCAAATTTAAGTAATCGTACTTAGTCGAAAATTATGAGCGTGATTTAATATTTCTAATCTCAGCTTCAAGCCATCCTAACAAAGCGACCTGACACCCTTATGGTTGTTCAGAAGATGGTTGACACCTTATGGTTGTTCAGAAGATGGTTGACACCCTTATGGTTGTTCAGAAGATGGTTGACACACTTATGGTTGTTCAGAAGATGGTTGACACACTTATGGTTGTTCAGAAGATGGTTGACACACTTATGGTTGTTCAGAAGATGGTTGACACACTTATGGTTGTTCAGAAGATGGTTGACACCTTATGGTTGTTCAGAAGATGGTTGACACCCTTATGGTTGTTCAGAAGATGGTTGACACACTTATGGTTGTTCAGAAGATGGTTGACACACTTATGGTTGTTCAGAAGATGGTTGACACACTTATGGTTGTTCAGAAGATGGTTGACACACTTATGGTTGTTCAGAAGATGGTTTTCCGCATTATTTGATGTCGATTGCTTAAATGGAACATTACTTATCTTACTTCTCATTCTTTTGGCAAACCTTTTTAACATTTCTTAGGTTTATAACTTCCGCAAGTCGCCTTGGTAGTTTAACGGATAAGGCTCTAGACTGTGGTGTCTGAAGATGTGGGCTCGATTCCACGTAAGTCCTGGTTGTAATTGTTGATTTTTATCGAAAGTGATTTATGAAGACAGCCTATGTAGCCAAGCAATTACTGTTTTTATTTATTTTTACTCGTTGTACTCATTTTTTAATACATGTCTTTTTTCAAAAATGCACTCAAAAATGGGTATATTTTACTTATTTTAAGTACATATTTTTACCAGTGTAGTACCTGGTTTGCAATCATAATTACGGTACGTACTGAGTGCCTGTGACCAACTTATCAAGCGCTCTCTCATTTAGAGATAACCACAATGAATGACGCCCTTTGGCAACTTGATGAAGCATTTATAGCAAGTGTTTACCATTTAAAAAAATACTTATTTTCAAAAGAGATAAAAGCGAAAATTTCTATCTTCTCTTTTATTTATTTTACAAACAAAAAAACTTCAAGTCAAATATGACACGGCACGTCTAAATAAATAAATGTGCCTTCCTTCTTTGTGACTGATAAGTGTGTTTATATATGTATTTAAAAGTAAACTCTTCTCTTTCGATAGACTCGCAGCAAAATCCCCTCTTTAAACATTGCCTAACACGTTTCTCCTTAAAATTGCACTCCTAAGAGAAACAGCATTGTTTCAAATCAGCAAGATAAACATACACGATGCAGAGTATAATATCGAGAATAATTTATTAAGCAAACGCATTTCTTACCGATATTTCTAGAATACGAGCGAGAACTAAAGACTGGCTCTTCTTGGCGGGAAAAAAACGAGTCATTTTTATTTAATTAGATATTTCGACAAAGTTAATTAACTTGTTCATTACTGATCAAGAGACAAGATCTATAAAGATGCATTTATCTGGTAAATTGATGGCGCTTGCGAAATTTATAACCCCTGTCGGCGCTTTTTTTGCATGTCGTTTCTCAGACCTAACACCATACGCAATTAAAAAGGGATTCTAGTAATTTATTATTAGGGGATTTCCATTAGGGAAGAAAAATAAGTGCATATTAATTATTCTCACTGGTGTTTAATAATAGGTATAAAGCCTCTCTGCTTCTAAGACAAACTACTCTGCTGATGTGTTGAGATCGTTATTTAAATTTTTAAGTAATCCCATTATCTGGTGTAAAATAACTATGTATCATAAAGCTTCTAAATATCTTGTTGGTTACTAAATTATAAATAAGCCAATGCTTGAGTAATCAATATGCTTTCTCGTGAATCTCTTTGCGGTTTCTTATCGCTTCGAATTTTACGCGCTGTTAATTTTAAATAAAAAATTATCAAATTTTCTGGAAATATTTAAGTTAAATATCTTGCGCTCCATGACATCAATAAAACATAAATGAAACTCTGAAAAATTATTAAAAGGGTATGATATATAAAAATATAAACTTCTTGTTTAATATTATCTATATACCTAAAGTATTTCTTTATATTATGGTTTCTAAATAATTTTAAAAAAATGAAATTTCACATAGTTCAAGTAGTTTTCATTGTTTTAATCTTTTCTTCTCCCTTTTACATCCCAAACATCTAATTTTTAATATTACAAGATATTGTATAATTCACACGTTATCATTGTATAGTCAAATCTTGTGATTCAATTCTAAACCCTCCTACAAATGAGCATAGCATAATCATGAAGATATTAGGATATTTAGTCATATAAGCTAGTAATAATTTAAACTAATAAATAATAAGTTAAATTGCATATGGAAAAAAATGACATCGGTAAGTTTCAAATTCTTGTTATTAGCACATTACTCAGACAACGTGTCTTTGGAATGCGTCTACTTCTGCATAGAAAGCATTGCGAGAGTTGAAGGGTTTGCTGCAAAAAGGATGTAGCTCCAACCTAGGGGAATTTGGAGTTACATGTAATATCTTGTGGTAAAAAAAAAACTTGTTCGTTTGGTGCCAGAAAGATGTATCTCCAATCGTTACTCAATAGATGACAACGCAGCAGATGAGCCGGACGTTACAGACGGGGAGTGTGATGATTATAAATGTAATTTTCTGTTTTGAAAGCCAAGTTATATGCTATATTTCAATTGAAGTTGTCTTTAAATAAAATAATATTATATAAATTGTATTTTTTTTAGTGAACTATTTTTCATAGTGGTAGACAGAGCATCTATTTGGTTGCAAGAAAGAGGTAGCTCCAACAATCTAACATGTGCCACTTCATCTGGAAGACATATTTTTTGAGTGAAAATACTGTCATAATATGTAGGAACAATTAAGAAGATTGATCAAAAAGAATATCTTCACACAACTTGGAATTTTGAATTTTCAAACGTTTTTAACTGCTTTCTGCAAACTTGAATAATTGGAGCTACCTCATTTTTACAGCAAACCCCTCAATTACAATTAGTATGATGCTGTTTCTTAAATGTAATTATTTGAAAAAAATATATTTCAGCTGTTCAAAGGTGCACTGTTAAAAATAGGTACTTAAAAATAAGTAAAATGCACTCATTTTTTATTACATTCGATGCTTATCATAGCTTCGAATACATAAGTTTCATTTTTGAAAAAGACATGTACTCAAAAATAAGCAAAATGAATAAAAAGAGTAAATGCTAGCCTACATAAGCTGACTTCATAAATCACTTCCAAAAAATATCAACAATTACAACCAAGACTTACCGGGAATCTAACCCAGATCCTAAGGCACCGCAGTCTAGTTCCTTATCCGTTGTACTACCACTTCGATGTGAAGAATTTATGAACAGAAGACATGTATAAAAGGTGTTCCAAACGAATGGAAAGTAAGATAATTGAGTTGTAATAACTCAGTTTCCATTTAAGCAATCAGCATCAAATAATGTGGAAAAAATCTTCTGAATAACTATTTTAAGTTTCTCAGGTCGCTTATTTATGATTGCTTGAACAGAAGTTGAGATTAGTAATATTAAATCACACTGCTCATTTTTTCGAAAGTAAGGTTGCTTAAATTTGAGTACGTCATCACTCATTTACAATGTACTTGTACTGAAAGAAAAACGAGTATGTTCATGTATTTGTTTTAAGCACCTTTTATTACAGTGTGGAGACAGTGCTAAATAGAACATGTAGCGCCCATTCAAACTGCATTAAGTATTTATATAAGCAGTAACCAAAGGCGCATCTTTTATTTACTATTATATCATTCTTCATTACATACTTAACAAGAACAAAAAAAAGTATTTAATAATATCAGAACTTCAAATTACAAATTAAGATCAGAACTTCAAATTATAAAATAAGATCAGAACTTCAAATTACAAAATAAGATCAGAACTTCAAATTACTAAATAAGATCAGAACTTCAAATTAAAAAATAAGATCAGAACTTCAAATTACAAAATAGGATCAGAACTTCAAATTACAAAATAAGATCAGAACTTCAAATTACAAATGATGCGGATTTCTCTATAGAGTCAGAAATTCTGCACGAGTTCTTTTAAGAAACTTCCCTCTGACATCTAAGTTTAGGATCCCTAAAAACTAAAAGCCGAGATCATTTAGCCCACCTGTTCCACCCTCTTCATAGGCTTGTCCATATTATTATAATGATCTCCCACAAATGCCCCACCCCTGCTGGTCACGCCCAATATATTTTGGGAAACACTAAAGTAATTTCATATGTATAAATATAAAATGTTACAAAACTGATTTCTTCGTTTTATATAAATCTTATCTAATATTTATGTTTTAATCAAAATTAATTAGAATTATTTAAAAGCAAAATATATTTAAAATTATTATAACTCTTTGCAGAAATGAAAAGAAAATAGTTACGATTCCTTATTTTTTAAATATCAAAATATATGTTTTTTTTAAGCCTCAAATGTAATTATAAAGAAAATACTTTAAATCAAAAGATATTGGTACGTACATTCACCTATCCGCTATATATCTATAACGATAATCGAAATCGAAACCCGACTCAATGCATAAAAAGGTACTTAAAAATGAGTAACTGATGCTACTCGTTTTTCTTTGAGTACAATTGCATCGTAAATGAGTGACGACGTACCGTACATTTAAAAATTGAGCAGTATGATTTAATATTGTTAATCTCAACTTCTGTTCAAGCTATCTTAACAAAGCGACCTAACAAACTTAAAATGCTTGTTCAGAAGGTTTTCCACATTAATTAATGTCGATTGCTTAAATGCAAACTGAGTTATTACAACTGAATTATCTTACTTCTTTTTCAATTTTTTTCTGTTTATAACTTCTTCACGTCGCCCTGGTAATACAACGGATAAGGAACTGGAGTGCGGTGCCTTAGGAACTTCGTTCGATTCCCGGTAAGTCTTGGTTGTAAATGTTGATATTTATTGAAAGTTATTTATGAAGGCAGGCTATGTATACTAGCATCTACTCTTTTTATTCTTTATGCTCATTTTTGAGTACATGTCTTTTTCATCAAAGCCATGATAAGCATCGAAAGTAATCAAAAATGAGTACATTTGACTTATTTTTGAGTAATGTTTTTAATAGTGCTGGCATAAACAAACTAGAAGCATTGAATATTAAACGAATTTCATTTATTTGTTTGTTGAAAGAAGTGTAGAATCATGGTATGCAACGAAATTTCAGTTTTTAAATAAATATTTGAAGTTGGCATTTTCATACACCATGATCTGTTCCTTCAGAAGAGCATCATCTTATATTTTATTAAAAATATACACATAAATTAAAACTTAATTACGAATGCCTTAAGTCATATTCGTCGGGAAATCTCCCTAATTGTACAAAGACACTATAATCATTAGGTCTACACATATCCCCCACAAAAATACGTTTGTCAGCTAAATAAATATTTTATGCGTAGTTCAAAGGTTACAGCAAAGCCTGAGGCATTCGTAAGTCTTTTGGTTCGAAAGGTTTGGGGAATAGTGTAAATATAGCTAATCCAACTAATTGGAAAGTCTAGCATAGCCGGTAGGAACTATCACATGTTTGTGTTCCGATAGAAGCTTAATGAATTCTAAGTAGAGGGCTCGTTCGGGTAATTTTCCTTCATCAAGGCGCATTTTGTGAAAGCGTTTACTTCAAAAAGATGTATATATTTATCCAGTAAGCAAAATTTTATTAAGGATCGAAACGTCTAATCAGGAATTCTATACTTAGTAACTAAAAACATAATATAAAAAAGGTACTTAAAAATGAGTATCTGATCCTAGTCGTTTCTCTTTGAGAACAATTGCATCATAAATGAGCGATGAAGTACTCAAATTTAAGTAGCCGTACTTCCTCAAAAATGAGCAGTGGGATTTAATATTGCTAATTTCAGCTTCCGTTCCAAGCCATCTTAACCAAGCGACCGGGCAAACTTTTGGCACTTGTGACTGGCATTTTGTGAAGGCGTTTACTTCAAAAAGATGCGTATATTTATTCGGTAAGGAATCAAAACATCTAATCAGGAATTATATACTTAATGACTAAAAACATAATATAAAAAAGGTACTTAAAAATGAGTATCTGATCCTAGTCGTTTCTCTTTGAAAACAGTTGCATCGTAAATGAGCGATGACGTACTCAAATTTAAGTAGCCGTACTTTCTCAAAAATGAGAAGTGTGATTTAATATTGCTAAGCTCAGCTTCTGTTCCAAGCCATCTTAACCAAGCGACCGGGCAAACTTAAAATAGTTGTACAGAAGATGGTTTTCCACATTATTTGATGTCGATTGCTTAAATGGTAACTGTGTTATTATAACACAAATATGTTACTTCCCATTCTTTTGAACATCTGTTTTATCATTTCTTATGTTTATAATTTCTTCAAGTCTCACTGGTAGTACAACGGATAAGGACTTAAACTGCGGTGTCTTAGGATCTGGGTTTGATTCCCGATAAGTCTTGGTTGTAATTGTTTATATTTATTGGAAGTGATTTATGAAGGCAGCCTATGTAGGCCAGCATCTACTCTTTTTATTCATTGTGCTTATTTTTCAGTACATGTCTTTTTCAAAAATGAAACTAATGTACTCAAAGCCATGATTAGCAGATTAGCATCGAATGTAATCAAATATACATTTTACTTATTTTTGAGTACCTATTTTAACATTGCAGTGAGTTTTTGCTGAGAATACATTTTAATCTTCCATTTAGAAGCATTTGCATTGAGTTTAGACCACCGTTATTTAAAATAAAGTAGTTTAAAACTATTTTTGATAAATCATAACAAAGGCTTAACGGATGTTATTACGATAACTTTCATGATTGCCAAACAGACGTGAAAGTAAAAACATATTTGAGCTATAAAAAAAATTATTAAATAGAAAATACAAATTATGTGGATTACAAATAATTCTTTCAACCTACTTTGATTATATATGAACTATTATTAAATCGAAAATAGCGTTATAAATTACAGAAACGTAATATCAATTTATTAACTTTCTCTTGTCCAGAATCAAAAGCTTGTTTGGCAAGTATTTTTTTCGGATTTTACTTTCCGATAATTATTACCATTCCCTTCAATTGAATTTTAGTTTTCTTTACGTTTCTACATTGATGAGGATCAATGGATATCTCAAAACATATTTTATGAGATTTTTACATGTGCAACAGATAATATTTTAGTATTAGAAAGAAACAAAACCACACAAATTATCTAATACTTGTACCTTAAAAATGTCAAAATACAATTTTTAGGCAAAAACATTTAATGGATTTTTTTAATTATATCTAATATAAGTTGAAAACCCTGATATCTCATATACCCTGGAATTTTTTAATTAATTTGTGTGATCCCGACAGTCGACTCTTTTTTCAAAGCTACAAACTTTTAAATTTTCGTCTTTGGGTCTTTGAAATACATAATCTGTGTAAATTTGAAAATGGGTTACAAATAATTAATCTAATCATTATTAAATAGAAAATACAGCTCATTTGGATTACAAATAATTCATCAACCTATTTCATATTTCAATGACAATTTTCGAACTAAACCCATTTCGTTTTGAAACTTTCAAGTTTCTAATAAAAATAAAAGCTTACCGAACAAATATTTTGAATAATTATTCAAGATTAAACATAGACAGATATTTTAATACAATAAAACACCTGTTAGTGCTTCTCTGGAAAATTATTTTATTGTTTGGCTTGTATCTCTCCTGCGTTTATATATGCAACAGATTATCTTTCTCTGGACTTGCAGTTGTTTGTTCTTAAACTCTTGTATCTGTCCTTGTAGCAGCTTGTCCCTCTTGTGGTCCTACTTGACTTTAAGATAAAAACTCGTCTTATAGAACATTGCGTTAAAAATTTTAAAATACAAATACAACGTTAAAATACGCAATAAAAATTCATCAAATCTGGACACGTTTCAGGAGATACGTCTCCCTTCATCAGCAGAGAATAAAGCAGCTTGTCCTTGTTTCACTATTCAGATTCTCATCTGCCTGTCCATGCTGTTGTTTTTGTCAATGCTCCTTCGCACGTGAATTCAGGAAAAAAACTGTTCTTGGGCTCCTGAAAACCTAAAAATTGAAAACATCTGATATAATAAAGGGGAGAACGTGGATGATGGCATGATCATTAAGCCAATGTCTAAATTCGTTGTACTCCATCGCTTCATTTATGTTCTTGCCATTTGTTAGATCAGTTAAGACGATGACGGGAAAAACAAATTGACCGATAACTTGCAAGACAAGAGGTGGGAGGAGGTGAAGGTGAGGTGATGAGGAGGAGGAAGAGGAGGTGATGTGAGGAGGAGTAGGGGAGGGAAGAGAAGAAAGAAGGGAGAAATAGAAGGATGATAATGAAGAGGGAGGTTTCCAGTCTGGTTCCTGACCTCTTAATTTTTCTTTTTCTTCTCTGTCTGCTCCGTTCTTGACATTCATGTCAGCATCTCAGATCATAACTTGGGATTCAATTTCTTTGATCATATGGATTTCTTTGACCATGTTTCTTAAAATTGCATACGGGTATTATTAAATGCTGTGGGCCAAATCGCATGGATTTTTTTTACATATTAACAAATTTAATCCAAATGTGCAGGTCTGTAGCTAAGTAGGCATCAGGGTGGACATTGCTTTCCATAAAAAAAATGTTCCCTTTATGGAAACACAATACCTATCCAAAAAATTGTAAAATTCACGATTTTTTTAATTTTATTTTGCTAAAATTATAGTTTGGAATCTTCTAAATATGCTTGCAAATTTTTAGAACTGTATATATGTTCTTTAATGAGTTATTTGAAATTGTATGCCGGATGATAGGAGAGAAAACGTAAGGAACGCAAACTTTAAATTGGTTTTTCTCAGAGTTTAGTTTTCCTTGATATTAAGTTTTTCGAAACGCTAAGTTTTTTTTATTATTATTAATGAAGAAATGTATAATTTTAAGCATATTGTAAAATATGTGTATATATTAGATTGGCATGCAAATTAGCTCTATAAGTAATAGGTTTTTTTAATTACTAAAATAAAATAATTGAGTAATAATGAAGCATTTTTTGGCATTATGAATAACTATTTATATACAAATCAAATACATGAAGTATACAAAATTTTAATGCTAATTCTTATGTATTATAGATTAAAGGATCTGAAAAAAATGTTGGTGAAAAATAATAAATATAAAAAAAAGCTTTAGCGTTTAAATTTTTTTTTTAATTGAAAAATTTTACATTTTGAAATGAACATAGACAGTTACGGAATTTTTGTGTGAAATGTGGTTTTCCTATATAAATTTAAATAATATACATTAAAATTTCGTTTTAAAATTATTTTTAAAAAAATTGATGGTACCGTGTCCTCTCAACCGAGTAGGATATATGAACGTGTTATATCTGTCCGTGTATCTCGCCAGTTTTCCCAGAAAAACACATAATTCAAAAGTTCATAATATCTATTTTAAAACAGTTTTTATATCTACTCGTTGATGGAACGTTTGAAATCGTTATCAACTAAAAAAGTTATTTTAATAAAAAAATTTTGTTGAAAATATAAATTTAAATCCTTCGGCAGCGTAAACTAACTTACAGATTCGATATTTTTTCAATACTCAGAGCTCATTAGCCCCCTAGAGCTATGAAAGAAGTAATTTACATTAAAAAAAATCTAGAAGAAAATGTGGAAGAAATACTTCTTTACAAATTACAGAAACGTAATATAAGTTTATTAACCTTCTCATGTCCAGAATCAAAAGCCTGGTTGGCAAGTATTCATTCAGATTTTACTTTCTGACAATTATCACCTTCCACTTTAACTGAAATTGAGTTTTCTTGAAGTTTCTGTATTGATCACTATCAATGGATATCTCAGAACATATTTTATGGAATATTTACTGGTGCAGCAGATATTATTTTAGTATTAGAAAGAAACAAAATCACACAAATGATCTAAAACTTTTAGTTTAAAAGTGTCAAAATACAATTTTTAGACACAAAAAAAATAATGTAAGTTTTTTTTTAATTATATCTAATATATGTTGAAAACCTTAATATTTCACACTCCTTAGAAATTTTAAATTAATTATATATTAATAATTATTTTAAATATATATATATATAAATATTTTATATATATATATATATATATATATATATATATATATATATATATATATATATATATATATATATATATATATATATATATATATATATATATATATATATATATATATATATCGACATAAAGAAATTCCGTTTCCTTAATGTCCGGCTTTTCCGTCATACTCCTAATTTAAATGGAGTTGCCGGCTTGCAAGTGTAAATAAATTTCATACACCGATGTTTAGGTTTCTTTATTAATATGCATATCTGTTTATTTTTAGGTACTACAATACATATTATTGTAAGAATAAACAAAAAGATATATTAAATTATTTTAGACAATATTTTCACATTTGCAAGTATCATTTTTAAGTTTCTTCCGAGCATTTACCTACTTCGCAAAGCAGGGCTACGTGTCGCCATCTTGTGCCATAAATATTAAACTAATTAATAAAAGAAAGATTTTGGGTACATAGTCATGAAATGCTACCCGATGGCTAATATGGAACTGCTGAAGATGAGCAAATTTTTTTCCGTTAGAATAACCACGTGAACTAGATATTATAAATATTTTTGAATTTTTAATATTAAAAATTTAAATAAATAAAAATCCTTTCAATTAACAATAATAAAAAAAAATTATAATTTAGAGTTATTAAAATTTATATTAACATATTGCAATGATTTAACGACTTTAAAAAATATAACAACTTTAAAAAATGGCAATAATAATTTATGTATGTCATTCAATATTTGTATCAGGTAATAAATGTTTTTTTAATTTATTTTTTATTAATGGAAGTATGGAGAATAAAATGGATTAAATTAAAAAATGAATTTGCATTAAAAATATTAGATAACGAAAAAATATCGCAAAATATCTGTTTTTATTGCACTTATGCAACTTAGAAATTAATTACATCTTAAATTTTTTCGAAAATCTAGTTAATCTTTTATACAATAAAACAACATCACATCAACATTTGTTTTCTATAGGCGTACATGCATAGGCTACAACATTTGTTTATATTTTCTTTTATGATTGTCCAAAATAGAAAACCCCTTCTCAAATTTCAGAACTAGATGAAGGTATTCGTAAATATTTATTACCTTTTAACCAGAGCCGTCTTTAGGGGTGGGCCACAGGGGCCTTCGCACAGGGCCGCACAGGGCCGCACAGGGCCCCGCGCTTGGGGTAGGGCCCCACGCTGACAAGAAGACGAATTCTTTTTTAAAAATCTAAAATTGAGGTTTGACATGAAGTGTCTTTAAAATCAGCTTCATTGGGTATAAAGATAAGAAGACTATGTCGCGCATTGAAGTGAATCCATTGCGACACAATATCTTCATGACAAATAGCCCATTTTACATAAATTGAGTCTAATCTCTTTGATAGGAAATTAGGTGCCAATGCGTGGATGGAAGCCTGCGGTGTCAGACAAACCAGCTTGTTGATCTTTCTTCAGTTAGCGACCAATCCCTTTTTCTATAATCTGCTAAAATGACGTTTAACTCAAAACCTTTCTGGCCATGCTCCAGACACATTCCTCCTTCTTTGATGTTTTTTTATGCACAATTAATTATTTTTTATTAGGTTGCTCTTTTTACGGTTTTTAATTTTTCAGACAAATATTTTTAATTTTTAAATGATGCTTAGGAAATCTAAATTTAAATACAAAAAGAAAAGTTTTCTTACTGCTACATATTATTTACACAAAGCGCTATTTTCATTTATTGAACAAAAGTTAGGGAATACATGTGAATTGGTTAAGCTAAAAAAAACCTCAACAACAAACAGTTAATTTCACACAGGACCCCGCGTCTGCCAAGAGAAACTCTTAACATGATGCCTTGCTCTTAACATAATGTTATTTCACTGTTTCCATTTAGTTTCTGCTATTTTTAAATAAATGCTTACGGGGATTTTTTTTTTACGTTAACTTCAATTTTGTAGCTTTTTTTTCATTTCAAACATAATTTTTTTTTGTGATACTTCCTGCGGCAGAAGAAACGGTTCCCATAATTAATAAAGAAATATATTTTAATTTTATGTGAAATTTTGTAGTTTTCAAAATACATTCTAACTTTTCTTTTGATAAAAGGTAATTTTAAGCACTTTTATTTTCACCGATTGAAAAATCAATCACATCAAAAGAAGTTGTAACTTACTTCAAAGAATTTTCTTAAACTATTTCTATTCCAAATGTTTATTTTTTCTTTCGAATTATCATTTGATGCGTTCTATACTTCGAATAAAAGAGCAAACAAAATGTTTGTCTAAATTCAACATATTCCATCGCCAAAGTTTTATATTTAAATGCTCTTGGTTAGTTATATTAGAAAAATAACATTTAGAATTAAAAACTGATTTCACATTTGTATTTAAAGGGGAGATCTTTGATTTGATTTACCAACAAATAAATTCAATTTAAAATAATATAATTTAAATTTTAAAATAATAAAAATTAAAATCTAAGGTATGCAATGTTATATAATGTATCAAAATATATCATTTAATTTTTCTCAGCTGTTAAAAAATTATTTCTTGTGTAAACTAAAATGTCCATTCTATACCGTAAAAAAGGGTACTTAATGAGTACCTGAACTTATTCGTTTTTCTTTGAGTACAATTGTATCGTAAATGAACGATGAATACTCAAATTTAAACAACCTTACTTTTTAAAATAAGAGTTGTGTGATTTAATATTGCTGATTTCAGTTTTTGTTCAAGCCATTTTAACAAAGCGACCTAACAAACTTAAAATAATTGTTCAGAAGATGGTTATCCACATTATTTGATGTCTATTGCTTAAATGGAAACCAAGTTATTACAACTCAATTATCTTACTTTCCATTCGTTTGGAACACCTTTTAAACATTTATTATGTTTATAACATCTTCACGTCGACCTGGCAGTACAACGGATAATGCACTGGACTGCAGTGCCTTAGAATATGGGTTCGATTCCCGGTAAGTCGTGGTTGTAATTTGTCGATATTTATTGAAAGTGAAAGTTACTTGTGAAGGCAGCTTATGTCGGCCAGCTACTGCTCTTTTTATTCATTTTTACACATTGTACTCATTTTTGGATACATGTCTTTTTCAAAAATGAAACATGTATTCGGAGCGATGATAAACATCGAATGTAATCAAAAATGAGTACATTTAACTTATTTGTGAGTACCTATTTTTAATAGAGTACATTTTAGCTAATTTTAATATGAAGTTTAAAAAAAATTAATTGAGAAAATAATAAAAATGTAAAATTCAAATGTTTGTCCGTTTGTAGGTACGATTGGATCAAACTATGGCGAACACACGCTGATTTGCTTAAGGACATGTTTAAGGCTGTCCATAGAGGATGTCAAACCTGTTCTCCATATTTTTGACCCCTTCTGCCACAAAATGTCACACTTCACTATACCACTCCCCCCTCCAACCTCTGTCACATGTCACGGTCTCCTACCAACACTATCAATCTAGCACGTACTAAATTATAGATACATATACTAGCAATTGCGAAACAACGCACCAAGTTATAGATGGTATTAAATCAAATTTTATTTTACAAATTTTATTTTACAAATTTTATTTTACAAATTTTATTTTACAAATTTTATTTTACAAATTTTATTTTACAAATTTTATTTTACATATTTTTGACCCCTTCTGCCACAAAATGTCACACTTCACTATACCACTCCCCCCTCCAACCTCTGTCACATGTCACGGTCTCCTACCAACACTATCAATCTAGCACGTACTAAATTATAGATACATATACTAGCAATTGCGAAACAACGCACCAAGTTATAGATGGTATTAAATCAAATTTTATTTTACAAATTTTATTTTACAAATTTTATTTTACAAATTTTATTTTACAAATTTTATTTTACAAATTTTATTTTACAAATTTTATTTTACAAATTTTATTTTACAAATTTTATTTTACAAATTTTATTTTACAAATTTTATTTTACAAATTTTATTTTACAAATTTTATTTTACAAATTTTATTTTACAAATTTATAATAAAATTTTGTAAACAAATTTTATTTTACAAATTTATCTCGAGGACCCTCAAAAGTGAATGTGACGATTTATGACAATGTTTTTTGGATGATGAAATATCGCTTTGACCTGTTTATTATGACTTCCTTCCGCAAATGTATTAGCCACAAAAATGCAAATTTGGTAAATTGCATTATGTTTTTATTGAGGGGGCCGGGAGAGGGGTGAGAACCGACTAAAGGGCCCCGCGGCTAAGTTCGCACTCTGCCCCAAGGTTGCTAAGGGTGTTTGGCTCTGGGAGGAAAGTCACAACACAGATGTTTTCATAAACTTAAACAAAATATAATAACAAAAATTGGCTAATATGAATGATATTGCTTTTCTTTAATTTTGAAAGAGTGAATGGCATATTCATAAAAACTTAAAATGTTTAACTTTAAAATAAATTTTTCATTAAGTTTATTACAAATAATAATAATTCAAAGCTTTATTTTTTGTCAAAGAAATGTCATTTTATACAATTTAAAATATAGTCTGAACGTAATATTACGTTATTTTATGATAAAAATATTTTTAAATTATAATAGATTTTAGGCTTTCTTATTTATATAAATATTTTTCTTTCATAAAAATACTAGGACAGTTCAAAAATATTCTTTAAACAATTTCGTACAAAGAATATGTTTTAGAACGTCTTTTAATAAAATAAACATTTGTTTTAAAAATAGGTTTTACGTAACATTGAAAATCCCCGTTAATAGAACATTTAATTTTATAATTAATATTTCTAAAACATAAGTTGACACTGAAATTTTTACCATGATATGTAAATAAAAATTCTCTATGTCAATGACATATCCAAAAACATAGCAAATCTGAATTTTTACACCAAAATATAGATATTATATCAAAAATAACTATTTTTAGGAATTATTTAAGCTTTTTTTTAAATCTTGATGTTCTTAAAGTGTTGTCGCATTACAATATTCTTTGACGGATTTTATACCCCTTTTATTACATATATTTTACAAACTCAACTATTAAGCAACCCATTCGTCCCATATAAGTATTAAATTAATATTAATATCCCAAAGAATATTCCAATAATCGAATTTTAAAGATTTTATACTTTGCTTAATACAGGGTTCAAATTTAAATATGTAATCAATATACTTTTTTTTAAATATATACATATAAAAATATATATTTTGTTCTTTGTTTTGGTGCTTTGAAACTATTGTTCATGTTGTTTAATGCTGCTTACTGCATTAAAACGTTCTTCTTTCATTTGATTTCAAAGTCTAATGAGATTTTTACAAATATATATATATTTTTATATATTTTGATAAATATTAAAAGAGTATTATACAATAATTATGCTAGCTATGTCATTTGGAGAAAAAAAATCAAAAAGTTATTATTAATATCTTACAGCTAAATAATCGGTATTTTAATATTTGGTTCTATCTGAGAATATATCATTAAGCATGTATTACATACTTACTTGCCGACATTTTGAAAATCAAATATGTACAATTTATTTTCTCAAAAATTTTGCATGAATTGCTTTATATAACACTACAAAAGTTGGTTATTTAACTATTGTAAAATTTGAAAATTAATTATTTTAACCTTTAATTTTTTTGTCACGGAATGTTTTTTTACTCAATTTGATTTTTTAATACTAACTACACTGATAAAATGATTTACTAGACACATAGCATTTTTTTAGAAAAAAGTTAAGCATTTTAAGCAACAACATACAATATTTTCATGATATACCACATTTTTTAATGATATTGCGGCAATGGTTTCTAAGGATTCTTATGTGGTTCTTGCCTGCTTTGCGGGCAACTCACGTGACGTCACAGTAAGATTTAAAACTAGTTTTTTCGGTAAATATTGTCTCCTTTTTCTTGTAAGTAAGTCAAAACTAATAATAATTAATGTATTTTTTAAATCCGGAAATTCTTGTTTAAAATCAACGCAAACCTATGCAAAAGGACTATTTTTTCTACCTTCGCTCAAAAAGGTGTAAATTGGTTGTTCACGCGTAGTCTTCCCTCCAGTGTTAGTTATTATTTTAGCACAGTGGTGGAGATCACATAATGATGATGTTGGAACTGTATTCATCCAAACGCCACGGTAAAGTCCATTTCCTCCCCCAACGGGAGTGTACTCTCCAGTTATTATTTTAGCTTAGTGAGTAAAAATGACGTCATAAAGTAGCGATTTTGTTTCCAAATAAAAAGAAGGATTTTTTTTTATCGCAATTTCCCAACAATAAAAGTAAAACTTTGTTTTTAAATATATGATTTCCATGATGATATATCAAAATGTCTTATTTGAAAATCAACAAAATAAAAAATATATCAAGAAGTTGAATATAAAAATTCAAATTTTAATCTGGCAACATTTATAATCATGGCTCAGCTTCACGTGTTGCAAAAACTTTTACCACCGCGTTCCTATAACGCCATTTTCACAGTGTACCGGCACCGAACAAAGTTAACCAAATACTCATTCAGTAATTCTTACTGTAGAAAGTTTTCTTCTGAAACCATGGCAAGGCACACAGTTTTCTTTGACATGACAGCTGACAACCAGCCTCTTGGCCGGATCATCATGGAAGTAAGATATGTTTTTATTTTAGATTTAGGGTATTACAAAATGCCCATCGCAATTAAATTTGCAAAATGTAGTAAATTTCGCGTGCAGCCTGAATAAAATTAATTTTAAAATTAACAAAAAAACTATGAAGCATTTATTAATAAGTATTTTTAAACAGAGTAAGCTACAAAGCCTGAATCAATAAATTCCTGTTGAAGTAATTTCTAAATAATTTACGGAAGTACCTTTATGTAGGTGTAACCTCTTATCTAATACTCCGCCTATTTACTTGAGTTGTCTATTTCATTGTTTTATTTTGACTCCCTAATACATAAACTGCCGCCATCTGTTGGAGATCATAGTTTTGTAACGAGTTTACCATATTAGGTGCGTTTCGTGAAAAATTGCTTGTCATTGAATTCGGACTACCTATACCTCGTTGGCGCCGTAACTTGTTATCAAAATGTATATTGTATAGAAGGGAAGAAAATTAGGGTTTTTCTACTTTACATATGAACATATTTTGTAAAATCTTTTTCAACATGCTAGGCTATGGCATCTATCTACCATACCGGCGACTTCGCTACTATGCATCGATCGTATAAATGACTCGCCAATAGCCGAATTTGAAGCTGTAGTGCGACGTTAATGAACCAAATTGTATAAATGACTAGATTTCAGCACTTTATAAGCAGATTGAAAGAATTTTTTAAAAAAATGTGCTTACCAATTGTTAAATATTGGTGATACCGTTCACTACCAAAATTAGACTGGATTAGTTCATCAGCTGTTATTTTGTATTGGTTTGGGTTTTGTTTTAGAAATGTAGGCAGATTTGTTTTACAAATGTGTAAATATACACATTTACATGAATGATTTTATATTGCTTAAAAGTAAAATGCTGAAGTAATAGTTGGCATTTATTAAAATGTTTTTTTTTTTTTTGCAGCTGAGGCCTGATGTTGTTCCCAAGACAGCAGGTAATTTGATTTCGATTAATGCGATATTTACCTTGAATGTGGTACAATTTTTCAATTCAATCTGGCATTTGTTACAAATAAGAATAAATACAAATTTTAGTTGCAAAAACTTAACTGTTTCATTGTAAAATTATCCCTGATTTACTTACATTGCTGATAAATTAAAATATGTGGCCAGAAATCTTGTATGCAACTTTGTAACTAAATTGTGCCTTTTTAAAAAATGCTGTGAAACTTAATTTGTATTGGTTAATATCGTTTGGACTTAAAGATATATATTTAATTGTAAAATTATCATGTTTGTTATAGAGAACTTTAGAACCTTGTGTACGGGAGAGAAAGGATTTGGTTTTGATAAAAGTATCTTCCATAGAGTAATTCCAGGCTTTATGTGTCAAGGTGGAGACTTCACACGTCACGATGGTATGAATTTGTCAATTTTTCAGCAATCTAAATTGACTTATTTCTTAAAATCTCTAATACAATTCTTACTATCTGTTTTGGTCAATAGTAAACTTTCAATAATATGTGTAATTAACAATTTATATTGCAACTTTACAGACAAGGTAGTTTCATAAGCTTTAATGTACTTTATTGATCAGAATTAACATTTATATCGTAAATCAATTATCACTGAATAAAAGCTCTTTATTATATTAGGATGAAAAAGCATGAGTATACTAATATATCACCTAAGATACCAATTTTAAAGTACTGCCTTTAAAAGTTTAATTGAATGTTTAAGGTATTTTACTTGTAAATGTGTGCCAATTGACATTTGTTTTAATATCATTAAATTTTAGCCTTGTCAAGCATCTGCTTTGCCTTATTTAGTACTCGAATAAAATACTTTCTAATATTTTAGCAGTGTAATGGCTACCAATAGAATGAATGCATTGCAATTGGGTATTAAATATAATCTTCAAGATTAATAGTGGCTCTCTAAATTAGGGCAAAGCTTTGCTAATTCTTTATCATAACTGTTATAAAAGATTTGTGGGGATAATTTGAAGGTCATTTTGAAATTTCTTAACTGTTGCATCTTAAAATTTTGTCTTTAGCATCAAAACTGTAAATGTTGGATTTCTAACCAATTAAAGAAATTCAACCCAGACTATTAAAAATAAAATATCAGGTGAAGATGTGGGTGTGTGAACCATGCTCTAGTTTTCAAAATTGTTACGGAAGGTGTTTCTTGCATCGTTTAATGTCTGGTTCTTGCACCCACAATTGTTTTTTGTAAAATACTTATTCCGACAAAAAAAATTGCAAAAATTAATCTTGGTATTTTCTTGATTGGGATATTATTATTTTTTAAAAAACTTAATCATTCTATCTATTTATCTTATGATGGCAGAAGTCTAAGTAGAAATGAAATATTGTGAGTCCATAGTTGCATAAATTTACCTCGGAAGGAATTAACTTTCATTAAGGTAAAAGAAGATTATGGGGGTAGATATCTTAAAGCAAAAAATACTATTGAACGAGGCTTGGGACATTATGAAGGTCTGTAAGGGATTAGAACACGAAAATAGCATTTTTAATATTAAATACTTTAATTTTCTTTTATTGAAGTTTGCTTTACCAGTTTTTATAAAGAATAAAGTATTGTTCAATTGCGGAATGGAATATTCAGCTGCAATGCTGAATTAAACTAGACAATCTAACAAATACGTAATCGATATAACTGAAGGATCTTTACTTGGGTATTTTTAATGTATGAATGCATTTTGGTTACACAATGAAAAGTGTTTTTATAAAACAGATGTTGCTCTTTTATACAGGAGGCTTGATTGCAAAGTGGCACAAGTTCAAAACTAGTTGAGACAAATGCGTTTAAGGTGAATTCTGTTGGTAAAGGAAGGCCAATTTGTACAACTTATGGTTATAATTAAAAACATATATTATTTCAAATAACTGGAAGGTAGACTTTTATATACTTTATTGCATTTTATAAGAAATGCAAAATCTATACTTTAATAATTTATAACTTTGTGTTTTTAATTTAAATGTAAGCAATGATTTGGAAGTGTTATACCAAACTTGCATCGTTTTATTAAAAGTTCAGCTAAACCATAAAAGAAAAATTAGAACACTTAAAGGAGAGTAGAACTATTATAAATTGCATTGCAGTTTTCAAAAATTATTTTATTAGGCCCAAAAATATATATTTTTTTTAAGGTAATGGAAAGACAAAAATTTTAAAAAAAACTTGATTATTTTTCAACAATTTACTCAATAATATTTTCAAATAGAATATAAGTGATAAATACTGCTCATTTAGATGATTTGACATTTTCAAATTTAATTCTGTAACAAATTCTGTTTTCAAAGCTATTTGTTAAAATTTCTGGTTATTTTATTTGAGTCGATTCTAGCAGTTATCTTCTTAAAATTCAGTCAGTCATTTATTTTGTTTTCTTAAACATACTTCTAACAACATCACTAGGTAAAGCACTTGCCCAACATAATTATTTTTTATCCTTGTCATTCAACTAACTAAAAGTCTCAAACTGCTATTGCATTGTTTGACCCATGTGCCTGGTCTGCATCTTTTATATTTGATTGTATGTTTTCTTTGAATATCTTTCTATAGAACCAGAGTACTCACAATACGTACACATACATATTGAAATTGGTTTTAAATAGTTATTGTGCATGCCTGGAAAAGGATAGATATTATTCTATCTTTCTTGAGAGAATTAATTTTATCTAGGGCAATAGTGGTCAATTTGCCATTGACCACTTTGTACATTTACAGTACCTTTGCTTAGATTAGTGGCAAATGTTTCAATGTAGCCTTGGTGTTATAATGATCAACATGAAGGTTAAGTTGGTTGTTGCATGTTAAATCAACTTGTACAACTACAATATTCATATTCACCTCTTACAATTCTTCAAAGAATTTGTTTTGATGTCTTTTAAAAATTATGCTCTAAAAAAAGAACAAAGGCACTTTTTAAAGGAAGCTTTTTTTTATGGATTTCCGATTGTCTTTGTTCCATTACTCTAATTTTAAATGTGTTAAATTTTGTTCATTGGTATTCATATATTTGTTAACAAACAATTTAGACAAATTTTGAGTAATCTCTTTGTAACAAATCAAACAAGGGTCTAAGCTTGCTAACTTTTGATAGTGATACATTAATATCAATATTTTCTTGCTGAAATTATGTAATAGAAAATATAAATACCAGTTTTAATTGAAACTCAATGTATTTGTGACATACTTATTAAATTAGCGTGTGAGGGTATTAAGAATGTACAGTTAATATCTATATATAATATTTATATGGGTTTAAATTTCAATAATAACTGATAATTAGTTTAATTGTGGAGATCCTAAAAGTTAAGTCAAAATCAGCTCATACAAAAATGTCCTTCCGTTGACTTATTGAAGATTGATTTTAAGGTTAAAGAAATATTTTTTTGCAAAGAAATAGAAATCTTAACTACATGTATAAAGTATGAAAGTTAACCTATTTTATTTTGATAAAGAAATATAAGTATTTAAAATAGCAGATATGCTTTAAATTGTTTAATTAATAAAAAAAAACTTTTATAGGTACTGGTGGAAAATCAATTTATGGCAACAAGTTTGAAGATGAAAACTTCATTTTAAAGCACACTGGACCAGGTTTGTCTTTGTTATATTATCTTGTTAGTTTAATCTAGGTTTAGTTGATTATTTTATATAAACTCTACATTTGTAAATTGATTGCAATCGGCTAAAACTAGTTGTATATGTGTAAAAATGCATTGTTAGGGTGTCAAACTGTTTTTATAGCTTCCACTTTGTGTATTTATCTTGTTTTCAGCATTTAGCATAAATATATTTTTAATCGGATTAAATTAACTTATGAAAATCTGTTTCTATAATGATTTACCAAAACATTGCTATGCACCTAGAATTATCAAAGAAAATTAGTCTAAAGTTTGAAATGGAACAATTCCTCATTTTCTGAGAAAGTTAAATATTCCTATAATTTTAATTAAATATGCTTGGTTATTCCATTTGTTAAAATTTGAAACTTATATTTTACTTGGTTAAGTTATTTATTTGCAAGCATTAATTTTGTTTCTATCTGAAGAAATTTAATGGAATTCTTTGTCTAGATTTTTTTAAACCTTTCTATGGATTTTTGATCTTAATCTTCAGTTGCAACCTTGTATAAAATTGCTTAACACATACTATTTGATTAATTTTTAATTTATTTTTTGAATCTCAATATAGAACTTTACCTAGCAACCAGCTAGAATGGTTTTAGCTCAACTCTTCTAGCTGGGTTACAAGGGTATTGAATTCTTGTAGTGTGAAACATTGAGTTAAATACTAAACTGCCTGGTTCTTAATGAAGCGCTTATCTTATCCAAGAAAAGTTTTTTCTTAACTATAAATAGTATGTAGTGGCTAGAGTAATGAACTTGTAATTGGAAGGTTGTGGGTGCAGGAAATTTGTAATCTGAGGTTTTTGCTCTTATTTCCTTGTCCTGTTGCATGTCTGTTGGTTCCAGTTCAATATTACTTTGCCCAATTCATAGGTTTAAGCACTTGGGATGTCATTTACTTGAGCCGTAGGAGCCCCAGGACATTTTTGTTAGGTCACTGCTGAATTTAGCTTCAGCTATGGATCTCTTTTCTTAAGTGATCGAAGATTTATTTTACTTAAGGGATAGTACAAAAGATCTCCGATCCACAGGTCATAAGTCATGACCAATTTCAATAAATTGGTCAACGACTGGGCTTTGGGATGCTAGAGAAACGTAATCTTTTTTTAATATAAAATTACTTCAAAACAAAATAATTTAAAGTTTAGATTTTATGTTCTTTGATTATATGAATCATTCTTTTACAGGAATCCTATCAATGGCTAATGCCGGAAAAAACACAAATGGAAGTCAGTTTTTCATTTGCACAGCTAAAACAACTTGGTAAGTGCTATTACTTGAAAATTCTATACTCTTTGAGAAGTTCAAATATTTAGTTATAAAGGCAATTGCATTAAGTTATTAATATCTTAAGGGTTTTGAAAACTTTCCTAAAGAAAAGTGTAACAAATTTCTTAAATGATAATTGATCTGTGCATGTATATTATGATTTTTATTATAGTAAACAAAGCTCCTATCGTGAGTAATTTTTCCAATTCAAAGTTTTTAGATTGCAGATATTACTAAAAACATTTCATTCATTCCTTTAACATGAGACACTAACGGTTATATTCACAATCGCAGATAATCCACGGTTTACATGCGAATCGGGAGGTAAACCTAAGATTGTTGATGAAACCCTATTCACAAGACCGGTTTTCGACAAATCGGCGGAATATCTACAGGAAACTAAACCTCAGTTTATACTACCAATATTGGCAGTATAAACCCCGTTTTTTTTTCTAAACAAAATGGCCGCTTATACGATCGCTCTGTTAGGCTTAAAATATTTTGTTAAAAATCTATTTAGAGACAAATATTTCTCAAATAAGTACTTAAGTCGGAACTTTTTATGCATTGAACACTAAAAATTGCCCATACGGACTAATTCAGTGTACTTTTTATTAAAATCGATGCGACATAAATGTTGTCGCTACGAGATACCCGGATGGACTGATCTGTTCTTAGAGTACCTATTTATCGTAGGTTTTGTAGTGTAGTGGTTCTCTCTCTCGTTTGTTTAATAAATGTTGAAGTATTGTAAACCGAATCACAAAAATTACTCCAGTATGAAACTGGAAAGAAGGAGGGATAATAGGAAGGAGGCCATAGTACATTGAAATTGGTGCAACAAACAATTGCATTTTAGTTTCGAATTCTACTTTTTGTCTTGCTTGCAACAAAAAATTAATACCTAGATTTATCAATTAAAATCGGTTTCAGAAAGACCAAAGGGTAGTTATGAGGTGCTAAAATCATTAGTTTACTTATTTTTAAAGCCAATTATCTAGGATTTTAGCAAGGTGGAGCAGTTTTCGGATTTGGTGCAACAAGTAATATTACATCGTCAGTTTTCAAATTCCAATCTTTCCCTGCATCAATTCAATTACATTGAATTATCAATTAAAATCAGTCAGACTGATGAAAAGGCAGTCATTATAGAGGCTAGACAATAAAGAAGTTTATCTATTTTTAAAGCCATCAAGATGGTAATAAGCCAACAATAATACTATGATTTTAGCAAGGAATTTTATTTTAGAATGGGACATTAATTCTGCACTTTCATTAGTAATTCAATGTGCTTGTATTTAAATGTATATGTGCTTGTATTCATGTATTTAAAAATATTTTTTCATAAATTCGTCGATTCACATTTTTTGTTTGCTTTCCAAAGCAGAAATCTCTGAATGTAACACTTGTGCATTGTCGACCAATGAAAGAAGTCGTTATATTTTTCGAAGGCACAACCGTGGTGTACAAATTCCCCAGTCGAGCGAAGGCTGTGAATAAGGTTCCGACGAAATCCTCCTATTTCCTTCAATCCTCGGATTTCGTAATCCACGGTTAATCGCTGGATTTTTCAGAACTTGTGAATAAGAGGGTAACAAATTTAATAGTTAGCAATCGATACATTATATTAATATATAACATTTAAAACCAATTGTACAAATTGCATAACTTTTAAATTATAAACTTTGTAAGTTTTGTAGAAATTGTGAAATATAGCTACATTAAAATATGAACGCTATTGATAACAATTTCTCTTGTGAAACAAATGAGGGGCTGACATGGGGAAGACAGTAAGTCACAAAAAGTAAATTTTACAGGGGAAGCAAAAAACAGGTTTTACGACGTAAAAAACGAGAATTTATTATCTTCCGTCGCTCGTAGAAACTAAACCATTTTGACTTGCTGTTTATTCCATGCCATTGGCTTGAGCATTTTTTTTTCTGTGAAAAAAAACTAAACTCGAAATTTGTGACTTGGCTGTCTTTCCCATGTCAGCCCCTCAGTTGTTGAATAACAAAATTGGCACATTTTTGTCAAATACCGAGAAATGGTAGAATCTCACTAAAGAATGAAGTTCTTTTTTGCTATGATTACATCAAACCAAAACTTAATTATTAGTATGCAAATTTAATTTTTTTTGTTATATACATTGAATTTTAATGTAAAATGACATTCTAAATTGCTCATAACCATTTAGGTTAGATAACAAGCATGTTGTGTTTGGACAAGTTACTGATGGTTTCGATGTAGTCAAAACAATCGAAGGTTATGGAAGCCAGAGTGGAAAGACCTCAAAGAAGATTATGGTATCAAAGTGTGGACAGCTGTCTTAATTTAAGTCTCTGTACTTTGATTGCTTTTTGTACCTATTCAAAATTTTGTAACAATAAAGACTTGAGTTCAGCATGCAAATTTCTTGTTTCTTCACTAAATTTAATTGCCTATTTATATTTTATTGCAAATGGTTTTATAGGAGATATTGATAATGTAATAAATTAATTAAAAACTAAATTATTTTTTTAAAGGGTTTTCAGCTGGTTTTACTTGAATAAAAGTAGTGCTTAATATTTCATGTCTCTTAAATAATTAAATTCTGGTTTGTAAACTACTGTCAATTAACTTAGAAAATAGTATGAAATCTTTTGGTTTTCTCTTCATATTAACTTTCATTACTAAAATTGATAAATAATATAAATTTGTCAATTTCTTGTTTCTAGTAAAAAAGGAATTTGAAGCCTTTTTAAAATGCCCAACACTTTATTTAAATACAATAGAAAGCTTGATAATTTTATTATGTATTTGATGAGCAAATCCTTCAAACAATCATTTTATTAAACCTCTTAAAAATGCTCGATTTTGATATGAATTAAAAATGGCTTTCTGCTGATTGCATTTAAAAAAAATTTACTGAAGCCTATCTGACTGATCTAAATAGTTACAACTTTGTTAACTATGGTGTATCTCAAATTAGTATGGCTTGAAAGTTGTCTTCTAGGGCACGATAAATTTGTAATCAAAAGATTAATGCGTCAATCTAGTATAAAATTTGAGCAGCTTATCCAAACTAGCTCTCCTTCCATAAAACGCTAACCAACCAAACCCTGATGTTGAACATAGCTAAGATTTAAGAACACTGAAAATTAATTTTTTTTTATTCAGACTTGACTTCTATAACATTAAAAACATTATCTAGAATATTTTTTATTCCATGACTAAAGAGAACTAATATGCAGTAACCTGTGGTAGGTTAATGATTGTCAGGGAAAGATTTAAAAAACATTCCACAATTTTTTTTTTGTTTCAATTTTTTAAAAATAGGTTTGGTTTTTTGAATATCCTTTAGGTAAAAGTTAGCAAAGTGCTATAACATCAAGGTTTTTCATACTTCTATAAACAAAAATGTAGCCTGCTTTCTAATGGTAAATTTGGCACAATATGTGAGCATCTAAAAACTGAACTCGAGTTTACTAGAACATTATTTGAAATAAAAAGTTATCACTTTTGAAGCAATAAGAGCATGAAATGTACTAATGAAACAATTGTATTTTTATGCATTGATTTCCAATTAAATTCTTTAACTTTTGAATTTGGCCTTCCCAATATTTTTACTGAAGAGTTGGGCTAAATTTTAATATTAGCAATTAAAAGCTTAAACATCTTATTCTACTTAAACTTGCTTTTTCTTTGTTGCTAACAAAAAATAATTTATAGAAGGGAAATTGGATGCATTATTATCCTCTTCCTGAGAAAACAATTACAAATTTAAGCAAAGTGTCAATATTTATTAAATAGGAATAACTCATTTAGAACAAAAACTTAATATTTGATAAGGTATTTATCTTAACATCCAAATAAGGAAGAAAAGACTTATTAAAGAAAAGTATGTAGCATCCAGGAATAAAAGGTGTAAGAAGATATTTGGGTTTCAAATTGAACTATGATTGAAACGTCCCTTTTTTAAAAAAAATGTCCCCAAATTTCTTTTATCTGAAGAAACAAGTCCTGAAATTGGATTCATTAATGAAAAGTATCTTAAATTATAAATAAAAGTTCCTGAACCACACATCAAATATTTATTGGCCGTTTGCAATAATTACACTTATACACAAGACCAAAATTAAAAATGGCCTTTTTATTGTTCCAAGGAAAAATCAGAGGGTTTAATAAGCAATTGCTTATTAAATGGACTAGAAAAAAAGTAACATTCTATAAATAGATGAAAGATTTGTTAATGAAAAAAATAACACAAATATACAAAATAGTCTTCTCTAACATTTAATAACAGAAAAATAAAATGTTATACATTACATAAATTTATATTGTTTTAATGAGATTGAAAGCCAAAGAGGAAATTAAAATAATACCAAAAAACAACTTTTAACATTACAGTTGTGCATAAAAATCCTCTTATCTGCAAGACATATCACATTTTCTTTACATAAATTATTCTTACTATCTACAAATTATTTATTGCAAAAAATTATATTAACCTAAATTTTTAACAATCTGAATACTTTCAATCTTAATAAATTACATGCCATAAGTATTACCTTTTGATATGACTTCTCATTATAATTGAATGGAAAAATTACTATGAATAGGACTATCTTTAAATTTGAAAGTATATTGCATGTTAAAAATTACTTTTATATATCTTGTCGAAATGAGCAATGCATTATGTAAACAGCTAAATACAGATTAAATTAATTGAATATTTTGCATTTCTACAAAAGTTTGTAAACTAAATATATCGAGCGTGTATTATAGATTGTTTTTACTAAAGACGAATGAACTAAATGTAAAAAGTAATTCTAAGAAACTGACAGAAAATTAAGGAAAAATTGTTCAAATTAAAAATTACTATCTTCAGAAGATACAACTTTACTCTTATTACTGTATGTAAAAATATATCATTTTTAATAAATATTCAGTGATGAAAAATTTCATTGATAGTAATGTAATAAGTAAAAAATATTAATTCTTGAACGAAAATTATATTCAGACAAATGATAAAATTTTATATAAATCTTGTGATTTTTCTCTCTCCCTACCTTTATATATACTATACAATTATTTTTTACAAATGGCTTTATTTTAAAATTCAAAGGTTGGTTACTGAACTAAAATATCAACTGACAATATAGCAAAATAAAAATAATTGATTACATTTTAAAAAAGTTGATATACTTATGGCATGCAGAGTACATTTGATTGGATTGTTCCAAAAAAATATAGTCTATTAAACATTAAGACAATATATATTGGAATCTCAATCACTCATTTATCTTTCACAAAATTATAGTATTTATAAATAGTAATGAAGTGAATTATTCACTTCATAAATAAATTTCTGAATACATCATTCTTACAAAGTAAAAAGTATATACTATTCTAAGTTTCTGAAGAGGAGAAAATACAAAAAGTACAATGGTGCTTCAGTCTTAGAGAGAATATCTTATATTGAATAGACTATCAGCTAAACAAATGCAATTATAGTTATACATTAATTTTTCATTATTAAGAGCAATTAAACCAGATAATTTTTTGGTATTAATTTAGGTTTTAAGGTGTGTGTGATACTAGTTTAAGCATTGTTTAAAACTAAAGAAAAATCAATTTTATCAAGTTCTTTTGTTCAGAGCAAAGACTCAAATTAGATTGTCACACCAGATTTACAAAATGATGCAAGTAATGTAAATATTTAGTGAGACTATATAAGGTTAGAAAATGTGAAAATATTCTTTTATAATCAACACTTTGGATTACAGTTCCATGTATAGAGAAATATATTTCAGCAGAAAATAGTTCAAAAATAAAATTACAAGTCTTTGCAAATAAAGAATGTGCAAGGATATAAGACTTGTAATTTATAATCAAATTTTGAATATCTTTGCAATTCATAATTCTTTTATCATGAAGAATTACATAACGAGACATTCAGTTTTTAAATATACAACTAAACTATATACATAATGTATAAAAATAGGATATAAACCCTAAAACATCAAAATAAATTTTTGATAAGCATTCTAACTATAAAGACACAATGGGGTATTTACTGCAATATACAATTGGTACATCATACTTTTTAAGCAACGAAAAATGTAAATTTTAGCAATTTCCAATGATATTTCTTTGTACAAAAATTATACAACAGCTATTTTAAATGTGTATATACAGAATATATGAAACAAATATCTCCTAGGAAGCACCAACACTGGAATAACTGAAAATAGAAAACATCTAAAATATATATACTAACATTTAATGTGCAACATCATCTGGGAGATCAGAAACTGAGCTCGGTCGACCAGCCCGTGAAGAGTTTGTCTCAGACCACCGCCTTGACATATCACTATCTTTGTTCAGGGAAAGGTCTTGCCTGGCTTGTAAGTGTGCTGAAACACTGGATTGATCTAAACTGTTACTGGAGTTGAGAGAAGTAGGATTATTGCCATTAACACTACTTAATCCAGATTCTGTTTTAGACTTTGGTCGTAGACTATTCTTAAAACCTTCAAAAAAGTTTTTCTTGCTTTTAGGAGGGCTTTGCTGAACTAGGTTTGAGCGTTTTTCAATTGGCAATGAGTTTTTACGATGTCTGTCCGACGAACCTTCAATCACGTTACCAACCTTTTCTCCTGGTTTGACTACTGCAGTGTCCTTATTCCCAAGACCAAATGGCACAGCTAAGCTCTGTAACTGAGATTCCAGAGGTTTATCAGGGACTACTTCCTTTGAAAAATATACACCAGATGCTACAGCAGCATTTTTTACTTCTAACACATCAGAACACCCTTTTTTATCTCGACCAGGATATCTTAAAGACTTAGAGGTCAAAGAAGCTCCAGGTCCTGTACTTGATAACTTTCCCGACTTATGAGCAGCAGCTGGATGGGAAAGCGTTTTTCTTAAGGAAGGATTCCATAAAGAGCCTAATTCAGGGGCAGAGCTGCAAAAAATACATGTAAATTAAGAAAAGCTTTCTGCATTTAAAAAATAACAAGAATGAGCGGATGGAATTAAAACTCACAATCTAAATGCTTTAGTCTGTTTCCTTTGAATAGGCTTTTCAAGGTTAATTTAAATATTGCATTTAAAAAAAACCACACACCATAGATTTAGTATAAGAGGAAGATTGATTTGTAGAAATCCTATTTTAAGGAAACTACAAAGCTGACGAATGAGATTACTAATTACTTTGAAGACTAATGTTATGTCAACTTACAAAAAATATTAAAACTCATGCAAGGTTAATTGGCTAAAATAAAATGTTAGAATTTCAATTCAATACAAACTTTGCATACTTAAATCAATTAAAAAAAAATAAACAATTAAATATATAGTTGAATTCAAAACATCTCCTCAACTACTATATCTAAAAGTAAATTGCCTTATCACACAGTGCATGAAATCATGCAAGATGAGAAATTAAGATTTTAATTTACATTTCAAGTTACTCAACACACTACTCAAGCTACACACATTATAAAGTTACATAAATAAGTAAATCGTATTGTAATACCTTATAATATAGTAAAAAAGGTCAAGATTAATACGTCTTAAAAAGTATTCAGAATAAAATATAAAGTTAAAAGTACTATAAGTTTCCAAAAGTATAAAATTAAAAATAACAATGAATTAAAAAAAATTGTAAACTGTATATTTTCTTTAATTAAAGAAGAAAATGTGGACTTGTCAACTTAAAAAATTACAAATTCCTGAATAGGATGACTTCTTTAACACGTACAGTTAATTTCAAAATTTAGTACATGAAAAAGAAATTCCCATTTTTTTTTAATTTGAAGTTGGCCCTAAGAAAAAAAAATAAGATTAGCAAACGGTTTGTGTGACTCAATTGAAATCCTAATTTTTTAAAAACTTTATTCAAAATTAAGTGTGTAGGACACATGTTTTATGTGTGTAAACACATGTTTTAAGAAATATTTTTTTTTACAGTAAGCAGGAAACAATTTACTGGTTGTGTACAGCATTAGTTAACTTCCAAAATATTTGACTATGAATTGTTAATAAATATATCTACAATTTAAAAAATATACTCGTAAGTAATCATATTAATATTTTTAAAAAATTTAGGCATATTAGTGAGTTAAGAAACCCTAAAATGTTAATGAGCGAAGTGTAGAATTTTTTATAAGGTTTGAAAATTCTTTTACTTTCCCACCATAAAAAATGTGTCAAACAAAAGCTCACACACATGACTATTAAATATAAAGTTTAACTTTCGAACAGTAGTATTTTGGAACTTCAAATGAATGTCAGTACACAATATTAATGCTTTTATATTTTATTTTACGAGAAGAATCGTATAATAGTATAGTATGATGGGTATAGTACGATTCCAGAATTCAATTTCCATCTGAGTACTATGTCCATGTTGGTGAATATTTATTTTGCACACACTTAAATAAAAAACACAAATTATAAAGTAAATGAAATTAACATATTTTGAAATGATAGGTTTTCATATTATTTCAAAGTACTATGAGCAAAAGTTAAATTTGCTGATAAATATATTAACCCTTCAATGCACGTGTCTGCCTAAAAGGCTGAGTAATTCAAACACACACGAAAGAACATTCATGGATTAGAGAGTTAATCATTTTACTAAGCAGGCAAAAGTACAAGAATATGGTAGTTTATGTGAATTGTATGCTTAAATTTTATAAAATATTGCAAAAAAAAAAACTTTAAATATTTTGATAAAAGCGGGTGGGGTTAAATGGAGCCAAATTTGGTATTTAAGCATATTTTAATATGTGCAGTATTATTGAATGACTTTAATGCAATGAGTTTTACTGATAAGCAATTGCTACGTAGAGATTGGCATTTAGTGCAACAGCAAAAATAACCGTTACTTTACTTGGGTTTCTAATTCTTTGTACAGCAATGTATTTTAACACATTAGCTGCTTGTGCCTAAAAGGATGGAAGTCGATTGTTGCCTTTTACATTTTATTTAGAAGAACGTATCACGCCCCTGTGTGCGACTGGCAGCGAATGTATTAAGATTGAAAATGTTTTTCAGTTTGGCGAGAAAATGGTATCGATGTTAAAAGTAAACAATTACTAGGGAAAGGTGAAGTCTAATATTATTCAACAGATCTGGAATTTGATATTTAAGATAAATGAAATTTTAATACTTAAAATAAACATTTTCAACTCTCCAATAATAAAGTCTTTATATTTATAGGTTATAAAATTATGACTACTGAAAAGAGTTTAGCTTAATAAAAAAGTCATTTATATTTTTATGTAACCAAACATCTATAAAAAAATATTTTAAATTCCAGATTCAAAATTATAATTTTTTATGCTTATTTGTAAAATGTACCTAATGATTTATTCATCACTTGCGAACCCACTTTGTCTATTCAAGAAGATGATAACTTGAGTTAAAACTAAACTTTAAAAAGCATAGCATATTAAGTTAATGAAATTCGAATAGTTATGCTTAGTAAAAAGTTGCATTGGACAAATATGGAACATAATTTACATTAATTCTAAATCTCAAAAATTAGAAAATCTGGTGCTTTGACAATTCCCAGAATTCATTAAAAATCTATATAAATTGGTGCAGATATATAATTGTTCAAAACGATATATTGCCAAAATACAAAAAAAAATGCAATTTGTTTACTATAATCCAATATGTATGGCTTGTATTTCTTTCCATACTTTAATTTTAAAAACTCAACTACCAGAAAATTCAAATGTTCAATAACATAAAAATGAATTAAATTTATTTTCACAATGAAAAAATCTTTTTTATAATACCCTTTGAAATAATCTACTAAGGTTTTGTTTAACATAAGCACACAATATAAAAGTGTATGTTTACTTATTAAAGTACATTACAATGCTCTTTTATTAATGAGCTTGTCAAAAAAGGCAAATAATAAAATGAGTACACTAGATAAAATTTCTGGTACTAGTCTTTAAGTTATGAAAAATTGCATTTTTAAAAAAATAATTCAACAACTCCAATTTCCAAAACACTTAAGGTGCAATAAAACACTTTTTAGGCAGTATTTATTATTGGCAAACAGTTTTTTGATTGACAATGCTATTAAACAAGCACACTTAGCTTAATTGCATTATACGACTTATGCTTCATACTCTTTACTAGAAAGGCTTAATTAAGAAATGTTTTATATTATCACTTATAAATAATATGCTTAAACAAATACAAAAATACCAATATTTCATATATATAATCATATTTTGGTAAAATTCTCAACACATTGATTTGACAGTTCGACTGACCTTTGTAAAATGTATGAATGCTTTATTTTTATATTAACAAGAATATTTACACCCACACAAATATCTACAAATTCTGTTATGTATGAAAAAATTCTTAAATGTATACAGTGAGACTAGTCACATTTTAAGGGAAAGTTAGTTTTAAGGGAAATAGTTAAATACCCAACAGTAAGTGGTAGTATACTGGGCTGCCATGCAATGGGTGAGATTCCCATATAAAACATGGATGTAAAATGTTCATAAACTCGGATGTTAGCCTGTTTGGCATTTGCGTCAATAAAGTTAAGTTATTTTGAGTAGCATAAAAATTAACATTTCAATTATGAGAACTGTCAGTCAAGATCTAATCAATGTTTAAATGTATAAATAAAAAATACTTCTGTCCTATGCTAAAAATGTGCTTTCGAGATGAGATTTCTTTAAAAAACAATTAGATGATCAAATGTTCATGAAGATTGAAATTTCTATTTGGTATCTATAAATATTAACAAATGTATAGAATCTGCAAAAAAATTATACAAAACATTTTTTTATTACAATGCAATTCTTACTGTTATAATGGTATAAAGTCACAAAATTCATTTTTTTTTATGACAGATTTCAAATATTTTTTTTACTATATTCAATTACAAATTATCATCCTTCCTAAAAATAAAGCTTGTTTTAGGATATCACCATTTAAAAAAGCAAAACTTACGCATTTAAACACAGTTCATTTCATAGTTTTAATATGGGAATAATTCTTATATCAAAAGTTTGTTTTTGCTTATTGTATAATCGAAATCAAATGTAATGTAAAAACAATTAAGAGCCATCAGAAGAGCAGTATAATGAATGGTGTGGTTATATAATTGTCATAATATTAACAAATGTATAGAATAATTTAATGTTTTCTAGATTGATTCTTGAAAAAAGGATCAAAAATATATTTTTTTTGCAATAAATTTAATAAACATAAAAATGATTAATTTTAAAATAGATATAATGCATAGTTAATTCAATGATTATTTTACTAGTGTTTAATACCACTGAATATTTTTTTCCTTCTGAAAAACGATGACACATAAAATGCCTTCAAGATAACCGATAAAAATACTTTTAAAACATTCAACATTCAAATTAATCCCTAAAAGGGTTTGGTTCTCAGAAGGTATGAAATTATGCAACAGAAATGAAATAACTCATTTAAACACTACTTAAAACTTTTGATATATGCTATTGCATAGGCTAAATATTTTAGTAAGGACTTCTATTAAACTATTTTATTTGACAAGATAAGGACAGTTAACGTTGGAAAGTTAACGAAGCATAACCTGGTCCAATGTGGCATCATAAACTAAATGCTTTGCCCTGCTCAAGAGTTCAGAGATTAGAAGGAATGCACCCAGTTAAGGAAGGGTTTGTTTTAAATTTTACAGAATAGCAGGTTGATATTTCAACCAGAATCGCATGCTAAAACCAAACACCTGCCTTGTAAAGGTTAATCATCTTAGATGGCATTTTGTGATTTGGGTATTCTGAAGCCCACCATTCAATGAAGGTTAAACAGTAAAGCAAAGAATTAAAAGAAATAATACTCAAACTTTTTAATACATGGGTACATGATATGTTGTAAGAATTAAATGGCATTGTATACTGCAAGAGTAATTAAGACTAAATTGTATAAGACAACCGAATATTTATGTTAACAGACCCTACATGTTTCATGAGTTATAAGTTTCATGGGTTAGGAAAATATAAATGTTTCCTCTGGTGAAAATAGCCCATGTGCCCCCCCCCCTTTTAAAACACGTTTTTGTTTTATGAAATTTTAACACTGTCTTCAGTTCCCACACTACTTTTGTGTTTAATACTAATTTTTTTATAAGAAGGTTAAGACAATTGTGTATTAAAAGTATCATTGTTTAAAAATTCAAGCATATTAAAACTTAAGTATTCATTAATTAAAAAAGCTCAGAATACAATCTGTATTAAAATGCAATGAACATTTTTAATTAAAAATTGGCTAGGCTTTACATATAAAAGTTTAAAAAAATGCAGATAGCACAACATTAGAAAGTTAGATAAAACTTAATTCGATATGTTTTGAAACAGCATGTGAAACTTAATAAACAGAGTGCATGCAACTTAAACATAAGATTATGAATTTTTGATTTCTTTATAAAAAAAAGATAAAGAAAAAAAAATTGAATAGCGTTAAACAAAGACATGCAGACTATGGTTATGCTCCAAGTGAAAAATTGTGTATAAAAAAAAAAGAGTTAAAAATAGCACTTGGTCCATAGTTTTAAAGCTATTAATAACAGTGCAAAAATGAAGACAGTAGCAATTGAAATATAATCAATAAAACAATCACCGAAATATTGAAAATAGGCTTTTAAAATAATTTAATGTAGAAACTTATAATAACTTAATAGAATTTTAGTAATTTCAATGACAATTGAACAAAGAAAAAACACATTTTAAAATAAAAAATAAATTTTATTAATACAAATAAAAATAAAGCCTTGGAACTTTGTTCTGTAGATAAACGGAAGAATAGTACACTTAAATAGCTAGAGATCACTGTTTTATAAAAGCAAATTAATAACACTAGATAGGGACCACTAATGTACAAATTTGCCTGAGAACTCTTTTTAACTTGAATGCAAATCAGTTTTCCCTGGAAAAAAATAAAAATAAAGCCAACATTCGGCTAAAATGAATATGCAGCACTGCTTTAAAACAGAAAGTTAAACTTATTATAATATTTTTAAATATCATAACTAGTATATAGTGAGGCTTAATGCAAGCAATACAAACAAATGCAAAGAAAATTGCTTAATATTAAATGATAGCTTTGTTTAGAAACTACGTACGTTGAATGTTGCATATACTTATAAAGTTAATAGTACTTATCAAGTTAATAAAACTTTTATAACTTCAAATTGATTTAAAAATGTGATAAAAAAAAAACGGTCATGTATTAAGATAAATTACTCTACTATTTTAAAAATCTACGAAAACAAATTGACTTGCATTACTATATTTGGTTTACAAGTAAATTTCATAAATAATATAGAAGTTTTATTTTATTAAAAATAGAAAATACAAATAAAAATGTTACATCTTTGAAAATCTTATTGAATGCATACTTGCTTAAGTCGATATAACGTTTTTGATTAATTTTTTTAAGCCTGCACAAAAGCATTTTTATACAATACTATAATTTATCAATAGTACTACACTAGCCAAATTTTAGCCTTAATAAATATTTGCATAACTCCACAATTGAAAACTATTTTGAACATGTTTTGCAAAATCAATAGAAAACCTTCCTGAAACTAAAATTAATAGGAATATCTCCTAGTTGAAAATATTTGATAATAGTTTCTTATCGAAATGGATTTAATTTTGGAAATGAAGCTTTTATTAGAGATAATTTCAGTTGTTGGTGGATTAAAAGAACTTGAAAGAGACCATTCCTTAATTTCATAAAATTTTATAAGTGTGGTACTTACAATGACAACCATACAGATTGCACAATAATTTGTAAAGAGAGCAAGTATGGATTAACTTAATTTTCCCCCTCCATCACAAGTTTCTACTAATCATGAAATACTAAATTTAATTAAAAATCAAATGGAATTAAATAGAACTGGAAGACAACTGTCCTTAAACACAAAGTATACTTACATATCTTTAGTCAATTCTTTTTGATAAGCAATTGGTGACTGCAAAGCTGAAATTATGAAAAATAAGAAAATGCGAAATAAAAGTATTTTATTATTTAAGTTAAAAAAAGCCGTTAATATTTGAAGAAAAATTGTAAATATACAAACATTTTTAAGTATAATTTTTTTTTGTAATACTTGTCTTATTAAATATATTTTTATATAATTGTTTTATAAAAGACATACTATAATGTGACATGTTGAATATTTAGAAGAATATTTTAATAAAATATTTTAAACTTAAAAGTTAAGCATCCTTAACTTAAACTGTACTTTCTGCAATTCATCAAATGTAAATTTTTAAATATATCTTATATTAGGTAAGTACTACATTAGGGATACATTATGTAAGTAACAAACACTAACCTCTGAGAAAATCTAACTGAGTATCCAGTATGGCTCTCAAATTAGAAACCCATTCATTCCTATCATCTGCTGTTTTACCTTGAATAATAAAAGCTAATCCAGCTTGTAATGGATCTTTTGATTTGAGCACAAATTTAGTAGGATCATGATCCTCAGAGCGTTCTTCAAGAGACATTTTATTTACCTAAAGGTTAAGACTATTGTTAGTAATTCAAGGAAAAAATTTTGGATATATTATAAATAAAACAAATTTTATGCTATTTTCATATTTAAACAAATTTGCAATCATAGCAATATTTTAAGCTTGAAACTAAAATATATTTATAGATTTTTATTTTATAAAGAATATGTCACCACTTTTTGGTTTAGCAAGATGTACAAAAACCAAAGTGTGTTTAAAGAGATGTTTCATATTTAAAAAAGGTGCTTTAAATGTATGCAGGACACTTGATGCAACCAATCTTTAAAGAAATTATTAAATGTAATGTGAAATTCGAACAAAAATTTAATAGATTTAAATATTTAAAACAGTTTTGATCAGTTGTGTAAAAAAAAATAAGGATGAACATTTTACATAGCATAATGTTAATTAAAAATTCCTTTTTTAAAAACTTTCAATAAAATCTAAAAAAGCACAATAGTATAAATATATTGAACAGCGAAATTGTATGCACATTCTAAAATATATTCAGTTTGATGATAATTCTAAATTATTAATATAGATTAGTTAATTCAATCACAATAAGGATGAGCTTAACAGTTACTCTGAAAGAACAGTAGTTATTACGATATTATTGACAAATAACATTTATTTTTAACTGTTATTTAGGTATCTAATACTATTAAATGAGCAATGTCACTATATTTCTTTATTTGTTTGCACAATCTTCAAATACGCTCTAACGATTTTCATGAAAATTGATGCATAACCAATTTTTGGGGTAGAAATTCGATTGGGATAGGTTTCACCTTCGAAAAATATCATTTAGAGGGTGAAATAAGCAGATTAAAAGTTTGATTTTATTCTTTTCATTGCAAATTATTTATCGGGTATGAGTTAATAGATTATATGGCAATAAGAGTTAAACGTTATTTAATTTGTCATGTTATTTTAATTTAAGACATGTAAAATATTTTGATATATTTTCATTACAGTTTTTTTATTCTAAAATAAATTTTTTTTCTCATAAATAAATGAAGAAAACACCAGCAAAGTAATATTGAAAAATCGTTTGCATTTTTAAATAAAGAAAAAACACATTCTAATCACATGACTTTTTCGTCTACTAAATACTATAAGTTTTCTAATAAATATTTAAATAGAACTTGAACAAAAATCGTTTGTATTTAAAATAAAGTTTGAACAAATTTAATACTGTGATTTTTTACTCTGTTTATGCATGTGACGTTATAAGTGGAATACACAAGAGCAAGTTGTAAATGATTTGTTTTCAAAAATTCGCATTTGTTTATCATGGACACTTTGCACTGCTTTCTCCTGAAATTCACATGACGTCCTTTCGAGATATAAGTGACTTCAAGTGCAATTGTTATTGGTCGATGGCGACAACGTGGTTTGTTAATCACCAATCACAGAGTCTAATCAAACGCGTTTTTGTTAATCCGTCAAAATTTTAATCTAGAGACCATGCGATTACATAGTGTATAATAAAATGGTTTATTTTTTATTCCACATTCTAATTATAAGTAAATAATTGCGAAAAAAGTTAAATAGTTTCAAATGCTAATTTTTTTCTGGGAAAATTATACAATAAATTTGTCACATTCTGAATGTAAAAGCCACATTTCCATTACTTTTGTACTATGCTGAAGTTTTATGTATTATTTATTTTTAAATTTGAAGCAGTAAATAATTGTTCCAAATGTGTTTGTGATGTTTTCATAATCAATGTAACTGTAAAATTATTCCGCGAGTTCGATCCATACACCTACCTAATTCAATATGAAAAAATTCTCAATATTAAATTGTATTAGTTAGTAATAATTTAATATTGATCAGTTTCATGGGTAATGGTAGTAAGTTTATTTTCAAGTAAAGGGGGATTGAAAATGAATAATGAGGTTTTACAATAGAACAACAGAAAAATAGTTTTAAATTTTTCATTAACCAATTGTTACTTCAAATAGGAATTCTTCATTTTGTTTCTCGTATTACGCAAGTATGATTAGTTTCAAGCAGATATTTAGATGAGTAACGAGACTTTACTATATAACAAAGGAAAAAGAGTTTTCAAATGAAACACACATAGTAATCTAAATGCTGGAAAGAAAAAGTTTTCACATACACACAGCAAAATTAATTTCACCAAATTAAAAAAAAAAAATTGACATTTATCGTAAATGTGTTTTTAATTATTTTTATCATGTTACTTCAAATAAGTATTTTGTTAATATAAATGTACTTGAATAACTACTTTTTTTCAAGACCCACACTACTATTGATTCGATTCATTAGAAATATTATTACGTAATAAAATATGCGAGCAAGCTGGGCTCGGTCCTCTAGTACTTTTTTAAAAAGGGGGAGGAGTATATAAGTGTTAAATTCAAACTAACTAAAAAATAAAACAAATCATGTCAAAACTGCTTGTTCTACAACAAAAAAAAAAAAAAAAAAAAAAAAAAAAAAACATTTTCTTTTACAAAACAATAAAATTTAATTAAAAAAAAATATTTTATACTTTATATTAAATAAAAAATATATGAAAATGATTTAAATTTAAAAAAAAAGTACAAATTAGAATTAAATAATTTTTCTATTGAATTAATGTAAATTTTTTTTAAAGTAATATTAATTTTTTGGTTTGGCAACTTTTTAAACAATTGATTTAGTTACAGTAAAGATGACTTTTCTATATGCTTTAAAAAATCAAAGCTATTTGTTTTTTGCCTAAAATATGTACATAAAATGTCTACACAAAAACTATATTCAGTGCATTTAATTAAGATATTTACAAACAATGCGAATATATATTTTTAACGCTAAATATAGTCAACAAAATAACTTCAACAATACTTATTCAAATGCAACAGCGCCTTAGGCAAAAAAACACCACCACCTGCACTTTAAAAGTAAAAGTATCCTCAAAAACAGCCCCCTCATCGATCTGTATAAACAAAATATTTTTGCAGCAGAAAGCGAGAACTGAGTCATTAACCCCAAACCCTTCTTCCTTTCCCACTAGTGTCGAATTAAACTTCACCTTCCTGTTCTCAAACACATCGATGAAACGAACCACATCGCAAATAACAACAAACACCCTAAGCATCGATAATATAAAAAAGATTTATCATACTACAATGTCCTTGTATTTAATGGTTATTACAATATTTTGAACAATACAAAAATCTTTAGAATGATGCAAAATGAAACAGTTATATCGCAAAGAATCAAAGGATCGTAAATTTCAAACCAAGGTGAAAGACAGGAAACCATGGTAATATCAAGTTTAAAAGATGATAAAATGAAACAGCGCCATCTATTGATCGTTTTAAGAACTTAATTTGTTCGATTTCGAAAAATAATATTTTTGAGGATTTGAAAAGAACTGTTATTTCTCAAAAATAATATTTTTAATTACCAGAAATTGAAATAATGATATTTTTTAACTGTTATTCAATTATCACTCAACTCTAGTTTTTTTAAAGAATAGAAAAGTTTATTCCCAAAAAATCAAATAAAAAAGTTAAGAGTATTTTTTAGTTAAGCATTTCCTATGCAGTTTGAGAGAATGTAACAAAATGTTTTGAATTTGCTAACAATCTTAACAAGATAATCAAAATTACAAAATAAATGCATGAAAAACACAAATTGAATGCATCACGCTTTTTGTACTATCAAAAAGCTTATGAAAAATTTAATCTATTTGTTAACCTACGATTCAAAAATAAGTTAAAATTAAGTTTATTATACTTACTTGAATATGATTTTTGTATATATACACAGGAGTAGAAAACTGTGATTTTGGACCAATGGCATCACTGAAGATAATAATTTGTTCGAATAAAAATACTTGGCGTTCTTTCATTTTTCCTGTTGACTGATCAGACACCATTAAAATGCCTTGTTGTAAAAGTTTACCTTGAGCTGTTATTTTCCCCTAAAATGTAAAGATTAAAGTTAAATAAATTTCCTACACTTTTATTTATAATATATGCAAATATATATAATTTTAGATGAATCTGAAAATATTCTTTACACTGTATATATTTGCATATAGGCCCCCACTTAACTTGATGACCTTAACTTGAGCCACTTAATTTGATGTTGACCTAAGTATTTATAAATTTTAATTAAGCTAGTTCGATTATTTTTAAGAGTGATATTCAGGCAGTTTGGCAAAAGGGGTTGGGATAAGCAATATACATTCAAGAATTCTCTCCTTCCATTTTTTATTTCCAGTTTCAATTAATTTAATCAGCGATATTTACTCATAAGTAGCCATATTTACTTTTCATAAAAAAATGTTTAATTTGAATTTCTTGATTTAGAAACAATGTAACAGTAAATAAATTTGAAGAACATAAAAGTTAAGATGACTTTTCTGATAAAATATATCCGACTGGCAATCTATATCAGTATAAACGTATGAGTGGCTGTATATTGAAAAATTGCACAGTGGCAAGTTTCAACCTCCATTTTCAGAACAGTGCTCTGAACTATCGAAATGAATTTTTAGGAAGGAATACTCCACACAGATCAATGAGAATTAATAGTATGATAAAATATAAATTTTTATTACTAAAAAAATTTAATTTAATCATACGTCTTAAATAATTTTAATGAGCAATAACTTTTGCCCCAATGTACATTTTAATTTTTTTGTATTGTGCATTTGATGTGTTTCTATATTAATGCCATTGAAAGTTTTGCTGGCATAACTTTTGGCATAGAAGCAGTATAGAGGATTTCTACCAAATTTTAGGACATTCACCAAGTGGCTTTAAACTAACAAAAATGGTTACCTTTACTCACATTTTTTTGCGTGCATGTTCTCCAAACATGATTTAATCAGATTTTTCAATTGCTATCCTATTTGTTGACAATTGATTGTTGCATGCTCACTGCGTGAAATCACATTTATATATTTTTGATGTCTTATCAAATTATTATTGATGGTTGCTAGATAATTTTATGCATTTTAACTTTGTTTTAAACTTGAAAGTATTAATGTGTATTTGATATGGAGCTATGTTGACATGACAAGGTGCAATAATCGACTGCTCGAAGGTTTGCCTGCAAGCACCACAATTGACTGTTTAAAGAGGGTACCCAGCTGTAATCCCAAATACATCTTTTTTCCCCTTTATGAGTATAAAATAAATCTGTGCAAAAGAACGTAAAGAGGAATAACTGTTCCATAGAAAGAACACAAATCACAAAGTGTTATTGAAGTGCAAAGGGTTAAAACTGTTAGCGAGATGCTGCTCGATTTGTTTAACTGCATAGCTTTGCCCATTGTGCATTCAAGTGTTAATTAATTCATGTTTTTAAAGTTGAATTGTGAAATTCATCTTTACCAATATTTAAACATTTGTCGCTAAATTATTCGACAAGAAAGTCATTATACTGCTTTTGTTCCTAAGTTTTATTTAAAGTGAGCTTAGTTTTATTTTTGACTACAAGATGAAGCTGCTTTAGAATAGTTTTTTTTACTTTAAGTAATTATCCCTATATAATCAATAGCTTATTTTGTTTTGATCTAAAGGGCTTTGATACATTGAGAAAAAATATCATTAATAGGATTCCATATAGCCCTTAAATACAGACAAAACTGTAAAGCAATATTTAAAACAAACTTTAAAACTTACATCAAAACCTTGCAAGCGACCAACATTCATCATATCATTAGCAGCTTTAGGAACCACATGCATGATCTGTACTGCTTTGCGCAAGTTTTGGGATTCTTCTTCTAAACCTGCTTTTTCTGTGTATTTTAAAATATCCTAAAATTATATTTTTATGTAAGAAATGCATTTATATAATTAAAGCAAGTTATAATTTTTTTATAATTATATAAAATATACCTTTAACAGTAATTGATATTTCATTATTCTCTGTACAGGTTTGATAAGCAGATCAGGTAATTGTAGTTTATGGCCTAATTTCTGGCGAGCTTCCTAGAGAAAACCGAAAAAATATATTTTAAGTGTAACTTAAATTACAATAAGCTACAGAAATTGCAAATGTAACAAGAAAAGTGAGTAGCCCAAATCCAAAACCAGTTAAATCACATTTTAGTGAAAAATTGCTTTTTCTCCAGTTTTATTAAAAAAATATTGTATTAACAATAGCAAAGTTTTGACAATCTTTTGTGATTTACTCAAAAAACCTTTCGTGCATATAACTACTTTTGCTACCTGGAATACTCAAATATGAAATAATAAAATTTAGATATGTTTTTAAAGACTATTTATTATTATTTTACTTTTAAGATAAAAAATTAAAAGATCATTTTAATTGTTATATTGATATATATAGTTTTGTAAATACTTAATAAAATAAAATAATCAAGAACTCAAGATTATCAATTACAATTTTTTTATATTGAATTTGAAAGTTTAAAAATAACTTCACATTCATAAGTCTATAAAAAGTGTAGAAAACATATAGGTGAGAGGTGGAGTAGTAACTGCAGATTGTGAAAGTACATTGAGTATAACTATTTAGAAAAAGAAAGCCAAGATTACCTCAAAGAAGGAATCAAGGTATTCAGAAACAATATATTCTGATTTTGGTTTGTTCTGACAGTATACAACATACATATTGAGCCGGCGTTCGTAACGTCTAAATAAAAGACCTAAACGTTGTGGTTCTTCCAGACACTTTTCAATCTCGGCACAAAAGGAGCTAAAATAGTAAAATATGCAATTTAAATTATTAAATAAACTCGTAAGCAGGATATAACTTAAACAGTTAACACATTTATGCCTTTCATAGAAATGGGCAATTATTTTCTTTTAAATCATTGGCAATACCGACAACTATGAAAAATCCTATTACACATATAAGTGATTTACTGAATTTTTTTTGAGCAATGCATGAGTAATGACCACGAGGAATGTCTTTGTTAAGGTGTTAGTTATTGTTTTAATAAACATCAAGCTTCCCTATATTACAGTCCTTTAGGCACCCCATCCATAATCATGAATTGGCCGAAGCATCAAAAAGCATTTCAAATTTTTATATAAGTTACTTTCATACAACAAAATCTATTTTTAATTATGACTTTACTTACAAAGTAAGTTTTATGTCAACCATTTACCTTAAAAATTAAAACACACCAAAAAATAAAAACAATTACAAAATAGTCAAAATCACATACTCTCGATGCCATTCATATATAGCTTCTATGTTTCCGAAAACAATTTTATCTTTTCCATTCTTCAAATCTTCTGGCACAGGAATTTCATCATTTCTCATTAAATGTAAGTATCCCTGAAATTTGTAGAAAAAAATGTAAGGTTAGTATAAATTTAAATAGTTAAAATACTTAATGAAATATAATTTTTTTAAACAAACAGTTATATAAATTTTTATCTTGAAAACCAACAATAGAAAAAAAAGATTAAATTTTAATGAAACAAGCCAATTTGCTGATTTTTTTTTATCAACTTTCATGGAATTTGTATATCCATTAAAAGTTTTTGTTAAATGAAATTGCTGACAAATAGACAGTGGCAACTCTTAATTTTAAAATTTATACATGTCGAATTCTCAAATACACTTGTATTTCAGTTAAAATTTTCCTATTTGACAAAATTTCTGAATAAACGTTTATAAATCAGTGGTTAATTTTTTTTTTTAATTTATAATTTTAGCATTCCATCTCAATAAGTCAATATCAAAATTGAGGACATTATAAAAAAAAAGAACAAGAATATATTTTTTTACATTAGAATCAACAAAAATTTTATATATAATGTTTGTTCTGTAAGAATTATTTAGATACTTATAGAAGCCACCCTTATAAAACGTCAGACAAAAAAAAAATTCAAGCACAAGAAACCAGTTAAATTAAAATATTATAATTTTCTTTCAAAATACCTTTTGAAATTGGCACATTTTTGATGATCTATTAGAAACATGATATACAATAGGCTAGTAATATGCATTTAAACCCTAATAGAGGACAACAGTGCAAAGAATAAATTTGTTATTTTGCATTTAATGCAATATATAATTCAGATAAAGCACATAAAAATGGATTATATCAATTGCAATATTTTACTCTAGAGAACCTCAGATTTTAACTTCAATTGGATATACAAGATGCATTTTTTGGTTATAAATAAATAGAAAAAAAATCATATTCTATATACACCACATCCTACGAAGCATTTAAGGAATCTCCACATCAGATACCATTAAATGTCATTTTGAAGAAACACAATTTATGTCAAGTGATTATTTCACACAAGACATTTTAGCCTTCAATTATATAAATTGATGTTATTTAACCCAAGTATGCAATATTATTTTAAAGTATCTTTCAATGCAGATACATGGCATAACTGTATTAAACTCGACATAATGAGTATGAAAATGTAAAAACATCCTTTATATGCTTCATATAAAACTTTCAATGATTGGTAATAGCAAACATGAGCTAACCTTACAAATAACATGATTTCTTGAATATACAAGATATGAATATAATTTACTATTCACCAAGAATATTATTGTTCAGAAATCTCCAAATTGCCAGTTAAATTTTTTTAGTTTGTGAATGGCTATGTATTTATAAAATGTACTTTTTTACACTACCTCAACTAAACATCCTAGATCCCTCACATAGTCTCTTTCTGTGTCCACTAATTCTTGAAGAACAAACCTACAAGAAATTTCGCAATTAGAAATCTCAATATATTTTACAATGTTCATTTATTAACCATGTACTTTCACAACTTTGTTAAAATATTATGCAACAAGGTAGATTGAACATCATTTACTTTTATTTTATGAAATTTTTTTGTGAACATATAGAAAAACCAATTTATCCAATTAGCCATAGAATTTTAAAGTGCAAAATTGTCTGATTACTTTTTTTAACCCCCTTCTCGGTCGGCAATATGTATGTCACATGCAGCAATTTTAGGCCTGTATGGTCTCCAGAAGACCATATCGGCCAGAACTAAGGGATCATTTTTAAACAAAAATATTATACAAAGCCAAGTTAAAAATTTTAATTTATTTTAATGTTCTCTTGAAATAATTTTTTAAAAAAATTCTCGTTCAAATTTTTAGAAATTCTAACAATTGAAAAGCTTCTAAAGTCTAAATAAAATGTCTTGCATCATTATTGAAGTATAGTATAATTTATAAAATATAATTTTTGAGTTTTCCTACATAAATTTTAAGTGCTTTTATTTTTTATTTTATTTATTAATTCTTAATTTTATACTTTTATATACTAAATCAACCTATCTTAAATTCCACTTTTATATGTTTTATTAGTTTAAAGATTCAATAATTTAAAAAGCAGAAAAGTACGAAACATGTCCTAAATTTTTTTTACTGTGACAGTAGCGTTTTTACTTTGAGATGATGGTTAGCTAATTAAATCAACCAACTAACCAATCCAGAGTCGAAGAAGGAAAACGCAAACATTACAGAAGAAAAACACGAGGACATGTTCCCTAATTTAAATATTGCAATATAACTGTTACTAGTTCATGTAAATATGACATTAGTACAAAATTAATACCATAAGTGTATGTAGTTTTCAAGATGTCACAATAACAAAAAAAATATTTTCCGATAGAAGTGTTTTTAAGAAAACTTAGTTTTATTTTATTCAAAATGAAATGATACATTTGTGTTCAATGTAAGATATCCGGTCAAAATACAGTTTTAATATTGTACTAGTGCACTAGAGCTACAAAGTGGACTATTAAGGACGGATATTCTCATCAAATTACATTGCAACTCGCATTTTGAAATTCATACAAACAGGGAAATTCAACTAATTATAAATGTTTTAAGAAGTTAGCAGATAGTCATCCATTAAAAACAACTACAAATATCTCATTAATTTTTTATGCTCTTTTTGAAGACTTTCTAAAAAGGTCTTCAAAAATAGTAAAGTTTCTAAAAACGCTTTTAACAAAAGAAAAGTGTGTGTTTAAGTATTTTATATATTTCTCTAGAAATACCAAAATTAACCATTAAAATGAAACAAATAAAGTTCCAAAGAACATACAGAGCTGAGCAACAAAATTATGTACTAATAAACCAACCTGCGTTTTGTTAAAGCCTTTTCTCTTTCTTCTTCTAGAGACGGTACCAGATCGCTTGCTCCTAAGCATGGACTTCCCTCCTGAGTCATGGAATCACTTAACTCTTCAGATTCTTCTACAAACTATACAAATATTTATAAATTAAAAGAAAAACTTGCGAACTATTCATTTGAAAATAACTACAATATCTATATTATTTATTTTAAATAGAAGAAAACTGATATTTATATATTGAAAATAGTAAGAAAGAAAAACAAAATATTAGTTTTAAAATACAATTTAATTCTCCTCTAAAGGCCAAAATTACTGTTGCCACTTTTTTTTTTCTGATCTGATTTTTTAAACCAATTTCTAATACTCCATTTCATTTACTAGACTTTAATAATTTAGGGAAAAGTTTGAAGTATAAATTTGGACAAAAAACAATCGAGTTTGTACAACACTTACCTGGTACTTACCTTGACAACAGTAATTTAGCCTATGCAATATGCAGAATGGCAAGTCAATACTTAGTAGAAATAATATGAAAAATATAAAAAGGGAACAGTAGACTGCTGCAAATTTAATTCCCAACTTTATTCATAATCTTACCTGTATTTAACTGAATCCACAGTTGAGTGCACTCATACTTAAACATTGTGTGTGTGTGTGTGTGTGAATCAATAACAAGTAACATTTATAAATAAAGTAGTCAAAAATGGTACATAATTACTTACTCTGGTTAACTTGAAGAAAAAAACTTTAATTAAATCGAGAATAAAATTGAAATGATATACAGCAAGTGTAATTTGTTTGAATTTCTGTTAGCTAATATTTAAAATAGTGGCATTATTAAATAATGAAGGTTGTTCAAGTAGTTTAGTACTTAAATTAATTATTAACTCTCAAAAGAGAATTGAAAATATTTTCAATAATTCCATATTTTAATTAATAATTTTTATGCAAATCAACAAGAAACTGGGTTCTTTATACTGCCTACTTTCTAGCCTTTTACAAAAATCCGAATGAAGTATTTATTTTTAATAATAAAAATATGTTAATAAAGTTACGATATCTGTAACATTAATTTAGTTGAATGGTTGTTTTATGTGAATTTTAAAAATTCTTTTATAAATTTAAATCACTTACTTCAGCTGCAGGTAACACATCTACAAATGTTTGAGCATAAGATGCTGCAACATCAGTCTTTTCAGAAGGGGTGTTACAGACATCTGAACTTTCTTCTTTTAGATCAAATACACTGTCTTCTGTCTCATTTTCTTCAGTTTGTATCTAAATGTATAAATAATTTTTAAAAAAAGACAAATCTAAAGATCTTGCATCATATTTTGTTACATAAGCATACAAATTTTAAGTTTACTTAACGCGTTTGCATACAATGCTGACTAATAGTAAACTCTTGCACATAGGTTGCAAAAATAATAGCATGTTAATAAACTAATAATAGCATGCCAATTAATTGAATATATTGACTATTTAGTATTCAAAATAAATATTCACTTTTTAGACAAATAACTTATTATTTAGTAAACATCTAGAAAAACAAATTTAATTTCAGCATGGCAAATATAATTTATATAACAAATAAAAATCTATTAAAAAAATAAAGATAGTTAAACATGAAGATGTTATATATAATGAAGAATTAAGTATGTTAGACTGCTAATTTTTTTTTGTTCAATAGAAACTAGCAGAAACTTACTTGAATAAATAGATTAGCAGTATAAATTTTCATATAATGTGAATGGTTACATTATTTAAAAGTATAACATAGAAACCATGATTATTAAATTTTAACTATCATTATGAGAATTGTAACAAATACATTTTAGTCTTGGGTAAATAAACACTTAATTTCAGATATACACACTTTCACATAAGATGCAAAATTTATATATTCAAAATTAATGTTAAAGTAGAAATAAATTATTTTGTGCAACCCTAGGACTCAAGTCCACAATTTCACATGCAATTTTTATTTTAATTAGGCATCCACATCTGAAAAATGAACAGTTTCGGAAATAGCAGGAACATAGAATGTTTTCTAAAAAGTATGTAAATATCACATCCCTAGTATATAGTGCAATTAAAAAATAGTTAAATATACAAAATAAACTCAAAACTAATATTGAATGCTCACTTCACTTTCACAATCCTCATTTGGAACAGTTAACGGGGGCCCTGGTGAAGAAGATTTGTTTCCCATTTCTTCTTTACTAATCACAACCTTTAAGCAGAAATTAGAATTACCTTCCAAAATAAATTTTCCTAAAATAATTAAATTTCCAAAAAATTAAAGACGGCAGAATTCAATTACCTTAGAATCAGAGGAACAGTACTTATTGATACATATATTTCCAGCATCCGCAGATGTTTTATCCAGGCGTCCATGACTGAGTTTTCTAACAGGATTGCATAACCATTTCCTAAAAAAAAATAGGATTTGCTATATCTATATTAATGAAGATAAATTATTAAAAAAAAATACCCTTTACAAAAACATGTAAAATATTTAAAGTACCAAATTGACAAAAAAAAGTGTACATAATTTAATATGACTATAAACAATAAGCCATGTTATTTTGGTGTGAAAAAATGTATGCATTTTCCTTACTGAAAATTAAGATTATATTCTCTTGAATAGGTAATATGTTTAATTGATGTAATAGCAGTTAAAAGTTTGGAAATGAACAATTTGACCGACCAGGAGTTATAAAAGTAAACAAAGCACCTTTTTATGTAATAAAAGACGATAAACAAGTTTGAAATTTATAAAATATAGAAGTCTTGATTTTTTTTAAAGGTTAAAATGCACTGTACAGTCCCCCTTGGCAACAAAAACCTTTTTTGTTGCCCATCAAAGAACTTTTCTATTTTCCCCATGCTGGGTTGCTGTAAACAGTAGGCAACTAGATTTGGCAAAAAATCAGGTGGAATATAGAGTACATTTTTACCTTTTTTTTATTGTTGATACATACACACAATATTTAATTAAGAATAAAGCATTATATTCAACAGATTAAAAAGAATAAAATGTTTAAAAGTTACCAAAACCACTTCTTCTGAGCACCTTAATATTTTGCATTATACAACCAACGTAATTACATTAAGGAATTACTGCTACCCAATTGCACAGGCTAATTTAATATTAATTTCAATTCTTAATTTTCAATATAAACCATAATAATGGCAAATGGTTTTGACAATGATATAAAAACAAGTCTTCAACTTTAGAGAACAGGTGAACATTGTTCAGAGTACATAATTGGTGTTGGCTACATGTTTAATTATTATAACAGAAATATAACAGTTATTACATATTGAATTAGCTTGTTATTCTGGACATATGCTTGCATATTGGTGTTTTTTTAAAAATAAATTCCCTTTAATTTAATTATATATATAAAAATATAAAATAAAAAAAATAAAAAAATTATCTTTTACACAACACAGGTTAAAAACAAAGTGATATTCAATATCCATTGATTAATTCGGTTAAGATTTCTATTGACGAAATATTAGCTTAGTAAAGCAATTCAACATCAACCTACCATTTCGAGTTTTTATAAAAAAAAAATACAAGTTATTCAAATTGCAATTAAATCTAACATAACTTCAGAATAAACTCCATGAAATGCCCTGAATTTTTTTATCAATGTCATTTCTTAAATGACAAAAGCACTGCCAAATTGTAAAATTCGAAATTGAAACTTTATTTACAATTTCAGAAATCCCACCTTTTAGACGCAGCAGCAGTTGCAGTTAAGCTATGACAGTAAATCATCATTGCACTTTTTACGCGACTTGGATCGAGATTAAAGTAAGAGTCAACCATTGAGCTAAAATAATAATATATACTGGAATGAGGATTAAGCGTGGACGACCACTTTATACCTTTTGGAGCGAAGGTAGAAAAAATTACACCTTTTGAGAGAAGGTAGAAAATGTAAGTCTTTTTTTGGCATTTATGGCTTTCAAAAATACGTTTAATGTTTTCCCATACACACTTTCTTACTAACAATAAAAAAAATTAAAAAAAAGGCACACACAAAAAAAGTTTTAAACCTATGACGTCACGCGAGACTCTTGTATAGCCCAGGTAAAATGTTTTCTCACCATTTCTTCCGAATAGTATACATCCGCGCGGCACGATAAAGTACATTGTCACCTAATGGAATTCCTCACTCCAGTGTTTATATTATTTTAGCTCAGTAGGGTAAACATAATCAAGTCTAGATCACAGGGTACTACCAAACTTAATAGAACTCAGACTTATATTAATCTGGAAACCGCAAGTCGTGCATAAGATCCATTATCGTGCTTTTTAAAATTTTATTTTAAACGACGCTTTTGATGACGTCACTGCTGACGAAAATTATAGTTTAATGCATTCGTTTACATACAAATAATGTTATGTATTAGTATTATTTCCAGTTGAGATTTTACAATACTTAAAATGTCAGCGTTCTAAATGACGCAGTAAAATTAAAAAGTTAACCAATAGAAACTGATTGAATATTAAAATATAAATAACTTTTCTAAGAACTCGAAGTGCAAAGTTTGAAATATAACTTTTTCTAAACTTTCAATTTGAAAAAGTAAATATTTTTTTCATAAATCAAATAACGTAATTCATTCGGATAATTACAAATATGGTCTTTCTACCATGTAACTCTAATAACATGTACATTTTAAGTAAATCAGAAATTAAAAACTTTAAAGAATAGTAAAATACATATCGGGAGTAATTTTATTGCACGAGTTTGCATTTAGTTTTTTAAAATAAATTTTAAATTTGTGTGTAAATTGACTAAGTTCCCCACAAATGCTTGTGTGTTCTAAAATTGTATAAATAAATTATTTTGGAGATATAACTAGTAGTTTTACTAAGTCTTATTATAAATTTATTTTATACTTATTGTCTAACAAATGTTTTTTTTTTTTTGCAAAATCCATCTAGAAACTATGTAAATTAGGCTTGTAACGAGTTTAAATGGAGAAACATTAAAGTTTTAACCACTTATTAATATATATATATATTTTGTAAAGGGGTGTTTATTTCGATAACTTTTGTCGGCAGTAATTACAGAAAAATAGGTTACTTGTGAGATAAGCTATTCGAATACGTTAAATCGTATAAATCAGTATATTTCATTGTATCATTTAAGAATAACGTCAATGCAAAGTTTACCGATTATTTTCTAATATATATTATATTTTGAAGTATGCTATGAAGGTTCTTCACATGAATGATTTCAAATTACTTTTCATACCGTCCAATTATCAAAGATATTTGAAAAATGTACTAATTTGCATTCATTGTAAATATTTAATTAAAATTCCTTTGAAATTTAACCTTAAGTGAAATATCCTTTTTTATAGCAGTGGCGTAACAAGAATTTAATTTAAGAAAGGGCCCAAACATGCACAAGTAATTTTTTTAAAAATTTCACACACAAAAAAAACTATTTATGTAATTACTGCCTATTAAATTTATGAGGTTATTTTAATTATAATAAATAAAAAATATTAATTTTATCCGTATTAAAACTAAGTTTCTTTTTATGTTTTCTCAAGAGAATCACTTTAATTTAATATTATTTTGACTAGGATAAGTAATAAAAATGAGAATAAAAATGAGAATAAAAGTAGATAAGAAAACTAAATTTTAGCGTATGCATTTAAAAAGTGGAGCATCAAAATAAGTTATTTTATATGATTTTATTTTTGCCAAGGATGAAGGTAGGAAAACGTACATGCAAAAGAATTGGGCAATTAAATAATTTTGTTATTCAATACTATTCAAGAAAGCTCGAAATATATTTTTTTTAAATAAAATGCAAAAAAAACCGGACAGAAATGTTTGAAAATTGTCACTTGATTCATTGTCACCCAAACGCAAGATAGCTTTTGAATTCAAATTGCAATCGAAGTTCTAATGTTCTATAATATTTTATTTTAAATAGTACTTTCATTCTACAAAAAAACTTAATTTTAAAATATAATAAAATTTTTAATTAAAAAAAAAATCCAGGATCATAAGACTTAAGTTTTTGTTTGAAAAATGTCATAACAACGCGCGTATCTAGTCTATTTCGTTTTTTATTTATATATTTATACAAAGACAAACCTGTAAGCGATATCCCCATTGGGTTCTTACACCCATTTAAAATCTAATTAAATTTTATATGTCTTGAAAAATACGTAAATATACAATTGTTAATTATTCAATTACATATTTGAATAAGTTATGTATAATTATCAGTAATTATCAAATTAATTTTGTCTTTTTAATATTAATTTATTTAATTTTAAATACATTGATTCTCTTCAACATCGATTTATTTGGAGTAACAGAATTGTACCGTCCACAATATAAAATCATGGGCACCTCCTTCGTATCGATTAATTTTTTCTTCACGTCCGTCGATTGCTTCGAATATATATGGCCAATTGAATTTCTGCAGATTTTATTGTAGTACAATTGATGTACTTTTCTTGGATTATTCAAATTTGTTATCGCTGAAAGATTTTGTAAAATATTCAAACGAAAAGCGTTTTCAGACTCGGCTTCCGGCAATACATACTATGGCTCCATCTATGCTCTATCATCAGAAGGTTTTTATTTGAATATATTTAGATATTTTCCGCCAGAAAGCTTGGTACCGAAAAGATAGCTATAGTATTTTATTAGGTATATAAGAAGAATATTAAATAGGTGAACATACCTGCTTCAAATCAGTTCATTAAATATATATTATAATTGTACCAAAAATTTCCGAATCGTATTGTAAAATCAATTTTTTTAATAAACTTATTTCTGTCAAATACGAGTTCAATTCCGGAATAGGTTTTTAAAATACATACAGAAAGCGAATGAATTTGACAATTCGAAAGTTTTCAATTTACATTTGTTACCTGCTGCATTATTTTTAAATAAAATAGAGTAAATTATAAAAGTCCTTCAAAAATTATTATTTTTGGCAATGAAAATGTTCGAATTAAATAGCAGATTTTTGTATAGCCAACAGAACAATTTTTTTTAATAAAGAAACAATATTTTTAGAAATCTTTAGAGCTCTAAATTTACAATTTTTTAAAAAAAATTATTGAATTAAGTTAAATGTTTTGATGGTAGACTTATTTGGATATAATATTAATATAAAAATCAAAAGATTTAATTTTAACAACTTGAAAAAAAGTTTTATAACTGTCCAACAATTTATTATAAGCCTTTCTAACTCTAAATATGGGAGGGGGACATATAGTTCAAATATTTACTAATTTTATTTTCTTTATCTCCAATATTTAATTTCTTATTAGTGACTTCAACTTTTAGACTTTTCTTAAGTCTAGCATGTTGGTGGATAAATACACAATGGTCGTATGTCCATTTTTGGCAAAAATTTGATATTGGTATCAATGTAAAGGGGAAATCTAGATCTCTTTCCTTCTGCAAAAACATTGTATGTCGATTACAAATAACAACTTTGTGGTGCCGGCTTTATTGAAAAAAATATCCCTTTAGGCTTCCACTAAATTCGCAATCTTTTTCTCGGTTTTCAAAAGTTTACAAAAGGGATATACAACCATTGTGCTTTTAGCCATCGATATATTAATATATGTTCAATAGATTGGAATCAAACATTATTTTTTTTTATTAAATGTTTTTTTTATACCGATCTATTATTATAGTCTATACCTGTCTTAAGACGTTATTATTGAATTTACGCCTGACTAAATAAAACATTATGAACCATTAAAACCAGCTTCACAGCACTTAGTAAGTAAACATTATTTAAATTAAATAAATAATAACCATATAATTTAAATCTAAGGAAGTGTATCAAAAGTTAATTTTCCTTGTATTTGTGGATGGCACTTTTGTGTGTAATGTCTATAAGGCAATGGATTCTAAAATTTTGAAAATGAACATAATCAAATATACACACAGACATAACTAAATACGAGTAACATATGCATTTGTGTAAAAGCGAAAACACTTATAGCTTTTCACAGAGATCTATTTAATATTGGGTCTCGTAATTTTTTTAATAATTTTCTACTATTATATCAAAAGCCATAACTCAGGTCCAAACACTAGTCTTCGAAAAAATACTTATATTTTAAATGCGTGTGGCGTTTGGTACTCTCATTAAAGTTAGACACGCATTTTGTTCGTTATGTTTTTATACTAGTCAACAATCAATTCTTCATCTTATTTAGTATGCTGCAAAACTTTGTCAAATATTTCCTAAAAAAAGTTTTTTTTTTTTATTAGCGTTGGTGAATAACGATAAATTTAATAATCATGCAATTGACATGCTATTTCAAATACCCATATATTCAAAGTTTTATTGAAAAAGGCATAAATCATATTCACAGTTCAATTAGGGTCCAATCATTTTTGTGGATTATAGTTATACTCATATTTTAAGCAATTAACAGCAACTGCTTATTTAACCCGCGAGTAGAGACGGGCGGTAAATACTAAACTGATAAAAATAAGTATCCAAAATAAGTAAAATGTACTCACTTTTGAATACATTCGATGCTCATCATGGCTCCGAATATGTAAGTTTCAATTTTGAAAAGCACATGTACTTTAAAATGAGTACAATGGGTAAAAATTAATAAGAAGAGCAGATGCTAGCCTAGGCTGCCTTCATAAATCACTTTCAATAAATATCGACAATTAAAAGACTTACCGGTAATCGAACCCAATCTCCAGAACCTTATCCGTTAAGCAACCAGGGCGACGTGAATAAGGACGTGAAGTTATAAATAGAAGTAATGTTTAAAAGGTGTGCCAAAATAATGGGAAGTAAGATAATTGAATAGAAATAACCGAGTTTCCATTTAAGCAATCAACATCAAATAATGTGGAAAACCATCTTCTGAACAAATATTTTAAGTTTGTCAGGTCGCTTTGTTAAGATGGCTTGAACAGAAGCTGATATTAGCAATATTAAACCACACTGCTAATTTTGGCGAAAGTACGATTACTTAAATTTGAGTACGTAATCGCTCATTTACGATGCAATTGTGCTCAAAAAGTACGTTCACGTACTCATTTTTAAGCACTTTTTTTTACAGTGTACATGTTACCGAAATATGCTAAAAGTCTCCGAGACCGCACATCTCCACTTAAGAATTAAAAAAAAGCACGTTTAATAACATATTTCAAAGAGTAATTTTATATATTTTCTGATGAAGGGGATTTATATTCTGGTAACAAAGCAACACAGCTCGTACAATGTAGTGTTTGCATCTTAATTTTATTTAAATTAGTACTTTGTTAAAAATATAAGCTACTGTTTTCATTTATATAAATACTATTCAATTCGCGTCACCGCAAAAAAGTGTTCTAAATAACAATGGGCAATGTCAAACTGAGGGGAGTTCATAACATAATTATGGTTTAAAGTTTTACAATAGAAATGAAACAAAATTCAATATTGAATAACAGTATTTAATACCAATTACTGACTTTTTTTTGTAAGGATAATGACAAAATAAGCTATTTAAACAATGTTTATTTCAAAAGCCATAACGCAAAGAAAATTTATCAGAACTTGAAAGATAAGAGTAATTACCATTTTGGGTTTATAAACATTTAATGAAAATTATTACTAGTCTCGTAAAAGTCTTAATTAGTTTCTATAAATAATAGTTTTTCGCTTTTTAGGCAATTAATTTAAATTCAGTTAATTAAATGAGATTTTCTTTAAAACCCAGTTTAAAATGTCAGATAATTTCTTAAAATTGATAGTTAAAAAATTTAAATGCCGAGTGGTTTTTCAACAATTTAATTTTGTTCGTTGATAGCATGCTAGAGGCGCAAACAATTGTTTTCGCGCGAGGCAGACATGGCTTACGTAGCTAAAACACTTAATTAACTAAATTAACTTTCAAAACGATAAAGCTTTTAATTAACTTTTAGATTATATTTTTATTTACGATTAATTTTTTAACTGAAGTAAAAATATTAAAATTCCATTTTAGTTGAAGTTTGTTTATTAGATACTTTTAGTAAACCCACCTCTTAAATTCTAAATAAAAGTAGTTAACTTTTTTTTAATAATGCAAATTTATTTTGATTAGCAGTTTGATGCATGTGGGTTAATTAGGTTTTGGATACATGGCAAAAGGTTAGGAGAACTCAAATATTGCTAGTAAATTATTAACCAAGAATTTTTGTTGTTGATTTTTTTAAAAAATTGATTCATTTGTGATCAGATATACGCTATTTATATTCAAATTTAATTATGTGTATGACATAAGCTTTTCATGATATTCCCTTTCCTTTTCCAGAGTTTAATTTTCTAAATTTTTTATATCATTTAATCTTTTTCCTGGAGAGTTAGGGACATAGATTCATGTGTAATCATTCGCATTTTCAGTACTGTTGATTAAAATATCTGCAAATGTTTTTCAGTTTGATGACGTACTAAGTAGATATTAGCATCATTTATTGACTTATAAAAAGTTTAATATCTTATAAAAAATTTAATTTAAAGCTAAATATCTTGTATCTTTAAATTATATTGTTCAGGGATATTAAGATAAAAGATAGTAAGCTTTAAAACTTTACTAAACGGTTTGAATGACATTAGAGAATTTAAAAAAGTTAAAATGTCTAAATGTTGTTTTTTGAGGAAACATTACATAGAACTTTAATCAAAAAAATAAAAGTTCCTTATGCACTTATCTTTAAACTCTCAGAAATGCAGAGTTAAACATTTCAAGCTCTTTAAGACACATTATAAAATACATAAACTATTTTATTAATCACTTTATTTGCAAATTATATGGAATTTTAGACAGACGAACTGAATTGAAATCGGTCACGACATCTTTTGGAATTTAAACATTTACTCTAGCGTCAATTAGAAGGCTCCAACATAGCCGATCAAACATTCTAAACTCTTTGAATTAGTTATGAATTCTGTTTAATTCGTTGTTTCAAATGTCATGGAAGTAATGAGAAACTACATGAAACGTACTTCTATTTTCTTGTATAGTTAAACAGATAAAGGAGGTATTCATAAATTGTGAAACACGATCTAAGTATTGATACGATTCAGCTGAATGTATGCAATTGTGCTTGTTAACGTTTGAACATATTAGTTTAGACTTGAATGAATGGATGATAGTTCAGCAGCTTTATAACCAATATATTATAAAACCGATATTATATGCTAAACAGGTTTCAACAAATCATAAATTCTCTCTCTTAAACGTTATAACATGAGATATTTTCGTTCTTCCATGTTTAGTATTTTTAAAAATGATAATATTTTAAAGCTAGAAAATAAATACTGTAGTCGATTAAAATAATTTTATATACAGATTACTACAATAATTTTAAAACAAGATTATAGAATTTTAAAAAAAGGGTCACAATATTTTTATTTACAGATTTAGTTTGATATTAAGGCCCATTCGATATGAATGATATAAACGTCTGCGATATTTGCAGATGGCTCTGTGATTGAAGCTTACAAACCACGTGTTTTTTATCCACCAATCGCAGAGCCATCTGCAAAATCACGCGCGCGTTTATCACGTCCGCGTAGAATGGGCCTAAATGATGTTATTTAATGCAGCTGCACTTAAGTCGCATTTTGGTTTAAGGAAATTTTTTTTTAATGAAATAACTTGAAGATTTATAAGAAATTTAACCGGAGCGGTAGGTAAGACAAAATAAAATTATTAATTTTAAGCCTATTCTGTAGAACTTGGATGCTAAATAACAAGGCAATATGCCAATATGGAAACGATGGGAATTTGATCTTTATATGTTCAGTATATAATAAACGTTCGTTAGAATGTTTATTTTGATTCCAAAACCATCAATTTCTTTGTAGGCCAATTCTTTAGATACATGAACCCAGTTAATGAAAAGGAATACGAAGTAAACAGTTCTATAATGAAATTTTTTCAACTTATCCTTGATAAAAATTAAACTTCAAGATTTTACAAATACAAATACTGACGACAAACAACAGGCTCAATGCCCAACAATATTGGCTAACTAATATTAAAAGACGATTCTAAAAACTTACGCCAGAAACAATTGAAATAGAAACGAGTCTTAAACTATTCAATCGAAACATCTAAAGCGTTGAAGATATATGAAACTGATTTGATATACGACTGCAATTCGAGCGAATGGATTAACGCTACCAAGAACTTAATGCCACCGATTATTCTAGGTTTAATTTCAGCTGCTAGATCCCCGCCGAAAAAGAGAGAAAGGTGCCATTAACGCCAATGAATTATGCTCTGGGTGTCGGTAGAACTAGTGGGTGTCACACGAGATGTTCTGTAATTGCAGTTATTAATATTGCTATGTGCTGTTGACATGGAAATCTGCTCAGCGAGCTTTTTGTGCACAGTCTGGGATTCATGTTTGGTGGTTAGTTTAAAGCCGCTTCGAATTGTCTATTAGATGAATTATAAATAAGTTTTTTTTTGAACGCTTTCTTTACTACTTACCATAAACTCGTATTATTCAATATTCAAATAATAAACTGCTTTTGGTTTTTTTGTTGTTGTTGTTTTGGTTAATTAACGTCGCACTAGAGCTGCACAGTGGGCTATTGGCGACGGTTCGGGGTCTATCTCGAAGGAAAGACCCGGGAACACATACATTCACACACACATTCATACATGCACCTCGTTATTTTAGAACCATGGTCAGATGACGAGGAAACACCTGAATTGGCACCCAACGCCTCCAATAGACGTCGGGACTTTGGAAAACAATCAGATTCATCGTGCACCAGTCCCGTATACATTAATTTTTGCGGATGTTCTGGACGACTTTTCCAGTATTTTTGTAGCGAATAAACTGCTTTTGGAATTAATATTGCGGTGTAGTTTGTTATATATCTTTAGATAGCGATTAGTGGTATTGTTCGACAAGAGGCTAGCTCAACGAAGAAAGTGCTGAACAATAACTTAAAAACTTAAGATATATAGAATCGGAAATTGATTAACTAACACAAAACAATTCAATGGGTGTGATTCAAAAGGAAAAGATTCAACGAGAATCCAATTGGATTTTTTTTTCTTTTTAACCCTTTGCACTTTTTGCGTTTTCCGTTCTTTCTACAGAACATTTATTCATCCTTATGTTCTTTTCCCTAGATTTTGTTATGCTTATAGAAAAAAGAAATCTAATCTGTTTTGGATCTGCAAAAGAACGAGTTGAAAAAAATATCCATGTTTTTTAAACACAAGATAATGCCGTTCTCGTTTATTTTAAAGAACAGGGAACCAAAAGAACGAGTCGTTATGTTGTCGTCTGAGCGGGGCCAACCGAGTGCAAAGAGTAAATCTCACCCATTCAATTGAAGACGAGGGCGTAAAAACCAAGCAGCTCCACTTTTTTGATTTATACTTTTTCACTTATTCCCATAAAGATTGGGGCTCTATCTATTCATGCATGAACCAGACAGTTGTAAGCAATGGCTACAGCGATATAAAGGAAAATGAGTTGTACTTCAGTATTATACGATGCAAGAAACGTACAGTGTTTTTCGTTTTTCCTGGACAATTTTGAAATCTGGAGCTCTCTGGGGTTAATTCCTAGTGTACGGTGCCCCCGCCAAATGTGATTTGGTGACAATTTGTGGGCGATAAATTTTATATTTTGACAACCCTATTTCATGATGTTCGTAGCATTATCATGATGTACGGCAACCCTACTTTTTTTCTTGCACCGTTTTACGTTGTTTTGCCAAGACCTTGGTGCCTATTTTCAAAATCGCGCCAAGGAGGCACCGTATTCTAGGAATTTACCCTGTCTGGTTCTTGCACCCACGTATACAATTTCAAATACAAAACTTTAAAACGTATAGATCTATTCAAATATTAGTCAATTTTATTATCTATATATTTACTTATTAACCCTTTGAAGTCGAAGCTTTTTTCGCTCGGTCGAACCAGCCTCTCCAGACGATTTTGTGCATATTGGTGCCCGAGAGTCAAATTTCGAGTTGACGCATCAAACCAAGTGGTGCCCGAGACTCACCCTTTGCCCTCAAAGGGTTAAATGCCATTCAAAAGGTACGACTAATTACGTACATTATTAGTTTTAGATAGGATTCGTACGTAGCCGTGTTTAGTTAAAGACTTTCAAAACACAATTGTAGACAGGAAGACATAAATAATATTTTTAAATAATAGGTATGTGGCACTAAATCCCATTTTAAATATTTTAAATGGGTTATGCAAACTCAAGACATTGAGCTGTGTAAGTACGAAATTTCAATATATTGTGTGCCAATTGTAAAAAAAAAACTCAAATTTATAAATATGACAACGCATAACTCACTCCACAATGTGATTGTTAACCTTTACAAGGACTACATGTGTCCCAGTGTGATTTTACAGGTCTGTGACATGGTGTAGGACATTTTACATGCGTGTGATTTTACAGGTCAAACGAGGGGCTTAGGATTTTTTTTTTTTGGGGGGGGGGGGGGAGAATTTTTAAAACATGCGATGTCTGAAATAAGCTGTTTGCAACAGAACATGTAATTACATGGTTTCGAACATGTGACACTTGACTAATGACTGGCAGATCGTCCTCAGCTGGGCTTTTCAGTTTTTCAACCACTCAAGTGACCCTACCCCCACATGCGAATCTACCTGCTTTGAGGAAGAATTTTTAACGATCCGTCCGTCAAACAGTTACACGCCTCTTTTTTAAAGGGTTCACTGTAAAAAAATGGGCTTAAAAATGAGTATATGGACGTACTTGTTTTTTTTATGTACAATTGCATTGTAAAGGAGCGATGCCGTACTCAAATTTAAGCAACCGTACTTAAGCAAAAATGAGCAGTGTAGTTTAATATTGCTGATCTCAGCTTCTGTTCAAGCCATATGGTAACAAAGCGACATTACAAACATAAAATATTCGTTCAGAAGATGGTTTCCCACATTATTTGATAGACTTTTATATAATCGCTTTTTTTAATACTTCATCTCCCCATTTGTTGTATTTATTGAATCACCCACCTCATTCATCATTATTTATCTTTTTAAACTACTCAGGATTTTTACCTTTGCTTTGAAATTTATTTTGTTCATGTGTAAATTTTTAGAATTTTAATGTTGGTTTGAAACATCTAGAGTTTGGCGCAGCTTGGCCTCATTTGGCCCTTGCGCCATTAAACCCCAACCAACCAACCAACCAACCAACCAACCAACCAACCACATTATTTGATGTCGATTGCTTAAATGGAAACTGAGTTATTACAATTCAGTTATCTTATTTCCTATTTTTTTTGCACACCTTTTTAATATTATATTCTGTTTATAACTTCTTCGCGTCGCTTCGATAGCCGAACGGATAAGACTGTGGACAGCGGAGCTGCAGACATGGGTTCGATTCCCGGAGAGTCTAAATGTTGTAATTGTCGGTATTTATTAAAAGTGAATTATGAAGGCAGTCTACATAGGTAAGCTACTGCTCTTTTCATTCATCTTTACTCATTTTTGAGTACATGTCTTTTTCAAAAATGAAACTTATGTATTCGGAGCTATGATAAGCATCGAATGTAATAAAAAATTAGTACATTTTACTTATTTTTGAATACTTATTTTTAACAGTGTTGAGAACAAAGCTTTAGAAATTCATTGCTCTGCCTCCCAAAGTGACATTTTCTCACACCTTTCAGGAATTAGCCCACAGATAGGGATACTTTTCCGTTATGGAGCCCATGTGAAAAGGTTAATACTCTTCGATGAGGGCTAAAGTAATAGGTAATAAAGTAATTATATTAATGGAATTGACTATGACTAAATGTTATAGTAGAAAGATGTTTTTCGCAGCACTCGAAGCAAAAAAAGTTACAACCCAAAAATTGCATATTTTATAGGGAAGATGTAAGAAAGACATGTCGCCACTACGTTATTAACTAAGACGCTATCCAGTATATTAAATAAGATTTTTTGTGCACTATTCCTTTTGAGTTATTAAAATAGAATCTATTTATCAAAAAGTCGCATTTTTTAGTGAGCTTGTATTCTTGGGGCTGTGGCAATAAAATGGTTTTTGTAACTGTCCTGATGTCAAAAAAGTAAAAAATATATACAATGATTCAATTCACGATAAAATTCACGAGTTTTACAAAAGACGTCGTTTGAAATTTTTTCTGAAATGGATTCTAAACTGACTAAGACGTTAGTTATGTAGCTTAGTGTGTTAAACAAATGAAATAAAACTTTCAATTCAAATTAAAAACATAAAAAATTGTAGGAATCAAAGCGGTCATTAAGGCCACTTTTTCACGCACAGGGAAAACCGGTGACGGCACCGTATGCAATGTTACGGTATACAAATGCCGGATTGGAATACGTGAAAAAGTTCTAATTGAATAACATTGCACCTGGAGATTCCACACAATTGCTGACGACAACCGTTGTATATTTATGCTAGGTGTTAATAACAAAATCACAAATTGATATTTAAAATCTTTTCGGAATATTAAAATATTTTGGAATTTTAACAAAACTTATCCAGCAAACACGGAGAAAATTGACATGGACATGGTTAAATAGTTAACATATCATTTGCATTACAAATACAGGCATTAAATGGAAGATTCAAGCGCAAAAACATACAAAAAAACGCTTATATAGTCCACTTAATGTTTAAGGAATTGTTAGAAAAGCCCAAGTGTTACAAAATGGTTAGGTCCCGTCTTTTTTTGCCAATTCAATACGAATACGAAGAATGTAGATTCTTCTAGTTTGTGGTAATTTTCTTTTTCTGTTAGCTTTCTCTGTCGCGACGTCCTGATTATTATTCTGTGGGGGAAAAAGAAACCGAAAGAGTTTTTTCTAACGAAATCGATACAGAAAGATTTTTTGTCTGATTATATTTCTTAAGTAATGGATACTATCTATTACATAAGTTAGTAGCACATTTTACTTTGCGGTACATTGTTATAAGCTTATTGTTAAAGAAAAGTAAGGCTTCGAAATGGTATCTATATGGCATGTTAGCAAATAATACAATATATTTATATACTTAAATGTTATTCTATTGCGTTAAATGTATTAAATAACAAATTGTAATAAGAAATACTCGATACATTTAAACCCGGCGCAGTATAATGCAGTTTGGTATTAGTTTTTAATGAAATCTGATTAACAATTGAACCCTTTTAATGTGAAAACAAATTACGTCCTCAATTGCCTATTTATGAATACTTGAATTATGAAATAAACAAGTTTCTCATATTTTCGTAATGCTTTTATCAAAAAAGAATTACATGTAATTATATTCTAAAAACCATCATATTAATATTTTTTTTATTTAATTCAATATTAAAATAGTAATTTTCTGGAATAGTAAAAATGGCAATATATATAAATTATAATTTTTTTTTTAATTTTGTGTGTTTTGTGTACATGTATTCATTTAAATCGTATATTAAGTATTCTTGCAATTTAATATTTCATATTTCAAAACAGTGGTTAAATAGAAAGAAATAAAATAAGCGTACAGTTTTATTCGCTTTAGGGGACTGCGAATAAATAATTTAAATAGATAATTTTTTTTCTTAAAGTATAATTAAGATATATCGCATACTTCTGAATTTTAAAATTCAAAGAACGCAGAACTGTAAAGTTAATAAAATCACAAAACCAACCTTTCAAATCATTATTTTTAATTAAAAACAATGTTTTATTTTAATATATTGGTTATCTTTGCTCACATTTAATTCATTAAAACTATCTCAATATACTTCCTCAATCCATTTTTTTATTATTATTTTGGAGTCTTTCCAAACGTAAAAATAAATCTCAACTTTACCGAAAGAGGAACATTTAAAAAAAATGGCTACAATACGACTCCAAATAAAATATTTGTATACCAAGAATAAAACGCGATAAAAAATTCCAAGAATCACGTCCGAAACCCGAGAATACATCGAAGGCATAAAACCATTTCTTTCAGGGATATTCAATCTGCAGAAATATTCTTTCTTCTTGAATGATTTCTTAGTAGTCCTCCCGCAAAAAAAGTCAGATGTAGCCATCTTCCAGGATCGACAAAGATCCTATCGATTACGGGACTACTTCTTCCAGTTGTATCAGCAGTGTCTACAAAGCGAGTTCTAGGTCAAAACAGACGCATCAGCCTTGACATTGGGAAGGGATAGGCAATACATCAACATCATGATTATTCTAGGCTTAGGCCAACAGCTAATGCACATATGATGGTTTGTTGTTTCGTGATTTTCTTTAATGGTTTGTCTTTGAAACAAAATATGTTCATGGCATCTTTTTCTTAACGAAAAGTATAAAAGATACTTACAAATTTGGGACATTTTTAAAATTCTTTTTTTTTTTGACATTTTGCAAAAGATCGTACTTAAAATTGAAGAGCAAACATTCAAAATGTATTGTCCTAAATAAAAAAAAGTCGCTAAATTCTCCTTTTCTATTAAACTATATTATTTTATTCCTCAAAAACATGTTTTATCCCATCAAATTAACTTGCTGAGATTATAGTACTCAATGCATTCCAAAAAGTTATTTGCGTTTTTTCTCGAATCACCATAATGGTGACAAAACAGGTTAAGTCAAACCATGAATAAATATAAGTATAAGTCAAACCAGAAAATAATTGGTTTGCATAAGATCCCGATATTTACTGGTCGTATCTCTCGTATGAAAAATTATACAAGTCACGTTTTTAATACTATGTTACAAGTTGTGTCGCCATGCGTTACTATATTTACTTCCATTATATACTATTTTAACGACTTTTAGAAACTAATATTACACTTTGCGCGAAAAACCAATTATTAAGTTTTACAAATTTACAATTGTTTAATGTATGCCCAATTGAATTTTAATTTAGAGCCTTTATTTATTTATTTTTAAATAAAGACTTGCAAGTGAAATTCATATACGTTAATCTCTAACGAAAAAACCAACTCAATCTTTTTTTACTCAAGCATTTAATTACAATTAGAATAAGAGTCAAATAAGATAATTAGGATTTATTTATAAGACTTCAGGCAGAAAAGTTCCTTATTTATTGTAGCTATAGTTTATTAATATTTCTTTTGATTAGAAATTGTTTCGGCTTCTTCGTAAAATTGATTTAATTGGATTTAATAAAAATGCTTTTCTAACCATTGTTATTGTTAGCCAATAATTTAACATCTTATTTTATTATTTGAAGAATAATCCGGAGAATTAACAGTTTAATTAAAGTCAAGTGTAACTACAGAAAAATTTATTATAATTTAAAGTATTTAATCTAGCATTATTCGATGTCGAAGGTTTTTGTTTCTTCCGAAATCAGAAAAATAAACTTCAGCTATACTTTTTTAAACGTATATGAACTATTGTTTACTTGTTTTAATACAATTTAACAACTATCTTTGTGCATTAATTTTTTAGGTATAATAGTACGAGTTTCAGAATGTTTTTATAGTTGAAATTTGCAGAATCGCCAAACCATCACTTCAGGTCTTTGAAAGAGATCCATTTAAGTAACAAATTGGGGGAAAAAAGATTCCCGGTTCTTGTCGTTTTGTTATACAAGAATTACGCTATAAGCAAAGTCTAGAAAATCTTAAAAGGATCCCTTTCATGGAGCCGGAATGCTGGTTTGGAGATTCCTGAATTTAAACGTCCACACAAAGCTTTATATCTTCGATAGACGGTTTGTAACCGCACAGAAATACAGATTTGACATCTTTGAACTAGTTTGGCCTATTTTGAGGTAGTGTAGAGCGTAAGCATTTTTTCAATGGATGGTAATGCGCATCCTCACCGCGCTTACATGCTCAATGACCATCGAGAAAATGAAGATATGGATTGACTAGCAAAGTCTACCAATCTAAACTAGATAGATATTGCGTAGGACGATATATTAAGACAAATTGTATCGGTACTGCCAATGATCCTTAAAGAATTGAAAAAAACTCTACACTGTGCTTGACAATTGTTGCTACACCGGGCTTGGCACAGCTAATTAATAAAATTATTCAGAATATGAATAATCAATGCCCGGTTGACGTGTGTGCAAGAGGTTGCTACATCCTACAATTAAAGTTTTATTTAAGCGTTTTAATTTCACCAATATGTGAAAACCCGTTTTAGTAGCTAATTTTTCCAACACGATTAATTTACTTGTGAAAAGTAATTATATTCCAAACTTATCATGTCTTTATATTGCATCAACCTTGATATACTTGTGAATTAAGTTTCACTCTATTACGATTAGGCGTTTGGGAAAGATCTCTACAAATAGGAACATCTCTTAATTTTGCACCCAGTGTACATTACACGAATATGCCTTTTAAAATATTTCGAGGATGAATGTCTTAATTTGAAACCATAGTGGAAAAATAATAGACGCACTCTTTAATACACAGGACTTCTAAAGGTACAGTTTGTTTTTGACTACCATTAAAATGATGGTCAAATGAGCTAAAGAACCAAATTTGTTTATGTAAAAGATAATAAGTAACAAATTAAGCGAAAAATATCTACCTCAAACTGATTTTATGACAGAATTGAGAGCAGTTATTTAAAAATGACCTCTAAATGTGATATATTTGCAATTTATTCTTGTGACAATTAATAATCATAGATCTTCAAATTTATTATTAGCAGATGTTGTTAACAAGGAGAAATTGTATATATCAGATTAGTTTAGAAGGAAGGCCATCAGATGTAAATATGTTTATAATAAGCTGATACCATCAAATTGTTTCACGTTTCTCGAAGTGTGGTCCAGTAATAAACACGTCAAATTCAACAGAAATTGCTCATCTATATTCAAGGCACTCAACTTTCATTTTGGACAACGTGGTAGGAAAATAGTTTGCTGTAAATAATAATTAAAAACGCGTGTAATTAAAATCATTAAATTACTTTCATGATAGCTTCTCATAGCTTAGACTTAAGTATGCAAGACAAGTCTCATAATTGCATCCAGAACGAGTTAATGATATAGTATATACAAAAACGCTGAGTCATCAGGCTATAAATAAAAGTGTTCGGGATGACCGAGACAGTTATGGACATTAGTGAGGATGGCTTGAGGCAAACAGAAATCAGATTCATCGCCTGGAATAATCAATCGAATGGTGGGATCTAAGCGCAGTCTTCCATTTTCCATTTTTTTTTAAATAAACAGTGAGCACTTGCTCCGCCATGTCTACAACTAGCTCCCATTCATATGCCGACAGAAGTGGCGATATCTTTTATGAGGGAGTACTTTATAAGCGGTTCACTATAACTTCCAATTGGAATACAGAAACACCCAGAATTCGAACCCAAGCCATCGCCGTGTTATCTACACTGAAAAAAAAATGTACTTAAAAATGAGTACATGGACGTACTCGTTTTTCTTTGAGTACAATTAATAACACTCACATTTAAGTAATCGTACTTTCGCCAAAATGAGCAGTATGGTTTAATATTGATAACATAAGCTACTGTTTAAGTCATCTTACCAAAGTGACTGGACAAACTTAAAATAGGAATTCAGAAGATGGTTTTCCACATCATTTGATGTCGATTACTTAAATGAAAACCGAGTAATTAAGACTCAATTATCTTACTTCCCATTCATTTGCCCCGCCTTTTTAACATTAATTCTGTTTATAACTTCTTTATGTAGCTATCGTAGTACAACGGATATGGCCCTGGACTTCGGTACGGACGACATCAGGTACGGTTTGGGTTCGAGTCCTGGTTGTAATTGTTGAAATTTATTGAAAGTGATTTATGAAGGCATCTTATGTAGGCAAGCAACTGCTCTTTTAATTCATTGTACTCATTTTTCAGTACATCTCTTTTTCAAATATGAAACATGTATTCGGAGCAATGATTAGAATCGAATGTAATCAAAAATGAGTAAATTTTACTTATTTTTAAGTACCTATTTTTAACAGTGTAAGTGGCAAGTTAGCTGCATTATATATGCATGAGGAAAGACTTAAGTAAAAATATACACTCGTGGTTTATTCTGAAGGCACGCAACTTCTTAAGGAATTTCTTACTCAATAAACAAATAAAAATTACTTTAAAGTAATCTGTTTCAGTATGCGACTCAAATTAAATTGCTGGTTAAGATGTACTCACCTGAAGTTTCCTCTTAGTTTCGATCCACTGCTTGTGCTACCTGGATAAGTTACAAAGCCAACGTCTCCAGAGAGATTCGGGGATTCTGTGAAAGAGATGTATATTTTTAGAAATTAAATTTTATTATTAGAAAGTTGAACTATATTTTCATCTATGTAGAAATTGCCTCGAAGAATTGAAATAAAGATTTATTTATACAAAAAAACAAAAACAGGAGGTATTTGTATAAGCAATTTTTTAATAATATTAAAAACCTTAGTTTAATCACGAAACATTTTTCTGGGATTTCTCAGAATATAAAAACAGAGAACAAAAATTCTTGATTTTCATAGTGGTTTCGTTTGCACGTTTCAGAATATAAAAACAGAGAACAAATATTCTTGATTTTCATAGCGGTTTCGTTTGCACGTCGGATTAAAATACTTTCATAAATATATTTGTCTAAATTGTTTTTTTATGTCTTCTGTGAAAGACCCAAATATTAGATTTCCATGAAGATAACAATTACTTTAATGAAAAGTGATTAAAAACAATTAAGGATAATGAGTTTTGAAACAATAATTTTTTACACTCATTTATTGTAATCTATAATTTACCGAATGGGATATTTGAAACTCGAGGCTTGTGGTTTAACTCCGAGTCGTTTATTATATTTTTGTAAATAATAGAAGATGGTACATACTGATAATAAAAATTTTATCTGGTACACAGAAAATATGAAAAATGACTTCCCGGAAAAAAGACAAAATATATTGGCGTTTGTGTTGCCAGTGCTCACATAATTCCTTAGTTAATTAAGTAAACTTATATTATTAGTTTAAAATTGTTCACTTTTACTGTATAACACAGGAGAATAGAAATGCATTCGAAATTGTTTTTATGTAATTTTATTTTAAAGTTTTTAGGCTTCAAAATGGTATTTTTAGGAAACTAATTTAGTGCTTCTATTTATTGGTTTACTTGATAAGATGGTAGGAAGCGAATAAATTTCTGAATTCCAAATAGCTGAGAGTCAATATTTAAATATAGTCTTTACTACAGAATTGAAATATTAATATTGTAAAACATACAAACCCCTCAGGGTATTAAAAAAGTGGTGATAGTATACTGTTTAACTATATTATAATTTAACCAAATGATTCATGTTCACTTAAATGAATACACTATATTATTCTACCGGGTCAGTCAATACCAAACCACACGGATATTAAATTAAAATCATATAGGGTGAAATAAGGATAAAGAGTGCTAAATAAGTTTAGAAATTATAGATGGTGCATTAAAATGTTTTCTAAAACCAAACATTGAATTAAAAATTAAATTGAATTTTTTTTTAAAGATTAAAAAAATAATGATAGTAAATAATTAATATATACAATAACATACATAAAAAATCCGAAAATTAATTAGACATAAAATTTTGGAAAAATAAATAAATAATGATTTTTTTGGACAACAGCACATGATAAAAATATACACCCACTCACATCAAATTGAAGATATTTTCGGATTGTAAAAACTGCTTTAAAGAGTTTTTTTTAGACTAATGATTATAAATGCAGCACATTGAATGAAAACAGCTAATTAAGGATATTTTTTTTTACAATCCTTGACACATTTCTTAATCTTTATTAAACCGCAATGGAGGTTTAAGGTTTTCTTCTAGCTTAAGGTTTAGTAAAGGATTCTCATAGTTAAGTAAATGGAGATAATTCAATGGGAAATAACAGTAAACAGAGCAACTTGTTTAAATTAGCCTTTGAAGAAAATCAAGTTCATTCAAAAGCCGAAAAAAAAGCCGTTGTCTTTTTGTTCTTATACATTTTAGAGATTGTTTAAATTTTGTAAAAGACAAACATTTAATTAGCATGAATAGTCGTATTTGTCCGATATTCAAAGTAACAAAATCAGTGCGATAATCGATTGAGATTTGTTTGGAAATAATAATTTATGAAAGTATATTTTTAATCTATAGCTTAAGGGAGACCCTTACCCAAATCATAATTGGTTTATTAATGAATTCAGAAACACCATATTTTATATTATTAGAAAATCTTCTTCTGAACAATAATCAAAAACAAAAATATATTTTAAAAATTTATTTGTTATTTTTTGCGTTTTTTTAAGCTTAAATGAACTTTTTTAAAAAACACTACTCCACCTTCAATTTTTAATGTTTTTAATTTTTTTTAATCGATTAAACAACGTCAATACATGTACTACACAGACACATGAATAGACTTTGGCAGATTTGGGTTTTGATAGTTTTCAAAAACTTATTTTAAGTTCAAAACCTAAAAAAATATTAAAATTTCTATGTTTAATAATTCGTAAAAAAAATAATTTATAACTTAATTTATAAAAGCTATTCATACGTTTATAAAACAAACAGAGCTTCAAAAACTATTAACAGTTTAATTTTAAGTTAATTAGTTAAAAAGCTTTAGCATTTTAATCGTGACCAAAATGTAAAAAAAAAAATATTTTGAGTAAATGACGATTGTTGCAAACGAAAAGTGTGTAGAAAGATGATAAATGGTATATAAACATCTAAAAAAAAATATGTTCGGTTTCTTTTATTGTTTTGAAATTTTGTACACACCTTCTAAAGTATGAATAGCATCGTTGTATAAAGATTTTTTTTGTTTATAATTTTTTCGGAATTTGGGGCTAGGATCTCCCTTAAATAATAGTATAATAATATTTTACTAAGATTTTCTTGAGTGGAAACAAAAAACACCAACAAAAAAACCCCTCAAGTTTTAAAGTTTTATATTAGTTCAATTTCTTTGTTTAAAAAAGCTGCTTTTATACTGAGTAAAAGAGTACTCAATTATTTAAAGCGTTAACATTTTCAGAGCTTAAGACTCGACACTTTTTTAAAAAGATTAGGATGGACTGCTTCATTATACACGTGTATGCAAAATAAATGCGGTGAGATGAACTTTTAAAATCAACAACGCCTAGAAACACGTTTTAATGATGTCTCTGTAAAAGGAAACTTGAAAACGAAACACTGGTTTTCAAAGTTTTCTCTTCTGAACTACTATTGAACACAACTAAAGATTACAGTTTGGACTATTTTATTCCAACTACAAATAATACAAAGGAACGTGCGCCTCTAAAGAAACTTTTACCACCCGATATCTGCTACTCAATTTGATTAAGTTTATTTTACAACCCAAATGCTTACTTTGTACACTGTAATACGAGACGAATATTGTCCTAGCATGAAGGTTGTGACTGCTGGCAAAGAGATGGGTCAAACTTATGGCAAGAAAGGATTTCCTTTCGGATAAATTATGCAAGTTGCAGGATTTTTGGTATGGGTTCAATGTTAAATATGCATCCTTTAATCTCCAAACATTTTTACAACCGATACGAAATATGAATATTGATAGTTTTTAAAACTTAACTCAGTTATTTTAAATATTTAATAGTCTTTTAGATTGCGCAAGCAGCCAAATTAAATATTTTTAACTGTTAATTATCTATGTCATGAGAATTGATTTATATCTTCGAGTTTTCATTTCCGATATCTAAGCCACATAGCCACATTTTTTTAAAAACATTTTGACTATCAATATGCGAAAACAAATAAGATCTTTTTGATAACCGAACAAGAGATAATATATAATAAACAATTTTGCTAGAGCCATTTTACCCGGACGTTAATAACGCGCATTAGCGAATGCCTCTGTGATCGGTGAATAAAAACCATTTGGTCTTTATTCGCCAATCACAGATGCATCTGTAAATGTGCGTTAATAACGTCCGTGTAGAAGGGCCTTTATGACTGATCGTACTTCAGAAACAATATACTTTCTCAGTTAAAAAAATGTCCATTTACATTCATAAATTAAACAATTACAACATGAATAGCATGAGTTGTGTATTGTGATAGGTAAATGCTTATGATAATTATTTAAATATTGACACTTGTACATAATTCTGAAATTGGGACGTCTCGGTATGATTAAAAAGTCCAAACATAGTAAAATTATTTTACACGTCAATGTTACTCAAGCATTTTTTAGTTATACAATTTATAAACTATAAGTGCATTTGTAAGATAATTGCGACTATAGAACGGTAGATTTTTTGGTTTGTTGGAGTTTTATGACACAAGCCAAATTCGGCTAAGCTGTGCCACTATAGAACGGTAGAGCACACTTCACATTGACATCTTAAACAAGTACTTAGATGTTCCCACTGAAAATCATCGTAAACCTAGAAGTCCACAGATGCCCAACCTGAAGGGAAGAGGAAATTGCTGCAAGGAATCTAGTAGATTGTTGGTAGAAGATAGATGAAGATTAAAAAAATACTAAATCTAAGAAAAATTTAAATAACTTACGTATGTGCCAATTGAATTTGATGTGGAATGGTAAATAATTTATAAGCTGTCGAAGAAATTCCTCCTTTTAAAAATAATCCGAGATAAACTATTTTCACTGCGCTTCTTGGGAACTTATTCCTTCCATGACCCGAGATAATAAGACTACGACATTTTGCACGAATAGAAATTGCGCCACTTATTGCTACAATAGAAAGTTGCAACAATGCAAGAGGGCAAGAAAAAGGTAACAACGCAGCATCCGCTCAGGAATCCGTTTCAAGGAACGAGTTCTAAAAAAAGTCAAGTAACTAAACGCCAGCAATTGCACCACAATTACACGCAGCTATGGACAGCAGTTGGGAAAGCTGATGGACGAAGGTCCGCAGATGTCTCGAAAGATGATCCCAACTGCGCAATTTAGAAAACACTTGGTGCAGCAAAACTCGTCGAAAATCCTCCCAAAAAGACAAATTAGTCTGTCATAATCAGTGAACGGGGAAAATATGTCAGAGATGAGCTTTTGCAACGTCTACATCGCATCCTCCCGAGAAATGTGATAAAGCACTTCCTCTTCCGAAGTTGAGAAGTAGAGAAAATACGATCAAGTGTCACCTGTTTTCGATATTATTCACGAAAAGGGCATGGTTTCATGATTTAAATACTTTAAATTGGGTAGCGATATACGTATGGGAATTAAAAATATATCGCTATAGATAGTACTACCCAGCAAAAAAAGTCAGCATTAAACCTTCATCAAAATTGTCAAATTGAAGGTTTTTTGAAGGTTTTATAAAGGATATTGAAACAAAAAACTGCAGTATTTTTTAAGTTTTGAATTTTCCTGCATAAAACCTTTTAAATATCTGCATTTTCCCCTCCTAATTAAAAATTGAAGGTTTTTTGCAGGTTTTTATAAAGGTTTTATGCAGTTTTTATGAAGAATATTGAAACAAAAACCTTTAATTTTATAGATTTTCAAAAAAACCTGCAGTTTTCCTGCATAAAACCTTTAATTTCAAAATTTTGATGAAGGTTTTCTGCTGACTTTTTTTGCTGGGTAACAACGTCATTACACTCATAAGTTGCTATTTCCGAAGATAACAATCGCGTTGCATTGCTTATAACGTTATTTGCGTTAATTATAAAACATTTTCTAAGTAACTGGATGAAACACTCGTTCTACGCAAGGGAAAAAAATAACACATATAGATAGAAACAAATACAATGTTTATAAATGATGTAAAATGTATTCTTATTTATGATACTCTTTAATCCTTTTCCTCTCTAAAAGTTAAAAATAAATGAGTGCTAATTTTAATACCGCGGGCACATCGAGTACTTTAGCTAGAAGAACAAAATATATTACCTTGAGGTATAAAGACAATTCTGCCAAATTTAAAATTCCTGGGTGTATATTAAGTCAAAGAATTAGTGATGATTAAGTGTTATTTTAATAATGCGCGCAGAAGGGGTATTTCAGCAACAAATAAAAAAAATAGCTCACTTTCCTTCTTAAGGTATAAGGAACATCTCCGGCAAATTTTATTTTCTTGGTACATGAGAAATAGGAGAATGGGTAATGAATTATAAAAACTAATACTTAAATAATTGTGATTGTTTTAATTCTAGTTAAAAGCAGATTCTATTTTTTTTTAGCTTTTTCCTTAAGAGATGCAATTTAAAGGATCGGGAATTTTACTTTCAGAAATTCGTTGTGAACAATTAAAGACGTGGGTAGAAGAATAGGTAGCTCTAGTTTTCAAAACTGTTCAGAAGGACGAAGAAACACTTTAAAAATATTTAACGTTTTTTTAAAAAACTTATCAAATTTGGGTAAAACATAAAAAAAATGCATTCCTCTATCACAGATCGGTTTTACCTTTTCAACCTTTAGCCTGTTTTTTTTATTGAAAATAAATAATGGAGCAGTCTGATTTTTTACACCCAACACTGGAATTCTGTGGCTGGGCTTACCAATAAAATCCTTGTAGATACTTCTTCGAAATCCTCAATGCTACTGTGAACTTCAAACAGCAAAAAAGTTCGTTTCATTTAAAAATTACTTAATAGACTACACATAAATATAGTCTTGCTCTGAATTACACCCTTTTAATGGCATTTCGGATGTGTAACACACCTTTTAGCTGGTTCAACAAACAACATACCTTCAACAAATGGGTTTGGAAAACGACTGGCTGCGGCAACACGGAAAGCGATCCAACCAAGCGACCAAACGTTGAACTAATTCTGTGCAAAAACAAGACAGCTCCTGGAGCTGTAAGTCTAGCTTCGTATGAGTCAACCGAATAGTTCATTTTCCTTTATATCTCTATAGCCATTGTCTGGTTTTTGCACCAATCGATAGAGTATTTTTTCTTTATAAGAATAAGTAAAAAAATGGAAATCAGAAACAAGTGGAGCTGTCTGGTTCTTCCACCCACGTCTTTAATTTCGAACGCAGAAACAACCATTCGATTGCTGTGACCTTGGAATGAAAAAGTAGAATAACTATTCTCGATGAAATATAGTATCTGTTGTAAACGATTGGTGTGTATCCTCGTATTTACCGTGTATAATTTTCTTAACATTTTAAATAAAAGCCTAACTGGGAACCGTTATATATCATCGTTCTTAAGATGAGACGTCGCGACGTATCTGCGTTTTCTCAGCTTTTCAGGAGAGTCATTTAAATTATTTAGTTTTTCTATCCAAGTACATTAAATCTTCAAAGCAAAATGTCTTGATCCTCGAGAGTAGCTAGAGATACAAATGAACAACTTTGTAACAATGGTGGTTTGCTTTAAAAGCGTCGTCAAGTATGGAACTGGAATAAGTTCAACCGATTTTCTAAAAGTAAATATCTTTCTGAAATGACATTGTTGGAATTTATTTAATATCTGGCCATTAAAGATCGCAATTGTGAAGTTTGAACTTAGAAAAATTGCAGCATGTTAAAAAGCAAATACTTTCAAGGTCTACATATGTGGACCGCTAGAATAAAAAGAGGTTAAAGTTTCGAAGCCATTAATATTAAAAATAATTAAAAATATGTTTACAAGATTAAATTTAACTTCAAACAGAAATTTTGAAACAAATGGTGTTGCTATTTTACCTCACCTTGGCAAAATCCAAATACGAAATGTAAAATATAAATCACACGTTTCTATATTTTACAGGATCCTAGAAATCTCTAAAGGATATTTTTTTTGTTCTGTCTCCTTCAATTCTCCTGATGGAGCCTACAGCTACCGTTACAAAAATCGATGGATAAAATATCGATCTAAATGGAACGCGAAATCGCATCTCATTCGGAGTAGCCTTCATTTCAAATGTCCTTTCATAAAAGAATTTCAGACCACAAGCTTTAAAACAAAATTCAAAGTACGAAAAGAAATAGTCTTTAGAAGAATAGCAACCAAGACCGATTCTTTGATGTCATGTTTACAATGCTGCTCCAAAGTTTCGACACGGGATGCATAAAAGCTGTAAGGAAATCTTCAAAATTTTTAGACTATTCGTTCTATTGTATTTCTATATGTTAAACATGAAAAGAGTTACTTTGTAAAGAAGTAACTCAACAATTTTCATGGGAATTTAACGGAAATATCAAATGGAAAACATTTTTCTCTCGATAAGACGCTTAGTCTCTTTTTACACCAGATAGTCAATTTTCAACACGTTTCACCATAACACGAGTTGTAAAATAAATTTGAAATTTAACACGTTATAAAGTTATGTTAAATAAATTATTCATATTGCATTTTACTGCTTGAAAGCTGTGATTAATTGTTGAATAAATTTCATTTTAATTGGGCATTTTTGGATTGGAAAGAAAAGTAGATAAAAATAATCGACTTGGAAAAAATATTTTTCGAATAAATAGAATTCTCGTAGTAAAAATAATTTTTATAATAACCACGCTGCATTGAAATTCAATCCTTAATTATCTTCATATGGACAACCTTTATCGATCGTACTTATATAAAAGTTAGTTTTAAAACTAATTTAATAGTTACAAGAGAGGACGAAAACTAACACATTTCTACGTTTTATCTTTAAAGTCTTCTACAATTGTTCCCTAAAAGTTAATGATTATTTAAAGTTTAAACAAATAGTTAATATTACAGACAATAGTTTAGTTTTAAGATAGCAAATAATAATTGAGTTCTTATTGTTATTATTTAGGCATTTATTTTCAAGAAAATTAATTTATTTAGGAACGGGGAGTGGGAAGATGTTAAATGAAGGAAAATATTTTCTAAGAATTAACATTTTAACAATGGAGCCATTCAATAGTGAAAATACAATTTCAAAAAAGTAAATAGAATAAAATAAATCACGCAGGCAGTGAAAATTTACAGGGAATCTTTATCAAATAGGAAATTTGAAAAATGTAATACACGATTTACATAATACGCGAGCTCTAGACAATGAATAGCAATGATAATCGAAAAAATAGCTTTTACTTTGACAGTTGCTTGTTTTAACATCTTTAAGAAAGTCTATCTGGCTAGATGCCATAGACTTTCAAAAAGAAGAGAGTTATGCCGGGAAGTATCGGGTTCTACTTTTAAACTCATTTGCATTGGCAAGGGTGACGAATTTTTCTTTGTTTGGAGATGAAACAATCACCGGATTCATCATCAGAAGTTGATGGAGTCTGACGTTTTCGCTTGAATGGAATAGCGGGAAAAGTCGTCTTGGGGGAAGTAGCATGAAGCTAATTTCTGAAGTAAAAACGTTTAAGAATTTAAAAAAGTCAAAACTAGAAAAATCTCTTTACTTTCTAACACGTTGTAAATGAAGATTTTTGCTTTCAAACTTTGCATATCTTGTTAGTGTATTTTTGATGTTTTATCGTAAACCCTTGGCCAAAATTTAGTTTTCCGAATCCTAGGAGGAAGAAACGGAACACACCGATATCTTTAATTCCCGGGTACATCTAAATATAAAAGGGAATAACAAGCAGATATGACAAATAATTTCCATCAAGAATACGAATGAAATTAGTTCAAGTAAAAAAGATGAGATTAAAATGAACGTACCTCTCAATAATTAATTTTTTTTTCATTTATTACATATTATACTAAGAATTCGAAACGTTGCTGCCCGGGATTTAGTAGTTAATATCTGCAAATCTAATAGGTAGACTCTTATATTGAATTTTGATCCGCTAACTCTTATAGGAGTAGAGCTGAAGTACCCGGCGTTGGCCGGGCTTTACGCAGACTGTCGATTTATTTATTTACCGTGGCGCCATCTGGTGGTTTTAGTAAGAAGTCATATCTGCTTTAAGGGGATGAGAAGATGGGTGAGGGTGGTTTTTCGAACTCTCATGCAGACAGTGATCTTCCGCTTGTTTTGATAGTCAAGTGCGCAAAATTTCATCAAGCTCGGAATAAACTGTAGATTTGAATAAAAAACAAACCCATAAACATTTATTTATATATACACATAAATTATAAGTCCGCATGTAAAAAAATTAGAAAATTGCAGAAAAGGCTTATTTTTTTTAATAAAGTTTTATGATTTTAATTGTATACAAACTTCTGTTTTTAGTAAAATTAAGACTCAATTTTAGCTGTAGGATTCATCAAGAGTTACGATAACCGACTTATCAGACAGACATTACACAATGCATACTCTTTTGAAAATTGAATACTCAATGTATTATATGTGATAGCATTATGCTATTTTCGTTTAACGCACAACCCACAACTTTTTTTTTTATAAAAAGACAATTTGAGCTCTGCAAATGTTGACGTATAATGTCCTTGTAATTATTAAAAAAATCAAATTCTCGAATCAAACAACCCAATGCTGTTATTTAATACAATTGACAACGTTACCAAATACGAGCTAAAGTCTTTTTGATGAAAAATCTTCCTGCAGGTATATTTTCCCACCTAGGGATGCACACACCATACGGATCAAACTTCATGCATCGCTCCTTTCCGCATTGAAAAAAACATTCCAAAGATTTTTCTTCTATATGTTGATATTCTTCTTTTAAACTGAAGTGAGGGGTGAAATCCATGACACGGTTTGGCTGTTTCTCCCTTTCTGCAAGATTTCATTTTCGTTCTTGACTTTCCCCCCGACATATTTGTTTGCCTTTGGAGCTGCAGAAAGGTTTTGCAGCCATTCTCCCACAGAGGATGTTGCGTGTTCTTTGCGATTTAAACAAACCGATTGAACACGTACTCTTGTTTGTAGGGGGGAAAAAAGGTGTCTGCGATGCAAATGAGGGATATACATACAGAAACGTGAAATGTTCGTGTTTAAAAGGGAACTTTGGTATGTGCGTCACATAATTTATGAGCAGAGTTTAATGCACGCATGTCAAAAAAATTTTATGTATTAATCATTAAATAAACGGTTATGAAAGTATACTACTGTTAACAAGGTACAAGACTGTTATCGTTACCAGCATCGGCTGTAGAATATTTGGGGGAGGGAAATTTTTTATACTATCCTTGCAAAATTCGAAGGAACGAACCATCATTACCAGTTTATAAATATTGCATGCTATATTCATAATTACACTGGTTAATTAAGAGTAATTATTGTAACTTTTATTAGTATTAATATTACAATAGTATAATATTCTTATCGTATATATTATTTCAGTAGTTAATATTTTTGCGGGTCTCGTACACAACGGATATTAAAATGCGAGGAATAAAAAAAAAGGAATTTCCCGGAGCAGTGACGAATTGTACTTTTGTCTCAAATATTAAAGTTTTTTTTATGCATTTAAGAATAATTAATTTCCAAGCAGTTTTTAAACGAGTCGTTTGTAGTGCTTCCATCTATGGATGGAATTCTTTGAATGGAGTTCCATCTATGAGTAGTTACAACGAATGTGTGTGTGTGGGAGGGAAGGTTGTTCATGGAATAATTATCGCACAGGTATGCTAGTATACCAATATTGTAATAGAGATAAATGATTAATAAATGGGTATAAAGCAATATTGTACTTTCTTAGTTATTTCTTTATTATATTACTTTCTTAGTTATTTAAGGTTGTTCATGGAATAATTATCGCACAGGTATGCTAGTATACCAATATTGTAATAGAGATAAATGATTAATAAATGGGTATAAAGCAATATTGTACTTTCTTAGTTATTTCTTAATAAGAATAACCAGTTACTTAATAAGAATAACCAGTTACTTAATAAGAATAACCATTTACTTAATAAGAATAACCAGTTACTTAATAAGAACTTCCAGTCGGTATACTTTTGACGGACATCAGAATGTTAAAAGTATATCCGATATACCCATATGAAACATTAAACACCATAAGCCCCTAAATAACTAAGGCCACCGCTGTTTCCAAGTGAACTTTTATGTATTTAATAGATCCAAGTACGAGTATCGGGAAATTGAACCTACTCTGCAGTTTTGGGAAACCAAGCTTACGACCAAGTCAATATTTACGAGCAACCAAATCCAGACAGAAAGTGCAAACGTGACAGAGCCACTAATGATCTCTAACACCCACGCTCGAAGGCAAAAGGAAAAATGTCCAACATAGTTAGCTATTTCGCAGAAACGAGACAGTTCACCCGATTTAGATAGTTTGAAATAAACAGCACTTCGGAGAAAAGGTCGAAACAAAAACCACGCAACGCTAACTTTCGCTTCGAAACAAAGCTTTTATATCTGGAGAATAAAAACATTCACTTTCTTTTGAGAAGAAATTGAAATCTTGTGCTAAAAATCAATCATCAAGAGCTGGGAACTAAAAACTTATCGTTTCCTAAGCCGTTATATTTTATTTGGTTAAGCTGAGCAATGCAATGCATTTTATTATCAGAATTTAAAGTGAATATGTTATCTCTCTCTTCAAAGGGATTTTTATTCTCCAGAAATAAAATTCCGAGACGTTTTAATATTCTAATGGAATGTAAAGGGAATACCTTTTTAAATTCAGCGAATAAAAATGCGAGTTTCTTTTTACATATCTAATAACAGTTTTGTTTAAAGTGCGAATATTTTGCAACGAAACTTTGAAAGGCAAGTATTTAAAAGTATCTGTTTTTCAAAATAAATAATGCGTGCCTGTATGTTTAAGGAGAAAGAGAGGGTTAAACTTTCTTCTTGAATTACGAAAGTCTCATTGAATGCTCAACGGGAACATTTTACGAGTGTAATAAGTACAGAAATTTAAAGTGTTTGACGTGTACGTTTTATCATACTGTAACACATCTCAAGTTAGACGGGGGGGGGGGGGGGGGGGGGGGTGGAGTACATGTGGACGTGATCCGGACTCCTCCCGAAATAAATGTAATCAATTTTGTATAATTAATTATTTAATTAAATCAACCATTTGCATAATTAATTATCTACTTAGCATTAGTTTCGTAAAATTAGCTTTAATTCCTTTTATCTTATTGTAAATACGTGACTGACGTGCGCCGGTCTATCTTCCCTAAACCGTGTTGGTCATTGCTACCATGCAAGGAGGGAGCGGGGGGGAGGGGGGGGGGGCTGGCAGTTATGAAAAAACGTTGCGATATTGCGATTATTTCATAGGGGAGAGACTACATGCTAGATTAATTTAGTGGTTATTGTCCAAAGGTTGTTAATGCTAGACTTCCGGATTTCGTAGTACAGGACAAAAACTGTACTAAATTTTATTTTACGTGCATAAGTTTTCCACGATTACATAGGGTGAAAATAAGTGGAGGGGCAGGGGGGGGGGGGGGCACGGGCCCTTCCCCTGGATCCGCAAATGATACGGCACAGAACAAAATATGGAATGCTCCAAAATTTTGGGTAATACGTTGACGATAGATAAACCATTACTTATAAACACATTTATTAATGACATTTACTCATTCTGGTAGGTTTAAGTTACTACAAACTGGTGAAAGCACATAACGCTTAAAAACAATGACAAAGATGAAAATATCGTTGAAAAAAATCTAACAAAAAGTAATTCTTCAAAGTGTTATAGTTTATTTTAAAACCTTTCTTTAAATTTTAAAGTAAGAAATTTTCATATAGGGCCATTTCACGGTATGTGTCTGACTTGTATATGGTATGTGTCTTTTTTATAATATGTTAATTAACGTAAAATATTTAAAAAAAAACTTACTGAACTGAAAACATGTTATTTAACATATAAAATACCAAAAAATTGCGAAGAGGACAAATCACAGACCTATACCGGAATGGCCATACATTATCAATATTTCCATTATGATTAAAAAATGTCAACGCAATATTCGTATATAATTAAGAATACTTGATTATCGAAGTTATACATTCGAATTACATACCGATCATACCACAAAGGAAATACTTCTTAATACCGAAATTTGAATTAAAATTTATAAGGACATGTTTGAATAGTGGAAAATAAGCATTTATGCATATTATTTATAATATCAATCACCCAAGAAAAATAATTGCACCTGTTTTGCTTTAATATTTATCACAGGGAAAAGGTGAGCAATTATTACCATTACAAGGAAATCGAGAAATCCCTCGCTTTAATATTTATAAGGGATTTTCCTCTTCCCAATTCCAAATTGGATTGAAAACGGGTCTTTTATGGAAAAGGTCTAATCCAATCAGGCGCTCCATTAGGACTTTAATGAGCGGATTACTCAGCGTTCAGACTTGTATCCGGTTAATTGGGTAATGACCGGAAAACATTAACTCATTCAGGACGGCTCAAATAACACAAAGACCAGTCAAAGGACCGTATATAAAATTAGAATAAATTAAGTATATTTGTGTTCAGCTTGTTTACCCATACTTGAATTTCGAAGGATTGATTATTGGACGATAGATACGAGTGGCGTAGCTTGGGTATGTGTCGAAGGTATCAGCAATTAGTGTTTTATTTAACCCACATACCGATCTGTTTGCAAAATAGGAACTAGCAGTGATTTATTTAATTTTAAATTTATTTAAGTTATTTAATTTTAAATTTATTTAAGTTATTTAATTTTTAATTTATTTAAGTTATTTAATTTTTAATTTATTTAAGTTATTTAATTTTTAATTTATTTAAGTTATTTAATTTTAAATTTATTTAAGTTATTTAATTTTAAATTTATTTAAGTTATTTAATTTTAAATTTATTTGAGTTATTTGAGTTATTTAATTTTAAATCAGTTTTAGTTATTTAATCTTAAATTTAAGTTGTTTAATTTTAAACTTGTTTAATTTTAAATTTATTTAATTTCAAATTTATTTAATTTTAAATTTATTTAATTTTAAAATAATTTAATTTTAAATTTATTTAAGTTATTTAATATTTTAAATTTATTTAAGTTATTAAAATTTTAAATTTATTGAAGTTATTTATTGTTTTAAATTTATTGAAGTTATTTAATTTTAATTTGAAATTTATTTCATTTGAAATTTATTTCATTTGAAATTTATTTCATTTGAAATTTATTTCATTTGAAATTTATTTCATTTGAAATTTATTTAATTTAAAATTTATTTAATTTGAAATTTATTTAATTTGAAATTTATTTAATTTGAAATTTATTTAATTTAAAATTTATTTCATTTGAAATTTATTTCATTTGAAATTTATTTCATTTGAAATTTATTTCATTTGAAATTTATTTCATTTAAAATTTATTTAATTTGAAATTTATTTAAGTTATTTAATTACAAAAAATTATTTAATTACAAAAAATTATTTAATTAAAAAAAAAATGAATTTAAAAAATTATTTAATTACAAAATTATTTAATTTTAAATTTATTTAACCCTTAATGTTCGAATGGCTGCTCTGCGGAGACATGATTGAATGCTATAGAAATAGGAAAGCGCTTACATATACTGATCTGTTAGTACATATAATAAATCACGAGCGTTAAGGATTAATTTTAAATTTATTTAATTTTAAACTTGTTTAATTTTGGCTTAAAAAGGTTCTTAAGAAGTCGCTAGATGGCAGCAGAGTTTACTTTGCATTATTTTAAATATTAGATCCTAAAAATGAAATTGGAGGGCAAAGGAAGTCCTTTATTTAATAGCTGAATATATAGCGTATTAAAAATTAACAGCTTTCATTGAGTAATCTAAGTGATTTAAAATGTGTAAAGTATTTATTAATTTACGATTATGTTCAATAATTGATTTAGACAAGCGTGAAGTCTAGAAAAATTTTACGCATCGCCGTGTAGAGGAAAAAAGGATTTAAAATAAGGAATATTTATATGTTGTAATTATTGGTTTATTTTACTTCGTCTAAATTGGAATAACACAAAATCCAAAATTACAAAATCTTAAATATTAGATCCTAAAAATGAAATTGGAGGGCAAAGGAAGTCCTTTATTTAATAGCTGAATATATAGCGTATTAAAAATTAACAGCTTTCATTGAGTAATCTAAGTGATTTAAAATGTGTAAAGTATTTATTAATTTACGATTATGTTCAATAATTGATTTAGACAAGCGTGAAGTCTAGAAAAATTTTACGCATCGCCGTGTAGAGGAAAAAAGGATTTAAAATAAGGAATATTTATATGTTGTAATTATTGGTTTATTTTACTTCGTCTAAATTGGAATAACACAAAATCCAAAATTACAAAATCTTAATTGAAAAAAAAAATTAAAATTGTTTTATTTACATTAGTTCTAGTGATACTAATTTCTAAAAACGGGACGTTTATGTTGCAATTATGAATGTATCAAAATTTATTTTTACCTATGGGATCAAGTAAAAAACAAGCCTAAATTTAAAAAAATTAAACAAGACATCTAATTGAACCCTTACTTTTGCTTAATTTATAAAATTATATTACGTAAAATTAATGTAATAAAAGCTGGTTGGTATTTAGAAAAAATACTAAAATCAAGATGATTACCTAAAAAAAAAAAAAAATCTTGATTTATAAGAAATCGATTTAAACTATTTTAAATACAAGTCTTGTTAAAAGTTATATGGCACAGCTGTCTAAATAATTTATTAACTAATTAAAAATTAGTACTCTTTTAGTTAAAAAAATTGCAGTTATTTTGTTCTAAATTTCTTATTTTCGAACTTTTTAACCTTAGATTTTTCCAAAAGATTTTCAGCATGAGATCTCAATTGGCATGTATAAGAGCATTATGTTCTTCTAAAAACCAGCAGCATCGCGCATTTTTGAAGGTTTTAAATACTTTTTTAGAATAGTCAATGCGAGTTTACAATCCTAAGGCAAAGTTTTATGAAGATAGATTAGACAGTAACCTTATTGTTCTATTTATACAGTAACACTTTTTCAGTTAACAAAATCCCTAAGTTCAAATTTCTTAACTGCAAAAACAGGGAATCTGTTTATAAAGATGTTCATGTTTTTATAAAAATCATTATTTAGGGAACTTCGGTTAAAATAAATATTACTAAGAGGTCCTTAAATACGAAAAACAAAAGTTAAATGGATTTTCAACGACATTCTACAGACAAACATACAGCTATACCCCAATTCTAACTAATATTTTGTTTGTGTAGTGTCTGGATATAAGTAAATAGCCAATTTCAAGTTGATTTACGGTGTTTTTATAGCATTTTACGTCATTCAAACATTAAGAGAGCGATCATTTCGGCGAGCTTTCCCATTTCCACGAAGCCACATCCGTGCAAATCCCCATCTTAAGTCTCGTTCTAGGTATTTATTGAGGCCGCAGCTCAGACAGGATTATGTAAACACACACACACACATTTCTCCGAAAGCCATAAATCCCAGAGAGTACAAAACTGCTGGAGATTTTTAAAAGCTTAAAACTTCATACAGCGGGGAAGTGGCGAGGTCCTTTCAATCAGCACGGGGCAAAGATCAAAACAAATGGAATTCTTATATAAAGCCTCCTTTTCAAAAACGCCGAAAAGCCATTCCGTAATCTTTTTCTATTAAATTTATCAATATTTGAAAATCAACAGGGGATCAGAACCACTTACCAGCAGCCACGCCCCTAGTTGCCAGATCCTTTAGAATAAGAAAACTTGCCCTCCGCGACGCGACGATCAGCCATTTTACGGTTAACCCTTAGAAATAGTAAATTTTGTGTATTGGAGGATAATAACTTTGTTTGTCATAACTTTAAATATTATCAAACTCAAAAAGGAGATTTTATTGCAAATGAAAAGGTAAGCTGACGAAAGGACATGCTACTTACACAATATTGCATTTTATATGTTGCTCGAGTATATATTTTAGGTTAGGAAATGAAAAGATTTAAAAGGCACAAAATCTTTACTTTCGTTTATTATTGCTTGAATATATTACTGTTATTTAAGACGCTAGAGGTTTGCAGGATTTATTTCTTGAAGATATATTTTTTGCATTGTAAAATGGTTTTATGACCATAATAAATTAAATCACGTAGAAGTAGTTATGAAATATTGTACTTCCATGTCTAGCATTTTAATAAGTTTTTTTTAACATGGTTAAAATAAATTTAAAATTGATAACTGAGCTTTGAAATGTTCTTGGATATAATTTTTATACTTGAAACGTTAATAAAAATAGTCATTTGAATTGAGGGGTTTTGCTAATTTAAAGTTTTAAGCTAATGGTTTTGGAAGTGCTTAAATTGTATCAAACTGAAATGGATTTTTCATTTTGCAATACTTAAAACTTAAATTTGGTTAGATTTACATTTTAACAATAGATTGAATAATGTGCCTTTCAGCTAATTGTGATTTATTTAAGCGTATAAAGGCGAGATATTTTAAAATAATAAAACCTCAATGAAACAATGATTATATATTGTTTCACTTCAACTACTTATACGTTTAGATTTATTAACAAATTTCCATTTTAAAACAAAAAATATATATATTTATAAAAAAAAATACCAATTTTTACTAAACAAATCTAACGGATTTTTGCTGTACCGGTTTGGATTAATTATTATTTTGTAAATAAGAGCTGTGACTTTATAGATACCTATATAATTCTACAAAATTGCTATTATATAAACGGTTACATTTCGTTGTAGGATAAAGCAGACTGAACACTAACTTGGAATCCACGACATACACTCTTATTCGATTTTATTGTGATTAACGTCGCACTACAGTTGCACAAACGGGGTTATTGACGATGGTTTGCGATACGTTGTCAAAAGCAAACCTTTTGTTTGCTTTACGGTGTTTTATCGAGTTGAGAAATTTTCTGGATACTCTCCAAAACGCGTAATTTGCGTCACAATTATTTTTTATTTGACGTATTCTTGATCGCTCAAGGGCTTCTTTTTAACTAGTATTTATGCGACTAGTATGAAGTAATTTTTATCTAGTCAATTTAATGAAGATAAGCTTAATTAACTGATGATTGGCTTTAAGTAATAATAACATAATAACGTACGTCGACTAAAATGTATCCAATTAAAAAATGTTTCAAAATAATCCATACAGCAACAATATATCAAAAGTGAACAAAGGAACTAATTAGAAACAATAGCCCCAAAATTGTAAAATTCACGATTTTGTTTTTATTTGCAAAAATTATAGTTTTAGAATCGTCTAAATATGCTTGAAAAATTCCAGAATATCTATATTTTTAATGAGTTATTTGAGATTTCATGCCGGATGACAGGTATGTTTTCAAGGAACGAAAATTTTAAATAGTTTGTTTTCAGTGTTTGGTTCCTTGATATTAAGTTTTTCAAAATGCTAAGGCTTTTTTTATTATGTATGGAAAAATGTATAATTTTAAGCATATTGTAAAATATTTGATATTATAAATTGGCATGCAAATTAACTCTGAGTAGTAGTAATAAAAAATTTCGGTTAATTCCTAGTGTACGGTGCCCCCGCCAAATGTGATTTGGCGACAATTGGTCCACGATAAATTTTATATTTTGGCAACTCTTTTTCATGACGTTTCTAGCAATGTTAAGATGTACGGTAACTCTGCTTTTTTTCACGCACCATTTCACGTTGTTTGCCAAGGCCTTGGCGCCAATTTTCAAAATCGCGCCAAGAAGGCACCGTACACTAGGAATTTACCAAAATTTCTAAAGTAAAAAAAAATTAGTTAAGGAAAATTAGTGTTACCGTGAATAACTATATAAAAATCAAATACATATAGTATACAAACTTTTATTACCAATTCTTATGAAATATATTTTAAAGAATCTGAGAAAAAAATGGCGAAAAAACATTTTTTTTAATAAAAGCCTTAGTGTTTACAAAAAACTTACAAACATTTAAAAGAGTTTAAATTTTGAAAAAAATACAAATAATTACAGAATTTTTTTGAGTGAAATATTGTTTTCTTATATAAATATAAATAATATACATTATAATTTTGATTCAAAAAGGCAAAAATAAAAACCTTAAGAGGTACAGTGTCCTTTTAAAATAGATTAACGTTTATTTAATTGATTTTGCGATGTGTTTCTCTGCTAATTCAGTTTTCCTGTTTTGGCTACTGGTATTTTTAATGCATTAGGATTAATTATAAATTTGTATATAACTAACGACAACTATCAATGTTATTTACAGTCAATTAAACCCAGAAGAGCAACAAGACTAAAAATTGGTACTCTTAATAATCGTAAAATCACAAAAATGCCTTTGAACTAGTGAAACGAGGATAAATCATCAATGTTACATAAAATAGCAAAGTCGTTAATATTTTCCGCTGTGGAAACCGATTGCTTTTATCGTATACTTCTTATAAAGGCTCGGGTTCTAATAAATCGTTTCCATGGTGACAAAATACAAGGGATTTTCACGGTGGTCCATTTAATGGTGGAAAGCCAAATAAGAAATTGACACGCATAAAGCTAGTAGGCAGAATAAATACAAAATCAATTATACAATAAACCCAATTTTTTTTTGTTTTACTCGCTTTGCAATGAATCATTCATGTGAACTGATGGAACCAAGTAAAGATCTGCTAGATAAAGATAAATATTAGATTAAATATGCTCTTGCTATTGATTCTGGATACGTATTTCTTTATTCTATTCGTATGCTGAAAGCAAATACTATTGTATTATTTACAATAATTGTATTTTCGGCTAGAGTGTTTTTCAAATTCTGAGAAATAGGTCTCTGACCCTGTACAAACCTTTAGAATACATAGAATTAGTTACATAAACTATCGGAAGAAAATAACACCTTGATGTTTGGTTACACGCCAAAGCAGCAGTGTTAATTTCTGATACACGAAATACACTGTAAAAATTTTGCTTAAAATGAGTACACGGACGAACTCGTTTTTCTTTGAGTACGATTGCATCGTAAATGAGTGATGACGTACTCGAATTTAAGTAATCGTACTTTCGCAAAAATGAGCAGTATGGTTTAATATTGATAATATCAGTTTCTGTTTAAGCCATCTTAACAAAGCGGACCTGACAATTCAAAATAGGTGTTCAAAAGATGGTTTTCCACATCATTTGATGATTGATTAAATGAAAAGCGAGTTATTACGACTCAATTATCTTACTTCTCATTCTTTTGCCACGCCTTTTTAATATTACTTCTCTTTATAACTTCTTCAAGTCGCCCTGGTAGTTTAACGGATAAGGCTTTGGATTGGGGTGCCCGAGGATCTGGGTTCGAATCTCGGCAAGCCTTGGTTGTAATTGTTGATTTTTGTTGAAAGTGATTGATGAGGGCAGCTTATGTAGGCAAGCAAATGCTTTTTTATTCATTTTACTCATTTTTGAGTCATGTATTTTCCAAAAATGAAACTTATGTATTCGAAGCTATGATAAGAATAGAATGTAATCAAAAATGAGCACATTTTACTTATTTTTAAGTACCTATTTTTAACAGTGTACCCATGAGCAACCTAATTAAAGGAGATGATTTAAATAATGGATTTCTAATGATGTTAGGAGGTATTAAGATATAAAGTTGCAAATTAGTTAATTTAAAATTGCAAATTGGTTCACAACATGAAAATTAAATAATTGTTCATATTCAAAATGATTTTTTTTAGAAATGTATTCGAGTTTGGATATTCTTTTACGATATCCTCCAAACAATACATGCAATTTTATATCTATGCCATGTTTTTAAAAATGAATTATTAAACATATTTTAGTCTGCAAAGTTACTAAGCGACAATAAACTTTTGCATTATCATCCTTTTATAAGTGAAGAAAATAATAAATCTACAAAAGGAAAAAATCCCGAACGATTATTCATACACAAAATGTCGAGTAATTCACATGACAAGGAACTAATAAGAAGAGTTGATAAGTTATTTGTATCTTATAGCGAATTTCAACCTAAAAATGCATATCCTGATAATGCAGAATTTTTGAAACAGTAAGCAGCTTTTCAAACTAAATAAAAACTACTTGTTCAATCAGTTTTTTTTTTAAAATACTGTTCATAGAAAGAAAGCTTACAAACATGCCCAGCTGAAATTTAAATATCTAAAAATTCAATTAGATAATCAAACATCTATAAATTTTCTTTTAAAAAACCTAAAAATCCTTCATATTTGTTTTATCATCGAATGATTAATATTAGAACGACTCAAGACCATAGAAAACTTTCCTTTGCATTCGTTCAAGATACAATGTATATATTAAACACAATTAACTACATAACCATATGATATTTGTATTCGTTGCTTTAATTAGTTTATTCATTAGCCCCGTGACAAAAAAGCGGAAGGTTGGTTGAATAAAAATTCGATTACGCAATCAATCATCCATCAATTTTCTTTAAAAAAAACAACCTAAAAACCCTTCACATTTGTTTTATCATCGAATGATTACGATTAAAACAACTCAAGACCATAGAAAACTTTCCTTTGCATTCGTTCAAGATACAATGTATATATTAAACACAATTAACTACATAACCATATGATATTTGCATTCGTTGCTTTAATTATTTTATTCATTAGCCCCGTGACAAAAAAGCGGAAGTTTGGTTGTATAAAAATTCGATGACGCAATCAATCATCCATCAATTTTCTTTAAAAAAAAAAACCTAAAAACCCTTCACATTTGTTTTATCATCGAATGATTACGATTAAAACAACTCAAGACCACAGAAAACTTTCCTTTGCATTCGTTCAAGATACAATGTATATATTAAACACAATTAACTACATAACCATATGATATTCGTATTCGTTGCTTTAATTAGTTTATTCATTAGCCCCGTGACAAAAAAGCGGAAGGTTGGTTGTATAAAAATTCGATGACGCAATCAATCATCCATCAATTTTCTTTAAAAAAAAAAACTAAAACCCCTTCACATTTGTTTTATCATCGAATGATTACGATTAAAACAACTCAAGACCATAGAAAACTTTCCTTTGCATTCGTTCAAGATACAATGTATATATTAAACACAATTAACTGCGTAACCATATGAAATTAGCATTCGTTGCTTTAATTAGCCCCGTGACAAAAAGACGAACGGTAATCAAAATCCTTCCTCCGTCTTCAACACGGAAGTGAATAATACATTTTGTACAAATATAATGCTTCTATTGTGTTCGGCAACAGCGGTTCCAACACCCAACCACATTCAGAGCATGAGTGCATTATCTAGATTTGCATCCGTTCTGCTGTGAAGAAAGGGTCGTAACTAACACCTACAGTGGGCAAACTCTACAAGATTCTTGTTGAGATGAATGGAAATAATTTATTATACTTGAGGGTTTGTAACTAAAATAACTTCTAGTAAAAGTTAGGAAAGGAAAGCTTGGAAGTAAGCTTTCGTTTTAGTCAACTACAGTAGAACTCCAGTTATCCGGATCAAACAAAGCGGATAACCAATTATACGAAACGCTTTGAGAAAAAATAAATCAGCAAAATCTACTTTTTAAAGATTTCTAATCGGTAACTTTATTCATTTCACTCATTTTTGAGTTCATGTCTTTTCCAAAATGAAACTTATGTATTCGGAGCTATGATAAGAAACGAATGTAATCAAAAAAGAGTACATTTTACTTATTTTTAAGTACCTATTTTTAACAGTGTACCCATGAGCAGTGCCCAAGGATCTAAAGCATATTGTTTTTAACCCTTTGCACTCGTAAGGCGCCTCTCAGGCACCAACATAACGACCAGTTATTTTGTTTCCCTGTTCAATAAAATAAACGAGAACAGCAGGATATTGTGTTTAGAACATCAATCTTTTTTGCAACTTGTTCTCTTGCAAATACAAAACAGATTAGGATTTTTTCCCTTTATGATTATAAAAAAAAATCTGTGGAAAAGAACGTAAAGAGGAATAACTGTTCCATAGAAAGAACACAAATCGCAAAGGGTTCGCGGAGTGCAAAGTGTTAATAGTCATTAAAGTACATTACATACTAAAGCAAAATTCGTTTTTTACTAAGAAATAACCGTTTTTTCGTGAATTAATGGACTGTAGTACAGCGAATATGACGTCTTAATCGTGAAACCAACATCTCAGACCGAATGGCCTCATAGACGTGACTTCTTTTCAAAATTATGAATTAAAAAATACTCGCGATTGGCTGATGAATTGGGAAATGTGTAACAGTGAAAATTTATGAATGGAATGACGTAATTAACCACGTGTCTGAGGCCATACATGTTGGCCTCACTTTGATGTTAGCGAGATTATAGCATTATGTTTTCTCTACTATGAAGGATCCATGCTCGAAGATCCATATGGGATAATCAAATATCCGTATTGGAATAGTTGATTATCCCTGGTCACAATTGATCTGGGTAATTGGAGTTTTACTGGTCAAGTAAACGTTAAGGCGGAAGTGACTTTTATCCTGAGAGATGGCTGTGTATGGTTGGTCGAATTATTGTCACACTAGAGAGCCACACAATGGGATTTTGGTATATATAAAGGGATTCGGGAACTACCTTGGAAAAAGAACCCGGGAATACAGACACAATTTTGAACCCTGGTCAGATGACGCAGACAATGCCCGAGCTGGCATGAGGACTTTTTGTCACGGCTGATTTAGCTTGCACCAGCCCCCTCTACATTGGCGAATGTTTTGGTGGACGACGAGGTTGAAACCCACAACCCTCCCAAAATGAGCTCGGGACTCTTTCGACCAGGCTCGTTGGTCATACATGGATTTGGTTTGGTTAATTAACGTCGCACTACAGTTGCAGTGGGTGACGGTTCGGGGTCTACCTCGAAGGAAAGACCCGGGAACACATACACATTCACACACATATTCATACATGTACCTCGTTATTTTAGAACCATGGTCAGATGACGAGTAAACACCTGAACTGGCACCCAACGCCTTCAATAGACTTTGGACCCCGATCAGATTTATCGTGCACCTGTCCCGTATACACGCCGTTAATTTTTGCGGATGTTCTGGACGACTTTTCTAGTATTTTATAGCGAAGTTGGCAACCCTTCGATCACAAGATCACTACTTTTTTTACTTTTCTTTGTAAAGTCCATCGCCTAGGATCGAACCAGGAATCCTCGGATTCCCAGCTGACGCCTTTAACCGCTCGGCCACGGAGGCCGGTCATACATGAAAAGCAGTAGTTTGCAAACTTTTCATTCTTGGGCAATTTTTTTGATGCCATCTTCTTTTCCCTCCTGCCGTGTACTTTGTGGTATAAAAATGTGTGTATAAAAGTATTATACCACGTCCTTTTTATAACAATCGTAACGTCGCCCTTCCCCTCTTCTTACAAGCTGCGTTCAGGAATTTGAACCAAAATGCTAGAGAAAAGATCACATTGTTTTCTACGAGCGTTGTTTAGTGACAAAGCTCTTCATCCCCACCCTATTTTGCATTAAAATTATTAAACGTTTTTTCCAAAGTTAGAATGAATAGATCAATGGTTTTCTGACTATCTTAATTCCCTAAGTAATGTTTCATTACCTGCATAAAACATACCAAGAATACTCGCCAGCAGAGTTAAATAAAAACATATTACTAGTTTATTTCAAAACTTAAACCTATGAACCGAAAAATTTAATGTGCGTGCACAAAGCAAAGATTTTATAATTAATAAAGTATTAATTGTTTTAGTAATTTCAGTATTAAGAAGTCATAACATAATACGTATAATAAAATTTAACCCTTTGCAGTCCAAGAACACTTTGCGATTTGTGTTCTTTCTATGGAACAGTTATTCCTCTTTACGTTCTTTTCCACAGATTTTTTTTATACTCATAAAGGGGGGAAAAAGTCTAATATGTTTTGTATTTGCAAGAGAACAAGTTCAAAAAAAAGATCGATGTTCTAATAACAAGATCATGCTGTTCTCGTTTATTTTAAAGAACAGGGAAACAAAAGAACTGGTCGTTATGTTGGCTCCTGAGAGGCGACATAGTGCAAAGGGTTAATACGACACTTAAAACAGATACAAAATGTCAGAAAAAATAACACTAGCTGTTCCTAAACTTTACGATTAAAAGTTATTATACAAAGTTAATCTAGTACCTATAGATTTAGTTTAGTTTTTAAAGCTACATCCAATAAAAATATCAATCAATAAACTCATCAATCTTTCGAATTTCACGGCTTGATACAATTTTTCGGTAGTTTACTTCATGCTATAATCCACATTACATAAACTTAAGAAATCCGTTACCCCATGAATATTTGTTTGAGATGCTGAATAAAAGAAAAACTGGGTTATCCTTGAAATCTATTCGTTGTTGCGGTTAACCCCATTTCTGTTTGCAAATAAGACATGGCATAAACAAGAGAAACGTTCATCAGAATAACCGGATGAGGGACTCGTAAAACAGACTGGGATATTTATTGTCGCAATAAAGTTTATAAATTAGTCCAAAACATAGCAAGGCGCATAAATGGTAAACATGCTAATTTAGAAACACGATCTTGTATCCTGTTTAGTTACTAAGTAGGGAATAAACTTCGATATCCAGCTTTTTGGATGCAAATGTAAAAATTGGGGTCGTCACAAATTTCAATGGAAAATGTTTATAAAAGTCATAAGAGAAATATTTATGGATTGTTTTTGTTTTTAAAGAATTTTAGCCAAGTTCGATTAATAAAATCAAACAAAATAAATGAGTAATTAATTCTTTGTACTCCGATGTCGCTTCTCAGGCGCCAACGTAAAGACTTGTTCTTTTGGTTCCCCGTTCTTTAAAATAAACGAGAACAGCACGATCTTGTGTTTAGAACATCAATCTTTTTTTTTCAACTTGTTCTCTTGAAAATACAAAACAGATCAGGATCTTTTTCCCTTTATGAATATAAAAAATATGTGGAAAAGAACGTAAAGAAGAATAACTGTTCTATAGAAAGAACACAAATAGCAAAGTGTTCTTGGAGTGCAAAGGATTAATCCTTTGCACTCCGCTGTCTCCTCTCAATAACAACCCGTTCTTTTAGTTCCCTGTTCTTTAAAATAAACGAGAACAGCATGATCTTGTGTTTAGAACATCAATCTTTTTTTCAACTTGTTCCCTTGCAAATACAAAACAGATCAGGATCTTTTTCCCTTTATGAGTATAAAAAATATGTGGAAAAGAACGTAAAGAAGAATAACTGTTCTATAGAAAGAACACAAATAGCAAAGTGTTCTTGGAGTGCAAAGGATTAATCCTTTGCACTCCGCTGTCTCCTCTCAATAACGGCCCGTTCTTTTAGTTCCCTGTTCTTTAAAATAAACGAGAACAGCATGAGCGTCTGTTTAAAAAACATCGACCATTATTCAACTTGTTCTCTTTTAGATCCAAAAAAAGATGATTTTTTTCCTGTACTAGCACAAAACATTCTGGGAAAAAGAACAGAAAGAAGATTAACTGTTCCGTAAAAAGAACACAAATGTCAAAAGATGTTCTTGGAGTGCAAAGGGTTAAGTAGGAAATTTTAGTACTTTGATTCTATCGAATGCACGGTGTCCTCAAAATATGGTTACGCAATTAGGATAGACGAGGATAAATGACGGAAATTAAAAAGTTCATAAAATTAATGTTATTGAATGCCTAAAAAAAGGGCGTACAAATTTTTAAAAATTACATTTTAAATTTGTTTTCGCTTTCAACTAATTAAGTCAAGTTATAAAAAGGACATAAAATGACTTCACGGCTAGAAGTAGCAAACATTAAGTAAAATTAAAATGTTACTACCCCTGAACGACATTAACACACTGTAAAAAAATACTTAAAAAAAGTACCTTTCTTTATGTGTATACTCGTTTTTCTTAGAGTACAATTGCATCGTAAATGAGTGACGACGTACTCAAAATTTAAGAAACTGTACTTTCAAAAATGAGCAGCGTGATTTAATATCTCAGCTTGTGTTCAAGCCATCTTAACAAAGCGACCTGCCAAACTTAAAATAGTTGTTCAGGAGATGGTTTTCCACATTATTTGATGTCGATTGCTTAAATGAAAACATTTTTAAGTACATGTCTTTTACAAATTTGAAACTTATGTATTCAGGGCCATTATAAGCATCGAATATGATCAAAAATGAGTACATTTTTTTGAATATGTAAATTTAAAAGTTACATGACAATGTTCAAATTATGTAAAACCAAATTAGCTAACTGATTTTTATTTTAATATTTAAGGCTATAGCGGTTATAAATGGATTTCAACTGGAAAACATTAAATGACGTCATGAAACACAAATTAATAGTAATTAAAAACAAGTTACTTAAAAATAGAAACACTTAAGTTTAGGAATGCGGGGCGAGTATTTTTACCCTTCACTTCACAATGGGTTCTAAATTATTTTCACTTATTCATAACGTCTGCAGTTTTTAAATTAAAGGTATGGAAGTTTATTTAGTTTACTTGTTTGAAACTAAAGCAACTGATTTAAATTTGTCGGCTGTTAGGGTTATTTATAAATAGCAATCTTGTAGAAATTATGTGCTTCAGTTTTATATTTTGATGTCTTAACTTATTCTAAAGACGTTGTAATTAAATTTGAATACCCATGTCTAAGATATCAATCTATACACTGACAAAAAATGTGCTTAAAATGAGTTCATGGGCATACTTGGGTTTTATTAAGTACAATTGCATCGTAAATGAGCGATGACGTACTCAAATTGAAGCAACTGCACTTTCGCAAAAATGAGCAGTGTGGTTTAATATTGCTAATATCAGATTCTGTTCAAGCCATCTACCTGAGCGACCTGACAAACTTAAAATATTTGTTCAGAACATGGTTTTCGAAATTGATTATCGATTGCTTAAATGGAAACTTGGTTATTACAAATCAATTATCTTTACTTCCCATTCTTTTGGCACACCTTTTTAACATTATTTCTGTTTATAACTTCTTCGCGTCGCTTTGATAGCTTAACGGATAAGACTGTGGACAGAGGTGCTGCAGACCTGGGTTCGATTTACGGTAAGTAAGTTGTAATTGCCGTTATTCATTGAAAGTGATTTATGAAGGTAACCTATGTAGGCCAGCTACTGCTGTTTTTATTAACTTTGACTCATTTTTGAGTACATGTCTTTTATAAAACATTAAACTTGTGTATTCGGAGCTATGATAAGCATCGAATGTAATCAAATTGAGTACATTTTACCTATAGAATACCTATTTTTATGGACATAGAATACATATTTTTAACAGTGTAACAATGCGTAAAAGCCTTTAGAATAGCCAATGAATACCTTCTTTATATAAACCCCGTAAGGAATAAACCCAACAAATTACACAATTCCCATCGGTAAATTCATTTTACCGTATATGTGACAATAAAAATGGAATTCTTGAGGAGAAACGCAATAAATTTCTTACACAATAGGCTGAATACACTTCAAGTACTACGATCTATTTCGGTATTGTTTGTCTGCAAAACTATTTCCTTTACTTCACTATCACTGGGACTTAGTCTAATCGAACAGTGCATTCGGAAAAAGATTACTTCTTGCAGTTATTTGCTTTGTTTCCAGCTTTATCTCAATTCTCAGCAGAAAAGAAACAATATAGTATTAAAAAAAAAAACAGGGACCAAAAAAGTAATTGAAAAACTAGACTCGTTTTTTTTCTTTCTTGAAATACTATAGCTATTCTTTTTGTTCCCTGTAATATATTTCTTTCCAAAAATCGAATACTTTATTTGTTAACCTTCATGTGTGGGCTGGGACAACATTTGTCCCATAGAGTGTAGAGATGGGACACTAATTGTGGGCTTGGGACACTTTTCGACCCTTGGTATGGGGAATAATTTTTAAAACACGTGTGGACTGAAGTTATGCTGTTTGAGGCATAACAGTCGTTACACCTGTTCGGACAAGTGACGTTTCGATAATGGTTTCTACAGATCGTCTTCGGTAACGCTTTTCACTATTATGCACCTGAATGGCCCAACCCCGAATCTCCGTGCTTTGCGAAAGATTGTTAACGACATTTCCGTCGGACAGTTACACGTTTCCTATTGTAGGACAAGTCTTCTTCAACAAAGCTTTGAGAACTCTTTCCTGTTTCCCAAAGGGAAATCCTCCCCCCCCCCCCAGTTATTTTGTTTCCCTGTTCTTTAAAATAAACGAGAACAGCATGATCAGGTGTTTAGAACATCAATCTTCTTTTCAACTTGTTCTCTTTCAAATTCAAAACAGATTAGGATTTTTTTCCCTTTATGAGTATAAAAAAGAATCTGTGGAAAAGAACGTAAAGAGGAATAACTGTTCCATAGAAAGAACACAAATCACAAAGTGTTCTTGGAGTGCAAAGGGTTAAAAATTAGCCCACCGCCATTGAAACTTGTCTGTTATGAAGCCCCCGCGTAAAGGTTAAGTACATAAGCTTGATTTTATACTTCAACTATAAATTTGTATTTTAGCTACGGGATTTTCATAAACACCAAGCTTAAAATAAGGATTTTATGGAAATATTAAGTGGATAATATTTCAAATATAACCCTAATGTATCATATCTAGACAATACCCTTGTACTTCAAGATTTATGCTTTTTTTTAAGGAACGGTTACTCTCGATTATATTATTTACCAAAAACTTGGTACTCCTAAATGACAAAATAACAGGGAACAAAATAACAAGTCGTTATTTTTGTCATCCGAGAGGCGACAGTGCAGTGCAAAGGTTAAAATGCTTGGTCAATAAAAGATCCAAGATGTTGAAGGAAGATATGAAGAAAAGGTTCATAATTAATATAGATATGCTGATAATTGAAATTAATACTACTGATTTCTTACTAATATATATATATTTTTATAAAAAAAACGTTATTGTAAATTACGTTCTAGAATACAATAGGTTATAGAGAACAACAATGAACAAATGATTTAACGCATACGAATGAATGACATTTAAAAGGATTTTGTATCCGTCAAGTAACATAATAGAATGAAAAATTTTAACTTATACTCAGCAAAAATTAATAAATGAATAATTTTTAAATAAATTTCATCTAAAGAATTCTTAATGTTCCATATAATCCCAATCTATAATATATCTTATTAAATTACTTGTTTTAAAGAAACGGATAAATACATTTTTTACACTTTGGTCTACAGAAAAATAAAATTCATTCGAGCTCTTCCGATCCGTTTGGTTTATACTACAATTACGGGTTTGATAATTGAAGAGGTAGGTGGATGAAGAAGGCATGCGACATTAAAAAAAAATGAGTTATTGCCATGGATAAAGTATATATTGTTGTCTTTTATTTTTACTCTGACAGAAGCACTGTAGAAGCCTTACCAACAGTGAAGGAGGTATGCGACCACAAATAAATACTAAATGAAAACTTTAAGGTGAAATATCTTATAACTTACTTTTGTTATATACCCTTATTCATCCATTTATCCATTCAATTACAACAAAATATACCAGACTTGCATGCGGTCCTCGCCAATTCTAAACTAAGAACGTTTTTTTTAAAATTAACGTCGCATTAGAGCTGCACAGTGGGCTATTGGCGACGGTTCGGGGTCCATCTCGCAAGGAAAGACCCGGGAACACATAACATTCACACACATTCATACCTGCACCTCGTTATTTTAGAACCATGGTCAGATGACGAGGAAACACTTGAACTGGCACTCAACACCTTCAATAGACGTCGGAACTTTGGACACCGATCAGATTTATAGTGCACCAGTCCCGTATACACGCCGTTAATTTTTGCGGATGTTCTGGACGACTTTTCTAGTATTTTGTAGCGAAGCTGGCAACCCTCCGATCACAAGATCACTACTTTTTTTACTTTTCTTTGTCAACCTGGCATCGAACCGAGAATCTTTGTATTCCTAGCTGACGCCCTTAACCGCTCGGCCACGGAGGCCTCACTAAGAATCGCAACGTCGCTCCAGAAATTGATCCGCAAACTTTCCCCTTCCCATCATTCATCATTAGCATAATAAAAGCCCGCTTAAAATCGACACAATTTAATCAGGCCTGCCTCAACTCAAAACCAAAGCCGCAAGCAATGCTTTTCAATTTCAGTCGAGCCTCTCGCAGAAACTCAAACATTCCCCGTGACAGCTTCTGCTGCCCCAAAATTAATCTCGCGAGCCGATTTCCCGACAGATACTTCAAGTCTACTCAAAGTGATCTGCAGGAAAAGAAGCGCTACAGGTGCCAGTTACCCAAGCGACTTCCAAGATATCTCGAAGTCTTGCATACCAAACAAATATTAGTCGGGGGGGTTTTATTTTCTTCGGTGCTATTTCTATCTCGCTTGACAGGCAATCGAGTGGAAATGTAGGCGTTTGTGGAAGCTGTGACGTCAGTTTCACTAATATTATCAGCGGGAATGATAAATAAATCAAATTTTCCCCGAGATAAAATTCTGAGATTTGTTCGAAAGGAAATGGTTTTTGTTAACAGTGAGCGGTAAATATTCCTTTTAGAAATCGAAGGAAATAGATGAAAGGGTTATAAAATTTATTAGAAAATTCCCTTTGAGGTCGTGGGAGCCCCATTTGCTCAGTTGGTAAGGCGTTCAGCTACTAATCAGAGGATTGGTGGTTCGAATCAGTGAAATGGACTTGACATAGAAAAGTAAAAAAAGTAGTGATTTTGAGTTGAGGCAGGTCTGATTAAATTGTGTCGATTTTAAGCGGGCTTTTATTATGCTAATGATGAATGATGGGACGGGGAAGGTTTGTGGATCAATTTCTGGAGCGACGTTGCGATTCTTAGTGAAGCCTCCGTGGCCGAGCGGTTAAGGGCATCAGCTAGGAATACAAAGATTCCCGGTTTGATGCCAGGTGATGGACTTGGCAAAGAAAAGTAAAAAAAGTAGAGATCTTGCGATCGGAGGGTTGCCAGCTTCGCAACAAAAATACTAGAAAGTCGTCCAGAACATCCAACAAATTATACTGGCGTGTATACGGGACTGGTGCACGATAAATCGGATCGGGGTCCAAAGTCCTGACGTCTATTGAAGGCGTTGGGTGCCAGTTCAGGTGTTTCCTCGTCATCTGACCATGGTTCTAAAATAACGAGGTGCATGTATGAATGTGTGTATGAATGTGTATGTGTTCCCGGGTCTTTCCTTCGAGATTGACCCCGAACCGTCGCCAATAGCTCACTGTGCAGCTCTAGTGCGACGTTATTTAAACAAACCAAACCTTTGAGGTCGTGAGGTAACTATAAGTCACAAAAATATTACCTTCCCCTCCCCTGTTATTCAAATTGAACGAGAACTGCATGTTCTTGAAAATAAACAAAAACGCTTTTGTTTCGTTCATCTAACTTTACTATGACATAACTTGGAATCAATATATTTTTTTAACCTTTTGCATTCGAGTATTGCCTTTAAGTCACCAAAATAACGCCATGTTATTTTTTCTTCTGTTTTTCAAAATGAAAGAACAACTTATTCTTTATTTAAAAAAGTTACTCAAAAACTTTAACATAAACTATTTACGTTATCTAGAAGCATCAATTATGTTGGTGATCTAAATCTTTCTTTAGATTGAGACTTCTCACAAATCCAGTATTTTTTTTTTTTAAATCGACAAATGTAATAGACTACTAAATATATGTTCGGGATAGTGAAATTAATATTCAACTTCATGTATAACTATTTTATTCTTATAATTAACCCTTTGCACTCCGTTGGCGCCGCTCAGGCGACAACATAACGACTCGTTCTTTTGGTTCCCTGTTCTTTAAAATAAACTCGAAAAGTGTCTTGCATGTAAAACGCATCGATCTTTTTTTTTCAACTTGTTCTCTTGCAGATCCCAAACAGATTATCATTTTCCCCCCTCTATCAGCATAAAAAATTCTGGGGAAAAACAGAAAGAGGAATAACTGTCCTTTAGAAAGAATGCAAATGTCAAAATGTTCTTGGAGTGGAAAGGGTTAACAGGCTAAAACGCGCCTCTTTAAAAAGAACAGGAACGGAATACAACTGTTCCCATAAAAGAACATAAATACCAAAATGTTCATCGACAACAAATGGTTAAATACATTTGTCTTGCTCTAACAATGTTTGCCTCTGCTTGATATTTTAATCCTTTGGAGACAATTTTTTTAAAAAAGAAATTTGGCAGCCAGGTTCAAGGCAATTTTAATCATATCCTGTCCATTGATTTTATTAAAGATTTGTAGACAGAAATACATATACGATTATGCCAAAAATCTGTCAAGTAGAACTTGACCTATTCAATTGAAATTTCCAGTATATATTGAACAGTGAACCGCACAAAATTAATCGGGTATAAAAAACAACAAGAACGGTTATGTTAACATATACTCAAAGTTATTGTGGATGAAAAAACTATTTTTTAAATCTGATTTATGTAAAATAAAAATTAAATGACTGATTTTTGTAAGCTGAATACTTAATTGAAATGCAAGACAATTGTATTTTGAAGCAATATAAAATGGCGTTAGAAACCTATTTGGTTGCAGCAAGGTTAATTCATCACAGATTTTTATAGCGCAAGTGGATAAAAGAATTGTTGACTTATCCAATTTTTCAAATATAAAATCCATTATTAATTGATCATATTAATTAACAATTAGTAATTTCTATTTATCATGGCTAAATTGTCATCGGAATTTCGTAAGTTTCAAGTCGGATATAAAAAAAAAGGAGTTCAAAGTGAGTTGCAAAATTTGGCAATACAACAACGTTTCAGTCCGACCTTCAACCTCGTATCCGAATTCAGTTGCAAAATGCGAGGTAACAATAGCGAATAAAAATACTTCCTATACATTGCAATATTTCTTGATACAGAAAAAGAGAATTAATATTACACAGTAAGATATAATATTACACAACCCGATAGTGTAGGTTGCAGTAACACTGTATATTTTAAAAAGCATTACGCAAAATGCCTACCAAATCAGGTCTTTATAGGTTATACTAATAAAAATTTATTAAATAATGTATTATTGAATATACTAATAAAAATCCCAATTTGCACTAATTGTATAAATTAATTTGGGAGTTATTATAAGATATAATTTACAATGTCAGAATATTAATATCATTTGGGTAAACCAAGTAATATACTTTTTGGTCATCATATATAAACGTTATCATATATATATTGTATCATCATATATAAACGTTAATGACGATTAAATACTAATTGGCCAGGGTTGTGCAATTCCAAAAAATTCCAAAACGGACCTGCAGCATTTTCTATTACTAGCCATGTAGATCAATCATTTGTCCACAAGGTGTGGATCACTGATCTCTAACTGTAACTTCTGGATAGGGCAAGACATTTTGTGGACTTGAAGCCGATGTGGAGGCAGCCATGATGTGGCCCACTTTCTTTGCTACCGCGATATTTCGTATATTTTCAATCTAAAATAAGCCGACGTGTATTGCTTTTGGCTGAGTTTTTTTCAATTTTCTTTTTAAAACCATTTTAAATGCAATCTGCTATTAAAATTGAAAGTCATTTGCAAGTCAAAGTCGAAGTGCTTAAAAAGCTAGAGTAAAAACCATTTGTTTGGCATTATAAAAATTAATTCTATAAGAAAAAAATATAATATTTATATACATTTAATATTTCTACAATGCTATGGCAATAAAAAACACCACTAAATCACTTAAAAAAAAATTAGGGTACAGCATGGTTGCTTTCAATTGGCTTCAACGCGCCCATAGAGGAAACAAGGTTTGAGCCTTCCAGCAGATACAGTTAGAGTTCAGTGGTGTGGATACTAGTTTAATGGTTGCCAATTTTAAGCTGAATGAAATTCTACTTAAAATTGTAGGAAATTCAAATTGCAAACATTAAACACTTATCTCGAAACTATGTTTTAGGGCTTACCACGTGTCATCCAATACGCCCAATTATGAACCTGACTATTTTACTACTATATTTTTATGAACTTAATCATAACCCCGTAAGAAAAACTAGAATAAAATATATTTTCATAGTATCAAAGAATATTAACCAATTCCACCTTAAGACTATAATCAATGAAATTCCTTTACATATTTAATTTTTAACATTTGGAATAACCTTTAGTTTTTATAAGACATTAGAAGAGGCCTAGAAAGTAAATTTAATTCACATAGAATTAGAGGCCTGCGTTTAATTTAAAAATTTTATGAGCTGAAAAATAATGCAATCTGCCCACGATTGACATGGGGTGTGAGCTTTCTTTCACGTCCGCATAGATTTAGAAAAGCGACGACTTCTTTAATTAAATCGGAGGTTAAAGGAAATTGCGTTGTTGAAATGTTTCCAGTCAGATTAAATTGAACCGCGGATAGACGTAGAAAGGCTATTTTAAAGACATTCGCTGCAGGATTGTAACATACTGTTAGGAGATGGTCATTGTGTGGCTGTATCACATTTAGCTTTATTGGTATAATAAAACATGTGTCCAACTATTTCGCTTATATTTTAAACAAGTCGCTTAGATTTAGTAGAAACAAAGTAGTAAAAGCATACCGAAATGAATGGTATATGTGTGGTTAAGCATTTAGATAATGACTATCAACTCTGTATTGTGTCTTTTGTATTCTTGCCTTACATTAAAAATTCTAAATACGGTAAAATGAATATATGAGTTTTCTTTACAAGCAGCACTTTATAGAGTAGAAGTTTCAATTTTTTTGTCGCGTTCAACACTTTTAAAATTTTTTTGGCATAGGTCAATATCAATTTTAAATGATATTCTTATTTGCATATTTGGTTAAATCCTTCCTTTTCCATATCTCACACAATTTAAAATTTAAGAAATACTAATGATAGATTTTTAGTAATTTACAATAATATATTATGGGGAAATATAAAACATTCTGAAAAGCAGGTTCTTTCGAAATAAAATACAAGTGTTCTGAATTAAAAACTGGAATGTCTCAGAAAATATTTAAAGAAACCCCTTATTACCCCTTTAGGTCAGCCCCTCAACAACCTGTTACTTTGTTTATCTGTTTTTTAAAATGAACGAGAACAACATATTCTTGGCAGAAACTTATCTTAAACAGAAACTTGGCTGTTTGGTGAAAATAACTTAAACATCAAAGATGTTTTTGGAGCTCAAATGTATACAATATACGATACCCAACCAAGAAAATTGTTTTTTAAAAAATCAAAACTTTATACTAGAGGATATGTTTAATCGAATAACTTACGATTTACGCTAATATTCCTTTATTATAGTTTCAATATTAGTAGAAGTTATGAAATACGAAATCAGGTAACAATAGTTTAATATCAGTAAATATTACGTGCATAAAACTAGTTATTTAAACACGTTCGATACCAATGTATTTGGATCATTTCGAATATTAAATCCTTAATTTTATTAGGTAATTTGCAATTAGTTTCGGAATGGGGAATGTAATTACATAAATCAATGTTATCGTATATCAGCTATAGACTATTCAAATTTAAGATTCAGCTAGTGCATTACATTTGTTCAGGATTGTCGTTTATACCAGTGAAAATGATAATTGAAAATTTAACAGGATATTTTAGGAATTAATAGAAATTTAAGATACAAATTTTTCTGAAACCATCTCGTGACGACGTGTGTAAATGTTTATAACAATTTAAATGAATTTAAACTAAAGCGTAATCATAGATATTTACGACAATACAAATACTTAATTTTAAATAAAAGCTCAGAAGACAATGTCTTTCACGCAACATTTTTAAAATTAACATTTCGAAGTAAAATATTATAAAAATATTCAAAACGTTAAAATATTCTAATTAAAAATCAACATTAAAATAAATAAGAAAATATGTTCATTAAATACAACTTTTACTTTTCAATCTTGAAAAGTATTCACTGTGTATTGCTACATTTTATCAAAGTAATCTCTGTAAACTTGACATTGGTTGAAAGATAGATAAGATCTATAAGTCTAATGCTCTCAAAAAAGCAAGTTTCGTGAAACATTTATCGTAATCTTAACAATGCACGCACGTAGGGCTCTAACATAGTTTTTCTTTAGCTGTATATATAAATTGTATATTAACCACGTCAAAATAGAAAAACGGTTTGGTTAAAAGACAATTTGTTTCAATTTTTTTTATCGGGGGAAATAGTTAAGCACAATAGTAAATTGTATTAAAAGTAACTCCAATAATCCCGATTTATAATTTTTTTTCCATATATTTTATAAATCTTCAATAAATGCCAACCATTTGATGAATTTATATGTAACGAAGGAATATATATATATATATATATATATATATATATATATATATATATATATATATATATATATAATAAATTACAAAGAAAGCTGAATTTTAGTTTTGTTCACGCTAGTTTAACCTCATACCTCTCTCTCCAAGTAGTGTACTGTGGTGGTCTTTGGAATAATCTAAACTTACTCTCGGGCTCGAGCAATTGCTTTATCTCGATGTTAAAGTATTGGCACATCATTCGCAACGCCCAAAGTTTGATTCATGGAGTCTTCAAAGCAACTACCGCTGTACATTTTATATTTCAAACCTTCTTTGACTGTGACAATTTTTTTTTCTTCCAAAAATAATTTTTTTCTCAAAGTGTCTATAGCGCAATTCAAAAATAACTAATATATATTTTTTCGTCGCTTTGTAAATTTTCAAAAAAACAAAGTAAATAAACTTTAATTAACTTTGACAACTGTTAAATTGGAGAATGTTACAGGAAACTTTCATAAACCTTGAGAAACATTTATCACCACAAAACAGTTAAAAAATATAGACGAAAAAAAGTACAACTCCCAATTATCCGAACTCTGGTTATCCGGATCAAACAAAGCGGATCGCCAATTATCCGGATCGCTTTGAGAAAAAAAAAAGAAATAAATAAAATCTACATTTAAAAAGTTTCTTATCGGTGAATGATATTCTGTTAATAGTCGTCAATAATTACATTACATACTAACGCAAAATTCGTTTTTTACTAAGAAATAATTTTTTTTTCGTAAATTATCAATTCCGGATGGGATCTGGTCCCAATTGATCCGGATAATTCGAGTTCTACTGTAACTATACACTTTAATGGAATGTCATTCTACATGTATAACTTAAAAAAGAATGCAATTAGTTTACTTAAGTAATTGAATTCATTGCGCTACTTTGATATGTAAATATCGTAATATGTTAATGCTTTCATGCATATCTAATTTCGTTAGCGCTTTTGAATCGGTTCAGCTAACCTCGACAAGCAACGAAAAATAAAAAGATGTTTAAAATATCACGATATTCCACTGTGCATTTTCTTTTTAAATGTCCTTTAAAAAATGAGCTATGTATGAATAAAAAGTTATTTAATAATGTAAAATATTTTTATTTGCGATCTCGAGTTAAATGCAAGAATGTATTTTTTAATGCATGGTTTCAAGAAAAACTGTAAATAGGGATTAAATTGTCGACGATGACAAGCGTTTAATATAAAAAAAAAATCGGAAATATTTCATTATTAGTATAATCTTTTTAACAAAGGATTATAAATGCTCTGCTCTTTTTCTTAAAAATTAATTGATTAGAGTTACAAATAAGACTTTATATTGTAATGTAGACAAATTACTATGAACGTATGTTTCGGAATTTTGTAACAAGTGTATTAATTGTATAAGGAATATTTTCAACATGTTTTATGCATAATCCACAAGATTTAAGTTTTGCTATGCGTGAATTATACTTTAAAAGCCACTAACTATTGTTTTTGTTTTACAATATATATATATATAGTTGATTATGGTATTTTGTGCAATTAATAGTTGCTCATTGAGCCAATACAATGAAATTTCCAGTTGCATGTCACTAAATAGTTTAGTTGCATGGCCGATAGTTTCCAGTGCGCTGCTAACCTTAACCCTATAGCTATCGTGCACCTAAATGCAAGGTGAATCGAATTGGAGGAGAAACGAATCTATCGTGCACCTAAATGCAAGGTGAATCGAATTGGAGGAGAAACGAATCTATCGTGCACCTAAATGCAAGGTGAATCGAATTGGAGGAGAAACGAATCTATCGTGCACCTAAATGCAAGGTGAATCGAATTGGAGGAGAAACGAATCTATCGTGCACCTAAATGCAAGGTGAATCGAATTGGAGGAGAGACGAATCTATCGTGCACCTAAATGCAAGGTGAATCGAATTGGAGGAGAAACGAATCTATCGTGCACCTAAATGCAAGGTGAATCGAATTGGAGGAGAAACGAATCTATCGTGCACCTAAATGCAAGGTGAATCGAATTGGAGGAGAAACGAATCTATCGTGCACCTAAATGCAAGGTGAATCGAATTGGAGGAGAAACGAATCTATCGTGCACCTAAATGCAAGGTGAATCGAATTGGAGGAGAGACGAATCTATCGTGCACCTAAATGCAAGGTGAATCGAATTGGAGGAGAAACGAATCTATCGTGCACCTAAATGCAAGGTGAATCGAATTGGAGGAGAAACGAATCTATCGTGCACCTAAATGCAAGGTGAATCGAATTGGAGGAGAAACGAATCTATCGTGCACCTAAATGCAAGGTGAATCGAATTGGAGGAGAAACGAATCTATCGTGCACCTAAATGCAAGGTGAATCGAATTGGAGGAGAAACGAATCTATCGTGCACCTAAATGCAAGGTGAATCGAATTGGAGGAGAGACGAATCTATCGTGCACCTAAATGCAAGGTGAATCGAATTGGAGGAGAAACGAATCTATCGTGCACCTAAATGCAAGGTGAATCGAATTGGAGGAGAGACGAATCTATCGTGCACCTAAATGCAAGGTGAATCGAATTGGAGGAGAAACGAATCTATCGTGCACCTAAATGCAAGGTGAATCGAATTGGAGGAGAAACGAATCTATCGTGCACCTAAATGCAAGGTGAATCGAATTGGAGGAGAGACGAATTGGAAAGATTCTTACTGGAATGACATCTCTTACTATTAGGGACCTTCACTTATTACGAATGAGAGGCTCGAAAGAACTAACAAATGATCTATTTGACCAGATGATTTCACTTATAGGGAGAAAAGGGTGACTAGAGGTTCGAATGGTTGTTAGTTTACTTTCTTTAATGTTATTGTACAGTTCGTGAAAGTAAGGAAACAAAATGTTTTACCTAGAGTTAAAAGGTTTATGAAAATTAGACAACATCTTACAGTTGTGCAATATTTAAATATATTTATGCGTTAAGATGATCGATTCTTATTATACTCTAGTCGAAGGTGTGCTGGTCAACGGCAGGGTTTAATGAAAAAACCAAAAGCGTATAAAATCACGATAAATGATGCCCCTAAGAAGAATAACGCTATACCAGTCCTTATTTTTCCATTTTCGTCTCACCTACAACTCGATTCACCTTGGATTGTGCCTATCAGGCACAGCTCAAGCTCTGTAGTGTTAAATAAAAACGTTGCCGATGTCCATCCATCAGGGCGTCGAGAAAAAAAAATTAAACAATTGCTACAATAAAACTAAAATCAACTAAGTGGTTTTAAAAATAAACGAAGATAAGTTATACTCTAGTCGAAGGTGTGCTGGTCATTGGCAGGTTTTAATGAAAAAACCAAAAGCGGATAAAATCACGATAAGTGATGACCCCTAACAAGAGAATAACGCTATACCAGTCCTTATTTTTCCATTTTCGTCTCGCCTACAACTCGATTCACCTTGGATTGTGCCCATCAGGCACAGCTCAAGCTCTGTAGTGTTAAATAAAAACGTTGCCCATATCCATCCAACAGGGCGTCGAAAATTACAACAATACAACTAAAATCAACTAAGTGGTTTTAAAGATAAACGCCAACAACAAACCTTTTTATCCCAAATCCAATTAAAAACATCCACACACCCTGCAGCTTTATCATTTCGTTTTTCTTCCCGCAGTGGCCCATCTCAGGGCGGGCGATCCCCCCCAAATTGTAGCAAGTGGATCCCTGCTCGGAATGCGAGTGGTGTACATCTCCAGGCTGCATCGATCGCCGGAGAGACCCTGTCTGCACACCTGTAATTGAACAGAGGTGGCAGATAAGAGACCCTCCGGTCCCACCCGCTGTACACCACCCCACGAGGGCCCGGAAATTCACAACTGCGGAAAAGCGGATTAACCCTTTCCGGGGGCAGGGGATTCCGAAGCTCGCAGATTCCGTAATAAGGGATGCTACACAGGATTTGTAATCCTTTAAAAGACGAATAGGGAATGTACCAAGAAATTGCCATAAACGCTAAGGATGTTATTCAGAAATTAACGAGAGAAAAGTGTGGCTATTGTTGTTGCATGAAATATAATTCACGATTTCGTCACTTAAAAACCAAATTTTAATGTTTAACCCTTTGCACTCCGATGTCGCCTCTCAGGCGCCAACATAACGACCAGTTCTTTTGTTAACCTGTTCTTTAAAATAAACGAGAACAGCATGATCTTGTGTTTGGAACATCAATCGTTTTTCAATCGTTTGTTCTCTTGCAAATACAAAACAGATTAATATTTTTTTTCCCTTTTACGAGTATAAAAAAAATCTGTGGAAAAGAACGTAAAGAGGAATAACTGTTTGATAGAAAGAACTTAAATAGCAAAGTGTTCTTGGAGTGCAAAGGGTTAAGATTGTTTTGAGAGCTAAAATATTGCTTGCAAGCAATAGAATACGGAAATAAATTTCTAGAGCGTATTCAAATACAAATAATGTCGACCAACTACAGGCTCTAGGCCCAGCAAGCAAGGGCGGATCCAGAGATTATTGTTAGGGGGGGGGGAATACAGTATATTGTTATCATGAACACCAAATTACCCCTTTACTCCCCACCTGGATCCGCGCTTGCCAGCAAGGTTGGTCCTGTCAATCCATCATCCTCACGATTCCCCAATGCCGATTCCTTTAGATAGCTATATTTTTTTTTACACCTTTCAATAAGAGAACACTACCATTTGATATTACTAAACGATAAATTTTTAAATGCGTAACATCTAAATTTTTTTTATGTTTCAGTTAAGATATATTTCTTATCATATTTCGTTAGTAGTTCTGAAAACAGTAAAACCTCACGACCAAAGAAAAGAAAAAAAAAACATACGTCGTTTTTAATGACTTCAGGGAACATTCATTCCAAATATGAAAAAATCGAACAACGCGTTTGGTGGTGACAGAATAAAAAACACATTTACAGACAAATAGCCGAAATGCCGAACGGTCGAGTTAAAACATGACCTCGCTAACGCTTGGTCAATAATAATTAAAAAATTGACACCTAGAATTTTTTTTTATCTTGACAGTGATGAGACGAAAACAGAAAGGTATTGAAGGTTTACAACTAAAACAACCTAAGGACTTTAACTTTCAAACAATAATAATATAAAAACTGAATATCAAAATAAATCTGAGCGTTTTATACCCTCGAGCAATAGATTAAAAATATCTTGTTATAATTTATTAGTTACACTAGCGAATACATTAAATGTTAGGGATGTACTTGCATTTATTTTTACAACTATTTCCGGAATTTACAAAGTAGCATATAAAAATGTATGAAACAGTATTTCAGAATGATTTGGGTGTTAATACGACCACAAATATTAAATTATAAAAAAAAGTATTTTTTTATCTAACTAAAGAAACTAATTTAATATTCACTGTTAAAGGCAGCTCAACTGCAAAAGTTTAATTATGGATAATTAAACTTTTGCAATAGATTTATTGTTCTAATTCCTCAATATACTCGTTAAATTCACACACAATTTTTCATTTCAATTTCTCAAAAAAAAAAAAAAAAAGCTCCGATATTATTAAAATTCAGTTGACTAAGAATAAAATCCAACTCTTGTGGTTCGATGTACAATTGAAAACATTGATGCACAAGAAATTATTTTAAATTAAGAAATTAAATTATTATCAAAGTTTACTTGAAATGTCATGCTTTGTAGTTTTAGTAATATATATATATATATATATATATATATATATATATATATATATATATATATATATATATATATATATATATATATATATATATATATATATATATATATATATATATATTACTAAATACATATAGCTACGAGTTCCTGAATACAAAAGTTACTATATAGTAAATTAAATATCCGAGTCAGTGTACGATATTTTAAGGCTGAAATTTGCAATTGTGCTTTTGTGGTAAGCACATCGTAGTTGAAATTAATGAGCAATACACGGTATAATTTATGAGTGTTGTTAAACTTATGACACTAGTGATACTGGAGACATTAACTACTAATGCTAGTTGAAATGTAGTGTTTCAAAGATCGTGTATGTAAAACAAATAAGAAACTGAAATACAGTAGATTTGTTCTTTTATATATTAACCTACAATAGATAAGCTGTAGCAGAAGAAAAAAATAAAGACGCATTTCCTTTTAACTTTACAAAGTCTAAAGATGTTGAAAATCCACAAAGCCACGTCGAATTCTCCTATCGATCTCGCCTTTTTTTGAAAACATCCATAAAGAAAACCTTTTTACGGAAAGCAGATGTTTTGTATGACTTCAACGAGCGAGTGGTAAAATAGTAGTTCTCACCGACTTTGCCTCCAAGTAATCAGCATGCGAAAAGCGGAGTTCTTTTCACTAGCATCGCGAAATAAACTATGAAAGAAATATAAGAGATTCGGATTGTTTACAAATTGCAACACGCAATGTGCATTTCTCGAACTTTAATATCTTTTTCGGGGTTGAATGAAATATTTTATATTGTAGTTATTATTTGCCGCTTGTTATGTAGCATTAGATTCAAATAAAGATTTAATGTTTCATGGGAACTTGTTAAAACTGGGATGCTTTAATTTAGGAAACTAAAATTGCAAATTTTAAATGTCATTTAACTTTTTCTTTTCTTAATTTCTACTAAATTTTAAATAATTTTACTTTTGTAAGTGTTTATGTAAAATCGGATTTACTCTGTTGTTTATTTGCTTGGTTGATAATTTGCTTGGTTGTTTATTTGCTTGGTTGTTTATTTGCTTGGTTGTTTATTTGCTTGGTTGTTTATTTGTTTGGTTGTTTATTTGCTTGGTTGTTTATTTGCTTGGTTGTTCATTTGCTTGGTTCAGTTATTTTATCGCTTAGCTATTTGGACCAGCGCTCTTACAAGATAAAGGATATTTCATCTAACTAAAAAATGTTTCAGTGAGCAGATACATTTTGAGTTATCTAATTGCGTGCAACGAAATAGTTTAGTTGTATGTACGATAGTTGCCAGTGCGAAAGGCTAACCTTATATATATATTTTTTAATATTCTTGCAATAATAGACTTCCTTAAATAAGGATACGAAGAGAAGACCGATTCTTCAATCGTTCACAGTGAGCAGCAGATTTATGCTTGTTCGGCAATTAAGCGAGGCCAGCGGGGTTCAAGAAGATTTCATCTGACATCAATGAAAAGATGACTCACATAAAAAGGGGCCACAAACGGTCAAATTACGAAGGAAGGCAGGAAGATAAAATGCACGCTTGCTTGTTGTTATGCAACCAAAGCATGAGTTAAGAGTCAGCTGTAGTCAGAATTGAACCATTTTTTCGACTTGGAAAGGGGCATAAGAACTGGGATTCATTACGGTACATTAGTATTTTCTAATTCTTTGAAAAAATGAATTATTGCACTCATTCAAGTGGTTAACTTTTAATCATATTTGCAACATACTTTTAATCATTAACTTTTAATTTATAGTTTGTTTTATGTTTGATCTGAAAAGTTACCAAGATGTTTTTTTTGTAAAACAAGGAAAGCATACAAAAATGCCATAAAATATTAATCCTAGAACGATACCTATAAGTCTGCGAGACGTGATTCAGAGGTACATGTCTGTGGGACGTTTTATTTAGGAACCATTCTAAGGTACCATTCTTTTTTTAAGTCCTCCGTGGCGTTACCTACAAAACGCCCCTCTTACTCGTTTTCCATAATGTTCAAGTTAAATTACGCTGGTATTCCTCAAAAGGCTAGTCGAATTAAACGTCCAATAGACATTTATTTAATTAAAAAAATACGTTTAACAGATGTCTTAAAACCACGTATAACTCAGAGTTAAAGTGTAAAGTATATAACCCTGAAAAAAAATACAATTTAAATGCATAGAAGTATAAAGGATTTCAATCAGCAAGAACATTCAACTCTCTCAAGAACTGCAATGTAATTTCGAAACTGCATTGGAAATAAGTTAAATACTGGTAGCATTGAATACTGTATCTTAACACGTTAATTACGAACTCAATAGATCTATCGAGTCCGCACTTAACACGTTCAGTTCGGATGGTCAAATTCGTATTTATCCTTAAATGCGACACGGGGTCAACTAACCCCGTGTAGTAACTATCCGCAAGTGCGTCACGGGGTCAATCGCCCTGAACGTGTTTAAGCCTATAAGACCAAAATTTTAGTATAATATCCCCAAACTAAAATATATGTTTTTAAGTAAAATGCATTCAGTCTAATTTAAGAATTAAAGGCAATAGAATTACAGAAACGTAGTATTACCTGTTCAAGTAGAGCTGTAACAAAAGAAGTTTTTCTACGCATCATTTAGTAACATTTTAAGAGTGCCCCCCCGTAACCTACTCTACTTAAAATACAGACTTCTCTTTTATATAAAAAGCAACGTCACTTAAAATAAATAACATTCTTATTAAACTATCATTACAAGGAAGTAAAACAACCTGTTCGCTGCCTTTCAGAAACAAATGGGCAGTTAGTAGGAGCTTTTTATCCAGTAGTTAGATTCTGAAAACACGGCATGCAGTGAGTCCATAGAGTTTACGATGTGCATATGAATGCGAATCGTGTCTACCTTTGTCCTTTTTTTCGTTATTGATTTTACTACCAGAGTTTTCTGCCCTCCAAGTCTAAATGCTCACGAGCGTAGTTGAGGACGTTGACAGCAAGCGCTCGTTTTTAATCAGGGTATTTGGTAGGTTTATTTGGTAAATATTAATAAAACTAAATGTAAAACTCGTTTCAAAATTAATGCGTTGTTTAGAGATGTTATGTACGGGTATATTAGAAAAAAAATATATTTTGCATTTTCATAATATTTATTAAGAAACTCAAATAACAAAAACTATAGTTTATAAAATTCTTAAAACAATTATACACATATTAAAATTTAAGTGAAATTATATTGATAAACTAAAGCTAATATATGGCATTATCGAACTAAATAAGAGCTGCGGTTTTATTAATAGTTAAGGTTTACTTTAAAAAAAAATGATAGTACAATATATAGTATATTTACTGTACTGCATTATGTATATTTACTGTATGTATAATATTTTAATTACAGCTTATATTTATTTTTATATGTCGAAATGCGCAATTATACCTTATAAACACTTACTAAGGTAATGGGTATTTGAATGTTTATGAAAGGATTACACAATTTGGGGTATTTCGACTAAGGTAAAAATATAAATTGATAGAAGAGCTATCTTCTGTTAATGTTTTCGCGATAAAATTATAACAATTATAATGCAATTTAAACTTAAATCAGCAATCGCGTGCATTTAATATTATTTCTATGCCATTAATCAAAAAATCCTACTATTTATTTTAGAATTTCACTTAATACGGAATTTTCATATTTGTTAGGAGATTTTATATTTTTTTTAAAGTCAACCCAGCAAAAAAGGTCAGCATGAAACCTTCATCAAAATTGTCAAATTGAAGGTTTTTTAAAGGATATTGAAACAAAAAACTGCAGTATTTTTGAAGTTTTTAATTTTCCTGCATAAAACCTTTAAAATATCTGCATTTTCCCTTCATGATTAAAAATTGAAGGTTTTTTGCCGTTTTTTATGAAGGACATTGAAACAAAAACCTTTAAATTTATAGATCTTCAAAAAAACTGCAGTTTTCCTGCATAAAACCTACAATTTCAAAATTTTGATAAAGGGTTTATACCGACTTTTTTTGCTGGAAACAAAATCAACGTAATTTTAGGAAACAATTTTACAAATTTGAGTTTGCAATACTAAATCTACGCTGGACAACAACACCAAAACAAATCAAGTCAAAACATATTTTTATTCAATCTCTTTGAGAACATGAAACACACTCCCACAAATCCGTCTTCCCGCAATAATATTCCAGGGAATCGTGGCGTTACCGAAACGCGACGCCAGTCAACTGGAAACTCAGATAATCAGCACCTGTGTAATCGGCAGCCTAATCGAATTTGCGGAGGTGTCAAAGAAACGATCCCATATCTCCGCCCTAATCAATTGATGCAATCGGTCCCCAACAATCTATCAACGTCGTACCGATTAATGCGTCAAAGTATTTACTTCAGCCGTCGGCGTAATTCCAAGGCGCAGTTGCTTAATAGAAAATGCCCTTTACACTTAGGGCGCTGTCCACATCAATAACCCCATTAGGGGTCTACATAACACACGCGCCCCGATCGCAGCCCCATTCGTTAAGCGCCCTAAGATCTCATTGTAATGGATACGAAGTTGTAGTCAATATCGCGGTGGGAGGAGTTTTAATCGAGGGCTTTCATCTTTTCAGAGTTCTGCGATTGAGTTATTGTTCGGATTTGGGATTGATATTTAAATACAGAGATTTTCGCAATCAGCGATATTTAAATGAGGAGATTTGTAGTTGCAAAGTCAGAGACAAATCTTATCGAAAGAGTTACTGCTGTCTTATGCGAAACATGCCAGTTGAAACACGAGAAGTAAAAATATCTTTATTTTGGGGTTTGGTTAATTAACGTCGCACTAGAGCTTCACAGTAGGCTATTGGCGATGGTTCGGAGCCTATCTCGAAGGAAAGACCCGGGAACGATGCTTCGTATTTTTGAACCATGGTCAGATGACGAGGGCAACACCTGAGCTAGCGCCCTACGCAACCAGTCAATCATGCACCTGTCCCGTATACACGCTAGTATAATTTGTTGGATGTTCTGGACGACTTTCTAGTATTTTTGTAGCGAAGCTGTCAACCCTCTGATCGCAAGATCACTACTTTTTTTACTTTTCTTTGTCAAGTCCATCGCACGGGCTCGAACTAGCAATCCTTTAATTACTAGATGAACGCTTTTATCCATTGGGCAACTGGAGGCCCCGTCTTTATTTTGGAATCAATGCAGTGTTTACTTAAAAAATGAAAAAGGGAAGGGTACTATTTTGTGAAAAAGGACACTTTCTTAAGTGCGTTTTAATTATCATGCAATCGGTTTTTGCTAAAATCGACTAACTGGTTAGGTAATGATAATTAAATCCCAATCAAAATGAAAAAATATGTTAATCTATGAAATCGTATCGAATCTGCAAAAATTATAGTTCCATTATCAAAATTGGAATAATCGCAGTATCATATTGCATTTTTTTTAATTGGCGTTTTTCTTGGCATACCTCTTTGGCTCTTAATATGTAAATAAATAACTATAGAACCATATTAAAACCGAAGAATAAATTTTTAAAATGAGAAAATTCGTTTTAAATAATCGCGCGGAAAATTCCACTTTCAATTAGCACAGATTCCGTTCTCAAAGGAAAACGTTTTTGCCACTGTAGTGAAAAAATTTAAACAGATATTTTCATAAAGTGGTCAGGTGAATCGCGGGATTGTTTGATGGACAAAAAGGGCGGCGAATCCTGTATAAAAAGGCAGAGGAACACAATTTTCAAAGGAAAAGGATAGGAAGGGCGCCCTTCAAAAAACGCCAAGAATGAACACTGTATACAAGGCGTAAACTTGTATTAGGCCTATGGGCCTGAGCCTCCCCCCCCCCCTCGATAATTTGAAAACCCAATTTAGTGTTCGCTTTTAAATGAAAACTAGTGTCTCAAACTCCTCCTGCCCCAAATCCCAAATACCTTTGAAAACTTTACGCCAATAAATCCATATCAAGCTGTAAGTCTCTACTTTTTTTTTATTTGTGCGCAAAAACGTTAAACGATCACAGCCAAAACATTCGAAATCAAGATTAAAAAAAATATTTTAATATCTGAAGAGGCATATTTAAACATATTTACAATTTTGCCAGAAATAAATGTTTTATAAATTTAAATGAGTTTTGTCAAACTAAAATATTGGCATTAGCTTTGTTAATACATATTGAAAAGCTTTTTTCCTCTATGAGTAATGTCTACATACTTTCAAGCGATTTTGCTCGTCATATTATATACTTCGAAGGAACAGCAATGTGTAGTGGTTTTATTAAAGGTTATGTTAACTTATTTTCATTAAGTAAACAGTTTTAACAAAATCACTGATACAGTAAACTACTTTCATTAATAAATATTTTAAACTATTTTATTACCTTTCCTCAATAACTTCATATATTTCAGTCTATAAAAATTGAATCAATCGAATATATATTCTTTAAATCCTGAATTTAGCATACTTCATTAATAAAAACAATAGTTTTACAACTCTTTTTAATATTGCGCAATTTGTGTATATAAAAAATGCTAATAAAAACAACCAGTCGAGTATTAATAGCTATTAGGCCTTTGAAGTCATCAAACGGAGTTTTTTTTACAATGCAACTCTTTATATAAAGCCCTTTAGAACGGAACTCAAGAGTTCCGTTCAAGTCAGAAGGATATGCGAATTTTTTTTTCTTTACATTGTAAATAAAAAAAATTAATGTATTTTTTCTCCAGATGTATCCAGATTGTTTCTAAAAATATTTAAAAAAAAAATATCCCGAAAGATAAAAAAAAAACATATGTCGGCTAAAGACTTTCAACAAAAATATATTTATAGGATAGAATGAAAAGAACGCTTTTGCCTCATCGGTCTCAATATGTAGCCATGAAAAGAAACCACGTAAAGTGATGCCGTAAAATTATATGCTAAACTCGTTACTTCCGCTATTGAAGCATGCGACGTATCTGAAGAGTGTAGAAAGGGGAAAATTATAGCATTTTCCTAAAAGAGCGGGTTGTTTTGAGCTCTAAAAATTAGAGTGTAGCAAGTTCGTTGAATTCGAAAGAAAAACACTGTAGATCTTTAAAAGTGATAGAGGATGTGGTAGTTTCACTGGTAAATTTGTTACTGAAATTCCCCGAAAGTTGCGCAAGGTATGTTCCGATTATAGTTTTCCTCAAAAATAATTAAATTCCTTTTCCCCAGTTTTTTAGCTTTATTCGAACTTTGTATAAAGTTTCTTCATTTTAACGAAAACATAAATTGGAATATATTTCAGAAAACTCGGTAAAATTTGAGTAACCATTTTAAGCCATTAAAATTGCCATTTTTTAAAAAAAAATTTCAGAATAAATTTTTTTGTATTTTTAGGTTTCTAAAACAGTTTTAAATGTGCGTTTTTAAAATGAAAATCATAAAATATGTCAATTAAGTATTTTTATATGTACTAAATTAATTAAAAATAAAAGCAAGGAGTGCTAAAATAAAAAGGCTTTAGAATTTCATAGTGCGAGTGCTGCAAGCTCTTATTTTTAGTAAATTTAGAACAATAGATACCTTATTCTTTAGTACATTTATTAAAACGTGTTTTTTTTTAAAGTATTTTTTTTAATATAGATATAAATATAAGTCCTCAATCATTACATCTAAAAAAACAAATCTCAAATCAGCAATGAATTACTGAAAATCACGCGGTATACACACTCGTATGCCAAGCTAAAGGCCAACACCAATTTGTAGAGATATTTACAAAACGCGCCTAATGGTGAGTGAAATTTAATACACAAGTATATTAAATTTTATGCAATATAAAAACCTTATACATATAGAATATAATTATTTTTTAAAAGTGAATCGTGTTGGAAAAATTAGCTACTAAAATGGGTCGTCGCAGCTCATTGAAAGGGATCTTTTTAAGATTTTGTTTATATCCTAATTCTTGCCATATAACGATACTGGATCAATCAGGAATATGCTTTCCTCCAATTTGTTACTTAAATTGATCTCTTTTTGCAGAGCTGGAGTGATGGTTTGACGATTCCTTGTTTTGACGACCCCCGCCCAGTTCTTCAAAGCTTCTATAGAGGGTCTGTAACTGTCCAGAAAAACATATGACATATTTGACGCGTGTTCCCCCCGCGCTTACATGCTCAGTTACTATCGAGAAAGAGAAAATATGCGTTGATCAGCAAATTCTACCAATCCGAAATAGATTGATCATGTGTATGGAAGACAAATTGCATCGTTACTGTCTACATCTACGAGCATTAAAGATCTGAAAACAGTCGACGCTGGGCTTGGCACTTGTTGACTACACTGCTAACTAAAAACATCATCCAGAGTATGAATAACCATTGTCCGGGTTGCGTGTGCGTAAGATCTTGATACATCCCTCATTAAAATTTTAGCACGTCGTTTTGGTTGCTTCATATTCACCAATGTGTGAAAACCCGTTTTAGTAGCTAATTTTTCCAACACTATTTACTTTAAAAAATATATAATAAATCACATGTTTATCTGGCTTTTATATTACATAAATCTTCATATACTCGTGTATTAAGTTTTACTCGATTACGAATTGGAAATCTCAACAAATAAGAGGTATCCTTTAATTTTGAACATGAGTATATATTGCATTACAATAAATTTAAAATGTAATTTTATCACTTAAACAATTTATTTGCTCACGATATATCTATCTACTATTAAAGAGTCAAACCCATCAAACTTTGTAACTTAAACTAACACGATGGGCATTTATATATTTAATGCATCATACAATTTATTTGAATAAATTCATTTATAAAATAGGAATTTCTTGTGTAAATAACGTCCCTTTTTTATGAATAGCTTGACAGTTTACAGTCGTTTTTATTAAAAGATGTTAAATTTATAACTTGTGTGTTATTCAAAAAAAATATTCTAACTGGTGTCTAATAAATAAAATGTAATAAAAATAATGTTTACGTCGGGTTTCCAGGCAGATTTATAATACTAGTTTACAGGTGTACAAACACAAAACTAACGTTGCTGGATTCTTTATGACACGCATTATAAAGTATTTTTATAGAATATAAAGTTTTAGGCAATGTTTTATCAGTCATCCAACTATAAAAACTTTTTAATATTTTAAGTTTTATTGCATATTTCCCAAATATTTATATCATATCAAATTTATCAAATTGGTGTAGCAAAAAGTTGATACTTTGTACAATTTATTTTACCAATCTATTTCACGTCCGAAGTTTTACATTTAAAAACATTAGGTATTTATAAATGCAAAATAATAAATACAATAATTTGACAATCATTATACGAACCAACATCAGTACATTAATATTCAAATAATAAGTACATTATATGTTTTTAATGTTACGTTAATACCCGCAAAATATACAAAGATAAAAAAAACAAGTAGTTTTTATATCTGATTTTAATATTTTTTTTTAAAATATTGTTTTTAAAACCCACAGTTAAATGTATTTATATAACACTTGTGTACTAACACTAAATATTGATTTCATGTATAAATAATCAAACAAAAAAAACCCTTCCATTTAAAATTTTTCAAATAAGAATATCCGTAAAAAAATAAAGAGCTATTTGTAGGAAAGAAACAATTTGAAAAACAGCTAACTTTACTCGAAACGCGTTTCTTTTCCTGGAAACGCCGTTTACTTTTAAACAAAACTACCAAAGTATTTTCTCCTAGGCATTGTATAAAATCCACTTTTAAATTAGTTTCCTTTCGCTCTGAATACTTCATTTTCACTTTGGAAATTTTTATTGGTTATATAGTGGGAAGATAATTATTTAGCAAGTGAAGCTCTCTTGTTGTATGTATATTTTTTGATACAAAATAACATTCTAAAGAAAATCGATTTCTTTTTGTTTGTTAAATAGTGTTATTTTTTTAGTTTGAGGGCGTGTTTTTATAATGTCTACTTTTCATTCTTTGGTAATTCTTTCTCGTAACCCGCATCAACTTTTAGAATGTTTGTTTTTTACATTCCGCAATTTATCGGCTTTAGCCATTCAAAATATTATAATCTTTAAATAAAAAGTTAGTAGTACATTTTTAAACAAAATGAAAAAATTGGTTATTTGGGTTATTCTCATGAAATGAGACATTGAAAATATAGCAAAGCTCTTCGATGTCAGTTCAAGGGGACATGAAGATAATTCTGTAATATTATATAGCGGAGTGAGGTGGAGTTCTTTGCACTCGGAGCGATTTTGAATATGGATTTTCAGCAACTACGGTACAATTATGAGACATTCAACTAAAGCGTGATTTGCTGTGGATGCCCAGCAAAAAAAGTCAGCATAAAGCCTTCATCAAAATTTTGAAATTGAAGGTTTTATGCAGGAAAACAGCAGTTTTTTTGAAGATCTATAAAATTAAAGGTTTTTGTTTCAATGTCCTTCATGAAAACTGCAAAAAATCTTCATAAAAACCTGCAGAAAACCTTTAATTTTTAATCATGAAGGGAAAATGCAGATATTTAAAAAGTTTTATGCAGGAAAATTAAAAACTTCAAAAAAACTGCAGTTTTTTTGTTTCAATATCCTTTATAAAACCTTCAAAAAACCTTAAATTTTAACAATTTTGATGAAGGTTTTATACTGACTTTTTTTGTTGGGTGGTAAACATTGAGATTAGTAAACAACAATGGCGCATTTTCGTACGTTTGGCGCTTTTTCGGTTTCGCCGAAGATAATCTCCCGCAATATACCCTTGTATAAAAATACAAATTGGTTTCTAAATGTCGCCGCAGCAGCGACAACGGAGTTAAAAGCTTCTATTACAATGTCTCCGCAGCGGCGACAGAGTGCAAATAATTAAATACAGTGACATATTTCGGAGTTTAAAAGATATAATTTAAATTCAATTCTAGAATAATCTTTCGATGTTATTCGTTGCGTTTCGATTCTAGAATAATAATTTGACCAATTTAATATTAAATTATTTTTTTTGTAATATAGTAAATACATTTTATTTGCATCTTATTCACTGATAAATCAAAACCAAGCAAAAGAATAATTTTAATCCTTATATATTAAAAAAAAACTATTTTTAGAATTATATGTTTGATTAACAATGTGTGTAAAATATACCTGTCTTCACTTTTCATTTTATAATAGTGTGAAAAAATAATGAAAAGTGCGATGGAAACCAAATGCAACAGGATTAACTTTTCAGTGCAGATGTTTGTGAAAAGAATTTCCGCAAAGGAGATTGACACACATTTACTTTTACATTTACCTTTTCCGGGATGTAGCTTTTATGTCGCATAACACGCACACAGATTTCTCAAAAGAACCGACTTCCGAGGGACAGGTAAAAACAATCTCAAACCTACAAACAAAGGTCCCAAAAGCTTTATCAAACAGAACATCCCCACTGCGTTCTTTAGTTTGTTTAAACTAACATCCCAACTACAAAAAACAATTTATGTCGGAAAAGTTGAACTTTTTGTTGTTAAGAGTTATGGCAATGTAGATATAGGTAAATTCCTAGTGAACGGTGCCCCGTTGTCGCCAAGTCCAAAAATTGGCGCCAAGACCAAAAATTGGCGCCAAGACCAAAAATTACGTTTTTTTTTTTGTCGCCAAACCAAAATGGCGGACATTGCGTTGGTCACATTGAGCTCTACAATGGGCTAATGGTGACGGTTTACAATTGATTTCGAAGCTTTGCTTTGGTTAATTAACATCGCACTAGAGCTTTATATTGGCCTGTTGGCGGCATTTCGGCGCCTATCTCGAAGGTAACAATGTCCCTCCGGGCAGTCGATCATGGTGCTTACAGGCAATCCCTCTGGCAGTCGTTTGGGGCATTTCGACAGCACTTTTAAGGCTGACTGACTTATATACTGTTGGTTGTAAATTTTTTTAGGAGAAGGAGATTTTTTCAGCCTTGTTGCCATTTAGTTTATATCCTTGCGCATCTAGTTGCCAAAATATAAACTTTATCGCCCACTCATTTGTCGCCAAATCCCATTTGGCGAGGGCACCGGACACTAGGAATTAACCTAGATATGCAATGCGATGGTCAAGAATACATTTTTATTAACATCTAAAGTTCATTAATCATAATCGCCTAAAAATTCATAATCGCCTATATCTACTCAGACTCGGGGTGAAAAAAATCGAGCCGAAAGTGATTATCACGAGTCAGACTCGTGGCTTTAAATAGACCTGCTCTTGTTTCATTTGTTCAAATGACAAACCCAAATTTATTATGTAATAGACTTTCAACTACTCTCCCCTTCAATTTTAAACCGTCTCTAAGCGTCCATGTCTGGTAATTAACAAAACGAATTGATATCCTCTGTCTTTTGGCAAGAGGTGGATTACGTTATAGAAGGGATTTTGAGTTTGCATTGAACGTACTTTGAGAGTACAGCCGAACCGTGAAATGGCCGTGAACTGAAATCGTACGGCAAAGCGTAACAAAAGATTTGAATCGATGTATACAAAAATGTTCCAAAGCAATTTTTTTTAATTTTAAGTTATTAACGAGAAGTTGTTTGTATGTAGAAAGATTTTTAATTCAAATGTCTTCCATTACAATAACATGTCGACAGAAATGTTCGAATGCAAACTAAAAGGGTCTGAGTCAGTGACATGGAACGTTTTTGTTTGCACTGTTGACAGCGCTGTCAATTGCTGTTTTGCGAAGTTAAGTGAGTATTGCAAGTTGCCTTTTTGTGGGATTATTGAAATGGATAAAGAAGAGGGTACATGTAGCGTAAGAAGAGTGAAAATTGAAGAAAAGTGGAAAAGAAATACCATAAAAAAATGCAAGAGTTAAAGGGAAAAATTACATTAATTACAAAAGAAGGTTTGTGCCGACCATCACTACTGATCTTAGTTGCAGAAATATTTTTTAATTATAATTTACTATGCTAGTAATTAATTAACTATTAAAATAGTCTTAAATGAAATTTGAGTGTGTGTTGACATGTAACATAATAGTAAAAGTTACAGAAATTATCATAAACACCAGTAGATTTTTGAAGTTTATAGTTCAGGAAGTTCATATGATATACTGAATTTCCAAAATTAGTGGTAAACATACAATAAAAAAAATTGCATTTCGAAAGAAACTATGGGAAAACGAGTTCCATCAAATTTCGGTATCATTTTACTATGGAATTCACCTATGGAAATTCTAATAACGTTGTTTTTAGGCCTCTTATTGATCGTTAATGCAAATGCAGTAGACCCTGAATACTTAACTTCCAGACATTACCAGTCAGGTTGTAGAATTTCCCAAAACGGTTTGTTATGAATCAGGAAAAGTTTCAATCAAATCGAAAAAGCTACAAGATATTTCTAAGTTTTACCAGAAGATAAATAATTTTACGATGAAATTATGAAATAGTCTGCTAGGTTTTTTTTTGTGACAGGAGATAACGAGCATGATATTGAATAAAGGTAAGTATTTAAAAATCTAAAAATATATATTTTTAATTTTCTTAGCATTGATTATTTTAATATTCTTTTGTAAAATATCTTGAAATAGTGAATGTCAACTTAAAAAAAAATACTAAAATACAATGTTTTTTGAAAGAAAGAAGGCTTTTTTATTTCTTAACCCACGAGTTAAACAATAAAGTTCCAAGTCCGACACTTTTACATATATAATAAATACATGATTAAAATAAATAATGATTATTCCATAAACGTATAAAAATTAATTTATAAACAGTTAAAATAATGTCCTAGTTTTCTGCTAATTTTAAAATTGATTTTTCAGTTGTACACAACTGTTTTTTGTTTACCTAAAAAATGTTTTTCATGACTTGGATCGTTTTTGTATACATAGATTCATTTAACGAGTATCATTAAATTGTTTTCATATTTTAATTTAATACAAACCATTATCAAAGATAGCGCATTTCAGATAATGATTTTTCATGGGGAAAGTATTACCTTGGCTTATTAATCCATAATTGTTTAAGTTCCCGAAGTTTTGTAAAGTAAACAACTGTGTGTGATCCCGTTATTATTAACAAACTAATTTAAACAAATATTAAACATACGGGAGCACTAATTGTTATCTCACACAGTATAACGTGGTAACCTTTATAACTGCAACTAAGCTGTAGTGTCGGTATCTATTGCAATTTAGCCTCATAAAGAAATTAAGATGTTTAAGCAAAAGTATATTTTTATATAAGCAAATGGTTGGGATTTTCTATTAGTTTAGTATTATTTGGTTAAAAAGTTTCAAAAATCATAAAACATACTTATTTTGCATATTTAAAACTATTCGAAAGTATATTATTAATGTTTGATTTTTCAGATAGTTGCGTCCGTTTTTTTTAATATGTCTGTACTTTTTTAGAAAAAGTGGTAATGTCCTAAATCTCCTATTTCGAGTTATGCCCAATAATTACTTGACATTGGCCTAGTATACTATTGACATAGGTATTTAAAAAAAAGTTTTTTTTATAACTTATTACATTTAAGTTTTCAAATAATTGGTGAACATAATTAAAAATCAGTGTAATATATATGCACACATTTAATTAACAATCATTATGTACATCTTTTTTACCGAACATATCTCAGTGTCGGTGTATTCAATTTAATGCTTTTCAAACATATAAACGACATGAAATGTTCTATTTTTTTTTAATTTTGAAACGTGAAAGACAAAAAAAAATGTAGTTATATAATTAAAATTGTCGGTAGTAACCAGCCACACTCATTTTAAACTCAGAAACTAATCTAGCCTTAAAAAAACACAATTTACTTTCAAAGTTAAAATGTAATAACGTTAATCAAAATGTAGACTGAAAACTTGATTTTCAGACTCAAGTTCATTAGCCCCCTAACTCTACAACATGTCGTCGGTCTCTGAGAATAAAACAAACAGTCTCCATTCCGTAGAAAATCTAACAAGTTTCTCATCCGGTTGTTCGCCATCATAACGAGCAAAATTAATTAACGTTAAACATGAAAGCCCAAAACTCTCAAAGAAACCACCGTTAAAGATTAAAAAAAAATCCTCGCCAACATGTCATTATGAGGGATTTTAGAAACAGGGGAAAAGAGGGATAAATTGATTGGAAAACATCCCTGCGATGGCAGCGCGCCAACGGTTTTTAAAACCTCCAATCAGCAGATTATTAAGAAATAGAAACAAATTGGCGAAAATCGCAATTTTTGGAAACATTTGTAAATTTTTAAAGAAAGTTTGGCGCAGTAGTGGTCTTAATATGGATTAATAACTTTTTTTTTGTATAACAAGGGATGTCATTTAGCTTGTTAGAAAATGAAACAAGCTAACTCGAGTTATTAATATAAATATTTAAAAAGAGTTTGGAAGTTTCGATGTTGCATAAATAAATACTTTTCATCGGGGGAACGTTATTTAATTTTAAAATTTATTTTGGGTATTTTTGGCCCAACAGGTGAAAAGTGGAGAATAGCGTGACTTTAGTTATTTGAATATCGTTCACACTTGGAATGCGTGTTATTAAATGTAATTAGTGTTTAATTCTTTTTTTAATATCTTGTTTCGTGATATTAGGAATTCGGATTTTTTTTTATATAATGTTATTATGCTTGGGGAATTTTAGCGCTTTTTAATAAACTTGTCAAGACTGTAGAACTGTATTAATTATAAAGATAAATATGAGCATGATCGGTTTCGAATTGGAATATATTAAAAAATTCCATTGAAATGTACTAGAACCAATTTTAGTTTAAATTTTCATTCAATACACAATATCAGATGTTTGGTCTCACATTTATAGAAACCCCGTTAGGGTATAAATTAAAATATTGAACTGTCCATTTCTTGAACCCGCGACCATTTGTTCCGAAGGCTAACACACTCTACTGACTAAGCTGCAGAAGCTTGGCTAGTTCCTATTAACTACAAAACGCATGTACAGTTCTACCTCAATACGGCCCTACGATTTTTTTTAATGGAAACTTTAAATATTAATTAAAAAATAACTACACTTTATAAATTCTGTCTCTCAAATGCACAATAGAGGTTGAATAGTACTTATTTTTAAAATTTTAGATATTTCCGAGTAGAGGAAGTAGATGTTTTGCGTGCCACAGGCAGACAGACTTTCTTTTATTGCGGATAACTACAGAATGTGTTAGAAATACAGCAGCTTGCCGTTTAAGATAATAAAATAGGCATTCTGATTAAGAATTTGAAAAAAGATTTAAGATAATCTATAACAGATTAAATAAATAAAAAAAATACTCGATATATAAAAAAATTAGCTGTTTGGCTCCGCGTTGTTAGGGAAAGTATACATTAAAAACAAGTATTTGTGTGGTCACGATGGGACTCGAACCAGAGACATATTATTCAAAGTCCCAAGCGCTACCGACTAAGCTATACAAAGGTTCATTCCAGTTTGGAAACATTTTTAAAGATGTTACTTTATGCAATATTTCTAAAATTGTTAACCCTTTGCACTCCGTTGGCGCCGCTCAGACGATAACATAACAACTCGTTCTTTTGGTTCACTGTTCTTTAAAATAAACGAGAACAGCATGATCTTGTGTTTAAAATACATCGATATTTTTTTCAACTCGTTCTTTTGCAGATCCTAAACAGATTATGTTTCTTTTTTCTATCAGCATAACAAATTCTAGGGTGAAGAACATAAGGATGAATAACTGTTCCGTAGAAAGAACGGATACGCAAAAAGTTCTAAGGGTTAAAATCATTTAAGAAATTAAAGTGAATTTTACAAATATGAGCCTCAGGTAATGCACATCTTAAAAATGAATAATCCTTATACATAAGTTTTTAGCCTTTTATAGACAGGGTAAGTAGGTATTTTGCTAGCCACAGAATTGTTTGAATTTTGTTTTGTAAAAGTTTGGTTAAGAATGGGGTTAGAATCTATTTCTATAAACAATACAGTGCAATTTACTAAAAAAAACGGGAAAATAAATTATATAATCGAACGGAATTGCGTGATTTTAAGTTGTATTTGTAGAGATTTAAATTGGAGGCATCATCTTGAAAATGTTAGACAAGAATATAGAAGGAAATACCCTTGTCCTTTTAAAATATTTTTGAACACGCAAGAAGGCTATTAGTATGATTTTTTTTTAAAGTCTATAATGACTATTTTTAAAGTTGGTATGCTCGATGAAAAAAAATTAGAAAAAGTTTGGTTGAGAGATTATCGCCAGTTTATTCTAAAAGAACAAGGAATATTATTAATTTTTAAATATCCTTTTTAGTGGTTGGTTGGTTGTATGGGGTTTAATGGCGCAAGGGCCAAACATGGCCAAGCTGCGCCAAAATCCTTTTTAGTGAACTAAACATTTTGAAAGAGCATACATGGTTTTTAACTAGCTGATATTAAAATTTTCAAGTTACTAAAAATAATAATTTATATGAATATATATAATCCCGATGCTCCTACATGTTATTGGTACCAAATTCTAATATTTATGTTAATCGGTTAGATTCTAACTATCCAATCCGTTAGCCTTTATCACTCAAACTATTCGCGGAATTAACAGGAAGGAATATTAAACTTCAGTATTTGGAAATGGAAATTTGAGCTTATGAACGTAATAAAAGGGTCCCGGCTTAATTCGCACGTTTGAGGACTATTCGCTGATTGGTTTGAGCTTATGAATATTAAGTAATGTGAGGAAGTAATCGAAAATCCGAAATATTTGATCCAATGATAATAATGAAATATTAAGTATTGGGTAACGCATTTTTTCCCCCCCAAGAAATTTAATCTTTTAAAGCTCACTTTAAGAAATTTTCTGATTATTTTTATATCAAATAACTAAAAAAACTATCAAAATTTTTAATAGTAGCTTTTATTCATTTTTTATTTTAATTACTCATTTCAAGAGCTCACTTTCATAACCAATATAAACGGGAAAAAATTCCATTGGGTAAAAGGGATCTCGTTTTGGGTATTTAATTATTTTTTATTTCAATTAAAAGTTGTTAGACAGAAAATAGATCATTGGAGCAACTACGACCATGTTGCGCTAAAGATATAATTTTTTTTTAAAGTTTTAAAATACATTTTTTTAAACATGCTTAACTTTTAAAAGTAATCACGTGAAGTTAAAAAAAATTAGTATATAAAAAATAAGTTAAAAGTAATAGGATTATGTTAACAAGTAATAAGATTCATAGAATTTTAAAAGTATGAAACATTATAATAAAGTATAATTTTGCTTTTTCAATTTTTTGCTTTTTCAAATTTTTGCTTTTTCAAATTTTTGCTTTTTCAATTTTTTGTTTTTTCAATTTTTTGTTTTTTAAATTTTTTGCTTTTTTCAATTTTTTGCTTTTTCAATTTTTTGCTTTTTCAATGTTTTGCTTTTTCAATGTTTTGCTTGCGAAATACGAGGGCTGAAGTTTATTCGTTACGTTCATTTTTGCAGGTTTTTCAATGTAATCGTACGAGTCAATAGTTCATTCAGCAGAATTTCTATTTACTGTACACCTTTACAGTCCATTTTTTTTAGCTTTACATTTTATTTATAGGGTTTATTCCAGTTAGTTTGCAATACGCGTTTCTTTTGGTGAACTAGATATACATTGATCTGACGTTTTTAAAGGCGTACGGAAACTTCGGGTCAAAACTCTAAGATTCTGAGGAACCTATACCATGCGATATAGTTGAGTTTCTTTGGATCATGCGCTTACTTTGGAGGAGATGGATGTTTCACTTAAGCTGCTTGGGAATAAACTCTTATACTAGTGAAATTGAAGTTGTATGCGTTACAAGCTTTAAGGTACGATATATGTGGATTTACTTTTATTCACTGAACTTTTTTTCTCTATCCTCATGTAATTCAAAATTTAGAGTAGACACAATAGAGTTTAGAGTAGGTTTATAAATTTAAGTGGGTTTTGCAGATTTCGGTTGCATGGTGAATGACTAAGAAGGTTAGGCATATAACTTTTATACGGCAGGAATGAAAGTCCATACCGCTGACATTTAAAACATCTCTCAGAGTTAGGAATATATGTATGCATTAAGTGAATAGCTTTATTATATGGCAGGTGGAATATTGTGAGGATTAAACGTTTTGTTTTACTGATTTCTACACTATTTTGTTTCGTTGAATACTCCAGGGTTAATATTTTTTATTGTTTGGCGTTACTATCGTACCATTAAGACCCTTTTCAAATATGAAAATTCAGTTTTAATCAATTTCATGATTTTAGAATATGATAGTTGGAATTTTTAGGTAGAGTAACCGGAAGGATATTAAAAATATGCTTATGATCCTCCAATTAGTTACTGTAAATTTCTATAAAAAAAATTAAATGGGAAGCAGAAGACAGGTTGGTAATTAGTTCAGTTTTAATGTGCAGTGATTTTGACGATAAAACCTTAAAAATTTTAGAAGCAAATAAAAATCCGAATTATATGAAATTTCATGTTGCTGGAAGTACAAAATATGTAAAAAACAGTATTCGAAAACTACGCAATGAGAAAAATAGTAATTAAAAAACTTTTTGATTACGACCTTTCTAATTCACGAATTTAATGTTAAGTTTAAGTCGAAACAATAAGTTCAAAGACTTATGTTAGAAGAGAGGAACTTTAAATATATAAGAACTATATGTATTATTTATGTAGCAAAGATCCCTTTTACACCCCTTAGACACACCGAATCTTAACACAAGATGTATCAAAAGAAGGATAATTTCAAGGACCAGTGACGAATCGTACTGTCATCTCATAAATATGAACGGTATTTTTTTATGCACTTAAAATAATTAATTTTAACGGTATTTTTAAACAAGCCGTTGATAGTGCTGCCATCTATGAGCAAACTGTTAAGTTTTTATTTTATATATTAGCTATAAAGAAACGGGGTGGGGTGGGTCATGCGAAAAGTATCGCACGGGTATACTACTTATATGTTAATAACAGTCCAATTAGTAAAAGTATGCCATATGTACCTTAATCAAACATAAAACCAAAATCATCAAAGCCTACACAAAAAGACTCATTCCTTTAAAAAATATTAAAGTGAATCCCAATAACTTATATAAAATGTTTTAATATAATAAGTAACATCCAAAGTAACCAATTTAACGTTTGCTTGAAGAAAAATCAGTCTTTTCTCCCATAAGCATCTAAATAAGAGAACATTCTCAATATTAAAATTCAATTTGAAAATTAAAATCCATTTCAAAGTAATACTCAAAAGAAATTCATCTTTCAAAATATGAAAAATTAACAATATCCTTAAAATTTAAACTAGAGGAAAAGTATTATTAACCACTTAACTGACTAACCCGAGATAACTCGTATTGGTGTCTATAGCAAATACATGTTATCCCAAGTTAATTGTTAAAGGAAGCCGTTAATCAAGTTAATTGTTAAAGGAAGCCGTTAATAAAAACAAGGCACTACATAAAATAACCCATTTCCAAGATAAAACAAATAAAGATCACCCCAAAAGGATATTGACAGAACAAATCAAAAATCAAAATTCAAAACTTAAACTTAACGACCAACATCTTATTCAAGACATTAATCATCTCAAGAAAACCAAATGCACCTCAAGACCACTAAAAGTCCCATTCGAAAGAACCCACCTTTCATTTTTAAGGATATAATAAAAATTCAAGACTAATGCCCCTTTCAAAACCCCCAAAAGTCTTCTAAAAGGGAGGGGGGGGGGGGGGCTCAATAGGAATTTAAAAGAAGTAATGAAAAAGTCCCTCCCCCGGTTCCTTGATGCGAGCGAGCAGGCAATTGCAAATCAATATTGCGCGGGGCCGGGGCTTGTGGGCAGTAGAGGAGGGGGCAGAGGGAACTGGGAAGCGCCCTCCCCCCAGTCGGGGAACAATAGGACCTCTAGAGAGCAAATATTTTGGAGGAGCGGCTTTGTCGGACTCAAATGAATCGAGAAGTGAACGCATGGGAGACACGAGTGAATAGGTGAGAGACCCTTTTGCCCGAGTTGAATTGCTCTCGAAATAGACTGCGACGAGCTGTGGGATTGTGCGAGGGTGGATGGGGGATGTATTAAAGTTCTTTTTAATGAGAATGATGTATGAAGTGTATATAAATTAATAAATTATATAAAAAAATCATTCGTTTTTCTTTACTTTCGTATACACGGTAGAGTTATTTGTTGTTTGAGAGATGAGAAATTGAATCGGCTAATTCTAAAGGTTCAGTTAAAAAAAAAAATTGAAAATCGAGTTAACGTTGGTTTTGTTTCCTGGTGATCTGTTGAATAAATTTACGCTCAAAGGTAATTATTAACCCAATTGATATAGAAACATACCCCAATATTCTGTGTTCTATTCTAAAAGGAGCTTAGTTCTGGACTATAAAGCATCGATACCCCGCCTTCTAGCATCTATACCACGCCTTCTAGCATCTATACCCCGCCTTCTAGCCTCTATACCCCGCCTTCTAGCATCTATACCCCGCCTTCTAGCATCTATACCCCGCCTTCTAGCATCTATACCCCGCCTTCTAGCATCTATACCCCGCCTTCTAGCATCTATACCCCGCCTTCTAGCATCAATACCCCGCCTTCTAGCATCTATACCCCGCCTTCAGGCATCTATACCCCGCCTTCAGGCATCTATACCCCGCCTTCAGGCATCTATACCCCGCCTTCTGGTATCTATACCCCGCCATCTAGCATCTATTCTCTGCCTCATAGCATCGATAGGAAAAAATTTAACTCTCCGCATTTAGCAATAGTTCACTTATTTTTAAAGTAAAAATACTAATTAATTAAAATGCATAGAAATTTTATAAAATAATGTCATAAATTAGAGAAATCGTGTTGATAATTTAGAGGTAGACCAACAGTACATTTCCTTTAGAAAGAGCTTTTAATGTAGTTAAAGTGACCCTGAAAGTAGGACGACATTAAAAAACTTCGTTTAGATTCCTGTTCATTTTAAAAAGTTTTACTGAATCGCCTTTACTGAGTCACTAACAATGAGACTTGAGATAATTTAAGCAATAAAATGTACTGGTTAAAAATTTATTTGGAACCAATTTATTTCACTTAAATGTTGGTATATGTACACAATTGTTTTTTTGTTTCACGAAATTTTTTGTAATTTTTAATGCTTAAATATACAGAATTTTATAAGAAGAATGCCTTGGATATTTTGCCTTGGATATTTTTATTACGCCGTTATATGCTGAAATGGGATCCTTCCATACATTTTAGTTTTTTATAGGGCGAAATGTTTTTTTTTTTGAGATTATGAAAATATTAACTTTTAACAAGACAGTTTGTATGTAAAAATAATCATTGATATTTTAAAAAGTATAGGTATAGGATAGTTTTTTTAATTTTCCGAAGACAAGATTAGGTAGACTGAGCCACTTTTAGTATTAACCGATTAAATTACTTGAAGAAACACACCGAACGTTCAGGCTAGTTGCATGCCCTATAGTTGCTAGTGTGCAACAAAACTATTTAGCTGCATGCACCTGTAAAACTCAAATTGTATCTGCTGACTGAGCAACTTTAAATTGCATAAAATATCTTTTCGCTCGTTACCGCGCTAACTTTGGCAAATAATCGACAATTTGGTATTTTGTATGGATTGTGGTAATCCAAGTTTGGCAATTTTTCACTTTCACAATTGCGAAATCCAAGACATGGAAGCCCTGAGTTGGATGCAATTAATAATGGCTCACAATTGGTGTGTGATGTTTTAATTGCAGAGTTGATTTAAAGTTAAAGTGTAATTATTGTTCGTGCGCGGCTAGCCTACACTGAAGACGGACTTTTTTTTATTATCGTGAAGCATTATATTGCTTTTATCTTTCTAAGGTCACAACAAACGGATTGTGATTGTCACGATTATAATTATTTCTAAGAGCTGCTCGAAAGTAAAAAAACTAGCTTGTGTATACCGGCTCTTAAACATATAATACATAACACAACATAATCACAATCTATCCGTAGAATAAAAAAAAGGAGAATCTCTCCGGTTACTCCTTGCACTTTTAAAGTCGAGAGAGCAAGGGATCCTGGTAATCTAGTGGATCCGCGTTCGGCTAGCAATCGGAGGATTGCGAGTTCAAACCCGATTGAGTGAACTTGTGATGGAAGGGTTGCCAGAGTCACTACTAAAATACTAAAAGTAGTCTAAAATATCCAATAATATATACCGGTGTGTATACGGGACTGGTGCACGTTAAATCAAATCGGGGTTCAATGTCCTGACGCCAATTGAGATTGCGTCGATTAAACAGCTCATGCGTTGATCTCGTCTGACCATGGTTTAAAAAATATGAGGCATGTTCCCTGGTTTTTCCTTCGAGACAGACCCCGAACCGTAGCCATATACTGCGACTTTAATTCAACCAACTACAAAATCGATATTTGAACTACAACCCTCAGGTTACGAGTCGTTAATGTACCGCTCAGCCACAAACTTCAGAGGCATAAGAGGGGATATCAATCATTATATGGTTTACTACCAAATCAAGTGATGTCAGCCGAATATTTCTCAATGACTTAAATCATTGCGTTGCAGATATATTTGAAGAGTGTTGGTAGCCAAGTGCTAAGTAATTTTACCCCTTTACGGTCTATTCTTTTTTATTAGATTGTTGGTAGACCCAAAAAATATCTTTACGGCATAGCAAAATTTTCTGTTCCATTGGACCTCAAAGACATTTTACCTCAAAGGGTTGTTCCACATACTCGCAATGAATTGATATCAATGAAAAGGTGTTTACTTTGAATGCTCAATATCGACATTCCATTATCCATAGTCATACTCTAACCGGCGTGTATAGGGGACTGGCGCTCTTTAAGGGATTTATTAATGGGCTATCAAATTCGCAGGTGGATTTGCTTCAGTTTTGTTCAGTACTGAAAATACGGTACATGGCAACACTTATCCTTGGAATAGTTCAGAAATAACTATATTTGCGATGATAATCGTGGGTAGAAATTTCATGATTCTATAGGACAAATAAGCGATCAATATGATATTTTGATATCGTTATGAATTAAATAAAAACCTCTGTATAGAGGGATTTTTTTAGTCTCAGAAAGGTACTTACATTTCCGCAAAAAACAATTTCAGGTTTTATTGGCTTTTATTTCAACTCCCAAGCCATTTCAGCTTTTGCATTATACCAATCGTTATTTTTAAAATTGCAATGAATTCACGAAAGAAGGAATGAAATTACTATCGGAGAAGATGAATCCTTTTTCGATTTTATTGGCAGCTACCAATATGGTAAATTTTTTTCATATATTAAAAAAAAATACCTATCGATCTATTTACGGCAAAAATGGAGATTGGAAAAAGTATGAAAACTAAAATAAGATACAGAGTCAAAAGTTTGAATTAAAAAGTAGCCGATTTTGAAAAATTTCCTATCGCACAAAACCCCATTTGATGTATTGCTTTTCAAGTACAGAAAAAAATACATTTTTATCATAATATGAGTTACAAACTAACCAATAAAAATGAAAACCAGTCGAGTGTAAAACTAAATAACGAGCTTCAGTTTCTCGAGAAAACGAAATAAGGATATTCATTGGAAAATTCAGATGGAAGGTGCTTTTTTGCACCTTTTTTATGAATATTTTTATAATGTTACTGATTTATTTGCAAGGAAATTGTGAAAAAAATACTTTTTAAACTTTCATTGATTTTGTATATATTGTTAAAAAAAGATAATTAAAAATGAGTATTTAACTATATTCGTTTTCCTTTTAGTACAATTGTATCGTAAATGAGCGATGACGTACTCAAATTTAACTCCTTTCTCAAAAATGAGCGGTGTGATTTAATATTGTTAATATCAGCTTCTGTTTAAGTTACCTTAACAAAACAACCTGACAAACTTAACCCGAGACAAAAAGTTTCGTATGCCGCGTGTATGCCTTCCGTATGCCAGCCGATTTTTCGTATGCCAGATGTATGCCACATATGCCCTCGAACTGATGACCGCGGAGGTGGTATGCCCGGTGTATGCGAACGGCATATGCTTCTTTTTTGCGATCCAGAGGCAATAATATTAATATGCCGCGTGTATGCCTTTCGTATGCCAGACTGATTTTTCTCGAGACAAAAATATTAATATGCCGCGTGTATGCCTTTCGTATGCCAGATTGATTTTCCCGAGACAAAAATATTAATATGCCGCGTGTATGCCTTTCGTATGCCAGACTAATTTTTCCCGAGACAAAAATATTAATATGCCGCGTGTATGCCTTTCGTATGCCAGACTTATTATTAGTATGCGAGAAATATGCCATCGAACTGATGACCGCGGAGGCGTATGCTGTGAGTATGCCAACGGCATATGCTTCCGATTTCGGTCCAATTTATTGCGAAATTAATGTTTACAACTATATAATTGTGTGAGTTGATTTTTAAGTATATCTAGTTACATTATACTTCTTTGAAACCATTGCATTATAGTAATAGTTTGAGGACGATAAAAATCATAAAAATATTAATATGCCGCGTGTATGCACTACGTATGCCAGACCAATTGCTAGTATGCGAGAAATATGCCGAGTATGCTTTCGACCTAGCGAGCGAGGGGGAAGGGGGGGGGGGGGGAGTCGAAATAAAAGAAATTTCCCAACTTAACGTTTTGAAATTCCCAACTCAACAGTGCTGAAAATTCCCAGTTCCAACTTATCGACATTTTTCATCTTTTTTTTTTAAATATATTAGAGGTAATATTAAATAGTTCTCTCACAAGCATTCATTTGTTACACCCATATTCAAATGCAGTGTACGTTTTGAGGTCTAATTTAAATGTAATCTTACAAATTTCTAATCTTCTATAGCTTTCATTTGTTAATAATGTTAATTTCCATCAGGCATAAATTTTCCCAACTCGGGGTTTTTAGAAGTTGAAATTCCCAACTTTCAGGGTCTCCAGAAAATTGCCCCCCCCCCTCCCCCCCCCCCTCCCCCCCCGTGCGACGGGCCGATCCCGGGGAATGGCAGTGGCATATTCAACTAAAGGCATAGTTTTACAATGCTTACGATTTCGATCCAATTTATTGCAACATTAAACGCGATGTTTAAAATTGGATGTATAAGTTGAGTCGTAAATATCCATAGTTTCACTTCCACTTGAAGATCATGAGTTGTAGACATGTGTGGGTGAATTATGCAATGAGAGAAGGAACGCGGAAGTAGGTAGCCATTTTGGACTTCGACTGGATTAGGCTTGGTTGACGTGCAGTGCAATGGCTAACGGATTTTTCCATAGTCGAAAACCAAGCAAAAGGATGTTGTTCCTGCTAATCTCATTACAGATGAATTAAAATTTTCCCAACTTAGAAAGTAGAAAAGTACGCGAAACCCAATGTAACGCAGTGTGCCTTCGTAACGCAGTGTGGGCTACGGTCCTACACTTTGTCCGGTCGGTCGAGCAGTGGTGAACATAAGCCTGTGAATGTATCTTCTGTTACGGCTTAGAAGAGAGGGTCTCTTAAGAAAATATGCAGCAGTATTGTGTTTTCATGTGAGTTTGGTTATACCGATCTTGCTTTCTACGTTTCATCAGGACACCCAACAAATTCTACATTGAAGGATTTACAAAATTGAAAAGGTTATTTTTGAATTTATTTTTGAACTCCAAAATTGCTACATGTTAACTTTATCTAGGATTTATAATTTTATGAAATAAATGTTTTAAATATGTATTTTATTTAAAAATAAACATTGTTCATTCCAATTTTATGTTTTTTATTTAAAAATTTTTTAAGAATAAATTTTAATTTATTATAAATCAGTATTATTTTTTTCTTCAAAAAAATTAGTTTTGAAGCTAAAATTAAAAACAAATGTGTATTATGAGTTTTATCTAAACATAACAATAAAAATGTCTTTATATTTCAAATAAATGAATTTTTATCACACATTTCATATTGTTAAAATTTGATATCTGAGAAGTAGGCCAATTTAATGTATCGTATGAAGTAAATTTTTAAATATTATTCGAATTTCTCCAAAAGCATGAGCACCATTTCAAAATAGTCCACATCAGCTACTTTAAATGTTTAAAAGATCATTTAATGCAAATTATAATAAGTACTTTAATTAATATTTAAAATTTGCAATAATTACACTTTATTGCATTAACTTTCAATAGTTTGTTTTTCTGATAAATAATACAATAACTTTCTCTCTCAAAATTATCTTTGATAAAATTTTCTAAATATTCTTTATATATTATTATGGTACTACAAAAGATTTCTAGAGTTAAAATGTAAAATAAAAATTGCCATCATCCATGAAATAATTCTTCCTGAACAAAATAAGTAACTGTCTATATTCCAAACAGATTGTCTATGTGCTTAAACAATGTTACTATAAAAGTTTTTTTTAAAGTTAATTTCATTTGTGAGCAATAACTATAAAACATTAAAAACTGTAATGTAAATAAAAGTATTCTTACTTTAAATTTATTATCAACAAGTAAGGTGTAAACTTTTCTTCTCATATACAAGTTTCTCCTCCCAAATATATACTAAATAAAATTATACAGACACAAAGTGTGTCACTTTATATAATAGAACTATAATTTATATGTTCATAGAACTAACTTCTTTACTATATCCCTGAAAACCTACTACAAGGGATAAAAAAAAACTTGATACCTCGTTGTCATATTAAAGCCTTACTTTTTGATGAGTTGAGTCAACACAAAAACACAAAAATTGTGTTCAGTCAAAATGGAATATTTATATAGTAGTGTGTTTCTTGTTAGAATCACTAAACTTTCTATTGAGTGTTATTAGCTATTATTTTGCAATTGATAGAAATGAGTTCCTTGATATCAAAATTTTAATTTATACTACGTAGAGTATTCCTAATACACATTAATTTATAACTCATGTTAAGCCCAGGTGCAGGTTTAAAATTTTAAGCAGAAAAAAAAAATATCCATATTTATTATTTTTATTTCACATTTGGTGGACAGTATAATGCTATTTTCTTCTTTTGGAAACAGTAATTACTTTATATATAAGTATTTTTAAAAAAGTTTTGTAGCATGAAATGTAATAAGAAAAAATATTGGCTAAATAAAAGTTACAAGATTTAAATAAAATCTCAATGTATGACTTTTTAATTTCATATGAATATACATAGCATAGTTTTACAATTATTAAAGTAGAAATTTGAGCTTCAAAGAAATACTTTTTAAGAAATGTCGATATTGAGTTAAAAGAGAGAAAAATTTGTTTTGCTAACTAAAAACTAACATGTCCTAATTATATTCATATGAAATTATAAAGTCATACATTGAGATTATTTTTTAAATCTCGTAAGTAACTTTTAAATCTTGTGTAACTTTTATTTAAGCAGTATTTTTTTCTTATTACATTTCATGCCACAAAACTTTTTAATAATACTTATATGTGAAATAAAAATAATAATGATATGTTTTTCAAAAGTTAATCTAAACATCGTGGAAAAAAGCCGTCATGTAACTTTTACAATGGATAATATGCGATCCGCATACATATCGCATACAGAGGTGATATGCCAGCCGCATACATGTCGCATACGGAGGTGATATGCCAGCCGTATACATGTCGCATACGGAGGTGATATGCCAGCCGCATACATGTCGCATACGGAGGTGATATGCCAGCCACATACATGTCGCATACGGAGGTGATATGCCATCGGCATACATGTCGCATACGGAGGTGATATGCCAGCGGCATACATGTCGCATACGGAGGTGATATGCCAGCGGCATACATGTCGCATACCACCTCCGTATGCCAGAGTAATATGGGATATTCTCACAGGGCATACGAGGCATACGTATGCCACATGTATGCGGCATATATGCGGCATACTAGAGGCATACACCTTTTTTTTGTCTCGGGAAAATATGTGTTCAAAAGATGGTTTTCCACATTATTTTATGTCGGTTGCTTAAATGGAAACAGTTATTACAACTGAATTATCTCAATTCCCGTTCATTTGGCACACCTATTTAAAAAAAATTCTGTTTATAACTTCTTCACGTCGCCGTAGTAGTACAACGGATAAGGCACTGGGCTTCTGTACCTGAGGATGTGGGTTCGATTCCCGGTAAGACTTTGTTGTAATTGTTGATATTTATTGAAAGTGATTCATGAAGACAACCTATGTAGGCAAGCAACTGCTCTTTTAATTCCTTTTACTCATTTTTGAGTACATATCTTTTTCAAAAATAAAACATATTCGAAGCTATGATAAGCATTGAATGTACTAAAAAACAAGTACATTTTACTAATTTTTGAGTACTTATATTTTAAGTGTAAATTTTCAATGAAACAGCTTGTTTTAAAAATTAGCGAAAAGGCCTTATCTTTGCACGAAATAATTCAAATGTAGTAACATAATAATTCTACTCCTTAATTAAATGAGGGGAAAAAAGCAGTAATATAGTTTTCAGGGGGTTTTCGTAATTTTTCCTATCAATATTCTGGATTTTCATGAAACTATGGGTTAGGATCTCTATAATTTCAAAAATATCAAAACAGTTGTGCACAGAGAAATAATGGGAAGAAAAACTGTAATAACTATATTCATTTTTAATATAGATAATAGATATAATAATAGATATCTATAATAATATAGATAAAAAGTGAAAAGATTTCTTCTGAACTATCATGTGAAAAGTTTTCTTCTTCTGAACTGTTGGTGAAGCTTAAGTTCTGAACTAATATTTTAAGTTTATCAAGTTTTATTAAGATCTGTCTCAATAGCGGATCTAAGGCATTAAGGGCAATTGCCCCACCAAGTTTTGGTTTACACTGTCTAAAAATGGACATTTTGTTTGTTTCAGAAGGATTTTTTTAAAAATCTGATACACAATCTTTATTGTTTTTATCTATTTCTTTACATTTCCAATCAATATTTATTGCATCTAACTAATCCAACGAACTTGTATTTCATACTGGTAGTCTTGAAAATGCTACCTCTTGATTTAGAGCCGCGAATAGATGACAGGGATAATACACGAGCAGTTATTCCATTCTACAAACTCTAAGCCAAATCCAATGCAAGGACAAATAACCATGACAGATTCAATGAGCACCCATCCCCTCTACACTAATACCAAATCATTAAAAAAATATTTAAATTTTATTCTATATTTTTTTTCGTATGAGTAGATTGCTTTTGTATTTCTCCAGAGTGATATACAAGTTATATCCTTCTGTATTATTTGTACTTTAAAATTCTGAAAGTATGAATATTTAAATAAGTCTACATTAATTAATTAATATTAAATAATAATTATACAATTATTGGTTTCACAATTAACAAAAATGAATAAAACCTGCCAGAAAATTTCAGTGTTTTTTCTTTCAATATATTTACCAATGATTGCACCTAACGATAATACAATAATACGATAATACCAGATACAAACAGCACGAACAAAATTTGATTATACGTCAATTAGAACAATACAAAGAAAACATTTTTATAGTTATACCTAACGATATACAATTCCCCTTGTGTCAACCAGGTGTCAACCAGATACTAACCAGATACAACCAGATACTGTCAACCAGATACAACCAGATACTGTCAACCAGATACAACCAGCACGAACAAAATTTGCTTATACGTCAATTAGAACAATACAAAGAAAACATTTTTATAGTTATAACTCTTATTCTAAGTTAATGTATTGAAAAAAAACGTTAACTATTTTCCTGCGTTAAATCTATGACGATAAGTTTAATTAAAATCATACCAATAGTTTTAGAATTTAGCACAGAAATATCTGTAATTTTATAGATAACTAAAAACTGAGACATGAAAATTATATTGAACCGTAAGGATAAAATCACATTGTTATTTACAATACTGTGTTAATTAACTTTTAAGATAACATTACTTTCGTAATATATAACATTGGAAATGGATTATTTTTACAATGTTGTTGAATATTTTATCAATCCGTTTGCTCCAGTGTTCGCGCCACGATAATATGTCTTGATTTAACGGGATTACATGCACATAAAAAAACAGATGGTCATAAGATTAGTAACTTCTAATTACAACGCGATACCATTTCTAAAAAATTTTGATCTTTATTTTTTCTGATGTCATCCCTGAAGTTAAAAATTTAGCCGAGTTGGAAAATACATAATTTATGAATATTCTACGAGTGAGTACGTCATTAATTCAGTATGAAATGTGTGTTTGGGGATTTATGTTGGTTATTTTTTCGAATTTTATATTTCTGATTATCGAAAATAATTTGAGAATGTTGCATATTAAGAATATATGCCGAGTTTAATTGTTTGCGAATATTCTTATTGATATTTTTAAACGATCGCTTTTTTTATTTAAAAAAAAATTTCATCACTGAAATATTTGTGGAATTGTTTAAATATATTTGTTCTTATTATTTTCTTAATTTGTATTCTGTTGTTTTCACAAAAAAAAAATTAAATATGCTTAGAATCGTAAAGTTACGTTTTTTATAAATTCATTTAAGTATCGGTTTTGTAATAATCTAGAAAATGGTAGCTTTTAAACCATTTTATTATATTATATTTTTAATTCAACACTTTAAACACACTTGGTAGTTAATAAAAGCTGAACATAGTTAATGAATTAATTATTTTAAATTATTCAGTTTAAATTTAAAAAAAATACTTCAACTCATTTTTTAATTGAATTAATTAACGACAGTATTAATTAATGTTGAGGCATATTAAGTTACAAATTCTTACTGTGTATGGAAAATTATTTAAAAAATATTTTAGAAATTGTGTCAAATAGTTTTAATTAACAAAAGTAATATAAAATAATCCTCGAATTTTATTCACAGTGTATGTAAAATAAAGAACATAAAAAAAGCTTTAAATTTTTAAAAACCAATTAAGTTTCTTTTAACTTAATATTGATATTTTTTTAAACAAAGCGTCAAAATTTAAATGCAATTTCCTCAGTACAAATGGTTGATTGAAAAAAGCGTCGCACTGAAGCTACATAAAGGCTGAAGGTGCGGTCCGGGATCAATCCCGGGTGGAAAGACCCGCAAACATGGTCACGTAATTTTGAGTGTCAAATGACTAACGCTCCATCAAAAGCTGCCATCCTACTCACCAAACTTTCTTATTGTGAACAAAATGAGAAAATTTGACCCAAGACCGATTTATCGAATACCAGCCCCATATACATGACGAGTCTTATGTTGGTCTTAATAGAAAACGAACTAGAGAACAATTTAATTACGCGTCCGGTGTAAAGCCTGCCAAATTATCCCGCCCCTGTCATTGTTGTGAAAGCCATTCTTTCAAATACTTAAGTGCGAGTAACAATTACACACCTGTGCCTGATCGGCTTTCGACCACAGTCTTGCGTACTGAATTCGTAAGGATACCTGCGTGTGATGCCCATATAAGGAGAATAGGAAACGTTCGTGTTGTAATGGCACCCACGTGATAGCGCGCGTGATGCGTTACTTGCACGCGTTGGTGCATTATACGCACTAACAATGTAAAAGAAAATATAAAATTCACTTGGCTAAGAAAAGTCATATATATGCATATTAAAAATACCTTTTAGATTAAAAGCTAAGTAATAAACCGAGATAGTCTTAATGTGAGCGCTGCTGTCTTAATAATAACTTTATTCACGAAATGCCAAACGGACTTGCATCCAGTTATATGAAATTTTACTTCAATGTCTCAACTGGGATTCGAACCCGGACCCATTTCGTGGCATACCACTATGCTACGACTTACACTGTTGGGCGACAAAAACGCTAATGTCAGCGCGACAGTCAATGTGAGTGCGACAGACTTAAAGTGAGGGCGAGCCTCGACACGAGTTCGACAGTCTCGACACGAGTGCGACAGTCTCGACACGAGTGCGACAGCCTAGACACGAGTGCGACAGCCTAGACACGAGTGCGACAGCCTAGACACGAGTGCGACAGCCTAGACACGAGTGCGACAGCCTAGACACGAGTGCGACAGCCTAGACACGAGTGCGACAGCCTAGACACGAGTGCGACAGCCTAGACACGAGTGCGATAGCCCATACACCAGTGTGACAGTCTTAACACGAGTGCGATAATCGTAATGTAGAATATGTGCAATGTATAAATTTCTTTTGAAATTAAACGATGTCAATTATGTGATGATATAGAGAAGAATTTTAGTAAAAGTTATGGTACCCATATTACAAATCTACGATGCATTGTACAGAGAAACATGTCACAACAATTGCTTTCCCATATGTTAAAAAAATAATTACCTATGCTGGGTATTTTAGCTATATAACGGTTAAGTGCATCTAAAAAGTGAAGGTATTTTTTAAAAAATAAAAAGTTAACACCTTTAAAATCACTAGGAAGGGAAAATCATAGTAAATCTCCGAAAAGATTTGAAGTATACGAATAGTGTATTTTCACGATGTAGAATATTCAAGTACACGAATTTCAGCAGATAGTTTGGTATTCTATGTGGATAAATTCAACGTGAACTTTAATAAATTGCTTGTCATCTTAAATCCTTTGTGCATTTGTAGTTGAATGTGTAAAAGAACACCAAGCGAAATAAAAAAAACTTAAGACTAATGCATATATATATTTGTCAGGCAAAACACATGACAATTTCATTGACGAAATATTTAATTAAATTTGAATTGTGAAGTAACAATTTTACGCCGATTAAAAAGTTAGAGAAAGTTTAAAAAAAAGTTTGAAACTGTCAAAAGAAAGAAGTGGCAGTTGAAATCAAAATGAAGAACGGAATTAAATGTCAAAACTTTTCGAAAGATTAGGCAGAGTTATTATCGCTAACCTACAAAAATAGAGAAATGGCAAATTATTTTCATCGAAGTGTACGCTTTCAACAGTAAAATTCTGAAAGATTTTATTTTTAAATTAGAAAATCTAAACTAAATATTTTTATTTATCTATAAAAGCAATATGTACCTTTCACATTTTCTTAGAATTTAATGGAAAAATATCTTTATTTAAATATATTAGAGTTTTATTACATTTCGCGAATAAATAAGATTAAATATCCGTAAACTAAAATGTTTAGAAAAATACACGATTGTCTGTACATAAGTGTTTCCCGTGGCACAGAATGGGATGTAAAATACTCGTACCATTGCTATAGACACACTTACATCCTTTATTAAAATCACATCGACAGCCGACTCTCGTATTTGAGAAACCCCATAAGTCAATAGAGTACACCCCATAACTTATGTGGTTCCTAAAACCAGCTATTCGATATGGACATTTCGACCAATATTATGTGGTTTCTCAAATCAGTGATTCAATTTGAATATGTCGACAGATATTGAAAACCCTGCATTGACATGGCCCTTATATATTCCCTTACTATGCGGATAACAACTAGGGTTGGATTTACAATGGACTTCTTTTTTGTCTAGTACAATAGTTTTTCAGATATTATAAAAATACTTTTCTGGTATATTCTTGCATTTATATTCCGTGTTGGGTGAAAATAGAAGAAAATTCGAATTCAATATTTGAAAGGACAAATCAAGAAAGGGTCAAATAATATATATATATATATTTAATTTTGATGTAGATGAAGGTTTTAAGTACGTACGCGTATTTGCATCAAAATTGTATAACTGCTTGTTTTATTTAGGCAGATATAGGGTAGTAAAAGGTATATGTTTCATTTATATTGCTTTGATTTCATTAAATGTACCTAAATGCCAAATGTGCGAAAACGCGCCAATTTTGTTAACCTACCATCTTTATGAAGCTAAAGATAGGTTAACAAAATGGTGGTTATTAGGTTAACAAATTAATGGATTTATGGTGCCAAAATTTTAATTGGCGACAAATAATGGACGTTCAACGACCCTTTTCTTCAAGATATTTCTAAACATCGGGAACATTTTTAGGTCGTCATATGACCATAGATCAAAAATACGAGGCAGTGTTCTCGGGTCTTTCTTCCGAGATAGACCCCGAACCGGCACCAATAGCCATAGCCAACTGTGCAGCTCTAGTGCGACTTTAATTTAACCAACTAACCTCATCGGACGCTATTTTGTACCACCTATTGGATTCTGTGAATAACAATTATGCAAAACATAAGATATTTAGAAACCATGTTTGTAATACGCGACATAAAAAAAACAGCCAACCAAACTTCGAGATCGAACTCGAACCGTTGCGCCAGTAGTCTAATAACCAACCCGAACACTCCCAACCATTGTGTAGCTCCAACGTGATATTTATTTAACCAACAAACTATTCTTTGCAATGGTTGCAATAACAATGTAAAAATATTATCGTGCCAAAATTTTCATTGGCGACAAATAATGGACGTTCAGCGAAAAGCCACCCTTTCCTTCAAGATTGTTATAAACGATAAGCTGCTTTTCTCAGAAAGTGATTTTTGTCAGTCGATTGGCCCCTTCATTAGTTAAAATAAATTATGCAGAGTTTTGCCGTCCCTAGATAAATTTCATTTATTTATTGATACTTTTTACATACCTACTGTTCCTATTGCGCTCTTTGTTTAAAAGGGCATTTCAAAATCATTGTGTTTTCAGAATATGCCAAAGCATTTTTGAAGACCATTACTCAGACGAAAATTAAGAAGAACAAAACTGCACTCTACCTTCCCATTTTCAAAAGTAAAATTATACACTTTTATTGATTGGTAAGTAAATGTTTCTGGAATCCATTAAGCGAGACAATCTGAATAACAATTCCTAATTTGCACAGAAAAAAAAAGACGTTTGTAACAAAAATATAAATTCTCAAATTGCTTATGAGAGTTGTGAAAATTTATTATCCATAAGGTAAAACGGATTCCTAATATTCGAAGGTTAAAACCCCCAAAAGCCTATTCAAACTTTTTAAATAATTTTAATTCTAAAAGTATTGCATACAAATTTTATTAGTTAGAAACACATTTGTCATTTTCGGGCTAAAAATAGGTTCATGGAAATCTATTAATCTTTTAACTTTTCAAAAGATATATTATTAAAAAGATATTCATAATTTAATATATACATTTCTAAAAATTCAATATACTTATTAAAAAAAAAGTACAAATCTAGACCACAAACTAAAATTAAGCTTTCTGTTATATATTCGTCAGAATGGGCCAGAGGATCTTTTGTTTCCTCTAGAAATATGCGGGTCAATATGCATGATTAATGTTCTATTTTAATTTGCATAAAAGTGTCGAAACGATACTTAGTCGCAATTTGTTTCTGTCAAAGTAGAAAGCTGGCTGCTCGAAATGTTTATTTTATATATACGATATGAATCTTTTAAATTTAATATACATTAACGATATTAAGAATATCTAACCAAATATTATTTTATGTTTTATAATCCCAATTACATCTTTTAATCCTGAAGGACATTTTATTTTATTTTGGAAAATATTTTCTTGAAAGGAATAAAGCTTTAAAGACTTAAGGCAAACATATTATGTATTTAAAACAATTTAAAAGCAGTAATCTGAAAACGTGATGCAGGACGCAATCGTTTAACAAATACATGTTACAAAGGATTTTTGTTTCGCATATTTCATTTGGATTTTTTTTATGATATTATTTTAGCATATGATTTTATTACAAATTCGCAGCTATTATCAGTAAATTCAATTGAAGATTCAAGTCAATTGATTTTACATTTCTAAAGTGTAATCGTATATATTATTTCTGTAGTAAAGATCCCTGTTACGTCCCTTAGACGTAACGAATTTAAACTCATCAGGTGACAAAAGAAAGAGAATTTCATGGACCAGTGACGAATTGTACTTTTATTTCATAAATATCAACGGTTTGAATAAAAAAATACGTTTAAAATAACTCATTTTAATGTTTTTTTTAAACAAGCTGCTGATAATGCTGCCATCAATGAACAAACCGTTACACTTTTTTTTTAATTGGTCGAGTGGGGGGAGGGATGCGATAAATATCTCACGGGCATTCTAATAAACATTTATTACAGATAGATCATAAATATAGGGTTTTTGTATCAGATATATCTTTTTTAAAGTATCTCACGAATATTTAATCTCAAATTTTTTTTTATTCCAATGACATTTTATAAAATTAATCATTTAAATTTTAAACATGGGTTTTTAGATTTCTGAAAATCATTGCATACGAAAGAAGATGTAGTTTCCAAGTTTAGTAAATTGCCAAACATATCATGCAACGAATTTTAACCCATCAGGTGACAAAAGAAAGGGAATTTCATGGACCAGTGACGAATCGTACTTTTATTTCATAAATATCAACGGTTTGTTTAAAAAATGCGTTTAAAATAACTCATTTTAATGTTTTTTTAAACAAGCCGCTGATAATGCTGCCATCTATGAACAAATCGTTAAACCTTTTTTAAAAAAAAAATTAGTCGAGGGGGGGGGGGGGGGGGGGAGCGATAAATATGGTTTTTGTATCAGATATATCTTTTTTAAAGTATCTCACGAATATTTAATCTCAATTTTTTTTATTCCAATGACATTTTATAAAATGAATCATTTTAATTTTAAACATGGTTTTTAGATTTCTGAAAATCATTGCATACGAAAGATGTAATTTCCAAGTTTAGTAAATTGCCAGGTATTTGATGCGTCATTTCATGTCACTTGATGTCATTTCATGTCGCTAAACAGAAAGAATGCAACCCCAAATTTTTTTTGATAGACCACCCCATTTATCTTCTAATCTAAATTATTTATACTCGGGAATTTAATTTTACTTACACGCCTCGTTTCTCATTATAAATAAATGAGGACAATTCCAAAGAATTAAACAATTTCACTCGAATTTTTTAAAGCAATTTTTGTATTTATAAAATAAATTATTTTTAAGTTTTAATTTAGTTTAAGTTTCTGCAATATTATCTAACAAATTTGTAACTTAATATATATTGAAATTTGTATAAAAATTTCTAATGAAAATTCATAATTCCCACGTTAAGCTAACATAAATATATATATATATATCACATTAAATATTCCAGTGAAACAAAACTATTCAAACAAAACTTCAAAAATAGATAGTTTGAAACAACGAAATAAAATCCCCGAGCGTAAATAATTGAATAACAAAATCTCCCTATACAATGGAAATAAACTTTGTTCAAATATATAGGAGAAACAAACTTTTCCTCTCGGTTTTAACAAGCTGGAACGCTTGTCACTCTTTAAATCAGCATAGTAAACACTGCAGAGAAGATAACCACGGCAGCTAGTGTATAATTGGACATCCATGTCAAATTTAGATGCCAAGATAGGAGTTCAGTATTAATGTATTAGCTAGGTAACCTGATATTCAGTTACAGCGGATCATTCGGGTTGAAGTCAATTGCTAGTCTAAGTTTTATGTGTTGTAGTGTTTAAACAGTAATTCTGTATTTAAACAGAGACTAAACAATTGAATTGTGCTGTTTGAAGGATTTTCGCTATCAATAAAGTGTATATTGGTATGTTATATTTGAATTGTATTGTATATGGAAAGGTTTGTTGGAAAAGATGTTTGTTATATAATTTCATTTCCAGAATGCGAAAAAGATATTCAATGGCAATAGTTTAAAATGTAGAATAAAATTATATTTGTTTAAATATGAAGCAGGTTAAGTTTTATATCTTGAAGTCTTCGATTAACACGTAATAAATAATAGATTCCCTTTACTATTTTAAAGATAAATAAAATTATAAGACAGAAAAGCAACAAACTTATCTCGTATTTATTTCTAAGTGACATAAGAAAAATATGAGCTATGAATCAGCTTAAGACACATCTGGGATAAAATATTCTTTTAGTCATAACAAAAATAAAACTGATTGAATATATATTTCTCGTAAGATAACTACTGTGAATGAAAACAAAAATATAGGAAAACTAAGAAAACTCTAGAAATAATTAGTTGATTACATTTAGGAACATCATAATAACATTTGGATAAATGATACAACTTTTTTTTAAATGTCTGATATGCCAAAATGGCATAAACTTTTGAATATTAATCCTCAAGGGAGTAAAAAAAACATGAGCAGTATAAGTCTTCTTTCATTTGATTCATAAAATGTTTTCCAATGAATATCAATATTGAATGACTTGAAAGAAATATAGCACGTAGGTATCGTATACTAAAAACCAAACGTAAATTGGATTTTAAAAACCAATTTCCAATTGTAACAATAATTTTTTTACTAAAGTATAAAACTATATCGTGCGTGTTACCAAAAGAAAACTTATGAAAATGGTTTCAAACCACTTAAGATATTTTATTTAATTCCCCTAGATATTATAGTTTCAGATAAAATCGGTTACGAAATCCAAAATTACATCACTAAGATATTTTAGTATGATGCTCCCAAAAGACTCAGAAATACCACCGAGAAGACACAATTACGTTTAATCTTTTCTAATGATATCATTTGATGCTGAATTGGGCTATTTATGTAACACCATCAATATAAACCCCACCATTCTAATTTGCAGTATCGCTATCGTGGTATCAATAATAATAAAAAAGGATCCAATGTTCATAATGACAATTCTGATTCATGTCCACCACTCACATCAAAGTAATGGTGAATCTTTGAGGGGAAAAAAACAATGTTCTCTTGTTTCCATCTAAAAATATTTCTCTCGTAACACATGGGGAACTTCTGAACAGAATATATATGGTATTTTGCGCAGTGATTTATTTATTTCGAAAATACAACTGTATTTCTGCCTACATTCAACAGTATCTCGACCTTCATTCAGTAGTATCTCGGCTTACATTCAACATTATCTCGGCCTACATTCAACAGTATCTCGGCCTATATTTAATAGTCTCGGCCTACTGTCAACAGTATTTCGGCCTATATACAACAATAGTATCTCGGCCTACACTCAATAGTATCTCGGCCTACACTCAATAGTATCTCGGTCTACAATCAATAGTATCTCGGCATACATTCAACAGTATATCGGCCTACATTCAACAGTATATCGGCCTACATTCAACATTATTGCGACCTATATTCAATTGTAAGTAATTGATTTGGGTTTGTATTCGGACTGCTATTACATTTGTAAGTTTATCGAAATAATTTGAAACGTCGATAGTGCTACTTAGTTTCAATTTATAAGAGTGTTTTACAAATTATTTCATTTGTAGAAGTATCGAAAGCTGAGAGAAACCAGTTTTCCTATTGTCATTGGGAAAAGAAAAACAAATTACGCAAACTAAAATCTTGCTACGAGGTCAAATTTAGCAATTTTTTTAAAGTGTGTTACAAATTCCTTTAACAAAGAATAATTTCGTACTAAGTCATATAGCGAAGTGAAGTCTACCGTGATTGGACCCGGGAACTTTCGCATGCTAGGACGATACTCTATCCGTTAGGCCAGAATAATTACTGTACCCGGAGGTCGGGTATATGAAGTGACAACCACAATCGTAAATAATTAACTTTCTTAAGTAGTAGGTCTTAATATGTAGGGGAGCTCGGGGTAGGTTATCACACGTCTCGGTTCTCAGTTGCTGGAACCACATAACCGCCTAGAATCAAACTATTCAATGTGTACATCATTCCGAGTGCGTACACGTAATTCCAAGTTCCTTGCGATAATTATCTGGATTTTATTGGAGTTTCTGCATCTGTGACTATTCATTGAATGGTATAATTAACTCTGATTATTCACTCGCTATTCAATTAAATAAATTTATCCACTGATTTATCTCATTCTATAGCGCTTAATGTTATTCTATATCAACATTCGAGGTTAGGTTCTATGGTGTGTTTGCCAAATCGTGATTTGTCTGGAATGTCCGTTCGACATTGGTCAATAAATCTGGGGATGGGTCAATTGGGACAACCAACCCAATAGGACAGGGTTAATTAATTATGTACTTCCGATCTGAATAAATTTGTCAAAATTGTGAGAGTACGCTCGAAAGCGACAAATGTTTTTAATCCTTAAATATTCGCTTAATTTTGGTTTTATTTTGTTCTTAATACCATTTTTTCAAAAATCAAAAACTTTACTTTTCTTCATCTAAATACCCGTGATAACCAACCCAAAAGTTCGTGACAACCAACCCAATAGTCTGACAACCAACCCTGTGTGTCGGAGCAGGTTGTCACAAAAATGTACTCAGACAAAATCTTGTTTTTCTGAATAACCATTTAATACTATAACCTCAAAACTCCAGGAAGATACAGCCAAGGATGCACACTAAAGGATATTCGAATATTAGAAAGATAAAATAAACCTAAAGAAAGAAAGAAAATAAACCTAAAAGAAACTTTAAGAAATTGTGACAACCTGCCCCGTAATCCCCCTATTATGTATAATTAAGATTACTAAGTAAGTAATTTTTGCTTGGTTGTATTAAAAGTAGGACTAGAACTACACAAATGGGCTATTGGTGACAGTAATGCAGTTAGAGATCTATTTCGAAGTAAAGGTCCGGAAACGGTGCCTAGCAATTTTGAGCCACCTCAAAACTTTCACTCTACGACTAAAGTGAGAAAACGGATACAATTATTTTCGAAAGATCTACGACAAAACAATTCAGTTTTTCACATTTTGAACTGCCAATGTCGGGATGGAGTCAACCCACTGAACTATAACTGAAACTTCTGGAAGGCTCAAAACTTGTTTCCTCTATAGGCGCGCTGAAGTGTTTTTCAATACCATAGCATTGTAGAAATATTAAATGAATATAAAAATTATATTTTCTTTTTATAGAATTAATTTTTATATTGCCAAACAAATAATTTTTGCTCCTGCTTTTTAATCACTTCGACTTGCAAATGACTTTCTATTTTAGTAACAGATTGCATTTAAAATAGGTTTCAAAAGAAAATAGAAAAAACTCAGTCAAAAGCAATACATGTCGGCTTATTTTAACATGAAAAATATACGAAATATTGCGGTAGCGAATAAAGTGGGGTACAGTTGTAACCCCTTCAATTAGCTTCAATGTCTTCAAAATGTCTTGCCCAATCCAGAAATTACAGTTAGAGATCAGTGAGTCAACCATTCCTTCTGCATTGCAATTAAGTCAAAGGCCAATGTCACAAAAAGCAAAATGAACAGTAGATCAGAGTGAAATTGTTTTCATATTCACAGTAAATTTATACGATTTTAAATAAGAGCTTAATAACTAGAGGAGAATTTTTCCTCGAAAACAAGGAAGTTATTGCATCAATTCAACATTATATATATGTGAAAATCACGCATGTTAGATACTCAACGGATTGGTTGGTTTTTTGAATAAACGTTGCACTAGAGCTGTACAGTATGCTATTTGCGGCGGTTCGGGGTCTATCTTGAAAGAAAGACCCGGGAACACTGCCTCGCATTTTTGAAGTGGTCAGATGACGAGGTTAATATCAGAGCTACAACCAATCGGAATAAGAGACAATTTATCGTACGCTTAGCGAGCATGCTTTGCACCATGATGGCTAAAAATGCCAGGGCCTACAGCTGAAAGAAAGGGAACATGTACTCATTTTTCTTCTGTGGCGGTTGAGCTTTCCTTTCGAGATGCTGGATTGGTAGGTTCGATCAATTTCTAGATAAACCAACTAATCCAGAGTCTCGGAAGGAAAACACGGTAAATTCCTAGTGTACGGTGCCCCGTTGTCGCCAAGTCCAAAAGTTGGCGCTAAGGCCAAAATGAAGTTTTTTTGTCGCCAAATTAAAAAAAAAGGTTGCCGTACATCATGATATTGCTAAGAATCTCATGAATAGGGTTGCCAAACTATAACATTTATCGTCCACCAATTGTCGCCAAATCGCATTTGGCGGGGGCACCGTACACTAGGAATTAACCGAAAACCCAACCACAACAGGAGAAAAACGCGAGGACACGTTCCTTATTTTAACGTAGATTCTGAACTGTTATAAAGTGAATTATCAAAGGCATCCTAGGATTCGAGCTCGACACAATATCTAAAAGAAGAGATGCTATCTCCCAATCAAAGATATGCCCGGAACAAATATTTCACTTTTTAACTTGCTATAAAATTTGAACATTTTTAATTTTTTTAACATGTTTATAACATTTAAATTTGTTGTTATAGTAACACCGAGTTTGCAGACTTCATTGTTAACTAAACCCGTTATTTTAATAAAGCGTGAAACGATTTATTAATATTACGTTTATAAAAAGTTTGTGCTAATTGTTATTCAACATGAATTAGCAAAATTGAGAGCATCTTTCAAATTACCATTCATGTGAAAAATTAATTTTACAATAAACTACATGTTGCAAATTATGTATTACGATAAAGTAAAAAACGATTTACTGGAAATTGCCTAAAGTTAATTGCTTTTTCCAAGGTTAAAAAGTGCATTAACATTGGAGGAAAATGCATAATTAACGCGTCGGGTATAAAAGACCCCGCATTTAAACTAGTTTTTCGCATTTTCATAAAGCCAATCACTTATTGCATAACTTCTCATCACTCGCAAATATGGATATACAAACTTGAAGATTTTTTTTAAACGATGCATCGATTAAATTTTTATTTAAAATAACAAAACTTTGTTACAAAAATATTTCGTCAAACAAACATTTCAGCGTTTGGGGAATTTTGTGAAGAAACTCACTAAAGAGATTGTCATTGGATTAAATAATCTTTCAAGAAAGTTATAAAAATTTATTAACCACTTTTGTTAGTAAAAGTAAAAAATGCTAGTGTTAAATTCAGTAACAAGAAAAAAATGTTAAAACGCATCATATAAAAATATTACAAATCTATAAAAATATTTGACATTACTAAATTCTATTTAATTTGACATTACTAAATTCTATTTAATTTGACATTACTAAATTCTATTTAATTTGACATTACTAAATTCTATTTAATTTGACATTACTAAATTCTAAAAACTAAAAACGCGTAACCATATCGAGAATTTCAGTTTGAAGAGTGACAAACGAATTGCAGATAAACTATATGCAAGTGATACTAAAGTGATTTCCTTTTATTATTTGACAAAACATTTACACAAACAGAAGCCAATGTATTTAAAAAAAATTAAAAGGTATTATTGAACGTAGAATAGATTAATATCAGAACAGATAAGACAACAAAAAAACTTATCAAAAGTGATTGTATAAATTCCAGAGAACTTATTCTCAATTTCAGTACTTATCTCAAACAAATATACGCAAGAAAAACATATATTTTAAATCGCTTGTATTTAGGCTGAATGTGAAAGCAACAAAACTTAAATTTAAGCATTATAAAAAGTACACCGACAGAGTATTATTAAGTTAATAAAAATTGTAAATAAGACTATTCATACATATAAAACGGATGGTGGTTCGAATACGTGCGATGGACTTGACATAGAAAATTAAAAATGTAGTGATCTTGCGATCGGAGGGTTGCCAACTTCGCTACAAAAATTCTAGAAAGTCGTCCAGAATATCCAACAAATTATACTGGCGTGTATACGGGACTGGTGCACGATAAATCTGATCGGGGTCTAAAGTCCCGACGTCTATTGAAGGCGTTGGGTGCCAGTTCAGGTGTTTCCTCGTCATCTGACCATGGTTCTAAAATAACGAGGTGCATGTATGAATGTGTGTGTGAATGTGTTCCCGGGTCTTTCCTTCGAGATTGACCCCGAACCGTCGCCAATAGCCCACTGTGCAGCTCTAGTGCGAAGTTTATTAACAAAACCAAACCAATCATACATATAAAAATTGATGTATACTATTAAATAAATGTATAAATATTAAGGTACCCATTGAACTTTCACAACATCAAAACCTTCTCTATTTGTGAGTTTCATTCCAGTTTTTATGTACAGCAAGTAACCAACTACTAAAAATTATATAATTAAATGTAATTAATGTAATTTTGACAGGATTAAAAAACAATGTTCAAAAGTGAACGTCAAAACCGAAAAAGACAAAGTCGATCCCGAAGATCCTTAAGCATACACTATAAAACTTACAGGAAAAATAGAAAAAACTTTAACTTTAATTCTAAAAATAGTTTAAATTGAGATATCAATACTAGAAAATCAGTTTCAAAACTTTTTCCGAGCGCAAACTTTTAGCGGCCCACACGGGAATAACAGTCTAAAACTGTTTTACAGCTAAACAACACAGACAAATGAGAAGACAATATGCAAAGACTCTTAATAGGTTCGTTCCAAACCCGCCCGAACACGGAACAACTATTGCACGAACCAAAACAACTTAAAAAGTTAAAAGAAATCATGTAAACGTACCTCAAAAAACAAACACCTCGAAGTTCCTGTTTCGTTTGACGGGACGGTCGACTTTTACCGGCAACTCGATAAAAAGTTTCTCAAATGCCGAATTCAAGTTGAACAGTCCGGCGATTTCTTGCAGGGTCCGGCCCGAGAATTGTCAGTTCAAAACAAAGTGAAAAGTGCCGCCAGGAAGAGCCAAGCGCGGGAACATCATTTCAACCCTTCTCTTGCAATTCTTCTGGGCCTGACGTAAGAGAAGAAGGGCTGTCGCAGCGATGGCAGTGCCCTCTGGCGTGCAACAGCTGACTGGTCGGGAGCTTTCAATGAAATTTGGCGCCCCCTATCAAAAGGCTTCTGATTAGGCGCCGAAATTTATAAAAATAACACACCTAATGGAATTTAATTTTGCCGGTTTGGGTCGCTGAGGTCGCTTTGGATAAATATCTTTCATTTTTTTTTTGTGTAAATTCAATTATGATTTTTTTCTTGACATTTAGGTGAGTTATTGGAAGTGGAAGATTTAACACATGGATTGGTAAAGTCTCTCTTTGAATGAAAATAATTTTTTTTTATTCAGCAAAAAAATTACCATATTTCTCTTCCAATATTGGAATGCATAAAGTTCAATTCAAAGAAACAGCGTTTTTTTTGTTGTTGAGAAAATATGATTTCCTCATGTTATTAAAGAAAAAATGTGGCGTAAAGAAAAATGTGGCGCAAGCTCTTTATAACCCACCATCTCAGTTTTTTTTTTGATTTTTCTTTCACGTCAATAACCTTCAGCATCAAGTGCGCACAGTTATCTACAAAACAACTGGGTCGATTTGTCATTAATTCAGTACTTTTTCAACGAATTCATTACAGGAAGTTTACATGGGAAACTACATTTTTCAAACTTTTGAATTACGTAGTTTTCACAGATGAGATCGTAAAAATATATAAAAATACGTTGCCATGAAATTTTTGAACAAAATCGTTAAAGGCCGTTTTTGAGCAGCTCCTAAATAAAAGAAAACGAATAATTGTAACTCCTTCCCTTTACCAACTTTCGGGGGAAAAATGTATCTATAGTTTATTTAGTGTAATTAAAATATAAAGTAACACACAAACAATAAATAATTAATTAATTTTTCATAATTAAACTTTGTCCTAATAATATAAAAGTAGTTATCACCAAAATTTTAACCCTCTGAGTGGGTAGAAAAATAACAAAAATTATAGTTTTTCTCTGCAAAATAGTTTACTTTATATTTCCAATTTAGGTTTGAAAAATATTTCAATTTTAAATAATTTTATGAAATTAATGTGTATGTGTATTGCTAAAAAAACCTGGAAATCCGACTTAAGTCGCGCATTTCCATCAGATGGTTAAACATTTCTAAGATCTTTTCATAAATGCGATATATCGATTATTTGTTATTCCAAATAAAAAATAGCAATACAAATGAGAAGTTATATTTTAAAATACAAATTAAAAAACAACCTAGAGAAACAAAAATAATTTTTTATTTATATTTCACGCTTCTATGTAACTCACTCTGTTGTCATATGGGTCGTCATTAAATGGGCGGGTTGGTTGTCAAATGTTGTAAATTCCAAAACACACTGTTAAAAATAGGTTCTTAAAAATAATTAAAATGCACTCATTTTTGATTACATTCGATTCTTATCATAGCTCTGAATACATGTTTCATTTTTGAAAAAGAGATGTACTCAAAAATGAATAAAAAAAGCAGTTACTTGCCTACATAGGCTGCCTTCATAAACCACTTTCAACAATTACAACCAGGACATGCCGGAAATCGAACCTAATCCGCCAAAGGGTAGATTTAGCTGCTTATTAATGAAAATGGCGCAAGTTCATTTTCGAATTTTTGTGACTTACATCACTTGATATACTATCCACCCAATTGTGCAGCATCATAACATTTTGCTTCAATTTTAATTCAATCAAATTTTTTTTTTCAATTAACAATTCAATTTTAACTCCCTTTCCAAATGCCACGTAATACCAATCATTACACAATACATTTAACCATTACATGCGAATAATATTTAAAACGTTATCTTCCGCACAAAATGCGGAGATAATTGAAAAACTATGTAATAAGAGAAATGATAAATTACAGGAGCCAATTATAAAAGTAATTTAATACGCTTTTTATTGTGTTAATATATTATTGATTTTCCTTATTCAGTATCATGTTCTTACTTCAAACACTGGATTTATAGGTATTGGATGACGGATTTTATATGTTGAATTTGAACCCTTTATATAAAAAATATTAAATCCTATACGGACCTTAATTTGAAACTCAAAACCACTGCAAAATAAAAAGGTCAAAACAGTTGTACACAATGTCAAGTTCATAAAAATGATCATAAAGTATTCTATTACACTTCTGTCATTATTATATTGCCCTTAATTTGGGACTCAAATTACATTCTTGCCCTTGATATAGATTTTGTTTACATTGTGAGAGCTCCTCCACTAATAACTTGATAAAATAATAAATGTAATAAATAAATAAAGCCATGAACAATATATTCGAATATTTTCAAGATCATCTACGCGATGGAGATTGTTATAATAACTAAAACGAAAATAGGAATTTTAATTTCAAGATTTAAAATACTGCTACTCCAAAAATAAGTTACGTATTGCAATAGTAATAAAATATATACTTATTTATATTGAGAATATGTTTATTTTACTTTTTCACTAAATTAAAGACTTATTTTTGATCATAAATAGTCAAATGACAAACGTTATATCAAACCAATACCCCAATATCCTTATATACATTATTTAATAGTATTGATCCCTTTTACGTATCTTACACGCTATGAATCTTAACAAAGTGAGGTATAAAAAAGGGATTTTATCGGAGCATTCATAAATCGTACGCTCTTCTTATAAATATCAGTAGTTTGTTTGTGGGGTTCACTTCATGTACCCGATACTCCCGCTTAGGCGATAGTGATCACTTTGGCCTGACTGGCAGAGAGAGTATCGGCGTAGCAAGCCGAAGTTCCTCGGTTCGATACCGAGCGTAGTCAAGCAGTTCTTAGCGTTACAATTGGTTACCTCCGGACAGCAGATCAACGCAACCTTCGAACTAGCACTTGTGACACCACATCGAATCAACCATTGCCACGTGATAACACTTCACGGCATCAACCACTGCCACGTGATAACGCTTCACGGCATCAACTACTGCCCACGTGATAAACACTTCACGGGCATCTCAATCATTCGTTCCTCCGTCCGACTCACTGAGAATTGGGTACTGTTGGGTTCACTTTATCTACCCGATACTCCCGCTTAGGCGAGAGTGATCACTTTGGCCTGACTGGCAGAGTATCGGCGTAGCAAGCCGAAGTTCCTCGGTTAGATACCGAGCGTAGCCAAGTTGTGACTTAACGCCACATGTTAAAAAAAATTATTGCATAAGAAGCCTCTTTTCAAAAAAATATTCCATGATCTGGCTAAAACGTTCCTTTGTAGTGTAGTCGTTAGCGCCCTGGATTTTGAAACAACGCGGGGCCACACATCTAGTTAGAGAAGAAATTTCAAGTGTTACACTTTCCATCTTATATATATTTTTTTTAAAGTAATGTTGGGTATTCCTTTAATATTATAATTTTAGTTCTATTTAAAGGGAAGGATAAATAAACAGAACTTGAATGTCAGAACAAGAAGACAGGTTATATATATTCTTTAAGATTTATTTTACTATGAAAAAGCCCCTTTTCCTGAAAATAAGCAATTCATATTCGAAGTAAAAAGGAATTATGGGCTTGAGAAATAAGTAGATTTATGATTCCTATAGTTTTTATACGCATACTTAGGAAAATGAATAGGAAAGGAAAAAAATGATGGTAAAATATGTTATATGAAGAACGCGCAACTTCTTTTCAGTCGTTTTTTTTTAAACCTACTTTCTGTGAGTTTTCGTCATAATTCATTTCTGGAACATACCTGCAAAACATCGTGGCTGTTATAAGGATTTAAAATAAAAATAAAAGCTTTGTAGCTCATTGGCTAGATGGAAAGGTTGTATAAATCGAAAAAAATGATAGAAGTACCATTATTTTAAAAAAGGTGCTTTATTAATGTGAAACCACATGATATTTTCATTTTTGCATTTGCATTACATGATATTTTCCACATGATATTTTCATTTTTGCCTTACTTAAATGAAAACGGGAAAGAATAAGAACAAGTTTAGTTTTAAATAATAATTTGGAAGTTTTTATAAAACAGCTAATAGTTAAACCTTTACTTATACAATCGAAAAAATATTTTTTTATCTTAAATTGTAACCTTTTATCCCTTAATGTATTTGGCATTTACGTTATTTTTAAGGACCAGTTATCATCAATTCTGTTTCAATAATGGTAATAAGTTTGATACATAAATAAAACAATGATATTCAAATAACATATTATCCTTAACTAATGTTTTTTTAAATACTTATATTTTTTCACCAAATTTTTTTCTCGAGTTAGTAATTACTTTAGTAATTGAAAAAAACTATGACACATAGAGTTCATTCGCACGCCAATTTGTAATATAAACATATTTTACAATATGCTTTAAATATATACGTATTCCTATTATTTATAAAAAAAAGCCTTCGCATTTCAAAAAACTTAATGTCGAAGAAAACTAAACACCGAGAAAAAACGATTTAAAGTTTTCGTTCCTTAAAAAACATACCTGTCATCCAGCCTGAAATCTCAAATAACTCATTTAAAAAACATAGTTAACGTTTCAGAATTTCACAAGGATATTTAAAAATTCCAAATTATAATTTGAGCAAATAAAAAAACATTGATAATTTTACAATTTTTGGGGTAATGTATACCCAAAAGGAACTAAAAAGCAGTATTACAAAATACTAAAAAAATAACATTTCGAAAACATTCACTTTTGCAACTATCCAACACATTTAACAAACAACAACATCGAGACCATCAACCGCTCGAACTTCTTTAAGAAGATAAAAAACACAAAAAAAGCCACTTCCACCTACCGTTTTCCACGCTATAATCCTTACGCCGCCTACAACAACACTGAACAAGTGCGGCCATTCCCATTCCAGTAAGTACTGTTACAACTGCCTACGTTTTGGAAGACTGCGGTTTGATGTACAAGACATAGCCGCCTTAGCCTTTCAGCAATGTAAGGGGTTATCAGTGTTCCAAATCGCGTTAACTTACTGGATCTATCCGAAGATGTCTTCTCAAATGGCGATGAAAGTCAGTTGGCCGCAAAAAAAAACCAGATCGTGTTATCTTGGATAGAATCGGATGTTTGATCTGTAAGGCGGTGTGGACTGTATAACTAGCTGACGAATGGTTTAAGGCTTGGGTTTGACGTTCCAAGTTTGAGAGTGAAAAGCGATGTGTGAAGTATATTTTTGGGGGGATTGAGATAAACGCTTAATTGGAATTAAATAAATCAGAAAGTTGTGGGACTATGAATTGAGCCGTCTAGCTTCATAACCAGACATATTTACATTTTTCACAAAATCGTCTTTTTAATATTTTTTTTACAAGTTCTCAATCGCTTTACAAAGGGGTATTGACCAAAAGCATCTGAATTCAGTTTAAAACTCACGGATTTAGTACACCATCTTACATGGCTTTTAACCGTTTTTGGTGTCTTTTGCAAAATTTATGAAAATGGATTGAGCCGGTATTGAAAGTAAACGCCTCGATTAAGAAGCTGCATGCGTAAAGGGGCTTATTTATTTAAAAATTCTAAATTTTTCATTCTCATCCCTTTCAAACATTCTACACTCAAAATAAATTAAAAATAATAACTTTAAAGATAAACATCAAGATTATTTTGTGGATGTATATAATGTGTGTCTTAATGCATTTTATAAAAACAAACACTACCGTAAAATAAAAAAATATAATTTTTTTTATTAAAAAATTGGATTTTATTACATTTTTAAGGGAAATGATTTTTGTTATTAAAAACTCACAAAGATTTAACTATTAAAATCTCAGCAAAACATTTTGCTGTATACATGCAAAAATTATAAATGTTAAAAAAATGTATTATAAAAGGTTGAAAATTCTAAAATGTATTTTAAATCTACATAAATATTTAACAAATATATATTAAAGTAGATCATATCACACTTCTTGCAATTTCTTGCATTTTTCATCCGAATTTCGCGTGTTATACTTGTTCATAGCCCAAAAAGAGATAACAAAATCTTATCCTCCAGCAAAAAAACATGGAAAAACATTTAAAATAAATGTGATTGACATGAATAAATTTATGGAGTGTTTGAACCATTGATTCTGTTTAGCGTCAACCTACTTATTGTGCTATTTTCTAAAGAGGAAACATACACACTTAGTTTCCATTTAACAAAGAAATAATCAGAATTTTAAATTCGCATACCAGAGAAATGTTACATTGTTACATATCTGAATTGTTACATTGTTGTTGAATTGTCAATAATCTTTATCTCTAGTGAATTAAAGTTATTTATGGAAAATAAATTTAGAATAAACATAACAATATTTCATCTTTTTTATTTACATAATCCAACATTAAACCACTATTTTATTCAAATAAAAAATAAAATTCATAGTAAATTTATTCATAAGCAATTAAATGAATAATCAAATACACGTTAATATTTTAATATCAATTTATATTTTAATGATAAAACAACATAATTCTTTATTTGTCAAAAGAGAATTATTTCCGAGCGCCAGAATGTTTTCATTTTTATTGAACTTGACAAAAATATGCTTTAATGACCAGGAAGACTTAGAGTACCTTATTATGCTTTTCTACTTCAAAAGAAATGAGAGGTTGTTTTATTATTTTGGTATTTAAAGGTGGTTTAAGTTGCTAGAATTTATTTTTAAGGTATGTTTAAGTTGCTGGAATGATTTTATCTTTACGGTACGAATTAGTGCGGAATCAGTAAATACTTAAGTTGCGACCTTAATCCTTTAAATTTAATTATAGACGCTTAAGTTTTTAAATGTTTTTGAAAACTCGAGGATGTTAGTAGTTTTTAAAAATAATTTAACTGTTACGAAAGTCTAGTTTGAAACAATGTATAGGGGAGAGTGGGGCAGAAGGGTCCACTTTCACAGATTTAATTTTCTTACGTTAAATGGCAATATTTATAAATCTAAAAAACGCGAGCATTTCTCAAAACATTATTTTTTTCTGGGGATTTTTAAAACATAATTTTCAAAAACAATATGAAAAATAAACATTTAATTTATGCTAGTTAAATAAGCTAATTTACCACAGGCTGTGTGGACCAGGATTTGTTGTAGTTTAAAATAAAATTAGTTAGTGTCATTAAATTAACATATCCCTTTTTTACATAAGTATTTATAAAAAAGCCTTTAAATACACCATATTGTATTTATATTTAGACGCTTCATTTATATATAAAACTTTAAAAAAAAGCATTGCAATATTATTTCATGTCAAAATAAAATAATTTTTTTATTTAAAATGTTTAAAGGGAGATGTTGAAGGACATTTTTGAAAGTATTACCCATGAGCTTTGGGTTAAATTTAGGACGCAGTTTGGTTAAATGTGAAAACATATGTCTACTGTGTTCGTTCCCTATTGAATTACAACAAATAAATTATATTGAAACTATTAGGAAGATTATACATGTAAAATGCATTAATTCCAAATACAACAATATGTCAACTTTCCGCAACAACTGTTTAATCCTATATTCTTGTATTTTCTCACCAGAAAAAACTGTAATTTGATGCTGAACTTTTACTTAAAATACACTGTTAAAAATAGGTACTTAAAAATACGTAAAATTTACTCATTTTTTATTACATTCGATACCTATCATATCTCCGCATACATAAGTTTCATTGTTTCAAAAGACATGTACTCAAAATTTAGTAAAAAAAAGCATGCTTGCCTACATAAATAAATTTCAACAATTACAACTAGGACTAACTGGGAATCGAACCCAATCTATCTACCTCATGTAGTCCGCGCCGAAAGTCCAGGGCCTTATCCGTTGTACTATCAGAGCGACGGGAAGATGTTATAAACAGAACTAAAGTTGAAAAGGCGTGGCAAAAGAATGAGAAGTAAGATAATTGAGTAATAACTCAGTTTCCATTAAAGCAATCGGCATCAAATAATGTGGAAAATCATCTTCTGAACACCTATTTTAAGTTTGTCAGGTTGCTTTGTTAAGATAACTTGAACAGAAGCTGATATTAACAATATTAAATCACAGTGCTCATTTTTGAGAAAGTACTATTACTTAAATTTGAGTACGTCATCGCTCATTTACGTTACAATTGTACTCAAAGGAAAACGAGTACGTCCATGTACTCAGTTTTAAGTGCATTTTTTTACAGTGTAGCCTAAAAAAACTGTATAAGATTGTTGCTATTACTTTTATAATCAAAGCTTATTTTAAAGCTTACTTATATCACCTATGGACTGCTCAATAAATATTTAAGTATTAATTAATAAATTAATTAAAAATATGTTCTACGCTGTTTCCATAGCTCCATTGTGCTTTAGAGTCTCCTATATAAATGTACTGATCAATCTAAAATAATCTAGATAATTGTAAATTGTATCAAAATCAGCAAAAAGAATTCACATAAAAATATCCATTTTGTCGAGAACCTTTAAATAAATAAATAAATATAAATATAGTTATAATATAATAACTATACTGTAACGTTTCATGTTTCAAATAATCAAATTCAGCTTCTAGTAGTCCAGTTAATAAAATTCCGAAACTAGATATCGATTCAATCGCCAATATCAAATAACCATGATCAAAGACCTCGCAATATAAAAGATGCAACTAAGGAATATATTTGACTACAGAAATATATTTTTAGAATATCGGCGTGAATTTGATTTTTGATAGAAATCTGATTCATGGGTGTTTTCTATTTCAGATTTATCACAATTCCTCGAATAAAAATATATTTTTGAAAAATCCGATGCGAAATTGCATCAAATCTCAAATTTATGCATCAACTAAAGGACATAAAAGATTTAAACTTGTTCCATGAAAATATTTTTAGAAATTAAATAAGGCATTGCTTGTAGCTTTGAAATTGTTAGCCCTGTTTTTTACTTTTGTATTTACATATAGTTATCTGGCTTTATCTTTCGAAATTGTTTTTAAATCGAAACAATAAATGCTTTCAGTATAGATTAGACACGCACTGATTGAATACATTAGCGTGAATTCTTTGAAAGCGATATTTGGTAGATAGTTCGAATACAGATACGCTTCTTCAGAACAACACATTGAATATTTATTTTTAAAATGCTTGCTGGTAGTTTGTTTTATTGATTGTAAACACTCCGAGAAAACTTAACTGTCCCAAAAACTAAAATAAAGCAAAATAAAACGTGCAATTCTTGGAATTTCTGGGCTCATGACTTTTCTTGTTATGAATAAAAGATTTCGTTTCAGAGAATATTTTATTCTACAATTTCCATCTGAACTTCAGCGTACCCAAAATTTAGCATACGAAGCTGACAACTCTACACTATAACAAAAGGATAGGTTTTCAATGTAAAAATTTAGATATATACAAGTTTTCCAATTGACCAGTTAGGCGACTTCAAAAAATTTCTGCCAAATATTAATATGGACGATATTTTTGTTTAAAATTTATTCTATGTTATTTTTCTTTATGTGTGTCTTTTATGGCTGTTTTGTTTTAATAGTAGTCTTTCTTATAATAATAAAAATAATAGTCAAATATTGGCAAATGGATCGGCGGTTTCCTATGTCCACAATTATCCTTGCGTCTCAGAATGTGTATATATATATATATATAATTTATGAAAATTCTGTTAATCATAATTTTAAGTAATAACAAAATTACTAATTTATTAAGAAATCTGTGCAATGCTCACAAAACGAAAAAATGCTCCCAAAACGAAAAAAAATGCTCCCAAAACGAAAAAAAAATGCTCCCAAAACGAAAAAAAAATGCTCACAAAACGAAAATAAAAATGCTCACGAAACGAAAAAAAAATGCTCACAAAACGAAACGAAATAATAAAGCTCACAAAACGAAAAATGTTTATTTTAGGTAGTGTAAGTTGGAAAATCTCAGTGGGGGGGGGGGGGGGCATCAATTTCCCCATGTGTCTCATTGATAGATCCGCCAATTTATCTCAGAGTGAAATCCGAATCTATTGAAATGAATGGGCACTATCCATTCTACTAAGGAGGGAGCACTATTAAAAATACACTCTCGTATTTGACGAAAAAGACGCCTGCTCTATGCTCCGATTAAATATTTCGTCAAACCTAAGAACTGCATTTAGTCTTTGATTTTTAAAGAAATTTATTTAAGTATAAAAACCAATTATGAGTTAATATCCCTAAAAGGGTCGTAAAGGAATCTGAGTAGTTCTGAGAAGGAATCTTAATTGAGTATTTCCCAGAAAAGGTTCAAAAGAATCTGAGTAAATTACTTTCGTAAAAAAGAGGCAACATAAGTATAAAAAAAATTATGAGATAATGCCCTTGAAAAGGTCCGTAAAGGAATCTAAGTAAATTACTTTCGTCAAAAATGAGACAATATAAGTATAAAAACTAATTATGAGATAATGCCCCTGAAAAGGGCCGTGAGTAAATTACTTTCGTCAAAAATTAGGCAATATAGGTATAAAACCAATCATGAGATAATACCCCTGAAAAGGCCCGCAAAGGAATCTGAGTAAATTAGTTTCTTCAAAAATGAGGCAATATAAGTATAAAAACCAATGATGAGATAATGCCCCTGAAAAGGGCCGTAAAGGAATCAAATTAATTTCGTTAAAAATTTGAGGATTCTTGTTTCGTCTAAAGATACGTAAGTATATGACAAAAGTATTGTCAAATATGACGAAAGTAGCTTTGGCGCAGTAATCTTAAAAATGATATTATTATTTCTAAGAGTGAGTCCGTTGTAATATTTTTTAAAGATTATGTGATTAGGATGACTTACAGTCACATAAAAACAGTTGAATCCGTCTTCGAGAATTTCATTAAAAATTCAAAAGAGAGGTACTTTCGAATGCAAACAACAACAACATCCTACGCTCTCATGTTTTGAATAATGACTATTTTATTAAAAACAACATCAGATGATGGATCTCTTACTAAAGAGCAGAATGCAGCATTATGAACCCTCTGTTTGTTTCCAAAATGGACGAGTTTGCAAACGTACTTTTCAAAAGTTTTATATTTCATTAAACACATAAGCTTTAAAAGTTTTAGCTTCATTTAAAATTCCTACTTTCGCAACGAGAAATTTATCGTTTAGGATAATTATATATTATTAAATCCCGATGATTAATGGTTTGGTTTAAGTATTAGAGATCTGTCGTTCTGGCAATCCAATGAATAATAAATCACATTATTAGATGGCTCCCATTAAATTATTTTGCATTACCTTGGGAGAGAATGTTTTTAGTCTTCCGTAACCCCAAAAAAAATATTTATAATATAATTCTTATGTCTATCAGTCTAACTGGATGTCTTAAACTTTAGAAGTTAGGTAATGTGATTGACAATTGGAGGATTTAAAAAAATTTTGGGACGCAGATATTTTACCAAAATCGAAAGCAAAATAATAAACATTTGACATTTCTATGTTTATTGTCAAGCGGTTAAATTTCAAAATTAGGAAACATGAAGCAGTTAATTTTTATTTAAAAAAATGTAAGAGCAATGAAAATTACCTTTTTGTTATTTCCAAAACCTTGTACCATTAAAAAGTCTTCATCACTGTGCTGTATCTTTTATAATAATTAATATTAAATCATGACTCTTTAACTTTTAAATTAATGGAATTTTTAAAGTATCTAGATCAGTACTAAGGAATGCTTTTTTTTAAAGAATTAACTACTTTTGCTACTTTTTAAATGCAAATTTCAGAAGTTTTACCTTATTCAGATAAATTTGCTATGTATAAAGATTATTTAAAAAATCACATTACAGACTTTTCTGAAATGGGAGAAATATTCTCTCTAAATGGGAGAAATATTCTCTCTAAATTGGAGAAATATTCTCTCTAAATGGGAGAAATAATCTCTCTAAATGGGAGAAATAATCTCTCTAAATGGGAGAAATAATCTCTCTAAATGGAAAAAATATTCTCTCTAAATGGGAAAAATATTCTCTCTAAATGGGAAAAATACTCTCTCTAAATGGGAGAAATAATCTCTCTAAATGAGAGAAGTATTCTCCCTAAATGGGAGAAATATTCTCTTTAAATGGGAGAAATAATCTCTCTAAATGGGAGAAATATTCTCTCTAAATGGGAGAAATAATCTCTCTAAATGGGAGAAATATTCTCTCTAAATGGGAGAAATAATCTCTCTAAATGGGAAAAATATTCTCCTTAAATGGGAAAAATATTTTCTCTAAATGGGAGAAATATTCTCTCTAAATGGGAGATATAATCTCTCTAAATGAGAGAAGTATTCTCCCTAAATGGGAGAAATATTCTCTCTAAATGGGAGAAATAATCTCTCTAAATGGGAGAAATATTCTCTCTAAATGGGAAAAATATTCTCTCTAAATGGGAGAATTATTCTCTCTAAATGGGAGATATAATCTCTCTAAATGATAGAAGTATTCTCCCTAAATGGGAGAAATATTCTCTCTAAATGGGAGAAATAATCTCTCTAAATGGGAGAAATATTCTCTCTAAATGGGAAAAATATTCTCTCTAAATGGGAAAAATATTCTCTCTAAATGGGAGAAATAACCTCTATAAATGGGATAAATATATTTTTTTTAAAATTATATATTTGAATACTCTATAACAATCATCACTCACTTTTTGTATTGCCGTATGTGTTATGGGCCTTTGAAATATGAACATTTTTTATGTCGCGCAAGTTTCTGCCGCTCACTGCTGTACCCGGACCTATTTTAAAGATGCATTCACGTCAAACACCCTATTTTTCTACACAATATAAATTAAGAAATATTTTCTTTTACAAATCAGCAAAAGTAGATTTTTAGTGAAAAGAAGAATGATATTACGTTTTCCAATGCTCTATAAAACTCTATTATATCTTAAAAGTAGTTCTGTGATCCTTAAAGAATCTTAATCAAGGAAATATATATTTAGAGATTTAACGAAATTGGAAACCGGCCATTAAAACGCCGTAGCTATTGATTTTATAGAAATATATTATGATCCGAAATGGTTTAAGATGTAATTTAAAAAGAGATTCAGTTGATGGCTTATTAGATGTCCCCGTTGAGAAATAGTTTCTCATTTCGTTTATTTAGAATAATTTTCTAAGTGCTTTTAGCAGTAATCTATTACTCATTTGTTAAGATAGTAGTACCTGAATAGTCACGTCTTTCTGAATAAAGGGGATGAAATTACTTGGATATATATTTTTAGTATTAAGCCCATATATTAGGTACGTGGGCCTTATGCTCAAGAGATTAAACTAATGTCATAATAAAATAACGATTTAATTTATAAATATTTCAAAGCATTTGAATATGGAATTTTTTTTGTTTTTACTCTCATGTTTGACTGCGCACTGTTAAAAATAGGTACTCAAAAATAAATAAAATGTACGTATTTTTCAGTACATTTAATGCTTATCATAGCTCCGAATGCATAAGCTTTAATTTTGAAAAACACATGTACTAAAAAATGAGTACAATGAATAAAAAAAAGCAGATGCTAGCTTACATAGGCTAAATTCATAAATCACTTTTAATAAATATCGACAATTATACCAAGACTTACCGGGCATCGAACGCAGGCCCTAAGGCACCGTTATCCATTGCCTAATCCGTTGTACTACCAGGGCGACGTGAAAAAGTTATAAACAGAAGACATGTTAAAAAGGTGCGCCAAAATAATGGGAAGTAAGATAATGTAGTTGTAATAATTCAGTTATCATTTAAGGAATCGACATCAAATAATATGGAAAACCATCTTCTAAACAATTATTTTAAGTTTTAAAGTTCTCCTTGTTAAGATGACTTGAACAGAAGGCAATATTAGCAATATTAAATCATACTGTTCATTTTTGAGAAAGTACGATTACTTAAATTTGAGTACGTCTTCGCTCATTTACGATGCAATTGCACTAAAAAAACCGAGTATGTTCTGGAACTCATTTTTAAGTACCTTTTTTACAGTGTTAAAATTAGTTGCACATACAAGTAATTTAATTAGCCTACAAATGATCTATCCAACATAGTAAATGATATATCAAACGCAGTAAGTACAAGAAAGTTAATAGGGGAAGGATATTTTGTCCCAATATAATCAACATCCAATTCAATTGTTAGCTAACGACACTACTTCACAAAAATATCTGTGTTTCAAGGTGTATAGTTATTACACTTGAATACGAAGCTTTTAATGCTGATATCGTGAAAACTTTCTATTAACAATTAAAAATATTTTAGAGAAAAAAAAAATTTCTTTCATAGTACTTACCTTAAAGGGAGACCCGAACCCCAAATCCTAATTTGTTTATTAATGATTTCAGAAATACCATTTTTTTATATTATTTGAACATCTTTTTCTGAACAATAATAAAAAACAAAATTATATTTAAAAAAAGTATTTTTGTTATTTTTTGTGTTTTTTAAATTTTTTTAAAGACTTTTTTTAAAAACGCTACTCCTTTCTTAATTTTAAATGTTTGTAATTTTTTTTTATTGATTAAATAATGCAAATGTATATACTACAAACGTATGACTCGACATTTGCAGATTTCTGTTTAAACTGTCTCCAAAAACTTATTTTAAGTCCACAACCCAAAAAACATTCAAATTTTTAAGTTTAATAATTTGTAAAAAAATATTTTATAACTTTATTTAAAAAAGCTATACATACATTTATTAATCAAATATTAGAGCTTCAAAAACTATTAACAGTTTAGTTTTAAGTTAATTATTTACAAAGCCTTAGCATTTAAAACGTGACCAAAATTAAAAAAATATATTTTGAGTAAATGACGTTTGTTGCAGACGAAAAGTATGTAGACAGATGTTAAATGGTAGATAAACATCTAAAAAAACATATGTTCTGTTTTTTCTACTCTTTTGAAATTTTGTACACACCTTCTTAAGAACGTTTACCATCGTTTTATGAAGAAAAAAAAAATTAGCAATTTTTCCAGATTTTGGGGCTCGGGTCCCCCTTAAATGTTAATAATCGAAATAATACAAATAACATACATATAAGATTATAAATCACTTTGACTTAATATACATCGTTTAATCTTCCAGATTTTGGGGCTCGGGTCCCCCTTAAATGTTAATAATCGAAATAATACAAATAACATACATATAAGATTATAAATCACTTTGACTTAATATACATCGTTTAATCTTCCCGATTTTGGGGCTCGGGTCCCCCTTAAATGTTAATAATCGAAATAATACAAATAACATACATATAAGATTATAAATCACTTTGACTTAATATACATCGTTTAATCTTCCCGATTTTGGGGCTCGGGTCCCCCTTAAATGTTAATAATCGAAATAATACAAATAACATACATATAAGATTATAAATCACTTTGACTTAATATACATCGTTTAATCTTCCAGATTTTGGGGCTCGGGTCCCCCTTAAATGTTAATAATCGAAATAATACAAATAACATACATATAAGATTATAAATCACTTTGACTTAATATACATCGTTTAATCTTCCCGATTTTGGGGCTCGGGTCCCCCTTAAATGTTAATAATCGAAATAATACAAATAACATACATATAAGATTATAAATCACTTTGACTTAATATACATCGTTTAATCTTCCAGATTTTGGGGCTCGGGTCCCCCTTAAATGTTAATAATCGAAATAATACAAATAACATACATATAAGATTATAAATCACTTTGACTTAATATACATCGTTTAATCTTCCCGATTTTGGGGCTCGGGTCCCCCTTAAATGTTAATAATCGAAATAATACAAATAACATACATATAAGATTATAAATCACTTTGACTTAATATACATCGTTTAATCTTCCAGATTTTGGGGCTCGGGTCCTCCTTAAATGTTAATAATCGAAATAATACAAATAACATACATATAAGATTATAAATCACTTTGACTTAATATACATCGTTTAATCTTCCAGATTTTGGGGCTCGGGTCCCCCTTAAATGTTAATAATCGAAATAATACAAATAACATACATATAAGATTATAAATCACTTTGACTTAATATACATCGTTTAATCTTCCAGATTTTGGGGCTCGGGTCCCCCTTAAATGTTAATAATCGAAATAATACAAATAACATACATATAAGATTATAAATCACTTTGACTTAATATACATCGTTTAATCTTCCCGATTTTGGGGCTCGGGTCCCCCTTAAATGTTAATAATCGAAATAATACAAATAACATACATATAAGATTATAAATCACTTTGACTTAATATACATCGTTTAATCTTCCCGATTTTGGGGCTCGGGTCCCCCTTAAATGTTAATAATCGAAATAATACAAATAACATACATATAAGATTATAAATCACTTTGACTTAATATACATCGTTTAATCTTCCCGATTTTGGGGCTCGGGTCCCCCTTAAATGTTAATAATCGAAATAATACAAATAACATACATATAAGATTATAAATCACTTTGACTTAATATACATCGTTTAATCTTCCCGATTTTGGGGCTCGGGTCCCCCTTAAATGTTAATAATCGAAATAATACAAATAACATACATATAAGATTATAAATCACTTTGACTTAATATACATCGTTTAATCTTCCCGATTTTGGGGCTCGGGTCCCCCTTAAATGTTAATAATCGAAATAATACAAATAACATACATATAAGATTATAAATCACTTTGACTTAATATACATCGTTTAATCTTCCCGATTTTGGGGCTCGGGTCCCCCTTAAATGTTAATAATCGAAATAATACAAATAACATACATATAAGATTATAAATCACTTTGACTTAATATACATCGTTTAAACTTTTCTTAAAATTTTTAAATTGAAAGAGCATAACAAAGGCAAGTCTTCACGGTATTTACTATAAAAATGTACTTAAAAGTTAGTATCTAAATCTATTCGTTTTTCTTCAAGTATAATTGCATCGTATGACATACTCAAATGCAAGTAACTGTATTTTCGTTCAAAAAGTAGCAATGAGATTTAATATTACTAATCTCAGCTTCTGTTCAAGTAATCTGAATGAAAGCTGGTAAACTCAAAATAGTAGTTCGGAAGATGGTTTTCCCACATTATTTCATGTCGATTGCTTAAATGAAAATTGAGTTATTTACAACTCAATTATCTTACTTTCCATTATTTTGGCACACTATTTAAACAAGTCTTATGTTTATTTCTTCATCACGTCTCCCTGGTAGTACAACGGATAAGGAACTGGACTTAGGATCTGGGTTCGATTCCCGGTAAGTACTGGTTGTAATTGCTGATATTTATTGAAAGTGATTTATGAAGGCAGCTTATGTAGGTAGCATCTGCTCTTTTTATTCATTGGGATTATTTTTAAGTACATGTCTTATTCAAAATTTAAACATGCATTCAGAGCCGTGATAAGCGTTGAAGGTAATCAAAAATGAGTAAATTTTACTTATTTTTATGTATCTATTTTTAACAGTGTATACAATAAAATTTCATATGCATAATTTTATTTTTTTAAACTTATAAGAATTATTTATAAAATATTTTAGAAGTGCGCATTAGGGAATTTGATATATTTCAAAAATTTGAAATTGTTCACTTTTGAATAAAAACTACTTAATATGTAGTGATAAAATAAGTATTGGAATTAATAAAATGAGATTCCAATTTCTAAGAATGACTGCATATATACTGTATTATTAAGATTGGATTTTTTTTAAATAAGAATATTCATGAGTTCTTATTTCATTTAATTCATTATTAACTCAAATATAAAAAATCTCTAAGCTGATTACGCTCTTGTAAAATTTCTGAAAGTACTTGGAGACAGATAAATGAATGAAAGAATTCTAAAATTTAAATAAAATAGCTTGTTTGTGAATGAAAGAGCTCCTAATTAAAAAAAAAATTCTACAAAAAAGTTTTTAAACATTAAATTAGCTGGTTATTTAGTTAAATAAAAAAGATAAATTAAGCTATTTCTGTGCATATCTAAATAAGAGATAAATACCAACTTTATCTTATAAAGATCCAATCGTATAATGGATATACTTGTTAGCAGACTAAATAGGAGCAATCGAAGTTTATATATAATTATTTTGAAGTAAAAACTTTTACACACACATGAATACTGATAATTAGCAGTGCTTCTCAAATCTTGAATACTAGCTAAATAAGATAATTTTAGTTAAAAACTCTATTCATTCCCTTCCTAATTTTTCTTATAAGAGAACTGCTGAATTTTAAGAAGTAAGGTTAAATTAATCGATATATTTGAACATGTCTACAGGATCTCTGGGGTACATAGCTAGTTATGGGTTACATAGCTAGTTATGGGGTACATAGCTAGTTACGGGGTACATAGCTATTTATGGGGTACATAGCTAGTTACGGGGTACATAGCTAGTTATGGGGTACATAGCTAGTTATGGGGCACATAGCTAGTTACGGGGTACATAGCTAGTTATGGGGTACATAGCTAGTTATGGGGTACATAGCTAGTTATGGGGTACATAGCTAGTTAGGGGTTACATAGCTAGTTATGGGGTACATAGCTAGTAAACAACTTTCCTAGTAACTGCAGATAAATTTTGAACATGTGTATTTTTAATTCTTCAATAAATTCTTAATAATTTGCGACGTGTTGAATTTAATATGATTAACAATTATTTTTTGACGGGTAATAAAGGCTGTTTTAAAAACCTATTTCGATAAAAGAGTGATTAATGATTAATATTTTCGAGTTTGCATAAAATGATTCTATAAGTAGATTAAGTGTTTATGTTTTAAAGTCTAGATAAAGCATTTGCAGAGTAGAGTAAACAATGTGGATTTCGAAATGTCTTCATTTTAATCAGAAATCCTTTGAATTTCAAATTAAGCAATTTACATGTCATCGAAATCGGTTAAAAGGTTGTCCTTAAAAACTTTAACGAGGATAAAATTAAAAAAATGTTTTAAATGTCTACTTTTCGAAAATGTCAACATCAATATTTCTTATGAAATAAATTTCAATTCTATGTCTACATATCAAACTCGTTTCTTTGAAAGAACTCAATGTGAGTGTCTGATAAACGTTAAAAATAAACTATTCCTTATTAATTCTTAATGAATTTATAATAACTAACATCGGTATAATTTTATTAAAATTTCAGACATGTGGTTAAAAGTGAATATTAATTAACTCGAATATTAATTATCTGTATCCTCAAATTATTAAACACATTTTAACTAAAATACATACAATAAACGTTATATAATCTTGAATTTATAATATATACTCTGGTCTTAATGCGCTGGCTTTAATTAAATCTGTATTCGACTCATTACAAAAGTGTTCAGTTCTTTTGGACAAAAGATTTATGCTAAAATGTGCTAATTTATTATCACTCTTTTGCTTTCTTTTCAAATATTTGTCAATGGTTTTAATGACTGGCCTTTTTGGTTAATTAACTTACATATAATCGGAACTCGTCTATTTAATTGAATATTGAAAATGGAAGTCAATATCAATAGAATCTCAGTGTAAAAATCTTTTGTAATATTTAACTAGTAATAAAATGATTAAATATGTTATGGTTTTTAATAAGGATTAAATATATTTTACTACGAAATTATAGAAGTTTGTTCTTTTAGAAAGCCTTCATTTTTAATTCGCTTCATATTGAAATAGTTATTGTGTAAAATTTAGTTTTCATATATATTCAATATTTTTATAATAATAAAAATTATAAATAAATTCTGGTTTACCTTTTTAAATAAAAAACTCTATTGCTGCAATTTATTTGGAATAAATTGCATTTAGAGACAAATTATTCAATCATTTTGATGTTTTATTTACATTCTTTGTGTTTTTATTGTGAATTTAGGTTGTATACTATGTCCCTTTTAATATATATTACATATTAATTATACATACTTTGAATTATCACATCAAGTGAATAATCGTATTTAGAAATAGTTTTATTAATGGATATTTTGTTGTTTACTGTGAAAGATCGACCCAATTCTTTTGTAATCTAGAATCAATGTTAAACGCAGTTTAGACAAATATAAGACAGTGACGTATATTGATAACTATACGTCACTGTTTGTTTACTTGAAAATAAACATATGTAAGTAATGCTGTCAACACTCTTGTATGAATATTTATTTCAGAATTGTCGTGTTCTATAATTGGTGAGATATTTGTTTTCTTGTCTATTATTGTGCTCTATCTCCATTGCAATTATTATTTATAACTGTTTACCTACAAATATTATTCTAATAAAGCTTATGTTTATATAACAGCTATTGATATTCATTGCCGCTATTGGTATCTTTATATTTTCTCTCTAAAAATATATTCATGGTTACAAAGCTCTTAAATCAATTTAGTTTCAGTAATTAAATTGTTCGCTTAATATGCAAATGGAGAGCAGATTTCATTTAAAATTATAATCTTAATTGAGTAATTATTGGTAGTAGTAAATTTGAATATTTATGATCAAATGAGTTAATGTACTAGTAAATAGTTAGAATGAACTACACATTAAAAAGGAAAGCAATATTTGTATTAACTGCGATTTTATTTACTATTAAAATTTTGCTAACATTTGTGAACAAAAACATGTAAATTCTGAAATAGTGTTTACTTTATTTATAGTGTTATTTGTTTTTATATACAAATAAGATGTCTTTCTTTTAACGTTGACAGTACACATTTTAAAGGTTTTCGTACGTGAATTTTGTAATGACTGTCAGGTGTGAGACTATTGGAATTTAAATAGGCATTAAATATTAGATCACTTACTTCAGGTAGATAAAATTGATTTGGAACTTGCATTTTGAGTAGAAAAAACTATATAAAATAACAAAACAAAATATTCTAACTTTACAGGTTAAAATGAGCACTGTTAAAAATTAAGTACAACCTTGAACCAAAATTCGCGTTTTCGCTACTCTATATTATGCTGAAACGTCGGTGTACTATGTTGGATGTTTTGGACGATTTTTTAGTATTTTTGTAGCGAAGCTGGCAACCCTCCGATCGCAAGATCACTCTTTTCTTACATTTTTTTTGTTAAGTCCACCGCACGGGCTGGAACTAGCAATCCTCTGATTACCAGCGGAAACGCCTTTACCCACTGGGCAACCGGGCTCCTAATGCAAGTGGATTTATGGGATTTCCCGGTTTATAGATTCAGCGAAAGTTTCTGTTGCAGTTTAGGAGATTGCACTATTTTTTGGTAAAAGCTGCGCTATTCTCGATCAAGGATTTTTGGTTCAAGCTATATTGCACCACAATATGGTGTATGTTGCTGCAGAGCATCAATATATGGCGCAACGTTAAACTGAAATGCCTAACAGTGTATGTTGCAAGCTAGAAACTTTACCAATCATAATTGCATAAAAATATTTATAAATCTGGCTTTGTATTAATTATCTTTAGATAAAGCACAAACTTCATATATTGTAACTAAAGCATTATAAATATTTTCAAGACGAGCAAATGTTTTGAGAACCCTAAAGACATACTTTTACATGTTCGAAGGTTCGCTGGTTTTCCAAGCGGTATGCATGCAAGAGGGAGTTTTGTATAGATCAATATTTTAAATCCTTTAATCCCTGGATACAAGGCGACAGATAAGTCATTGAAAGCACATTGATTGACGCACGGTGTAATTGCAGAAGCTGTAATTCCCAAAGGCATAAAGACATTTAATATCATCAAGGAACTGTCAGGTTTTATGTTATACTAGCAACATGGCCCGACATTGCTTGTGGTCAATTTGCGAAGTAAAAGCTGATCGATTATTTTTGTTAGCGTAGCCTGTAGCATATCACTCTTTGTGCACTGCGAAAAATAAACCTTATCAATATCTAGATTTATTCAATTATTTTGAGTAGTTTTCGAGATACCTAAACCTAGTACTTTTTAACGAATACTCTGTTTATGTTCACAAATTTACACTCTATTGTGACTAATATTTTAAACTGATGTTTTTGTAAAATGTTTTTTTTTATTTTGTTATATAACAATTCCTAAAAAGTAAGGATTAAAAAAGCATTTGAGAATATTAACCTTGTAATATAATGTACATAAAAATAATGTATTCTTCAAAAATAAAAGTAAAACATTTGGGGATTTTACTCCAATGCCAATTGCCGTTGAAAATATACTATTTTAAAAGTTGCATATTTTTTTTGTATAAAATATAACCCTTCGGCGGCAAAAAAACGCAAGTATTAAATTTCACAGTCATAAGTTTTAATATTGGTGATGTAATAACATATCAAAGGAAGAAATATTGTATTCTTCCCATTGGAAATAATTTATCGTACTTGGCGAAGAGTTGTGGGTGCCAATTGACGACTGGAGTTTATATATCCGTTTCAGAATACTTTGTGTAGAAAAATAAATTATATATTATTTTATAACTGTTTACCCTGCAATTTCAGATAATTGTAAAATAGAATTTTAAATATGTCTGCGCCAATGTTTATTAATAATATTTATATTAAAAATGAATTTGAAAAATTTCAATTTTGGATTTTAAAAAAAATTTAGGTGAAACCTTTAAAATTAACTACATGCAGCTAATAGATATAAACTCTAAGTTAAACTTTTAGGGTAGTCCATTCCGACACTACAGCACTGTTCCACTCCGTGACTAATAGCACGGTTGATATAAATATAATCACGTTAATTATTCACGGAAATTACACACTGATGCGTTTAAGATCTTGAAACAAAGCAAAGCATGTACGGGGCATGAACCCATATCTTCATATGAAGCAGCTAGTTTACCTTCCTCCTTCGGTTGGCCAGATTTTTGTTAATGGTCGATTCTTATAATCTGCTGCTTAACAAATGTATTTTTCAAAGAAAAATCGCAATAAGTAGAAGGCAGCCAATATTGCCGAAAAATATTATTGGTCGCCACGGTGGTTTTTAACAATAATGTTATGAAGGGAAGGTCTACAATGTAAATTTCCAATAGGAAAAATGTATTGAAAAAGGGAAAAAGTTCTATAACTTTTGAATGATTGCAGATATCCATATGAAACATAGTGCAAATATGAAGTTGGAAGATTATTAATAAAACGACGCGTTTCATAGAAATCCGTTCAATCGTTTTTGAGTTAAATCCGCACAAACATACAGACGAACAAAATAAAATTTCAATTTGATTTTCTAAATCAGTGTATCCCAATTCATGCAGAAAACTCAAAATGACTGTATTTGTTCGAATCCATAGACGGACACTTCATTCTTATACATATGTATTGATTACAAGGAAAAAACATATATATATATATATATATATATATATATATATATATATATATATATATATATATATATATATATATATATATATATATATATATATATATATATATATATATATATATATATATATTATACGGTACGGGTTAAATAAATGTTATTCTTGTATAATATCCTAGAAAGAAGGAAATACGTTCCGTTAACACCTACTGCATGTTTCATAAGCGCATCTATCCAAATAGGGCAAACATTGCAATACTTTATCCATTGCTTCCGATGAATAAAAAACAGCTCGCTCTATCACAATGACATATTTGAGAATCTCAAGCATCAGCAAACAAGCAATCGCGTTCCACACATGCAACTCTTCCATGTCCAGAAGCTAAAATAGAATAATAAAAGGGATAAATAAAACCCCGTCGAGGATTCACCTTCTAAAGGGGCCTGACTCAGCTTTCCGAGAAAAAGGGGAATATACACCAAGAAAGGAGCGCGTTGTTTACTATCTTCTGATAAGATTCCTCGCTAAAGAGACCTTTTTTGTGATGAAAGGAGGGGTGCTTCTGCTGCGTCTAAGTGTGTGACATGTGCTTGTGGTTGGTGTGGATGAGAATTTATCCTCAATAGAATTCCGGGTCTCTCTTTAAATGTTGATGTTGGGCGGGGGAGGGCTGTGTTAAAGGTGCTTAAACTCTTGAGCCTGTGTCGCTGGGAAATTGAATTCTATTCCTGATTCGGGATTTGATACCCGCATTGAAGTAGATGTACGTGGGTGAATTGGTTTTTATAAAATAACAAGTCAAATGCTTTTGGGAGTTATTTGATGGCATGTTGAAAATGTCGATAGGAATTTAAGATTGAAAGATAAATTTATCTATTTGAGCAATTATATATTTTGGGGGATTCGGTAGCATATAACGCAACGTTTGTTTTAATGCTTATAACTGAAAAAGCATTTTAAATAAAATTTGGATCGGGTTTTGCTATTAGCGGCTTTATTAACTGGAATATTAATATTCCATTAAATAATTCCATGCACAATTTTGGTATTGGAAATACAACATAAAATGTTGTATTTAATTACTCGATGTTGGTTTGAGAGCCGAAGTTGCACTTGTCTCAGTTAACCGGGACAAGTGCAACCAACGCCATTTAAAAGTAAATAAAATGGTAGAAAATCACTGAAATGATAAAAAAAAATCAAATTGAAAATTCTTATATTTAAATAATCCCAAGTGGTGAATACTGAGTTTTAATTCTGCATTTCCTATAGTTATCACAGTAACAGTTTAAAGATAAGGGGGGGGGGGTACGGTTACAGTTACCCCATTTGACCCTAATGAGGATATTAAATATTGTGAAGAATGTATATGAGAATAAGTTGGTCATAAGTTAATGCGTTATAGAAAAACGTATTATAATTGGGTATTAAAGGGAGAATACATTAGATGGTATGGGTATTTATAATGGGTATACTAAATATTTGTTGGAGATAACAAAAGAACCTTTAATATTAAGGGTGTATTCAGAGAAATCCAAATAAATATTGTGAAGAATGTATATAAGACTAAGGTGGTTATAAGTTAATGTTTTATAGAAAACGTATTATAATGGGTATTAAAGGGAGAATACATTAAATGGGTTTGGGTATTTATAATGGGCATACCAAATATTTGTTGGAGATAACAAAAGAACCTTTAATATTAAAGGGTGTATTCAGAGAAATCCAAGTAACTCAAAATAACAAAAATGACAAAATCAACGTTCGTCTAACAAACATTTAGACAATTAGGAGAGAAAAGATAAGCGGAAATCGGAAAAAGTCCATTATTCAGTTAGTAGCAGAATACAAATACTTCTCGAATCCAATCCAATTAGACGATTAATCGAATGCTGCTTTTGCAGAAAATCGTGCGATTCTCTGCAATACTAAGGATGGTGCTGTAATTATTTTATATTTGTATAAGCAATGTTGTATGAAATCAGAGAAAGTCTATGAGACGGTGTTTAATAAGTAACTTTAAACTATTTAAGTTACTTATTAGTATACAACACAAGCAATTTACCACAGGATCATAATGACAGCAACGAAATAAACATAGGATGTTTTGTTGTAGTTGAGGTTAAAAGTGTTCAAAACAAAGACAGATTATTTGTGACACAAGTAACTTATCGGTTAATGTAAAATAGAAGTTATATTTGTGTGGAAATTAAATAACACACTGGTGTAATTTTTGTCTTCCCTGACAAAGAGTTCACTGTTAAAAACAGGTACTCAAAAATAAGTAAAATGTACTTATTTTTTATTACATTCGATATTTATCAGAGTTCCGATTGCATAAGTTTTATTTTTGAAAAAGACATGTACTCAAAAATGAGTACAATGGGTAAAAATGATTAAAAAACAGCAGTTGTTTTCCTACACAGGCTGCCTTCATAAATCACTTTCAATAAATGTTGACAATTACAACCAAGGCTTACCGGGAATCGAACCCATATCTTCAGGCACCGCAGTCCAAGGCCTTATCCGTTGTAATGAGCAGAGTGACGTGAAAAAAGTGACGTTATAAACAGAAGAAATGTTAAAAAGGTGAGCCAAAAGTATGGTAAGATAAATGAGTTGTATTAACTCAGTTTCAATTTTAGCGATCGACATCAAATGATGTGGAAAACCATCTTCGGAACAACTATTTTAAGTTTTCCAGGACGCTTTGTTAAGATGGCTTGAACAGACGCTGAGATTAGCTATATTAAATCACACTCCTTATTTTTGAGAAAGTACGATTACTTAAATTTGAGTACGTCATCGCTCATTTACAATGCAATTGTACTCAAAGAAAAACGAGTATGTTCATGTAATCATTTTTAAGTACGTTTTTTTACAGTGTACAGAAGCTGGATTAAGCATTCACAAATTATTTAAATTTTGCTAGAACCTCTATTTAATGATAAACAATCCAGATTTAAATTTTCAGAATGTATTGAAAATATATATAATTACAATTTTCCATAAAATATAAATTTTTTAATGTTGATTTTATTATTTTTAACCATTTTGCATGCAATGTCCTCTCCGCAACTTGAGAACACTTAAAAAAATTAAGTCTAAGCAAAGTAAAATTTTCCATGCTTTACTTTTTCAGTAATTGAATAGTCATTATTTTAAATAAAAATGCTATTACTGATCTGACTATTGAGATAGAGCAGAGATATCAACTAAAACAGGTAACTTAATTTAAGCTAAATTTTCCAGTCCCTTCCACAACAGCTTCTTTTCATTTTATAATATTTTAATTTACGTAAAATAAACCCACTAGTATTTTTTATTAGTTTATTCTATTATAAAAGCTTTTAAAAAAATCAAAACCTAGAAAATTCCTCAAAAATGTTAAATAAGAGATAAAAAAGGGATAAAAAATATCCCCTCCGAAACAAAGCAGTATCATGGAATGATCCTGCATGTTATTACAAATACCTATAAAACTTCCGTGTTTTGAAGCTTTTTAATTGTCTTAAAAAAACTTTAAAAAACCTGTGTTTTCACGTATTTTAATGCTAAATTTCTCAGCACTAAACCTGTATGAAAAAAGCCTTCAATTTCAGAATTTTTTGAAAGTTTTATGCTGATTATATTCAGCTGGGTAGTGAGTGAAATATATTATGTGACAAAAATCTAGTTTAAGAAAAACGCAAACTTCGAAAGTTTTCTCCATGGAGTAGATAACGTTTTCGTACACCAAGTTATCTTTATTCAAAATAAAATAGAGCGTTACGTCGTATTTTGATGGAATACATGCTTATAAGAACTACATTTTGTTATTCAAATATATATTAATATACCAGAAGTTGGGAATATTTTGGAGAGTGTGCAGTGAATGAAATACACTCAAACCCGTTTTTGTGCGGTCTTTTTTTGTGTGATTTTTTTTTTCGACTTTTTTGTGCGATTTTTTTTTGTGCGGTATGTGGAAATTTTAATCACAGTGGAACATAATTGATTATCTGGCTACCGAGACATATACAAGCGTCTAGTGAAACAACAGTCGTCGCAAAAACTGATCACTGGCTTCATGGTAACTGAAAAAAAGTCAACTCTAAACGAGTGCGAGGTAGTATCTTCAAGTGACGAAAGCGATTTTGAACCAAGTTCGCGTATTGTCAGACTACGAAGGATAATGGTTATACGTTTTGTATGTGTAAAATAAGTACATATGTAAATAAAATATTTAAAAATATTCGTATGTGTATTTTCTAAATTAGATTCCAAAATGTTTGGCGAGATTCCAAGTTGCTGTCAAGCCTCGTGTCTTGATTTCGTTTAAAAAAGTTCTAGTTATCTAAAGTTATCTAGTTCTCTAAAAATTCCTAGTTATTTCGTAAGGTTTTGAGTTATTTTCTATGTGATACTTTTTTTATGCGGTCCCTATCCACCGCATAAAAAAATATTTTTTAATAGTGTTGCGAAAATTATTTTTAATAGCTACTCGTGAAGTTTTGTGCGAATTTTTTTTATGCTTTTTTTATGCGGTCCCTATTCGCCGCACAAAAACAGGTTTGAGTGTAATAAATTATATAATTTCTTCCTTTAATAATCCTCTGATGACGCTGAACGACTTTTTAAAAAATTTCAAGTAATACAAAAACTATAAATTCATAATAATATGTAATGTTGAAATTATATATATATATATATTCATTATAACCGCCCGGAGTGTTAAATGTGGAATGCTATTCCATTATAAAAAGTATCTATCGACAAAACAACGTTCTTATGTTTTCATTTCTTTGTAAGAATTATAACTATTTCATTTATTAATAAAATTAATTAAAAAAATTTAAATACTCAGTGCGACAGTAATGCAAGTTAAATTCAAACTATAAATATAAAATTTAAGTATTTAAATTTCACAAAATAAAAGTATGAATTATGAAATATTCAAATTTATTAACTCAATATTTTTGGTTTTTTTTTAAATATATTTTTAAAAAAACCGCTAAGTCATGTACTTTTTAAAGATCTCCTAAGTAACAACTCAGATTCAATGTTAAAACCTTTACACAAATTTATTTCAAACTCTAATAAATAGGTACGTATCTTTATAGACAAACATGAGTCACTCACAGTGTGTGGAAAAGTGGCTTAGATCACAGAATCAATTACTAGAAGGAGAGAAAAATTCCAATAGAGCGCGCAAGAGAATTCTTTTGCAAAAAGTCTCATTTGTTCTATTAGTTTTAGGAAGACAAAATAGGGTTAATAAAAATATCTCGTCTCTGGTATGTGGAGGGGCTTAAAAGGCAGCAAAACGGGAAAATGTGGCTTTATTTGGAGTTTTAATAGATTTTCTCATAGTTTTTTTAAAACATTTTTTGCCAAAAAAATTCAAGGAAAATGTACCATAATGAAGCAGTTTTTTTAACAGTTTGAGTTTTGTTATTTGATTGGATTGTATGGTCGGAATTGGTCCGGTTGTGTGAAATGAAAAACCTCAGCCAGTATTTGTTTCTTCTCCTTCAATTTCTGTCGATCGCATTTTTGATATTCGAAATGAACAAATGGACGGAAATCAATGCGATATTTTCACGATGTAGTAGTGTGCATCCTTAGCTTACGCTGCTAGTTGTCATGTGTATATACAACACGTTTAAGAAACAAAGAATAATAGATAATATAATGAATGAAAGGACTTCGTAGTGTTATTTTTTTATATTTATTCTACCATAGAGCAACAATCGTCTCTTTTATATTATGAAAAGATTTACAGAATTTTTAGACGATATATAAATAAATAAAAAAAGCCCTTTATCATTAGATTTATCAATACACATTTTTATATCAGTGAAATTAACTAGCATTACCATGCGATATTTATCGCATGAACGACCCTCCTCCCCCCCCCCCCCCATTCCTTAGAGCCACCCAGCTAAAAAAATCAGCATAAAACCTTCATCAAAATTGTCAAATTGAAGGCTTTTTGTCGATTTTATAAAGGATGTTGAAACAAAAACTGTATTTTATTTTTTAAAGTTTTTAATTTTCCTGCATGAAACCTTTAAAATATTTGCATTTTCCCTTCATGATTAAAAATTGAAGAGTTTTTGCAGGATTTTTTGAAGGTTTTCTAAAGTTTTTATGAATTATATTGAAACAAAAACCTTTAATTTCATAGATCTTCAAAAGAAAAAAGTTTTCCTGCATTAATTTTTCAATTTCAAAATTTTGATGAAAGTTTTTATGTTGCTTTTTTTTCCTATTCAAAAAACATAAAAAGTTGGTCTATTAAATGTCCTTTCTTTTGATACCTCTTTGATAAGATTCTTTGGAATTCTTTAAAGGGTCTTTTTTACAGAAATAATATATATTATTCTTAAATTTATCATGGTTAGTTAAACTATTTTTTTTTAATTACATATATATCTTTTCTGTACTTTATATGAGTTTTTATAATCTGCATTTCATCTTACTAATTAAAAAAATTAACATTAGACTTTGTAAATTTCAATGAAATTTATTTATTGTTGTTCTTAGTATAAAAGGTTTAAATAAAAATAAATATTCAATAATCATTTTACTAATGTAAATTTATAAAAACAGTAACTATACATACTACATATATAAGCTTTTTAACGTAAAAGGAATTGTCCAATCATTTCAAAATGGTGTTCCCAAAAAATAATTTCCTCCATCTTTGATTGAATTACTTCGACTAAAAGAGAATAAAAATATAAAAACAGTTCTTTTTATTGAGTAAAGCTTTTATATTCGGTAAAAAGCGTTATTTCAGTATGCTTTTGAAACTATCAAATAAAAAATACTAAAAATTAACTCTTAGAAAAGTAAAAAATAAAAAAAAATCTGTAATGTTTTCAATTTTCGTGCTTAAAGATTTTTTTTCTTAGCAAATCAATTTTAAGTACTTATTTTTGCATTTTAACTTTTTTTTACATAGCCGTTTTTCTTTTATTGTGCACACGATTTTATTACCTTTTCATTACTTTTTACATTCAATGTGTGCGTTTGTCATTATTTACAAAAATTAAAATTGCGTTTTAAAGTTTCAGATTCGGAATCGATATGTTAAGTTGAAAAAAGTTATTTTTATATAAAAAAAGCATTTTTGTCAAAATATATAAATATGCTTTTCACCCCTAACTAGAAGTATTATTTGTGTTTTATTCAATCAAAATGATAGAAAGAACGTCTCTGAATCTAATCGAATATTCTGCTTCTCTCCAAAATTGCTGATTGTTAGTGTTTTCTGCTCTAAAAGACAGAAACGGAATATTTAATTATCGCATTTGTATGTATATTTTTCGATTTGTAAACTTATATATCTAGCGCAAACTTTTTTAACTATTCATGGTGGTTAGAATTAAAAGAGGAGGTGTTTCGAGAACTATTACTGAATAACTATTGCGGTTAATGATATCAAAATTGGTGGACGTACGTTTAAGACCACTATAATTCAACTGCGATAAAAAAATAGCTCAGATAGTGCCCACTAGAGGTACTTTTGGCGCTGCTTATCATGCAGAATATTCATAAACAAGACACAAAAATATTCAATCTCTTGACATCATTGACACAGTTAAAAATTTTAGTTCAACGATTTACCATATCTTGGTGCAAAACAGAGGTCTGCAGCAAATTACACCATATTATGGTGGAAACTAGGCTGAACCAAAAATCCTTTATCGGAAAAAAGCGGAGGTTTCACCGATAATTAGTTCAACCTCTTTAACTACAACCGAAATTGTTGTTGTCGATACATCAACTAAGCCGGGGAATTCAATTCAAGAAAGACAACGACGAACAAGGGACTCCGTGGCCCAGTGGATAAAAGCGTTCAGCTATGAATTAGAGGATTACTAGTTCGAGTCCGATAGGTGGACTTGACAAACAAAAATTAAAAAGCTGTGATTTAGCGTTCGGAGGGTTGCCATCTTCGCTACAAAAATACTACTACTAAAATACTAAGAAAACTCGAATTTCGAGTTTTATGCAACGCTATTTTGGTGCAACGTTTGACCACTAAATGGTATCCGTGGTAGCACCGTAAAATGGTGAAACTAAGCACCAAATGTTGGTTGCAGCTAAAGGGGTACCAAAGTTTGGTGCAAGGTCATAATAATTTTTAACAGTGTAGATTTGTAGTTATAAGGTGGTTAGGAATGTTATCGGTATTACAGTTCACCTGGGACAAATCGACTGAGAAAAGGTTTTTATATGGTCAGTTTTTTAAGAGGTTTAAATGGCGATATCAAACCTTACTTGTAATTGAGTATCAATAAAGCTTTTGTCACCTTCTTTATATCCTGTATATCTGATGCTGATATCCTGTATATCTGATGATGATATCCTGTATATCTGATGATGATATCCTGTATATCTGATGATGATATCCTGTATATCTGATGATGATATCCTGTATATCTGATGATGATATCCTGTATATCTGATGATGATATCCTGTATATCTGATGATGATATCCTGTATATATGATGATGATATCCTGTATATCTGATGATGATATCATGTGTATCTGATGATGATATCATGTATATCTGATGATGATATCATGTATATTTGATGATGATATCATGTATATCTGATGATGATATCATGTATATCTGATGATGATGAGTGATTATAAATGTACATGCAGTGCTAGTTTCACCTCGATAGACATCACAGAAATAGTTTTTTAATGGAATCAAATTCGGGTGTCTAAAACGTATATCCACCAATTTTAGTTTCCTTATCCGCAGTAGTCTTTTAGTAATTGGATTCAAAAACCTTCGATTTAATTCTGACCATACTGCGTATAAGTTTCAGAATTCTTGTCATTAAATTATTTTCAACTTACAAGAAATGAATATTAATCCCAATTTCCAATAACGAAATATATCCCATATTGAAATCAACTGCTGCTATAAGAAAATAGCAAAGAAATATTATTATTTTCTTATATCCCTTTTCTAAACTTTTATATGATTTAAAAGAATGGTATTTTCCGTAGAACTGTCTTTTTTAAAATTCAAGTTTATTTTGTCCTTTCTTAGACGGCGTCTTTATATTATTCATATAATCTTCGTGAATGAATATTATGCAAATGTAATCCGTGATGGAATGTGCTCCACGTAAGAATAAGAATGAGATATTTTGAGGATATTCTTGAAACGAGTAGATTTAATTGCATTTAAAATTAAATTCACAGATATGATAGATGAAGAGTTTTAAAACTTCTCAGCATTAATTAATTTGGTTCTAAAGCTCAGAAATTCTTAAGTAAATTATGCTTTACTTTAAGGCAACTACTCGTATATAGTATTTCGCTTTAAAAATTATTCATAACATTGCTTTTTAAATAATTAACGAACTAACTGTAACTGCGATTTCACACGCATGGACAAAGGGAAACTTTATTCCCAAATGACTAAGAAAATTATTGCAAACAATTGATGTTTACCCAGCAAAAAAAGTCAACATAAAACCTTCATCAAAATTTTGAAATTGAAGGTTATATGCAGGAAAGCTGCAGGTCTTTTGAAGATCTATAAAATTAAAGGTTTTTGTTTTAATGTCCTTCATAAAAACTGCAAAAACCTTCATAAAAACCTGCAAAAAACCTTCAATTTTATAACATGAAGGGAAAATGCAGATATTTTGAAGGTTTTATGCAGAAAAATTAAAAACTTCAAAAAAACTGCAGTTTTTTGTTTCAATATCCTTTATAAAACCTTCAAAAAACCTTCAATTTGACAATTTTGATGAAGTTTTCATGTTGACTTTTTTTGCTGGGTAGTTGCAGAAGAATATATGATAAAGTATTTGAAAAAATAAATAATCCATTCACTGAAACAATGCATTTGTTAATAATCGTTATTGCGCAGTAAAAAAGTACTTAAAAATGAGCACCTAAACCTACTCATTTTTCTTTGAGTATAATTGCATCTTAAATGAACGATGTTTTACTCAATTTTAAGCAATCGTACTTTCTCAAAAATGAGCAGTGTGATTTAATATTGCTAATCTCAGCTTCTGTTCAAGCCATTTTATCAAAGCGACTAGACAAAAATAAAATATTTGTTCAGAAGGTGGTTTTCCACATTACTTGATGTCGATTGCTTAAATGGAAACTGAATTATTACAACTCAATTATCTTACTTTCCGTTCTTTTGGCTCCCCTTTTTTACATTTCTTTTGTTTATAACTTCTTCAAATCGCCCTGGTCTTTTTAACGGATAAGGCTCTGGACTGCAGTACCTGAGGATATGGGTTGCCAAATGTTATCTAATTGTGAAATGTATGAAAACGTGCCAATTTTGTTAATCTATCACTCCGAATCACATTCACGGAGGATAAGTGGAGAAAAAATCGTGCCAGATTGGCGACAAAATTGGCGACAGATGCGGACGTTCAACGGAGGCAACCATTTTCTTCAAGGTTGTTGTGAATGAAAAAACTGTTTTTTCTATTTGTCACACAACCCTTTCTTCCATTTGCCCTTTCAATTGACGAAAGAGAAAATTCCCTAGAAATTCTATACAAAGTTTTGATGAATAAAAATCCCTGGAATGCATATTTTTAGATAAATATCTTAAGTGAATATTATAAAGAGGTGAACAGAATTTGTCTTTTTTCGAATGCAATTCAAGCGTATAAGAGCAATACATTAAAATATTTTAAATCTACAATATTGACTTAAATACATTTAAAATATTCCCTACATAATAATCTAAACAAAAGTACACTTTTCGAAAATAAAGACAAGTTATATAATTATTATAATAACAAAAGCAATAAATAGTCGCACGATTTAAACTATTATTACACAAATGAGAAATAAAAATTATCTTAAAAATAGTTGTTTAACATTTAATCGAGAAAATAATTTTTAAAAATATATATGATTTGATAGCTTCAGTAATAAATTCTATTCTAAATATTTTTAGACACGACAAATAAAAAAATATATTTTTTCATTACCACAAAAGAGAAATGTATATTAGATGACTTTTCAACAAAAAAATAAATGTCGTCAAAATTAACTTTTTCATAGGAGATTAAAATGAGGGCCTAAAAAACATTGAAGAATTTACCTAAAGATAACGATAAAAATATACAATTCAAATTGCAAATACTTCAAAATTCTATCAGATTAATTCCCGTGTAGTATTTCTTTTAGTTAAAAGCGATCCAAGTGAAAATGATAGTATTTATTCTCAATTGAGATAAATTGAAAAAGGGATGCTCAAGCTTTTAAGATTATTTTAATTCAAGTGGGTTTTTTATATATTCCTTTTGTTTTTTTAGCTTCAAAAATAAATAAGAGGGATTAACTATAAGGAGTTTTGCCAATATTTGCATAATTCGAAAAAAGTTAAGAGACAGAGTGTATTTAATTAATTTTTATCTAGTTTTAATTATGTGGGTGAAAATACTCATGAATTGTGTGTTGGGTAATATTACATAATTTATTTAAATAATTTATCGAAGAATGAGTTATGTAATTGCACAAAAATTAAGAAAATACTTTTCTTGTGGTATTCATATTTAATATTTATTTTCTCAAATAATAAATTTGTAAAACAAAAAATAATGCGTAATAGCGTACAACATTTAATACGTATTAAATAAAATTCAATTAAAATTAATTAAAATTCACTCATTAATCACTAGTGGCACATCGATATTTTCCGATTAATCGATATTTTCGATATATTAATATTTCTAATATGTTGATATTTTCGATATATTAATATTTCTAATATGTTGATATTTTCGATATATTAATATTTCTAATATGTTGATATTTTCGATATATTAATATTTCTAATATGTTGATATTTTCGATATATTAATATTTCTAATATGTTGATATTTTCGATATATACACATTGTGTTGATATATCGATATTTTCAATATATCAATATTTCTGATATATCGATATGTTTCGTTAAATATGCAAGTTCTCTTTCCAATTATCATAAAATCGAGTAATCTAAAAATCGAGAAATCGTTAAATCGATTAATCTTGAAATCCATTAATCGTGAAATTGAAAATTATATCGAAATCACGATTTTTTCCCCTTTCGTTATCCCAAGACTACTCTTCATACATTATTTCTTATTTCTAACATTCGCTGACACCCATAGTAAAAAATAGTTGCTTGATTATCAAAATCAGTTAATTATAATTGTACTTAAAATTATTTAAGGAAACAAAATATTAATTTATTTACAGTTAATATTTTTACATTAATATCTCAATAATATAATAACTAATACTTAAATGTACACACATGATTCATAATAATTATTTTTTTTATTCAGATAGTCGTGAAAAAACGACTTTGCAATCTGAACAACATCAATACATTTTTGTTTCGATATCAAGAGTATTGTCAGTAATAACGTATCCTAGATGATAGTGGTAACAAATGAAACAATTTAATGCTGTATATAATGCTCGAAAAATGATATTTTGTAATTCATAGCGTTAAAATGCATATTTACGATAACTTCCAACATTTATTTTGTTACATTAAGCAAGTAACTTAACTATATTTTAAATGTATTAAGTATGAAAATACTTAAGTATCTTTTTCAATTCCGCATGCACTATAGTTGTAGAATATCAGGTAAAGCTTCAAAATCTTTTTAATAATATTATTTAGAATGATTAAAAACTTAACAAATAACTAAAAATTCTGGGAACAGTAGAACTTGCACCCAAAAAAACCCCTTAAACTTTACATTAAACGGGATCATTTAAACGACCACCATCTTGAAACGGAATAAAAAGATACACATACGTCGTTTTTAATGACTTCAATGGACATTCTTGCCAAATTTGAATAAATTCGAACGACGCTTTTGGTCGTGACAACAAACAAAAAAAAAACAAATTTACAGTCAGACAAACAAATGAAATGATTAACGGTTGAATTAAAACAGGACTGCGCTAACGCTCGGTCAAATATTTTTTAAAAGGGTGCTTTCAGATTACTTTACGTGAGTTTTCAATGTTTTGAAAAATCGTTTACTTTTGCTGTACTTAAGTCTGCTATTCTTTTCCTTTTACACATGTGGATTGAAAGTACTTGTAATAAAACCAAACAGTTTAGTATTATTTACTTTGTTATTTCGATTCTTAAATACTATATTATCAGTCAAAAGTCAAGTTATTAAATAAATAATTGTTCTTTTTTCCATGCGGACAGCAACTTCTTAAAAATATGAAAACTCGTAAATTTCTCCAAAAAGAATCACAAAAATATATAATTATCCAACCTCAACCAGAAGACAAATAAAAGAGAAATATAAAAGAGTAATTTCTCCAAATATAAAATGTTTTTTGAGGGGAAGGGGGCGGGGGGAGTAAAACTGAAAGATAATAAATAACAATATTTCTACAGCACCTTAACTTCAACACAATAAAAACTTAAAATATACAAAAATATACCTTTAAAGTAAATAATTTCTTGAGCATAACCATTCCAGTGCTGTCTTTATTGCCCATTTCAAATGAGAATTTATCGCTCGTATCATACAGTAATATTTTTAAGTTTATGGCGGAGACCATTAAAATTGTTTTCTTCGGAATCGCTCGACAAAGTGCAAATATAACAGATATCCATCGACATTCAATCTTTTTCTTTCTGTGGACAAGATGATTGCGGTATTCTACGAAAAAGAATGGCATTGTCATGTCACCTATTTCACTGGAAAAAGGGGACCGACTATAAATTGAAAAGGGAAATTTTGAGGAGCAAATATATAGAAATGCTTTCCTATAAATTCAAAAAATAATTCTATATTGGATTTATTGTTAGTTAATAATTCTGTAAATTTTATAATTAACAAATGATGTTAATATGCAAAATAATATAATATATTGCAGTACAAATAAGTTGTATTTTATATATTAGGTTATAATTTAGTCTAGTTTAATAAATATTAACTTAAATAGATTATATATATATTCTTAAATTATTTATTGGAATATTATTTTTTCTGAAAGCAATTTAAAATATATTTAATAAGCACAAAATAAAAATACGAAAGGGAAAAAATTTACACAATTTTATGCGATTCAATCTTTTGAGGTATCATAACATTTTAAAATCCGTTTTTCACCTCCCTAAATAACATTTCTATTTTAAACTTACCATACTTACGTAATCTAATACGATATTTAATCAAAATTCACTGATTGGTCAAAATATTATGAGTAAAGTATTACTCAGATTGAAGTAAACGTACTTTTTCAAAAATGATCATCGGCATTTAATATTGCTAATTTCAAATTCTGCTCAAGCCATATGAACAAAGCGACCTGACAAACTTAAAAATAGTTGTTCAGAAGAAGGTTTTCCACGTTATTTTATTATTTTATGTCGTTTTCTGAAATGGAAACTGAGTTATTACAACTCAATTATTTTACTTCCCATTCTTTTGCCCACCTTTTTAACATTTCTTCTGTTCATATCTTCTTCACGTCATCTTGGTAGTAAAACAGATAATGCACTGGGCTGTGGTGCCTGATTATCTGTGTTCCCGGTAGGTCTTGGTTGTAATTGTTGATATTTACTGAAAGGAATTTATGAAGACAGCATTTGTATTCAAGCAACTGCTTTTTTTACTCATTTTTTAGTACATATATTTTTCAAAAATGAAACTTATGTATTCACAGTTATGATAAGAATCGAATGTACTCAAACTGAGTATATTTTACTTAGTCTTGAGTACTTATTTTTAACAGTGTGTACATATGATTCCACCAATTAAATTTTAAATTATTTGTTTAAAGTAAACTTCAATGGTTAATAAAATTCAACACTATTGTATTTAGCAGTTAATTAATTAACACATATAAAATGGTATTTTAATGTGTTAAAAATAGATCGATGATATTAAAAATAGAAAAACGATACAATTTGAAAACTCTCCACAATATATCTTTTAATCGATATTTTAAGTTATATTTTTACAATGAAGAAACATTAAAAAAACAATATTTTTACTTTTTTTAACTTAAATTATCTATTCAATTTTACAACATTTGTTAGATGCCTGTTATTTATTATTTTTTTCTTTTCTGAAATACAAATTTAAAATTTCTTATATTATTTTAAACTGCGTTAATACACATTTCAAGTATTTTTGTTGAGTGCATTTGAAGTAACTTTACATGCGAAATACTCAACATTTTAAGTAAAACAAATAATTATTTTTCCATTATTTTCGTTTAAAATAAACATACTCTGAATACACGCACAATTAAATTCAAGACTCCCTTTATCACAGTAAAGTTATTAAAAGGCAAATAAAATATTATATGGTCAAACTTTCCTAACGTAAATCATTTTACAATGACTTTTTTGCCTTTTCAAATAACTCCCTAGTTTTGCATAAAATTTTATCGGCACCATAAAAAAATAGATCAGATTAGATAAGACTTATATTAAATCAACTACCAACAATCAGATAAATTTTGTAAAAAATCAAAATATTCAAAAATTTAAATAAAACAAATAATTATTTTTCTAATATTTTCGTTTAAAATAAACATACTCTGAATACAAGCACAATTAAATTCGAGATTCCCTTTGTCACAGTAAATTTATTTAAATGCAAATAAAATATTATATGGTCAAACTTTCCTAACGTAAATCATTTTACAATTATTTTTTTGCCTTTTCAAATAATTCCCTATTTTTGCATAGAATGTTATCGACACCATCAAAAAAATTGATCGGATTAGATAAGACTTATATTAAATCAACTACCAACAATCAGATAAATTTTGTGGAAAATCAAAATATTCAAAATTTTATGTAAAACAAATAATTATGTTTCCAGTATATATATTTTTTTTAATAAACATTCTCTGAATACAAGCACAATTAAATTCGAGATTCCCTTTGTCACCGTAAAGTTATTAAAAAGCAAATAAAATATTATATGGTCAAACTTTCCTAACGTAAATCATTTTACAATTATTTTTTTGAAAACCTCTTTTCAAATAATTAACTATTTTTGCAGGGAATGTTATCGACACCATTAAAAATGGATCAGATTAGATAAGACTTATTTTAAAACGTCTACCAACAATCAGATAAATTTTGTAGAAAAATCTATTATTTGTAACTCGTCCCTATAAAAAATATGTTGAGTGGTGTAAAATGAATTGTGAGAAATATATCCATAAAAAATATTTAATGGAATCTAATATTTAAACCTGTATTTTTGTTGAGTTTAAAAATTTTCCCTAGAGTTAGATTTTTTTCATCATGCGAGTCTAGTGTCAAATTTGTTTGTGTATAACATCTATCTCTTTTCATATCTCTGGGTATTCAGTGACCTTTTATATTTCAGGATATTTTAAATAAAATATGCGGAATTCTCCGTTCAGGGATAAAAAGTGAGAAACTGACTAATGGTTTGAAGTGGTCTTGAGATATTTTTTTAATACTTCATTTTCTAGCACTCTAAAAATGTTTTTTTTAAGGATAAACGATGTGGTGGTAGACGATTTTTAAATATTTATTGGGGTGTGCATATTTTGTAAACTGAAATCTGGAGAGGCGATGTCTTTTGGAAAGGAAAAATGAAACGTGATTTAGTGTATTTGCGTAAAGGTTGTCAATCACAGCAAAGAAAATATATCTCTATAAATATTTTCGTTATCTCTACTGATAAAAATAGTTTAAAAGCATTATTCAAGCATTAATAATAGTTAATGCAATTGTAAAGTCATGAATTTGTAGATATAAACTTAATTTCGACGCTTACTTGTGTTAATTTATTTTAATTTGGATGTGGAGTATCTAAATTATTATATACATTAACTTACTATATTTAATTTTGTGTCACTTGTAATTATTAAAGATATAGAGTTGGAGATAACTCTAAAGAAAACATACATCTCTCAGTTATTTTAAAAGGGGTATAGAACACATTTAGAAAAAAAAATTAAGATATCGTTATAATTTTTTACAAATGCGTGTAAAGAATATTAATATAATCCCATGGTCAAACATTAAAAAAAAAAATTTTTTTTAGTAAATTAAAATTTACAAAAACTTTATCTTTATTTCTTTAAATAAGTCGAGAAAATATTTGTTTAAAAACTATAACGTCGCACTTAACCTTTATTTCTTTAAATAAGTCGAGAAAATGTTTTTTTAAAACTATAACGTCGCATTTACCTTTATTTCTTTAAATAAGTCGAGAAAATGTATTTTTAAAACCTATAACGGGGCATTTTTATGAACAACATTTTTTTTAACAAACTGCCTTTAGATATTTTTGTTTTTTACAAAATACTTTTTTTGTGAAATAATTGAAAAAAATTACTAATTTAAATGGTCAAACTATTTTTTTAAAAATTCTTAAAACATATCATGCATATATTGCTAATACTTTGAAAACTATTAAAGTAATATTATTGAAAATACACTATAGCAAATTAGGAACAGTTTCTGCAAATAGACATGAACTTATAGCAATTTAAACCTGATCAAACATAATAAAAGTCATCAATGAGAAAAATGCGTTCAAATTTATATATTCAGACAATTTCTTTCCAAAGTTTAATATTGATTTGCAAAAAAAATAATTAATTGTACTTAACGTAGAAATATAATGTTGGCGTCGTTAGATTCAAAATAAAATAAACTATTTTTTAAAGCAGAAAAGTCGTCAACCCGGTGATTGAAATAGTGCAACTTAAGGGGGTCCGATACCTTCGACATTTTATTTTTTATTTTTATACTTGTACAATCCAATTTTTTTTCTCTTTCTAAATATGCATAAAAAACCTTTTTAAGACGCTCAATTTTTTTTTTAAATTGCACATTTATTTTTAAATTAAAATTTTAGTAATTTTTTTAATAATTTTAAAATTCCTACTCCTTTTTTGTTTTTCAATATTTTGAAGCAATTTTTTTTATTTAAGATCTTGAATAATATGTAAATAGATGTATGCATTCAAATTTTGATTCAGATACATCACTTTAAAAAAATAAAATATATTAAAAATTTTGGAAAAAAATTGACGACAAAAATAAAATTCCATTTTAAGTGGTTTTAAAAAACAAATTATGGTAAAAATAGGAAATCTGAATGCATACATCTATTTAAAATATATTTGTCTTGCTATACACACAAAAATTATGATTTTAAGTATAATAGTAAAAAAGCCTTAGCATTTTTAGTGTTCATTAAATTTCAAAACCACGAACAGAGATATTTGCTTTTAAAGTTTACATATGATACAACTATGTTATAGGAACACATCATTAAAACATTTATAACTAAAAAAGTAATAGGAATTTTTTGAAGCAGTTTTTTGTGAGTTATTAAGATAAGTTTGAATATTATTTTTTAAATATAAAAAAAAAATGACTTTTTTTGCGAATTTTGGGTATCGGACCCCCTTAACTCCTGATTAGTATGTCATCAGAGCTTAAACTGACCATCTGAGTAGCAGGCAAGCTTAGTATAAAAAAAAATATATAAGATCTCGACGCATTTGACGGCAGTCAAAACTTTGGGTACCACAGTATAACAAATCCCTTGCTGAATTACATAGACCAAAGACTCCTCAGTATAAAGTACAGAAGATACTATATTTGTGTATCTCTAAATGGATTCAGGCGCTATATAAGAAATTAAACCATTCTGCCGAAAGTTTTTTTTAGCTAATTTAAATTATATTCAATTTCTATTACTTAATTTTTTAATAACTAGTATACAAATAGAGTCTATTGCCTAGGGGTCTTGATGGTCAAGCATGAATTGAACTAACCAACGTTTCTAACTCGACAAAATATGCTTGTTAAAGATCCAGGCATGAATAACGATGGCCTAGTTGGAATGATTACCGATTTGGGTTCTCAATTCCATAATCTCAACTAAGGATATTTGTAAAATTAAATAAAAATTTGAAATGTTAAGTTCTAATTTTTTTTATTGGTTGCGCAATGCATATTTAAATAGTTGCAGTTTTCTTTTAGAAAAATAATATATGAAAATTAATCCATAAATTTTAACTGAAAGAAAACTTATTTTTCACTATAGTGTAACAGAAAGAGAGTATATGTGATAGGTTTGTATGTCAGTATTTTTTTTATTCATGCAATTTATGCATATTTCCAAAACTGCTTGATAGATTATAACACACACACAAATAAGGCATAAAAAGAAACTCTCAGGGTTCCATCAGTGTTATTGGGTAGCTTTAATTATGTTATGTTTGAAATCCGATATGATAATTCTGTAATGTTCATTTAAACTTAAAATATTTTGTAATCTATTTTCTCCTTTCTAGTTATATTTGGATTTTTTATACATAAAGAAGCTTCGCCAAGCTCCATGTCTAAAAAGTTAGTTTAAAGTTTAAAAAAAAATACAATTCAAAGTTCATCTCGAACATACCCTTACTTTAAAGAATTCCTGGAATTTGAATCCAGGTTGCTTGGCATGCGAAAACAATACTCTAACTTCACATCCATCACACTAATTTGTCTCATATAAATAAAAACGCACTTTGTCGATTATCTTAAAAGTCATGAAGAGTGGAGATGCGTTTTTTTCTCTTCACAAGTAATGCTAATCTTCTCAGAAGCACTTTGATGAGGGCGATTAAAAAAATTAAGAAACATTTAAACCAAACAACTATTTCTACTTTTAGAAGATTTAATTTTTTTTCAGATCTTTGTAATACTTTTTATGTGTGTAGATTCTTATGTGTCGCATTTGCCCTCATGTTAAAGAAATGGTACTTACCGCATAAATTTAACAACTTAAAGAAGTGGTAAGGAATTAAATAAGGTAAGGTGGGGTAAGTAGGTACCAATTTTACAAAACCAAAAATTTATTTTGAGTTTCGTTTTTTCTTGTTATAATTTTTTTTGTACTATTGTAATATATCAAAACGTTCAGTATATTTTATTCTTTAAACTGATGCATAAAAATTCTTGAAACTAATTACTTGTTTAAGAGTAAAGCATGTTTTTTTAATATGTAGTCAGATACCCAGTTCCCCATATCATCAGGGTAAGTAGGTACTCTCCCCCCCCCCCCTTTAAAATTTTAAAATATTGAAGAGATTTTTTTTTTTTAGAATCCGGGGTGTTCTTATTTATGTGCTAGTGTCAAAGAAAATAATTTTTTTTGTAGTTGTAATTCAGAGTCGTACTAACATCTACATTAGTAGCAGATTGAGAACGAATAAGATTCTCTCAATTGACTTGCAATAAGGCAGTTATTTAATAAATAATTATTTTTCAATTATTGTATGAGGGTATGAGCATGCGTATGTGTGTGAGAGAGTGAGAAACTGTAGGAAATAACAAAAAGATATAAGAAATTAGTAACATTTTATAAAGGTAAATCAAAAACCTTATACATCCCATGCTTAATAATCTGTTTAGGAAATGGTATTAACTATTTCAGAATCATTACACACAAAAATGTCTTCTCTTGAAAGTCATTTCCTACATTTTTTTACTCATATCCATTCCATTTCTCAATGGACACAACGGATTATTCCATTGTTGACATGTTTCACGTCAACCATTGCGTTTTGCAAATCTTCTATTGTGTACCTGTTCCCATCAGCTCCTTTTTAAGTTACCCGAACGTAATTCCTCATAATTTTGTCAGAAAAAAATCAGAATATATTAAGTTAATAATTTGGAGTTACTGATCCTTATCCGTTCCCAGTTCCTCAAGCTCTACTACTCAGCTGCCTTAAATCGGTTTTTTGACACGAGAAAAATGAGAACCCCCTTATAATTGTTTTTATGCTAAACAATTTTTTTTAATTAAACATAAATTAAATCTACTTAGTGTAATCTGTAAAGTGATTTAGTTATTTATATGGTAATTTTAAACTTTACTCACCAAAATAGCTTGAAAAGGGTTGTAATTCAAGATGTAAACAGCAAAAACTCTTCAATTTATGAATTATTTTTTATCTCTACTGTTTGAGTACCACTGGCGGCTGTGCAATATCCAGAACGTGCACACTGTTAAATATAGGTACTTAAAAATAAGTAAAATGTACTCATTTCTGAATACATTCGATACTTATTATAGCTCCGAATACATGTTTCACTTTTGAAAAAGACATGTACTCAAAAATGAGTAAAATGAATAAAAAGAGCAGTTGCTTTCCTACATAGGCTGCATAAATCACTTTCAATAAATTTCAACAATTACAACTAGGACTTACCGGGAATCGAACCCTGATGTCGTCCGCACCGAAGTCCAGGGTCTTAACCGTTGTATTACCAATCATGTGGAAACCCATCTTCTGAACAAATATTTTAAATTTGCAAGGTCACTTTCTTAAGATGGCTTGAACAGAAGCTGATATTAGCAATATTAAACCATACTGCTCATTTTTGCGAAATTACGATTACTTTAATTTGAGTATATCATCGCTCATTTGCGATGCAATTTTACTCAAAGAAAAATGAGTACCTCCATGTACTCATTTTTAAGCACATTTCTTTTACAGTGAAATATCGCCTGGATTTTCCTGAATATCGCCTGTATCCAGGGTTGCAAAACGTGTTTGGAAAATTACCTCTACCACTTTTTTTAAATACGAAGTGGGTACCCATATACCCACTTACCCCACCTTACCTTAGTGACATTCCTTGAATTACAGAGAAAATTGATGTTACTTTAAAATATGTGTACCTAATTCAATCAGTTTGGGAGTGTTGAGGGTCTTTGAAACAAAAATATTTGTGAAATAAAAAAGGAAATAAGTTTGAAAAGGGTTCATCAGACCTTTAAAATAACATTTGTTTGGATAAATTGCGCTCGTGAAATTTCATTCTTCTTGCTCCTCCAATACGTTAATTAACGTAACTGAATATGAATGAATTAGATATAATAATACAATTTTAATTCTATGTTTTCATCAGTCTCTTTGTAAATTATATAATTAGCGTGTATTTTTTATTTCCATTAGTATAGCATCAGTTTTTAGATATGTGTTCTCATCTTCAAACTTATTTTTACTTTTGAATGTATGTATAAGCATTGTGTGCACAATTTTTTTTACTTGATTTATTATTTTATTTATGCGTGAAGAAAAAAGAGATGTAAACGTTGTAAATAGCAAAAAAAAAATATTAAATATTATAAAAAAGATTCGTTTTTTATACTGGGTACGTTATAAATAAATAAGCTCTACATACAAGTACATAATAGTGTTTATAATTAAATAAAAAAATATAGAAATTACAATATTTAAAAATTTATTTGTCTTGAAAACACTCTCTAAAATTTCATTAAAAAATCTAAGCACCATATGGACAAAATTTGAATTTTACAGCCACACTCTCCTTAAAGGCAACCCTACATGGTAAATTAAAAAATATATTTTCAAACTTTCAGAATAAACAAATTTTTTCTGATATTTTAACCTTATATTCGGAATTTCTGCAACACAATTTGTTTACCTTTATCTAAATATAGAAAAAATACAAATCTCAACCAATTTATTTGTGACATACTGTATAAACAAAAATATATTTCATAAATATTATTATAAAGTAAATGTCATTCTCTTGCCACACTACTTCTGTTTATAACTTCTTCATGTTGCTCTAGTCACGGCTCTAGCAGAACAACGGATAGGGCCCTGGACTTCGGTGCGGACGATATCAGATAGACAGATTGGGTTCGATTCACGGGAAGTCCCGGTTGTAATTGTTGAAATGTATTGAAAGTGATTTATGAAAGCAGCCTATGTAGGCAAGCAACTGCTCATTTTACTCAAAAATTAAAACTTATGTATTCGGAGCTATGATAAGCATCGAATATAATCAAAAATGAGTACATTTTACTTGATTTTTAAGTACCTATTTTTAACAGTGTAGAATAATTCAATTAATGCCCAAGCCTAATAGATATTCTACTTTTTTATGTTACAAACAAATGCGCAAGAAGACATAAAAAAAGGACGTTGTAGGTATTCCTTTTATCCTTCCGTATTCGTTAACACTAAAAAATACGGGAATGCAACTTGAAAGAACTCTTATTAGGAGCCCTATGTGATCTGCCTGTGTCCCAACACTTCCCCTTTGTTAATATACAAGACCAAAGAAATAAAAACAATCTTATTTACCCTTTTCCATGGACATCGAGTGCCCTTACGGGGAAGGAATCCTTACAGGTTTTACTAAGAAAGCCTCAGAATTTCTAAGAGTCGACCCACTAGGCAGCCTCGTGTAAAGGTTTCACAAAGCATATTTCGCAAGTCGCCGTATTTGAATGTTTCACACAAGAAGTTTGATATTCCATTATTCGGCCACGAGACCTTTAGGCGAGAAAAAGGCCCTTTGAAAGGCTTCGCTAGCTTATTGTTCCTTTCAATACACCTAATGGGGTGTCATTTCTTAGAAAACTTGTCAACGAAGTCATAGATTATGGGATCTATTTGGAATGTTAAAGGAAGCCATTGAATAGATGCTTTTATAAAAGAAAATATATTTGAAGAAAATTTCATTAAGATTAAGAAAAAATATGAAGTTTTTATTTGATATTGTATGTTTAAAAAAAGAGTTTGTCACGATTTAAAAAATTTCAATGATTTTATCTCTTAGCTAATATAGGATACAAACACTTTGAAATGTCGTCGTTGCTAATTTTAGTAAAACAATTAATCTAAGATATTTTTTATGGAACATTAAATACCTTAACAGACTGCAAATATCCGCACAGAACCTCGACATTAAAAATTCCTAACATATTACACAAAAGGGAATTAAGCGTTCAATTATATGTTACCAAAGTTAAATATTTCTAATTATTCAATAATTCAGTTTCCATTTAAGCAAACGACATCAAATATTATAGAAAACCATTTTCTGAACAAATATTTTATATTTGCCAGGTCGCTTTGTTAAGATGGCTTGAACAGAAGCTGAGATTAGCAATATTAAACCACACTGCTCATTTTTGCGAAATTTTGACGGTTGCGTACATTTGAGTACGCCATCGCACATTTCGATGCAATTGTACTTTTAAAAAAATGCGTCCATGTACTCATTTTTAAGCATATTCTTTTTACATTGTTAAAAGCCCAAGTCCAAAGCTTTACTTGAGAATAAGATTAAGATTTTTCCTCCCAAATATGACTTAAGCTCGTCTGGCTAAGAAGTACAGATTTCATCTGCAACAAAGCTAATTTACACTTATTACGATATTCCGTTTCATGGATATACAAATGGTCGTAATCTTACATAATAAGCTACCATTTTGTTATTACAGTATATATAAATTTTAGAAGTGATTTCACTTTAGTTTTTCCCTCCCCTGTCAAGTCGCCCAAACGTGACTTAGGCTCGTCTGGCTCAGAAGTACAGATTTCATCTGCAACAATGCTAATTTATACCTATTACGATATTCCGTTTCATGGATTTACAAGTGGTCGTAATCTTGCATAATAAGCTACCATTTTGTTATTACAGTACATATAAATTTTAGAAGTGATTTCACGAAAGTATTTCTCATCCAAAAAGACATTTGTTTTTGCCTTTTTCCCTCATAACAGACAATTCCACCAAAACAACATCGTTATTTTCCGAGCGATGGCTAACCCTAACTACCCGTAGTAGCCTTTCCCCTTCGTTAGAGCACTAACCATGTAATCCGAAGACCCCCAATTATAGCTTCCTTTATTCAAGACAGGTGGTTGATTGTTATTTACGTCGTAAATCTACTCTATGCGTCGGACCTCACTAGCATTAATCAGAATATATTTATCATCGATATATCATGGGAAAAGAACAGCCATAAAATCCCAATGCAAGGTTTTTTTTACATAGGAATTATTTACGTCCCAGAGGCATTGTAAGCACATTATTTTTTTACTATATTAATATATTAGGAACACAGCTCTTAAATTTGTTTAAATAATTTTAACTGACATAAAACCTAAATTAAATTACATTGAACAAATTCAGGAAATTAAATTATTAATTAGATTTCCTGTTTAGTTATGTTTTTTTAATATCAACAAAGAATTTCATCGCAGTAACGGTTATTTAAGTTTTTCTATCATATGTGGTCCTAAAATTAAGAAATCTGAAATTAAAATTAATATATACGTATTAAGGGACTTTTTTTTCAATGTTTAAATGTTTCCAATTAAGTTTCTTCATATAGTATTTTTCAACAAGCAGGTTGCACATTTGAACAAAGGACGACTAGAAAGGGACGGATTTTAGGTTAGTTTGTGGGATTCCGGTACAAGTTGTCGGTTACTGGTAAAAAAAAACAGTAATATCGCTTTTTTACGTTAAAATTTTCCATTGATTACGTTTAACTTGGGGTTTAACGCCATATTCTAAAAAATATCATCCATATTTTAAAACTTTTAGTAGTTTTGAAATTTAATTTTCTTGCTGAAAATAATTCTTTATTACAATGCAAAATATAAAAAAGTTCTTTATAATATAAAAAATAAATTTAAATACAACCATTCTTGGTATAGCATAACTTACGCGAAGTAGAATTTAAAAATTAAAATATGTTTTTTTTGCTGAGACATTTACTATTAAATTAAAATAAAGAATTATTTTGTCAATTATTTAAAGCAAGAAACATATATTTTTAATTTTCTTGCTTTAAATAATTGACAAAATAACTCTTTGTTATAATAATTGTAAACTCTGTAAATAAAAAATTAGTTGTTAAATAACGTAAAAACTATACAAAACTTACTTATAAGTTCGGATTAAAAAGTACTTATAAATTCGGATTAATGACAAAATTTTGCGTTAAAATACTAAATATTTCAAGTTAGCTCGCATTTCAGTTAGCTCAAAATATAAAATCTATAAAAAAAAATTCAATTCCTGTAAAAAAAAAATCTGGATGACGCTTAACGAGTTTTGGACGCTTAACGGACGACTCAACCTCTACAATTTTACGGACCAACCATTCAGAATGTTGGCTGATCCGTAAATCAGTATGCTTCAATTATCCCTAACCGTTATTACGCCATCATAGCTGAGCATAAAATGATCATTGAATGTACTCAACAAATCCCAGAAAAGTACATCGAATACAAATTGTAACAAAATCTCTTTTTCGGTGGAAATCTTCACCATTCTAAAACTTATAATCAAGTTTCAGCGGAAGAACGTCCACTTCAGCGACTCATACATCATTCCGAGTCATCAAGACAATATGTATTCCAGTAAATGATGATAACAATTCGGCTAGGAAACATGTCAGCTGCTGATCGGATAGATACCATTAGGGAAGACAAATTGAATTTTTTTTCAATTCCTGTAAAAAAAATCTGGATGACGCTTAACGAGTTTTAGAAGCTTAACGGACAACTCAACCTCTACAATTTTACGGACCAACCATTCAGAATGTTGGCTGATCCGTAAATCAGTATGCTTCAGTTATCCCTAACCGTTATTACGCCATCATAGCTGAGCATAAAATGATCATTGAATGTACTCAACAAATCCCAGAAAAGTACATCGAATACAAACTGTAACAAAATCTCTTTTTCCGTGGAAATCTTCACTATTCTAAAACTTATAATCAAGTTTCAGCCGAAGAACGTCCACTTCAGCGACTCGTACATCATTCCGAGTCATCAAGACAATATGTATTCCAGTAAATGATGATAACAATTCGGCTAGGAAACATGTCAGCTGCTGATCGGATAGATACCATTAGGGAAGACAAATTGAATTTTTTTTCAATTCCTGTAAAAAAAATCTGGATGACGCTTAACGAGTTTTAGAAGCTTAACGGACAACTCAACCTCTACAATTTTACGGACCAACCATTCAGAATGTTGGCTGATCCGTAAATCAGTATGCTTCAGTTATCCCTAACCGTTATTACGCCATCATAGCTGAGCATAAAATGATCATTGAATGTACTCAACAAATCCCAGAAAAGTACATCGAATACAAACTGTAACAAAATCTCTTTTTCCGTGGAAATCTTCACTATTCTAAAACTTATAATCAAGTTTCAGCCGAAGAACGTCCACTTCAGCGACTCATACATCATTCCGAGTCATCAAGACAATATGTATTCCAGTAAATGATGATAACAATTCGGCTAGGAAACATGTCAGCTGCTGATCGGATAGATACCATTAGGGAAGACAAATTGTTTGTCTAACGTACACGAAGGAACATAGGAATGACATATAAAAGGGGAAATAAATACACATTTCCAGATCATATCCACAGTAGCAGATGAGGCTGGGGCTCTTGATACAAAATTAAGGCTTTTTTATGGAGTATAAGGACTCAATCAGGATCTGATTTGTTTTGTTGAGCTGTGGTCATTGGGATTTGGATCCTTATTTATTGATGACAAAGCAGTTAGCTTATAAATAAAAAAATGTAGTGATATACTCTTCGTATAATTTTTTGTGTGAAGGTATTAGAGGAAATGTTGATAGAGATTTATATAAAATCAAATATATAATCAGCATACTACTTATTTTTATTTTAAATAATAAGATTAAGCACCCAAATAATATTAGTAATAAAGATAACTAATAATATAAAACATAAGAAACATAGTATACATAAGAAAATTTTAATTTTATGACAGTTAATTGTATAAAGCATAATACTTTTATATTAGTTTTAATTTTATGATTTTTAATGACTATACTCATAAGCATTTGAAATAATAAAAATATCAATGATAAAAATTAAAATGCTATTTTTAATCAAAACATTCAATTGCAAATATTAACTTAATAAATTGGCAAAAAAGTTACTAAAGTATATATTATTTGAGAAATATCTAATGGAAAGAGCTTTGAATATAGTCAAAATAAAATAAAACTCTTAATAAAAATAATCAAAAATTTAATATTTTATATCAGATTCTATATAGACAACTACTACCAATGTCAATTGCCTGAGAAGTACAGGAACATTTAAACCACCTTTTACTTATTCCTACCGAATCGTTAAATTAATTGTTATATACTGACATTTTCAAAACAAAATAAGAGAATCATTGTTGCTATGTGGCATATAACGTGGCAAAGTAGAAAGCCCGTAGAAGCCTCTGGTTTTGCTGTTACGTTATTGCAACTATTTAAGGCACTAATAGCTCAACTGACAGATTTTAAAGGTTTTAAGAGCAAATAAAAAAAGTACCCAAAATATTGCAAAGTAAAATTTTTGATTTTGGATAACACCTGCATTAACACAACTTTCTTTTAAAAAAATCGTTAAGACCCATTTGTCCATATTATTTGCCGTTAAAAGGGTATATTTTTATTTTTACTTTTATAGTAAAAAAATAAGGTTACATACTTTAAAAGCAAATTTATTTTCAAAAAGACTTTTTTAGTCCCTCCCTTTTAATAGTTTTATTGAGTCTAGAAAATAAACAAGGGATTTTTATGCACGTGTACACCATTTATTTATTTTAAATCTTGAAGTTGCAATCTAACGGTAATATCGAGATATTATAGATCCGTTTTTATCGCCAGCAATAAAGGTAACGACACGTACAGGAAGAAGATACCAGTATTGGCTATTTAGAAACTATAAATAAAATGGTAAAACACACGCACATAGAAAGCACATACGCATTACTAGATATCTTTACCGTAAATCCCGTCCAATACATACGTTCTCCTCAAAGACTGAAATAACACTGTTATTTCTTTTCTGAAAGAGAGACCATAAGATTCCATTAATTTACTTTATTAACCTTTAGGTTTGTGTCAACGTTACAGAAGTAGCAATTTCGGAATTTGATAGCTTTTTTATTACTACTCGTGCGCGTACCGTCTAATATATTTTTTTCCTTAGAAAGAAAGTATCGAACGTGTGTTGCGGTTGTCAGTAACAAGACATTCCGACATTTATTCCTTTTTTCGGGTAAAAAATATAAAGTGTCCTTTGAGAAAACGATCGGTTACGTAAAAGAACGGTTACGGTAAGAACGGTTGCGTGTTACTGGACATCCGCAGAATTGATTTTAGAGTTGGCTTCAGATCTTTATGCACTGGGTGAATTGGCGGTTAAGTGGCCCGCGACAGTGATTAAGTGCCATAGATTATAGGGTTTAGTGATCTGGGGCAGTGGATTTATGGTTCGTTCAGTGTTTATTTGGCATATTTCAATGATAAAGGGTTTAAGATGGTGGTATGCATATTTAGACAGCATCAGTAGTTACTGGACTGTATTAAGATATTATTTTTATTTTGGGGTTGCAACAGTACATTTGTGTCATCAATATCAAGTTAGTTTTTAATGTTATGGGTTAACTAGTAGTAAAATGGTACTAAGACAGTGATTTAACAATATAATTGTGATATGACAGACATGTTAAATGTGTTGTATGTTATTCATTCAATGTTTATAGTTCGGCTCTAGAAAAATGGTCTATGGGACGTCACATTCTTTACTTGGTTTAAAGCTGATTCGTTAATTTGGTTGAACTCGTCTGTTGGTTAGCTAAAGCCAGTTTTTTTTTCAAATACAAATACAACGTTAAAATACGCAATAAAAATTCATCAAATCTGGACATGTTTCGGGAGGTACATTTCCCTTCATCAGCAGAAAATCATTTTCTGCTGCTGAAGGGAGATGTATCTTCCGAAACATGTCCAGATTTGGCGGATTTTTATTGCGTATTTTAATGTTGTATTTGTATTTTAAAATTCTTAACGCAATGTTCTATAAGACGAGTTTTTATCTTAAAGCCAGTTTTGTAGGAGTTATCCAAAAGCCAGTTGATCGGAGCCAGACTATATCAAATACTAAGATATTTAATACAGTAATTGATTAGTAAATACGTTTATGCCTAAAAGTTTGTTATTATGAAAATGATATTCCAGGAAAAAAGTCAGCATAAAATCTTCATTAAAATTTTGAAATTGAAAGTTATATGCAGGAAAACTTCAGTGGGTTTGAAGATCTATGAAATTAAAGGTTTTTGTTTCAATATCCTTCATAAAAACTGTAAAAAATCCTGCAAAAAAAACCTTCAATTTTTAATTATGAAGGGAAATGCAGATATTTTAGAGGTTTTATACATGAAAATTAAAAACTTTAAGAAAAACTGCAGTTTTTGTTTTAACATCCTTTATAAAATCGCCAAGAAACCAATTTGACTATTTTTATGAAGGTTTTATTCTTGCTTTTTTTACTGGGATATTTTACAATAAAGGGACATTTATTAATTATTGTCTTTTTAAATAAATTATTATCTAGAACTACTATACAAGTTATTTTTAATTTTATTATGCAGAAATTTGAACTTCGTACCCAAAATGAAAAAATATGCATGTTGCATAGAATGATAATCTAATGAAACGGCTTTTCCACTGACAAACTAGAAGCCTACTAACAGGTGGTAAAACCCACTAAACTCTATAAAAAATCCTCACTGACAGATGGGCAACATTCTTCTAATCTACCCAAATCACAAATATTAGGGTTTTGGTCACAGGCGTCATCAAGTACTAGTAATAATCCAAATCTAATGTTTATCTGAAACATATCTTACCACTTTGAATGCTGTCTGCTATATTTGGAGAAGAAGCAGATGAAACCGGTGGTGACCGGAGACAAGCGCATGGGACCCATCCTTGGGCATCGTCCGAAATCCTTCGGACAAGTGACCACTGGGGCCTTTTCTTGGTTGTTTCCACTGACAGAAGCTGGTCTCCGCAGCTGACAGTCAGCTCGTCGGAGTTAAGGGCTGCAGTATGGGATGTCACTACCCATAGGACATTATTTGCGGTCTGCAAAAAAAATTGTTATTGTATCAGAGTCATGACAGATTAAAATGATAGTTTAGTTTGAGGATGTGAACAATTTATCAATTCATTACCTTTATTGACACGAGCCTTGCATTACATTAAAAAGGTAAAATTGGAGGAGAGTTTTATATATTTACGCACAATTTTGTATAATTCTTTTTAGGTAATGTAATTAAAATATGTTTAAAAAAATATTTTGTGCTTTAATTTAGGTGAAAATTGGGTTTTATTAAAAATATATGTTCAATTTAGTATTTATTAAAAATATTATTAAAAATTTCGTTTTCGGAAATACGATCCAACAGTTGCGTAACCATTTTTAAAATTAAGTAACCATTTTTAAAAAAAGATAAACCATTTTTAAAAAAAGATAAACCATTCTTAAAAAAAAATAATGAGTTTTTATAAAAAAAAAACCTCAAATTTGATATTTAACCTGCTAACACTCCCGAACGTGATATAACGTCCAGTATTCTTCAGTTTTTTTTAGCAATGAACCAATTTTTAAATTCATAAAAATTCTCCATTTGACATTTTTTTAAAAATTTAATAGGTGTGAAGTATAACTAACTCATATGCTATCTAGTATGAAAATAAAAAAAAACTATTAAAAATTGAAAACAACTTTAAATTTGCAAAAGTCGTTTGATAGTCAATAGGTTAATTATTTTAAATATTGTGGTTCTTATTGATAGAAGATTAAATTAATTTAATTTTTAATTTATTTTTGTAAAACTTCAAGTAAAACTTCCTTAATTTAGTATAATCTAATTAATTATATCTTACTATAGTCTACATATGTAGAACATATCATGAACATTCATATTTGACTTATATCTCTGTCAAAAGTTACTATTCCTAATCCGAAGAACTGTCTTGAAGTAAGTAGACAGAATGTTCTGCATGAAGAACTAGTAATTTTTTTACAAAGCTCCTTTAAGATCCGTCTCTAGTATAAATCTATATTACGATTATACTGTTAACTCTATGCCAAAAACTGTTAATGGATCTCTCATTAGAGTCATAAGGCTGGTAAATAAGACAAAACAAAAATACTTTGAAACTTATCTTTTTGTGACATGTTTAGTAAAAAGATTATTTTAGCAAAAAAAAAGAAGAAATACAGTTCAACACTTTTAAGTGTATTATTGCATACTTGAGCTAGACACTATTAATAATTTAAGGCTTTATACTTCTTCACACACATATAATACACAAATGTTAGTTAATATAAAATTTAGTCTGAATACACCCAATATTATTGATTAATAAACAATCAAAAACTTTGATCACCACAAAATATAACATAAAGCTCAATAGTTAAAGTATTAATTTGATAATTAAAATAACAACAATTTTGTCTATGTGTTGATAAATGGCATTTGCTATTAATTACACTGTTATTTTTGCTGATGATAGACGAAAATGAGTTTGAAACACGCGCATTTAATTTTGAGAATTCTATTTAAAATAAACTTTTTTGAAGTAAGACAAGTTAAAAAGATAGTTTTATCATTATTAAATATTATCTGGAATCGAAAATATTAAATGTGAAATATTATATGAACAAAAACAAGCTCAATAAGAAGGTAACCGAGAATTCATTTTCAATTAGCTTAAAATAAACATGTTATATTTGTTCTGGATTTCCAAAAAGATGTTTAATTGGTTTATTCGTTGAAGGTAGGTAAACAAATGTTTCAAAGAAAAATTAAATGATTAAAATAAGGTAAAAGTACATAAAATAATAATAAAACCCAAAATAATAATCAGGAAATGTTATAAAAGTAGTGTTATAATTTTATAGGGTATTTAAAAAAATCTAAAAAATCGGATTGGCGAATTTAAAAAATTTAAAAAATTGGATTGGCAAATTAAAAAAAATCTAAAAATTCGGATTGGCAAATTTAAAAAAATCTAAAAATTGGGATTGGCGAATTTAAAAAAATCTAAAAATTGGGATTGGCAAATTTAAAAAAAAATCTAAAAAATCGGATTAGCGAATTTAACAATTATAAATGATTAATGGTAGAGCATACAGTCCCAAGTCCTGCCAGAAGAATATCCAGGAAATACTTTTCTACATGGCCTCATACAAATCGCTGCGTTCTGTTGGCAAGAAGTCTGTTTTGTATTCATTTTGAATTTAGAATCGTGAATTAAAAAGCGAAATTGTCGTAAATACCAGTGTTGACGCACATAAAGTGGATTTTATAAGCTGTTTACTTTTATTCAGTGGCAAACTTCCTAATTTTCATATTCTCGTAAAACATTTCACAGTTTGAATTTTTAAACCTTTTTTTCTTTTGCCCAAATTCCGAAATGTTAAAATAACCCCCCAAAAAATACCCAGAAACAATGACAAATTAAAGTTTACAATTTAAAGTACGAATTATCTTAATGTTTCTATGTCTAAAAATTACTCATTAAATAAACATTTCCCTTTCGACGAAGAGTAATTTTATGGTTGAATTAAATCTTTAATATTTTTTTATTTATTTTTTAGATACTCAGATTCTGTTTTATTCATATCAATTATTTCTTTGAAATATTCCCTCATAAATTAATTAACAAAATTTTTAGTTTTTAAATTAAACAGTTTTTATATTCCGTAAAAAAATTACTTAAAATAATTCATTATATTGTAAATTAGTAGCTGGGGGCAATTTTTTAATATTTAACTTGTCATTTTTATTTAATTTATTAGAAGGCGGAATCATAAAATGTCATAAATAAAGTAGTTATTTGATATCCAATTAAATATTTTTTGATAAACTTAGAGGCATTGCAATCTACTTTATTTATTCTGTTATTGTTCCATCCTGAAGGGTAAATTAATAAACAAACTGTTTACTTTAAACTAAAATAATTTAATTGTTATAACCTTGTTATAACATAAATTAAATTGCTATAACGTTGTTATAACATAACATGTAATTGTTAGACATTAATTTTAATGAAATTATTAATTTCCTAGCCAGAATTTTTTCAATTTAACAAATATAATTACACGAAAAGATTTAAATTTAATGTTGGAACATCTGTATAATATCAAAACTTCTCGATTACTTTAATCTATAAAATATCTTCAATGATTATAGTAAAACATTATTATCATATTAAGTAGAGCTTAAATAAAGAATTAAACATGCTCTTCGAAATATTGTAATTTTAGGCTCATTTCACATGTTTACACAGAGCCGATTTAGCAGCCACTTCCCATTAAATAACGCATACAGATTCATGAACTCACGTCTGAACGCTCTGATTGGACTCAATGTAAATAAACCATTGCGGCCTGCTATAACCGGCTCATAACACCCCGTGTGAAGTCCTAGCATATAATCAAGTAATCAAGCTTATTACATGCCACTTTGCGAGTCGTTGTACGATCCGTGTGGTCTAAATGATCTCTATTAGTGTTCTGATATTACCCAGCAAAAAAAGTCAGCATAAAACCTTCATCAAAATTTTGAAATTGAAGGTTTTATGCAGGAAAACTGCAGTTTTTTTGAAGATCTATAAATTTAAAGGATTTTGTTTCAATATCCTTCATAAAAACTGTAAAAAACCTTCATAAAAACCTGTAAAAAAACTTCAATTTTTAATCATGAAGGGAAAATGCAGATATTTTAAAGGTTTTATACAGGAAAATTAAAAACTTCAAAAAAACTGCAGTTTTTTGTTTCAATATCCTTTATAAAACCTTCAATTTGACAATTTTAATGAAGGTTTCATGCTGACTTTTTTTTTGCTGGGTATGGATATTATTTTCAGTTTATTTTTAATTCAAGGTTAAACCAAACCGTGATACTTCATTGAAATATAAATAGCTATAACAGCAATGGATACAATCAACGAAATATATAAATATTGATTAAGTTTCTGAATGAGCAATAGCTTAATTTGATACCCTTTGTGTCTCTTGATACTCGTAACTTCAAATGACACTAGTAATTTATTAGTTTAGGGGACGTTAAAATATTTAACTCAGAATCGTCGCTTTAAAGGCTTCTCTTTCCATAGAATAGCACAGACCTATTCACAAACTTAACCTAGCGTTACTTGTGTCGTGGTTACACAAATTGAGGTGTTTATTAGTTACCCAGAAGCTCTTTTAAGAGCGTTAAAATGTTTCTTACCTAGTGTCAAACTTCTTAAAGGTAATCATAGTGATTAATTCGTAAAACAAAAAAATGATTCGCATGGATATAAATGCTATTTAATAATTTGAAAAATTTGGTTCAATTTCAATAAATTTAACTCCAGAATTGAAACACATTATAGCATAAAAATCCAATGTTTAGTATTTTTAATATTGGATGTTAATTTTTGTAGTTAACAGTTATCGGAAATCTAGCCATGCGCGGTCCCGTTTTGGCGGGTTAATGCATAAAAAGAGCAGTCTCGTAAAAAAAATGGACAACTCAGCTAAAGTTTGGTTATTTTTTTCAAATCCATATTTATCAAAAACGATTGTTATATAGCTACATCACAATAAAGACAGTAAATTATTTTACTTTTGAAAATAATATTATTTTATATCTATCTCATGCAGAGAATATATATATCAAAGAAGTAGTTTTTTATTTTATAAAATTCTCCCACGATATCCTAGTACCTTAGCATAACTTCCCAGAATATCGTATCTACAATGTAAAAAAAGAGGTACTTAAAAATGAGTACCTGATCCTACTCGTTTTTCTTTGAGTACAAGTGCGATGATGTACTCAAATTTAAGTTATCGTATTTTCGCGAAAATAAGCAGTGTGATTTTATATTGATAATCTCAGCTTCTGTTCAAGCCATCTTAACAAAGCAACCTGACAAACTTAAAATATTTTATTAAAAAATTGTTTTCACATTATTTGATGTCGATTGCCGAAAAGGAAACTGAGTTCTTACAACTCAATTATCTTGCTTCCCATTCCTTTCACACACCTTTTAACATTTCATTTGTTTATAACTTCTTCAAGTCTCCCTGGTAGTTTAACGGATAAGGCTCTAGACTCCGGTATCTGACTATCTGGGATTGATTCCCGATAAGTCTTAGTTGAAATTGTCAATATTTATAAAAAAGGATTTCTGAAAACAGCCTATGTAGGCAAGCAACTGCTCATTTTACACAGTTCTACTCATTTTTGAGTACATGCCTTTTTCCAAAAATTAAACATGTATTCGAAGCCATGACAAGGATCAAATGTACTCAAAAATAAGTACATTTTACTTATTTTTGAGCACCTATTTTTAACAACGTAATGCAAAGAATATATATATATATATATATATATATATATATATATATATATATATATATATATATATATATATATATATATATATATATATATATATATATATATATATATATATATATATATATATATATATATATATATATATATATATATATATATATATAGTTTTTTATTTTATAAAATACTCCCACGATATCCCAGAACCTTAGCGCATTACTTCCCAGAATATCGTATCTGAAAACCCACTGTTTGCAGCAGACTTTTAAAGTATTTATGTTCAGCTTTTTTTTATTATTTCCCGACATTTGTTGATGTTGGTTATCTTATCTAGCGTACAGCAGCTATGCCTTTAAAATCAAAGTTCGCAGAGTCTCTGCTCGTGCTTTTATCAAGGTTGGAGTTATCAGCGAAGACTTTTTTTTAGATGATTCTCACGTCAATTGTGTACTTTACTCTCCGTTTAATAAATATATGAAACTCTTAAAACGTCATCGAGATGTCTATTAAGAGAAGATTAAGTCAGTTTTGATTTGTGAATTTTAAACAGTCATTGTTTAGTTTAATTAATTTTTCATATATACTGCATTCGCTGAATTATCCCAGCGAAAATCCTCATGAAAGTTGGGAAATTTTAGGTTTTATGTAGATTTAACGTTGAAAATTCAGCAATAAAATAATTGAAGGGCAAATACAATTTTTTAAGGTTTAATGCAGGCAAACTAAAAACTTTAAAAAACACCTGCAGGTTTTAAAGAGGTATCTGGAAAAACACACACACTGTTAAAAAGATATACTTGGAAATAATTAAAATGTACTCATTTTTTATTACATTCAATTCTTATTATGGTTCCGAATGCATGAGTTTTAATTTTCAAAAAGATGTGTACTCAAATATGAGTAAATCCCAGCAAAAAAAGTCAGCATGAAACCTTCATCAAAATTGTCAAATTTAAGGTTTTTTTTGAAGGTATTATAAAGGATATTGAAACAAAAGACTACAATTTTTTTTGAAGATTTTAATTTTCCTGCATAAAATTTTTAAAATATCTGCATTTTTCCTTCATGATTAAAATTTGAAGGTTTTTTGCAGGTTGTTATGAAGGTTTCTTACAGTTTTTATGAAGGATATTGAAACAAAAACCTTTAATTTTCTAGATCTTCAAAACATCTTCAATTTTCCTGCATAAAACCTTCAATTTCAAAATTTTGATGAAGGTTTTATGCTGACTTTTTTTGCTGGGATGCTGCCTTTATAAATCACTTCCAATAAATATCGGCAATTACAACCAATTCTTACCGTGAATCGTACTCAAGATCGTACTCAAGAAGACTCCGCAATCCTGTGCTTTATTCGTTAAACTTCCAGGGCGACATTAAGACGTTATAAACGGAAGAAATGTTAAAAAAAAGGGTGTGCCAAAAAATTTGGAAGTAAGGAAATTGAGTTGTAGTTACTCATTTTCTATTTAAGCCATCAACATCAAACAATGTGGAATTCATCTTTTGAACTACTATTCTAAGTTTGTAGGTTTTATTAAGATCGCTTGAACAGAAGCTGAGATTAGTAATATTAAATGACATTGCTACTTTTTAACAAAGTACGGTTATTTGCATTTGAGTATGTAGTATGCCCGTTTACGATGCAATTATACTTAAAGAAAAACTAATTGGTTTAAATACTTATTTTTAAGTACCTTTTCTTGTACAGTGCAGATTTCATGAAAGTTTTACAAAGGTTTATGCAAGTTTTTGTTGAAGATTTTGTGTTGATTTTTTGCTATGATTATCTATTTAAATGTAGAGTTTAGAATAAAAGAATATACAATTTAAAATAAAATAAATATAGAGGGTAAGGTGAGTCGAAAAAAATTATCCGAACAGTTGAATAATATTTAAATTTGCCAGGTCGCTTTGTTAAGATGGCTTGAACAGAAGCTGATATTAGCAATATTAAACCATAACTAGGAGGCTCCGCCAACCCTCGGAGGATTGCTACGCAATCCTCATAGGTTTGCTTCGCAAACCACTTCTCGCTTCGCTCGCTAAAAGGTAGGACACAATAACAATGTGTCCTAGTAGCAATACTTTTTTAATTATATTACTAAAACCTTTAAAAGTTGAAATTGTAAATTTAAATAAATATTCATCTTGGCATCACTACAGTTTTTGCCATGTAAGTCAATATAAAAATAATTTAAACTAATTTATTTTTAACTACAAATGAAAACAATGGTACCACAGGCAAGCCTACCATTATTTATTATTTTCCACGTTATTTTCACACCTTTCCCGCGTTTCATTGAAATTTCTAACATTATTGGTAGTTGTTTTAGTCATAATTGACGTTAAGCTTACCATAAATCTTGCCTACCAGAAGTGTGTAATTTACTGAGTTTATACGTCATAAAAATGAAGCTCATAGAAATCCAGTTTTCAAAATTGCCAACAGATGACGCCACCTCAATTATCCTTCATTGAAAGTTTGGAAAGGCGTTTTTCAAAACTATTTTTTAATTTAATAAGGCTTATATTCTTCCTAATTCAAGCTAACATCATCAAAATAATTATTTACCAATAAATTGAAGGATTAATCGTCAAAATGGCTTACATAATGGCAACATAAAAATGCGGACGGAACAGAATTTTGTAAACAAAGTGACTGTTGCCATTCCGCATAGAGAAAAACAGCGTTTTTCAATCACCGCGTAAGAGAATATTAAACCATAATGCTCAGTTTTACGAAAATATGATTACTTAAATTTGAGTACGTCATCGTTCATTTACGATGCAATTGTACTCAAATAAAACAAGTATGTCCATGTAGTCATTTTAAGCAATTTTTACATTGTAATATTACATCCATTAATGTATCTAAAGATGTAAAGAACCCCCTACTCTATTCCGTTTTCTAGTTGGTTAGTTGATATTTCTAAATAATAAAATTATAGATAGTAGTAGCGTGATTAGTTTACTGAAGAGAAAAGAAGGATAACTTGTTAACGTTAGAACACTTTTATCCGGAGCTTTTCTAAGATGCCAAAGCACACTTTAATATAAGGAATCGGTGAAAATCCCTTCTCCCAACGAAGATGTTATTATCACAAAGTGAAACAAAGCACGGTCCGTTAATATTAATAAAATTTAAACGCTACAGTAAGCATGGGGTAGATTATCACCAAGCTAGCAATTTTCATAATAATATGCATTATTCTCGTAAGGCAGGTGACATTTCCTTATCGTTGACTTGGTGACTTAACTTTCTAAAGATACATGAAATCGTAGAACAAATACATATTATTTAACCTTATTTTTAATAGTATGGGATTATTGTTGCGTTAATTGGGAACGTAAACGAATAATTAAAATAAATTAGATGGCATAAAAATTTAGATATTTGAAAATATAAAAAAAGGAAAAGTTAATCATTTAGTCATGTGATTTGCCATTTCACGAAAATATTTTTAGCGCATGTGAAGGCATTTAGTGATGATTTATTAAAATAGTCACTGCAAGACATTTCATTTTGAAATTTCTCAGTATAAACCATTCTGTGACATTTTAATTATGTACTCTCACATAGAAAATTGAAGCTCTTATCCCTGACAACCAAAGATAATTTCATATGCAACATATTTCTGCTTAAAATTAAGAAACACGTGCTCAGTTTATTTTAATTATAATGCGCAACGATAATTTTGAGAATTGTAAGATTTTTTTTTTGTCATATTAATAAATTCAGTTTACGAAGTAGCAAAACATATTCTCTAAAATTAATTTTGTCTATTTGTAAGATGTCCGGGATGATATTTCAACGATGTTTTAATTTAGATTTTAATTAAAATAATACCAGACTAAGTAGTAATGTAAATATAATATACAAAAAATTTAGTACTCAGACTCTTTAAAAGTTTATATAATGGTTCGTAATGAACTTATGTTATTATTTTAGAAATACACATAATTTATTTTAGAATCAGGTATATGCACACTTGAATTTTTTTTTTTATTATAATTTTAAAAATCCATTTTTTTTATGTATGAAAACACTTTAAAATTCATGATTATTCATAAAAAAAACTTTGAATAAAGTAAAATGCTAATTAGCATTTTATTATATCATTAGTTGCAGTTGATCCAGAAACATAAGTTTTGTTGGAAATTACTTGTAGTATAATTTTTAATGTTATGGATCTGAAAAAGTTTGAAGCAGGTCACGTTTTTTTAAATAATTTTTTACCTCGAAAGTAAAAAACAAATCAATTTTTTTTTTCAAATTTAAAATTTTAAAATTCAATTTAAATGAATTTTGTACCGAACTTCTATGATTGAGATCCATAACATCTCACAACTAATATAAAGTTGAATTAAACATTAATTTTCGAAAAAAGTTTAAAGAAACTTGAGTTATGTTTGAAATGAAGCTACATATGCTAAAAATGCAATTCTTCCGAAATAGAGCTGAAAGTTTATTCCCATTGCAAGCAGGGCCCTAGAACAGTGGTCGGCAAATCGCTGCTCGAGAGCCACATGCGGCTCTTTGGCCTCTTGAGTGTGGCTCTTCCACAAAAGTAAGTTGAAGATCTTAAATTGATCTCAGCTTTATCAATAAACAGTTGACGAGACTTGTGACAGAAAGGATGCAGCGCAAGTTTCACTTTTTGTACGATTTATTTCATTTACAGGTCCTAAAGAAGAACTTTTATTAATGACACTCAAAGGTCAAACAAGTGGATACCTTACAATTTAATTTTATAAATAAATAATATCGTTATTAAGTATAAATCAAGTTTTAGTCAACGTACCTATAGTTTAACTAAGACTTAAAACTTTAAGTAAAGTTGATTAAGTTAATTTTAGGGAGCGCTGTGGAGTGAAAAAAGATGTAGTGTGGAGGATCGAGAAAGGTATGTGGAGATGGTTTGGACATTTAAAGAGGATGAACGAAAGGAGAAAAGACGAAACGAGTATACAAGACGAGTGTGGATGGAGAGTTGGAAGGGGTCGACCTCAGGGATTGAAGACGTTTTGAGCGAAGGCCAGCTTAAGAGTAGCCTAAATAAGTTAATAACAATGTAGCTACCTATATAGTTTAAGTTTAAAAAATTTGGCTCTCAAAAGAAATTTCACTAGTTGTACTGTTGATATTTGACTCTGTTGACTAATGAGTTTGCCGACCACTGCCCTAGAATAACACTTTGTAAATAATACAGTTTTTTTAATGTTTATACGATCTTGGTATCATCTGAAAGATAAAGAATAGGGAAATATTATAGAGCAAAAACAAAATTGTAAGTTTTAGTCGCCTTCATATGCACTTACACTATCCGCTAATTTAATTAAATGCCATTTAAACATTAATCACCAAAATAGAACAATCAAGTTATGACTCTTTTCAATCGAAAGAGAAACATTACTTTTAAGTCTCCAAATACCATTTACCACTTCTTTTTACTAGGTCTGATAACGAAATAAAAAAATCAGTCTTTCATTTTTCATTCTGATACGCCGGGTGATATTTTCGCGAGCCCACATTTCTTGGCAAACGCCGCCTTGTCCTTGGCGGGATTCAAAAACATTTTTTGAACGCCAACCCGTCTCCCTTTCATCTGGCACTGGCACAGAAAAAAGAAGAGCGTTCCGGATGTTTTCTGTAGGGACGTTGAGATGCTTGGAAGCGTCGCTCACACACATAACTTCCTTTTTCTGCAGAAACGAAGGAATCTTTGAACTCTTCCTGGTCACAATTGAACTCCATGCTAAAAACGATCGAATGAAGGATCGCCTGTCGTAAGGGAATTTTAGTCCGGAAAGGATTCTTTACCCATCGATCATTATCTCTTAGATTATTAAAGAAGATTCCCCCCCCCCCCCCCCTCCATCTCTTTGCAAATAATTCTCGAGTTTTGTTTTTATATTCATAATGCAATTTCGCCTTAAAATGGAGTTATGGACGTATATGCCTTTTTTTTCGAAAGTGTGTTTGAAAAATGTGTATTTAAAAAAAATGTCAGTGCAAAAAGTCATATTGCACGAAAGCCAAAATTTAAAAGTAAACAAAAATTTTATATTTGATGACTAAAGTTTTTTTTTTTTAACAAAAGCCAAAAGTAATTTTAACTTTTTTTTTTTACTTTTCGTGCGTTTTAAATGGAATCTCATTTTAAAAGCTAATTTAAAACAAATGCAAAGTTTTAAAAAAATGCGAAAAAAATTAAATATAATGAGGTTTTATAATTCAAACTATATTTCGCGATTCTTTGAGCAAAAAAACACGAACATGTTTTAGCATTTCATGCATTTCTTTTTGATGCATACAAAAGTCAGATAGATTTAAGATTTGATGTGATTTTTTACGTCTATGACAATCTATAAAAATAATTTAAATAATATTATGGGTAAATTTTAAGTCACATTAGCCTATCTTGCTGTCGAGCTAAAAGCTTGATAACAGATACGGTAGCCATTAAGTACTAAACTATAAACATAAAAATATAATACAAGCATAATTATATTTTACACAATCTTTTGCAGACTAAACATGTTATTTTCAGAAAAACTACGATACATGACAACACGAAATCACTTGCTTTTAACATTAATGTTAAATGTAGCTAATCTACATATTAAATTTGATTGTTTAAATGAACAAAAATATATAATTATGCGAACAAATTTTAGAGGAAAACATTTAAAGTGAATAAAGTGTGTGAATTCCTGAGACACTGTAAACTTTGGAACTGTAATGTGTTTTCGAAAATGTCTCATATGTAACTGCTTCTGATATGCAAGTGAACAAGTAAATCACTTATCTGTCTCTCTAGTATTTTCAACTTCACGAGTATTATTTTTGAAATTCTGTGATATATAAGCAAACATTCCGCAATTAGGAGTTTCAGAAGATTTTACGTAGTGCGTTTTTATTTATTTTTATTTTTCAAATTCCTCCCTACAAGAATTTCTTGGGAAAACCGGTTTCTACCGCCCACTGTTACAGAACGAGTTTACTTACTCTTTCTATCATGGAGGGCACAATTGGGACTACAAAATAAAAATATGCATTTAAAATATATACCTAATTTCCCATTTAAGCCATTTTCACATATAAAAAAATTCCATAAATAAAAATATATTTTAGCATCAAAGCTCAGTGCATTAAGATACATAGATCATTATCTTCATACCTGTTACTTAAGAATCTGCAAAACTTCACATAATACCTTCACTAAATGGACACTTAATTATGATAGACATATTGATTCAATACATATGCAATTAAATAATTAAAGAAAATGGTTACGAAATTGTCATCGGCGTCATTTGAAAACCATTTTAATTATTTGGCAAATTTCATTTCTTAAATATTCATTCAGTCAAATGAAACATTTTATGTTTAAAAAGAATGGGGAATAATTCTTGTCATTTATAAGTTTCAAAATAATATTTTTATAGAATATTGCACTTTTTTCGAAGATTGCTACATTTTTTCGAATTTCCTATTATTTAGCATTAAAAATTCGGTTACCCATTTTACCCCATCTAACCCTATGCAATACACTAAACATATCAAAAAGTAATACTAATTTTTTAAAAAATAGCTATTTTAATTAGGGGGGGGGTTCTCATCGTTTTGAAAAGGTACTTTTTGTTATTTAAAAATTCAATTTCTTCTGTATAAACATATTTGATATTGTAATATTTTTTTGGGGGAAATAATAAGTTTTGTGAATTGAAGACATGTGAGGACGAGCCAGACGGCGCCCCTTTTTCCTGATTAATACTTTTTCACTTATTTTATAAATAAATAAACACTATATCGATTGGTGCAAGAAACAGACAGCTGTAAGCAATGGCTATAGAGATATAAAGGAAAATTAACGGTATTGTTGTCTCATATGGTGCAATAAACGTACAACTCCAGGAGCTGTCTTGTTTTTGCACAGAATTAGTTCAACGTCTGGTCGCTTAGTTGGATTCCTTCCCGTGTTGTATCAGCCAGTCGTTTGTTGTAGGTGTGTTGTTTGTTAAATCAACTAAAAGGTGTGTTACACATCCGAAATTCTATTAAAGGGGCGTAATTCAGAGCTAGACTATATTTATATATAGTTTATTACACAATCCTTATATGAAACGAATATTTTTTGCTGTTTGAAGTTCACGGTCGCATTGGGGATTTTGGAGAATTATGTAATGGAAGCCTTGCTATAGAATCCCAGCATTAGGTGAAAAAAACCAGACAGCTCCATTACTTTTATTCAATAAAGAAACAAGCAAAAGGTTGAAAAAGTAAAACCGGTCTGTGATGGAGGAAGGAATTTTTTATGTTTTACCCATATTTGATAAGTTTTAAAAAACGTTAAGAATTTTTAAAGTGTTTTTCGTCCGCCCTGAACGATTTTGAAAACTGGAACTGTCTGTTTGTTCCACCCACGTCTTCAATTCTATTTTGAAAAAAAATGAGAGTTTTTCTTAAAACAAATATTTTCATCGTTCTAAAATGTCGAAAGTGAAAGAATATATTTGGTATGTAACTTCATACCATGTTTTTTTATTGAAATAAATCCCATCAAAAACATTCATTTTCCAAGATGTCCATTCATTTCAATGTGAAATTTATCTTTCTCTGAATGAATATATATATATATATATATATATATATATATATATATATATATATATATATATATATATATATATATATATATATATATATATATATATATATATATATATATATATATATATATATATATATATATATATATATATATATATATATATATATATATATATTTATATATATATATATATATATATATATTATATTTATATATATGTATATTACTTATATATATATATATATATATATATATATATATATATATATATTATAAAAATTATATATTATATTTATATATATATATTATATATATATATTATATATATTATATATATTATATATATGATATATATGATATATATTGAAGACGTGTGTGGAAAAATCCGACAACTATATTTTTTCTGATTTATACTTTTTTACTTATTTCTATAAAGAAAAAAAATCATCAATCGATTAGTGCAACAACCAAATAGCTGTAAGTAATGGCTTTAAGGATATAAATGATAATGAAGTGTACTGTTGTCTCATACGGTGCAAGAAACGTACAGCTCCAGTAGCTGTCTTGTTTTTGCAGAGAATTAAATTATCGTTTTTTTTTGGGGGGGGGAACTTTTTTTACAGTGTACGTGATTGTCAATTGTGTTTAACGTCAATGCTAATTTTAACGTGAGGTTTTTTTTTTAAAAAATGAAATATTTCTTCTGTATTACTATTTTTAATTTACCAAGTTTCATTAAGATCGGTACAACAAATGATGAGACCAACTAGCGTGAACACAATTTGACCATTTGTCAGTTGGAAAATACATAGGGAACATATTATTTTACTTATAAATTTTCTTCTAGTTAAGATATCGAAAAAAACTCGACGTTAAAACCTTATTCTGAAGTAGAATTATAAACATCAAGCACCAATAGATAAATTGAAAATATAACATATATAAATTTTCCAAAACACATAAAAATATCTGTTTTTTGGAGTGAGAGCACGGTAAAAATCTGTTCAAGAACACGTAAATATTATTTAACGGAACAAAGTAGAATAAATAGTACCAAAAACAAGTCTCCTCCTTTTACCACCAGTTAAACAAACTACCAAACAATGTTCAACTTTATTTTTAAAGCTCCTGCAACCCATTTTCTAGAGCACAAAACTAAATTGGAAGTGAAGTGTTCCGGGAGTGTAATGCTCTAATGAAAATGCATTCCTGCAAAAATTAAATTATTCTAGGAATGTCGCTCGAATAACATTAAAAAAACTATACTATACATAGCTAGATAATCCGGCGCTACAATTATTAACTGGAATGTGATGTTTTTTCTTTGCTATACCATTAATATAAAACACGCTCGTTTTATTTTCCGTTGTGGTTAGTTACAGGACTTTGACAAATTGTATTAATTTGTTTGGGTACATATGTGGTTATGTGTGTTGACAGCGTTAACGAATACGTCGCAGTTTTGTAAACAATATTTTGGGACAATAAAATTGGCTTTATTCAAAGAATGTGTCAATTTGGGTCACCTCGATTAGAATTAGTTAAACATAATTATTCCATACTATATGTATTAATTAAGACTGTTTATATAAATGTATGGTCACATAATTATTAATTTGTTTATTACAGTATTTATTTGGTTATGGTATTTTCCGCCCAATTGCCATTTCGACAATTTCTAATTAAACACTGGTTAAAATTATTACTTTGACATATTAAGAATATTCATTTGAGCGTTATAAAATAGTAAACAACAATACATTATGGTGAAAATAAAAAATGTGAATTCGTTTAAATAACCGTTTATCGCAATTGTTATTAGTGAAATGTCAGTTATACTTTAGATAGATAGCGCGCCAATAAAACCACTTAAATTCTACCGACTTAAACAATGAACATACTGAGTAGTAATTAATGCCTATTACCATCTTACTTCGCAAACCACGTAACTCCAAACCACGGATTTATCAATCGTGGCGAAAACTGTTTAGCGACGAAATTCAAGCAATTCACTTCTAAATGTGGAATTGTTAAAAAAAAAACTGAAAGTGATTGATCTGAGCTTTATTTCGTCGTGAAACAAGTTGACGAATAAATGGTTGGGAATTAACGTGGTTTGCAATTTAATTTTTAATTAAGTCGACGTTATAGTTAATACAGTGTTCAAGCATTTCCAAAGAATAGCGGAATCTCCAGGGTTAACTTTTAGTCCGTGTTCTCTCTCTCTAAGGGCTCAGTTGATAAGGCGTTCAGCTACTTATCAGAGGATTGGTGGTTCGAATCCGTGCGATGGATTCGACATAGAAAAGTAAAAAAGTAGTGATCTTGCGATCGGAGGGTTGCCAGATTCGCTACAAAAATACTAGAAAGTCGTCCAGAATATCCAACAAATTATAATGGCGTGTATACGGGACTGGTTCACGATAGATCTGATCGGGGTCTAAAGTCCCGACGTCTATTGAAGGCATTGGGTGCCAGTTCAGGTGTTTCCTCGTCATCTGACCATGGTTCTAAAACAACGAGGTGCATGTATGAATGTGTGTGTGAATGTGTAAGTGTTCCCGGGTCTTTCCTTCGAGATTGACACCGAACCGTCGCCAATAGCCCACTGTGCAGCTCTAGTGCGACGTAAATTAACAAAACCAAACCAACCTTTCTCTAAAAGGTATCGCATTATTTGAAATGAAAACAATAAATTGTTAATGGATATTTGGAATGGATTGTTAATGGATAACAATGGACAAATTGAATTAAATATTAACATGATCTTGCAATCAAAAAAATTAATATCTTTATATCTTATCAATAATATCTTTTTCATTTTGGAATAGAACATAATTAATGAAATAAAGAACGTCATTTTATTTATTGCTCATAAACACTTAGCAACTCTTATGATGTCATCTTTGTTGTTTTATGATAAAAATATATATTAGTTAAATTATGCTGACTAATTCCATTTTAGTAAAGATGGCTTGCATCTTGCTCCTCAATTTAGAATATCATAATAAACACGATTAACTAACTTTTATGATAGATACAATCAACTATCATTTTAAACAGCATATTTATAAATATATCAAAATCGTGTTTTAAAAAGTCATAAGTTTTTAATTGACAGAGATGTAAAATTTATACAAATAAAAGCTTCTTCTGAGATGTAATAGCGTTGTTTTGTTTTACTGAAAATATTATTTTTAAAAAACGGTATACTATACTGTATCTATTTATTTTTTTGTGTACTATTCATTTGAAAAAAATATTTTTTATGAGGAATAAAAATAAGACATTTTTTTTTAGAATATCAAGTATAAAATAAAACGAAATGTTTTTAAAAACTGTCTCTTTTCTGATTAATTAAATATTTTCTGATTAATTAGTGTATAATCTTTTCATTTTATAAGTAATTTGAACTAGCATTTATGTGCGATAATTATCCTTGAACCCCCCCCCCCCACACACACCTTAACCCTTTACACATATTCGTTGTAAGAGTGAAAGATATCAGCGAATTTTTTATAGCCGAAATATCGAAAAAGTTTAATAGTTGTACTCATAGATGGCAGCACTTCCAACGACTCGTTTAAAAACTGCTTGGAAACTAAATTCATGGGATGCGTATAAGACCCATAAAAGGGATCTTTACTACTTAAATAATATATCTTTACACATTTTAGTTGTTTTTAATTACAAATAGATTTATTTTTTAAGGGAATCAAAATTTTAAAAATCAATATTTCAGATGGCATATAGTATTTTTTTTATTTGTAGCAAGCCACAGTGTATAATTTAAAAAAAAAAGTTTTAAATTTTCATAAACGTTCAGAAAATGAATGCATCAACCTAGTTATAAGAGTAAAGTAAAGTCGAAAGATTATGAGTTCGAATATCGATCCAGCATAAAATAATGGAGTAAATAGCTATTTCACGTTATACACATATTAACAAATATGTTGTCCCACACGTATGGTAGGTTTGGAGAATGGGGTGCCATTTTATATGTCCCAGTCCTCTAATAGTAATTCAAAATTACAAAACAAAAGTCCTGTACTCTTTGAATAGTTGCATAAATAAATAATAAACCTTAAGAATTACTGCAAGGGTTTTAAAATGAACCCAAATTAAATTTCATCTATACTTAATTGTATCAACAACAAACTTCGTCTATATATAATTTTTCAGCATAATATATTAACGAACACATTTGCTGTTTAAGTAAGCTGAAAGCAAACTTAATTTGCCCTGTTCACAAGTTTACATAATATAAAGTATTGCAAAGTACACTGCTTGTGTAAGTAAAGGGTCATCATATGGAAATTAAAAATGCATACTGCTGCTGAAATGTTAAGTGCTCTGAACAAAAGACTTTAAAATGCAGAGCCAGGGCGATCCTTTTGTAATTTAAATTGCTCTGCTTAGTTTAAATAACATCCTTACGCATTCATTTGTATTTCCGTGAAGTTTAAAACCTAGACAAAGCCGCTAAGCACACAAAACACTATCTAAATTATTCTGTAACGCAAATTACTGTTGCTTATTTGCATTTCGTCTGGAGAAACAAGCGATATTTTTATATATATTCTCATATTTGTAAATAGATAAGGGCAATGCGCAAAAACATGCTTCAAAGGGCAAATGTTAAAGTTGTGAATAATTTCCATATGCTATTGTAATTTTTTTAATATAAGCAAGATTTTTTCAGTAGAAAAAAATATAATCTATTCCAATAAAAATGTGTTATATACATTATAGTCTTTTAATTGTTGAATAAACCGAAAAATAGATTTATTTATTCAAAAAAAATTTGAACACTTATATAACATAAACTGTATTGAATGGAAATTTTTAATGAAACATTTAGTAACAACAGACTTTAAAATCTAAACAGTATTTGGAAAATAATTCTGTAATCTAAAAGTTCCGATCTTAATGTACTATGTACTAAAAAATTCCCATTCAAAATAATTACGTTTTTACTGTCGTACTTTTTATACATGACTATTTTACTTGTGATTGAGAGTTAAATGCATTTTACATTAATAGCTGAATAGAATATCATTAACTAATTACCATGCATTAATAGATTATTTATCATAGTATATAACATATATAAATTAAACATACATAAATTTAAAATATTTTACTGGAAAACTTAAAACAACGCTTTAAAACGCAATTTTTTAAGGTCTATAAGGAAACATATTTGTATGTATATTAATCTAGTGTCATATGAAGCGACGATGTCCGGGATTTATCAATGTACATATATAATCATAGAACTTAACCTTGTAATCTGATGGTTGGTTGGTTGTATGGTGTTTAATGGCGCAAGGGCCAAATGTGGCCAAGCTGCGCCAAACTCTAGATGTTTCAAACCAACATTAAAATTCTAGAAATTTACACAAAAACAAAATAAATTTCAAAGCAAATGTAAAAATCCTGTGTAATTTAAAAAGAGAAATAGTGATGGATGATGTGGATGATTCAATAAATAGGTCAATGTGGGAGATGAAGTGTTAAAAAAGCGAATATATAAAAGTCTAAGACGAGGACAAGAAGTTAAAATATGGTGTATGGTAAGAGTTTGTTGGCAGTGGTGACACAGCGGGGCGGTTTGATTTAATAGTAAATGCCTGTGGGTAGCTCGTGAGTGCCCTATTCGGAGACGAGTTAGTAAAACATCGAGCCGTCTGGATGACAAAGACGGTAAGAGTGTGACGGTAGGAAAAACAGAGGCTAATTTGTTATTAGCTTGTAATTTCCAGTCATCACTCCACTCGTTCCGCACAAGTTCCCGCAAAACATTACGTAGGTCGTCATACGGGATTCTGATATTAAGCTGGGATGTGGCATTTTTGGCAGCTTGATCTGCCACTTCGTTGCCAGTTATGCCAACATGCCCAGGAATCCAGCAAAGTATGACGCCATAGCCCCGTCGGATAAGCTTGTTATACAATTTTAAAACATCGGAAGCTAGAGGGTGATTAAAAGAATCCGAAGACAAATTTTCTAAAATGCTCTTAGAGTCAGTATAAACAATAAAATTGCCAACACCCTGATGCGAAATGTATTTGAAGGCTTTATACAGGGCTAAAAATTCAGAAGTACCTTGTAATCTGAATTCGAATAAAATTAAGCAATATTTTCAAACCTTTCATGTGTCCAGTTGAACTGGAACAGTTTCAAGTTAATGTATTTCAAGTAAATATTTCAAGCAAGTTATTTCAAGTAAAATATTTCAAGTAAAGGTATTTCAAGTAAATGTATTTCAAGTAAAGGCATTTCAAGTAAATTTATTTCAAGTAAAGTATTTCAAATAAGATATTTCAAGTAAGGTATTTCAAGTAAACGAGTTTGAAAAACAAAAAAAAATTTCCTGTCATTCCAAAAATTTACGTGAATGTTCTCAGATTTTTTTACTGACAATTCCAAAGTAAATTTTCTCTTTGTAATTCCCAACTCTTGTTTTGCCCGAGTAAGATTCCAAATCTTCGACAATATCATCCATAACGTTATCGCTATTTGGCGACTTTAATCTGATTTACTCTCTGATCTTCCATAAAGGACTGCCGCCAATAGCCCATGCGTGCAATCCTGAATGTCTACCGCATTTAGAAGTGGAATAGTTTTTTCCTGGCTAAACTCGCTTACAAACTTCGTGATTCTTTCGGTTCTTTAAGGAGACCCAACCCCAAATTTCGAAAAAATTGCTAAATTTTTTTTTCATAAAACGATGAATACTATATATACTTAAGAAGGTGTATATAAAATATCAAAACAGTAAACAAAAGAGAATATACGTTTTTTTAGATGTTTATATATCATTTATCATCTTTCAACATACCTTTCGTCTGCAACAATCATCATTTACTGAAAATATTTTTATTATTTTTTAATTTTGGTCACGTTTAAAATACTAAGGCTTTGTAAAAAGTTAACTTAAAATTAAACTGTTAATAGCTTTTGAAGCTTCAATAGTTTTTTTATAAACGTATGAATAGTTTTTTTAAATTAAGTTATACATTATTTTTTACGAATTTTTAAACATAAAAATTTTAATATTTTTTAGATTGTGAAATTAAAATAAGTGTTTGAAAACAATTAAAACCCAAATCTGCAAAAGTCTATTCATACGTCTGTAGTATATATTTTTACGTTATTTAATCAATTAAAAAAAATTAAACATTAAAAATTACTGGATTTTTATTATAATAATAAATTATATATAAATATATAAATTATAAGTATTTAATCGATTTACATTCCCTAAAAAAAAACAATTGAAGGAGGAGTAGTGTTTTTTAAAAAAAAATCTATTTAAGCTTTAAAAAAATACAAAAAAACAAAATATTTTTTTAAAATATTATTTTTGTTTTTGATTATTGTTCATAAAAAAGATGTTCAAATAATGCAAAAAAAATGGTATTTCTGAATTCATTAATTAAAAAATTAGGATCTGTGTATCGAATATCCCTTAATTCGTGATATATGTATGTAACATCGCCAATTGCTCGTTTTCGTTGAATAGCGGGGAGCGTAAATAAAATTTCATCATTTACCACAAATAGACGAGTGTTAAATTTTCAAAGTTGTAACTACATTCTTTGTTCTTTATAAATAAAAACTGTAAACGTAAATTGGACACACCTTTGAGACGTCTTTTCTGATTCAATTAGGTTATGTACAATTATTTCAAGTAAATAGTATTTTGGTCACATTTAATTCATATGCCAAGGAGTTAAATTAAAAGATCATTAAAGGAATTTAACTGAAGTAAAGTTTGATAAGTACCATTTTCAACTTAAAAATTCGCATCCCCGTATTCTACGAAATGTTTCTTGAAAGGCGTCCTTTATAGAAGCAATTAGACCTTAATCAATTGCAAGCTCCTTACCCCGAATTGAGCAGTACAGTTAAGACCGTCTCTAATCACCAATCTGTAAATACGTGTAAAATGTTGTCACTTCAAATGCAACTCCAATTAAACGTAGTGCTTTAATTAAACTTAGAAATAAGTCGGTAAATCAAGTAAATAAAAATTAGCAAGTAAAACGAAACTATTTCTAGAAGATTGTAGCTTTTTAAATAGTTGTATAAAATAAGTGTTTAATACTTCTGATGTTTCTTATATATTTAACATATCAATTCAAATTTAGTCTGTCAAGATGCTGAGTAATTTCGCTAAAATTATCCAATTATCTAATTTTTATCCATTCGCTCTTTATTCTATACTGCCACTACTTAATTGCACTTAATAATTAGGTAATTAAATAAATTCTCCGATTAGTTGAGATATTTCGAAATATCTTATTAAAATCTAATACTAGGTGTGAATTGTGTAGGATTAAGTTTCCAAAATATGATAAGCTTTAAAATTATAAAATATTCATTAACTCTTATATTACGTTTAAATTATCAGTTTTCTTTTCCGACGTTATAAAAGTTTTTAAACCCGAACAACGTTTAACATAAGCGCGATTTATGACGTTTTTTCAATTTTAAGCAAATTGAAATTTTCAAAAAATTTCGCAATTTGTCCTGAGTATTTTGTGTCTATAATGCGAGCAACTAGTAGTTCTGGGGAGAGTAGACCACGCGACCAAAAAAATAAATTTTAATTTAAAACATTCGTCAATTTTAATGATTTTGGAATGGAACATTTCTACCGAATTTAAATAAAATCGAACAACGCGTTTGGTCTTGACTGCGTAACAAACAAACAAATTTACAGACAAACAGACGAAGCTCCGAGTTAAAACAGAACCTCGCTAACTCTTGGTCAATAAATTGGTAAAACAACAATTTACATTGAAAAATCTTAATCAGTGAGCATTTTATTTTGCAAGAAGTTTAGAGAACCATCTAACATTTTTAAGATTATTAACTTCTTGTACACATGTTGATGCTATTTTTGGCTAATAAGTGTTGACAACAGATGCAACTTATAAACTTTTTAGTATGATCAACGTTTTTATCCAAATAAATAAACACCCTTCTACAACATGCAGTGTTTAAACGGAATCCTATAATAGAGAAATTACCACCGAAGCTACACATTGAACTTTTGGAGTGAATCATTCTTCACCAAATCTTATTTTATAAACGCCGTACTAAAGCTGTACAACAAGCTATTGGCGAAAGTCAGGTATCTATTGTACTTAGGAGAGACTATAGTACTCACCAAAACAATGCAGGGTACTTCTGTTTACATGAATGTTAAAAAGAGAACAATAATGTGTGATCTCAAAAAAAAAATTGTTAGCGCACCATCCCTGATTTAAGATAAAATTTACAAGTGACTTTTTTTAAAATTATAAACGCCGTACTAAAGCTGCACAACTAGCTATTGGCGAAAGTCAGGTATAAACTATACTTTGGAGAGACTAAAGTACTTGACAAAACAATGCTGGGTACATCTGGTTTACATAAATGTTAAAAATGGAAAATTAATGTGTGATCTCAAAATTTTTTTTTAATCGCACCATCCCTGATTTAAGATCAGATTTACGGACTTTTTGAACTGGTGAATAATGGACTTTTTTTTAAATCATAAACGGCGTACTAAAGCTGCACAACTAGCTATTGACGAAAGTCAGGTATAAACTATACTTTGGAGAGACTAAAGTACTCAACAAAACAATGCTGGGTACATCTGGTTTACATAAATGTTAAAAACGGAAAATTAATGTCTGATCTCAAAAAAAAATTGCGATCGCACCATCCCTGATTTAAGATCAGATTTACAATTGACTTTTTTTTAATTAGAAACAATCAAAAATTTAAACGAGAACATAACCTTAGGCAGCTTTCACACAGGATATTGTAAGCCGTTTCAAAGAGCTGATTGTACAACAATCTCCAATAGCATAACATCTATCGGCTAAGGATCACCAACCTAAACGCTCAATTGACTCACTGAAGACCGCTATCGACAGGGCCACCCTTAAGGGTGTGCGATGCGGATATTGCACAGGGCCCCTCGCCTCTGGAAGGGTCCCGTATTCATCAGAGAAAAATGCGTAAAATCCGAATGTTACAGATATAACAAATTTGTTATGTTTTATTCCCCTTTAAGTTTAAGATTTTTTTTAAGGAATACTTTTTTTAATTCCTTAATTATTTCAAACTTTTTATTCTGAATGTGTATTTCTAGAAATTCTAAGTATATAAGCCTCAATATGACTGACTCGTTGCCATGGAATACTCTATAAAGGATATTTATAATATTCAATAAAAAGGGGGGGGGGGATATTGTAGACTTTCTACGCAACTAAGTTACCTAATAAATATTCCATTGAAATGTTTTGAATCCATTCAATCATTCATAGCCCCATTGAATATTTGTATATAATAAAAAAATCTGGATTGGGTTTTCAAAAATATGGCAAACCTATTCATAAGTTTGTGTAGAGGGCTAAAAGGGTCCAGCAGCTGTTAGGAGCGTCTGGCTACAGATCTGTATAAAAGGCTCAGTGCAATGCCTGCATTATTGATTTAAAAGCATCTTACCTTGGCAGCTTCTGATCTTCTGTCTTCAGGTATGGTAGAATAATGTCGCATTCGAGTGTAGTCCGCATTCGGATTTCTGGGCGATGGCGATGGTTCTGGTGGAGCTGGCGCATCAGGTGGACTATAGGAAAGGCTTCGGAACCAGTTTAAACTCAACTTCCGCATGATAGCGATATTTGATAAATCTTTGTCAAACTGAATAGTGCAAAATTAGAATGCTCAATATGGCTCGCCCGTATATGAATCAGACGTTCTTCTGAAGTAATCAATCGCTTTGATGAACTTCCGTATAAAAACTAGCATCCAGTATGAAAATGCAATGAGTTTTGAATGGCACTCATTCAGATGTTTCTTAGTAGTCGTCGAGAGATATCCAAAAATAATTCAAAAGTTAGTCAGAATTTCAAGGAATTTGTTGTGAAATCCAGAAATCCGCGGATTTCAATAAAATAAATTGACATCGCGATGTAGTTTCTAACAAACTTTTTAGTATGGTATCAAATATATTTGACACTATTATCAAATAGAAGTGCATAGGTATATTATTTTAATTCACTTTGCTACTTTAAATTTAACACTAATTTATTCCTAAATAGGAACACTTCCTTGAAAAATGATGACAACGAGTCAGACAACTTGCTTCTTATGCGGGAAAATTTATGATGTAATTAACCGATTCGCTCGCGACATCTAATAAAGTCACCATAGTGATTTTAATGGAAATCACTACATACACGCAGTATTAATCGAGTATCCAAGTGAATAAAAAGTCCACAGTATCCAATACCTCTGCAATACCACACACACGTAAGTCTAAATGCGTCGTTATATTTCTAATCTTCCTGAAAGCAAACAACGCACTTGTCCTCAGCGGCCATTCAAAGTTCACGTTTTTATGGCGACCACAAAACCCCTACAGATCCAGAGCGAACAGACTCTGATTCAGAGCTCGGATCCGAGCAACCTCAAGAACACAACGAAAAACAAAAACCCGAAGAAACGGTGCCCCATTACGATAGAGGCTACTTCAAGGGCCTCGGCGCAAATCCCTTTAGCGACTTGGCGACTCTCTGGAGCTTGAGGAACCCTTCTAATTCATATAAATATTCGCTCAGGACGCCAAAACTCGGCGTCCTGAGTGGAAAAAGCGAGAAAGAGAAGGGGGATGGTCTAAAAATATCTCGCGAAATTAGGGTTGTGTGAATGGTGCGTCATAACGGGGAGCCTTCAAAATAGTGTCGAAATAAAACAAAAAGTCACCGGGTTACTTCATATGAATTTGAGACACAATCTAGAATCTATTTCCTTCTTTTTGTTGTTGAAGGTGGTCTTTCATTTCGTATTTGTTTAAGGCCCATTCCACACAAACGGGAAAAACGTGCGGGAGCTTCTCGGTGATTCGAGAATTCATACCGCGTGGCATAGACGGATTAAAAAAAAATCCCGTTGGGGGGGGGGGCAGAGTACAAAGAAACAGTACTGAAGGGGTTGAACCCTCCCGAAAAACGTTTAAACAATTTTCTTTTCATACATAGGGTCCCAGCTGCCCATTGGATAAAGGCGTTCAGCTAGTAATTCTTTTGGGGGTTAATTAACGTTGCACTAGAGCTGCAATGTGGGCTATTGGCGACGGTTCGGGGCCTATCTCGAAGGAAAAAATCGAGGTTGGTTTGGTTTGGTTTAGTTAATTAACGTCGCACTTGAGCTGCACAGTGGGCTATTTGCGACGGTTCGGGGTCTATCTCGAAGGAAAGACCCGGGAACACATACACATTCACACACACATTCATACATGCACCTAGTTATTTTAGAACCATGGTCAGATGACGAGGAAACACCTGAACTGGCACCCAACGCCTTCAATAGACGTCGGGACTTTGGACCCCGATCAGATTTATCGTGCACCAGTCCCGTATACACGCCAGTATAATTTGTTGGATAGTCAAGGGCTGGGGGGGAGGGGCACAGTACAAATACGTACTGAAAGGGTTGGACCCTCCCGAAAAACGTTTAAACAATTTGCTTTTCATACATAGGGGCCCAGCTGCCCAGTGGATAAAGACGCCCAGCTATTTTTTTTTGCGGGGGGGGGGGGGGGGTGGAGGGTAATTAGTTTGGTTGGTTTTGTTTGTTTAATTAACGTCGCACTAGAGCTGCACACTGGGCTATTGGCGACGGTTCGAGGCCGATCTCGTAGGAAAGACCCGGGAACGATGCCTCGTATTTTTGAACCATGGTCAGATGACGAGGACAACACCTGAGCTGGCACCCGACGCAACGTCAATAGGCGTCAGGATATTGGACCCCGATCAGATGTATCGTGCACCAGTCCCGTATACACGCCAGTATAATTTGTTGGATGTTCTGGACGACTTTCCATTTTTTTTTGTAGCGAAGCTGGTATCCTTCCGATCGCAAGATCACTACTTTTTTACTTTTCTTTGCAAGTCCATCGCGCGGGTTCGAATCACCAATCCTCTGATTAGTAGATGAACGCTTTATCCACTGTGCAACTGGGGCTCGGGGAGGGTAATTAACGTCGTACTAGAGTTGCACAGTGGGCTATTGGCGACGGTTCGGGGCCTATCTCGAAGGAAAGAACCGAGAATGATGCCTCGTATTTTTTAACCATGGTCAGATGACGAGGACAACACCTGAGCTGACACCCAGGCCTTCAATAGGCGTCAAGACTTTGGACCAGCAATCCTTCAGCTAGTAATCAGTCCGAACCCATGCGATGGACTTGAGAAAGAAAAGTAAAAAAGTTGTGATCTTGCGATCGGAGGTTTGGGTTGCCAGTTGCGCTACAAAAATTCTTGAAAGTCGTTTAGAACATTCAAAAAAATTATACTGGCGTTTATACGGGACTGGTGAACGATACATCTGATAGGGGTCAAATGTCCTGACGCCCCTTTAGGATGCTTCGGGTGCCAGCTCAGGTGTTGTCCTCGTCATCTGACCCTGGTTCAAAAATACGAGGCATTGTTCCCGGGTCTTTTCTTCGAGATAGGCCCCGAACCGTCGCCAATATCCCACTGTGCAGCTCTAGTGCGACGTTAAATTAACCAAACCGTTTCATACATAATAGGTCATTAATTATTTAAGTCAATAATATATAGGGACGAGGATATCAGGAACTCTCTCCGGATCCCATCCCTTACCCAATTTATCGGCAAATTAGCCAGCAACTTTTTGGGCTCCCTAGACGCCATTGAGAACGATGAAATAAGAAAACTCGCTCCTTATAACCATACACAACCCTCTAACCTTCACCGGCCTCGAGCTACCCTGTCGCTTCTTCCTGCATGATAACTTGGTCACCACATGGTGCTGAGCCACCTCTGAATCGTTCAAATATGTAAATATCGTTTGTCGTCCGACTCGTTCTACTCTTGTGACATACTACAGACTAATTGTACGCAATTGTATATACTTTATGTTGCCTCATATCTTTCTATGGTTATAGTTTATACCATAAAACCCCTTCTGTACATACATTATAAATATTCGCTCTGCCGGAATGAGCTATTCTTTATTGTTCTGCACTTGTGCTCACAAGTGCGTAGTTCGTATTTTGTGTTTGTCTTGTCCCATTTTTCACGATTTCATAATCTAAGGTAAACAAATTTAACCTCAGGTGTTAATAACGCAGTTTTACTGCATTCCAATTGGAGGTAATGGGGCCTTCGGCCCCGGGTACTCCATAACCACTGTGAAATCTCTCTCTCTTTAAGTCAATAATACGTATAATTAATTATTTAAGCCAATAATACGTATAATTAATTATTTAAGCCAATAATACGTATAATTAATTATTTAAGCCAATAATACGTATAATTAATTATTTAAGTCAATAATATGTATAATTAATTATTGAAGTCAGCTATAAGCATATTTAATTATCTAATTAGCATTCATTTCGTATCATTTTTAACATTTCCAGTTTTAATTTATTCAACAACTAATAGTTTTATTACATTTTTCCCGCCTGTACCCCTTCGAAATAAATGTTAACTTTACCGAGAATTTGTACTTGTGTATGGCTAACATTCCCGATGAAACACGGAATTGTTAATTTAAAAAGTCATTAGTCAAACAAATAGGACCACCAGAGAAATACAAGGTGACCATTTATTCTATTGTAAAGACGTGACTGACGCATGCCGGCCTATCTCCCCCAAACCTTGATGGTCATTGCTACCCTATAGAAGATGGGTGGAGGGGGGGAGGGGTCATCCCAGCAAAAGAAGTCAGCATAAAACCTTCATCAAAATTTTGAAATTGAAGGTTTTATGCAGGAAAACTGCAGTTTTTTTAAAAGATCTATAAAATTAAAGGTTTTTGTTTCAATGTCCTTCATAAAAACCTGCAAAACACCTTCAATTTTTAATCATGAAGTGAAAATGCAGATATTTTAAAGGTTTTATGCAGGAAAATTAAAAACTTCAAAAAAAAAACTGCAGTGTTTTGTTTCAATATCCTTTATAAATCCTTCAAAAAACCTTAAATTTTAACAATTTTGATGAAGGTTTCATGCTGACTTTTTTTGCTGGGATTTATGTCAAAACGCTGTCAAATTGTGATTATTTGAGAGGAGAGAGCGATCACTGCATTATAGATTGATTTAATGGTTATTGTCCAAATGTTGTTAATACTTGACTTCCTTATTTTGTAGAACAGTATAAAAATGTGCTATCTTTTTTCTCTTCCACGATTACATAGGGGAGAAAAAAAAGTGGACCAGTCTAAGAGTAAGAAGGGGGATCCTCCCCACATCCGCCAATGGATCGGCCAATGCGACGTGGTTTGAATTCTCTCTGGAATCACCGAAAATCTCCCGCGGGCTATTCCTGTTCGTGTAGAATGGACTGTAGTAGTGCGGTACAGTAAATACTCAAAAGGGATATGGTTTGTGTAGCACTTCATTTAGAGGGAAAGCAAAATAACTAAAAATACATATTCCTAAAAGGTGGTAATCAAAATATATATATATATATATATATATATATATATATATATATATATATATATATATATATATATATATATATATATATATATATATATATATATATATATATATATATATATATATATATATATATATATATATATATATATATATATATATATATTATAGGAACGAACATTCCGATTAATGTAATGTGCTTAAGGAACAATTTAACTGCTTTGTTTTAAAGCCCAACATCCAAGACTTCAAGGCATCGGACGGTTGGCTTCAAAAATTTAAATCCAGACACGGTTTGAGACGGTATCAAGACTAGGCCTCTTTTGAGAAGGACAACAGTGAAATGCTTTCAAACATTGATAAAATGAAAACATGTATTTTCTAAAATGTTGTTTTAAAACAGAAATTCTAGCGATTATTCTGATGCTTGATTTTTTCCTCAATAAAGGTATACTTATTATTTTTTATTTAACTATTTTATTTTACAATTGTTTCTTATATAGAATAACTATATATACCTAACTTTACTTCCTAATATAATCTCTAAATAATGCCTTATTTATAAAGAGAAGGATGTTTAATAAAAATAAGCATAAAAATTATCTACTTCTTATGATATTCTATTTTACGAACTTTCGATTTTACGAACAATTTGGTTGGTATATATATATATATATATATATATAGTTTTTTATGACCCATAATCATTTTTTAACATATAATTAATTACTGTTTATTTAACTTGACACCGAGGGTGATGTAAAAAATCGAATACTTGGATTTCATTTTGTTAATATATCCACAATTCTCTGTAAAAAGTGCAAAATGTACAAACAATGGCACTAACTTAAACTTGTTTAAAATGTATAGTAGTTATATTTGCAAACAACCAACTTAAATTATCCTTTGTCTCTTATTTTCATTTAGCTGACACTGTAAATGATCACGCTTAGAAATGTAAAACTAAGCAAAGTTCAATATGATAATCCGAAATATTACGAAAAACATTTCGAATATATATATATATATATATATATATATATATATATATATATATATATATATATATATATATATATATATATATATATATATATATATATATATATATATATATATATATATATATATATATATATATATATATATATATATATATATATATATATATATATATATATATATATATATATATATATATATATATATATATATATTCCGAATAAAATATAACTTTTGTTAGAGAAATGTTGCAGAAAATAGTATTTTTGGAACTTAATGGTTAAACGAAATTTCTTCTTTTAGATTGATGTATGTTTTTTATGACCTTGAATTTTGCTTCCCAGAGTTGACTGTGCCAAAACGTCAAGATAATTAAGTTAGGTTTTGTTTTGAATGCAGTAGTTTTGCCAAGAAGGTGTTTGAAGAGCACTGACGCACTTATTCATGCCGATTTAGAACATTATCGCTGAAGTAAATAAGGATGTTTCTACACAGTAGTGTTTTGGAATTGTGTTAAATTGTGAGTTTGGCATATACAACTTATTGAGAGTCGGAAAGAAAATATTTGTATCTAGATAGAATAAATCCTTAATTTTTGTTATGTATCCAAAACAGTTAAGACCTCGATGTTCTGGTTGGAAGAGCAGCGATTTCGTAATCGGAGGGTTGCGAGTTCAATACCAAACCAAACCAAACCCGTATACACGCCGTTAATTTTTACGGATGTTCTGGACGACTTTTCTAGTATTTTATAGCGAAGCTGGCAACCCTCCGATCACAAGATCACTACTTTTTTACTTTTCTTTGTCAAGTCCATCGCACAGGTTCGAACCACCAATCCTCGGATTAGTAGCTGAACGCCTTTAACCGCTAGGCCACGGAGGGCTTTTTGTTTATTTTGAGCTTGGTTTGATTAATTAACGTCACACTAGAGCTGCACAGTGGGCTATTGACGACGGTTCGGGGCCTATCGCAAAGGAAAGACTCGGGAACGATGACTCGTATTTTTGAACCATGGTCAGAAGGTCTTTCCTAATATTTTTTAGCAAACCTGGCAACCCTCCGATCACAAGATCACTACTTTTTACTTTTCTTTATCAAGTTCGTCGCATAGGATCGACCTAGGATTCCTCTGATTCCCAGCTGACATTTTTATCCACTGGGCCACGGAGTTCCCCCTTATTTACTTTGGGATCAATCCTAAACCGTCGCCTATCGGACAATGTGCAGTTCTAGTGCAATGTTAGTTTAAACAATTAAAGCTGAATCCCATTTTTTTGGCACACCTTTTTAACATTTCTTAGGTTTATAACTTTCTCAAGTCATACTGGTAGTTTAACGGATAAGGCTCTAGATGCACTACTGAAAAATAATAACTTGGACATTCTAACTTTTTTGTAATAATAATTATATCGTAAATACATGATATGATCTAATACAGATCATATTTACTTATTCAAACACTGTACAAATAAAAGGTACTTAAAAATGAGTACTTGAACCTAATCATTTTCCTTTGAGTACAATTGCATTGCAAATGAGTGATGATGTACTCACATTTAAGCTTGATGACGTTCTCAAAAACGAGCAGTGTGATATAATATTGCTAATCTCAGCTTCTGCTTAAGCCATCTCAACAAAAAGACTTGACGAACTTAAAATAGTTTCTCAAAAGATGATTTTCCACATTATTTGGTAACGATTGCTTAAATTTAAACTGAGTTATTACAACTCAATTATCTGAATTTCCATTCTATTGGCACACCTGTTTAACATTTCTTAGGTATATAACTTCCTCAAGTCGCACTGGTAGTTTAACTGAGAAGTCTCTAGACTGCAGAGTCTGAGGATCTAGGTCCTATTCCCGGTAAGTCTTGGTTGTAATTGTCAATATTTATTAATAGGGAATTATAAAAGTAGCCTATGTAGGCTAGTATCTACTCATTGTACTCATTTTTAGTACAGTCTTTTTCAAAATCGAAACTTATTTATTCGGAGCCATGATAAGCATCGAATGTACTCAAAACTAAGTACATTTAAATTATTTTTGAGTTCCTATTTTTAACAGTGAGAATATAGAAGTTATAAAACATTTATTAAAGCTTATGCTGAAAGTTTTAAATACGTTTAAAATTTCCTGTTGATAAATTATGCATTACTTTAAAACGCAAATCGTCATATTGTCAATCCAAAAATTATTTTTAGCGAAACAATTATTAAACAAACTATGAGCCAATATAAATATTTTTAAAAGCTTTTTAAATAATTTTAAAATACCATATTTAAACCAATAATATAAATTTCTACATATAAATACGACAATAAAAGAAGAGAAAAATTTACTAAATCGTAAAACAAATCATCAATATATATATATATATATATATATATATATATATATATATATATATATATATATATATATATATATATATATATATATATATATATATATATATATATATATATATATATATATATATATATATATATATATATATATATATATATATATATATATATATATATATATATATATATATATATATATATATATATATATATATATATATATATATATATATATATATATATATATATATATATATATATATATATATATGTTAGTGAAATCTTTTATTCATAACTCAAATACTCATTTCTAAGTGTGACATGCATAAATTTTCAGTACTAATAAATATACACGTAGAAAGTAATTTATATTCCGAAATATTTTCATTTCAATACATTTTCTTATTATGAGGATTACATTTATTTAAATTTGAATTTCGAGGCGCGATTATATAGAATCCATATTCCTGATCAATATATTCACTTTGTCACGAAAACATACATTGGCACATAGTGAAAGTATTATATTCATAGTTCTATTTCTGTACAACTACTGAGTTATATATGCATGAAGAACATATGCTGTGGAAGGTGCTATGAAAGCATACGAAGATAAAGATGGACGATAAAATGTGTTTCCGATCGAACGACCTTTGAAATGGGAAAATTATACGTTGAAAAATATTTCGTTTTTTTTCTTCATATTTTCGAAATAAACGTTTTTGGATAAGAATAGTGTCACGTGGGGTAAGATTTATCTTATTTTATCTTAAGGTTTTTATCTTTTTTTTCTCTAGGTTTATCGCAAGTCAACGTTGCGATTCCTGTTATATAGAAAATAAAATTTTCGCTCTTTCTTATATTTGGTGTCTGTTGTTTAATATTGAAATAACACTGTGTTATAGTATGTGGTATTTAATTATAATTATGAGAACACACTGAATTGTTATGTAAGACATCGTTCATCATCCAAGAAAGGCTCTGCAAACTATAATGATCTTTAAAATTCGCATTCTTAAAAATTAATACTTTAAGGTAACCATTCGCAATTGTGTGCGATATTTCACCTTAATAATGGAACTATTTTGTATTTTTTTGTTCTAATTAACAAGCATGAGTTAATTTTATATTTGTTTTTAAAAATTATTATACAAGGTGGTTACAAATTGTTGGACATGGTCATTTTTTGGCTGTTTAACTACATACAACAAACCACTGTTTTTGTTACAATTACACACACACACAGTCCAGTTCCTTATTCGTTGTACTACCAGGACGACGTGAAGAAGTTATAAACAAAAGAAATGTTTTTTAAAAAAAGTATTCTCAAATGAATAGGAATTAAGATAATTGAGTTGTAATGAATCAGTTTCCATTTAAGCAGTCGACATCAAATAATGTGGAAAGCCATCTTCTTAATTACCAATTTAAGTTTGGCAGGTCGGTATGTTAAGATAGCTTGAATAGAAGCTGAGATTAGCAATATTAAATCATACTGTTCATTTTTACTAAAGTATGTTGCTTAAATTTGAGTACGTCGTCGCTCATTAGCAATGCAATTGTACTCAAAGAAGAATGAGTAGGTTCAGGTACTCATTCAGTACCTTTTTTTTACAGTGCATACAATGACCACTGCCCAATAATTTGTGAATCTCTTGTGTTATACCAACCAGGCACAACATCCTTATAGATGCAAACCTAGTTTTTTGCAGCCCACGCAATTTTTTATATAATTTCATGGCATTCGTTAGATTAGAATGGTTGAGATACTGACTTCACAATTCTAAATATCTCTTAAATGATCCGTATAGTCAGTTAACTTTGTATTAAGTTTACGAGAAGTTTCGATCTCGCAAATATATGAGCAAGTGTTTACTTTGTTTCATATTAATAAACCATATATATGATTTTTTTTTCATGTGAATTCTGTGTGCAGAATGTGCATACATAAAATAAATTCACATTAAGGTACTCAATTGTGAATTAATTTTATGTATATCTGGAATGTATATCTTATGTATTTCTTATGTATCTCTTATGTATCTCTTATGTATCTCTTATGTATCTCTTTATGTATATCTGGAATGTATCTCTTATGTATCTCTTTATGTATCTCTGCACATAATTCACAATTAAGAAAAATCTTATAAGTGGTTTATTTTTTAGTCGATATAGCCAATGCACTTGTCTTTCAGAAAAACAGACTCCAGTTTGGAAAAAAATTGAGTTTTATTACGTTTTAGGCTAATATTATCCTTGAACAGTTGTCCATTATCATTTATAATATGTCGCTATAATCGCGGTAACGTGCGTTGGACTGCAAAACCACAATATTTATGCGAGTCACTGTTGTTACAAATAAGACTTAATGATCCCTAAGAAACAATTCATATAACTGAATACTTACATTAATTTCAAGATATCATAAAACAAAAACAACATACATTTAATTTTCCATTTATATATAAAAATTTTTAACGGGCATTTCGATTTCTAAGTATCCATTTGAATTAAAAAAATATAATCAATGAAAGAAGAATTTCTTATTCAACGATCTCTTATTTGGCAGAATAAATATTTACGCTTCTTTGAAGATAGGAATACCTTTACATAAAAAGTTTTCCTTTCAGAATTATTTTACTCGAGGGCTATTATTTATTTTTAAGTCACTTTTATAGAGTTCTTTATAAATTTTTTAAAAATTTATTTCCATTGAATTAGTTCTCATTTTTTATTCACAGATTGTCCCATGTGCATTAAAATTATACTACTTTCCATACGATCAGGTTTTCAATAAAATGCCAGTTTACAATGAGGCACCTTTACATGTATAGTAACTTTTGATTTTTTCACATAATCCCTCCTTAAGGGTGACCCGAGTCCCAAATCCTAATTTGTTTATTAATGAATTCAGAAATACAATTTTTTATATTATTAGAACATCTTTTTCTAAAAAATAATCAAAAACAAAAAATCAAAAAAAAGAAGAAAAAAAAAAGAAAAAAAATATTTTTGTTATTTTTTGAGTTTTTTAAGCTTAAGTGGACTTTTTAAAATAACACTACTACTCTTTCAATTTTTAATATTTTTGTAATTTTTTAATTGATTAAATAACGTCAAAGTATCTACTATAGACGTATGAATAGACTTTTGCAGATTTGTGTTTTAATAGTTTTCAAAAACTTATTTTAAGTTCAAAACCTAAAAAATATTAAAATTTTTATGTTTAATAAGTGGTAAAAATAATTTATGACTTAATTTAAAAAAGCTTTTCATACGTTTATAAAACTTATATTATAGCATCAAAAACTGTTAACAGTTTAGTTTTAAGTTAATTAGTTACAAAGTCTTAGCATTTTAAACGTGACCAAAATGTAAAAAAAAATATTTGAGGAAATGACGATTGTTACAGACAAAAAGTATGTAGAAAGATGATAAATGGTATATAAACATCTAACAATACATATGTTTTGTTTCTTTTATTGTTTTGAAATTTTGTACACACCTTCTTAAGTATGCATAGCATCGTTCTATGAAGAAAAAAATTTAGTATTTTTTTTGGAATTTGGGGCCCGGGTCTCTCTTAAAATTATCCCTTAGATTGAACTCGTAACTCGAGTTGGGTCATTCCCTTAAAGATATTTTGAAATTACATTGGAACATATTTTCATGATATGTTCAGATAACAAAACTTACAGGAATATTTAATATTTAAAACTTCTCCACATTTGAAATTCTATGCACTGAATATTCATAAAACCGCTGCATATTTCATCGCATTGGCATTTTAAAGCATTCTCTAACAAGATCCTTCTGGTGGCATATATTCGAATTGGATATTTGTTTCTACCCTTGCGGATATATGTTTCTACCCTGCAATACATCATTGCAATGACAACATCCCTAGACTCGATGCATCGGAAATCTCATTTGAAATGGAAGACATCTAGGGCTATTCCGATTCCGAAACACATACAAAATCTCATTTTAAAAGCGGTCGGAGATCAATTATAGAGTTCCGAATAGGAGAATGGAGAACATAAGTGAATTTAACGAGAGGTATGTTGGAGATTTAAGTCTCGTAATTCGATTAAATGAATTTTATGTGGAAACTCAAAATGTTGGTTGTTTATAGATTGAAAAAGGTACACTGTTAAAAATAGGTACTCAAAAATAAGTAAAATGTACTCATTTTTGAGTACATTCAATGCTTATCATAGCTCCGAATACATTAGTTTCAGTTTTGAAAAAGAGATGTACTCAAAAATGAGTACAATGAGTAAAAATGAATAAAAAGAGCAGTCGCTTGCCTACGTAGGTTTGCCTTCATAAATCACTTTCAATAAATATAAAAAATTACAACCGAGTCTTGCCGGGAATCGAACACATATCTTAAGGCGAAGACACTCAGTCCAGTGCCTTATAAGTTGTACTACAAGGGCACCGTGAAGAAGGTATATACAGAAGGAACGTTAAAAAGGTGTGCCAATGTAATGGGAAGTAATATAATTGAGTTGTAATAACTTAGTTTCCATTTAAGTAATCGACATAAAATGATATGGAAAAGTATCTTCCGAACAACTATTTTAAGTATGCCAAGTTGTTTGTTAAGATGGCTTGAACAGAAGCTGAGATTAGCAATATTAAATTACAGTGCTTTTTTTGAGAAATATAAGAAATTATCATTTACTTAATTTTGTCATATTTAAACATGTCATACAATCTTTAAAATGAAATAAAGATATGGTAGGGGGGGGGGGGGTTGAGATATTCTCTGGAAAAACTGAATGTTTTTTAAACTTATTCTTATTGAAGATAAATAATAAAAATACGTATTATTGTAATTTAAATGATTTTTTTTATTTTCAATATGTTAGAGAAGCAATTTTGGAATACTTTCCATTATCACATGTTAATGAAAATTCCATTAGATTTTTCGCCATCGTAGATTTTTTTTGTTCTCTTTTTAACTAAATAAAAATATTTAACTGTCTTTACCACATACATTTGATTTCGTATTTTCCAAGTTTAAAGTTGCCCACAATTTACCACAAAACGACACTTATGATGGAAGGACACTTATTTTAGCAACTGTAGTTATTTATAAAAGTCATAAGCACATAAATTTTCCTTTTCCATAAAATAAAAAAACTTATTGAAGATAAATAATAAAAATACACATTATTGTAATTTAAATGAATTTTTTTATTTTCAATCTTTTAGACAAGCATTTTTCGAACACTTTCCATTATGACATGGTAATGAAAATTCCATTAGATTTTTCTCGTCGTAGATTTTTTTTGCTCTCCTTTCATCTAAATAAAAGTATTTAACAGTATGTACCACATAAACTGGATTTCGTATTTTCCAAGTTTAAAGTTGACACAATTTACCTCAAAACGGCACTTATAATGGACTTATAACACTTATTTTAGCAACTGTAGTTATTTATAAAAGTCATAAGCACATAAATTTTCCATGAAATAAAATAACTTATTGAAGATAAATAATAAAAATACATATTATTGTAATTTAAATGATTTATTTTTTATTTTCAATAGTTTAGAGAAGCAATTTTCGAACACTTTCCATTATGACATGATAGTGAAAATTCCATTAGATTTTTCTTTTTATGTCGTATATTTTTAATTCGTTTTTTATCTAAATAAAAGTATTTAACAGTCTCTACCACATAAACTTGATTTCGTATTTTCCAAGTTTAGAGTTGCCCACAATTTACCACAAAACGACACTTATAATGGAAGGACACTTATTTTAGCAACTGTAATTATTTATAAAAGTCATAAGCAGATAAATTTTCCTTTTCCATAAAAAAAGAAAACTTATTGAAGATAAATAATAAAAATACATATTATTGTAATTTAAATGAATTTTTTTATTTTCAATATTTTAGACAAGCAATTTTCGAACACTTTCCATTATGACATGATAGTGAAAATTCCTTTAGATTTTTCTTTTTAAGTCGTAGATTTTTTTAATTCGTTTTTTATCTAAATAAAAGTATTTAACAGTCTCTACCACATAAACTTGATTTCGTATTTTCCAAATTTAAAGTTGCCCGCAATTTACCACAAAACGACACTTATAATGGAAGGACACTTATTTTAGCAACTGTAATTATTTATAAAAGTCATAAGCAGATAAATTTTCCTTTTCCATAAAAAAAGAAAACTTATTGAAGATAAATAATAAAAATACATATTATTGTAATTTAAATGAATTTTTTTATTTTCAATATTTTAGACAAGCAATTTTCGAACACTTTCCATTATGACATGATAGTGAAAATTCCTTTAGATTTTTCTTTTTAAGTCGTAGATTTTTTTAATTCGTTTTTTATCTAAATAAAAGTATTTAACAGTCTCTACCACATAAACTTGATTTCGTATTTTCCAAATTTAAAGTTGCCCGCAATTTACCACAAAACGACACTTATAATGGAAGGACACTTATTTTAGCAACTGTAATTATTTATAAAAGTCATAAGCAGATAAATTTTCCTTTTCCATAAAAAAAGAAAACTTATTGAAGATAAATAATAAAAATACATATTATTGTAATTTAAATGAATTTTTTTATTTTCAATATTTTAGACAAGCAATTTTCGAACACTTTCCATTATGACATGATAGTGAAAATTCCTTTAGATTTTTCTTTTTAAGTCGTAGATTTTTTTAATTCGTTTTTTATCTAAATAAAAGTATTTAACAGTCTCTACCACATAAACTTGATTTCGTATTTTCCAAATTTAAAGTTGCCCGCAATTTACCACAAAACGACACTTATAATGGAAGGACACTTATTTTAGCAACTGTAATTATTTATAAAAGTCATAAGCAGATAAATTTTCCTTTTCCATAAAAAAAGAAAACTTATTGAAGATAAATAATAAAAATACATATTATTGTAATTTAAATGAATTTTTTTATTTTCAATATTTTAGACAAGCAATTTTCGAACACTTTCCATTATGACATGATAGTGAAAATTCCTTTAGATTTTTCTTTTTAAGTCGTAGATTTTTTTAATTCGTTTTTTATCTAAATAAAAGTATTTAACAGTCTCTACCACATAAACTTGATTTCGTATTTTCCAAATTTAAAGTTGCCCGCAATTTACCACAAAACGACACTTATAATGGAAGGACACTTATTTTAGCAACTGTAATTATTTATAAAAGTCATAAGCAGATAAATTTTCCTTTTCCATAAAAAAAGAAAACTTATTGAAGATAAATAATAAAAATACATATTATTGTAATTTAAATGAATTTTTTTATTTTCAATATTTTAGACAAGCAATTTTCGAACACTTTCCATTATGACATGATAGTGAAAATTCCTTTAGATTTTTCTTTTTAAGTCGTAGATTTTTTTAATTCGTTTTTTATCTAAATAAAAGTATTTAACAGTCTCTACCACATAAACTTGATTTCGTATTTTCCAAATTTAAAGTTGCCCGCAATTTACCACAAAACGACACTTATAATGGAAGGACACTTATTTTAGCAACTGTAATTATTTATAAAAGTCATAAGCAGATAAATTTTCCTTTTCCATAAAAAAAGAAAACTTATTGAAGATAAATAATAAAAATACATATTATTGTAATTTAAATGAATTTTTTTATTTTCAATATTTTAGACAAGCAATTTTCGAACACTTTCCATTATGACATGATAGTGAAAATTCCTTTAGATTTTTCTTTTTAAGTCGTAGATTTTTTTAATTCGTTTTTTATCTAAATAAAAGTATTTAACAGTCTCTACCACATAAACTTGATTTCGTATTTTCCAAATTTAAAGTTGCCCGCAATTTACCACAAAACGACACTTATAATGGAAGGACACTTATTTTAGCAACTGTAATTATTTATAAAAGTCATAAGCAGATAAATTTTTATGTCTTTCTCCATCTTCTCCATAAAATAAAAAAAAAACGTCAGTGTAATTTAACCAAACTCTACACAAAACCTCTATATAAAGATTTGGAGCATACAAACCTTTATACAGAAATTGATTTAGGTATTGTTTTTAGTAAATAATTCTTTTCATAATCTAATTAGATGTTTGAGATGTCCTTTAATATGTCTCTTTAAACCCCAAGGCAATTCTCAATAACTTTCTGATCAAAAGGGATTCCAATCCTCCCAGACTGATAACCCTTCTAAGATTATTGACATAACTCAGTTTCATCGGGTCAAGAGTTGTCATTCATAAATAGAAAATGAGAAGTCTCGGTAAACCGGAATATGGAGTAATGGACAAAGAGGATTTCGTCCCTTTGGAGATTTCTTACCTTGTACAAACAGGAGATAAGATCTTCTCTCATATTTGATTTGTAAATATTTATCTTCCTTTGAGAGATAACACGTAGTTTATGTTTCTGTGCTGTTTCCTCTTTTATTCTTGATAATAAATGTATTTATTACCGGTGGAATTTTTTTTTGTTCATGTGAATAGGAATTGTAAATATTCAATCGACCTTTTAGACAAACATACAACTTTTCAAAATGATTATTAAAGAAGGGTGGTGTTATATTTCAGTTTTTAAATTTTTTCAATAGCAGTTGCTGTTGGAAAATAATGGCTTGGAAATAATTGTGATAGAGTTTAAGATTTATTTTCAATAAAGCTTTTAGATGAGAAAATAATTCCTTCTAAAATACTTTTGTAGATCATTTAATACATATTCAAATACTCATTAAAGTTTGTATTTAAATTCAGTCCGAAATACTTATTGAAAAGTAAGTTGTGAAAACTACTTATAAACATCGTTATTAGCTTCGACATGTAAACTTTCTGAACATTACGGGTATTTTACAATAAATTTATACCATGTACCTAATTCATATAATTGGGCGTTATATTTTTAATTTCATTTTGAATTTAATTAACTTCCATCAACCAATATATCGCAGCGTTACAAACGTAACTCTTCTACCAAACCGTCATTTGAAGCGTATTATGATTACATTGTAATTAACGTCGCATTAAAGCACAGAAGATTTAATGTGAACCACACCCCTCTTTCCAGCGATTCATTGGAGAAGATTACAGGATTTGTTTTGTTAAATGTTTCACTACGAAATCGGTATTCTAACAAAAAGACAATTGTAATCTATCATTTTGGGTTTCCTATTACCAATGCATGTTGTCATAATCATTGTTTAATTTTTACCTATTATTGCCTTTACTCAGCTACATGGAAACATGAAGCTTGTTAATAAATGTTTTAAAATTATAATTACTTTCAATTATAATTAATTTCAATTATAATTCATTTAAATTATAATTAATTTATATTATAATTAATTTAAATTATAATTAGTTTAAGTTATTATTAATTTAAATTATAATTAATGTAAATTATAATAAATTAAATTATTATTAATTTAAATTATAATTAATTGATTTAAATAATAATTGATTTATTTAAATTATAATTGAATTATTTTAATTATAATTAATTTATTTAAATTATAATTGAATTATATTAATTATAATTAATTTATTTAAATTATAATTGAATTATTTTAATTATAATTAATTTATTTAAATTATAATTGAATTATTTTAATTATAATTAATTTATTTAAATTATAATTGAATTATTTTAATTATAATTGAATTATTTTAATTATAATTGAATTATTTTAATTATAATTGAATTATTTTAATTATAATTAATTTATTTAAATAATAGTTAATTTAAATTATAACCAACTAATTCATGGTTAAAATATTAAGGACAAATTAAAAAAAAAATAATGAAATATAATTAAAATACCTTATCAAAACATGAAGCAACAAAACTGGATCATATTTATAATCTCGAATCATACATCAACTCTGCATTATTTATATGATTATTTTCTCTAAAAATCGTCTTAATATTTAGCAGCCAAACTTTAACCATTGTTATGATGCATCGCCAAAAGCCGCTCTCTACGTCATTCTTTCATGAATGAATAGTGCTCATGACGTCACAGAATACGAGCTAATGTTTCCAGACTGGATTACAAGTGTCTACTCATACATATTAAAAAAGACTCTGACTAATAATTAAATGAGTTGGCTGAACCGGAATTGAAAGAATGCATACTTAATGAAATACGACTTTGGGGATCCATTAGGGGAACTGAGCTGACGTCAATGTTAGGGGGAGGAGCCTAAATCGATTATGTGTGGTAAAAGTTTAGATTAGATGGTATAAACTCATTGGGAATACGCTAAAAACATTAGTCGACTTCTGAAGTTTTTTGTACAGTATTTACCAAGTAGAAGGAGAAAATTCGGTTTTATGTACATTAGAAAAAAAAGTGACACGTTTTTGTGTGTTTGCTTGCTTCCATTCAACTATTTTTATTAAAACTCGTCTTTCTTTTAGCAGTTGAAAATTCTTAGAATTAGTATTTTGAATACTCACTATTTCCGCTATTATTCAATTAAATATTTTCTATTTATTTTTTATAAAAAGTATTTGAAATTAATTCAATTTTACCCTAAAGTCAATCAATGACCGAACACATTTTGAACCGAATTCGATAAAGGCATGATTAAAAATGTACACTATAAAAAAAATATGTACTTAAAAATGAGTACCTGAACTGAATTATTCTTCTTTGAGTACAATTGCATCGTAAATGAGCGATGACGTACTGAAATTGAAGTAACCGTACTTTCTCAAAAATGAGCAGTGTGATTTAATATTGGCAATGTCCGCTTCTGTTCAAGCCATCTTAACAAAGCTACCTGACAAACTTAAAATAGGTGTTCAGAAGATAGTTTTCCACTATATTTGATGTCGATTTCGTAAATGGAAACTGAGTTATTACAATTCAGTTATTTTACTTCCCATTCTTTTGGCAAATCTTTTTTTAAAAAATTAAGTTTATAACTTCTTCACGTCGCTCTGGTAGTACAACGTATAAGGCATTAGGCTGTGATCAGTGAGGACCTGGGTTCGATTCCCCGATAATTGTCAATATTTATTGAAAGTGATTTATGAAGGCAGCCTATGTAGGCTAGCATCTGCTCTTTTTATTCATTTTTACCCATTGTACTTATTTTTGAGTACATGTCTTTTTCAAAATTGAAACTTATGTATTCGAAGCCATAATAAGCATTGAGAATGCAATCGAAAATGAATACATTTTACTTAGTTTTGAATACCTGTTTTTAACAGTAATTAACACATTATAGATAAACAACTTAAACACAAGATTTAGACATATAAATTAATTTTAAATAAATTAGTACTAATAATTGCATAAATAATGTAACTGTGTAAAAATATGAATTAAAAAGTAACACATGCTTACGTTCAACTAATAAAGCACTCTAAATATTCTTTTATTTACATTTTTTTAAAAATAACCTAAAACTTCCCAACAATTAATGAATAACAAAGATATTTCACAAAGAAAACGAAAGGTTTAACGCTCCATTTCCAGTAATTAATTTCACAGAATTGACTTAAGTTCAAATTAATTAGGAAACATTTTTAGAAAACAAACTTTTATCGGTTAATCTCCTTACGACTGCGCTTCCGAATGTTTCGCTATTAAAATAGCGACCTACACCATGAAGAATGTTTGGATCTCTTATCATAATCTTTTATTTGTTTGCAAAGAAATTCGCATCTCGTGCATAGTATTAGTCAACAAATATATCTCTTCCAGATGCCGTTTCTCTCCATTTCGAATTCGTCGAAGATGATAAAAGGGTTGCAAGGAATCGAGCGTATTCTTGCAAAAGGAGCGTGAGAACTCGATCAGATGTTGAAAGAAATCTATAAAGTCTTGCTGATTTTAAGAGCTTTGTGTAAAATAATTTATCGCGGCAAGTAATAACACAGGTACGATCTATAAGAGAAGCAAGTATAAGGCAAAGAATCAATTCATACAAGGACAATATAGAATTGTCAGGTATTGAATATTCCCTTACTACAATTAATTTGTTTATCACTTATTCATTATATTATATTTTACATATGTCCTAAATAATTGCACTTGTTTTACGCTATCATTGTCTTTTTTTGTATGAATTTATCAGACTTTGTACGTAAGATAATATTTTATTTAAACTTTTATCTCAATATTGCGTTACGTATATTTTCCTACCAAAAGACAATTTATTTTAGTAATATAAGTTTTGAATAAATAATCTGTATAGTATATAAAAATGGTTGTCATGGTATTTTTTCCATAAATGAAATATATTTTCTATATTTAATAATATGCTACATTTTATTTTGTTTATAATGAACCACTCTTATAAATCTTTCATTCATTACGACCAATATACTAATGGGTCATAGCACAAAAAAAATTAATTTTGAAAAATAATGAGGGAAAAAAGGTTGTAGTAAGATAACCAAATAACAATTTCTTTTTAAAAAATTAGAAATTATTTTTTACACGGATATTATTTAAAACTTGTTAATGAGTTTTTTCTTCATTGTATTTAATCCCCCAAAGCATTAACTTTAATTATTGCTTTAAATTAATTAATTTCTCCCTCTCGCTTTATGTAAAACATTTTTTAAGCTTTGTTGCCTAGACAACGGTTTGATGAAGCCCGAACTTTATTCAAACTTTACGGAAAAATTTCATTCCATTTTGATACAAGTAGAATGTTTATGAATTATATTTAAACGTCATTTGTGGTTAGAAATTTTCTGTTATTTTTTCAGATTTGAAACAGACTACAGAAGTGCAGGGCTAATACAAAAAAAAATGAAGGCTCTATTCTTACTATTTTTCCTGACTTTTTCAAGAAGTCAAGGTCAGATATACCGCTGCCCATCTAAGGAGGACATAAAACCGTGTTCTTGCACAAATCCTGCATTCAAAAGTGGCACTTTAATCAAGCCATCCATAAGCTGCAACGGAATCAGCTCCAACCAAGAACTTCTCAACGCCATCAAAGGAATGAAAAACTCAAAAGTATCAGACTTTTATCTGGAGAAGTCAAACGTTGGTGTTCTTCCTTCCGATGTTTTCACAGACATCCAAATCGATTATTTGAGCATATCTTTCACCAAAATGAGTGGTCTGTCTGAAAGTCTTAATCGGCCACCCTTCCTGGGGCAAGAAGACTCCTTGGAAACTTTAAAAATAACTGATGTTTTCACCAACGACAGTGCACCATTGATGAGATTGTCATTGTCACACTTGAAGAAACTAACTACTTTACAACTTGCTGGGAATATATTGCCAGTTATTGGAAATGACTGGTTTGAGAGCGGCCCATATAACTTATGGGAACTTAGCTTGGTGGACACATATACGTCAAAGGTTGGTAGTCATGCTTTCGTTGCTTTGGAAGAACTCAGGAAGCTGAGACTTACTGGAGGACATTTAATTGAAATTACAAGAGATATGCTACCGAATCCAGCTGTTCATCTTGAGTCTTTAGATTTTAGGTGAGTGTTACTACAATATTTATTTTTAATTATATACTTTGATGAAAATATTTTTATGTCCAACATAAGTTTAAGTTAATTTCGCAACTTGCTTTTAAATAATAAATTATAAATAGAATTTAATTTGTTTTGTGTGTGTATGGGAACTTAATTTACTAAGGCAAATTAACGGAAAATGTGTGATATTTTTTTAGTAATTATTTTTCTGTTTACTGTAATCCAAATATCAATGTTGCTAATTACTGCATAAATACATAATTATTTTAGAGCAACATATAAATTAGAACTTACTTTTAATTTAATTTAATTTAATTTAATTTAATTTAATTTAATTTAATTTAATTTAATTTAATTTAATTTAATTTAATTTAATTTAATTTAATTTAATTTAATTTAATTTAATTTAATTTATAAATTAATTAATTAATGTATTTAAATTAAATTAATAATTTATTTAAAAATTTATTTTTAATTAAATAAATTATTTAAAATTAAAAATTCTAAAAAAAGTAAACATAACATTATCAAATCGAATTATCACGATGAAAACTTATTAATAAGGAAATTAAAAATTAACAGAAATTAAATTTTAATTAGGTTTTATTAAATTAAATGAAATTAAATTAAATTAAATTAAATTAAATTAAATTAAATTAGTTAAAATAATTAATAATTAGTTAAAATAATTAATAATTAGTTAAAATAATTAATAATTAGTTAAAATAATTAATAAATAGTTAAAATAATTAATAATTAGTTAAAATAATTAATAATTAGTTAAAATAATTAATAATTAGTTAAAATAATTAATAATTAGTTAAAACAATTAATAATTAGTTAAAATATTAATTATTTTGTTAATTAATTTATTTTTGTTAGTTAATTAATTTATAATTTGTTAATTAATAATTAGTTAAAATAATTAATAATTAGTTAAAATAATTAATAATTAGTTAAAATAATAAATAATTAGTTATAATAATTAATAGTTAGTTAAAATAATTAATAGTTTTAATTAAACTAATTTTAATTTAATTTGATAAAACCTAATTAAAATTTAATTTCTGTTAATTTTCAACTTCCTTATTAATAAGTTTTCTTCATGATAATTCGATTCAATAATGTTATGTTTACTTCTTTTAGAATTTTTTTATTTTGTATTGTCTCTAACCAAATTTTTATGTCTTGTCTAATATCCAACTATGCTACTATTTTTAAACAAATAAGTTGTCCGATTAGAAAGTTCTATTAGACATATTTACAAATGTACACATTCCGACAAATATTTTCTTAATAAAAACGTTATAAATTCACACATTTTAATGTCTATAGTTTTAAAATTTTATTGAAAATAAAAGATTATGTGTATAGTATTTAATGCGCTAAGGAAACTTGGTACCTCCAAAATTATTTCTATAATTTGAGATCAAAGTAAAAATTTTTGTGATGGTTAGGTGTAAATTATTCAGGAACGAACATTTAGAAGAAAAAAAATGTAAAATGCCTTCAAACTGTTTCAAACGTTATATTTTTGTTAAATTTTTCGAAGCTGTAACACATTTTTCAAAACGCTTCTTCTTTTTCGGATTTTTTGTAATCTATTTTTTTTGTAGACAGTATTGATATATGCCTAATAACTTTAAGGAACGGATTTTATATAAGTGGTTTAGTTTAGGAGAAAAAATAATAAATGAAAACCCTGCTATATTTGTTCAAAAAACTCTAAATCTTAAAAATTTCAACTTTTAAAACGAACTGTTTTTAATATTTTTTAGTTCCGTCAATCATTCTATTTCGTATACATTTATGTTCATGAAAAAAATTCCATGCTAATTAAAAAAATTGTTTGTTGGTGGTTTTAGCATTTAGCATAAGTAGGTGTGTGTTTATAAAAACTACAAGCTGAAATAAATACATTTAAGGAATTCAGTATTGAATGTTGTACGTGTGATAAAGAGACAAAAATGTTCATAATGTGACTGATATTTATTCAATTGTTTTAAAACATAGGAAAAACTTACTGGGGGTTCAAATATTATTTTAAACTAATAGAAAAATGTGACATTTTTATCGATTTTGGGGTACCTAGTCCTTTTGAAAAGCAAAAGTTTACACTTAAAATTTAATGTGAATCTCATAGAACATTCAATGAGTTTAAAATCTTATCATAATAAATAATCTTCGATATTTCTAATATGTTTAGTGATTTTAAGCATGTATGCAGCGAACATAATTATACAAAGAATCATACCGCAAATGTTTAAATTTCATAAAGATTAATATTTCTTTTCCCTTTTGCAAAACTAATTATAATGTAAATTGATTTTAGAGGCAAAGGCTATTGAAGCTTTTGATGCAAAATGTTTCCTTGTTAAAAGAAAAAAAATGCCTTTTTTATTAGAATTTTTATAAATACAAAAGTAAAACCTTTATATAAATATTTGTTTTTATAAATAATAAGTTCAACAGAATAGTTAAATATTTGTTGTAAAACTAGTACTTTTTGCTTTAGATGCTTCTCATTATTATTTATCTGTCTTTTGAATATGATCAAATGTTTTAACTCTAAACTCTATGCACTACTGAACTATATATTTATATTTCAGCAACAATAGAATAGCTGCTCTTCCTGACAATATGTTCTCCAAAATGCCATCTTTGGAAAAAGTTTTCTTGGAAAACAATGATTTGACAACTATTAGTGAAGTCGCATATGCTCAAACTTGGAGTCAACTTTCTATTTTGTATTATTATGGTAAGTTTTATGGAAAACTTTTTCGGGAGAACTTTCTTTAATACTCGGATAAAATTTGAGTCGCATAAACTAAGCACAAGGAAATATTTAAATTTTGTTCGAAACACCCGTCTTTCTTCTAAATGACGGTATGTGTTCTACATTTTGGAATGATAATGCTAAACTAAAATATTGTAAACATTTTATTGGGAGTCTTTTGTCAATTTTCGAATAATTAATATAAATTTAAGAAAATTAACAAAAGATAATAAAAAACGAATAAAGAAAATAATTGACATGTTTCTGAAACCCGAATAAAATAATTTCTTCAGAATAAAAAAAATTCCCAATCAAAATCGTTTCACAAAAAATATTTAAAATTGTTAACAATATTTCTCAATGTATTTTAAATACATTAACATTAACAATAAATACATTAACAATATTTCTCAATGTAGTTTAAATACATTACATTAACAATAAATACATTAACAATATTTCTCAATGTATTTTAAATACATTAATATTAACAATATTTCATAACATTATCAATAAATACATTAACAATATTTCATAACATTATCAATAAATACATTAACAATATTTCATAACATTATCAATAAATACATTAACAATATTTCATAACATTATCAATAAATACATTAACAATATTTCATAACATTATCAATAAATACATTAACAATATTTCATAACATTATCAATAAATACATTAACAATATTTCATAACATTATCAATAAATACATTAACAATATTTCATAACATTATCAATAAATACATTAACAATATTTCATAACATTATCAATAAATACATTAACAATATTTCATAACATTATCAATAAATACATTAACAATATTTCTCAATGTAGTTTAAATACATTAACATTAACAATATTTCTCAATGTAGTTTAAATACATTAACATTACCAATATTTCTCAATGTAGTTTAAATACATTAACATTAACAATATTTCTCAATGTAGTTTAAATACATTAACATTAACAATATTTCTCAATGTAGTTTAAATACATTAACATTAACAATATTTCTCAATGTAGTTTAAATACATTAACATTAACAATATTTCTCAATGTAGTTTAAATACATTAACATTAACTATATTTCATAACATTATCAATAAATACATTAACAATATTTCTCAATGTATTTTAAATACATTAACAATATTTCATTACATTATCAATAAATACATTAACAATATTTCATAACATTAACAATAAATACATTAACAATATTTCTCAATGTATTTGAAATACATTAACATTAACAATATTTCTCAATGTATTTGAAATACATTAACATTAACAATATTTCTCAATGTATTTGAAATACATTAACATTAACAATATTTCTCAATGTATTTGAAATACATTAACGTTAACAATATTTCTCAATGTATTTGAAATACATTAACATTAACAATATTTCATAACATTAACATTAAATACATAAACAATATTTTCAGTGTATTTTAACAAATAAAAGAAGAAAAAGGATAATGAATCTAAAACAAATTAAGTAAACAATGATAAAAAATAATTAACTCAACAACGACAATGTGTAACTAAGTTTAATCTGGTTTGTTTAACTGACAAAAATGAATGCTCATTTTTTAAGAAACTTTCATTATTTTTGAAGAAACAGACGCCTGCTAAATGATCTGATAAAAGAATCTTCATATTGGAGTAATTCATTTTGTCGTTTTTTCAATAAATTTATTTCGTCAAAAATGAGGACGATTTCAAATGGATATAAACGGCTCGACTCGAGCTTCAGATCTCTTGGTACAATGCCAGGAGCGCTACCTACCGCCCCGGAAAAGCTATTATGAATTGTGTAAATATACATATAAGAACCGAAATTGAGTTAATACTATCCGAAAGGAATCGGAGTAAATTACTTTTGTTAAAAATTTGAAGATTCTTCTTTCGTCAAAAGCCAAGTGATTCAGTGACTAAACAATTGTCAAAAGCCTTATTGTCAGCCTAATTGTCAAAAGCCTTATTGCCATTTAGCCTTACCGATCGCTTAATGCTTAAAATGAGGGTGTTATTTCCAATAGTGTTCAAAGATAAAAAAGTATCATGCTCAATCTTTAGGATTCACATATAATGACACAAACATAAATAGGTATTACGGATTTACAACTAGTTTCCAACGCCGTATTTAATATATAATGGCACTAACATGCGAGTCAAAATGACAGTTGAGTTTGTTGGATTAAAATTCAGTCATTTAAATACCAAAAAACTATATTTATTTAACATGTTTAGCTTATTTGTAACTTCAAAAATGTGAACAAGAGGTTAACATTTATTTTCAAAAACACCAAAGACGGCATTTTTAGCATAGTTTTCAAAATTTCTATATATAAAATGTTTTTACTTAAGCCTAAGTAAATGTTAAAATCCCTTAAAAATAACCTTGGATATAATGATACCGAATATTTAATTAGTAGTATTTACTTAGCCGGTAAAGCAAAAATAAGTATAAGGGGAAAGTTCTAGCTATTAAAAGCGATGATTTTATTTAAAAATGAAATTCATCCTTCATGATCAAACCCATCTGATTATGTTTTTATTTAAAATTCATTTAATACAAAATACGCATATATCGTGCTGAACTTCTATTTCCAAGTGAAAACTGTTTTCTTGTATAAGAAAGGTATTCGAAACATTATGAAAGAGGATATAAAAAAGAGTAGTGACTTTCTTTAAAATAATTATCATGATCAGAAGTTCTTTTAGCATTTGTTAATTATAAACATTTTATAAATAAAACTAAAGTGTTGTTAGAGTTAAATAAGTAATAAGTACGTAATTATAATAAAAGGAAACAAGGAAAAGTAATATTAGCATCCAATAACCTGACATCTCAGGTAATATTCTCCGTTTTTGTTACTCGTCTTTTAAAAATCGATAAATCGATATCGACAAAAAAAAGTCATATTTTTCTTTAAAAAAATAATCTTTTCAAAGCAGGAAAACGAAATTCAAAATAAGTGTTTTTCTTAAAATGCACTCAGTATTTTGAGTTTCTATTTCATCTTACTTTAGATTGGGATATTATGACTATGGCTAATCTAAACAAATAGCAAAACTGTGTTTTGATATGTAATAAATTTATACTTTCTATCCTCAGTGCGTACTATAGTAAATCGGTTTGGAAACTTGGTCATTCCCAGCTAAATAATTGGCATAAAGCTATTATATAAACTTCAAAATAATTGCAGTTTATTTCTTCTATTTATTTGAATTTTTCAGCATATCTTCAAAAGAAACTACATGTTTTCAGTAGGAAATTAGCTTTTCTAAAATTGACTGCATAAAACCATTAGAGTATTTCAACGAACCTACTTTATCATATATTTTTTTAAGATGATTTGCCTTTTTTTAACTATATATGTATATTTTTAGTAATGATTTGATTATAATATAGACATCACTTTGTCATTTACTATTAGTAAAATAATTTATGACATACCTAAGCTAATTACTTAATACAGGTAAAAATACAGGGTGTTGGCCTTTGGTCATTGTTTGGCTGTATCGTATTTATCTGTATCGGCATAAAAACATTATTTATACACAACTACTTCGTTTATGTATTAAACACGTCCCTTCGCTGTAGTAGCAACAAAGTAGTTAAAGTATAGCAAAAAGAATGATTTATTATGTGTAGTGAAACATCTAACCAATGATCATTGGCCAACAATTTGTGACCACCCTGTATTTCACAATCGAGGAATAACAATTTTATATTAAACAATTAGACTAGCCGCGCACGAGCGATAATTGCACTGCAACTATCACTCGGGGATGATCAACTGAGTGACTAAAAAATCACTCAGTAACTTCCTGGCGATTATTTTAATAGCATTTGACACGGGTCTGCCACATTTCAGATTTCGAAATCGCAAAAGTAAATATTAAAAATAGCCAAACTCGTATAATCACAACCCATACAAAATCGACAAAGTAAAGATAAAAAATAGCCAAACTCATATAACCATAATCCATACAAAATCGCCAAATTGTCGATTATTTGCCAAAGTAGCGAGCGAAATAATATTTTGTCACAATAGTTACATGCACCGATAATTGTAGAGCGAGCGAATAAAATTTGAATTTTTCAATTGCATGCAACTAAATAATTCAGTTGCATGTCAGATATTTCTCAGTGAACGGTTAGCCTTAAGGGCATTACTCACAAACAACTTTTTCTTGGAGTACGACATTTACTAGTAAAAATAAATATTACAATTAGTTATTGCCAATTAAAACAAAGAAATGTATTTAACACTCCTTCTTATTAATACACAAAAAAATTCAATACTTTTTATCTTAACAATTTACACATATTTTATGTATTAGCTAACAAGCTTTCTGTTTCAGGAAATCCACTGAATTGTGATAAAGAAGTCAAATGGATTTTTAAGTACCGCATGCCTGAAAATATTCAAGGAAGCTGCGCAACCCCATTAAAATTAATGGGTCGACCCTTGTCTAATCTTACTTTAGCAGATTTTCAGTGAGTTCACAAATGGAATTGGTGATACTTTCTTCAAATGTTTCATTTCAAAAATATTTGGACAGAATGCTGACTTATCAAAACTCAATTTGTTTACATTTATTTCAGTTATTCATTGATTATGTATTTAGTAACTTGTAAACAATGTTCGGTTTTCAGTTTTGTATAATATTACTTTTTGCTAGTTAGTCACTGATATTTGTATATCACCACTTATTCTTCAGTTTTATTTAGCTTGAGTTTTATGTTTAGTATTTTAATTTTTAAAAGAAAAGTCTTGTGTGAAAATATTCAATACAATAAAATCTTGAAAAATATTTAATGCAATGAAATCTTGAAAAAATATTTAATACAATAAAATCTCGAAAAAATATTTATTACAATGAAATCTTATGTATTTAGTAACTTGTAAACAATGCTCGGTTTTCAGTTTTGCATAATATTACTTTTTCCAAGTTAGTCACCGATATTTTGTATATCGCCACTTATTCTTTAGTTTTATTTAGCTCGAGTTTTATATTTAGTATTTTATTTTTTAAAAGAGATGTCGTGTGTGAAAATATTTAATACAATGAAATCTTATGTATTTAATAACTTGTAAACAATGTTCGTTTTTGAGTTTTGTATAATATAACTTTTTTGTTTGAGTTAGTTATTGATATTTGTATGTTTCAAATTATTATTCCGTTTTATTAAGCTTGAATTTTATGTTTAGTATTTACATTTAAAAAAAAGTCTTGTGTCAAAATACATTGAATTCTTTAAAAAAAATTAACTCAAAGTAATCTTGAAAATATTTAATACAAAGAAATCTTGAAAAAAAAAAGAAATTTTGTATTTTTATACAACTAAAGTTCATCAGTCCGTTTTAAGCTCATATTTTTTATTGATACCAAGCATTATAATACTTCAAGTTGTTTCGAAATTTTTATATGTCGTTTGATAACCTTAAATTTATATCAGTTAGTAAACTTTTAAATTTTCTATTTATTTGTAATATTTTCAAGCAAAAACATTTTTTACCTCGAGCGACGCTTACCCTAAATATTTTTTTTAAAAAAGAAATACTGTTACTTAGTTGTTATGGGTTCATACAATATTCCCCCAACCAACACAGCAATTTAGCCGAATAATTGCCTATTTTTTCTACTCTATTGCTTGCTTAACCCTTGAATACTAACCTTACCTAAATGTTACGCATTCTTTCACTGATTTTACATGGAGTAATATATAAGTTTAGCATTCTAAGGTTAAATACTAATTTAATAAATTGAAATTGTAAAGTAATATTCAGAGTATTTTTTTATCTCTTGAAAAATCAAAGTACACATTAAAGTAGTTATGTTTAGTGGAATAATAATAATAATACTTAAAAGTGTCAAACTGCATTCCAACGGCAAAGAAGGGCACCAAACTACTAAATCTTTCAAGTAAACAGATAAAAATTACAATTATATTATTTATTGAAAAATGTAAAGATACGAATCTCTTAGTTGCTTTATTTTTTACAAAATTTTTATTAATATATAACATGAACTTTAATCGCTAAAATTCCTATCTGACCTTTACTACTCAATGTCTAATCATTACTATACAAATACAATGAACAGTGTTTTACTAAAATTTTGCACCAAATATATTTTTAAAGTGTTCTTAGATTAGTTATAGGATGGCTGAATATGCTACACTAACCAAATATGATGTATAAGTAATTAGTATTAATAAGATGGTAAGAAGATAGAGCCCACAGTGAAATTTAATATACTTGTTTAATTTTTTTAATTATTAATTTCATTCTTACAACTGGTGTTTAAAGCAACTTCGAGTATTTTATTTTTAAAAAAAAATTACCTTTTTTATGTAGTCTTACGTTTAAAATCAGTGCAATTTGAGTAAAATTTGCTAAAATGAACTAAAAATTTTATTAAAGGCTTGGTTATTACATATTTTTCTAATTATTCTCTATCACATTTTACTGTTGGGACTCCACTGTCGCCTATCAGGTGACAAAATAACAACTTATTATTTGTAAGTCTGTGGCCGAAAATAATAAATTTCTATTTTTGAGAAAATAACAACCTGTTATTTTCGAACACGAGGCACAGGCTTTACAACCAATGGGTAAGTTCGCGTACCTGGACTTTCAACCTATTATTTTATTTCATACATTTGAGATTTATTATTTTATTTCATATACTTATATTCATATTTTGACGTCCAGGTATATCAAACATTTTTCGGAAAAGAACAGGACCGGGGAAACTGCTCCTTAAAAATAACATAAATATCAAACACATTCAAAGAGTTGGCAGCCCGAAGTAAATCCTAAAAGGAAAATGATGAAAAATAATGCCAAAGTTTCGAATAAAGCATGAGATTAATGAACAGTTGAAGTGGATGATTGTGAGCCTGGAATCGAAATGCTTCTTCGAGCGTGAGTTTTTGAAAAAGATATTACAAAATAACACTATGTTACTCAAATGATTTTTTATTTTATTCATCATAAAAGATCTCCCTCACCGAACAAATCCATCCATGCCTAGATCCATCAAGAACGAAATCGATAAGATGTTTTTACCCCTTTCAAAGTTGCATTAATGGTAGAGATCCCAAAACGGATAATTCCTTCTGCATCACGCATTTCGGAAGACAATGGACTGAGCTCAGCTTTTACACCTGCTCTTAGTTCGATAGTTGCAGCTTCTGATTTTATATCGCCTGTTCTGTTGCTGGAAGTAATTTTTTTTGTTCTGAACATTCCACGGAGTAATGATTCCCATTTGGGAAAAATGTACTTTACGTTGGTGGGCGGATGAATACTGTTCAGAATACAAGGTTGAGAAATTATTCTACCTTGGCTTTTGCATTGTTAGTCGTGTTGCGTTGATTATTTGATTTATTAATTAATATTCTCCCCATTTTTGTTCTTGTAAGTAAGAATGTTGGTTTGGTTTGGTTAATTAACGTCGCACTAGAGCTGCACAGTGGGCTATTGGAGACGGTTCGGGGTCTATCTCGATGGAAAGACCCGGGAACACATTCACACACACATTCATACATGCACCTCTTTATTTTAGAACCATGGTCAGATGACTAGGAAACACCTCAACTGGCACCCAACGCCTTCAATCGGGACTTTGGACCCCGATCAGATTTATCGTGCACCAGTCCCGTATACACGCCGTTAATTTTTGCGGATGTTCTGGACGACTTTTCTAGTATTTTATAGTGAAGCTGGCAACCTTCCGATCATAAGATCACTACTACTTTTTACTTTTCTTTGTCAAGTCCATCGCCTGGCATCGAACCAGGAACGTTCGTATTCCTAGCTGACGCCTTTAACCGCTCGGCCACGGAGGCCTTGTAAGTAAGAAAGAAAGTATGGTAAAGCATTAAATGCGTAACATTTAATGCATTTTTGAAAACCAGAAATTTTGTTTTAAGACTAAGATTTATGCATTTTATGCGAAGAGACTATACTTTTCTACCTTGGCTTAAAAGGGATTAAGTGGTCGCGCACGCTTAGTCTTCCCTCCAGTGATTATTTTAGCTCAGTGGAACATTCTTGTTTCCCTTTCTCGTGGTATCTTTCACGCTATCTCCCTTCAAACAGTGCATGTTTCTTGTCGTCTAAACAGTTCATCAGAAGGTTTGTTGCTTTATGCGTTATTTTGCCCTCCTGGGGTGACCGAACATCCTTTATGCCAACAGGAAACACGAACTCTTTGCTCCCATCGTCTGGAACTTCTCCCAAAATAAATACTCTGAAACCCTATATATTCAGATGAGTTGGGGTTGCAAAAATATGAAAAATTGGTATTCAGTTTATTTTTTATTATGCTCTAAAAATCCTGACTTGGAAAGAGGTTCAGTAGTTTTTTAATAGAAAAAAATTGTGCTCTGAAATATTTAAATATTAATAAAAGTCTATGTATTTAAAGCTCTGGGTAGGGATTTAAAGCTCTGGGTACGGATTTAAAGCTCTGCATACGAAAAAATATTACTGACAAAACTTACAGGTGATATTGCTATTAAAGACAAATTAATTTTTTTTTAATTTAAAAAATATTTAAATAAAAGTGTATTGGTTACAGTTAATAAATATTTTTTTTATTAAATTACATTATTTAACTAAGAACTTAATCTGAATGTCTAGAACGCTTAGTATTTTAGATTGTATAAGTATAAACAATCGATTTCGCATTGGTTAAAAAAACATTGTTTAAGGAAATAAGGGATGACATTTATTTTCTATAGGAAAAGATTCGAAATTTGTAACAGTGCTGTTGTAGAATCCCTCTGATGAAGTCATACACTTGCGTAGAGTCCATATTCAGTAGTGTAGTGGATATAACATGTTTTAAATGTTATATCTACACAACGATAGAGAAGTAGCAATTTAAACATATTTCCAAAGTATAAAATAGAATACAAATATTTGTAAATAAGGTACAACTATGCTTATTTAATATTTATTTGCTAAAGAGTGAGACACTATAAAAATATGTTATTTAGCATAAAAAATAATTTTGAAATAATATAGTTTATTAGTATTAAAGTGAAATATATGAGGAGCGTGAGATGCAAAAGCAAACATAAATTCGAGAATCGAGGAAAACTTCATAAACGTTTGGAAAATGCATGAATTTCTATGGACTTTCGTATTTTCAAGTTTTAAAATTAAAGATATATTTTTAGAAATATAATTATTTTTTCATTCTTTTTTTAAAACGGATAGCAATATTCTATTTGTTATAAACGCTCCACGCATGCACGCTCCTCATATGCAAATAATTAAGATTCGATGCTTTTTAAAACTTTTAAGCACTTTTTAACATTTCACTTTCATTTATCGTGGATGCGGCCAACCATCTCTGTCTCTAATTATTTTTAAATGCTTTATACATCCTCAAAATATTTTAGAATTTTTTTTCGGCTCAAGAAGTACAGTACTTATATTTGAGTCCATAGTTACCATTAAGAAAACTTAAATAACATTAAACTAATGACTTTACCAGTCCAATAATATATTTTTAATTAATATAAACATATTTATAAAATTTGTGTACTCGTGTAAAATCACGGGTACAAACAATTTTATAAAAACCACAGATGGACTGTGATATTTGCATTAAAAACATTTTACAGTGACTAAACGATGACTTTACGTTCTGTAAAGGTCACATTTAATATATAAAGTATTATTTTTGCAACTCTCTATGAAAAAAATCTATGCATTTTTGTAAACCTTTTCAATATTTATAGCTTCAAACATAAAAGATTTATCAAAAACAAATGCAACACTGTAAAAAAAGGAAACTTAAAAATAAATATCTAAACCTATTCGTTTTTTTAAGTATAATTTCATCGTAAACGAACGTATAACACACTCAAATGCAAGTAACAGTACTTTCTCAAAAAGTAGGAATGTGATTTAATACTGTTTATCTCATCAGCTTCTGTTCAAGCGATCTTAAAGAAATCTGACAAATTTAAAATACTAGTTCAGAAGATTGTTTCCACAATATTTGATGTCGATTTCTTAAATAGAAACTGAGTTATTACAACTCAATTATCTTACTTCCCATTCATTTGGGATAACTTTTTTTTGACATTTCTTCTGCTTATAACTTCTTAATGTCGCCCTTGTAAGTTTAACGGATAAGGCACTGGACTGCGGTGCTTAGAATATGGGTTTGATGCTCTGTAAGACTGGTTATAATTGTCAATATTTATTGAAAGTGATTTATGAAGGCAACCTATTGTAGTCAAGCATTTACTCATTGTACTCAATTTTTGAGTACATTTCCTATTTAAAATTTAAATTTATGTATTAGGAGTCATGATAAGGATTGAATGTATTCTACATTTTACTTATTTTCAAGAACCTATTTTTAACTGTTAATAATCCCTACATTGCTAAAATACAATTCAGTCAAATAAATTGCCAACAATAGAATGTTTATTGAAAGCTTTCGATGAATACAAAACATTTCAATCAACTTTCCCTTCGAATATTTTTACTTAAGACGAACCTTTGACGCTTGATAAGATGTTATCCTCAAACTGAAAGCTGAAATTTAATATTATTTTTAGAAATCCTTTCTCTGAAGTAATGACGTTTCCCTAGTTTCCAATTAAAACTGAAAGCTCAGGAAAGGAATCCTTCCCACTACGAAATTTTAATACATTTCCCTTTTCAATCAATTTAATAAATTGTTTCGATAGAAGCTCCACTTACAAACTTAAAAGTATTAATCCTTTTCAATTTCTCGACTTTCGAATTATTCTTAACAGGGCTCAGAGTCCCTTGGTGTGTAACAGAGTTTTTTTTAATGAGACAGAATATAGCTTTTCCTTTTTAAATCGATATTCAATTTTTCCCATAAAAACTTTTATTATTTCTCTTTTCTTTATTACTTTTATAACATACATCTGACGAATCTTCGAAACATATTTTTCTTATCTCACACGTAGGGAAACTCATTTCCATTCTATTCAAGTTGGGGAGATAGAATGTTTAAAAAATGTCTGCATCTTGATCTTTTAGTTATTTCCTTTTCTGCTGGTTACTGGTTACTTTCGCGCGCTTATTTTATTTTGTCTCGGGTCCCATAATTGTTTTTTTTCCAGGAACTCCAATTTTAATTCTTAAAAATAAAGCTTTACCGCCTCTTTATTGAATAAGGAGGAAGTGTGTAAGGCATTAAATGTTGTTTTTAATTTTATAAGGCGCTGGTAGTAATTTAAATTGTAGAACTGTGTTGGTATTTTCTCAGTTGAATCTGCAAGCGTTCATGGAAAGAGATGAAAACTTTATTTTTCTTTTTTTTTAAATATCTCCAGAAGATATAAACATTCTCAGTGTCTTTGGCCGAATAAAGATGAAAAAAATTATGTTAAGGCAATATCGTTCAAAAGCGGGATAATATTAAATACTATTTTTATGGTCCTATATTAAGATATTTATGTGTTTCTATCTGTGTCCCTGATTTATTATAAAGTACGTTCAGTAGAATCGCAACCTACTTTTATCCAAATGTGTTATAAAAGAAAGATACGCATATTTTTTAATTGAAAATAAATTATATTAAGGCTATAGAGTTCAAAAGCTTGATAATATTAAATACTATTTTTATGGTCCTATATTAAGATATTTTTGTGTTTCTATCTATGTATCCCTGATTTATTAAAAAGTACGTTTAGTGGCATCGGAACCTACTTTTATCCAAATAATGTGTTATAAAAGAAAGATAACGCATTTTTTTAATTGAAAAAAATTATATTAATGCTATTAAGTTCAAAAGCGGGATAATATTAAATACTATTTTGATGATTCTATTTTAAGATATTTATGTATGTTGTATCTTTGTGTCCCTGATTATTATAGAATACGTTCAGTAGCATCGGAACCAGTATGGCAGATATGGCTGCTGCAATATCTACTTTTATCCAAATATTGTGTTATAATAGAAAGGTAACGCATTTTTTTTTATCAAATTGTAAAAAAAAATCCTCTGCCATTAATTAGAATTAAGATCCGGCGCCACTAAGTACATTGCTTTAATAACTTAAAGGATAAGTACAGTAGAACTCCAATTATCCGAGCTTCAGTTATCTGGATCAAAGAAGCGGATAGCCAATTATTCGGATCCGGATCGCTTTGAGGAAAAAAAGAAATCAGCAAAATCCACATTTAAAAAGTTTCTTATAGGTGAATGATATTGTTTTTAATAGTCATTAAATAACATTACATACTAAAGCAAAATATTTTTTTTACTAAGAAATATCCTAATTTTCGTGAATTATCCAATTATTCGAATAGGATCTGGTCCCAATTGATCCGGATAATTGGAGTTTTACTGGTACCTTTTTCAGGTAACACACCACTGTAAAAAATGGATACTCCTGTGTACTATGATTACATTTTTCATCAAAAAGAACGAAATATTTTGTGAGATTTTTTACAATTATTTTACAATTTTATTATTTCAATATTGATTTTTTCTATTTTATTATTTCAATATTTATTTCTATTAATTTTATTATTTCAATATTTATTTCTATTCATTTTATTATTTCAATATTTATTTCTATTAATTTTATTATTTTAATATTTATTTATATTAATTTTATTATTTCAATATTTATTTATATTAATTTTATTATTTCAATATTTATTTATATTAATTTTATTATTTCAATATTTATTTATATTAATTTTATTATTTCAATATTTATTTATATTAATTTTATTATTTCAATATTTATTTATATTAATTTTATTATTTCAATATTTATTTATATTAATTTTATTATTTCAATATGTACTTATATTAATTTTATTATTTCAATATTTATTTATATTAATTTTATTATTTCAATATTCATTTATATTAATTTTATTATTTTAATATTTATTTATATTAATTTTATTATTTCAATATGTATTTATATTAATTTTATTATTTCAATATTTATTTATATTAATTTTATTATTTCAATATTTATTTATATTAATTTTATTATTTCAATATTTATTTATATTAAGTTTATTATTTCAATATTTATTTCTATTAATTTTATTATTTCAATATTTATTTATATTAATTTTATTATTTCAATATTTATTTATATTAATTTTATTATTTCAATATTTATTTATTTATGTTTGATAAATAATAACATTTGAATCGGAGCATATTTAACAACAGTTTCGTCAAATTTTAGTATCCATTTTCAACCGTTAGTAGACTTTCCGTATAACGACACCTCACTTGACCGTACAAGACTTTCGGTATAGCGAACCATCGTTGCAACGACTTAAACAAAATATTTTAACAATTGGGGCTCTCCAGTGACTGTCTTTATAGGAAAGGGTTCGCTATATTATCGTTGTATGAAGGATCTACTGTAAACTAAAATATCTAGTTACATTTATAAAAATTTTAACATCGAAATAAAATTAAATCACTCTTTGAGTGAAAAATAAAATTTTAGTATCATAAATTATGACTTTCTAAATTGCCTTGAATTTATTCTCCTAGCTTCTCATGAGAATTTTGTTTGAAAGCTTTCTCGAGATCTTAAGATTAAGTAATGTATTACCACAGGAGAATTTCTTGAGAGCCAACTTAATAACGATCGGTACTATTATTAAAGGCAGAATTGTTTCGTCTCCAATCGAAATCAGAGACACCGGTATTTCATTGTACAATATTTTTAGAGATTAATTTTGCTTAACGTGCCATATTTCTTATTCAAATGCTAACTCTATTGCGATACACACTGTAAAATAAATATATATAAAAATGTGTACCTGAACAGACTCGTTTTTCTTTGAGTACAATTGCATCGTAAATGCGCGATGATATACTCAGACTTAAGTAACCGTACTTAATTCTTTCTCAAAAATGAGCAGTTTGATTTAATATTGCTAATTTCATCTCCTATTCAAGCCATCTTAACAAAGCGACCTGACCTAAAATAGTTGTTCAGAAGATGGTTTTCCACATTATTTGATGTCGATTGCTTAAATGAAAACTGAGTTATTACAATTCAATTATATTAATGCTCATTCCTTTGGCACACCTTTTTAAAGTGTTTTCTGTTTATAACTTTTTGAAGTCGCCCTGGTAATTTAACGGATAAGTCTTCGGACTGCGTTGTCTGAGGATTTGAGTTAGATTCCCGGTAATTCTTTAACTATGATAAGAATCGAAAGTACTCCTAAACGAATACATTTAGCTTATTTTTGAGTACCTATTTTTAACAGTGTATATATTGGACTACGATAAGAATCGAGTGTACTCATAAACGAATACATTTGGCTTATTTTTGAGTGCCTATTTTTAACAGTGTATATATTGGACTACGACAAGAATCGAATGTACTCATAAACAAATATATTTGGCTTATTTTTGAGTACCTATTTTTAACAGTGTATATATTGGACTACGATAAGAATCGAATGTACTCATAAACGAATACATTTGGCTTGTTTTTGAGTGCCTATTTTTAACAGTGTATATATTGGACTACGACAAGAATCGAATGTACTCATAAACGAATACATTTGGCTTATTTTTGAGTGCCTATTTTTAACAGTGTATATATTGGACTACAACAAGAATCGAATGTACTCATAAACGAATACATTTGGCTTATTTTTGAGTGCCTATTTTTAACAGTGTATATATTGGACTACGACAAGAATCGAATGTACTCATAAACGAATACATTTGGCTTATTTTTAAGTGCCTATTTTTAACAGTGTATATATTGGACTACGACAAGAATCGAATGTACTCATAAACGAATACATTTGGCTTATTTTTGAGTGCCTATTTTTAACAGTGTATATATTGGACTACGACAAAAATCGAATGTACTCATAAACGAATACATTTGGCTTATTTTTGAGTGCCTATTTTTAACAGTGTATATATTGGACTACGACAAGAATCGAATGTACTCATAAACAAATACATTTGGCTTATTTTTGAGTACCTATTTTTAACAGTGTATATATTTTACTACGATAAGAATCGAATGTACTCATAAACGAATACATTTGGCTTATTTTTGAGTGCCTATTTTTAACAGTGTATATATTGGACTACGACAAGAATCGAATGTACTCATAAACGAATACATTTGGCTTATTTTTGAGTGCCTATTTTTAACAGTGTATATATTGGACTACAACAAGAATTGAATGTACTCATAAACGAATACATTTGGCTTATTTTTGAGTGCCTATTTTTAACAGTGTATATATTGGACTACGACAAGAATCGAATGTACTCATAAACGAATACATTTGGCTTATTTTTGAGTGCCTATTTTTAACAGTGTATATATTGGACTACGACAAGAATCGAATGTACTCATAAACGAATACATTTGGCTTATTTTTGAGTGCCTATTTTTAACAGTGTATATATTGGACTACGACAAGAATCGAATGTACTCATAAACGAATACATTTGGCTTATTTTTGAGTGCCTATTTTTAACAGTGTATATATTGGACTACGACAAGAATCGAATATACTCATAAACGTATACATTTGGTTTATTTTTGAGTGCCTATTTTTAACAGTGTATATATTAGACTACGACAAGAATCGAATGTACTCATAAACGAATACATTTGGTTTATTTTTGAGTTCCTATTTTTAACAGTGTATATATTGGACTACGACAAGAATCGAATGTACTCATAAACGAATACATTTGGCTTATTTTTGAGTGCCTATTTTTAACAGTGTATATATTGGACTACGACAAGAATCGATGTACTCATAAACGAATACATTTGGCTTATTTTTGAGTACCTTTTTTAACAGTGTATATATTGGACTACGATAAGCATCGAATGTACTCATAAACGAATACATTTGGCTTATTTTTGAGTGCCTATTTTTAACAGTGTATATATTGGACTACGACAAGAATCGAATGTACTCATAAACGAATACATTTGGCTTATTTTTGAGTGCCTATTTTTAACAGTGTATATATTGGACTACGACAAGAATCGAATGTACTCATAAACGAATACATTTGGCTTATTTTTGAGTGCCTATTTTTAACAGTGTGTATATTGGACTACGACAAGAATCGAATGTACTCATAAACGAATACATTTGGCTTATTTTTGAGTGCCTATTTTTAACAGTGTATATATTGGACTACGACAAGAATCGAATGTACTCATAAACGAATACATTTGGTTTATTTTTGAGTGCCTATTTTTAACAGTGTATATATTAGACTACGACAAGAATCGAATGTACTCATAAACGAATACATTTGGTTTATTTTTGAGTGCCTATTTTTAACAGTGTATATATTAGACTACGACAAGAATCGAATGTACTCATAACCGAATACATTTGGCTTATTTTTGAGTTCCTATTTTTAACAGTGTATATATTGGACTACGACAAGAATCGAATGTACTCATAAACGAATACATTTGGCTTATTTTTGAGTGCCTATTTTTAACAGTGTATATATTGGACAACGACAAGAATCGAATGTACTCATAAACGAATACATTTGGCTTATTTGTGAGTGCCTATTTTTAACAGTGTATATATTGGACTACGACAAGAATCGAATGTACTCATAAACGAATACATTTGGCTTATTTTTGAGTACCTATTTTTAACAGTGTCTATATTGGACTACGATAAGAATCGAATGTACTCATAAACGAATACATTTGGCTTATTTTTGAGTGCCTATTTTTAACATTGTATATATTGGACTACGACAAGAATCGAATGTACTCGTAAACGAATACATTTGGCTTATTTTTGAGTGCCTATTTTTAACAGTGTATATATTGGACTTCGACAAGAATCGAATGTACTCATAAACGAATACATTTGGCTTATTTTTGAGTACCTATTTTTAACAGTGTGTATATTGGACTACGATAAGAATCGAATGTACTCATAAACGAATACATTTGGCTTATTTTTGAGTGCCTATTTTTAACAGTGTATATATTGGACTACGACAAGAATCGAATGTACTCGTAAACGAATACATTTGGCTTATTTTTGAGTGCCTATTTTTTACAGTGTATATATTGGACTACGACAAGAATCGAATGTACTCATAAAAGAATACATTTGGCTTATTTTTGAGTACCTATTTTTAACAGTGTATATATTGGACTACGATAAGAATCGAATGTACTCATAAACGAATACATTTGGCTTATTTTTGAGTGCATATTTTTAACAGTGTATATATTGGACTACGACAAGAATCGAATGTACTCATAAACGAATACATTTGGCTTATTTTTGAGTACCTATTTTTAACAGTGTATATATTGTTGTATATCAATAAAGAGTTTATATGTACAAACAAACTGCTAATGTATGCCCAATAGCTTCAAAACTGACGTTATTTCAACCAATTAAACAATCAACCAAATCGGACAATTTCTTATAAATTAATAAGTTATTCTTAATTGTAACGAATCCAAGGTTAATATATCTGGAATTTGTACTCAATACCTATTTTAATAAGAAGTGAAATTGCTAAATTCACACTCGCATTAGATTGTTCTAATCTCAATTATTCCTGACGCGAACCTGTCTTCTGAAGTCTGTAGTCATAATTGGACTTGCATACTTGGATTTGTTAGAAATATTTACTCAAAATGAGAGACCTTATCGTTTTGTTTTAGTACAATTTTATCGTAAACCTATCTTAACTGCTTAAATATAAATCATATAACAAACATATCAAAATGAATTTACTTAATTAAAACTCTTTTCTATACTCAAAGTGGCTTTGTGAAAAACTATGAATTCCCACGCGAACAACGCGAATAATCGTGCTTATAAGGACTTTCGTAAACTAAGGCATTGATAATCAATTACTCGCGAACAACCAACATGAATGTCCCTTGAGAATGCCTTACTGTTTTTGAAGCTTATATTTAAAATTCTGTATTGATATATAAATATGGATTTTTATTATTTCAATATTGATTTTTTTCTATTTTATTATTTCAATATTTATTTCTATTAATTTTATTTTTTCAATATTTATTTCTATTAATTTTATTATTTCAATATTTATTTCTATTAATTTTATTATTTCAATATTTATTTCTATTAATTTTATTATTTCAATCTTTTTTTTATTTATTTTTTTATTAATTTTATTTTTTAATATTGTGTTTTGTTTATCGTTTCTATTAATTTTATTATTTTAATATTGTGTTTTGTTAATTTTATCATTTCAATATTGATTTTTTTTTATTAATTTTTAATTTTATTATTTCAAAATTGATATTTATTATTTTTTTTTTTATTTCAATATTGATTTTTATTAATTTTATTATTTCAATATTGATTTAAAGTAATTTTTTTTAATTCAATATTAATTTAAAGTAATTTTTTTTTTATTTCAAAATTGATTTTTATTAATTTTATTATATCAATGTTGATGTTTATTAATTTTTATTATTTCAATATTGATTTTTATTAATTTTATTTTTTCAACATCGAATTTTATTAATTTTATCATTTCAATATTGATATTTAGTAATTTTGTTATTTCAGTATTAATTTTTATTAATTTTAATATTTCAGTATTGATTTTTTTTTTAATTTTATTGTACATGGTTCTAAAATAACGAGGTGCATGTATGAATGTGTGTGTGTATGTGTATGTGTTCCCGGGTCTTTCCTTCGATATTGACCCCGAACCGTCGCCAATAGCCCACTGTGCAGCTCTAGTGCGACGTTAATTAACCAAACCAAACCAAACCTAATTTTATTGTTTCAATATTGATTTGTATCTATATTATTATTTCAATATTGGTTTTATTTAATTTTATTGTTTCAACATTATTTTTATTAATTGTATTGTTTCAATATGAATTTTTATTAATTTTAATTCTAATTTTTAATAACTGTAAATACCTTTAAAACTTATAGTGCTAATTTTCGTTACAAAAATATATTACTTGCCGTGTTTGTTTCAAACAGTTCAACGACAGCGGTATATTTTAATAGGTATATTTAATGGAATTATACGGATATTTGAAAAACAGTTTTGAATGAATTAAGCTTGGATTTTATAAATAAGATAGTACATCTTAATAGTAGAATTACAAACTTACAATAATCAGATAATTGTGTATTTTAAAATTATTACTGCAGTGATAGATTTTAATTTTATTAATTATAATCAAATATTAAAATAAACCTGAATCCCAGAACCAAATATAAATCAAAATATACTACAAAATAAAATTAGTGAAATAGTCACTTCCTATACCCGATACTCCCACTTGTGCTCGAGTAACTACTTAAGGAATATCGGTACAGTATCAACATACGATGAACGACGTCTCGGGTTCGATTCCAAGTGACAGGCAAAACACAAGCGCATAAAATATATTAAAAAATTAAATATACTTGAAATTAATTTCTAAACTTCATTTAATGTAAAGAATAACATTAATAGATTGCAGCAATAACAAATTCTTTATTAAGAGTGTGACCGTAAAAAAATTAGCCTAAGATGCGTTTTAAATTTTAAATTGCGTTATAATAGAAAAAATAAACTTTAACTAAGGAAAATAACGCAATCTAATAAGTTGATCATTTTATAAAAAAAAACAATTTGTATTTTTTCGAATTCCATAAACCATTAATTTAATAACTTTAAAACAATCGAAATACTTAAAAAACGGGTATTACAGATAAAGTATCAAAAATAATACCACTATCGAATGAGAAATATTTCTCATTCAATAAGTATTATTTCTCGTTCAATCAGTATTAATCCCCAGTTGTGCTTAGTCAGACAATCGAAAATTTAAACGCCATCTGATTTACGGAATTAATTGCAAATGCTCCAGTTCATTTTCTCATTTTCTCTTCTTTGGTAATTACCGACTAAGACGCAAGTTGCCGAAGGGCTCCCCTGTTTAATATCGGTTATTCAGTTTTAATATCGTTTAAAACTATTTCAATTTGAGTTAAATAACTTTGTTTCACGCTTTATTTTTATAGCAATTAATGAGTAAAAACTAGTTTATTTACAAAGATTTTTAAAAGATGTTCAGAAAATATACCTTATGAAATATATTGATTTATTTTTCATTAGTTTAATGGTTAGAGTGAATAGTTAAGCTATGTTAATGGTAATAATTTAATGCTTAGAAGTTCGCGAAAATATAATTTTAGTCAATTAGAAACTTTGTAGTTTAGATAAGGTAAAATATGTTTTCAAAGACTCATTATTATTTTTGTTTTCTGGAGTTTGGGTCTGGATAATAAAAGAGAAAGAAAAGATTTCTTCGATGTTTGTATGGATAGTTTTGTAAAAATTTAAGATAATGACTAAGTGTGTATTTCTTTTTATAAAGAAATTAGATAATTTAAAATACAAGTTACAAACGTGTTTTCATCATTCATAGCTGCTTCATAATTTTTATACCTAAAATATTTTATACATCTTAGTTTACAGGTTGTATCAAGAATCTAGATGAGAGGTCAAAATTTAATTCAAATGATTTATTAAATTATTATTATTATTATTATTAATTATTTTTAAATATTTAAAATGTTTACTTCATTTTTTTAAAAGAATTATAATTTTACTTTTTGTAAAATATCTCTTAGAAATCTGTAAAATATCTCTTGGAAATCTGTAAAATATCTCTTAGAAATAAAAAATAAAGAGATATTTTTGAAAAAAAAATTGGATAATAACCAAGTGTGCATTTCTGTTTATGAAGAAATTGGATCATTTAAAATACAAGTTACAAACGTGTTTTCATCATTCATAGCTGCTTCATAATTTTTGTACCTAAAATATTTTATACATCTTAGTTTACAGTTTGTATCAACAATCTAGATGCGAGGTCTAAATGTCATTCAAATGATTTATTAAATTTTAAAATATTTAAAAATTTTACTTCATTTTTTTTAAAGAATTATAAATTTACTTTTTGTAAAATATCTCTTAGAAATCTGTAAAATATCTCTTAGAAATCTGTAAAATATCTCTTAGAAATGAAAATTAAAGAGAGATTTTTGAGTAAAAAAATTGGATAATAACCAAGTGTGCATTTCTTTTTATAAAGAAATTAGATCATTTAAAATACAAGTTACAAAGACGTTTTCACATTCTTAGCTGTTTCAAAATTTTGATACCTAAAATATTTTATACATCTTTGTTTACAGTTTGTATCAACAATCTAGATGCGAGGTCTAAATTTCATTCATTTGATTTATTGAATTTTCAAATATGGAAACTTTTAATGTTTGTTTGGGACATTTCAACATAAAATATACATAAAAAACAATTATAATTTTTATTTTTTTATTTTGAGATGCAGAGTACTAACACAATACACACATAGTGATTTAAATATATTCATGTAGTGAAAAACATAACAAATATATAGCTTATTTCATTTTACAGCTATATATAGCTTATTTCATTACAAAACCTCACAACTTTTAAAAACATGTTCATTGAAAATCAGCAGGCATCAAATTTCTAAGATATTTATCTTTAAGTTTTTCTGGTTCACTACAGCTTCCTACAAATGTCTTGGGCAATACTTTCTTGCTAATCCATTTCAAGCTGTCGTCACACACCAAAGGATTATCTAAAGTAAAAGTTAAATTCCATGTCTTATTACATTCTGTAAACTTTATTACTAGTTGTTAATTGGAAAGGAATCAATATTTTTTAACAAAAAATGAATTTCGAATTGATCATAGTAATAAATTATTAATTGTGATCGTTGATATGCATATATATTAAACGTGACAAATATTAATTGTATATAAATCTCACTTATTTTACATTAAGTTGTTAGGTTTTTGAATATGTATAGATTTTTTCCCAGGAATATCTTAAAAAATTATCTATATATATTACAAATATTCAAATATATATTAAAGTTGTTTACAATAATATTGTAGCTACAATAGAACTCCAATTATTCGGATCAATGGGACCAGATCATTCCATTCAGATAATCGAATGTCCGGATAATTGGATAATTCACGAAAATAAGGTTATTAATTAGTAAAAACGAATTTTGCTTTAGTATGTAATGTAATTTAATGACTATTAAAAACAATATCATTCACCGATTAGAAACTTTTAAAATGTGGATTTTGCTGATTTCTTTCTTTTTCTTTTTTTTCAAAGGTATATAGATCCGGATAGATAGCTATTCGATTTGTTTGAACCGGATAACTGGAGTTCGTATAATTGGAGTTCTAATATATAAAATAGTGTGTTATAAAGAGAACAATAAATTTTACAAAAACATATATTCTGAAAAGATTTTATACTCTCCAGCAGAGGTTAATGTAAAAAAAAATTACGGTAAACCTTTAAAGTTATACAATTTGTATTTTTACAACGTTACTTTTAACTAATTATGAAATAAAAGTCATAATTTAAAATATTACAATTTAAAAAAAATATATAAAATTGCAAAAAAAATTGAAGCTGAACTTTCCACTTAATTTAACAATAAATAACTCGCCAATAGCATTACTCAAGTTCTTAGATATTATAAAAAATAATTATTAATAATTACCTTCCAGGAAAACTCTATTTAAGTCTTCAATTTTCGATCCCCATACTGATTCACTAAGGGTCCTTATATTATTCCGCTCAAGTTCAACTGTCAAAAGACTAGGCATGTCTTCGAAAATGTCATCTGATAAAGTTGAGATCTTGTTGTCACTAAAAGTAAAACATTTATCTTAAATAATTTACAATTATTCAAAATATGCTTCGACTTCATATATCACATTGGCATTATTTATCAATTTATCATCATTTTCAAAATTTAATAGGAGTCAAATGGAAAATTTATTAACATATTAATCAATTTTTTAGAGGTTTTAGTTGACATGCAGCTATTATTTCAAGGTATGATATGTCAATATATTTACTAAATTCATATGATCTCAAAATATTTACTACAATGCCGACACATTTTTTAAATGAGTAATGTGAAGTTTGAGTGTATTGATATTGGTAATTCAAACAAAAATATGCAATATGTGTAATTGGTGAATATAACATTTTATGTATTTAAACATTAATTATTTTATTTCTAAAATTAAATTACATGGTGTTGAGAAATTCTGTAGATTTTCTTATTTCTGAAAAAATTGATATACCTATGAAATGCATTAAATCAGAATAGTTTGAGTTTTGAATTTGTATGTTTGCTTCCATATTTCTATTTTAAATCCAAGCACTCTAAAATATATTTGAATATGAGTAAGCATATAACATATTTTTCAAATAAACAGAATTCTGTTCCAGAATAAACACTAACATAGGGTTTTGAGATCATGCTATTTCCATCGATTAAGCATTCACTATTTTTCAAAACATTTTTATAGTTTTGATCTTTAAATGCAATTTTAAACGGGGATAGCAGCAGTTATTAACATAAATAAATCCATTTTTATGAATAAAAATCTATTAAATACCATAACATCACACTATTTCTATGAAACGAATAAAATATAGTTTTAAAACAATGGTGTATTAAAAGCAACTTTTTCATTTAAACTTTTTATAAAAAATATGCTAGGCAAGTAAATTTATAAATCACTTATTCTCAAGGAGAGTAATGGGTTTGAATTATTTTATGTATTCATATATATTAACGTATTTTTGGTTTATACTACTCCAGCCGAATTAAAGATTCCATTATTGAACCACTTGAAACTGTAGAACAATATTCATATTAAAATAAAACTGGAAACTATCCATACTCACCTTATACTAATCGAGCGCAAACTTTCAGCCGGTCTTGGAAACATAGATCTTGATAGAGTTGTAATTCTATTATCCATAAGAAAAATAGTCTTCAACGCCGTCATCTTCGCAAACACCTTATCTTCCAATTCCTCAATCTTACAATTATCAAATGTTACAGATCTTAAGCTTGGTCCAGAAGAAACCAGCCAATCGTTCTTCAGGACTTTAATATCGTTCTTTTCAAACGAAACTTCCTTCAGGCTTGTCATGTGGTCAAAAGACCAGCTATTCACGAAGTCCTCCTCGTCGAAGCAAGACAAGAAGGTGATTCTGCTCAAACTTGTTTCTTGCCCAGCGAATTGAGGAAACTCAATATTGACGGTTGAATGGCTGAAGACGATTTCGCTGATGGACGGGCCTTTGAAAGCGTCAGATTTGATTTTCTCTAAGTCATACATCCACACGGACAAAGATGCGAGTTTGTATTCCTCGAGGTTACTGAGAGCTTGGCTGAATTGCTTCGATTCCGTGAGGTGGTTACAATGCATAGTTGCGCGGTCCTCATCCTCTTCGCAGTAGCAAGGGTAGCTGTCTTCAGGGTGAGGACATTCGCCAACAAAGGAAGATTCCGCCCTATGGGAATAGCAGATGATTGTGGTTAGGTATAACCATTGTCCTATTTTTGTCAACATAGCTCTGAAATAGAAGCCTTATATAAATATACGTGAGGTTTATATAAATGTAGGTTATATTACAAAAAACCTGAGATTTCTAATAAATTACTAAATAAAACCATCCAATTGGCGTATAATTAAGTTATAGCAGCATTTATTTCAAAAATTTATCGTTGATTATAATTATGTTTAAAATCTAGAAACTTAAAGATAAAGATGGAAAATGTTTTTTTTTTGTAGCATGAGATATATTTTTAACTTTCACTTGGATTTTTTTTAAAGATTTTCTTCATATGTGATTATGTATAACCATTATCCTTCCGGATTTGGTCTTGGCATAAATTTATGTACGAGAAAATTGCACGAAACGGAGAAATAGAAGAATAAATTGTCTGCACAATATTTATTGTACTCTTCAACAATAATGACGTTTTTTGCCTACTGAAATAAATATTTCTGCATTTGGGGAATGTTTTTCTATGAATAAACAATATTAATAACAACCATCTTCAATTTCATTTTGAAAATTCTTTATTTTCTTCTCATGCTTTCTTTTTTCGTATTATCATCAGAAATTAAGCAAAATTCATGTTACAAAATTCATGTCACAGCAAAATCACATCGTACATTATAAAAATGGAATGTGCTACTTAATTAATGAAATTGTAATAGGCCAAATTATCTCAAATATGCGTTATTGTTAAATTGTATTTGTATCAACCATTGAGCTTTATGTTATCAGTCATCTGAAAGCGATTACATTTCTTAACTCATCATGCAAACAATAAAGTTTAATAAAATTTAAAATTTATTTAATTTGAATTAGAATGAATGAAGTATTTTAATTTTTAGGACCAATATAATTTAATTTTTAGGATCAATAAATGCAATTGTGTTGCCTACAGCATATATAAGGAGCGCCTAAGCAAAAACAAACATGTCAGTCCGATCGCAAATCTTGAAAAAAAAAAACACAAAAACGTTTGGTAGATGCCTGCATTTATATTTGGTAGATGTATGTTTTAAAAAGAAAGGAATATTTTTGTAAATATTAAAATGCTTTGCAAAAGCGGATAAAGGTCATCCTTTTTAAAAAATTCAATGCTTATATCATTTTTTATATTTTTTTAGATGTTTGGTTTTTCATACATGCTTCTCGTGTAGTGACATGCTAACAAACAATGCTAGCACAATACATCGAATCTTCTTGAGTTGACACCGTTTGTTTATTTCAATTACACAACTTCTCTCATAGCTACGAGAATTTTTTTTGTACCCTATCTAGCCCTAAGACATCCAGAGAAATAGCCGAAGGCCGTCATTGCATAGCAATCCCACCCAATACAACAGACATACCACTGCAATGAACAGGAATACAACGCAATAAAATCTCAATTCCAAAAAACAAGATAAAAACCTTAAAAATTCACTTTGAAATTGAAAAATCTCAGCAAAATTCCCAGGCTTAAAATTTCAATACACAAAACAGAACTCAGAAAAATAAACAGTCTAAATGGTGAAAGAATGATGGCACAGGAGCGCTAAGGAAAAGAAGCAATGAGCAGGAACGCAACGCAATAAAATTTCTATTTTAAAAGACAAGATACAACCCTAAAAATTCACTTTGAAATTGAAAAATCACAACAAAATTCCTAGGCTTAAAATTTCAATACACAAAACAGAACTCAGAAAAATAAACAGTGTAAATGGTGAAAGAAAGATGGGTCAGGAGCGCTAAGGAAAATAAGCAATGAACAGGAACGCAACGCAATAAAATTTCTATTTTAAAAGACAAGATACAACCCTAAAAATTCACTTTGAAATTGAAAAATCACAACAAAATTCCCAGGCTTAAAATTTCAATACACAAAACAGAACTCAGAAAAATAAACAGTCTAAATGGTGAAAGAATGATGGCACAGGAGCGCTAAGGAAAAGAAGCAATGAGCAGGAACGCAACGCAATAAAATTTCTATTTTAAAAGACAAGATATAACCCTAAAAATTCACATTGAAATTGAAAATTCACAACAAAATTCACAGGCTTAAAATCTCAATACACAAAACCGACCTCAGAAAAATAAACTGTCTAAAAGACGAAGGAAGACAAAAAGCTTCCCGTCTTCACCAGGTAATGCCTAGGGTCAGGAATCAGTATTCTGCATACTCTCTTTTTGTACTCTCATAGCTATGAGTACAGATACATGAGAATAGAACGCTTAAAAATTGCTTTTTTTTTAGTTTTCGAGAAAGAATTACATTTTCCAGAATTTTGTGTTAACACGCGAATACGCGCTGGGGGGTTGATATCGATTCCAAACTTCATCTAAAGTAAATGCATCGATTTATTTACGTCGATAAAAGCCCAAAGAGAAAGTTGATACACGTTTATTTTAAAACTACGCCACTGTTTCTATGCACTGTTAAAACTAGGTACTCGAAAATAAATAAAATTTACTCATTTTTGAGTGCATCTGATGCTCATAATGGCTACGAATACAAAAGTTTTAATTTTGAAAAAGACGTGTACTTAAAATTGCGTACAATGTATAAAACTTATAACATTGGGTAAGAATGAGAATAGGCTTGCTTACATAGGCTGCCTTCATAAATCACTTTCAATAAATATCGACAATTACAACCAAGTGTTTCCGGGAATCGAACCCAGATATACTGCACCGCATTCCAGTGCTTTATTCTTATGAACTACCAGAGCAACAGTAAGAAGTTTTAAACAGAAGAAATATTGAAAGTTGTGCCTAAAGAATGTGAAGTAAGATAACTTAATTATAATTACTCAGTTTCTATTTAAGCAATCGACATCAAATAATGTGGAAAACCATCTTCTGAACAACTATTTTAAGTTTGTCAGGTTTTATTAAGATCGATTGAACAGAAGCTGTGATTAGTAATATTAAATCACATTGCACATTTTTGTGAAAGTACTGTTACTTAAATTTGAGTACATTGAGTAATTGAGTAAATCATTGCTCATATACGATGCAATTATATTTTTTAAAAAAACGAGTAGGTTCAGATACTAATTTTTAAGTACCTAGTTTTACAGTGCATGATAATAAAGAAATGAAAAGATAATAACAATTGTACAATTTGTCATTATTTGCATGCTTTAACGATACCAGATAGTAACTTAAATAATTTAAAAATCGAGAATTTTGATTACTTTATATTTCTTTCACCATAAACAAAACACCATACCCGTCTTTAATAACAATTCTTCTCAAAAATGTTTCTCAATTCATTCTGAAAAAACAGTTCTATAGAATCCATGTCTAACTCAACTGCGACAAACGCCATTGCATTAATTTAGTGAAAAAAGAAATTATTCTCGTAAGCTGTAGACACAATTCTTTCAGTAAAAAGAGAAAATTGGGTTTTCTTCCGACCATACACGTTTCAAATTCTTTAGTAACTATGGAAATGCTTTCTATAACTTAGTACGTGCACATAATCTGTTGACTAACTCTATTTTGCGAAAGAAAAACGTGATACAAGTACGAAAACGAAATAATCTTGGTTTCCTAGAAAATGTTCTCTTTCTCTCTTGCTTTAATATATGTAATAATTGCGTTTCAAGATTCAACTTCTCTTACTAGGTAGAAAAGATAAAAGTGTGAATATATTAGTAGATAAAAGAACGTATTATTTACTTAAGTTAGTTAGACTTTTAGAATATTTTACGGTAGTGATGTAATGGCGACCTAAAAATAAAGTTGAATATTGCATTCTGTAAAGGGCAATTTATGTCTAGTTCAATTTATCTTGAAACGGGTGGATTTTCGTTAATTGCGTTATAAAACTATAAATATGTTTTGAGGAATTGATGTTTATAAACAAATAATTGTATGTATTTTAAAAGGTTAATTCTTTTAACTAATAATAGGTGTTCTATTTGGAACCGGAAAAAAGTAACAAACTTTGGATTTTAAAAACACTAATTTAATTTTAAACGCTATTTATTAAATAAATCATAAAGGTATTAACATAACTAGACGGTAATTATTTTTTAAACTAGAATAATTTAAAGCTCTGTAGAAAAGTCAATCCTAATAAGTAAAATGTATAAAATCATCAATTTAAATATATAAAATATTGCAAAAAAATTTCGGAAGACTTTAATTTATATTTTTTAAAGGTTTATGTTGAAAATGTTCTTTAATAAAAGCTCATTAATACAGCATTAGTGGTTATGCAAAAATTTATAACGTTGATCGTATTAAAGCAAAGTGGTCACTTAAAAAGTTTTCTTTGTGATAATGGGTATTTCCTAGTTTTCCTCCATATGCATTTATAAATAAAGTAAAACATCTCAAGTAAACAAAAAAAATGTAATTTTAATCTAATCATACGCTAATTAGTTTATGGTAACTGGCTTTATTTAATTTTCATTTATAACACTCTTCTTCACCATGTCACGCAAACTGCACAAAGTTAACTTATCGCTACATAATATATAATTATAAATACTTTAAACGAACATTTAAAAAAAAAATAAGAAGAATGGTAAAGTTTCAATACCTTGTCTTTTTTAAAGTATTCTCTAATCAAGAAATATTTTTCCTGTGATTCGAAAGTTTGAAGTACAGATTTGGCAACTTCAAATATTTAGTTTAATCATTAAAAACACAGCTGCTGCTTTTCTGATAAAAAGATAGTTTCCAAGAAAATTCGGTTACGTAAATTTCAAATCGCATTTCCATGGGAACATAAACATCATTTTTAACCTCTATTTCTTAATTCTAGAGATAACGTTAAAATATCACTTAACAGTTGGAGTTTGTTTTAAATTTCAATATTTATATTTTGGTTGAAAAGTGTGATAAGACGCATTGAGTTCAGTACCATTATTGCCAGCTCTTTTGCGTTGTTAAAAATATTTTTAAAAAATAGTAAAATATAGTTAAAAGAAATAGAGAGAATTATTTAAAACTATACAAATTAAAGTTTATTAGATTTGTATTGATACGTATAAGGATTCAAAGGCTTTTTTTTAAAAAATCTAGCTATTTTTTAACAACAATAATATTTTATGAGTAACATTAAATACTCATTTTGAGATAAAAATGTGTAACTTAACAGTGGTATGTTATTTGGCACATAACGGTGTTATGTACCAAATAACCAAATAACATAACGATGCTATATTATTTGGCAAAAACCGTTGTATAAAGCACAACACAATAAGAAAAGAATGGGATTCAATATTCTACAACAATGTAACGTTCATCTTTATTGTGCATCTAGATTCCAGTTATTGAATTTGTTGCTATAGAATGTATAATACAAAATATAAACAGGCATAAACAAAATTGGAGTTGACATTATTTTCTTATCAAATTTCAGTCTGCTATTATATTATGCATAAAAATTCTTATATCTCGAAAAATGATAATCATTTGCCAGGATTAAAAAAAGCGACGTAGTTATAAATTCTATCAATATTTTATATTATGATACAAATCTTTGCAAACAAAATCAAAGCAATTTAAAAATTCAATATATCCGATATTAAATTTGCATACTACAAAAACATGAAAAACTTGATCCTCTGATACAAAAAAAAGTAATATAGAACACAAGCAAAAGTTTAAACAGCATAAGAATATTTTAGAAAAGAGGCTTATATTTTTCAATTAAGTGTTGGAATATAAAATATTTAACGATAAAGGATGTTAAGAAATGACACAGTTTCTTTTTTGGAACTATAATAAAAAAAATATTATATATTTGAAGTCTTTTTGTGCCATTATATTCAGTTAGATTTTTTATAAAAAAAATATTGTCATGTTATATTTAAACCGTTCTAAACATTCATAACCCATGTGTTGTTATTTTTTACTTCTTATATCAGTCCCATTTTCTTGCCACATAAATACTATTTTCAATTTTAGATAACTATTTCGAAAAATATGTAGCCCTATCTGATATAAGTTATGATTTTAAATTTCTATATGCTTTGATTTCGGGTTAGTGTTATAACAGAAATGTTTCGAAAATATATAGACATTAACGCCCTCTCGTGTCGTTATTTTAAAGTAAATTAAGATTAGAAAAATATAGTCACAGCAAAGAGCTGTAAACGTTAACATCTCACACGTCTTGGAAATTTGAAATTTATTTTTATTTTAATAATCGGAAGGTTGAGTGTTTAATCCTTGCTGTATAACCGAAGATCGCCGTTTAGAGGGGACTGATGCACGTTAAATATGCCGTTGGTTGAATGCTCTCACGTTGCTCGTAGTATGAAAGATTTCATATTGGTCACTTAGCTAAGATATTATGTTTGTTATTTGAGCATTAATAAAAAATACGTGGCAGTGGTTCCAAGTGTTTTCTTCCATAATGATCCCCAACCGTTGCCAATAACCCATTGTATAGCTGTAGTATAATGTTGTTAATTTAGTTAGTTTAGTTAGTAGTTTATATTTAGTTATTTTAATATTTAGTTATTTTAATATTTAGTTATTTTAATATTTAGTTATTTTAATATTTAGTTATTTTAATATTTAGTTATTTTAATATTTAGTTATTTTAATATTTAGTTATTTTAATATTTAGTTATTTTAATATTTAGTTTATTTATTATTTAGTTATTTTAATGTTTAGTTTATTTAATATTTAGTTATTTTAATATTTAGTTTATTTAATATTTAGTTATTTTAATATTTAGTTTATTTAATATTTAGTTATTTTAATATTTAGTTTATTTAATATTTAGTTATTTTAATATTTAGTTTATTTAATATTTAGTTACTTTAATATTTAGTTATTTTAATATTTAGTTTATTTAATATTTAGTTAGTTTAGTTAGTAGTTTATATTTAGCTATTTTAATATTTAATTTATTTAATATTTAGTTAGTTTAGTTTAGTGTTGCTAATTGAGTAGTATAATGTTGTAATGTAGTTTATTTAAGATTTAGTTAGTTTAGTTTAGTGTTGCTAATTGAGTAGTATAATGTTGTAATGTAGTTTATTTAAGATTTAGTTAGTTTAGTTTAGTGTTGTTAATTTAGTTGTGTAATGTTGTAATGTAGTTAATTTAACCATCCGGTTCTCAAGCATAGTCTTGCTCTTGCTACAAGTGTATTTCATATTAGCTCAATACATTATTTTTAAAATTTATTTTCGTAGCTACTTAGCAATTTGAATGTAAAGTGCTTGCTTGCTGATAGAAAAAGACATATATAATAAATTTAGTAAGACTAGTTTAACTGTAAATGATGTGCTTCTAATTGGTTAGTTCTAAAATAAAATAGGATATTTTTATAACTTTTTGTTAGAAATACTAATTAATTTCAATCATATGTTTAACGTCTTGAATGTGTTACCAAATTATAATCCTTTAAAATTATAGTTTTTTGCAATTTGTATTTTGGAAATAAAAAAAATTTGGAAATATGTATACATTTATTTTTTTATAGTTATATCAATAAAAACTAAAAGCTGTCATTTGATATATGTTTTAAATATATTTTAAAATAAATTTGTGAATTATTGTTTTAATGTAGTGTTTAAAATACAGGGTGTATAAGAATTATCTTTATAACTAGCTGTCCAACTTGTCTAAGTAGTGGACATATAGATAATAAACATGCACCCTGTATATTGATCTCCAAATTTGCATACATGAAAATACAAATATCTCTATAAAAATTTCATTGTTTTTTAGCTAAATATTATATACTTTTATTTTCATTTAGAAAATAAAAATACATTTTTTGTAATGCTATATACATTTTTTCTAAATGAATGTAGGTATATATTTTTGGTGTTAGAATTGAATAAAAACATTCATCAATTGCTATATTTACGTAAATACTTTGGCTTAAATTTTTTCGAATAATGTTTGACTCTTTTGAATATTAATAAACATTTTATAAAATGTCCGTCAATTATTTGTTTTCGTTTTATTTTTGGGTTTTACAGAAGGATAACTTTCCTATATTGTTTGTATCTTTTCCTATTTTACACTATTATTATATATAGACAAGTCTGTTAACGTTTAGCTTAAAAATTTGCTAAAATTTATTTGCATTATAAAAATGTTTTGAAATGCTCATCGACCTGAATGAATTATTTTAAAAATATATTTGGAATAAAATATTTTAAAAGAAAACAAATATTTTAAAGTATTAGTTAATATTAAATACTCTGAATTAACAAAGAATATAATTAATAGTAACACTAAATCAAAACAAACTTGACATAGCCGTTCATATAATTACCATAATGGAAAAAAGATTGCCATCAAATTGAGAATTAAACTTTAATAAAAATATAACTTCAATATTAAAATAAAAACATTAAATGTTTCCCAATCAGTAATAACTAAAAAAATATATTTCTCCTAATTAAATGAACAACATACAAAAATAGATATAAACTATTTATTTCAGTATTGTTATCAGAGTAACAATGAAATTAATGAAAATCAGCAGGCGTCAAATTTCGAAGGACTTTATTTTTTAATTTAGCTGGTTCACTGCAATGCCCAGTGAAGGTCTTTGGCAAAGCTTTCTTGCTAATCCACTTTAAATAGCTATCACAGCGAATAGGATTTCCTGGAAGCATAAATCAATAAAACATTAAAAAAAATAACACTTTTATTAAATTAGTATCAGTTAGTAATGACACATGTACTATTTTTTTATTTCATTTTAATCTAGTGTATTTGCTATTTTTAATGAGCGTAAAACTTTAAAAAAGTAACGCAGTTTCAAGTTTGAAATAATATTATTTTTTTGTAATTAATACATTTGTGTAATTATTCTGGCTGACTGTATATTTTTTAAAAAAGATATCTCCTATTACGAATGAAAAGAAGAGTTGTATGCTTTTATGTTAATAAAATCTCTTATTATTGTACTCATCAATTTAAATTTGTAGTTTTTGTATCATTATTTTTTAAGGTTGTTTATATTTTTAAAATTACAGATAAATAAGAGGAGTATCTATGAGTCAAATAAGAATACTTCTGAATTATTAATTGCTTGAATTCTATTAATTGAATTAATTAGAAAAACGACTGTTGAATATTTTAAAATTAATTTATATAATTAATAGTTGTATTTTTTATTTAGTACAGCTTTATATTTTTAGAAAAATAGAAACATTCTGAAAAACTTCTCACTATTTTTCACATTTGAATAAAACTTTGCAATTAAGCGTGGTTAAAATGTATGGGTATATAACTGAAAAACATGACATGAAACATGACATAGAATTCAGATATATTTTGTAAAAAAACAAGTTTTATAATATATATATATATATATATATATATATATGTTATATATATATATATATATATATATATATATATATATGTTATATATATATATATATATATATATATATATATATATATATATATATATATATATATATATATATATGTTACCGTTAAAGTATGAAATCCGTTATTTCATAGAATACCTAGTTATTCCATGAAATAACTGATCGTGTCCGTTAAAGTGTAAAACTCTCTTGTATTTCATGGTTTAACTAGTTATTTCATAGAATAACGATCTGCAGCCCGTTAAAGTGTAAAATAATCTATATCATATATCTAATTAATTAAAATCGAAGAAGTACCGGATGTAGAAATATCGCTCCGGTCGGTTGCTACAGCTCAAAGTTTAGGTACTGGTCAGGGATTTAAAAAATGTTCGTGTAAAACCCAGTGTGTCAACAAAAAATGTTTTTGTTTTAGAAATAATGTTCTTTGTAATTCCAAGTGTCATTTTAGTAATCCTTGTTGTAACAAATGATTTTATGGTACGTTTCCATAAATACCATTTATACGCTGCATAAATTAGATAAATTGCTTCTTTTTCATTTTAATTGTCTATCATTAGTTTAATTTCATTTTAGATAAATTGTTTATTATATATATATATATATATATATATATATATATATATATATATATATATATATATATAACAAGTTCTAAAAACGATTATTTTAAATAACGATTATTCAAATTAACAGTAGGGTACAGATAATTTTTGTACAATTTAATATTTTAAAGACAGCAATAATCTGAATATGTACTAAAAATTGCCAAATACATTTAAAAGAGGATAACATTTCCATACCTTCAAGATATACTCGACTTAGTTCTTCTATTATCAATCCCCAAGAAGATTCGCTAATAGTCTTTATATTATTTCTTTCCAGTTCTAATACTCGAAGACTTGGCATATCTCTGAATATATCATCTGGGAAAGATGTGATACCATTGTCACTGAAATACATGAACAAACTCATTACTACACACTTCTACTTTTATTAAATGTGCAAATTAGTTCCAAAAGTAGCCACTATTGTTTTTCAAATTTTTACTCTTTGAAGTTTATAGATTTCACTTACAATTTAAAGCGTTAAAGCATAAAGTTATTCACCAAATCAATCCGAAATCAACTTCTAAAAAATAGCCTATAAAACACATTAAGGTATGCAAATAACGTCGACCAATTACAGGCTCTAGGCCAAACAACCTGTCTATCTAATTGATTTTTTAAACTATCCACTCCCGAAGAATTAACAACATACAGGGTGCGTTCCATAAGTAATGCGACTAAATTCATAAAAAATCATTTATTCAACATATTCGTTCTATTAGTTAAAAATCCTCAAAATAGCACCCTCCTGCGTCGATACGTTTATGGAGGCGGAGTTTCCAGGCCTGGAAGGCATCCAGGAAGGCCTTCTCCGTGAGGTCCTTTAGAGCCGATGTAACATGAGCCTGGATGTTTTCAATCGTGTCCCAATGTTTCCCTTTCAGGGCTCCTTTTAAGCGAGGAAACAAAAAAAAAAGTATGGGGGGGGGGCAGGTCAGGACTGTAGGGACGCTGGGAAACCAGTGGGGTATGGGTCCTGACTAGAAAGGAGGGTCGCGCGCTGCCGAAGTGACATCAAGGACGCATGGAAACTTCATCACGATAACGCGCCAAGTCACAGCTCCTTCGTTGACAACGATTTCCTGGCCAGGACGCATACCCCACTGGTTCGTCAGCCTTCTACAAGCCTGACCTGGCTCCCCTAGACTTTGTTTTTTGTTTCCCCGTTTAAAAGGAGCCCTGAAAGGGAAACATTGGGACACGATTGAAAACATCCAGGCTCATGTTACATCGGCTCTAAAGGACCTCCCGGAGAAGGCTTTCCAGGGTGCCTTCCAGGCCTGGAAAAACCTCCTCCATAAATGTATCGACGCAGGAGGATGTTATTTTGAAGACTTTTAACTAATTGTACGAATATGTCCAATATATGATTTTTTATGAATTTGGTCGCATTACTTATGGAACGCACCCTGTAGTCCGGCAAACTATTCCATTTGTCTATTACCTTATTAAAAAATAATGTTTTCTAACGATTAACTGTGAGTGTTGTAACAGAGAATTACTTTATTAATAAAAAAGGAAGGGAGCTTTATTAATAAAAGAAAATAGTTGGAGATATCTACTTTTGAATCTGAACGACACAAAACATATTTGTTAACATATATTGTGATATTTTTTTTTATTGTATCGTACAATAATCACGTACACAACTGTATATCGAACTTTCTAAGTATTGAATAGCAAAATTTACCAATTAATAATTCTTAAAAAAATTATTGAACATTTATTAATATTTAACAGTTTTCAATTATAAAAATCAGGCATTAAATGTATTAATAATGGTCGAAAAAATCAATTAAATTTGAATAAGCAATACTTATGGAATCTACCATTTATTCCTAAAACTTTATTTAATTGACTACAACTTATTTTCAAAATACTTATTTTTGAAACTCATAAATATTTAAACTACTTTTAAAGCCGTAAAGAGATTATATATTTGATTTTTTTTCTTACAAATCGTCTTAAAATTTGAACTACGGTAAGTGATAAGCATTTATGAATAAATTTCGTAGTTCAATTTTGACCAAAAATTATCTTATTATTGGAAAGGGCATTAATTCAGTCAGGAAAAAAATTCAAAGAACTTTTTATGCAAATGAAAAAGCTTTACACATGATAAAAAAAGTCTTAGAGGAATAATATTTTAATTTAAATAAATGTCCATTCGATCCCCATGAGATGTGGTGAATCTTATTTTTATTATGTTTATTTTTAAAATGCAAATATAAATTAATGAGGTAGTAGGATGTATACATATCCTCGGATTACCTAAATAAACTGATAGGGCGAATGAACTTAAGGGTATATTTTTTAAATACTGAATGAACTTAAGGGTATATTTTTTAAAGGCTGAATTCTTTTGATATATTATAATTATTTTTTTCTAATTTGGATTTTGAAAGATATTTTATAAGAAAGCCCAGAAATACTTGTCACATAGGTTTAACATTTCTTGTTATCTCTATTTCTCCCTCTCTCTCTCTCTCTCTCTCTCTCATGAAAGTTGACATAGTTTAAAAAAAATTTGTTGAAAAAGATTCGAATATAAAATGTCGGTAATGAATTTGTAAATAAATAACATGTTTTTGAAATACTATGCGAGAACAACTTTGACTTTACACTGATAAAAATAGATATTCAAAAATAATTAAAATGTACTTATTTTTGGATTACATTCGATGTTTATCATGGCTCCGAATACATGTTTCAATTTTGAAAAAGACATGTACACAAAAATAAGTACAATGAATAAAAAAAAGCAGATGCTAGTCTACATAAGCTGCCTTCATAAATCACTTTCAATAAATATCGACAATTATAACCAAGCCTTACCGGGAATCGAATCCAGATTCACAGGTCCGCAGTCCAGTACCTTTTCAGTTACTACCATGGCGATATTGTGAAGTTATAAACAGAAGAAATGTTAAAAAAAAAGGTGTGCCAAAAGAATGGGAACTAAAATAATTTAGTTGTAATAACTCAGATTCCATTAAAGCAATCGACATCAAATATATAAGGTGGAATCTTCTGAACAACTATTTTAAGTTTGTCAGGTATTATTAAGATTACTTGAACAGAAACTGAGATTAGAAATATTAAAAGATATTGCATATTTTTGAAAGTACGATTAATTAAATTTGAGTACGTCAATACTCATTTACAATGCAACTATACTTAAAGAAAAGGTTCATGTACTTGTTTTTAAATACCTTTTTTTACAGTGTAGTAAAAATTCGAAATGTAGACTAAATGTATAGTCAGTATGTGAAATTTCTTTTTATAATTATATGTCAAATTACCCTTGCCAAATTACCCTCATTTTCTGTTTGCTGATAATTCTGATTATTTAAGATGATATTTATTATCTCTAGCTTGACCGATACACTTTGAAGACAAAATTATTTGTAACTCCTATTTAAACTCGGATTTTAATATTCATATTCTACACGTATCTATTAAGTATTTACCTTTACTACACGAATCTATAAACTATTTACCCATACTACATGAATCTATAAAAATGCTACATTATAATTTATCCCTTTTTGCTTCATTAATAACTTGTAACAATGCACTTACTTTAAATTAATCGAACGCAGATTTTCTGCTGGCTTCGGAAACATAGATCTGGCTATGGCTGTAATATGGTTGTTCGTGAGAAAAATGGTGGTTAATTTTGTCAACTTTGAAAACACCTTGTCGCCAAGGGATTCAACGCGACATTTATCAAAAGTCACAGATCTCAGACTTGGTCCGGAAGAAGTGATCCAATCATTATCCAGAACATTTATGAAATTGTTTACAAAAGATACTTCTTTCAAATTCTGTAAATGCCCAAGAGACCAACTCTTCATCAGGTTAACATTATCGTAGCAAGCTGTAAACGATATCCTACTCAAAGAAGATTCTTGTCCAACAAATTGAGGAGAATCCATTGCTAAAGTGGAATTCGTAAAGACAATTTCGTTAATCTCTGGACCTTTGAAAGCATTGGATGTTATCTGATTCTTGACATATGCATGCACTGAAAGCAGCGAAATTTTGTAACCTTTAAGCTTGGAAAGTGCTTGTTCAAATTGTTTCGATTCGGATAAGTAGTTACAGTGCATGTTAGATCTGTCATCATCTTCTTCACAGTAGCATGGGTAATTGTCTTCTGGGTGAGGACATTCTGCAATGGAAGCTTTGGCCCAGGAACAGTGACATATGAACGCTGTTAGTCCTAACCAAAGTCTCAGATTTAGTAACATGGCTCTAAAATAAAAATAAATATGTAATTATTAAACATACAAATCATTTATATCTCAATTCTTTATACTAATAGATGTTTTAATTAACTTTAATTTAAATATTATGGTATAAATAAACTTTGAAACAATGTTATTTATGTTTGTATTCATATTAAAATGACAACAATTTTTCCGAAATTCAAAATACATTTTGAGTTGTATTCATTTTTGTTAATGTTAACAGAAATCATACAACTCGAATGTAATTAACAAGGAAATAAATAATTCGACACTCTTTAAACCGAATTCTTAAATTTAAAAATTATTTTTAGTATTGTAAGAATGTGTTTATGTATGTATTTGAACAAAGTTATATATTGTTTTTAATTAACAAAGCTGTGTATTTTGTAAAATAATAAATGATTCTGTGAATAGTTAATACGAAAATAAAATATAGCTAAAAATATATTTTTGTTATTTTAGTTTCTTATTACTCTCGAAAACGCGCTTTTTTCTAAATACTTTCAAGAAATTCTTAATAATAGTTTGGCAGATGAAACTCGTAGTAACCATGCATAAATATTCTATCTTTCATTTCCAAATAAGAGTACATTTTTGAACTCTATCTTTATTTCTATTTCTGAACTATCTTTCATTTCCAAATAAAAGTACATTTCCGAACTCATTAAAATAAATTCTAGTGATAAGAATTTGACTGGAAAACTAAATTTTTCGAACACAATTTTTCTCTTGAACTAAAAAATTGTTTTTATTAGTTGTAAAGCATAGTTCTGAAATTCTCAGATATGCTTGTCAGAGACTTATTTAATTAAGCATTTCCAAGCTTGAATAATTGTAAATAGTTTTTACTATGTATGTGTGCGAGTGTTTTCATTTTACTTCTAACACATCACACGTATCTATAAATTGATATATATAAGATTGATAGATTATGTATTGATAGATGAACATCTATCAATCAATATATAGTTATATCTGATATATTGATAGATGTAATGTTATAAAATAGTTTACTCACTGGCAGAAATATAACATTTCAGAAAATTAATTAAATTTTTAATTAAATTGTTAATTTAAGGCTTTGCAATACTAAAATCTGTAATAGGTTTTTGTGAAATCTAATATTTACATTAAAATTTTACTGATAAGTAAATCATATTATATACTAATTAAATGTATATAAATTATCAATAAATATTAATATAAAATACACTCTTTAATTTGAAATATAATTTTTCTAGTTTTTGTTATGTGTTCTTTTGGAATTTAGTTTCTTGTATAATTTAATTCCGGGAAAAAATCCTATACAGTTCTGAAAAATAAAGTTTATAATTTTCTAAATAGAATATATGTGTATAAATATATCATATTTTTAAAATTTTATATAACACAGTTTTTTAGTTTAAATTATCTATACAACATTCACCCATTCCATAAGAATATATTAATTCATTCAATTAAATATTAGCAGAAGTTGCATCTTATTTTGCTTATCAAATGACACAGACAGAGGCAACTAAAATATTTTATTAAAAATTTGCAGTTGCCGTAAAACTTTTTGAAATTTACAATAATATCAAACTGATTTAAAAATCTCCAATTTAATATTTAAATTTATTAATAAAGATGCTTAAAACTCACCTTTGTAATTTTGTTTCTCTGTGTCTAAGATATCAACACCATCAAAGTTCAATCATCACCCAAAACTTTAGAAAAAAAACTAGCGTGATTGGTTTATCAAAACATATGTTAAAGTTTTTTCTCTGATAAGTTAAGATAGTTCATATCAAATGGGATTTTAATATATTTCATTATCATTCATTTTGAATTACATTTTCATGGGAATATTCCCAGATTTCAATAATAAATTCTATTGTTGAAAGGTAAACGAATCTTGAATATTTTAATTTTAATAAAACGCTATTATTAACATGTAGGTACTGACTAAATAGTTTTCTTTACCCTGTTAAAAATTATTACGACTTTGAACCAAAATTTGGTACCCATTTAGCTGCAACCAACATTTGGTGCTTAGTTTCACCATTTTAAGGTGCTACCACGGATACCATTTAATGGTGAAACGTTGCACCAAAACTCATAACATTGCATAAAACTCAAAAGTCGAGTTTTCTTAGTATTTTAGCAAGTAGCATTTTTGTAGCGAAACTGGCAACCCTCCGATCGCAAAATCACAACTATTTTACTTTTCTTTGAAAATTAACGATTACCAACTCATAAGAGAGGGTTGGTAATCGTTAATTTTCACAAATTAAATTGGGATGCACTGTTTTTTATAAATTTCCCATACAACAAAATTTTTAACATTTCATGGAATCTCAAGGTGCAATGGCATTCGGGAATCTATGAAAATGATAATAAAATATTGTACTCGTAAAATATATTACCATTAAATGGCTCTAAGCAAAATAAAAACAATGTATTTAAAAAAAATTTAATTATCACAAATTAAACATATTTTGGTTAATCTGTCTTTCACGGTCGCTCTGATTTTTCGCCAAATCTGGTAACCCGACGCCAAACGCGATGCAGGGAGAAAATGGAGGAATTCTTTGATTGGCAACCAAACTGGTTTTTGTCGCCAAGCAATGTTTTATCGTTGTGAATATAGGATTTTCAGAAAAGTCGCCAAGGGCGACCGTATAAGACAGATTACCCATATTTTTAAAGAATATAAAGGTATTAGGGTATATTTACATTGCACAAATCTGTTAAGAAAGTAAAATTATTATCATTCTCTTGACAAACATTGCTTTGGTCTCATAACAAACTGAACTTGTGTACCAAACTGAGAATACAATAGTCCTATGCTGGCAGGGTTGCACTTTCAATATACTTTCATTTACATACATGATGCCATATGAAGAGATTAAACTGCATACAACTGTCTATTCGGTTTCTACGTGCCTACTATATCTTAATAAATGCATGGATAAAGGGATCCGGCAACATGAACGCGGTTAATTTTCGTTTAATTAATCTCTGGGGCCTGTGTTTGCAATCGTGTTATGGCGGAGTTTTAGAGCTCAGAATAAATTTCAATGGAAAATGGAATGGGGAAACTCGAGCTCAAAATGTGAAGAGTTAATAAGGATATAATTCTGATAAATATTTCGCGAGTGTAGAATAAATTTCGTTCGATTGGATAAAGTAATCCTTTCTGAAAATAAGATTTGGATATGATTATGTTTTGAGATTTATTCTACTCAGTTTATTGTATATAAGATGTTTATATTCCTGTTTTGATTAAGCATATATTGGAGATTAAGATTTATTCATTTTATATAGTTATATGGTATATAAAACGTAATAAAGGGTTTTTAAGAGGGCACATAACCCACAAATTGTAATATCCTCGATTTTTTTTATTTGCATAAATTATAGTTCGGAATCTTCTAAATATGCTTACAAAATTCCAAAAATATTATATGTATGTTTTTAATGAGTTATTTGAGATTTTATACTGGTTAATGTATAATGATATTCAAGGAACGAAAACTTAACTAACACGTTTTTTCTTTTTGTTTGGTTTTCACATATATTAAGTTTTTCGAAACTCTAATATTTTTTTATTAACAATGGAAAACTGTATTATTTTAAACATATTGTAAAATATGTGCATATTATAAATTGACATGTGAATTAACTTTATGAGTAGTAGTTTTTTTTTAATTACTAAAGATAAAACATTTGAGTTTTAATGAAAAATTTTGTGTTATTATGAATAATTAAATATATAAATCAAATACATGTAGAATTTTAAATTTTAATGCTAATTATTATGCATTATAGTTCAAAGCGTCTTAGAAAACATTTTGGTTAAAAAATAAATGTAAATATTTAAATAAAAAATTATATCGTTTAAAAAAAGCTTTAAAAATTTTAAGAGTTTAAATTTTGAAAAAAATACAAACAGTTATGGAATTTTCGGATGAAATATTATTATCTTATATAAATTTAAATAATATACATTAAAACCTTGAGTCAAAAAGTCAAAAATAAAATATACCCTGTTCCCTTAATCTGTAAGTATTACGAGTAGTAATGAAGTTTTTACTATATATGAGCATATTAACACATTAATTGTTTAATAAACGACAAGGTGCATAAAATTGCTAATCAATCTAGAAAAGTCATAAATGTATTTTAGAATAATAATTTGGTTTAGTTTTATAGAGTTTAGTATTTAATATAGAATTTTTGCGGATTTTTCAAAAATGGAATAAGTTTTTCAATTCATATTCAAATTGGAGTGTTAATTATTTAGAATTAAAAGGTAAAAACTTGCTTCGACAAATTATATTTCTCTTTCTATATAAATTCTATTACCAAATTTTTAAATAAATAAAAATACATTGAATATTTTTTTATGTTTAGTTAAAAACTCTAACAGACTGTGGGGCATTTTTACATAGTTTTGTAATTGTACATTTACACAGGATTTGTTTGGTTTCTTAATGGTTTATTTAGACAGCGTTACACAAACATTTATTCCTGTAAATCACATTTAATTTTGTTTTGCATTGTTTTATAAGTCCAATTTAATAAAAATAAAATACAATAGAAATAAATAAAAATATTGCAGTTTTTTTTTTTTAATTTAAGGTAATTACTGCATCAATTGTGTAAGAGTTACTTTAATTATTGTAGCGCTTTAGTCGAAATAATTAGTTTTATGTTGCCACACATCCATTTATTTTCATTAAAATTAGCATTTTTATATAAATGGAACAAAACTATATTTAATTTATTTTGCCATTTTTAAGTTGCTTGCAGATATGCAGTACCGTATAGTGTCCGAAACTATTAAAATATATGTTTTAATGGAGGTAACCGAATTTTGTAACAATTCTAATGATATTTAGAGAAAATAATTATTTCTGATGTGTAAGAATACTTTAATCTAATTTTCGAGTTGCAGTATTTAAATATATAAAGTATATTTACACATATTAATGTTAATTAATTTAATGTTTATTACACACATGTAATAAACATTAAATTTGCCATGATACTTGATATATTGATCTAATTAAAAAATTAAATATGCACGACTTCCGTTTATTATTTTTCGCCATACTCAGTATTATAGTTCTTGATTTCACTTTTTTTATTACTTTAAAGATTATAAGTCTTGTTAAAGACGGTTTATTCTTATAGAACTAAACTGGCATTAAATTTTAAAAATTAAATACATTCGGGAAAAGTAGGTGCTGTGGCATAAAATTATCTAGTATGGAAAACTCAAAGCATAAGTAAGAAAGATAAACTAAGTATATCACTGACAATAACACTAAGTACACCTATAAATATGATTTTAAGAGTATTCGAAAGGAGAACTTATATATACACGGGTTCGAAATTAGGAGATTTAGGCGTCATTGGCACCTAGCGATATTTTTTTAGTTGCCAAAATGTTCTGCTTAGGCGTAATTTCAAAATAATTCTAATTTCTTAAGAAGAGCTGTCATTTGTGACGATATTTTTGTAATCGTTAAAGATTCTTTTGCATAAAATTAGAAACATGTTTCCATTTGTACTCTAAAAGCATCACCGTCTTACTAACAAAATTACTGAAAAGGCTGAAAGTAGTTATTGAAAATCAATTATTATTGTTAAATACTTTTTGATCTAAAAGTAAAAATCCTAAGTACCACGATTTGAAGTTCAACAAGCGATTTGAAATACAAATACGGATACGATAGGAGACGTATTTTTACGAAAACAAACGCAACGACGATTGCAAGAATCGCCAATTCTAACGATAGAGAGGGAAATACGGAGGTGAAAATTGAAAGTCTTAGTGAAGGAATAGTACGGAGAGAGGTGAGAAACAAATTAACCTGAATTTCACCACTTGCGCTAGTAGCCCCATGGATCGGCGTGTTGCGATTGTTCGAAGCTCGAAAAAGAATAACAAGAGATCATTTTTAAAAAGTAAATTTGCACTTTTCAACAAAAAATATGTATATAAAGTTGATCATAAAAAAAGGACCACTTAGTGTAAAAATACGGTTATCAGAATGAAATTTTTATAGAAAGTTAGGCGTTGAAAATGACGACTGGGAATAAATTTACAGTCGTTAAACTGAAATTTTTAAATGCTAAATACCACGACAATTTACGACTAAATTAATTGAATTAACGACCGCTAATTTTGAAATCTGAAACTTACAATACGAACCGTAAAAAATATATAATTAGTTTTATAATTTTTGTTCATAAAATAAGTTAACGTCAGTATTTAATTGACATTCATTTCGCTTTCTAGTATGAAAATGAGGAAGACTTTTTGTCAGAGGTTTTTTTTTATTTATTCCTAGCATCTTGTTAAAAATAATGAAATAATGACCTTGTTTCAAATACTACTATATTACCTTCAGACGCTTCAAGTATGGTGAAATATCCCTGCACCTTAAATCGTTAAGTTTGGTGAAATTATGTTTACTATTTTTCAATATAAACATTCATTACGTGTTACAAGACTACCAAAGACTAATTGATTGTCTAAGCGTTGTATGGACGATTTTACGCATATCCATTTACAAATAGTTATATAACCAATTAAAATATTTAATAATATAGTTTACCCATACATTTTACTCAATATTATTGTATAGCCATGGTTCTAAAAGAAAATATATTTTAATTAGACTGAAATATTTGTACCATGGCTATGAAAGATATAAAGTTAAAAACTTTTCCATGACTCTAGTTGTCATTTGATTTCTCTGTGGAACTATATACATTTAAAATTGAGATATATAAAAGACATTTACTATATATCAATAATATTAAATGTACGGAGAGATTTAAAAGAAAGAATGAATTTGAAGATTTATTAGAGAAAAGTAAGGAGACACACAAGGGCAATTCTATCAGTATTGGACTCTAGTATTAATTCTAGTACAGTAAATCCGTTTATAACGATGCCGGGTATAACGATACGCCGGATGTAACAATGTAAAGTGCAAAGGAAGTTTGTATTTCTATATTTCTATAGCAGTCCACGTTAATATAACGATTCCGGATATAACGATCAAATTATGACGGTTCCTTGAACATCTCTATAAGCAGTTTTTACTGTATTACATTAAACGATTGTTTGCATTTAAGTTTGGTTAAATCATATGTTTTTTTTTGTTTAATTGATTTTTTTGTATTAAGGATATTTTATACGTTAGAAATGCACTTAAAAATCTTACAATTGTTGTATTACAGGATTAAGTGTGAGCAATAGTAAAATTGTTTTGTACAAGACAATTTTACTAGTTTATACTAGTAAAAATTTTATTAGTGCTATTTATAAATCTGCTTTCTGTAAAATTAGGTCACATGCGTAAATGTTTTTTTAATTTTATGTATGATTTACCAAGCAATATTTCAAAACTTAATTATAAGATTTATTTATTAGTTTCACATTTACTTTTGTAACCTTTACTATTAAAACCTTATTATACATTCTAAAATCCTACATCCACATTATATAACCCATTCCAACCTATATAACAGTAATCTAGTTTTACTCATCAAAACAGATACGAATATTAATAAAAAAAAATTGAAATAAATTAAGTTATAATATATTAAAAGTTTTTATTTGACACAATATTATATTTAACTAAAAGGTAAATATCCAACTTTCACTTAATATGTTAATGGAATTTATAATAAATGAAAAAATAATAGCGTTTAAAGTAGTAACATTTTATTGAATGTATTTGAAGACATTTCAAAAAGCAAAACTCTCAATTAAAGTCAGATTCTTTTAATACTTTGAGAGATTTCCCTTTCAAATTTTCTGGCTCTTGGCATTCTCCGTACAAAATAATTGGTTTAGCTTGTCCAGCGTACATCCATTTCATTGTACGATAACACTCCAACGGATTATCTAGAAGAAAGCGATGAAATCTTATAAAAGTAAAATATAAGAGAATCAAAATGCATTGTAATAACGTTCAGTAAAATGTAAATTATGCATTATTAAAAACTTATGTAGAAGTACTCATGTATTATCATGTACTAAAAGAGGAAGCACAGTTAACGACATTTTTGTGTTTTTATCAATTCTACCAGAACATCGGTAAACAGTAAACCCTTTATTTTTTAGGTTTGCAGAAATAAAATTAGTAATTAATCGAACAACCATCATCTGACCTCAACCCTCAAGTGGAAAAGGCGGTGGTGATTGATGATATCACCACTGACAACACTATGGATACAGGGGAAGAGGAGAATAAGGATTCTCTCCCGCCTCCACCTATCCTCCTTAAACCAAATAGTGACACTCTAAAACATCTAAAAGAACTTAACAAACTTTTCAATGGAGCACTAGTGTGCGAAAATTCTGGAAAACTCGTCAAAATTCAAGCCCCGAACACAACTCTGCGCTTAAAAACATTGGACTATCTCAAAACTGCTAATTGTGACTTTTTTACTTTCGCACCCAAATCGAAACAAAACCTCACAGTGATTTTTAATATACTTATCCCGGAAATCAAGCCGGAGGAGATCCTAAATGAACTCAGAGGTATGAAATTCGAAATTACTAAAGTTGTTCAATTTAAAAAAAGACCCTCCAAAAAACTAATTGGAGTATACTTAATCGAATTGCCCAAAAATGACTCAAACCTCAAAATTCTTGATATCAAATGTTTATGTTTTTTCGATATTAAATGTGAACTTTTCAAACCCAAAAATGAAGTTGCCCAGTGTTACAATTGTAACCATTTTGGGCACAACTCGGCTAACTGCTCTATGCCAACTCGCTGCCTTAAATGCGGCGAGGGTCATGAGACTAGATCATGTGTTTTCCAAAGGGTTGATAACCCTAAATGTATCAATTGCGGGAATCACGGCCACGTCGCTTCATGGAGACACTGCCCGGATTTCCCCAAAAAATAAGCTCCTAAACCTTCTGAAATTGTTGTGCCAGTTCAAAACGCTCAAGGGAAGCGTAAAGTGCAAAACACAACACAACAGAAAACGCAGAAAAAAGCTCAGAAAGGTCCCCCCCCCCCCCCCCAACAAAACGCATTTCAGGAGTATATGCCACTGTTGGAGCTTCTGAAAGAGTTAAAAACTATGCTTAATTCCACCCAAGGTATTCAGTTGTTGACAACTGCCATTCGTGACAAGCCCAACATAGCTGGTAAAGTTAATACGTTTATCTCTTTCTTCAGTGAAAAAGAGCAGCAGCGATCTCTCGAAGAACGCGCTGGTTCCTCTCGTCAATGAATACCAACCACTTCTACCTGCGGAAGCACTCATCGCACTCCCCTGGAGTTCGAGATTGCTCCGCCCACCTCAAAGAACTCGTTGCAAACTTTGTGCAAAATCCTCTCCAAACAGGATGGAGCACATTCAGTTCTAACCAATCCGAATGTTCTTTTCTTCAAAGTGACTCTCTCGGCCCCTGTCGATGCAAGTCTTTCGTGCATTCTTAGTGATTTGACTACCCTTCCGTTCCTCGGCTTGACGTTGTGTTTTGCGAGTGTTCTCAGAGCGTGATTTGGATTTTGAACCTGTGTTTGTGTGTTGTGCTGTCCTGTGTCGTCCATGCAATGTACTTTGTCATTTAAGAATCATCTCATGTAGATATAATTTTGTTGAAAGGGTTAAAGAAGCTTCGCTTCTAGGTACCTAGACTGAATAAATTCCGTTCAAATTCCGTTCAATAAAATTAGTATTTTTAAATAAATATGGCACTTTATAATACAAGTCATACAATTGTACTCAATAAAACAAATAATTATATGGTTAGTGGGCCCTATATTTTAGCTTTACAAATAAATTATTGTATTGTAATTACTATTATACTGAGACGTTTATTAAGATTAAATGTATAAAACATATTGATGATTTAATAGTAAAAATATGTTTACTTTCTGTGATAAATCTTCAATTCCAGTTTTTTCCCCTATATTTAATTACAAATGCCAGTTTGTATATGTCAACTAAGATTGAATCATGGAAAAATACAAAAAAAAATCGATACCATTTTCTGAAATTTTAGGTTTTAGAAACAAAGCACTCACTTAAGTATTGTAAACATCAATTTAAGTATTTAAACACCAATTTAAGTATTGTGAATACTAATATAAATATTTGAAAGTAGAAAAATTACCTGATAAATCTAGTTTGGACAACTGAGACCACATAACAGACCAAATGGTTTCCTCTAAAGTTGTGAATCTGTTATTGATAACTTCGATAATTCTCAAATTCGGCATATCAGTGAAAATATCATATGGCAAATATCTTAAACGGTTATTGCTGGAAGAAATTTTAAAAATATTAGTTTTTAATACAGATAATTAATAATAAGTTAATCTTCAATATTTTAAATAATTCAACATGTATTACAAATACAATTATTGACGACCAACAACAGGCTCAAAGCCCAAAAAGGTTGGTCCAGTTAGTATCTCCTAACTGTTCCCTAATGAATATCTAACTTCTTAAAATAATTTACCCCTGTGCAATTAAAAATATTCACTGGTAAGTTGTTCTATTTGTCTATTTCCCAATAAAGAAATAGTGCTTTCTCCCTTCCCGTATTAAATATTATTTGTTTCATTTAAACCCGTGACCTCTCGTTCTATCACTCATATTAAAATCTAAACCTTCCACATCTCCTTGTTTAATAAATTTAAACAGTTGTGTCAAATCTTCACTAACCCTTCTCTTTTTCATACATTGTGGTGTCACTTCATATACACGATACTCCCGCTTGGACCAGAGTGATCGCTTTAGCCTGACTGATAGAGTATCGGAGTAGCAGGCAGAAGTCTCTCGGTTCCATACCAAGTGATAGCCAAAAAATGCATAGTGCTGTACTTATTTAAGTTTCTTAATATATCACATATTTAATGCCTAAAACCCCTTGGGATATTTTAGTAGCCTTGTGCTGAATTTTCTCTAACAAATCAATGTTTTTTTACATACTTTTATTTAACTCACACTGTCTGGTGGGATGTGTCCTCAAATCTTGTAACACATTTTAAACCCACTTCCAAATGTCGTATCTACTTGAAACTTGGAATAAATACGTAATCTCGGTGACAATACAAGAATTAGTCATAAAATGTTTCATTACGATTTAATTCTTTAAGATGTGGTGACCAAAACTGTAGAGCATACTCAAGATGAGGCGTTACCAAACCTTTATACAATGGCAAGATTATATCCTTAGATTTTGATTAAAGACTTTTCTTGATGTACCCCAACATTCTGTTGTTTATGAAAACTTGTTTATTTATATATAAGAAATACAATCGTGTTTGAATGGCAATTTTAGAATAAAAGAAAACATTTGTGAATAAATTAATTCCTACTTCAATATACATTAGAAACTATTTTATAACTTGGATAAGAATAAAAATAAATAATCTTCGTCTTATAATACAATTTTTAGATTTCCCCAGTGGTTTATGTGTGAATATTTGAAGGCATAGCCGAAATGTTAAAAATAGCTTAGGTAATCTGATATACATTAGATTTCTCTTGTCGTTGGCTTTAAATTCGTTTTTATATAATAAAAAAGTATCGTTTGAAATCTATCTTGATGTCAAACCACTTTAAAGTATAAACTACGCTTTTATTAAAAATAAAGGTTTTATAACTAAGCAATTAATTCCTTTTAGAAACGTATTTGTTATCAAAAATACAAGATTTAAAAATAAATCTTAATTAAAAATCTCAAAAATAGGTTTGGTGAGAAAATAAACATACCTAATTTAAATTTCAAAGCCAGATATTTTTCAATCATTTACATATAACTTATTTAAAAAATAAACCTGTATTCATAAATTGCTTTGAGAAATTTAATCTGATTTTTCAACATTGCATTTTGTTCAATTTAATTACGGCGTGCTTTTTTTACAAGTTGCCTGAGAAGAAATGAGGAAATAATTGCATTTGCTTCTATTTTCGTAGAACTTAATCCAATAAACGTAAACATTGGAGATGAATTTATAAACTGCCAGGAACACGATTCTTATATTACTTTCAATAAATGCAATATTCAGTCAGGATTTCAGGTGTATTAATTGCTTCAAATCTTTAAATATAATTATACAAGATTTTCAAACTTAATTAAGTGCTTTCATTTAAGGTAATTTTCTGAACTTTTATATTATTATTATTATTAAAAATATAGAGCTATATGATTGTAGATGTCCTAAATAAAATTTTGTGATACACCTCTTGAATGTTTTGAGTAAATATATTAATTTATTTTAGAAATTGCACGCTTTAAATTTCAAAAAGCATTTAACTCCGAATAAAATACATTTAAAATTAATTTAAAATGCATTTTAAGACTGTGTACTTAAGTAAATTAACGAGTCTAACGGGAAAATGACCTTAATTCATTTTCTTTCAAATTAATATCAAGGCACCAGCTAGTAAATCCGCGATTCGGTCATGAAATAATGGACCTAGGAAATGCGCATGGACAGTATATACATGGATATAGTAAACGGGAAAATAACCTTCTGCACATGAAAATTTATTTGTTCATCAGTTAAGCAACTCATGCTCTATTTGAAAAAGTTTTAATTCTTTACTTCGGACACTTCGGAATAGTTTTCCAAGTATCTTCAAATTTTAAGTTTGACTATAAGCACAAAAATCACACACAAAAAATACTTTGAAATCGTTATCGAAAATTTACTGAAAAAGAAGTCATTATTCTCTCAAAGTAAAATAAAAGTCAAAACCAAATAGCAACTTATCCCTACTTTAACATACACGAGAAAATTGCGTTCAAAATGGGCACAGCATCTGTTTAGGCTAAACTAGTCAAAGTCACAAGTTTTTGATTGACATCTACTTTGATTTACATAGCAACAGGCAACTGTAAATCATTATAGCTTATTTAAGAAATGTTCCAAATTGGCAAACTTTTCAAATACATGACCCATTTTGATCGCAAAATCTCTTCTATGCTTGCATACATTACTTCAAACTCAGAGATCGCAATCTTGAAGCAGGTTGCGGAAACATACTCCTCTTCAATCCCGTCAATCTGTTGTCATCAAGAATCATGAACATAACACTCTTTGCTTTAGCAAATACATTATCTCCCAATGTGACAATGTTATTCCCTTCCACATACAATGACGTCAAGGAGTCTGGGACACTTGTCAGAAACTCATCAGGCAGTGTGAGGATTCGATTCTTGTCCACCATGAACTCCTTCAACTTGGTTAAATGTCCCAGGTCCCATGTTCCTAAAGAATTGGTCTTATTAAAGCAAGCCCTCATCTGTATACTTTCAAGATGGTTTTCCATGCCAGCGAACTGGGGCGAGGTAAGGGATATGGTTGAGTTCTCGAACACAATCCTTTCAACTGCGATGCCCTTGAAGACGTCTGTCTTGACTACATCAAGTATCCAGTTCATAAAAAAGGACATCTTGTAGATTCTGTGGCCCTTCAGGCCTTGCACGGCGTCGTATATCTGCTGAGGTTTCTGGATGTGGTTACAGAATAGAATTGGGTCGTTGTCTTCTTCTTCGCAGTAGCATGGGAAGATGTCTTCTGGTTCTGGGCATTCATAGTTGAGAGCGGTTACTGCTGTGCAGAGGAATAAAACGAATAGGTGCCGGAACACCGATAAACGAAACTAAAATGAAAGAGTATAATTTTTAATTTAGTAATGAGAAATATAGATTTCGATTTAAATTAAGGTATACAATTGATTGCCTTAGTTTCAAAAACAAATGTCAATTTTTATCAAAAATATTTAATTAGAGGATAAATGTACTCGTTTCTGGATAGGTAACTGCATGCTATTTGAATTGTTCAGACACCATTAAAGTGCTTATGTAAATTTCTTAAATTCAAACTATTTTTTACCAATGTACTTTTGTATTTGGCACTTTTAATACATATTTTAATTTAATTTAGCCAACATGAAACCTATGAAGGTCTGTAGCACTAAAATTTTCATTGAAAATCTAAATGAAGATAAGTTGTTCACATTATGTATTTTCAATTTTTAAAGTTTCTGACAAATAGCGCTATTGTTTTTTGAGCTCACTGTTCTAATCTAAGATGACTAGTCATCTATGTTGGCTATGAGAATAATTTTATCTGTATTTTTTGGGCATGTATAAATCTAAAAATATATAAAAAGAAAAAGATTGATTTAAAATTTAAAAAAAAATTATTTTTGGATAACAAACTTTAAAAAATACATTTCAAATTCAATATATGAAGAAAATTTCAGTTAAGAAACATTTTAATTCCAAAACTTTAATTTTCATAAGAATAATCATTATTTAAATAACAGTTCTGTAAACAACAAATTTAAATACGGAAATATATAATGGGAAAGGGCAAAAGTAATATTCAAATAATGAGTATAAAAATTTATTAAAACTATATTTTTAATACGAAATATACCGTATTCGTATATTTCTCATTTAATCTTTATTAAATTAATATACTTACAATAGGAGAAATAAGGAAACTGAAAATATATTTCTAGTTAAAAATCATCATAATAAGTATTCAATTGAAATGAGAAAAAGCTTTTCCAAATTTGTAATAACCTTGTTTTGATATTATCCTTATCATTAAATTCACGTTTCTGAGTTGCTTTCATGTAATGAGAGAATTCTTAATATATCTTAAGTTGATATTTTTTAATAAAGAATTTTCTCTTGACGGAGCGCCCCACCTAATTATTAAATCAAAAGTCATACTTATTGATACAACCGAAAGTCGGAAAACAAAGTTGAAAAGTCCACTCTTTTATTTCTTTAGTTTAATTAGCGTTGATGCATAATCAGGGCGTGTTTACATTTGTGCACGCATCACAATGCAAATTCGCGTGAGTTCTTTTAACAAACTCGTTCTGTTTTCGTAGTTTTATTCAAGAAAAATTTATTTTTAACTTACACATTACTAATTATTTTAAAATAGATAAACATGAATTACCATTTTGCTGAAATTGAGCGGCTGGTTGAAGGCAGGAGTTTCCAAGCGAAAACTGAATAATTTGTAGTTGTTTATTTTAATCTCAATTGATTTCAGTATGAAGTGACAGATGTCTTGATTCACTTGCTTTCTTTTGATTAGATACGCCTTGCATTGATATAGAGGTATTGCTACAACATTTAAATCATAAATTATTAAAGCGTCAAGAAAACTTATCGTACTCGCACGTTTTGAGTTTTTTGTACTGGGATAAAATTTTATATTCTCTTATGATCATCAAATATAGTCATCTTATAAATATAAACTATACACAAAATATATATAAAACAAAGTATTAAACGTATACAAAACTAACACTAAATATGAAAAAGTACTGAAGTTTACAATAATAATTTGATTTTTAGGTTATTTAAGGGGTTTATCACGTATGTCAACGGTTTAATATTTCATATTAGTTAAGTTTTTATTTTCATTGATTGAACTCTCTTGCACAGAAACTCTCTTGCCAAAATCAAAATTGGATTTATTTTAGCGCTTTTGTTTTTTTTATTTTTAATTATTTTTATTCAGGCTTTGTTTTAAATTAATTCCCGATTTTTATCCCTGTTAATTTTCATCCACCTGAGACTTTTTTTTCCACATCTTCTGCCATTGCCTTCAAGCCGGCCTCCTCTACAAAATCCCAAGATTGTAACAGACATCCATCTTTACGGACAACCACAGACCCGCCATTTTACACCATTTCAATATGCCTTCTTCTCGGCGCGTCAACAAGACAGTGAACTCTATTGACCCCAACCACTCTCTTTAACCAATTAGGATCCTGAAAAAGGGGTCACATGGGTCCCCGAAATACATGCTCTAACGGACCCCCTTTTCTTCGAGGAGATGACAAGACACGCGAGCGAAAGACGGACCCTGAGAGGGGGCGGTCTGTGCCCATCTCCAAAATATATTCCGGACGGAGACGCGACGAAGTCTTCGGATAACAAAATGCTCTCCTTCAAATGCCGAAGCCAGAATCCAGTAGCAAGATCATCCTCTGCAGCAATATGAGATGTCAGCTAAGCCCCATTTCTTTTATTAATTTATTTTGGTACCACTCGCGCCTTATTTTACTTAACTTATAAATTCTTATTATGCGATGCATAACATTGCTCATGACTTAAATTTTTATGTTTTTCTTATTCAATTAGTGTTTTTTATCGCGCTGCAAGAGAGTTCTCTATCTTACAATTAAATGCCTACACTTTTGTATTTTATGTTTGCGTACAGGTTTATAAATATGTATACATTTATCTTTGAATGAAACTATGTTTATGCCGACCCACAAATAAATGTAAATGCTTTCTTTTATTCATTAAACTTTAAAACTTAATGATTTAAATTTTGTGTTGTGTTTTCTTTATCTCTTGGATCTTCTTGCTCTAGCGATACATCATTTGGATGTATTTTATTTCGAACTTGTGTTATTGCCTTTCATGATTCATTTTACTTCACTTATGCGTTTGGCCACTTTAATCACTCATGTTCATAAAAACTGTGAACATTATTCTAAACTTTAATTATTAATTTGTTCTAATTTGATTGTTTTTTTTTTGTGTGTACCCCTGTAAATTATAGTGTAAGATTACTCCTGTTGTAGCAATACGACAGAGGTTATCTTTGGTGCCGTGAGCCTTTGCGAAAGCAAGAGATCCTTGAGTGTGGAAAATATTTTACTTTTATATATTTACAATTTTTTTTAGTGTAGATTTATATATATATATATTTTGCACCCTTGTTATGTGAAGATTCAGCAGTTAATGAGTAGGATTTTATTGTTGTTTTAATTTTAATTTTATTTCTTTTAATCATGGTATTAAACCCCCCTGGGAACAATTTTTTTTATAACGTCTATCCCACCCCTTAATGGAATTTTTTTTAATTTTGCTAATTTTTGTGAGGACAAAACGATTGTGAATTTAAATACATTTTTTATAAGCATAATTGTACTGTTTACCTTTTTAGGATATTTTTTAATTTGCTCGAATTTAAACCTTTTTGTATAATCGCATTTTTTTTACTTAAAATGTACCTTTTGTAAAGAGATATCAGAATCAGATTGCGCTGCAGTTAGTTTTTTAGGGTTTTTTCAGCAAAAACTACACACAGATTTTCTTCCGCAAGCACCAATGAGAAGGAGACGATGGAATTGAATGACCGTGATACTAGACGCAGTATCACAAACCAATGCCTTCCGGATGCTCCCCTTCTCTAAAGGCCATAATCATACTACATTATGCGCCTGCTTCAACAAGAAATTTGTCACATTTTCTTTCAAACTCTAACACTCATACTGATTTTATAGCTCGCACAATTTTACCTGATTCTTACTCTCACCAGCTCATATTTTCCCTTGATAATGTATTGTTCACATTTCATTCTTTGTTTTCACTGAAATTTTGTTTTACTGAAATTTTGTAACTGAATTTTTTTTGTGTTCCACAAAAAAATTTGCCCAACAAGACAGGTTATGTCGTAACGCTGTACGACGTAAATATAGTGTTCTATTATATATAACTTATTTTGCATATCATTTCCCATTTTATATTAATTTAAATTCATCATGTATGTCAACGGTTTAATATTTCATATTAGTTAAGTTTTTATTTTCATTGATTGAACTCTCTTGCACAGAAACTCTCTTGCCAAAATCAAAATTGGATTTATTTTAGCGTTTTTTTTTTTTTTTTTTTTAATTATTTTTATTCAGGCTTTGTTTTAAATTAATTCCCGATTTTTATCCCTGTTAATTTTCATCCACCTGAAACTTTTTTTTCCACATCTTCTGCCATTGCCTTCAAGCCAGCCTCCTCTACAAAATCCCAAGATTGTAACAGACATCCATCTTTACGGACAACCACAGACCCGCCATTTTACACCATTTCAATATGCCTTCTTCTCGGCGCGTCAACAAGACAGTGAACTCTATTGACCCCAACCACTCTCTTTAACCAATTAGGATCCTGAAAAAGGGGTCACATGGGTCCCCGAAATACATGCTCTAACGGACCCCCTTTTCTTCGAGGAGATGACAAGACACGCGAGCGAAAGACGGACCCTGAGAGGGGGCGGTCTGTGCCCATCTCCAAAATATATTCCGGACGGAGACGCGACGCAGTCTTCGGATAACAAAATGCTCTCCTTCAAATGCCGAAGCCAGAATCCAGTAGCAAGATCATCCTCTGCAGCAATATGAGATGTCAGCTAAGCCCCATTTCTTTTATTAATTTATTTTGGTACCACTCGCGCCTTATTTTACTTAACTTATAAATTCTTATTATGCGATGCATAACATTGCTCGTGACTTAAATTTTTATGTTTTTCTTATTCAATTAGTGTTTTTTATCGCGCTGCAAGAGAGTTCTCTATCTTACAATTAAATGCCTACACTTTTGTATTTTATGTTTGCGTACAGGTTTATAAATATGTATACATTTATCTTTGAATGAAACTATGTTTATGCCGACCCACAAATAAATGTAAATGCTTTCTTTTATTCATTAAACTTTAAAACTTAATGATTTAAATTTTGTGTTGTGTTTTCTTTATCTCTTGGATCTTCTTGCTCTAGCGATACATCATTTGGATGTATTTTATTTCGAACTTGTGTTATTGCCTTTCATGATTCATTTTACTTCACTTATGCGTTTGGCCACTTTAATCACTCATGTTCATAAAAACTGTGAACATTATTCTAAACTTTAATTATTAATTTGTTCTAATTTGATTGTTTTTTTTTTGTGTGTACCCCTGTAAATTATAGTGTAAGATTACTCCTGTTGTAGCAATACGACAGTTTGTTCGTTCGATAATAGGCTACGTTTTTCGTATTGAAATGATTTAAATTCAAATATGTCCAAATAAACAATTTTATATTAAAAATATAGGTAAGTATGTCAATTTTGTATCAAAGCTTAATATTGATTCAAAAAATTCATTAGTTGTACTTTACGTAAAAAGTTAATTTTGGTGTCATTCGATTAAAAATAAAATGAAATATTTTATAAAGCAAAAAAATATTTGTGTATATTTTTGATGATAATGTGTCCCATACTCCCTTTTAAGGTGTGTAAAGTAAAACTCAACAGTGGATTCGGATGCAAATTTTAGTAATAAATAACCATGAGACACAAATGCAAATTAAATTTTCAATTTACTGACGTAAACTTCAGTATTTCATCTAGATAATGCAATTTGTTTAACTTTGATATCATGAAAGGGTTAGCTTTCAAAGCCAAATCAAATTCTCTAAATCGATAGATTTTTTCGTGCACACCTTCTTACACATAAGGCCGTATAACGCAAGAAAATAATATTTTGTAGCGTTGTTAATGTGGTCAACCAGCACCATTAAAGTATCGTTATTAGTTCAAAGTTATGATCTAATTAAAATATCACGTTTTCATTACGGTCATCCTGATTTACTTAAGGATACAATGTTAAAAGTAATTATTGAAAACGATATTTTTAATACAATTGCTTCTTAAACAATTGCATCTTGAGTTGCTTTATAGTATATACAATCAAACTTCAATTATCCGGATCAATTGGGACCAGATCCCATCCGGATAATCGAAAATCCGTATAATTTACGAAAAAAGGGATATTTAGTAGTAAAAAAAATGTTGCTTTAGTATGTTATCTAATTTAATGACTATTAAAAACAATATCATTCACTGATAAGAAACTTTTAAAATGTGGATTTTTCTGATTTCTTTATTTTCTTCTCATGGGTATCTTGATCCGGATAATTGACGATTCCGCTCCGTTTGATACGGATAATTGGAGTTCTACTGTATATCAAAATTTAAAACTGAATATACTTTATTATCATGTGTGTCGTATTATGCTGGTTTTGGTTCTACGATAACGTATTGCATTACCATACATGTGATTGGCGACCTTTTTTATTTGACAAAATACTGACACTGTTTTTATGTGACCAATAACTAACTGTTGAAATTTTCGTCCTAGCAACCCAGTCCTTGATGTAGGACAAAAATGCAGCAAATCTTTAATTTTTAATACGAATACTTAAAAATAAGTATGCCTTTCTCAAAGTTGAAACATAAATACTCGGAACTATTTTAAATAGAAATTTAAATGGAAATTTTTCCAAAGTGTAAATACCTTTTGTTAATATGTAATTGAGTTATTAAATAAAATAAATTTGCTACCCTCAGTATACTCCTTTTTAATCAAAGTTCAAACAATAAAACATATATATATATATATATATATATATTCCATAGCAGTTTTGAAATGCTTTTCTCCGTTTAAAATCAGGATTGATGATATACGTTGAAAGAAAGGGAATAGATGATGATATTTGAATGCAAAATTTGCATATGCATCACATGTTCATATGATATTTATTCTTTGAAAAGAAATAACTACATGTTATAAGGAAATGGAAGGTTTTATTCTTATGATATACAAGCAAATCTCTTTTATACACGTTCCATTTTTCAACATACATTCGGAAATATAACTTTAGTGCTGTAAAAATCTAATTTTCTATATAAATAAGTAGGCGTTTCATTTTATAGGAACATTCAAAAGAAATGGAAACCTATAGTCGTAAACTCTAACGGAATATTTTTATATTATAGGAAGGAAGGAAGTTTTTGTTTCAGAATAAATATAAAATTCTTCAAACAAAGCTTTCCGTTCTTTTGAACTTTTTCTAAAAAATAAACTGAAATGTCTGTGAAGCATTTTTTTCTCCTCGTTTAAATAAGGTTAGAGGTTTGGGCGAACGTTAAGAAGTATTTTTGTGCGTTGTTTTTTATAGTTTAGGATATGCACAGAATAAAGAATACAATCTTGTTCCTTATATTATTTCTTTACCCCAGTAAACTATTGCCTTAATATTCTAATGTTAAAAATACAGAAATACTATTTTATGTTGTAAACTTTTTCATAAAAAATATAAAATTTATCTTAACATCAAAAAAGTTGTATTCTTCGAACTACACTTCTAAAAAAATCCCCGCTAATAGGAGACCTTAGTCCTTTAGGTAAAAAACCCAAAACGTACGCTAGCAAATTGGATTCTGTTCCTACAAATATTTTAAAATATCAATTGAAAAACTGAACATATTCTGGGATATTCAGAAACATATTTAAACAGATAAACGATGGAATTATATGCAAATCAAAAAAATTTAAATTCCTATTATTTTTTGTTAGTAATCTAAAATAATCATTTACTTGCCCAACATTCTTAAATAAAATTCAATTTTCAAATTAAGTCATTGTCTTTAAGAATATTGTCACTAATTACAAATTCTATTGAAATACAGGGGGTGTACACAAATAAATCGAGAAATGATCATTGTTTGGCTGTATAACTTGGTACAATAAACCACGCATTTTGCTATATTTTAACTGCTCTGTTTGTTGGGGCTGAATATAAGCGACTTGCTTGAAGCATGCGTGAAATACTTGAGCAAAATAATATTTTATTATGAAATACAGCCAAATATTTTGCATCCAACAAACAATAACCATTGCCAAACTGATTTGTGGCTACCCTGTATTTACTAAATAACTTTATGGGTGTGAATAATTTAAAAATTTATCTTAAACACAATAGGGAAAGGTGTTGTACCTTGAACATATGTGTATGTTGGACATACCATGAGTGTAGCTCCAGCTGTTGGGTTAGTTTAAAACAAGTAATTGTAGTTTATTTATTGGCATTTAGAGGCATCCACCAAGTTGTTTTAGTTGATGAGAGTTGCAGAGTTTTACTGCGAGAAAATAAAACTACTTTTCACCTATTGAATGTACGTGTTTGGCTTTTTACTACTTTTCTTCTTTAACCACTACATTTTGTATACATGATTTAAAGATAGTGCAGTTTTTTAAAACAATATCTTAGCTACAAATTCATGAATTTAAAACAAGGTTTAGAATAACCCCGAAATGGCTGACTGCCTGTTTTCGAAATATGACAGAGTGTTGTACCTTGGACCGGTACAGCACATCTGATAAAACTAATACATCCAAATAAGTTTTCATTAAATCCAACTATTAAATGATATTTCTATTAATTTATATAAAAAAGTTAAGGTATACATATACCTTGGACATTGCAAAAATTGGCCAAAATGAGCATTTTTGTTTTTTTTGTTCTAAAATATTCTCCAAATCATTATCTTTAAAATGATACCATTAACTATTTTATAGTCCAATTACTTTTTTATTTACATAGAGTTTCGTAAAGGTCGCCATAAAAAAATAATAGTTTTGGTTTTGGTGTCCTTAGGCCTAACGGTGTTTTAAGCAAAATTTACGAAATTAGCCTTCAATCTAGGCTTTTATTATGTTTACAACAATTTCTAAGGTTTTTGTATTTATGAAATGGCAACAAGAATGTAAACTGTAGTTGTAATTATATGGAAATGTTTGTTTTGAATTTCGAAATCGATCGTTTGCACGTTGTTGTCTTTTATTTGAAAAATTGTCTTCTATTTGGAATTGCAGCACATATTTGAATAGTTTAAATAGAAATATTATGGGCAGCTCTAAAAGGCAATTAACGAGAAAAAAGAAATCAAAATTTAAAGGCAACCAATATTCGAAGTCTCAAGAAAGTTTGCCTTCTACATCAAATGTAAATTCTGCTTCAGCAGTAAAAATTAACAACATTTCGGTGGCTGTAAAAGACACTGAAACAAAAGCCCAGATGTTTATGATGGACATGGAATGTCTTAACGGTATGTTTCGATTAGTAAACTGTCCGGATTGTTCCCATAAAACATTGTCTGTCATTGATAATCCTATCAAAAGGATGGGGTGTTCAATTGAACTGAACATTGTGTGCTCTCAGCCTGAATGTGAGTATACAAGTGTCAGCTGTCACACATCTAAGAAGAAAGATAAATTCTTTGAGGTAAATAGGCGTTTGGTCTATGCCATGCGACAAATTGGCTGTGGATATGAAGATGCCTGTACTTTTTTATCGACAATGAACATGCCACCACCGCCACAACCAAAGGCGTATAATCAGCATACGAAAGAACTTTTGAAAGTTGTCGAACGATTAAGTGAAGAGGTTATGAGGGGTGCTGCTATTCGTGTAAGAAGACAAAATAACAGTGACGAATGTGGTGTTTCAGTAGATGGAACATGGCATAGGCGTGGGTATTCTTCCCTAAACGGTGTAGTCACTACACTATCCATTGACACGGGAGAAGTACTGGATGTAGAAGTACTCACAAAAGATTGTGTCGGATGTCGAAAGTGGGGAAAAGTCGACCAAGAAACTCCAAAATATATATCCTGGAAAGCAAACCACATATGTGCTGTAAATTACGCAGGTTCATCCCCTGGTATGGAAACTGTTGGAGTTGGGCGAATATTTCTACGTTCAGAAAAAAAGCGGGGATTAAAATATGTAGAATTTTATGGTGATGGGGATAGTAAAAGCTTTACTACTGTTCAGGATTTGGAGCCCTATAAAGATATATCCATTGTAAAAAAAGAGTGTATAGGACATTACCAAAAGCGTCTGGGAACAGCTCTTCGGAAACTAAAAACAAAAAATAAAGGCATTGGAGGCCAAGGCAAATTAACTCTTGTCAAAATTAACCGAATGCAGAATTACTTCGGGATAGCTCTTAGAAACAATATAGAATCTGTTGAGCAAATGTCCAAAGCAATTTGGGGCTCTTTTTACCACTTGTGTTCTAAAGACTCGCATCCTCTCCATGCGAAGTGCCCAAAGGGACCGGAAAGTTGGTGCTCCTTTCAGCGTGCCGTATCCAAAAACAAGACGTTCAAGCACAAGGGAGGACTTCCCCTGGATATAATGAGGCTCATAAAACCTATTTACACCAGATTGACATCCCCTGACATGCTGAGCAAGTGTTTGCATGGAAAAACACAGAACTGCAATGAAAGTTTGCATGGTCTCATTTGGAAACGCTGCCCGAAAACAACATTTGCTGGGATAAATGTTGTAAAACTGGCAGTTTATGATGCTGTGATTCATTTTAATTCTGGTGCTGAACCTCAATTGGAAGTAATGAGGAGAATGGGTTTATCACCAGGCCAGTTTATGGTACAAGGAATAAGAAAAAAAGATTGTCAGCGTGTGAAAACCAGTATACGACTAAGTACACCATGTCAGAAAAAACGACGGAAGTTTCTTAGAGGCCAAAAGAAAATGAAAGAAGATAATAAAACTAAAATTGAGGGACTTACTTATGAAGCAGGAGGGTTCTAAATATCAAATTTAATATTCAAAATTTTATTTTTTCCATTGGTTTATGTATTAATTGTTGCCGAAAACTTTAAACTCATTTTGTGAAGAATAGTTTTTTAGCATGGTATGAATGTACTCGCAACGATGATATCTTAAGTTTATATTAACTAATTTTCAAAATGTTTGCTGTTTTATATAGATTACAATTCCTTGCATGGGACCTACCAAATTATAATAATTTGGATAAAAAGCAAAATTTGGAGATATTTTTGAACTTTTATATTCTTCTAAGAAAAATATTTTTTTCAACACTTTTCATACAAAATACTCTAATTAAAAAAATATTTAAGTTGGACATTAGATTTTGGTAGAGCCCACTTGTCAATATATTGTCTTTGAGTTCCAGTAAAGATTGTATTTATAAGTTAATTAAAAATTAAGTTATCTTCGTTGCGATAAAGCCTTAATTAGTTAATTAAATTTTAAATAATTAATTAAATATTTCACATTTTAATTTTTTTTTAATGCAAATATGTTACATTTTTAGCACTTGCTAACCTTGTAAAAATTTGAAGATCTGGCATAAAAATTTAGAAAAAAGTTTCTTAAGGTATATGTATACCTTAATACACTCTACATTTTAAGTAGTTTAGCCTATACTGCAACATATAACTTAATCACTGTTAGTTGATGTTCATTGATTATTTTCAGAAAAAGACGATAAAATACCCCGAAGTAAAATTGGAGTGAAAAGAAAACTTATTGTAAAAGAATTTGTTCAGAATGCAGTAGAATTAATTATAGATAAAAAAAAAAGACTGTTTTCTATGTTGCTGCTAATAAAATGGACATTTCAAGGACAACACTGTTAAGACGCCTTAAATCAAACAAGGGATAACAATCTGAAAGGTTAAATTATAATAAGAACAATTATCTTAAAAAAGGAGGGGTAGACCAAAATGAAAATCCTGTGTTTTGACTGATACATTAATAAAACAACAAATATCAGAAGAAAAAGCACTAAAATAATTTCAAAAGCTGTAAAAAGCCGAAAGGCCAAGTTAGTTCTATCAACTATTGTATTTGCATTGTACTTTTGTTAACCTACTTATGTTTAATAAATATAAATATCAGGTTACTCTCATTTTTGTTTCAGTTTTACCATGATGTAAATCCAAGGTACAACGCGAGTGCTGTACCTTGGTTCTAATGTAAACATATTTTCTTTTTGAAAACAATTATATAAAAAACAATTTTACACTTTCCCAAAATATATATATATAATATATTAATAAATAAATTTTGATAAAACGTCATTCTTAATATTTAAAAATCAATAATATGCAAGTGCAACACCTTCCCTTACTACAAACAAATTAACTTTAACGAAACATACAGAAAATTCTTTTACAAGTTAATTGCGGGAACATTTTAAGATAAAAAAAATTAATTATTTCCCAAATTCAAACACTACACCTAGTTTCTTTTATTTAAACAAAACAGCTCTTTAGCTTTGAAAGGCAAATATTGAATCCTCATATTGCTTCTATCCCAATCCAAAAAAACACTCAAAGTAATTCAAATCACTCGAATCCCAAAAAAAATCTACTTACCTCGATATCAACTTTAATTACAACACAAAAAAAACTCTCACAACAGAAGAGAGATTACTCCCCAATTATCCCTACATCCACACAATCTACTCAAAAAGAAACCTCAAACTAACACATTATCTAATTGATTCTTGCATATCCACCTTCTCTGAGTAATCCACTCACAAACAAATCATACGAATCGTTGCACCTACACGTGGCATGGAGCCCACTGCCCTGAGAAATTACTTAGGCAGTGCTAATACTGGTGACCAGGAAAGCAAATACAACGGTTAGTTTAATCAATTTAGGATGAAAGCCTCGTGAGGGACCTCCCCTTGTGATGAGACGGCTTCTTTCAAGTTGCTAATGTACTTGAGCCATCGTGTAAACACGTTCAGATCTCCTTTGGGATACAATCAAATGAGATGGTAAAACTATACTTGCTTGGATTAAGGCAACATTTCGGTTGCTAGGAAATGGTTGGACTCAAGCTCTTGAAGTAGATTTGTACTAGTTTTGTAGAGGGCAATCTTGGTACGATCATGATTTGTTTTTGGATTTTTCATGCTTTATTGTTATGAGTACACTGCTATAAATAGGGATTTTGAAATTAGTAAAATGTGCTCATTTTTGGTTATATTCGATGCTTATCATAGCTTTTTAAGTTTATGATTTTGAAAAAGTCGTGTACTTAAAAATGAGTATATGCTTGTCTACATAGGTTGCTTGCTTTAATCGCATTTTACGAACTTTTCATTTCTGTATAACACAACAAAAATCATTGTCAACCAATAGGCGTACAGAAATAACAAACACATTATAAACAAGTCTTATAGGGAATCGAACCCAGATCCTCAGCAGCGCAATCGAGTGCCATATTCGTTCCATTATCAAGGCTTAGAATCAGATGAAATGCTTAAAAAAAGGTTGCTAAAAGAATAGGAAGCAAGATAATTGAGTTGTAATAACTCAATTTCTATCTCACCAATATCGACATCAAATAAAAGGAAAACCTGTTTCTGAATTACTGTTTTATGTTTGAATCTTATACAGAATGCAATCAATGCAAGTTAATTTGAAGGAGACAATATATTTTGAACGAATAAAATGGGTAAGTTCTATAGAAAAATCGAATGCGAATTCAGTCATGTAATAAGCTATTTTTCGAAAATTTTGAACAAAACATGTTTTGAATGGATCCCCATTTCCCCGTTATGAGGGGGAGCCTTAAATTTTCAACAGTTCCTATCTATAATTTGTTAAAAATAAAATAAAAAAATCCAACCATTTTTTTTTTTTTTAAATCATACGAAATTTTTCTTCAAATTGTATGATTATTTAAGTTCTTCAAAAATTTATTTGTTTTTTAATTTATTATTTTACACCAAAACTGATTTTAAATATAATGTAATGCCTTTAAATTTGATTTTTATGGAATTCATTTTTTGTTGTTGCATTTATACTAGACAGTTTTATCAATAATATATCCAATATTATCGACCACAAGAAGATTGATTGTTATATGAATTTAGAAATCAAACTAAACATTTTATCTAAAAAAATAATTACGATTTAACTGTCTAAAAGACTAAGGAGAAAATACATTAAAAAAATCATTAAATTATAAAAAAAAACTAAATGGATCTTCAATATAAATTGCGACTTTATTATTACTTTTTATTTAAGATAAAAATTTAGTCTTCAAATTCGATTAATAAAAAAAACATGAATTTTATTATAGAAAAAAATCCATATTTTTAACCTAAAAATAATCAAAGAACAGAACAAAATTTAACCATGCTCATTGATGAATTTGTATATCTTATAAAATTATAGCTTTGAAATTCCGATTTATTTTGTGCTGCTTTTACAAACGTTTATACAAAACAGATATAATTTACATATTGTAATTTAAAACAAGTTTATTGAAATTCCAATTTTATTGTGCATATAACTTTCAATTGAAAATGCTCATGATATTTTAAAAATATCGAAATTTTTAGATGATTTGAAGTGGGAATAAAATATGGTTTGTTAAAAAAAATGCACATATTAAAATATTTGAGTTTTTATTTGTGAAAATTTTTTCGTAACACTTCCTTACTCAAGCAATTAGAATAAAATCTACATTTTATTCAATACATACAAATTCTGTACAAATTTGACACAATAAATTTAAAATTTTGTTTTACATTCTCAATTAAGTTATATTTTTTAAGTCAAAATTACTTTAGTTACGTTTTGATTTCAAATTTAATTTTTTTAAAGTATTTACATTTTCGTTGAAACCGATATCATATATATTATTTCTATGCTAAAGATCTCTTACGCACCTTACTCGCAACGGATCTTAACACATAAGATATCAAAAGAAAGATAATTTCATGGACCAGTGGCGAATATCATTTTCATCTCATAAATATGAAAGTTATTTTTTTTAAATATGTCTAAAATAATTCATTTTAATGGTGTTTTCTTAACAAGCCGTTCATAATATTGCCATCTAATAATTTAGTATAAAATGATTACAATAACAAAAGATGAACCACAGGGAACTCAAAACTGTCCTGGCGGTTAAAAAAAACTGAAATCTTACATTGAAATTTGTCTCAAGGATTACTACCCAGAAATCTTAGTTTCCTTAAAAAGACTGTCACAATTTAACGGAAAAGGTTATCTTCGAAATTCTATGGGAATTTCCACACCTGCATTTAATTTATCGCATATAAACGTAGATTAAAGAAAAATCGCCTCCTTCCCAAAAAAGGTGCATTTGTTCAAGTTTTATAGGTATGTAATAGTCATTTCCTTTATTAAAATAACTTACAATAGTCTCCAAAGAGATATGTGATGCCGTAAAATCGAAAGATTATTTGAAATTGAATAAAATAATTCGGAAATTTTAGTATGCATATTTAATTTTTTTTCTAAATTTATAAATTTTAAATAAAACTATGTAAGGTTTGAATGTTTTAAATTCGAAAAAGTTATTTGAAATATTTATTTATTTTTAAAAGATTTATCTCGACAAGTTTTTAATGTATTTCCTACATTAGTGTTAAATTTTACAGTAAGTATCGAAAAGCCTTAAAATCAAAATATTATTTGCAATTGAATCAAATAATTCTGAAATTTTAGATATATATATTTAATTTTTTTTTATAAATTTTAAGTAAAATTATGTAGGGTTTAAATGCTTTAAATTCGAAAAATTAAAAAGATTTTAAAAATATTTATTTAAATATGTTTTTTAATATTTATCTCAACAAAACAGTAATTTTTAAAGTCTTTCATATTTTAGTTTTCAATTTTAACGTAAGTATTATTATGTTAGCATTAAAAATACAAATTTGAAAAAAATTGGTATTTACTAAAAATAATTTTTTAAACACAATATATTCACAACAATATAAAACTCAATAAATTAAGTAAAAAAATTGCAAATTTATAACTAAAATCTGGAATGGACCATAAAACAATAGCAAGAATAATTTAGCTTATTGCTTGTAGATGGCGCCAGATGGCGTCATATTTCTACTCTTCTTTTGAATGATGTTTCATGGAGAAAAGCTAAAATTTTAATACATCCAATTATAAAAGAGCAAAGAGAAAACGAAACAAATAGTATTAAAGAATGAAATGTTATATAAAATTATTGTTATGTATTAATCCCAAATGGTATGTTTGTTTATCAGCATCATCCATGTGTAAAATATTTGTGAATAGGTTTCCAATGCTCTTTTCCATTCTGGAGATTAATTAGAAAAAATCATTAATGAAATAAATTCTAATATATGTTTGAATTTTGCTTCTGTTTGAATAAATGTAAAATAGTCCTTGTTTATCCATGATGGTTGGTGTTTTATCCATATGAATATATTATTTAAAAAGTCAATTTTCTGAATGAAATATGTTCGTATTCAAATTGTAATTTCCAAAAAATATGTTTCTCAAATTTCAACACAATTCTATAAAATTGGCGAAAATACTAATAAACGTTATGCTTTTTATTTATTGAAAAAACAATACTTTGGCTCTTTTAGAAGTTCATAAATTTATTGTATTTAATATTACAATACAAATGTGTAATAATAAAATTAAAATAAATTAAATTTATAATTTACTTGCAATATCTCGAAGAAAATATTTCGTTAAATCCACTGATATAATATTTTTTATTAACTTCCTTCGCTAATTTTTCGTAAACTAAAATAAGCCGTCGTATGTTAAACTGAAGACGGCCTGCTGGAATTCTAATATAGACTTTATTCGAGAGTTTTATATAAGTTTTGCTAATTTAATATATAAATAAAGGCTATCTCGTTTGAGTCTATCCGTCAAACTTTGTGTAATACATATTATAAGTTGGCAAAATTATTTTTTCATCTATTTGTCTTTCACAAATATCTGCATTTTTTTTTTCACCTCTTACAATTTTTCAGCTAAACATGAGCAGTATTCTACTATCAGTACTTTGTACCATACTAAGCGAATAATTTTTTTACCATTCTTTTATGCATTGTTTTTTGTGTCTATTTACATTTTTTAATTAGAAAAAATTATAAATTTAGGTCGCAAATAGTCAATATGTATGTCAGTAATTTTACTAAAGTAGGTTTTTTATAGGCTTAATATTTTTCTAATAATCTTTGAAAACTAACTGACTGAATGTATTATTGGCAGAAACTAACACTTCATCAAAGCGTTCAATCAAACTGAAATTTAACACTTCAGCAAAGCGTTCAATCAAACTGAAATTTAACACTTCATCAAAGCGTTCAATCAAACTGAAATTTAACACTTCATCAAAGCGTTCAATCAAACTGAAATTTGTCAAGTGAGATCCGTTCATAAGCTAGCATGTCAAAACAAAAACTTTAAATTAATAAATTAAAAAACGCCTTTGATCTTATTTATTGCTCTGGTGGTGTTTATTATATCCCAATTAATGGTTTTGATAAATTAATGTTTAAGCATTCCTTAGACAAACTTCTAAAAAGTTTTTGCTTTTTCTGCGATTAGCCTGGCATGTTTGTTTTTACTTGTGCTCTCCTCATGTATATATTGTTAAATATCTTATTTACTATCCAAATTCATGAATATAAAAGTGTGATATTGTTTTTTCAGACTGCTATAATTTAAGTATTAAAAAGAAAATCCAGTTGATTGATTGCCACAAAATAAAACATTTTGCCAAACGTAATCCAAACGAATATCTTTACTGAAACATTGCGTAAAAGTAAGCCTATCCTTTAATTTCAGGGCCACGGAAGCTATTAAACATGTTGTTGTACACCATAACAGTTCTACTTTGCGCAATATACCTTGCTCATGGCGAAGCACCACCTTGCCCACCGAGCCAAGACGTATATCCTTGCTTCTGCGATGGCGATGAGTTCCTCACAGCTGTCAGCTGCGAAGGATTCAACGGTCTCGACAAGCTGTACCCTGTCCTAAAAAACACGCAAGGCCACAATGTCTCCTTTGGTTTCTGGAAATCAAATCTGGGTAATATCCCCTCTAACTTCTTTTCAGGTCACAAATCCGTGAACTTGCACTTCGAGAAATGCAAGATTTCTTCTTTCGGATCGAAGCCTTTCTCTGGATTAGAAGATACTCTCAAAAGGATCTTCATTTATGGCAGTGTGGACAAGCGAAGAAACGATTTGGTGAGCTTCCCGCTTGGTCACCTCAACCAGCTTGTAGATCTTGCATTCCAGGCCAATGATATTAAGAAATTGGGAAACGACTGGTTCAATGGAGGACCCAAAACCCTCGAGCAACTGAATCTGGAAGCCAACGATATCGAACAGCTGGGAGACAAAGCATTCGCGTCTTTGAGCAATTTAGAGCAAATCTGGCTGGGAGATAACAACTTTAAGAACGTATCTAGATCCATGTTTCCAAGACCTGCTGAAAAATTATGGTTGCTGGAAATGAGGTAAATATTATATATTTCCACGTGTTTTAACCTAACAAAAAAATAGTATAAACCTTCATCAAACTTTCATGTTGTTCTAAATACCTTTATGAAACTTGCATGTTTTTTGGAAGTTTTTAATTTGTCTACATAAAACCTTGCATTTTCCATTCAAGAATCTCAATGTTGAATTGTTCAGCATTAATTCTGAATAAAACCTTCAATTTCACAGCTTTCATGAAGGTTTTATGCTGATTTTGTTTAGGTGGGAAACTAGGGGCACAATGCTTGAAAGCAATATTAATATTTGAAAATTTCTTCAACAATTTTTTTTTAATTTTTTTATCTGATGCTAGATATTGGAAGTAATTTGAAAAAATGATTAATTTTAAAGAATATTAAAATACAAATGCAACGTTAAAACTTGCTTTATATTTTTCGAAGTATTGGATGTTTTGTCATAACTTCGCAATAAAAATACATAAAATCTAAACATGTTTCGGGAGATACATCTCCCTTCATCAGCAGAAATGAAAAGTCTGTGTGCACAACAAAATGAAAATAAACCCAGAATTTAAAGTATTGCCAAAGAACAAAAACTATCTCAATCGGTTGGAGTTAACTATTGTGTACCAACAAGCGGGAAATACAAGAACAAATAAGTCCCCTAGTTAAAATAATGGCTTAAGTAGTTTACATATGGGCCTCCTACCTTATATAAATTTTCAACCTTTTATATGTAAAGTAGGTGTTTTGCGATCCGCAGACATACAGCTTTCTTTAATTATATAGATTGACAGAATACATAATTTTATAATGTGTTTTGTACACTTTATTCAAGCTTTTAGTACTCTTGTACGCATATTTCATGTTTTAGGTTATAAAAAGCTGTATTTTTATGAAAATTGCAACTTAACATATTGTAGATTAAAGCTAAGATTCAATTCTTCTTAATATTTGTAACTTTTTCCTCAATTATGAAATAATACACTGTCGGGAAAAATTAAAGGAACAACCATAGAAACAGGTTTTAGTAATATTGGATGAAATTCAATGAGAACAGTTAGGATTATGGGGTAAGATCGAACTAGCCGCTTATTACGCCTTTTCACACTTTGAAAGGAATGCATGCAGATGCTTGAAGTTCATATTGAGAGTATTGAACGAGTTGTTGGATAAAAAAAATTAGTTTGTCGGTGGTGAAGGGTATTTGATTCTTTTTTTCGCAGCATTTGAAAGTTTTGAGAAAACATTTAAGTGATTTTTAAAATTTCATAAGATTTTTTTTTTAATTTGTGTTTATTCATTTATCTAGGACAATGACATACATGTTTATTGTTTACTAATCATTTGTGCTGTTCTCCGAAGATTCTGCAAAAAAATGCACTCTGTACTGCACTACGTCACTATAAAATTGAGAGCAGCTAGAAAAAGTTTTATTTTTTCAACGGAGGGGGGATTTCAAAAATTTAATTTATTTCAACAGCCAAACTAAAGGGCCTTGCTGCTAGGCTCTCACAGGGCGTCTCTGATTCTGATGAATGGCATATGATTGGGAGAATGAAAACTGGACAGACAGAGACATATGTTTGCAAAGTCCTAAAATTGGTCTAAAGTGCTTCAGGCCATTGGGCCCAATGCAAGTTTACGCCTGCCTATGAGTGGTGCGATGTAAAAAATACAATTAGTCCACCAAACCTAATGAAAAGAGGGTTATTTCAGTTCCAATTTAAAGTAGCCTTTTCCTATATTATTTTCCTTAGTAGGACTAGTTACAAAGATATGAGTTATGACTTAAGGATTGGGGCTCCAAATTGGAGCAAGCACTGCAACCGGAGGTCTATTGTACTTTCCCCTGGAATAAATCTTTGATCACTTAAGAAAAGAGATCCGTAGCTGAAGCAAAATTCAGCAATGATCTAACAGGAATATCCTGGAGCTCCCAAGGCTCAAGTAAGTGACGTCCCAAGTGCTCGAACCTATGGGCGGAGAAGAAGTCACATTCACAGAGAATATGTACAACAGTTTCTTCATTATTCCTACATTCCCTACACAAAGGGTCATCCTTAACCCTCATAATAGTTAGATGCCTTCTGAGAGTACAATGCCCAGTTAGTAATCCAATAGCCCTACGAATACCAGAGTGATGGAGCTTTAACAGCTCCTTATGACGAGAGCTATGATATCCACTATTTAGTTCTCTAGCTTGTCTCTGGTCTGATGCACTGCGCCAGTCCTCGTACTGTAAATTCCTAAAAATAGAGAAGACAGTACCTCTGATGACTTCATTAGAGATACCTAATGCTGGCTCAGGACCAATAAAGGGGGAACAAGAGCCTAGTCTGGCCAATTCATCTGCCATTTCATTACCCGGAATGCCCGTGTGTCCAGGAACCCAAAATAAGGAAACTGTATTATTCACAACCAGTTTACATAGGTTAGAATAACAGTCCCAGACCAGTAGTGAGGTGAAATTAGGTTTCTGAAGAGATAGGAGGGCAGCCTGGCTATCTGAACATATATAAATATGTTTGCCACGATAGTTTCTGTCTATGCATATTCTACAACACATAAGGATAGCGTAGACCTCAGCTTGGAAAACTGTGGTGAATTGACATGAAGGATTTCAATGAATCTTCAAATTGAACGATAGGTGATATTGAGGTGCAATATGATATAACTTTATTCTAATGAACGGTAGTGCTCGTACATTGGTGCCTGGTTATTTTGAGAGCAATAGGATTCCGTCGGTGGATTGGCCTGCATATTCGCATTAAAATAGGATAGAACACGTGTGTGACAAATTATAATTTCGACTTACATCACTGTAGCCTTTATTTAGCACTCTCTAATAGCTTTTCAAATCTCGACTTATCGTGTATACGCTTTGTTACCTCAGGAACTACTAAACAGTCAAATTTAAAATATTCAAAATCACTGCAAAGATTGCATTTCACTCAGGTTTAATCATATAATAAAAAGTTAGCACTGCCCATATGTATATCCAAAACAAAAAATGTCCCAAATATCAGTTTTTAAAGATTTTTTATTCTATTATTTAAAAAAAAATTACATAAATAGGCAATTATACTTTAAAAATAAATCAGACATTATAAAATGAAAGTATTGCGAAATTTTAATTTTCATATCTGAAAAATAATGCGAGCTACATTCAATTTTATAGTTGATCCTTTAATTTGTCCTGCCAGTATAATACTATTTTCACGACATTCTGATGTAAAGGTGTGTAGCACTGGTTCATATAGAAAGCATATTATACATGTTTGCGATTTTAAACGGGTTGATGTAAACACACTTTTAAGTGGGCACTGGAGCCATAACGGAGGTTAAAAGAAAAGCCTGCTTGAATTTTATTTATGCTGCAAGGGTATGATCATTAGACACATCTATACATATTTTTATTAATAAAATATTTTTAATTATTAACATTGAAAGAACAAATATGTTAATTTGGTTTATTGAGGTAATGTTACAGTAGAGCTACACATAGAGTTTTTGGCGATGATACAGGATCTATCTCAAAAGAAAGATCGGGAAACACTGCCTCTTTATTTTGAACAATGATCAAATGACGAAGACCACAGCTGTAGATTCACTCTCTTAGTATTCACATCATCCCCAAGTTGATGCCGTTATCATACCACGACAGCTTTAACAAGCTACACGGCGATGCTCTGTTGTGCGACGTGGAGGCGTGCTCTTAATTGTGTTTGGGATAGTGAGTCAAGTTTTTAAGAATTTCAACTTAAAAAATAATATTACCTCATATTAATGTGATACTTATATAAGTAACATTTATGAAAGAGATTATCAAATGTGCAATGGGGCTTTCTACATCCAAAACTAAAAAAATACTTTTTAGTTATTAATTCAAGGCTACCAAACCTTTTTCAATCTAATTATTAAATATTAATGTGATACTTATATAAGTAACATTTATGAAAGAGATTATCAGATGTGCAATGGGGCTTTCTACATCCAAAACAAAAAAAATACTTTTTAGTTATTAATTCAAGGCTATCAAACCTTTTTCAATCTGATTATTAAATAGTTCGTTGGTAATGTCTTCCCCTTGTTCCTGACATGAATACGAGTTCTTGATTTCTTTAGCTTCAACGGAATCTCGGAATTGCCAGAAGACATTTTTGACGATATGCCTGTACTAAGAGACATTAATGTATCTGGAAATAGACTGAAGACTATACCAGAAGCTATATGGGGCAGGATATGGCCTCAGTTGGAAGAAGTTTACTTCGAAAGTTAGTATTTTTTTTTTTTAGTATTTTTTTTTTAATATATTATACAGTTTGGTCATAAAAATGTTGGGAGATCATCATTGTTTGGCTGTATCACATTCAGCTGTATTTGCAGAATAAATCATTTCTGTGGTGTTTCGTTTGCAATAGGCTTGAAACCTCGGCCATCCCATTGGAAATCTGTTAGGGACAAAGAAGTTCCTCGCGTGGCCGTGAAAATCGATTCATGTGTTAATAGTTTCAATTATGGGAACGCGTAAATCGGTATTATTCCACTCTATTTTTAGCATTAATATATGGTTTTACCTCGTAGTTTTAGATATATTCAATCAATTCTCAAGACATTCATATTACAACATCTTTATTCGTTTCCATCTCTTTTAATCTCCATTGCAATTCATTAAACAAAAATAAAGGTATAGCTCATATTTAAGCAGTTACCAGATGGACAACGCTTTTTTTATTTAAAACTACGAACATGGACTTTTCAAAGTTTCGTAATTATGCATTGATCAAAGATTTTAGTAATGCTTGTAAATCTACTATAAAGCAACTAAAATTATAACAATACACAAGTGAAGAATTTATCATAACCGTTGTTTCATTTTCACCTATGCCTAGCGGCCCAAATATCCCGACTTCTGGGGCCATATGTAACTATAGTAATATGCAATTGTGTCGAAAATTAAACATTTGAAAGCTCATGTCATCCATGTCAAAGAGGTTCATCCATATTGCTTTAATATGTTTACATCTGAAGCTGTTTCTAATATGGAATATAATAGCAATAAGTTAACAAGAAATTTTAGTGCGTATTTCATTTAAGTCTACGTCTGTCAAGTTTAAAAACTGAACAGTATTGAAGTCTGCCTCTCTTATCTTTATCCCATACTTTTATCTCTTTATCCCGATAGGAAACGCAGGATTCATCTGCGACAAAAAAATAAAGTGGATCTACAAACAAAAATTGCCTAAACTGATAACTGGTCGATGTCTTGGAGGAAATAAATTGGCGGGGAAAAAATTGGAGGATTTAAAGCTTGAAGATTTTGAGTAAGGCAGCAACAGGGCATATTTTATCTGCTTACAATGTAAATCAGTTTCAATCGTCTCAACTCTTTTAAACTAAAAATAAAAATGATTTTGAAGGAGCTGTGTTTTACTTATTTATTTCGAAAACATTCATCACTTAGTTTTAATGGACATTTTTTCGTATTTTATAAAAACTATTTTTTAAGTGAAAAAAAACTTTTTTAGTTCATTTATTTATTAACTTAATTCGGTATATAAAAATAATCTCACCTAAGAATCATTATTATTTTTTTAATATCTAAAGTAGCTTAAACAAAATTTGGATGTCAGTTATATTCTTTCAAATAAAAAAGATATTTTCATAATATATCAACAAATGCTAATTTTGGTATTTAAATAAAGTGTCACTAACCTTCCTTTTTTTTTACGCGTTTTGTACAATACTGTTCAATGATGATATCAAATGCATCTGACGAAGTGTCAAAATTGAAATTTAGGTCAATTTGAAAACAAATCGTTAGATGAATAGACTTTAGTGATATATAATAGATAATTTTGCATTTATTTCAAAAATGTATAAAGTTTTTAAAAATGAAAAATATTGCATCTCATTTATCTCTTAATTAAAAAGTATATGTGAATTTATTTACCGTTTTTTGCTCTTATAAATATTGAAATGACAATGCTTTATAATTACGACTCCATATAAATACAATTAACAACTAAAAATGTTTTTAAATTCAATGAAATAAACAAGGCAAAATTGTTTTTGTCCTTTATTGTTGAATTACCACATAGTCACAAGTATTACATAATACCTCTAAAAAGTTATCTTTTATACTTAAAAATGAGAATATAAGACTTATATTCTGATTACTTATATAATAACATAACAGCTTTAAATTAATATTACACCCCAATAAAATTTTATATTACTTCTTCGATTTTCATAAGCCACATCTTACTGTGTTACATGGAATACATGATAAACATAAATGCTTGTACATAAAATAGAATTTCCTGCCAGTAGGAAAAAATTAAATACAAATAAATATAATTAATAAATACAAAAAATAAAATTCCAAGTAAATGTTTCGAAAGTTAATTTTCACTGTTTTGATACAATTATGCTATTTAAAATTTAAATTAATAATATTACAGTCACAACAGTAACACCCTAATCAAAGTTTTTGTTACTCATTGAATTTTGATAAGCCACATCTTACTGTGTTACATAAAGTAAAAGATAAACATAAATGCTTTTATATAAAATACTGTCAGTAAGTTAAAATTTAAATACAAAAAAATAAGTATTAAATTCCAAATAAACGTTTCAAAAGTTAAATTTTCATAGCTGATACAATATCATAATTTGATATAAAATTGTATTTGTATATGTTCTTATTTTATCAACAGTTTACAACAGCAATTGAAAAACACCTGATCCAATAACGTACATGTATAATAACAATATAAAATGAACATAAAATGACTATATCTTGTAACACTCATGAAGTATAGATACATCAGATTCTCCATTTGAATACTTCATTCGCTTGTAAACTTCATTTGCAGCTCCAGCAACAGCTAAAGGCTGCTCAACTGAATGACCAAGGCTAACAGCTAGATCCATATCTTTTTGCATGTTTTTAACAGGAATATGAACGGTGCTGTCATTAGTAGCCATCGCACGCCCTTTATTCATTAACACGGGGAAATTCATAGGCCCCATACTGGCGATTTCCATAAAATAGTTAGGGTTAATACCAATTCGTTCAACCATCGCTAGTATTTCTCCAAGCACAACAAATGATGTTCCGGCTAACATGGTTAGGAGAAGGTTCAATTTGCTTGCATATCCTGCATCTAAACCCTTGTACATTGCACGGCCCCAGGAAGCAAAAATGGAATTACACTCATTAAACACTCCCCGATCTCCTGCTGCAACAATCACCATAGATTTTTTTGCCGCATCTTCTCTTGTACCAAGCATTGGTGCATTAAGATACCGACCACCGTTGCCAACAATAGCGTTACTTATATCTTGAGATGTCTCTGGATCAATCGTTGTCAGCTCCACGTAAGCTTTGTTACCACCAAAATCCTCAAAACCTGCAGCAACTCCACCTGTCATAAAAACTACATTTTGTACAGCAATCTTATCATACACGCAGCAAAAAGTGATGTCACAATCTCGTATAACATCATAAGGAAAATCTGCAAACTTAGCACCTTTTTTCACAAGATCTTCACATTCTTCCGATGGGCTTCTGTTCCAAATTGTGACCGAGTGCTCTGTATTTAACAGACAATTAACCAGCTGGTAGCCAATCTTTCCGATACCCAGGAATCCAATCTCTTTAGATGTTGCTGTCACATAGCCTGAAACAACAGTTCTTGAAGTGCCTTCAATAGGATCATCATTGTAAGGTGGGATGGCAGCCACATTAGAATATTCATTATTCGTTGGAAGATCGGCATATTCTTCTAAATTTTCTTCCGTCAACTCATTTAATCTTTCATTCGCAAACTGATACGAGGCAGATATATCTCTGGTTCTTTGTTTTTCAGTCGAAGCCACATTAGAATATGCGTTAATACGTGTAAGATTGCCTATCAATGTTAAATAATCTTTTTCAGAATCTTCATTATTCTTAGCTTTAACCTTTTTAGAGCCATTGCACATCGCATTTGAGGCAGATCTCTTTTTGGCACTTATTTTTTTTATCTTAGAGCTTTCCTTATAAATCTTGATGTCTTTTTTTTTCAATCTTAATTCCGTTTTTTCAACCTTCGTGCTTTTTTTTTCAATTATCTTCTTTGGATTGACCTTCTTTTTGGTTGTCTTCTCAGATGTATTTCCAGACTCTTTTTTAATTTCCTGCTTTGTCAGTAGCTTGAATTTCTCTGCACGTCTTTGGCTTGTGCGTACTGGCTGCATAATTTTCTTAGACACGGCTTTCTTTTTGGGTGTCTTGGGCTTCTCAGGAATAGGTGGTGGAGAACTTAAAGGTTCTTTCTTTATCTTGTTTTTTAAAAGTAACTTTTCTGTACATCTTTGGCCGATCCGCTTTGGTTTCATAATTTTCTTCGGCATAGCTTTCCTTTCTAGTGCCTTAGGCTTCTCAGGAGTAGATGGTGGAGAACTTGAAGGCTCTTTTTTGATTTCATCATTTGTAAGCAGCTTGAACTGTTTTATATTTCGTTGGCTGGCACGTATTGGCTGCTTGATCTTCTTACAAATAGCTTTCTTTTTGGGTGTCTTGGGCTTCTCAGGAGTAGGTGGTGGTGAACTTAAAGGTTCTTTCTTGATTTTATTCTTTGAAAGTAGCTTGAACTTTGCAGCGCATCTTTGGCCGATACGCTTGGGTTGCATAATCTTTTTACGCATACCTTTCCCTTTAAGTGTTCCTCTCGCTGGTAGTGGAGAACTTGCAGGCTCCTTCTTTATAGTATCTGTTGCAAGAAGTTTGGACTTGTATTTCGGTTTTTTGCTCGCCCATTCTATTTCTTGAATCGCACTCTGCATTGAACTCGATATTTTCTTGTATCTTCTAGAATTTGCGAGCATCTCTTCCGAGTGAGGAACAATATGATAGTCTAATATCCAAGCAAAATTGTCAGTTCCGTAAAAGTAGACGTAATGCTGTGGTTGTTTAGATTTTGGAAGTTTTCCATCGGTTGGATATGATACTTGGGCTGGCCATGGCGAGTACCCTCTCATCTTTGCCCACACCAATGCTCCCAGTTTGTAGTCTTTAGCCACATTCAACTTTCTGTGACGCTTGCAAACCTACAATTAAAAAAATAAATGTAGGCATACAAATTGAACAAAAAATTCATGTATTGAATTTCAGAGTTTATGTTATATTAAAATATTATCAGCTAAATTTATAACAAATTTAAATATTTTTTAGACAAAATTACATGTTTTGTTTGATGAAGCCATTGCAGTTGTAAAAGTTATATATATGATAGCAGAGTATTATCACAGTATGTGATGTAGAGTCGTACACAAAATCTACCATAATAAAGTCTAGTCATGTGCGGTTACCAAAATTCTTTTATACCAAATGAACTGATGTAAACCAAATTTTACAAGATTAAAGTCGAAATAATGCATTGTCAAAGAAAGCTTATTTTGTAGCGGAGTGGTTATGCTCTTTTCAAAGCCCTCGTTAGTGGAGGAAAGTTTAAATTTAACGGGAGAGTGATTAAGCGATGTTTGGACGCTATTACATTTTGATAAAATTAAATCCAACAGTCTGTACTGACAAGGACACTGCACAGCCGCAGTGGAGTACGTGAAACGCCTTGTGCATACTGCAAAGGGTGCATGGGCACTAGGTTCCAGAAATCGTAACCAAATACACAACTTTCATTTATTCAAGCATTACAAAGCTTAACTTATGTTACAGCTAGCGAGGGGTCTCCGTCGCAATTAAATGGATTGGATGAGGAGATTGGCATACGTGTTTTGCTATCTGAGTATTAACTCCTGGTGAACACCGGTTTAGTTAGATGGATTATACTTACAATGGCAGAGTGAGCTCTCTTAAAACTAGGGATGAGTGATATTAGAATAACAGTTAAAATATATCATTTTTTCAACTTACGATAATTAAAGATATTATTTTTAAAAACTAACAGCTCTTTATTTCCTAATATATATAATTTCCTAAAATATATAAATTGAATAAAATAAGTTATTCAAACAGCTAATAGATGTGCTGTTTAATTTGATCAAAACGCAAAAAAAAGAGCAAGTTAAAAAAAAGGACAGGTTAAAAAAATTATTAACATGTTACTAAAAAGAACCGCAAAAGAAGAACGATTTGCTACCACTTTCTGAATTAAACTTGTAACTAGATTAAAATTCCTCTCATATCACAAAAAACGAGCAGGATTAAATATTATTTACTTCGTTATTGGCACATGTCCAAAATTAATAAACGATTGAAAACGATCCAAACCCGAAAAAAATATTATTCAAATTATTTCATTATTATGATAAACGAAGTACGATTGGTTCGAAATATATTTTTTCAATATTGTATCGTTTATCTTCAGATTGCATCACGATATTTTGGAAGAGTTCAAGTAGTGAGATTTGGTGTAGAGGAGGGGGGAGAGGTTAATTCAGTTTTCGGATGGGTAAAGTATATATATATTGCTTTTGTTCGACAAAATGGGCGTGCCGTGAATGACATCTATTGCGATTAATTTAACTGTGGTTTTAATCATTGCCTCTTCGCATTTTCGGATGAAGGATTCGGGTGAGTATGTGTAATATGCGTGTTTTTTAGAGGGATTTCGTATAATGTTTCTGGTGTGCTTTTTATGCAGCTATCTAGGATAATTTGTGTGACAGGGGGAAAATGTCATTGTAGTGGCGGATGTGTATGTGTTTAACTCGGTGCTAATTTAGCCAGTTCAAACGCGTTTGAGCAAATTTCTTTGTTGCTACTGTGTTGAGTATTTCTTGCCTTTAAAAGATATATTCGCATTGTCTTCAAAAATGTCATGTACATATTTTTGACAGAAAGTAAATAAATAAAAAAGGTTTTTAAAAACAAATTGAATGGTCAATGTAACTGAAATTATATAAATTGTCTAAAAATAGTTATTTAAAATATTTTTAAAAAAGATGGCTCAACGCAATATAAAAATTTTAATTTAATGTTATTTTTGTAATTGTATATATGTTACCGTGAAAGACCGAAATTGGAGAATGTCGACATTCACCGGTGAATGTCGACATATACCAAATACGTCGGTGAAAGATCGAATATTCTTGTACATTCGGACCCTCACCGGTGTATGTCGACAATCACAGATATGCGCTGGTGAAGGTCGAAAAAAGAGGAGCCGAGGTGTCGAAAGGAGCCAACAAAGAGGCGACTGGCTGTCTCCCGCCAAATCCTATGTTCTGCTGGGAGTCAGTCAGCTTTGTCAGTCGTATGCAAGGTTTGATGGTGCGAGCAACGTTTTCTTAATTTTTTTTCCGATACCCTAATTTATATTGAATGGATACTGCAGTGAATCGTGATCTTTTTCTTGAAAAGTTAAATGCATTAATTGCGGGTAAACGAGAAGACAATTGTTTTTATTTTTCTCAAGGAAAGTACTCTAAAATACTTTCTGAAGTGGTTTCTGCTAAAACTACGTGCAACACACCTTTGGATTACAGACGATTAAAACGTTTTGACGTTTTAAAAATTAATGGTGAAGAGAAGTTAATTGTACCATTAAAACCTGGAGAAACGAATATACAGTATTATGTTACTAATGAAGAATTGTTCAGTATACTATATGAAACTCACACCAGAATAGGTCACGGAAGAAGAACACGTATGCTTAAAGAGTTGCAAGTTAAATACAAAAATATTACGTATGAAGTTGTAATGTTGTATTTAAATTTATGCAAACAGTGTCAAATGAAACACAGTGCACCTAAGAAATGTATTGTTGTGAAACCAATGGTCAGTTCTGAGTTAAACTCAAGATGGCAAGTTGATCTGATAGATCTGCAGTCAAACAGAGATGGCGAATATAAGTTCATAATGGTGTAATAATGGTGCAGCTGCAGCTAATTCGAAAAGCGGGGGCAAGGCTATACACGCTGTCATTGCAAAAGGAAGTGTTCCACAAATAAATGCAGTTGTAAAAGCAAGGGGCTCTTATGTAATTCAAAGTGTCATAATAGTTTAAGTTGTTGCAATAAATAAGATTTGAATCGCATAATTAAGTAAGTTTTTTATTACTATTATTTTCTTTTCTTATTAAGAATGTACTGTATAATTAAGTAAGTTTTTAATTACTATTATTTTCTTTTCTCATTTAGAATGTACTGTTTGTTTTAAGTTCTTGGTCACTCCACGTCACCCTTGTGACGTTTTATCGCGACTGAAATACGGAGAAGAAAATATAAATCTAACACATGTTCAACATTCACCATTAGTGCATGGTGAATGTCGACATTCGCCAGTGTAAGTCAGAAATAAGGGTATTTAGCAAATATTTCGGACATACACCAAGCGACTATGTGAATGTCGACATTCACCGGTGAAAGTCGACATTCTCCAGATTTCGGTCTTTCACTGTAACATATATATTACATTCTCCGTCCTTTTTTCTAATACTGAACCATATTCTAATAAGCGTGAAATAATGTGCTGATTAAAATACGAAAACTTTTTGCAGAACCTTTTTTGGGTAATTTAGGTCGAACACTTATATTTACCCCCCCCCCCCCCCCACCCGCTTCTTTCTGAAAAAATACTTAAGTAACTGTTATTCGTCAATAATATCGCAATAAATACTGTTATTGTAGAATAACTGTTAAGCTCATCCCTACCTAAAACAGACTTCTGCCACTCGGATCGATAAACGTACTGCAGAGTTACGCTACTAAGAACGCCACGCGCGATGTTAAATTTAGCTCCACTTGCGTCATGCGTGGCGCGCCACCTGCGTGTTCGAGTAATGTTATTTTTTTACACGATATCAAAGTAAGGCGCATGGGTAGTACGGTTGCAAATATATAAGCAATATTAGTCACGTTTTCGTTTTTTTTAACAAAACACTCAGCATAATTCCTACTAATAAACAAAATGTAGTTTATAAGTAGCTCATTTATAATTTGGTTAACCGACTGCATAGAAGGTGCTTTGAAATTCATGGTGTGGTAGTGCAATTAAGATGATTTCGCACCACATAGACAATTTTATGGCCGTCAATAATTACATGGGGGTTTCGCAAAAAGCTACCCCATACTGACCAAAAAGAAAGACGTTTCACATAAAAACATTGTATGAAATAATACAGTAGTTAAATTGGAGGAAAAAAGACTGCATCGGCATATTAAATATCTACGAAGCAAAAAGGTATTAATAACTTCACCAACAGTTTTTTGGTATTTCAAACTAGAGACAATTAAAATGTTAAATGCGGGAGGTTCTCAATAATTTTTGTGTCGGAGACCTGTCATTTATTTAAAAAACTCTTAATACGAGAAAGTTCACACAGTTGTTGCTACCCGATTATTAACTTAATGAGATTAATTTCCACAAAAAATTATGAATCCAAAATAACGTTTCGTTGCGAGCAATTAGGAAAATATGCCAATTTATTTCACTGGAGGTTAGTGGTTATGGTTCACGTAATACCGCTTTATTTTGGTATCAATGCTATGCACCCCTCGTTGGTTGCTTCGCAAACCAATTCTCTTTGCTAAAGTTAATTTCATGCAAATCTTCTGTTCATTCTCTTTCAAATAAAACCTCGATAATAATCTTTATATATAATGGGGGAGTTTCACGCCAAGAAGAAGACCGCTGTTCCAACGGAACATGAAGAAAATTCCGCAATGCCGAAGAAGTTCCGTAGGGTTAGCATGGAGCTTTAGCTCCTGTACTATAATTTTAAGTTTTAGTCTTTAAATAATACCTCAATATAGAAATATTTACTACATACACTGAGATAGATTGTACTAATCGTTTATCTAGTATTTTTGCGTTGAAATAAAACATAGTTCCCACACTTTTAGTTTGAAAAAATTCAAGCACTTTTCAAGGATAATAGCCTAATGTGCAGCTCTAGTGCGACGTTAATTAACCAAACCTAAATTTAAAGTAGCTTCGATGGGGATTTCACGACAAGAAGACCACTGTTCCAACGGAACATAGAGAAAATTTCGCTACGCCGAAGAAGTTCCGTAGGGTTAGCTTGGAGCTTTATGCTCCTGTACTATAATTTTAAGTTTTTAAATAATACCTCAATATAGAAATATTTACTACATATACCGAGATATATTGTACTCATCGTTTATCAAATATTTTTGTGTTGAAATAAAAGCATTTTTCCGTATTTTCTTGTAATTCTAATTATATACAAATATAATATAAGTATTCAAATTTATTCATATATGGAATAAAAATATTACTTATTTGGAAAAAACAAATATTATAAACAAACTTCCCCACAATTGCAAGCATAGCGACTAAACAAACAAAAGCAGTTATCTGCTGTAGGGAAGAAATCGAAACTACTATTAAGTTACCATGTTAATACGTCACGTGAAACTCTCCCATTCTCTTACGTGGCGATTGAAAAACGGTTTTTCTATACGTGGAATGGCAACAGTTACTTAGTTTACAAAATTATGTTGCGTCTGAATTCTTATTTTGACCATATACATCAATTCATTGGTTTTGTTAATTAACGTCGCACTAGAGCTGCACAGTGGGCTATTGGCGACGGTTCGAGGTCAATCTCGAAGGAAAGACCCGGGAACACATACACCTCGTTATTTTAGAACCATGGTCAGATGACGAGGAAACGCCTGAACTGGCACCCAAAGCCTTCAATAGACGTCGGGACTTTGGACCCCGATCAGATTTATCGTGCACCAGTCCCGTATACACGCCAGTATAATTTGTTGGATATTCTGGACGACTTTCTAGTATTTTTGTAGCGAAGCTGGTCACTTCATTGGTAAATAATTATTTTGATAAGCCGTATTAAATAAAAAAAAAATAGAAGTTTTGAAAAACGTTTTTCCAAACTTTAAATTAGCGGAAAATTAAGGTGGCGCCATCTGTTGACAATTTTGAAAACTAGATTTTTTATGACGTATTAACTGAGTAAATTAGACACGCCTGGTAGCCAAGATTATGGTAACCGTGATGTTAATTATGGCCAAAAATAAACTACCAATAATGTTAGTAATTTAACTAAAACGCAGGAAAGGTGTGAAAATAACGTAGAAAATAAATAATGGTAGGTTTGCCAGCGGTCCCATTGCTTTCATTTGTAGTTAAAAAAAATTATATTGATTTACATGGCGAAAAATGTATTGATGCATATTAATTTAAATGTAAAATTTCAACTATACTCGGGGATAACCTAAGTTGAACCTGAAACGGAAGCTATGACATGTATAAATATTCAATTACTTTAGGCTCAACTTAGGTTGTCCCCGAGTATAGTAATATAATTAAAAGAAAAGTATTGTTACTAGGACACTGTTATTGTGTCCTACCTTTCAGCGAAAAGTTGTTTGCGGAGCCCCCTAGTTGGTTATATAGTTTAGGAGCGACTTAAAATATTGGCTTGCCTTTGAAATACATTTGAAACCTGTGGCATGTATATAAAATCTCAATAAATCTTTTGGACGTAGGTTTCGAAGAATTTGCAACTTAATTTAACAAAAAAAATTCATTCTCTCGACTTCATCACTAACTTAGCGGCCATATAGTTACTCTACACTCGTTGCAAGGTTACACTTTAAATTATGAAAAATACTTGTTCATTTGCATTAACAGCTGATTGTACATACCTATTAAGTCAATATAAAAAAAACTAGTAGCAGACACTTCATTTGCAAAAAACCAATAGTAAACATACCTTTAAGTATAGAAACGTAAATACTCAAGAACATAAAACTCTATACAAAATAATTAGCAACTAAACTAGTTTAAAAATCCTGTGTAATAAACAAGGCATTTTTTTTTTTTTGTCTTTTATTAGATCGGCAAATAAAAAAGACAGTTGAAATTATTTAGCCAAGTGTCACACAATTAATTTACAAAATTGTTTTATATACTTCAATGATAATAATGGAATTGCTCCCAACTGACAAGCTAATTGACTTATTTCGTATTTCAATAAAAAAAAATTGCAAAGATATATTTTTATTTATTTTTTATACAAAAGTTACATTTAAAGTTGTGGTTTACATAGTTTTAAAAATCATATCGGGTAAGTGACGCTCGCCATTATTGATACCCTGAGTGAACCGAATTCTGCTGTTTCTCATCACTCTCCCCAGCATATTGATGGATATGTTGGATGTTTCTTTTCAGATCTTCCAGTTTGTGGGCGGTCAGTGTAGAGACGGGATTTTAAATAACCCACAAAAAGAAATCACATGGAGCCAAATCGGGATAACGCGCCGGCCACTCCAAACCGCCTCTCGGTGAGATGAGGCGAACTGGGAAGTGATTTCGCAACACAGCCATCGATGCCCTTGGAAGTATGGGCTGTTGCTCCGTCCTGCTGAAACCATACTTCTCCTAAGTCCATTTAATCAAGTCGTGGCAAAAAAAAGTTTCGAGCATGTTCACATAACGGTCTGAAGTGACTGACAGTCTGCTAATTTTTTGCATTCTTTTCTTCTGCACAGAACTAGTTTACCTAAACGTTGTTATCCACAAAAGAATAGATTTCCGATCCGGGACAGGTCCCAAAGGCGCAATATTGAAGCGATTTCGGAAAGCGCGCTAGGTTAAAACCACCGAACTTCCGTTGGAAAAATATGCCTCTACGGCAAATGTACGCTGTGGCAGGCTCCAACGCATGATGGCAACTGAACCACAAGTTACACAACTTTGTGATCTCCTCTCTCGAACGAGACCACGCCTACCTGCCTGAGGTCCCTGCAAGCTTCAGAGCACTCATTTTAAAAATGGAAGTTAACTTGCCGCACCCTCCATTTGCTATAATTCTCAATTAGCCTTCAGTACTTTATTAGTGTTCAATTCACGTCCACTTCATTTTGTCAGATTTTGTATAAAGGCTAAAAGCTTAATTACAAAAATAATCCTTTAGGTAAAATCATACAGAATATTTGTTGCGCAGGTTGTATATGGTAAACATTTTACTTTAACTTGGGTATCCATTCTTCGATAATCAGTGTGTAGGGTAAATAGGTCAATTTTTTTCTTCTTCTGTTAACTTATAACTGGAAATTTTTTTAATTGGATACCTCGCTTTTAATCTTGTTCTTTCATGATCACTGATTCAAAGGATTGGATAATTCTGAAAAAGAAAATAGCTTCGTTATGTAAAAAATGCAAATCAATTAAAAAACAATTTTTTTTATATTGTCGAGTTGAATTATTAACAAAATATATGCATGGCAAATATTATTGATATAGAAAATGAAATCCAAATGTTTTTTGAAAATTGCTCTTAAATTTTGAAGAGTTATCAATAGTATTTCAAAATTAAGTTAAGTCCTGAATTTTATATAACAAGGAAATACTTAAATATATAATTAATTTCGAAACACACGAAATAATTCTATAATTTTTTTGAAGAAATGAAAATTTTAAGCAAGACTTTCAAAACAAGAGCGCGGGGGGGGGGGGGGGGGGGGGGTGATAGGCTAACACGTAAACTTATTTATTCTAGAACGTTCAATTAGATTGATTTACCTATTGTTACTTTCCTAGTCAGAGTGACAAGAAAATCGTGGAAAAAAAAGTTCCCTGATATTACAATTAAATTGAGAAATATTGCAATACATGCTTTGTATAGAAACAAGGTATTCATGCTAAAAAAAATAAGCAATATAAAGTCAAAATAATAATTTACGGATACAACACAAAATTATATAAGTACGACAGGCATAATAGTAATTCAACATGTTCTCTGGAAGCAAATAAAGCAAGATTTTTCAAATTATTTCTTTTGTCGATAATTTTAAATATTTTGTATGCTTCCTATTCCAATCTTCATTAAATCACATATCCATTAGCAGTGCACATGTTGTTTAGAATCAAATAAATTATGTGCTTTGTTTTCGCTTCTGTAAAGCAGTGGTTCACGTTTCTGCAAAAATAAATCTAAAAATGCCCACACATTAAAAAAAAAATTCGTTTACAGTACTAAAAGGCAATATTGACAAATGAATTACCAAGAATAGAGGGCATAACACACGGTAATTGCCGTTGTAATGATCCAAATTTGAAAATTTTCCCGACACTTCCGGAATAAAAAAAAAATTAAATCGATGGTTTCTTGGTTTTCTAGGTTATGTTGCCACTCTAATAGTAAAGTTTTATACAAATTCTGAAAATATTTAAGAAATGAAGTTTAGAAAAAGGGGACAATGGAAAAGTAACTTTTTTTCAACTTGTCATTGCAATTTCAATAAAAACAAAGAAGCAATTACAAGTGAATTAAAATTCCATATAAAACAAATTAATCCATTTTCTTTATTGATACACAAAAGATAACTATATACTGCATGCAGTGAACAAATAATTATTCATCTTTACAGTGGTTCCCAACATGTGAAGCTCTAGTCGAATCATGATTTTGTTTTGCAGTTTTTAATATATAAATTGTCAGAGAATATATTTTTTATACCATTAAATCCAATGAAGAAATCAGAATATATTTCCATAAAATAAAATTTTGTGATTTGGTACCAATTTTATTTGCTCCTTTGATTTCATTTTTATGTATTTAAATCTATTATTTTTTATTAAAGAAAGTACCATTTTTTTCTGATGTCACCATTATGAATCTGCAAATATATTGTATGGATTAAATTGTATTTAAAAAAAAAATTGCTATATTTCTACCTTCAGCTTTGAAAGCGACTAAGTCTACTAATAGTTTTAAAAGTATGCAATTGGAAATATCCTCTATTGTAAATTAGTTAAATAGACTACATTGCTTTAAAAAGCTAATTTATATAATTAGAAAAATATTAAGTTAAACAGATTTTAAATGTATAAATTTATTGAAATATCTTAATTACATTTAGTATCTAAATCACAAACATTTGTTACTGTAATATTTTTTTTTATGGAATTTAATTTATATTAATGAAAAACTTTTTGTAAGGAGCTAACAATTATTAGCAAACACTGAAGGTGATTGAATCAGTGTGGGCAGGTAGAGGTGCAAGATTTTACGAAAAATAGATTGTTGGAAATATTTATTTCAAACATGAGATGATGTGTAAACATATTATGGAAGCATATCAAGGGGAATTCGTAATAATGAAGAATTTCCATTGTACTAAAATTAATTGAAATAAACATGGCAGGGAATAATAGGGAAACAATTTTTTTTAAAGTAATACATGAGCACTTTTTACAATACATGGTATTTGGGATAACTAGAGGTATGCAATTTTAGAATCAGTTTTAAGTAATTGTGATGATAGGGTGAGTAATTTACGGGAGGGAGAACATTTAAGGCAAAATAGTGATATCACAATAATATAAGATTTTATGTCAGGTTCGGGTCAGTAGGAATTATTAGCAATAGGTCAACACCAAATTTCAAGGGCAAATTTTGATGAATTACGAGCTGAGATCTTCAAGACTTTTTAGAACGTGTTGGAGGCAGGGTGTCCACAGGGAAAGCATTTCGAGTTTCCCTGATAATTCCCTGCAAACCTTACTTTTTTTTTTACGGCAATATTTAAAAAATGTATTATTATTCCTTATTATTATGCAAGATGCTTTGACATTATCTTATTATTTCCCAAAAATATATTTATTTGTAATATATAAGTTTACTAACTATTTAATTTGATTTTCTAACTCTCAAAAAAGTGCAACCAAAGTTTAACATCCAAAACTCAATAATCAATGCATAAAAATGTAATGTACCCCAAATTAAAAATTCCATAGCATTTATCAAATATCAATAATTCAAAATGCTACTTAAAAATCATAAAAGTCCAAGTAAGTGGAATATATATCTTAGATTATTAGTGATTGTACTTTAAATCAAAGACTAAAGTAACCTCAATATTAAAAAAGAAATCCTATATACTCAAAAATTAGAAACCAAATGCACCCTAATAATAAAACTAATTTATTAAATCTAATCCAATATCTTAAGATATACAGCTTAGTACACAAAATATATTTCATAAGATCTAAAATGTACCCAAAAAATAATAGAGGCACAACAGTTTCGCGAAGTTTAACAGAAAAAAAAAATCATTTTTGGGATGTTCAAAAGAAATTTGAATTTCACTAGGAACATAGCAAGTTTTAAACATTTGAAAGATCAATTTTTAAAATAAATTGAGTGGGTGGGCAAGTACCTAGTTATAGATAGCCAATTGGTTTGTCAAATTTTAGAAACATCAGCATTTAGGTGCGGTTTCTACGACCTTGAAAGAGAAAATTTTCACTTTTACACACTTCCCATACGCAATTTCCCTCTTTGATTAAATTTAAAAAAAGTATATGAATATTTGCAACCAATCAACAATGTTTCACAGCCAGAAATCAAGTTAAAAAAAAAATTGACCAATTCCCTGATTTTTTCAAAAAAATCCCAAATTCCATGACATTTCTTTGATTTTTCCAGAATGGTCAAATTCCCTGATTTCCCTGTCTTGTGGACACCCTGTGGAGGAGTCGCATGTGAAGGATCAGCGATTAGAATTTAAGGATAAAATGTAGGGACCAATTAATAAACACTCATTTAGGCAGATGTGTTAATTCAAAAAATAATTTCTATGTGGTTTTACAAAGGAAACTAAGAGAGCTCTTAATAGCAAACACAAAGCATATAAAATTTTCAAACGGTACTGTTCTGATCCAGAGTGGATTACGTGGGAGAAGGCTAGACACTATTTCAAATATATCACAATGAAAGTCATTAGAAGAAAAACTTTGACATTAATATTATACTATAAGATTTTTTGCATACTAGAGAAACAAGAATTGAAATACTTATATGGGTCTATTAAAGAAAAAGGTTATTTTGTTAAAGATGTAATGGCAACTGTCTTAAATGAGATTTTTTATGGGTATTTTTAATAAACATTTCAACTGGGGCATTTAATTTCAGATGATAAATGAAGTAAGAAAATAAGAATGCATTTTGTTTTTCAGGGAAGACATTCTTGTCTCATAGTATTGTCTTTTAAGGCTTCTTGGCCACCTGGCATTTATCCCAATGTTCTGTTGGAGTGTACTGAAGAGTTAGGAAAAGTTTTACTGATAATCTTTCAATCTTCATATAATTTAAGGGTATTACTGAATTGGAAACGAGCTAATAGCAATCCACTTTTTACAAATGGATTAAAGTGATAATCAGGGAATTATTGACTAGTTAAACATATGTCATTTGCAAAGTATTTGTAACTATAATTTTTAAATAATTAAATTGCTTGAAATATGGGAATTGCTCTCATGTAGATTGAAGCTTAAGGGAAGTAATTTAACTTTTTTTTGGAACCACATATCTTAAAATTTTCTGATGAAATTTGGGCAGGGGAAATACTGTAGATTTGTTTACATTGATTTCCAGAAGGCAATTGACAAATTTCTGCATTGTTGCATCAGCTACACAAGATTGGGATTCGGGGATAAGAAATTGGCAGGTACATTAAGGGCAAACACTCTATGGTTAGAAGTCAAAAGAAGAGTTCCACAGAGACCTGTGCTTTGGGCCAATATTGTTTATAGTTTTTATTGATATTAGTAAGAATTTTACAAGTAATATCAGTATCTGTTAGCCTGTTTTTGGTTGCCATTATTTGTATTTATTCTATAACAAAATAGTCAAATATAAAAACCATTGCAAAGATTAGATATTAATGTTCAGATATATTTGAAAAAATAATCGAGCATCGAACAAATTGATGTAATGTCATGTCTATCAAGTCCTACACAATATGTATTAAATACCTATTAAAGATCACAGGGTAAGGTGGGGTAAAATGGGTAATTATATATATTTCACATTGTAATCTCAGTGTTTGATTTCGTTCTGTTTTTAAAACACTTTGTTTAATGTGTATATTTCAGCAAAAAATAACATTTTAGGACGATTTAAATCAAATCCAACAGTTTATTTTTGAGTTTACGAAAAAAAACTTGCGATAGTGTGATGCATGAAAACTTTTATATATAAACTAAAATGATCCAAACATTTACCAATATTCTTGAGTATTTATAGAAAAGAAACTACTTTATTTAGCATTTTCTCAATGATACAAGGTGGGGCAAATAAATAATGGAATTATTAATGCTAAAAAGTGCAATAATTCACAAAAATATGATTTTGAAGCTTGCAAATTACAAGAATTATTTATAATATATTTAATACCCTTTATATGTTAATATAATTAGGTTGCATGTATTTTTTAAAAAACAATTATGAACAAGAAGTCATTGATAAAATGTTCTCTCTTCTGGTTTTGTCAGAATATAAAAAAAAGCTTTAAATGGGTTAAAATATTGTCTGCAGTAAAAATTAAAAATATAAATACATCAAATATTTCAGAATCAAAATTTGTTTATTCCGGTAGACGTTTCATTTCGAAGATAATACCAATAACAAGTTGATTTTCAAAATGGAATTTACTTAGTTTTTAAGAGTATCAACATTTAAAATTAATTTATATTATTGTTGTTTATTCTATTTTATTCAAGTTACTGATTAAACTAAATAAAATGTTTTAATAATGCCTTTTAACACAAAAAAAAATCCAGGATTCCCAGACTACTACCCCCTTTTACCCCACCTGCGATTGAGAAAGTATAAAAAAAAATTAGGAAACATTCAAAGATGTCAAAGAATCCATTGCATAAATACAAAAAAAAAAAAGTGTCAGATTAACTTAAAAAGTGAAAACTAGCTTTGAATGAAAATTTTGTACTTTTCATACCCATTTCACCCACCTTGCCCTATAGGTATGAATGAATTTCAATAATGAAAATTTATCGCTCTTTTGTTTCTGTTAGTGTTGTGAAATTGTTTCAATTCAAGCCAGTAAATTAGAATTAGCAAAATTAACTGCTTTCCAAAAACATTCAGCTCAGTCAGAGATTTATAGAAGGCTTTCAAGAAATAAAAAGGGAATTTCTCAAATATCAAACAATCTTTTAAAATAACATCACTGAATTTATATTTTGGATATATTAGTAGCAGAGCAAAATAACCAATTCGGATGTAGATTTTCAATTAACTTAGTGAAAATTTGCGGCTTGGAACAAGACTAATGTATAATTGACTTAATACATAACATTGGCTCTCTGTTTTCCAAGAAATATTCAAAGCCACAGAAATATTGTTATTGTGTTTTAGAGGGAAATCTCAACCTAAAAGAAAGTCTTAATGCAATCTGTTCTTGAATCCCAGAACTTACCTTTATGGATATTGAAAACCTTTTAAATGTCTATGATGCAATATATTTATTCATTCAACAAGTGCAACATCACAAAACTTGACTCTTTTTAATAAAATTGGGGGCAACACCGAGGGAGTGTGTTGTACGTACCATGAAGTGCTTTAATCAAGAGACTTAATGGCTAAACATGCTTTTTAAAAATATTCAAGAAAAGGTTATAGAGATGACATTCTAAATACATCCCTTTTAATACTTTCCAAGGTTTTCTTCAAAACGTTTTTCATTCTTCTGGAACCTTTTTCTCCAATACTATACTAACTTTGCTTTTGAAATTTTTACATTATTTTTATAGTGTTTATTATTATAATGCAAGGTATACAGAAGTGGGAATTTGTTGTTTATTCTAAAAACTAATTTTGTTTTATATTTTTATTATTTGAAAGCGGCTTTCAGACAAAATTATATATAAAAAATAATTATCAAAATCTCACTTCACTTGTATACGTATCTGTTTCGCGCAATGAAAAAAAATTTAATCCTACATTTATTATTCCAAAAAATGTGTCAATTCATATGTTATTATATGAGAAAAAAAAATTTAACATTCATTACATTCCAAAAAATGTGTTAATTCATATGATGTATTATATTTGAAAACATACAATGTTATAAAGAGCAAAAAGTATATTTAATATTCATGTCAGTCAGAAAATAAGTTTTTATGTGATAAAACAAATGTAATTAACAAGATTCATGCGAGTACAAGCATGCATAACTGAGATTATGAAACTCTGTACTATTGGTGGTCAGTAGGGCTATTGCACAATATATTTTTTATGTTTTGGTCTTTCAGCAGAAAAAAAAAAGTGTTATTTAAAATGTATCCATTTTAAACCAAAAAATATTGTGTTAATGAAGGAACTGTTATCCAGGAATTTTTACGAAGTACTTTAGTACCCAGAGTTATATTACGAATCTAAAATACATACACTATTTAACTTAACAAATTTGTTATTAAGTGAAGGCATGGTCTGTCTATGGTGATTAAAAAGTTGGGAACCACTGATATATAATAAACAAAATTATGAAAAAAAAACTTACTTGTTATGAACAACATTCATCAAACTCTCAAGAGTTACATTGCTTTTACATTCAGCATTCTCTACTTTTCTTTAGAGGCTCCTCTGCTTCATACACACCTTCTTTCACTTTGCAGAAACATTTGCGTTTTCTTCTCTTTTACTTTAACATTATTAGTCTTTTTTAAACAATAAATTATGAACACTTCGCCTGTAAAAAGTTATGTATTGAGCTTTAAAAAATATGTGGATTGGTACAGTGAACAACTGGTTTTTGAATTTGTATAAAATATGCTACTTTTTTCCATCTGGGAAGCTATAACTTTGGCTTAACTTATCGGTGAGCAAAATAAATTCGTGCAAAATACATAGAAAAAGATATTGTACTGATATTGGTTGGCATGCCACACACAAAAACTTACCTTAAAGTATACTAACTTTATTGTGTAAAGCTATTTGTACTAAGTTCTCCAATACCTTATCATTTTTCATAAAAATAAGACAAATACGACACTTCGACAGAGTTAACACACTCTGAATAGCTATGATCTCCTAGAAAGTTAAACAACTTTGAACTAAGCACAAACAAATTCAGTTATTGATGAAGCAGACACATTCTAGAGAAAAAGGGTAACTTTTATATTGTTGACCTGACTTTAGCATTGAGTGATGTTCTTTGTGTATATTATACACTATATTTTCCAACCTCTAGACAAAAGGCAATGAATAAGTACTCATTGTCCTCATAGAACAAGCCACATGATAATTATACTCTTCTATTGATGCAAGTACAATGTACCTCTAAATGAATCTACAACTGAATTACAAAATGACAGGTAAAGATACAAAATCAATAAGCATAAGGAGAAATATTAACTATAAGTCGTACCTTAAGCAGTTCAAGAAAAAATTTGTCCATATTGTTTATCTTGATAAATTATAAATTTAATTATTTAATACTAACCTTGGTAATAGTTAGTTAAATTTCACAAATAAAACAGAAATTGCATCATAGAATTATCTTAACTTTTTATTTTTTTTATGTGCAAGAACAAGGAAATATTATTTTGGGAAATTTGTTTACAATTTTTATCAATTTTGTTGTTTAATTGTACAACATAGTCCAAAGGCGTATATATCAGTTATATTAAGCATTACAATTATTACTCATACATTAGAAAAACTAATATTTTCATGTACACTTATACCTTGTTATACAAAAATGTGCTTACATCAAATTACTGACAAGACTAATATTTACAGTCTGTTCATTAGTATTGGGAATCACATCAATATCATTGCAGAAATCGAACATGCCTTTTAAACAAATTATTGCTTTAGGCATTATTAAAGTATAGCTGCTGGAGTTAAAAATTGGACCATTATTTAATAGTCAGATAGTACCACTCATTATGAGCAAAATCTTAAATACTGTTTTATTCAGAATAGAGTTTCTATAAAGTAATGGAGAAAAAAAAATTAGGCATCTCTGTATTGAAACAGCCAGAAATTTTTTATGACACATCATTTCAGCAGATTATAAAAGTGAGAGTTGATCTCTAATAAGAAACCACTTCAACAGAAGGAAGATTATCAACTTGTTATGTCTGACACTGTAGGCCTACATATGTAATGGGGATGAGCTTAACAGTTATTCTACAATAATGGGAGTTATTACGATATTATTGACGAATAACAGTTACTTTTAACTGTTATTATTTAAATGTTTAAGTGTTCGACTTAAACCACTCAAAAAAGACTCTGCAAAGTCTTTGTATTTTAAACTAACTTGTTCTTTCAACACGACATAATTTAGCACATTATTTCATGCTTATCAGAATACGGTTCAATATTAGAAAAAAAAAAAGGATGGAAAATGTAATACATATACAATTAAAAAAATAACATTAAATTAAAATTTTTATACGGCATTGAACCGTCTTTTTTAAAACTAATAAAAAAAATTTAATCAATTTTTAAACAATTTATAGAATTTCAGTTACATTGGCCATTCAATTACAAATATTTTTAATTTATTTACTTTCTGTCAAAAATATGTATATGAAATTTTTTAAGACAATTCAAATATATCTTTTAAAGGCAAAGAAATACTCAATACAGTAGCAACAACGAAATTTGCTGAAATGAGCTTGAATTAGCTAAATAAGCACCGAGTTAAACATACACACATCCGCAATACAAAGAAATTTTTCCCCTGTCACACGAACACACAAATTATCCTAGATAGTTGCGTAAAAAAGCACATGTAGAAACATTATACAAAATCCCCTCTAAAAAACACATATTACTCACCTGAAATCCTTTACCCGAAAGTGTGAAGAGTCAATGATTAAAATCACACAATTAAATTAATCGCAATAGATGTCATTCGCAAAACCCTTATTTTGCCGAAGAAAAGCAAAAAAAAACTTTACCCACACGAAAACTGAATTACCCCCCTTTCTATACCAATTGAATTCTACCAAAATATCGAGATGCAATCAGAAGATAAACGATACAATAGCGAAAGTTTTGAAAAAATATATTTTGAACCAATCGTATGTCATTTATTGCAATACTGAAATAATTTTTATCACAATTTTTTTTTTCTAGTTTGGGTCGTTTTCAATCGTTTACTAATTTTGGACATGTGCTAATAACGTTTCTTGTGATTGAGAGGAATTTTCATAGATATCGAGGAACAAGTTTGTTTCAAGGCCGTTTGAAAGTGGGAGCAATTCGTTCTTTTGAGGTTCTTTTTCAGTAACCATGTTAATAATTTTTTTTCACTTGTCAATTTTTTGACGGATTTTGCATTTTTGATCAAATTAAACAGCGCATCTATTAATTGTATGATTAACTTATTTTATTCAATTTATATATTTTCGGTTCTGAAATACAACTTTTTTGGGGAATTAAAGAACAGTGAGTTTTTAAAAATAATATCTTTAATCATCATAATATGAAACAATGATGTATTTTAACCCTTTGCACTTGTAAGGCGCCTCTCAGGCACCAACATAACCAGTTATTTTGTTTCCCTGTTCTTTAAAATAAACAAGAACAGCAGGAAATTGTGTTTAGAACATCAATCTTTTTTGCAACTTGTTCTCTTGCAAATACAAAACAGATTAGGATTTTTTTCCCTTTACGAGTATAAAAAAATCTGTGGAAAAGAACGTAAAGAGGAATAACTCTTCCAACACAAATCGCAAAGTGTTCGCAGAGTGCAAATTGTTATTCTAATATCACTCATCTCTAATATGTAACATCATATTTTCTTCATAGTAAAAGATGGTAAATGCATCAGAGCCTAATTTCCTTAACTAATTGTGATATCGGAAACAATTATAGTATTAAAAAGAATCGCCATAAATACATAACTGGTGTTATGCTAATACTCATACAATATAGTTATACCTTTAACTCATGTAGTTATATCACAACTCATGATTATTGACAGCAAAGGTTTGAAATACGAGAATGACACTTGGCAAAATAAATTTTTTTGGTTTTAATAACAGTTTGAAACATTGAATGAAAACACTTGAAGAAATAAACAACTAGAAAAATGATCTACTGAATTAAACACTACTTAAGCATTAAGACAGACACTTATCTGTCTGTTCATGATATGTTGAACTACAAACAAATTAAGATGTTTTTCAGCTAGATAAGCTTAAAAATATCCTTCTCATTATTGAAAAAAAATAAATTAAAATGAGTTCTGCAAAAAAATAATTAAAAAAATCAGACTTGCCTTCATGCTAAAATCAGACTTCTACTAATTTGTTCCTGCCAGCTTCAATCTGAAAGAGATTTTTAAAATAAAATTAATAACTACTAACTTTTAATCAGTAAATATTTAAACCCAACTCAAACTAATATATAAACAAAATGCATCATCAGAATATTTCTAGTATAAACTAAAATTGGTCAGTTTCTAATGAAATTAAAAACTGACAAATTTGTCAGTAAATAAGTTTAAAAATAATGCAACAGCATTAAAAACTTGTTTTATACACATAAGTGAATTCTATACCTATTACATTTGAAAAATCTATCTACTTTTCCATCTACCATACAAAAAAACCACCAAGAAACAATGTCAAATGCAAAGTAAGAAGGTAATCAATAATGTTCACTCTAGGCATTTTTTGAAGGGCGGTCCACCCTGACCACCACCTCAATAGCACCCCCCCCCCCCATTTAACACTTTCAGAAGAATTTTTCCAGAATTATGGAAAAGTTACTTTTTAGTTAAAACGTCCATATTGCCGCCAGGAATTCCCCCACCCTCCGAGAATATTGCAGGAAAAAATGCTGGTGCATTGCAAAAGGTTATGTTTTTAATCTTATCCCTGCAAAGGTGAATTTGGAATTGTTGGTTAATTTGCACTAGAACTAGAGCAAAGCTACATAATGGGCAATTGGTGGCAGGGATCTAGGAAGCAATTACAATTGATTGAAAAAAAAACACTATATATATATATACATAATGAGTTTTCGGCCAAATGACCAGGTAAACATCTAGACTGCCTTGATTAATTAACATCACACTAGAGTTGCAGATTGGGCTATTGGCGACAGTTCAGAATCTATCTCGAAGGAAAGTCCCGGGAACATTGTTTTGTATTTTCAAACCAGGGTCATATGTCCAGGACAACACTTGAGCTGGCACCCAATGCAACTTACTTTTAACTGTTATTTAGGTATTATTTCAGAGAAAATTGGGGACAAGAAAAATATAAGTGCACTATCCAAATTATTCGCAAACAAAATTTCTTGTCAAATTGCTCTGCAAAAGAACAACAATGATTTTAAGAACATTGTTTCATTCTCTTTTTTTAATAAATGTTAGAAAAGCATACTTAAAATATTAAGAAAAAGTATGGAAAATATATATATAAATTACAAAATAACATTAAATTAAAATTTTTACTTAGCCCGAACGATATTTTTAATGTCTTTCAAGAACGGTCTTCAGTCAGCACGTGACGCACATTCTCGATCTCAGAAATGTATCGGCGCGTTTTAGAAGAATTTGCTTCATTTCAATTTCTTTCCTCATTTTAGGCAAATTATATTATAAATTTTACTGACCCGCGTATAAGCCAACGCTACACTTTTTGATGAAAATTTTGACATTTCTCGGCTTATATGCAAGTATATACAGTATTCGATTTCAGGAAAAAACTTTCTGTCCGAGAGTTATGACCACACGACTGCTTAAAAGAAGTGATGTTTGAAGGGGGGTGAGAATTTTCTGCACAACTCTTAGTGCAATTCCTTGATAATCAGGCGACAAGGAACTAGAATAATATTATAAATTTTAATCTAATATTCAGGATAAGCTTTTTATCCCCTCTGAAGTGTGTATTTCCCATCTCCTGACTGAAGTGGTTAATTTATTGCCTTGCCCCCCTCCCCGCCGTGAAAGGCACAGGGGAAGAATCAACTACAAGTCTCAAGGTCCTTATCTGTAAAACTCTTTTACGATCTTCAATTATTGGAGCACAAGCGGTTGTATCAGCGGATTAAATGTTGTCTCATTTTAAATTATTACTGTATATTTAACAATTAAAATAGAATCATGTTTTTTACTGTGATGGAAGAGGAATGTTTAAAAATTTCGATAACAAATGTTGACGTATCACTCACAATTACTTTTATTTTTATATAATCTTTTATAAATTATATATTAATATTTTCTATGCCCAGAGTGCTTGATATATTTTTTTATCTATTATACACTTCTATAGAATTTACCATGATGGATTCAGAGGAAGTGAGAGAACCAGCAGGAAATCTGCAGTTCATTTCTATTGCATCTTTACATTTTATAGAAACATAAAAAGTTTTACTTTTCGAATAGTATTGTATAGCGTTGAATTACAAAATTACTTTATTATAAACGTATATAACTCTCTCTACCTTCTGTCGTTCTGAAAAATTCCTATATATTTTAAGATTCTCCTTTTAGGCAATTAATATTTAATTTTTGGTGAAATATATATATAAAAAGTTTTATTTGAACAAAAACTTACTTGGACATCCTCCCGAAATTTAGTCCTGTGTTCCAAACATTGGAAGTATGTTTTACTCGCTCAATTATATATTTTTATAAATTTAATTTTTAAATAGAATTTATTTGGGTTTAATCATTGACCCCATATAACATAGCTTTTAATAGTTACATACATAACTTTTATAGGGTCAGGTGGGGTAAAGTGGTCGTACTCTAATAAATGTTGTAGTTTTTCATCCCTATTTTTTTATCATTATCGTAAAGGTTTTACATATTTTTGCTTTAGTTTTCAGTAAAGAGGAGCAATGTTTTTCGTGCAAAATTATAATTTTAGTTGTGCAGGATGCTTCAAACATATCCCAAGAACACATTTTAATTGATAGGCAAGTTGTGTTTATTAAATTTTTTATTTTATAATGTTTTTAATAACATGGGGCAAAGTGATCATATGACTATGCTTAACATATTCATGGTAACAATGAGTTTATTTAGGCCTAATATTTAATGATTGATTATTAAATATATTTAAAATAATAAAGCATATGGGTCATTCCACATCAACTCAACCAGGGTCCGACACCCATGGTCTCAGATTTTGATGAAACTTGGCAAGTTTGTTCCTTTTATAGATTTAAGTAAAAATATAAAATATTTTTGCTCTATCTGAACCGGTTCAAGTTTTACAGTCTGTTAAAGTTTTTGGAATTTTGAGGTTTTTGTCGATTGGGTAAAGGAAACGTAATTTGTTCTTTTATAGAAAATAAATTTTATCTCCCTTGTTTACCAACCAACGTTGATTAATTTTTTTAATGAATATAAATCAATGTGTAAGGAATCTAGAAAAAAAAATCAAACTAGCAAGTGTCTATACATGGTCAGAAAAAAATCCTAAAGTTTTATTTATAGATATTTTTAAATAAAATAGAGAGTTCTACGCTAAGTGGAATATCTTCAAAAGGGAAAAGGATAATCAAAAACTTTTTTTAGTATTCTTGTTCTAAAAGACATGCTCTACCACATGAAAAAAATAAAATTAATGGGGTTTTCCCTCCATTATTTTTTGCACTTCAAAGAGAAATCACTTGAACCTCTCATTTTCTTGAAATCATTAAATTAAAATTACAATTTTAGTCAAATTATATTAAAATTGGACATGATACATGAAATTGGTTGTTGCCCCAGTAGCAGAAAAATTCTTAACAGTCTGCGACAAGATTTTAGTGAATAAGATTTGTCTGCAATTTAATCTATTATATATAACTAATGGTTTACTTTTCATGAGCAAGAATTCGATTAAAGGGAGAATCTCAGCAATTACTTTATTTTTCTTCATGCGCTGTTTAATCATTGCTAAATTATAAGTATTCATCACTTAAATAATAATAAAGTACCAATTATTCAAATATTTAACATTTTTATGAACAAACACATACCCATTATTAAATAGTTTCAGCATTTAAAACAAAAACTCCTTATAACAATAATATGTCAACAAAATTTTCTATGGAAAGGACAATACAAATTAAAATTTTATTTAATTGTTAACATTTATAAATGAAACAAAAAGATTATTTTCCGAATTTCCTTGGTAAATTAAAATTGGAATTATAACTTTAAAGTATGGTAACTTAAATAAATTGCAGAGTTCATACTGGAAATAAAAAAGGGAAGAATTCAAAAAGAAAGCATTTTTTTTATTTGCTAGTACTTTAATTCGTACAAGTATCAAAATTGCAAAATTTAACTTCTAAAGCAATTTAAATTATTATTTATTATGGTTTCAGACGTTTACTATAAGTTTCATAGCATGCAAGTCTGATAAATTATGCTTTCCTTTTCATTGAGGCATAGTGAATGCAAACTAACTGTAAATTAATGTTCAAACTGTCATTTTACATGCAAAAGAATCTTGACATTAAATCAAATATTTTGAGTATAAGTTTATTTTAAAATACTAGAATTCACACAATATCCTCAGAAATCTTCAACATTCTAATTTATAAAAAAGGAGGAATTAGCGGAAATCCGATTTTTGACAAACTTGGCATAACTAAATGATTCGCAATAGTAAAAAAAATATAAAAATAAATTAAAACTAAAGAAAGGCCTTTCAAAACGAGAAAACTGGCTTTAAACATGTAGTAAAATAAGTTTTCTGTCTTGAAAATCGGAAAAGCCACCCGGTTAAAATGCCAATTTAGGATAAAATCGGCAACTGCGGTTAGCTGATAATAATAAAATTCCTATCAAACTCAATAAAAAATTAAGAAAACCATGTTAAAGCTAGACAAAATTAATAAATATGCAAAAGAAATGCATTTTTAGCCACCAAAATCGGAGTAATCGCGGCGTCAAATTGCCGATTTTTGACAAACTTATATCATTGATTACCTATTAACTAAGAATGATTAAAAAGAAAGAAAAAATTTAGCTCTAAACCCAAAAGAGAAAAAAATGATCGCCAAAGTCGCAAATCTACCGTGAAAGCTGTATAAAATGCCGTTTTCGTTTAGCACTAATTCCCTTCTCAAAGAAGGTTCTGCTAATTATTTTCTAGTAATGCATTTTCTCAAAGAACATGTACTGAAATGTACTATGGAGTTGACTAAAGAGAATCGACAACAATGAAACGTCTGCGGAGATTTGTTCGAACATGTACAACTTATCGCAATTTTCTATTACAGGGACTTCTCGCCCACCCCTCGACTTTCTAAAATTTGAGAAAAGTAATTTTCTAACATAAAAAGAATCTGCAGTAAACGTTCTAAAGTAATGCAGACATAAAAAAAATCCGTATTGTAGACTTCTGCAAAAATTTGTCTGCAGACCTTTGAAAATCTGCGTTGTACGTCGCCGCGATTCTGTTTCCGGGGTTGTCGCTTAACGAAACTACATGCATTATTGAACATATCAGATAATCTTACAATAAAAATACTACAGAAGGTACATAAAAATCTATTAAAAAAAAATTGAAAATGCTCTTGATGCTGATTTTCCAAAGAAAAAAAGTGTGATCCAAAAATTTGAAGAGCTAGACAAACTTATAGATATAATTAAAAATGAATTAAATGGTGCAACAAGTAGACAGATTCAGATGCTGACAATTTAACAACGTTTAATTAAATAGTAGGTATTTGTGGGAGTTGGAAATGAAAGGCAAATGTGCCGTGATTGATTGCTGCCGGATTGTTGTCTAACAAGCGAACGTGCAAGATATGCGGAAGGTGCATGAAGCTGGCCCCGCTGCAATTCACTGTGGAATTGGTTTATGGGTCGAACCATGGATACATTAAGCAGCAAATGATCGAGTGCCCGGAGGGATGTGATGCATGTGATCCCAGGGTTAGGGTGCATCAAACGCCCCATGTTTTTAAAAATTTCATGGAAATTGTCTGTCCCTATGTTATTTTTGTTCGAAATGCTAAAAAAATTATATACGTAGAATTTTGTAAAAATTGAATAACATCTATGGGGTCCTAAAGTCCCAGGAATGTACAACAAAAACGAAAATTCTGAAAAAAAAAAGCATTGTGCGTAAAAAAAATATATACTTTAATAAAATAATGCAATTAAGATTGTTTTGTGATATAATAAAAGAATATATAACCATATACTATTAACTTTCTAATATCAATTTAATTCGTACAAGTACACTCAATTTAAAATATAGTCAATTTCGGCCGTTTTCGCAGATTTCTCTGTTTTTGTCGATCTTGTTCGACGACCTGCAGAACATGTTGGTAGGGATCTTCATGTTTTGCTGATTCTATGAAATCAGTACTTAGCTTCACCCCTCGTTCTGCACAGTCATTGACAACATTCAATGCTTGCAATTTTATGAGTGTGTGGTGTAGGATACAGAACTTGACCATTCTGAAACATCTTCTATTAAAAAATTTGAGTCTAGTTCAAATAGATAAAATCAAATCCAAGAATCCGTTTTAACTGAATTAGAAATAGTTGTATTTACAGTGAGATTTTTGAGAAATTTGGGTTTTTCAAAATCCATACCATATCTACCTTGAAATTTAAAAGCAGCATCAGTGGAATTTAGTTTTGTAGCTAGCATTGTATCAGCAATAGCTTTTCGTTCTTATGGTGGAGCTCTGTTGCTCCAAAGTACAAGTGGAACCACCTCTTCTGTAAGATACTAGCAGTAATGGTTTTCAAAAGCACTAATTGCACTTTCAGATATGATGGGATGGACAATAGGGTGGAGTGAAGGTATAGGGTAAAAAATTTTCTCTCAGATATCAATATCTAATAGCATGGAAAAGTTGTTACCTTGTATACTAAACATAGTGTAAAAATTTCATACCTCTTAAGCAAGATCTTGAGGGTCCACAATTAACTTTTGTTTTGTAAAAAAGCGAAATCTTACGTCCATGTTAAACTCCCATAGGAAAAACTCAAATGTTTTTTTTAAGTGACATAAACTCATTTGTATAAGATTATAACTAACAAATTACATTATTATGGAAACTTATTAGTATGAATTACTTTTAAAATATTCTTGTATTTTATTTGACCATAAATATGAGACTTATTAAATTGCAAATGTTTAACAGTGAAAAATTAACTGTAACACATTATAATAATAACTTTGAGATTTAAGAAGAAAAATATTTATTATATACAAGAAATAACTGGTTATAAAGCAGGATTATTCTTGCTTTGTGTTAAATACTTTCACATTTCCACAGGACTTAATTTTTTACGTAGATCAATCCATCTCTGGAATTATATCCACACATGGGTTAAATTGAAAAAAATTCCAAATGTTTAACAGTGAAAAATTAACAGTAACATATTATATCGTACATAACATATCATACAGTAACATAACCTATCGCATGTTCTAGCCAACAAAGGAAGAGGTGTTTTCATGGTTTTGGATTCTTTTTTTTCTTCACAGCCAATGGATTTTAATATTTTAGGAACATCCCATTCTTAATCAACCGAATCAATAACTTCTGGAGATAGTGAACTGTCCACTTCATAATTGTCAAGATCATAAATTTTTTGTCGTTTAGACATAAATGTTGCTTGCGATGATTTACGTTTAATCCACACATTTAATGTTTCAGTTGTTTTAGTGTCGACATTTCTTATAACCATATTTCGCAATGTCCTTTGGTCCTCTAAAAAAGGAATCTCATTGAGAGGAACTTTTCTATCTTTCGGACAAGAACACTGAGCTAAAGTTACAAATTTACAAGAACATTATATTACACATTATCAAATAGTTTCGTTCCTGCTAGTAAACTAAATGATTTAATTTTTAAGAGATAATTTTCTTATGATTTTCTGATCTTGCGCTGTTTCAAGAGCTTCATATAAGAGCAGTGATAGGTTTTCAACATTGTCAATACTCTTGATCGAGTGACTGTTGGAATTGAAGCTTTGTCCCAGATATAACAAATTTTGTCCACCACTTTAGCAGCAATATCAGAAAAATTGGGATCTTTAGAAGATAATGAAGGTTTCAGTGTATTTCTGATGTGAAGGTAGTATTTAAATACTTCTTCACATGTTGGTAAATGATTATCGTATAAATCGCTTGGCAAATGTAAACAAATAATTTACAATCATGCGGTTACAGTTAAAAAGAAAAAGTTCGTTTTTATTAAGGTAATTTGTGTTTTTTGTTTGGTTTGATATGAATAAAAACTTTTATGACTGTATAATAACCTTTTTAATCCTTTAAAACTAATTTATCAGTTTTGATTTTGAGTTTACGGCAATAACTAACTGTTAATAAAACTAAAACAAAGCCAACTAGCGCCATCTCTTGTTGCCAAATGATGCCAACAGTGGATGCCAAGTTCGGAAACAGCGTAATGACTTTGTATTTAGAAATTGATTGTGGACCCTCAAAATTAAACTTTAAAATAAAATAAAAAATATATTCACTATCAGTATGATATGGAACAACTTTTTAGTGCTATTAGGTTTACTATCTGTTAAAAAAAAAATTTCACTCCACCCTAATGGACAACCTTGTACGTTATAAGAGAACAGTCGGTTTAATTTTACTGCTTGTGTAATATTGGGAAAGTCAAAGTATATTAGACAAAGCTTTGTGAATTCCATATAATCATCTCTGTATTTTCCAGTATCGATGGCACATTTTGCTGTATGGATTGCACTAGCTCCAAGATCATTAACTATGCTGCTCGCTTGCACATTCACTGACTTTGGGTCATATGGTTTCAAATCCACCACCATCTTGATCAAAATTGTTACAAAATAGTTTAAATAAGGTTATACCTAGTAACTTAGAAGCCTTGACATTTAAGTCACCAAAACATGAGACAAAATGACATCTCTGATATGAAGGCGGCAAGCTGACCAAAGAAGTTTATGTCCCAATTTATTTTGCTCTCTGACACAAGCAGCAGTAACATGGCCTGTGTTGGAAGAAGTTGTGCCAAATATCATGTTCATAATGGTTTGTACATTGCTAAGAAGTCAGTTGCTCATATATTAAGTCGGCAAGGATTGAGTCGCATTTACTATTAGTTCCTTGGGGATATGCAGGCACACCAAGAATCTTTTGCTGGTGAACTTTTTTTTTATTTTGTACTTATTGGACATTGCTGTTGAAAGTTTTTTATTCCAATGCAGTGTTGTATATTTAAGAAAGCACCACTCTTACTTGCAAGCTGTTGAAATTTCCATTGCAACTTGCCTATTCTTGTTCTGTCTGTTGTTGCGTAAGATGCTGCAATTGTACATGTATCTCCTCCTAGTTTTGTAATGTTTTTGTATATGCTGCCTGTTGCCCTGGACTCATAGCTAGTTGAAACAATGTTAGGTTTCTACATAATGTCGTATGGGATGAATAAACTGGTTCCCGTTCTTTTATATCGATGATGACTTTGAGTACTTCTTGAGAGTCCTTCAAAATCAAATTTTTTTTTACATAATTTGTGTCACTTCGTTCATCAAAATCATCAGTAGATCTAATAATATAATTTAATATTAAATTGGAACTAATTTTTTTATTCACTTTACTTTTATTTTTATTCTTTTAGAATTAAAAGTATAAATAAACAAAATAAAACCGATTCAGAACAAAAGTAGTAAATCCGTTAAAAATGAAAACCACAAGTTGAAATAAACAGGAAATGTACTTTACTGTAAACAAAGCTAAATGTGTCACTAGTCACCTGAAATCAATGAAGAATGAAGTCACCTGAATTTATTGTTAATATAGTTTATTAACATTAAATATTTATATGATCCATATTTTACTTCATTACAATCATTTTTCTTTAAATATCATAAAATAATAGTTAAAAAAATATGAAAGTAATTAAGTATGAAAAATGCTGAATTTGGGGATTTTACTCGAAAAAAAAACGAAATTTCAAGGTTGTTGAGGACCCCCTAAAAGTGTTTATAAATCGAAAATATTTGGTATGTCAACTTTTTATGGCTAATGGAACATTTTTAGATTGGGGACAAAGTGATTTTTTTCTAGAGGGGCGTTTGATGCACCCTACCCAGGGTGGCAACAATATTCTTGAAAAAAAGTTCCCTGACATTTCCCTGATGCTGTCACAAAAATTTCCCTTATTTTACAATTACATTAAGAAATGTTGCAATACATGTTTTGTATAGAAACAAAATATCCATGCTACAATACTATAAATATATTACATTGTAAATGAAAAATTATAAGTAATACTTATTGACAGTTAAGATAATAATTTATGAATACAACACAAATTATGCAAACTTCCGCAATTGCAACAGGCATAATAGCAATTAAACATGTTATCTGGAAACAGATAATGCAGAAAAAAAAAGCAAGTTTTCTCGAATTATTTATTTTGTAGATAATTTTAAATGTTTTATATGCTTAATATTTCCTATTCTAATCTTCAATAAATCCCATATTACTTAGTCCCTCACATGTTGCTTACAATTCAAGAGGACCAATGAACTTTGCTTTTCCCTCCGACAGTGGTTCACACTTAAAAAAAAAAAAACTGAAAATGAGAATGTGCACAACCGTTTTTTTTAAAAATCTTTTTCAGAACTAAAAGGAAATATTCAAAACTAAATTACCCAGAATAGAGGGCATAATAGACAATTAAATTGCTGTTTTAATGATCCAAATTAAAAAAATTCCCAGCTTTTTTGTGAAATTTTGAAAAATTCCCTGACTTTTCCAGAATTAAAAATTTCTATGACAATTCCCTGATTATATTACCACACTGGATCTTGAGTAGTCGGAGGCTGGAGACCACAAAATCGACGTCAGGAGTCTGAATTTAGCGTGTAGTACGCGTGTGCACTCGATTGCTGTCAAAATGCCCCAAACGACTGCTTGTAAGCACCATGATCGACTGCCCGGAGGGGGTCACGGATGTGATCCTGAGTAGTCGTAGGCCGAAGACCACAAAATCGACGTCAGGAGTCTTGTGAATTTAGCGCGCGGTACGCGTGTGCACTCAAGAGTGCTGTTGAAGTGCCCCAAACGACTGCCCGAAGGATTGATTGCCTGTAAGCAATATGATAGACTGCCCGTACGGACATTGTTACCTTCAAGATAAACGCCGAACTGCCCCCAACAGCCCAATATAAACTCTAGTGCGATGTTAATTAACCAAAACAAAACTTCAGAATCAATTCGAAACCGTCGCCATTAGCCCATTGTGGAGCTTAAATGCGACCAATTTGATTGCAATGTCCGCCATTTTGATTTGGTGACAAACCCCCCCTCTACCCATTATTTTTGGCCTTGGCGACAATGGGGCACCGTACACTAGGAAGTTACCCCATCACTAAATGTTTAATTTGGCAGTGGTATCACAGACTAGGAATATATGTCATATTTTGACAACCTTGAGTTCTTTAATTTCTAACAAAATCAGGTTTTATTCGTCAAGAACATGTTTTCGTTGTGAATACTGCCAATTTCGGAATCGTTTCAAGAGGCACTGGAATAATAATGATCATAAAGTAACACACTAACAAAACCAAATCATGAAAATTAATTTAGTAATTTTAGTTTTAGAAAAAAACTTTTAATTTTATTCGACTTTTCTAAATAAGGCGATGAAAAATAAAATAAAAAAACGTTCCAGGGCAATGCCCCTTTCGACTTCCTACGAAATGTTTTTTTTTTTTAATAAAGATAAAACTTGATTAGGACAACCATGCACCTACACAATTGAAAATTTATAGAAATTACTATATACACAAGAAACACAATAGTAATCACTTCTATACAACTTAAATGATTTTAACAGTCGCGAAGTTACCTTCTAACTTGAGCTCTATTATTGTAGAATACACCAAATGCCGGTTAGTGAAAATATGTTCTAGGGAGATGTTTAAAAAATGCTTTTATTAGATATTCTATGCCTTATAGATTATTTTTGATCGGCAAAAACTTCGGAAGATGTATATATTGGACGTATGAAACATAAGAGTATTGAGAGAAAAAAACACATGGTACCTATATTGGGAACCTCGGCGTTGATTAGGGTTAACATAACATATAATATTAACTGATGTTTAGAATATTCTAGCGGATATACTCACCTGTCAAATTGACTAGAATCTTTTTTTCAAGATCCCTTCAAAACTACAATCTGCTTCGTTATAGCAAAACCAGAACCGGTGATAATAATTTCAGCTGTCACTAGCAACGGACAAGGGTCAAAAGCATAGTTCAGTGGTCAAAAGTCAAATGGCTGCAGTCCACTGCAGTCCGCAGTGCTAACAAGATGAGTTGCACGAAGCTGATTTAAATTAAACTGACCCATAAACAACCTGCTTTCGAGATTACTTGAACATAGCTGAGCACTGTCTATTTTGCATTGTGAAAAAAAAAGCATTAAAATTCACGAAACAGCAAATTATATTTTTTTATACTTAAAACGATGCGGAATTCCAATCCAAACTAGGGCTTTTAATTGCAGTTGTATAGATAACGTCCCCAGTATTGACTCCATGGATATGACGTCATTAGACGCATAAAGATGAGCTGCTCGGTGGGCTATTGGTGACGGTTCGGGGCCTATCTTTTTCCGGCTTTCAATAATGCATTAAATGTTTTCCATGCTTATTTTCTTACTTACAAGGAAAAGAAGGTAAAGGACACTGAAGAAAAGATAGTTTTAAATCTTTATGTGACGTCACGTGGGTTTTTTGGTATGGTTTTGTTAATTAACGTCGCACTAGAGCTGCACAGTGGGCTATTGGCGACGGTTTGGGGTCAATCTCGAAGGAAAGACCCGGGAACACATACACATTTAAACACACATTCATACATGCACCTCGTTATTTTAGAACCATGGTCAGATGACGAGGAAACACCTGAACTGGCACCCAACGCCTTCAATAGACATCGGGACTTTGGACCCCGATCAGATTTATCGTGCACCAGTCCCGTATGCACGCCAGTATAATTTGTTGGATATGGATATTCTGGACGACTTTCTAGTATTTTTGTAGCGAAGCTGGCAACCCTCCGATAGCAAGATCACTACTTTTTTACTTTTCTATGTCAAGTCCATTGCCCGGATTCGAACCACCAATCCTCTGATTAGTAGCTGAACGCCTTACACCAACTGAGCAACTGGGGCTCCCCGTCACGTGGGACTCCAGCATATACATTTTGGTTGGTTTGATTAAATAACGTCGCACTAGAGCTGCACAGTGGCCTATTGGCGACGGTTCTGGGCCTATCTCGAAGTTTGGTTTGGTTAATTAACGTCGCACTAGAGCTGCACAGTGGACTATTGGCGACGGTTCGGAGCCTATCTCGAAGGAAAGACCCGGGAACGATGCATCGTATTTTTGAACCATGGTCAGATGACGAGGACAACACCTGAGCTGGCACCCAACGCTTTCAATAGACATCGGGACTTTGGACCCCGATCAGATTTATCGTGCACCAGTCCCGTACACACGCATTTATTTTTTGTGGATGTTCTGGACGACATTCTAGTATTTTGGTAGCGAAGTTGGCAACCTTCCGATCGTAATATCACTACTTTTTACTATTCTTTAGTCTAGTCCATCGCAAGGTTTTGAATCGGGGACCCTTGGATTCCCAGCTCCCCTAATCCACTCGGCCACGAAGGCTCATCAAAAGTAGATGTTGCTATTGAACATTTTAAAATTACTGCGGATTCGAGAATGAAGATAGTCCCCTATGCAAATTTTTTGTATATCAATGTGTAGTAGACTTTATTCCCAACAAAATGGTATATTAAGTTTAGTTCTACAATAAATATTGGCAGAGAAACCAGGGATGGTTCGTTTTTTCCCCCCGGCTGTAAATACATAAATCATTAAAAAATAGTTAATAATACGTTTAATTTTTTTTTATTACACTCGAATAAATAATATAATTCACTGCAAACATGTAAAAGTTGGAGTCAATCCAAGTAGAACTTTTCGATTTAAGCCGAATTTGCTGTTGCATGTTTATTTTTTGGAAAGCAGTGAAGATTAAAAGACGGGTGGATAGTTTGAAGATTAAAAAATAGGACTCAGGCTGCCGAATACCTAAAAACAAGGAAAAATTAATTTGTGCAAATTGCAGAACCAAAAAATTATATAAATTCTTGTGTCACAAATATCTTTTAAACGGCCCTCGTGAAAATATATGTAAAAATAGTATATTTGCATGAAATAGTATGTTTTTATTTATCTATTTACTTTGCGAAAAGAAAAAAAAATGTTTTCCATAATTTTTATTTAAGAAAGGATATACTTGTACACATTATGTCTACAACGCTGGATTTTAAATAAGTATTTTCATATAATATTGCAATTGGATTCTCAAGTATGCACAACATGAGCTTCTATCAAGAATGAATCCAGAGATCACTTAAATCTATTGTCGAGGCATCGGCTTATTCGCAATTGCTCTTCCAATGGCATACACATATCGTTGTTGAAGGATGTTAAACAGCTCAGCTGAAACTTGGGATTTGTAAGAATCTTGCAAGACCTTCACGTACTTGTTAAGTGCCGTCGGAAGTGGGCTGAATGTTGCAGTAATCTGACCAAGTCGATCCAGTCGATAATTCTTCACAGATCCAATGTAGTATTGGGGCTGTCCAGAAATCACCACATAGATCAGACTCTCAGCAACGCTTCCTTGGTTTCTAATGTTGTACACGTTGCTTCCGTTCCTGACAATAACCTGGTATTGTGTAGTGACTGGGAACAAGCTCAGAGTACAGTTGATGGTAAGCTCTCCACGGTAAAGCTTGGGACCTTGACAGTCTCCCTTCCTGCGGATCCTGTTGAGACCAGTGACATTGCCTCTCGAAAATTGTGCCTCCCCTTGGGTCTGGTAGACGGTTTGTGGACCGAAGCGGACGTTGAAGTTGGACAAGGGGGCAGGGTCTAGTCCCAACCCTCGGAGTTCTTGTGGCAAGGATGTCTGGAGAACGTTGTCGATGTATTGGTTAGCCGAGGGGGAAGCCACAACAACACCTTCAGAATACAAAAGAATGAATCAAAGTAATTAATAGTATGTTTACTGAACATTAAGTAATTAATAGTATGTTTACTGAACATTAAGTAATTAATAGTATGTTTACTGACCATTAAGTAGTCAGTAATATGTATACTGAAAATAAAAATATCAACCTAATAGGTTCATGTTAGAGATATGTAACACTTATTCATCAATTTATATTTTTTGCTTCTTCAAGACGAGGAAGCTGGGGCTGAGTCAGCATTTGTCCCATAGATTTTACAGGTCTATCGATGGACTTGGGACACGCAAGGGGGAGAGAGAGAATTTTTAAAGCATTTGATGTCTGAAGTATGCTGTTTACAGCAGAAACGGTAATTAGATGGTTTCGGACATATGACCATTGACTAATGGTTTATATAGATCGTCTACATCTTGGCTTTTCAGTTTTTCAACCCCTCAAGGGAACCTACCCCATCTTCGAATTTACCTGCTTTGAGGAAGAATTGTTAATGACCCGTCCGTCGGACAGTTACACGCCTCTTATTGTAAGGCAAGTCGTCCTTTTACAATGCTTTGAGAACTCTTTGTCCTGCCTCCCAAAGTGACGTTTTCTCCCCCCGTTTAAAAATTAGTCTACAGGCAAGGCAAATTTTCTTTAACTTATCCCACGTGAAAAGGTTAATAATACGTACAAATCAATAGGGCATATAATAACTAACTACAAGACGGCATTAAACAAATGCCCTGGGCACCAGTTGGTTAAGGGGAAAAAATCAGTCACGATATTGAAGCATCAATTGTTTTTTTTTATTAAGTAGAAGTTGAGTAGGTTTTAGTAAGAAGTCATTTCTGCTTTAAGGGGTGGGAAGGAGGATGGGGTGGTTTTTCGAAACTTCATGTAGACAATGACCTTTCTCTTGTTTTGAAGATCAAGTGTGCAAAATTTCATCAAGCTCATAATAAATTTTTAAATTTGTATAAAAAACAAACATACAGACACTCTTCTTTATTCAAGTTAAAAAAAAATCAGCCTAAAACCTTCATGAAAGTTGCGAAATTGAAAGTTTTCTGTAGGTTTATTTCTGAAAAATTCACCATTGAAATAATTGAAGGGAAATTGAAGTTATTTAAAAAAAAAAAAAAAAAGGTTCTACGCAGGCAAATTAAAAACTTAAAAAAATCATGCAGATTTTTTAATGGTATTTGGAACAACGTGCAATTTTAATGAAGGTATTATAAAGGTTTTATGCTGATTTTTTTTTGTTCGAAGAAACATATTACATACTTCAAACTTACACTGAATAAATATTTGCATGACTCAAATTAGAAAATTATATATATATTTCTTAACTTAAAACATTTGTTTCAATAGTTCTCTAAAAATAGGTGGATTAATTTCCCTTATTTTTGAAGTTTATTTACTTTTTATTTCCTTGTGAAGAAATTTAGATTAGGCCGTGAACTTGACAGTTAGTAGATAAGGTAAGCCATTTATTGGCAAGCAGGACGTGATTTGAAGCAGAGCCGGATGGGAAGTGTAATCTAAAGGATTAACATCTGGAAAACAGGTGTCTGGAACTTTGAATATATGGATTCACTGAACCGTACAGAAATGAGCGCATTTCAATTCACAATGTCTGCAGCTTTCAATATTGAGTTGAGGATAAGTTTTTGTTTGGTAAAATGAAATAAAACTTATTGATGAGATACTTGTAATTTAAACAACTCAAATATAAGATTTTAATTGAAATTATTTTGTTGTTGATAGTTTATGAAATATTTTGAAAAAATTCTTTTATTTTAATGTCTATGATATTTAATGGATATGTATTAAATAATATGCATTCGATATATCATTTAGTACTCTGTTTTAAGTAAAAAAATTTGAACTCAATAATTGACATAAAATTTCAAATGCCAATCAAAAATTAATAACACTTTTATGAGACTATAAAGATGTGTTAACTACGAAAAATATAAATTATTTATAGATAAATTATTTTTTTAATTTTCCCAAAGTAGCTTTTTGTATTTTGCAAAAGTTATTTTCCCCCCATTATTTTATCATTTTAAAGAACTGAAGTTCTCTTTTGTGCATTTTTACACATACATTACAAAAAAACTAAATTAAAAAATTTCTTTAATTTAATTTTGAAAATTGCCTTTATTTAAAAGAGTTTTAAACACACAAAATATTTTTTACAGACAAATCCCCAATACGCTAAGAAAGCCAATTTTTAAACTACCCTTAACTAACTGACTGCACTATTTATAAATATGGCAATATTAAGTCTATTGGTATTACAATGCAAGAAAGGGAAAACAGTTCTCTTAAAAATTAACATATGATTGAAATAAACTTTTCCTGGCCATCATATCAGACAATCAAATTTGATTAAATATCTTTTGAATAAATTTTATTTTAAAAATTCTATATAATTTAGTTATAAAGTACTTACCTAAAACAAAAGATAGCAAAAGAATTTTTCGCAACATAGCTCCAACTTGTCGTACGCACTGAAAAGTACAAAAACATATTACTTGAAATGAAATGTTTAGTCGTAGGTTTTTTTTATTAGTAATGCCACATTTTTAAATTCCACTCTGGTATATATATTTTGCATAAACAAATATTTCTCGATTACAAATTTTTTTGCTAAAGTGGATACTATTTTGACATTTGGATTAGATGAATTAGTTTCAAAACCACATAGATCCACATTTTTCGCAAAATCGTTTTTTTAAATATTTTTTACAAGTTCTAAATGCACTACATCACATTGCAAAGCGATATTGATTAAAAGTGCCTGAATTCAGTCAGAAAATACAATCAAAGTCATGGATTTAGAGTGTGCGTTTTTAGTACGTGACTGTCAAGTGTTTCTGTTGACTCCTATAAAATTTATGAAAATGGATCTATCTAGTTTTGAAACTAGACGGCTCAATTTAGTTTTTAAGTGTTGCATAACAATTCTAGTCGATATAAAGCAAGAATAAATATAACTTTTAAAAATAATAGTTTATAGGGCAACGTTGCTTAGATATCCCAAATTTTACTTGGCTAATTTTTAATTTATAGAGATATCTTTAAAATGTAAAATTTCGGCTATAACGTCATATAAGGTTAAGAATGCAAGTATTTCTTTAAGTACAATATTTTTGAATAAATTCTGTCAATAACAACAATAGGGACACTGAAATTTTTACAATAATTATACTAGTATAGTTTGAAAGCACAATATTTAAATAAAAAAGGCAAAGAAAATCTATTTATTGATAAAAAGTCCATGCAGTAATTGTTGTATGCCAATTTGAGTACTGATTATTTTTCTGATAGTTTCATAAGACTGTTTAACGAATATCTTAATACAGTTATCTACGTTTATAATGCGCTTAGCTTCAGTCTAAAACCGTTGAACGGTCTCAACAATAAAAGATAACACTTTTGTTACAGTCCGATTCGTGTTAACAACAATATTTTTAGATTTTTAAAGTTGGTTTCTCGTGCAATTTAGTTAAAAAGTCGGTACAAATAATTTTCAAAATAATTTTATAGATATTTAATGCATCTCAAAAAATGTGATAATTTCATGTTAAATGGTACTAAGAAAACTAATATTTTCCATATTAAAGTTAAAATTACATTTAGCATGTAAATGGGGATTTAAAATTTCATATATACTTAAAATTAAAAATTGTTTAAAACATGAAATAATACTATATAAGTTTTTATATACATCTAAATTTATAATTTTTTATTACAATTATTTAACTAGATTAAATACATTTAATTATGTTTGTTTTAATATCTTACCGTCTTACTTTGCAATCATAGTACTAGGTAAATATATATATTACTAGAAACAAATAATAGATTTATTTATATGACTAAACATTATGTTTAGCCTTTACGTGTGGGCTGGGACAACATGTATACCATAGATTTTAAAGATCTAGCGATGGGCTTGGGACACGGAAGGGGGGGGGGGGGGTTTAAAGCATGTGAGGTCGGAAGTATGCTGCTTGCAGCAGAACAGTTAATTACATGGTTTCGGACATGTGACGCTTGACTAACGGTTTCTACAAATCGTCTTCAGCTTGGCTTTTCAGTTTATCAACCCCTCCAGTGACCCTACCCCCATATGCGAATCTACCTGCTTTGAGGAAGAATTGTTAATGATCTGTCCGTCAGACAGTTACACGCCTCTTATTGTAAGCAGGTCGTCCTTTCACAATGCTTTGAGAACTTTTTGTCCTGCCGCCCAAAGCGACATTTTCTTACCCCGTTTAGGAATTAGCTTACAGGCAGGGCAACTTTTCTTTAAAATAGCCTCCGTGAAAAGGTGAAGTTAAGTAGAGTTAAATAATGAAGTTATACGACGAGTCTTTATGTTAAATATAGATATTGTATTTAAAAAGAAAAGAATAGAATGCGCAATAGAAATGACATTTAAACTTCAGATGAGACTAAAAAAAATGCTGTAAATCCAGTTCGCCAAAGTCCTATAAATTTTTATTGTGTTCAAACATTACGGATAACGGAGTAATGCCATTTATCGCACATCCTACCCAACCAAACTGTAAGTCAACCATAATGGAAAACTCAAATCGTATCCGTTCACGTACCAATTTTATATTTGAACAAAATATCGTTTCACTAGCTACCGCGCTAACGGCTTAGACAAATAACCGACACATTGATAGTTTTGCATGTGTTGTGGTATAGCGAGCTTGGGGTGATTGCGAAATTTGAGACCTGACAGCCCTGAGTTGCATTCAACAAAATAATCAACAGCTGATGGCTTTTGATTTTTTAGTTGGTCAGTTGATTAAAAGTGTTGTTATTGCGTAAAAATTTCAACATAGAATATTTTTATGAATTTAAAATTTATGTGTATAGCTAGAAAAACTATAAATTCCTAAACTAGATTTCCAGTTTTCCGTTAAATCGTTCATTTCCGTCAAAGGGACTCTTTCATTAAATAAAATACACGTTTTAATGTACATTTCGATTTATATCTAAAGCAAATATATAAGCACACATAAGTGCCACATCTAGATCTTAAACTCAAAAGGAAAATACATAGATACATTTAGCGTATCTGTTTTCTACGGCAGTGGTTCCACAACTGATGGTCCTCAGAATCCCGGGGCCATATACAAAATGGTTAAAATGCATTGATCCAAGAGTGAAAATATCAAGCTTGCAACAAAACTTGAACGATATATGAAACAGTTTGAAAATTAGTGCAGTAATTAACATAAGTGACTATTACCGCAATGATTTCAAGAGTTTAAATCAGTGTTAAATGTACACATAAGATACTAAAAGGAGTTAAACTTGTGATTGTTGTGTCCAAATTCTGTAAAAGCTGTGTAAAATTAATATAAATTCCAGAAAGCGGGGAGACTTACATGAGCATATATGAAAAAAGGGGTCCGTGGTCCTATTTTAGTTTTAGCTAGAGGTCCGTGGCTTTATGCTAATTGGGAACCGCTGCTCTATTGTATCGACATCTCAGTGTATTTATTAAAAGGTGCAGTTATCTTGGTTTTAAAAAGCATAATAGACAAATCATTAATTGAAATAGGTGAAGGACAGTAGAAATCAAAAAAGGAATTATGTATCGACATCTCAGTGTATTTATTCAAAGGTGCAGTTAACTTGGTTTTCAAAAGCATAACAGACAAATCGTTAATAGAAATAGGTGAAGGACAGTAAAAATCAAAAAAGGAATTATGTATCGACATCTTAGTGTATTTATTCAAAGGTGCAGTTAACTTGGTTTTAAAAAGCATAACAGACAAATCGTTATTAGAAATAGGTGAAGGGACAGTGAAAATCAAAAAAGGAATTTAAGTTACACTTAAAATTAATTAAAAAAAGTAACGGTAAAGGGAAATGGATCTGAATTATTACTCACCTTCCGTTTATTGTGAAGAAAAGAGATGATTGTGTGGTCTTGCTCATAAAACTCACCTCTTTTATAAAGGGTAAGACAGTTTATAGATAAATTATTGAGCCTTGATAGATAACGAACACCTGCTTTTATCTTTTCTGATAATAGGTTTATTATTTAGAGTAATTTGAGAAATATGTCAAGAAAAATTTCGTTACTTACTGCAATGTTCCAAGAATAGGAATTGCATTATCAGATATTTCAATTTCAAAGAAATGTGTAAAATTGATAAATTGGTTTGAAAGAATACTAAAGTATTAATTATATTTCAATGAAATCCATCTTTAAGTTAAAAAAATATATATGTTGTTTTAAAATTTATTTAAATTTTTTTAATCGAATGATTGCTGGTTAGAAATTATCTATAAGTTTATGTAATAAGTTTCAGGTAGTTAAAATATTAGAACTGGCAAAAATGAAGCTTAATATTTAATTTTTTGGATTTGAACTTCTATTTTTATTTATTTAAAAAATGTAGTAATTGTTTCGGCTTAGGTTGGTATTTGTTTGGTATTTTTAAAGAAAAAGTCAGTGCTTTTTATAAGCAAACGCTCTAGTAATTTATTAAGGGCAGAATAAAAAACGCAAAGTAACGTAATTACAGCTGAAAATTTTATACATTAATAAGTCATATATGAAATGTTGACATATATCAGTTCCAAATGAACTGTGATGCGTTCCAAAATTGTATGCAGAATATATCTATATTTTACATTAGAATTTTTGTTTAACTTTAACAAACCCATTTCACGTACGTGTGTTCCTATATTATTCTTAAACGTTTTAATTGGGTAAAAAAAATGTGCTTCTAACTCAATTCATATAACACAACAATGTTAAAACATATGTTGAAAATAGCTTTAACGTACAAATAAGTCACATGACATTGAATTTTGTTTATATAAAAATTGTATGGTTGGTTGATTAAATCTTAAATATTAGTATGAACTTAGTACTGAATTTATATTAGTACGGAATTTTCATTTTAGGTTAGGAAAATTTGATATATTAAAATATGTTTTAATGTTAAATTTAAATTCTTTTTTACTTATCATAAGCTCCCATATTAACATTACAAAGCAATTTGGGATCGTATGAATTGAACTACTGAGAAAGTACTATAATTTTTTGCAAGCTTGCCACGCACAGAATAAACAAATAACTTTATGCATTAAAGCAGGCGAAAATTACGCATTAACTTTATGCAGGCGAAAAAGCATAATAACATAAACATTTATTTATGCAAATGTTTACTTTAATTTTACTTATTCCTTTAATGATTGATGCTGATTTTTATAAAGAATTTCCACAGCAGATTAATGCAATATTCATCAACGCACTTAGATTAATAATAATTTTATGAGGTGTTTAATTCATGAAAAAGTTAAACTTTATTTTGTAATATAGATCGAATTTTTGTTTCTGACATTTTAACTTAAAAACTTTTATCAACATAAAATATGTAATTTAGTGAAATAATTATTAAAATTTATTATTATTTAGGGATCAAACATTGGTAGAATTTATATTTTCAATTACAATAAATATTATAAAGAGGAAATTTATATTGTTATGTTCAGTTTGTTATAGTATGTTCTTACATGATTATGGATTTTGTTTTTAAATAATAGTTCTTGAATTTGAATAATTTTTTTTATAAAAAATTAAGATTTACGGAATACAATTTAATAATACCTAGTGAACATCCATCCACATTTACATGTGATAGGAACTCAGCAGTTTTGTATGATAGAACATATTACTTACTACTCAGCACTGATACGAGTATATTACTTGTTTCTTATCATTTACAGACGCTTTTGTTCATTGACATAAAAGTTTCATTTATTAGAGCATTTAATAAAAAAGTTATAAGGTGCATTGTAAAAGTTGGATTTTCCTCTTTACATGTATAGGTATTTTAAAAGATGTTCAAACCATTATACTTGAGAAGTAATCAATCCATAAAAATTGCAGTAGAACTAACATATCATACTGGTATTAAAAGAAACGGTTTTCAACATTTATGTTTATAAGCATAACTGGATTTGAACATTAGTATGACTTAAAATAAACATCTAATTAATTTACTTTAACATATATCTATATGAGATTACAGGCCCTTAAATTTAGGATTGAGAACAACAAATTGTCTAAATCAGTTGAAACTTAATTGTTTATGTTTATTTCACATTTTAGCTTTTATGTAGAAATTTTGTCGGCAAATTGCAACTTTAAATGATTTTTAGGTATTATTTTTCTAATTGTACTATTACAAGATAACTGAGTTAAGACATGGATCATGTTATCGATATTCTTTTACCATAATTTCTTGTAAAAAAAGTAATCAATTTTGATGTTTTTCAATGTATATAATTATGATGATAGTATTTTATACTTTTACAAAATGGCAAAATTTTTATCAGTATTAATAAGTTTAAAATGTTATTAATTCATTAAAAAAATTGTCTTAGTTGAAATCTACCAAACATAATTTAATCGGAAAAAGATGAAATAACAGGATTATTTTTAGATAGTTATTTAAGGAATTACACCGATTAATTTTAATCTTTCTTTTGTACAAATGTTCAATTCCCAGGTTATCAATAGAGTGTTGAAAGATTTTTCTTTAAGGTTTTAATGTGGAAATTTTTCTTTTTTTATGGGCTGGGGTTTTATTACATTATTATTGAAAATAACTTATTTCTATGAAATATTCTACAATAAATCTTTTTTTAAAATTCGTAAATACTTTCTTCTCATAAATCAATGTTTTTTTGCTATTTTGTAACAAACTTTGTAATACATTTCTCATTAGAAAACTAAAAACATCCCTTCCTTTAACTTTTAAATATATTAAATCATTTATTGTATATTTTCGCTTGCTTATGTAAACTCAATATTTAAATAACTCAAATTCGAACATTACATATAGCATATATCTATTCCGTTTTAAGCCATTCCTCCATAGCATTCCTCAATAAAAGAGAATTAACTACAATTACATTTTTAATTTTATGAATTGTAAAAACAATTAAATTGGTAATAAATACATAAAATTATCCTGGAATAATTTTATAATTTTTGAAAGTTTTTATCGACTATTGTTGAAAATAAATTTTTATGGAATTGAAATGAAGAATAAAATACATTTAAAGGAAAATATTTTTTAAAATTAACAAGGTACCGTAACTTGATGTTACTTGGAACCTGGAGGGGGTTACTTAGACCCACCCCAAACATGTTCTAAATCACTCCTAGGAGTATTGTCATGAAAATATAGACATGATCGAACAAACAAGTTTAGCAACAGCTAAGAGTGATTTAAAACATTTCTTTTACTCCCCCAGGGTCCAAGCAACCCTAAGTTCCGGTACACATACAAATTGTAAACTTTTGTATTAACATTTAAAAATAACAAAAATTCAATTGCACTTACCTTTTGATATGATATCTTGAGAATATTTAAAACAATATTAAAAATCCATGAAAAGTTCATAACTCTAATGCTAAAAATAGTTTTTTCGTTCGAATAAGCTTAATTCACGATTTTGCCCGCAAACACTTGAAAATAAGTGTCGTGAATTAAATAGATAAAATAAATAATGGTATTAGTTGCACCAGCAACTTTTAACTCAGTTTCTAAGTTCAAAACACTCAAATTGCTCAAAATAACTTAAAATTAACAGTCAGAAACGTGCACATAAATGTTGAATTCCACAGCATGGCAAACATTCTTGAATAGTTCATGAATTAAATAAAGTAAATGTATTATAGAAACATGTATATAATTTTTATAAGGTTTATGATTGGATTCTTCTTGATAATTTCCTCAGAGCCGAATGATATTCTCGTAAGATGGGTTCAGCTCTGCTAAGGAGTTCTTGTATAAGAGGAAATAAAGTAGACGGCCGTTTCAGACGAAGTTTGTAAAAATCCCAAACGTATCCCATTAGTGCAATTGTGACTTCTCTTACAGAAGCCACATATACATTCATATTAGTGGCCTGAACGTTACTTTTGAAAGGGGCGATTTGTACTCTGGAGAACGGATTGTCATCTTCAGTAGCTAATCGATATTTGTCCTTGAATTCTTTTTCTTGCATCACGGCGACAACCCGTTCTGGGAAGTTTGTAATTATCCCATCAACACCTGACCTCAAAGAACGTCTGATATGCGATGTTATGTCAAGCGTCCAATCGTACACCTTTTCAATGAATCCCGATCCAGAATCTCTTATTCGAATTGCATGTCTCAAACGACTATCATCTCTAAATGATCGAAGGCAGTTTGTTATGCCATCGCCTTGCCAGCGGTTGTTGGTGACGCCGAGCTTCGAGTACATTCTTCTAATCGCGTTCAAATCGTCGTTCATACTCACATCAAAGCCTAACTTATCCATTGAAGTAGCCCGATTTGATTTATTGAATGTGTCACGCACGCCTCTTACAAATTCGATATCTGATACATGAGGGATTGAAAGAAGAACGTCGATATGTGGATCACTTAAGTCATTACTCCACAGATGTGTGATCAAATACTTTGCGACTTCTTCTCCGGCTTTGTATTTTTCATTGCGTAGCACGTCTCCCAATTTTAAATCCAGAAATAAAAGAGTAAGACTGTTCTTGTAGTTAACGTGATTCGGATTTGCCAGGTCTCGTATGTGGTTGAGGTACTTAGCGAAATTTTCCCTTTCATCGCACACCCTGTAGCAATCGCAAGGATATCCATGAAAAATCTGCTTCACTGTGCCGTTGTTGAAGAAAGAAAGGTCCAACTCAATTGAATTCGCTCCTCTGGCCATGTATTCTTCGAGTTCGTAAATTGAATTCACCATATGGGCAATGATGTACACGGGCCTCCGACTTTCGGCTACCACAAAAGAAGATTTTTTGAAACACAAACACAAAAGTGCAATGCATAATTGCAGAGGAATACTTATTCTCGTTTTCTTTGGGAAATTGAATATCCAAAGGGCCATATTGAAAATAACAATTCACTTTGCAGCGAGATGGTAAAATTAGAAATCGTTCCTTTCAATGGCTTATTTCCAAATGAAAAAGATTAACTCAGTTACCATTTCCATCCGAGGAAACAGTAAAAGAAATAACAAAACCTGCAACCTCAAAGCAACTGGCGTTGTGGAACGGGCTGCGAATTAAACGTCAAAAAGGTAACTGAAGCTTATGAAGAGGAGGGATAGAGCGTGTGATCCCGTGGTAATCACGCCTGAAAGGAAACGCTAGATTGGTTATTCTGATCCGGATTCTGAAGAACCAGGAATCAGCTCGTATCCAGGTTGGCGACGACATCCGACCTGGTTTTTGTGTTTTTATCGCCTAAAGTCCCTTCGGCAAACTTCTTCCCTTAATAACACAGGGCTACCAGAATTTGCTACTTCTCTTAATGAGGAAAGGAACCAGATCATAGGAACCACAGGGGGCCTTTGCCTCTTGCAGTGTTTGCGGAACGAGATGTTTCGGGCAATTGAATCAACATCTCGATTCGCTGAGGTCAAAGGCAATATGGGAAATCATACCCCGTGAAAACGTTTCGGAGGAGAAGAAACTAAGTTTGTGAGATCATAAATTTATTCTTGCGTAGAACATAATCAATGAAGCGTTATTTCTTCAAAGAAGGGCTTCTAAACGAGCTTTGGTTGAAATATCTTTGCATCAAAAATTTTATTTTCCCTTGTGGAATAAATCTGATTTCTGTTGATACAGCATATTTTATAAAAATATTTAAACTTATAATTTAAAAAATAAACGTACAAAATATATAGCCACAAAATAAATATTTCACATCATTTAAACGATTTTATTAAATGGATATTCTGTAAATTTAATTGATATTAAGTATTATAATACCTTCTCACTATTGCACTTATGAGACACATTTCTAATTATAATTCCGTATATTGATTATTCAACATGACCTGGTACAAGCATTTTTTAAACTCTGATTTAGGAAATCTTTTAATTTAAAACGAAGTAGTAAAATACATAGTAAGAGGTGAATATCAACGTATTTTAATAAAGTATATGACTTATTTACCACCAAAATAGTTACCATTCCTTAAATTTCTTTAGTATGTATATAACGCATACGTACATGTAAATATATTTAAAATTTATTGCCATTCTAACAATTTTGAAATTGAAAATTGAAAAAAAAAAGTTTGTAAAAGCTCGAATAGCTAAAAAATTATTAGGGAATTACTTTTAATATCAGTTCAAGAATAAAGTTTTAATTTCTAAATATTTAAGGTTAAGACAAAAATAACATTAAAACAAGAGATTTGTTATAACATTTATGTTGAATGCTATTTTATCATTTAATTAAAACACTTTACATTTTTTACACTAACCAGTAAGTGGAATTTTAATATACTATTCCACATTAATTCATAGAATACATAAGAAATATGTTTAAGCAAGCACAAAAATATAATACAGAAAGAGCCTGTCTACCCAATACAGATGGTTTCCTTCAAGTTTTACTTAACTTGCACATTTAGTTTATTTTTACAGTAAAATGCTATTTCAGTCATTCTAAAATTAACATAACTTTCTTTAAGTATTTCATTATAATATTACTTCTTATCAAATATATCATATATTAAATTTTTTTTAGCTGTATCGAAAATCTAATTTTAATAGTTTGTAATATTTTATCTAAATTATTCTGAAATTATGTTTTAGTTTATAAATAACTGAAGTGGACACACTATCACTTCCACAGACTATTCAATGCGAAAATTTTAAGTGTAGTTCATAAAATTAAAAGAAATTGATTGCAATAATTAAATGTCTAAACAAACATTTCATTAACGGTGATATGTAAACGAGTAATATATAATTAATAAAAATTTTATGATACGTAGTATATTAATGCATATAACAAAAAATTATCTATCCTCACAAAAATTGTCCTTGGATATAATTTAACATGTAAAAAGAGAATTATTTATTAATGTAATTCAACTATGCATATTTTAAACTATTTTTTATGTGTAAAAAAAACTGAGAGTCGATCAATTTTTCTAATAACGTTTTTCTAAAACATTTTTTCTTATTTGCTTCGTCTGGATAATTTCGAGTATGTAAAGAAAAGCTATTTTTTTACAGAAATTTAATTTCATTATATGTTTAATTCACGCTCATAAAATAATTTTGAACATAAATCAATTTAGCTCAAACACAACACGTGTGTTTTCTTCAAACATCTTGGGTAAAAAGAGATCAAATTCAGCTACAGACTCAACATCATTAATTTAAAGAAAAGTTAAATCATGTAATCACGTGAGCAATTTTCCAGGACATTTAGAATTACTCTACTGAATATAAAGAATAAATCCCAATTTTTTGAAAGAATTTTAATGGCATTTTGAGAAAGACGTATTTAAAATATTGTGCGACAGTAATTTTTTTTTTTTTTACAATTGGCCCTTTTTTGAATTATTATTTTTGTTTGAGGATTTAGTGTTTGCTAAATAGAGTAAATTAAATGCAAGTATTTATTTGTCTGTGCGTTTCTTAAGGTCACGCTTATGAATAGACTTATCGGATGTAATAGAACTTAATATTCCGAAACAGTTTTGCAATCCAGTTTAGATGGGCGGGATAGACATGGATGGGCGCACTAATAAGTGTATGCGACCTCAAAATTACACAAGATGATTTGTATCTACAATTTCAGGAACAGTAGCTTGAAGCTTGCATATTTATTGAAATGGTTTTCAAAAATCACATTGTCCATTTGTTCACATAATACTTTCACAAATTGCTCTAATATTGATATTATACTTTCAATTCAATCGTGTTTCTCTGTATACGGCTTTCGCTTAAAAGAAACTGACGAAGTAAACATTTATGAAATTTCATACTTTTTAACTAACCGAAAAAAATTGACTATTCTAAAAAATTAATATTTTTATAAAATCATATGTCCTAAGCCCATACATATTTTTGAGTATTATCTGCGCATAAAAAGGATTGCGGCCCTCTTTTAATATATAACATTAAAAACCAGAGGGGTAGCCTATTATATATTTCTCCCTCTTCTTAATATATTAATACGTTGTTAACCTTAAAAAATAGTGTTAAATCCCTAATTTTTTTTTATTTTTACGCTTCCTAGGAACAATTATTCTGTAATGCAATTCTGGAGTGGTAATTTTTATTTTTACTGTGAACAAGTTTAAAGTGTCAGTTTCAATTAATCTCCTTAGATTAAAATTGTTTGATAATGAGGAACAGTAGCGTACGTAGAAAAGTTGTATGGATTATAGGGGGTTAATCAGCTTAACTCCTTTTAACATCCTAACACATCAGGAGTTCAATTAAAAAAATGCCTTATAAACAATTATATAATCTGAGAGAGAATATTTTTATTATCTCAATATAAATGGAATTCAGTAAAATAAAGTTTTCGTTCTATATCAGATTGCATCCGAATCTATAATTGAAAATATTAGTAGTTCGATATCCAATTTTATCTGCTGGTTTGTGCTGTTACGTTGTACTATCCACAGGCGTCAGCTATATACTCTGTGGTACTATCAATACTTGTATAATTCACTATATAACAATTATATAGGAGTAGTTGTGTTTTCAAACTTGTCAACTCCTCAAAAATTATACTAATTTTGTAATTGAGGATTGCAGTTATAAAATTGATCTTATCCCAAAATCATGATAAACATACGGATTTTTAGAAAATAGCTGAAAATAGAAAATAGATTGAAATAGCAAGTTCTAGTTGTGTAAGTGTGGAACTGTACTACTCACATACCGTAACTTGGGGTTACTTGGATACTGGAGGTTACTATAGGACTAAAAATATATTGTTTTAAATCACTCCTGCCTGTTGGTTAAATCACTACATTTTGGAGATATAGTGAATCACGCGTATATTTTCGTGACAGAAGACTCAAGAGTAATGTAAAACATGTTTTTGTTTGGAAACCCTCCTTTATATATATATATATATATATATATATATATATATATATATATATATATATATATATATATATATATATATATATATATATATATATATATATATATATATATATATATATATATATATATATATATATATATATATATATATATATATATATATATATATATATATATATATATATATATGCGTCATATATATAATAATCTTCATATATAGACTAATGGAAAAAGTTATGATTTCCCCTTTTGTGCTCGTCACTGATAAAGCAGAACACATTATTACTAATTAAACCGTATAATGTTGGTCCCTTGTTGATTAGTATGTACCAAAGGTGACGAGTTTTATCTTTGAAAACTTTTGGAGGATAAATGTGACTAGTAATCACGTGTAAATGCAGACCAGTTTAGTTGTTAATGTGCCATTACTATTTAATTATACATTATGGTATAACTGCCAAGTTTTATGTCTGTAAAGGAATGTGTATGTTAAAAAAAGAAAAAAATGTTTATTTCACAAATCTGTAAGTTTATGTTGAGGTGTCAGGGGGCCTTTTCTGACATGGAAGCAGGTCAGGTCATTGAAACAACGGGGGATGGATCCGGTTTACCTAAAAATTGGCGATATTTCACCCAGCCAAATGATATTTTGGGAAAAATTCGTCGTGTTTGCATTATCTTCGTTTTAGAGCTAAAATTTGAAATTTTCATAATTATCTACATTTCGATTGTTTCTCATTTTCATATGTACAGAAATTATCATAATTAATTCATAAACAAATATTATCTACATAAAAAAAAAGCATTTTTATTCTGGAAAAAATTTATACATTTTTAAAGGACTGATTTGAATTATTTTTGTTTTTAAATGAAACCTGTACATGTGTATATGTGCACAAAAATAATAAAAGTTACGTTTTAATATTCAATATATTTTTTATTTCCTTTAAAAATAATTATCTTCTTACCAGTAGGTTCTACATCTTTAGTTTAACATATCAATATGACTTCCTTTTTTAGTAAAATATTTGATTGGGTATGATGTAGCACTATACCCTACGACAGATTTAATACGCACCTTATCTGTTTACGGAAAATGTTTGGTTGCGAAGAGGGGTACTTTTATCAAAAGCTTTCAATCACGAGTCTTTTATTAATAAACCTATTTCCTTATATTTAAGAATCAAAATTGGATTTCGTATTTGTATTGAATATTTAATCTACTTGCAATGCTTTGATTCATTTAATTGTCTTCTTAAATTTAATATTTTAAATTTTAATTTTTCATATTTTTACTTGTTTTTATATATTTATTTATGCAAAACTGTTCTGTGAGATTTATTTTAATTTCCCAATAACCTGAAAATTAATTAAAAATTTTATTATAAAAAAATGAATAAAAATAATTTCTAGAATAAAAAATAACCATATAGAATAATTCACATAACTTTTTAAAACAGCAAAAATTACAAATCAACCCTACCTACAGCTATAAAATCAAGGTTAGAAATTTTAATTTATAATATAAAGATATAAAGAATAAGAAATGTACTCCTTACCTGCATTCGGAAACATTTTACCTGAAGGTTATTTTGCTTTTATCATATTAAACTGTGGTTTATGTCTGAAAGGATAATTAAGTTCAGTGTTATATGAAGCGTGAATAGAACGAAAGCGGATACTGTCCTACATGTAAAAACATTTAAAGAAAAGGAGGATCCGGCTTCTTTCCAGTGTTTCCCACCATTACATCTAACTCTATAATTACAATGGAACAATGAATTGAATGGCTGGGAATTTAAAGAACGTTTGTACATATTTTCAGTTTCCCATTTTCTTAAGGAGTCCCTTATTCCCTTTCCAAGTCCCCAATTTCGAAATTTTTTAAAAGTTTTTTTTACAACACATATTTATGAAGGTGTGTAAAAATTTTCAAAGCAATAGAAGAAAGAGATCATGTTTTTGACAAGTTTATATACTTTTATCATCTCTCTACCTACTTTTAGTGTGCAACATTCGCCGTTTAATCAAAATAGAATATTGGTCTTGTTTAAAATGCTAATGCATTGTAAAAAATGTACTTTAAATTAAACTGTTAACAGTTTTTGAACCTTTAATATTTGTTTTATAAACGCCGGAAGAGATTTTTTAAATTAAGTTATATATATATTTTTTACAAATTAATGATCATACTTTTTTTTAATATTTTTAAGTTATGACTATAAAATATTTTTTGAAAACAACTAAAACATAAATTTGCAAAAAATCTATTCCTAAGTCTGTATTATATACTTTGAGATTATTTAATCAATATTTTTTTTTAATATTAAAAACTGAAGGAGGAGTAGTGTGTTTTAAAAGAACATATTTAGGTTTAAAAAAAATGCAAAAAAATAATTTAATTTTCTTCTTTTAATTGATTATTGTTCAGAAAGAAATGTTCTAATAGTGCAAATAATTGTATTTCTGATTTCATTAAGAAAAATATTAGGATTTGGATCTCGGGTCTCCATTAAAATTATTAACGTTGGGGGCTCATTATAAAAGAATTCAGTATTTTGCTTCATTGTTAAATGGCAATAGGCGTGATTACCTAACAGGGGTTATGGAAACGGAGAATTCAGTATTCACTTGGTGTGAGAATTCACTTGGGTGGTAGTGTGCTGTAATCACAAGGGCGGATCCAGAGATTATTTTTAGGGGGGGGGGGGGGGATTACAGTATATTGTTATCATGAACACCAAATTTGACGCCCTCCCCCAACGCCATCCAAGCTATTTGATAATCGAAAGTTTTTCCGTTGTTGGAAAACTGCATTGAAATTTAAAATTTTTGAATTGATTACTTTAACTTTTTTTCATTCCCTTTTCATTAAATTTTCTCTATAAAAATGAAAACAAGCATACTTTGAGTAACTCTGTCTACGGGAGGGGGGGGGGAGAGTATTGGGAAGTTTTACAGAGCGATAAGCAATGCATATATATCACGATTCGCAAAAAAATTCTTAGTTTGAAATTTTTCATTGCCTAAGTGACTTTTGAAAATATAATTTTGGATGTTAGGGGGGGGGGTAATTTCCCCTTTACCCCCCACCTGGATCCGCGCTTGTGTAATCATAACCGGGGAGTTGTGGTTCGAATCCCAGCATGTGAGTATAGCGAACGAGCTTGCACTGTCAAAAATAGGTGCTCTTTTCCGAAGAAACTTTCATGATTTTTGACGAAACAGACGCCTGCTAAATATTCCGATTAAATATTTCGCTAAACTAGGGACATTTATTTAATCGTTTTTTTCATGAAATTCATTTCTTCAAAAATGAGGATAATTAAAAACAATTGACGGCTTGACTCCAACCAGGGATCTCTTTATCCGAAGTTACGCGCGCTATCAACCGAGCCAGAAAAGTTTTTATGAATTGTGACAGTATACATATCAAAACCAAAACAAAACCGAATGAGCTTATATCACCAAAAAGAAATTAGATTAAATTAGTTTTGTTAAAAATTTGAATATTCTGTTTCTTCAAAAGTCAAATGATTCAATGACGATACGATTGTCAAAATTGACGAAAGTAACATAATGCTAAAATATGAGTGTGTTATTTCTGAGAATGCACAATTACCAGGTTTATTCATGCTGTCTGCCAAAAGTAAACCATCATGTAGAGGGTACCGGTGCACATTAAATCTGCTGTGGTCCAAACCACCCCTAATCTATGTCAGGTTGCATGATATGCCAGCTCGGGTGTTGACCTCGTCATCTGACCATGACTCAAATTATGAGGCGGTGTACCCGGGTCTTTTCTTTGGGAAAGATCCTGAACCGTCACCAATAGACCATTGCGTAGTACTAGTAGAATATTATTTCAACCAACAATTAGGATATATATTGAAAAGTTGCCTATAGTTTATTGTATAGTTCTCTCTTTGTCAACCAAGTAGCTTAAATGATGAACTTAAAATGCGTCTACCAATAACTAGCAAACGTTAATTTTATTAAATTATTTTCAATACATAATTTTATCAGTTTAAAATGATTGCCAAATTAGGCAATCATTTTAATCATTTTAAAGATATAAATAACAAATATTATTAATGAATAATTTCTTCAAAAGTTATTCAAACTGTTTTTAGTCGTTCACTGTCTGATACAGAGACACTGAGTTTGAAGAAATTTATATATCGCAAATATGGATTAAGCTTTATATTTTTTTAAAACTCGGAAAATACAAAGGGTTCAAAACAATGATACATTCAGGATTAGCTTAGCAAAATTGAAATTTTCTCTTCACAAGATTGTACTACATAAGAATTCAGAATAATTGTATTTTGATTTACCGGAAGAAAAGCTCTGTTATTGTTGTTTCCATTGTTACAGTAATTTCACTTTTCCAGGAAGTCTTTTTGCAGTTGTTTAAGTGCCTAGAACAATTTCTTCGAAATCGTTCTCGGTAAATATAAAAAGTTTATCAATTTCTTCAAAATTGTCTTCATATAGTTGTGTTATTCATATAAAAAGCCATATTAAAGAATACATATCAGTTCTAAACTTATTGCTTTTCAGGTTGAAATCAAAATAATTTTTTGTGCGAAATTTTGAGTATTTTCAGTTGTAGAAGTAAGCAATTTAGAGCGTGATCTTAACTTCTTTTTCAGCTTTGTTTAGGAATTTATCGATTTTGAAGCATGAATATTGAGGCCTGAAACAATATAAGCGACAACATTTTTTCTCTTCATTTTGTAAAGCAATTTAAATCAGAAAAATTAGCATATTTTATTAATAATTAATCCTTAAATATGTTTAATTTTTATATTTGGAAAATATATTTACATTAAAATGGGTTATAAATCAATCAGTAACCCTTAATAATTTAGTTTTTTAATCGTTCGACTTGGAACTTTTTCGCAGGTGCCTGATGTTACACCACATTAACTCTTTCATCCCAAACTTTTTTTTTTGTCGTAGATTTTTTACAAAACATATTTATTATTTAACAAAATTTGCATTTAAAAAAATTAGAATCTGTTATTAATAATTAATACTCAAAATGTTAAATTTTTTTATTTGAAAAATTTATTTACATTAAAATGCACTATAATAAGTCAAAAAAATTTAATAATTCAGTTTTTTTGAACTCGTTCAATGTGGAACCACTTTGGACATTCCGGATGTTACACCACATTAACCCTTTTAACCTCAACTTTTTCTTGTCGGAGTAAAACAATTTTTTTTATTAAATACAATTTACATTTGAAAAATTAGAATCTTCTATTAAATAATTAATTTACAAACATGTTAAAATTTCTTTTGGTAAATTTATTTACATTAAAATTGATTATAAATATATCCATAACCCTTAATAATTCAGGTTTTTGAACTCGTTCAACACTGAACCTATTTTGCACGTTCTGGATGTTACACCACATTAACCCTTTCAGCCGCAACTTTTTTTTGTCGAAGTAAAACATTTTTTTTTTATTTAATAAAATTTACATTTGAAAAATTAGAATCTTCTATTAAATAATTAATTTACAAACATGTCTAAATTTTTTTTGGTAAATTTATTTACATTAAAATTGATTATAAATAAATCAATAACCTTTAATAATTCAGGTTTTTGAACTCGTTCAACACTGAACCTATTTTGCACGTTCTGGATGTTACACCACATTAACCCTTTCAGCCGCAACTTTTATTGTTGTAGTAAAACACATTTTTTTTATTTAACACAATATACATTTGAAAATCTGAATCTTTTATTAAATAATTAATTCACAAACATGTTTAAAATTTTTTTGGTAAATTTATTTACATTAAAATTGATTATAAATAAATCCATAACACTTAATAATTCAGGTTTTTGAACTCGTTCAACGCTGAACCTATTTTGCACGTTCCGGATGTTGCACCACACTAACCCTTTCAACCGTAACTTTTTTTGTCGTAGTAAAACAATTTTTTTATTTAACACAATTTACATTTGAAAAATTAGAATCTTTTATTAAATAATTAATACTCAAACCTGTTTAATTTTTTAATATGGTAAATTTATTTACATTAAAATTGATTAAAAAAATGAATTATTAAGGGTTATTGATTTATTTATAAACTCGTTTAACGCAGAAACTCACGTGTCGGATGTTACACCACATTATCTCTTAGAACTCTAAGTTTATTTTTGTCGTATTAAAACACATTTAAAAAAAATATTAAATTATATTTTCTAGATATCTAAATGTGACACCTAATTTTGGATCGGTCATTTAGAAAATCAAAAGCATCAATGGAGTGTCATAAAGCATCAATAGAGCAATCTTTTTAAAGAATCTAATTCGTTATTAATTTGTATTGTGAAATTATTTATAATAAAAGCATTTTATTGCTTTAAATTAGAATGATTTATGTTTTAAAATTTATAAACTTTTGAAACTTAATAAGTGTCTATAGATGGAGGCACTGAACGATGCCGATTGTCACACTGAATCAACGGTTAAGTTTTTTTCTCATCGAATGCCTTGAAAACTATATATTTATATATATGTATATATATATATAAATATATATATATATATATATATATATATATGAAAATCAATGTTAAGTTAACTTGATAATTTTTATGTTGATGAATAATTAAGAGTTTAATTAATTTGGACAACAAATTTGAGAAAATCCTTCAAGTGAACACATATTCGATACATTACAGTGACATTTTATAATAGAAATTGTAATAATTCGTAGATTTATGTTATATATTGGTATTTTATAATTTGTAAAAGGTAAGTCAATAAGAAATAAATGTGAAATGGTCGAAAAATTTGCTTTTCGTACCAGGATTTTGAGGAGATAACATCTTGTGTGTGAATAATAAAAGAACTTTTGAAATAAAATAAGACGTAAACGATAAAAAAACTATTGGGTGCGTCAAGTTTGTTATAACTGATAACTATTCTTTAGCATACAAAAATTTTACGATGGATTTTATGGAGAAACTTACGTACTGATAAACGTACTTATTTTTAATTCTAAAATACTGATAACGCATTTCTTTTGAATTTCAAATTGAACTATGTTTAAAATAATATAAATCATTTCAATGCGTTTTGAAATGCGCACGTGAAGCGTACTGAAAACGTACTATATCGTTGTTGAATTGTCCCATATTTACCAAATAAAAATAAAGTAGTTTGTAGGAAATTACTACTTTAAGATCGAATTAGTGAACGAAATATTCGGATTTATTATATGTATTTCATATTCTAATGTTTTTCCTTTTCTAGTAATTTTAATTTTATTTATTTTTATAAGATAAGGGATTTTGGAAGGATGAGGCATTTTTTTAAATTGTCCCATATTTTCCAACATATTTTTTAGATAATGTGATTTGGTCACTTTTGCCTGTCTATTACCAAGAGAAAAGACTTCCATTAAAAATAAATAATACATTTTCTAATAAATCAAATGTATCAGAAAAAATTTTATTTCAATTTTAAATAAATTTTTATTTTAATAATATGACCAATCTAGTTAATTAATATTTGTACATATTTTTTTCATAAGTCAAAGTGACTAAATACATTAAGTAACTTTTATTTTCAAATTGTCATTTAAAAGACTGTTATATTCTAAAAAGATCAAACTGATTTAGTAACTTTTAACTGTACAAATAATCGATGTTAGGACTTGATCGCGTTTATAGCATGTTAGAAAAGTATTTTTATTGTACTTCATGAGTTATTTTTTTGTGTGTATAGTTGTCGATTTACTGCCCAAATTAATACCAAAACTCTTAATAAGAGTCAACTCTATATAAAAAAAATCTTAGACCCAATAATTAAGGTTATTTATTATTATTTTATTGAAAAACATTTTTATGATTGGAAAACAGTGACCTACTATTAGTTAGAATTTTATTGCTTTGAGAGTGATTTTCGCCTGGCCTGTCTATTTGAGGATAATGAATAATTTATTCATATTTTGGAAATTGAAAATTGGATTATTGGAAAAAAACAAATTCGAAATAACAATGAAGCCGGAGTCATACGAATATTTTTTTTTTATCTTTGGGCAGAATTTTTAAGAATAATAGTTCTTTTTTAAAAATCTCAGCGACTGTTAAATTTAAAGCTTAAATCTTTACTGAAACACCTTTTGAGAACGTTTTCGTCTTGTACGATTCATGTAAACTTGTCACATTCAGAATTTAATTAAAGTAATTCATACAATGCAAAGTTATTTATTTTTAATATACAAAGTTTTTTGTTAGAATCGAAGAACTAAAATTATAAGTTTGCAGATTTTATTATTGAGGTATAAATATAATAAATCTTTTAAAAATGTATCTAGTGCTGCTCTCTAGCGTTGAAAAGATAATTTATTTGCCTATTCATTCATTTTTTAGATTGTGCTCCAATTTTTTAAAATATATATATATATATATATATATATTATGTTTCAATTATTAAAATGATAGTACTTATTGAACTTTTCAAATTTTTAGAATGTCTCCTTTAATTACGTATAATTTCTACAAATTACGTTTTAAAGGGATACAGTACTCATAAAATTGGAAAATTCACGATTTTGTTTTATCTGCTAAAATTATAGTTAAAATCTTCTAAATATGCTTGCAAAATTCTAAACCTGTTTGTATGTTTTTTAAGTGAGTTATTTGAAATTTTATGAAGGATGACATATTATGTTTCATAAGGAACGAAAACTTAAAATCTTTTTTTTTATCAGTGTTCGATTTTCCTTGGTATTTAGTTTTTTAAAACGCTAGGATTTTTTTTTATTATTAATGGAGAAATGTAATTTTTTAATCACATTGTAAATATGTGCATATTATAAATTTGCATGCGAATTAACTCTGAGTATGAATAACTATTTATATAAAAATCAAATACATTTAGTATACAAAATTGTAATGCTAATTTTTATATATTATAGTTTAAATGAAATGAGAAAAAAAATGTGGTGAAAAATATGAATATCTAGCGTTTGGCTAGATATTCATATTGAGCTAGATATTATAATGAGGCTTAGCGTTTAAAAAAAAGCTTAAAATTTTTTTAAAAAATTACAATTTTGAAATAAAAAAAAATGTAAATTTTGTGTTAAATATTGTTCTTTTATACAAATTTAAATAATATACTTTAAAGTTTTGATTCAAAAAGTAAAAAAAACAACGACATTTATCTAAAATGTTTCTTGTTATTTAAATTAAAAAAAAAACAGTACATCGAATTAAAATATTATTAGTGCGATTAAAACATATTTTTGGACTGTGTGGCTAATATCGTTGTAAGAATATTGATCAAGACTCTTTATTCAAAAAGTTATAAAAGTTTTTTTTAATTTATTCATAAAATTTAACCCCATAGTTATGTCAAATTATAAATAGATGTTTTTACAGAAATAATTGTTCCACTTTTTTTACTGTATTTAGGATAAATTTTATAAAAAGTATTTTTCTAATTGTTCTAGAAGTGTAAAAAAATTAAGGAGGGAGATAAATTAAATTATACTATAATTTATAATTTGTTTTAACCAGTAATGTGCTAAACCATAGTAGTGGAAATCAATAGAATGCGTGGAATGCGGGAAAAATATATATTTAATTTATGAACAGTTGACATCACTTTTCACTAAAACAGCACCTTCCAGGCTCCAACACAGCTACACCCAATTTTTAGTAAATTCATAATTATTAAGATGTTAGTTGCATTAGTCATTTTAAATGAAAAAGGCAATTGAATGGATTGTATCTATCAATCTAAACTTAATCTATAAATAAAATATTTGCTAATTTAGGAAATTTTTTCTCCTCTCTTTTTAAAGTTTAAAGTCATAGAACCGTCACTGTCTGTTAGATATCTGCAGGACAAACCACATATTTTTCTAATAAAAATACCTGAATATAGAGTGTGTTTGATAAATATATTTAATACTAGATTATATTAGATTACTAATAATTATTAGATACTAATAATATTTATACTAAATATTAGAAAATTTTACAAATTAAAATCATTTTCTTAAAAACATATATAGTTTTTCGATCCTCTATTCGTAATTTTAAATTTTCGCAATTTACTTTCAATTAGTTTATAAAAAAAAGAAATTATGTTTTTCCTTATGAATATTAATAATTTTATTTAAAAATCGTATCAAAACTCATTCATAAGTTTCAAAACTAAAACTGGTCGCCATATCTCTGGAATTTTTATTTTGTAATAACAATTTTGTTGATCTTGTTTTTGTTTTTAAAATATATTTTTATTCATAAATATTGTTCAAAATAAATAAGTAGTCTTCATAAAAGATTATTAAATATAAATCACGGATTCCTTTGTTTATTTACTACAACACTACCGTCTTCAAAAGATAGTAAGAGCATTATTTGCCTTGAGTGAGGCTCTAAAGGTACATCTTCAACTCGTAGTAAGATACTTACTAGATAAGAATGGTCTTCGAAGAAAATTACTCTGTCTCCTGGCTATTTAGAACCGATTACGTTGGTACATACCGTGTTGAAAAAAACAGGCATGTGGAAATTCGTGCTTTTTTCAACCAACCCTGAAGGGTGCAACAAGAAGAGAAAATAGCTGCTATTTCGCAGTCGAAATTCGAGATAGATTATTGACACTGGAGACAGTCCGATTTTTTTCAAGAGTAGGACAGTAATTGGCAATAATTTTACGATTGGCTGCTTGTTTTTACGTTAGATGCGAAAGTCGTTCAGATTAGCTACACGTTAGTGGTTTGCGGTCACATCCATGACCAGCATGGGTCATTGCATTTTATGAAATGCAAAAATACACCTTGTTATTGTGTCAAGGTTACTGTTAGAGAAAGACAATGACTTCAAATTATTTTGACATATATTTTACTATTTCAAATATTTTGTTTCAATATATTCTAATTTATGTTAAAGAAATTAATGTCAAACAATGAGATAAAAAAAATGCTGAGTTATAAAATACTTTTGTAAGTGAGCATTGTTATCGCAATAATTTTCAACACATTCCATACATAAGAAGCAAACATTCAAGACGTATTTCGCCATGTTAAGGTGATTAGTTAAAAAAACGCAAATAACGTTTATTAAATGCATTGACCCATTTTTGGATTCCATTTTTTTCAAGTTATTTTCATTGTGATACAACAGGCATTAAATGAGTTAGATAGTTAGGGTAGGATTAGTTATATAGAAATGTCAGAGAATGTAAAAATCTACCAGTGTCATTAAAAAACTTTTTTTAAATTGTTTGGAAAAAATCACTTTTCGAATGTTTGCTTTTCATACACAAACAATAGTTCTTAGGTATTTAATGCATACTTATACGTAAATATAGCTGAAATTATTGTATAGTATTTTTCAATTTTAAATAGTACAAATTATCTTCTAGCTATACCATTGACTTTACAAATAATATTTCACTACAAGTTATAATTTTTTTATCTATTGCAATTAATAGAAACAATTTTATTTAGTATAAACACATACCCAATAAATTTAAGATATCTTAGAGTTATATAAGATTTTTTTAGAATAAGAGTAAAGGTTAACATAGTTGTATTACATATGAAATCAAATTCTTGAAATGTAAATAAAAATATAAATGCACAGTTAGAAAGATACATCATAATACTACGTCCTTTGAATTTTCGTATGTAGATTTACAATTGGATTTTGAAATCAACATTAAAATCTATTGCAGCAAGTGTTTCACTATTTACATGGTAATTTTACATTAAAAAGCCACTAAAATATTTAAAATGTATAACTAACAGTTTGCAATGTTTGTGTAGACTTCAGTTTAGAAATCGTGCTTCAACCTTAAAGGTAAAGAGAAAATATTGAACTCACACCAGAAACAATAACAGGAACCAATACAATAATTGCATAGTTATTTATAAACCCGTTCCACGACACTAAGAAAGGTAATGCTAAAACTGCTAAAAAGTATTTCAAAGTAAAGCTTCTCAAAGACGTATATTGAGGTAAAAGAATTGCTATCAAGTACGATGTCAACGACGATTCTTGCCAGGTTATTATCATAGATATCAATAGAGCATTGATTAGAAACTTTAGCGAAGAAGCAAATCCAAGTTTACTCTTGGTCTTTTTGGAACTTCCGATCAAAGGCGCCTTCATCCTTTCATTTGCACTTAGTATAGCTTTTCTAGCACCACTCCATTTGTGAGGACCTTGAAGTCTATACTGATATGATAAACAAGGTCCAAAAAAACAGGTCTTGAATAATTTTGGATCGGTAACTAACATCTTTAGTAAGTTAGGTTTAGCCCCAAATTGGGATGCAATGTCGTCCATGTATGGTACATAATCCACTCTTATTGACATCTTATCTCCGGGGCGATACCTTTTAAGATTGTCTTCGTGCCGCTTAATGATATCCTTCATCATGTCAAATTTGTTCGGAAGTTTTATTTTGTTATTGAATACTTGTGCTACCCAACGAGATTGTATTTCCCCAAGAGGAAATCCTGGCCCAAAAGGCAAGACAAAACCTATAATGCATAAGGTTTGGTGTTTGAGATTAGGAGACCACATGCACTTGTAGAGGTTGACTCTGCCGTCATTTTCAGTGGTGACAACATCATCTTCCATGAAGGGAAACTTCCATTCGTATCCTGTAGCCATGATTACGGAATCCACTTTGGTGACTTTGCTGTCGCCTTCAAACATTACACCATTCTCTGTAAAGTATTTAACGTTCTTCTTTAATGTAACTGATCCTGACAGGAGCTTCAGTGGCAGTGCATCGTTTATGGATGGGTCTTTGCAGAAAACAGGGTATTGGGGTCGTAAATTGTAAAGGTTATGATTGAATTTTGAGTTGAGAAAGAATTTCTCGATGTACATGCTGGAGACGCTGACAGGTACTATTTCTTGCATTGTTGTTAAATATCGTCGAAGCAAGGCGTAGTCCATTGGCACTCCGTAGGGTCCAACTCTTGGAAATATCCATGATCCACTTCGAGTACTCAGATATACCTGTTAAAACAAATGAAATATCTAAACAAGCAAATTTTATCAAATTAGAGCAATACACCGTAGTAATTTTTGTAAGGATTGCAGTTTAATTTGCTTCTTGTTATTCGTTTTTTCATTTACATTGAACTATTTTAAAGAGGAAAGTTTATAATTCTTTGAAATTGTTGCCAATGTGATTGTAGTATTCGAAGATATAATTAGGAAAACCTTGTTATCAAGTTAAATGAATACTTCAATTTAATGCTTGTTTGTTTGATATCTGAGGTTGGTACAATCTTATTTTTTTTTATGAAAGCTTTGGTATAGTATGTCAAACGCATGTGCGTGAGGATAATGTGAAAGTGGCGGCATATAGGCATATTTCTCAAAAGTATTTATAGATTATAACAGAAGCATATGCAATATTTAAAAAAAAATCAAAATACTAAACTATTAATATTAACTGCTATCGTATAACGATTTACGATTTTAATTTGGATGATTAGGGCTTACTTAGTTGTAGGGTGAAGTGTAAATGTGAGGAAGTGTGGCCACGGCTAGTAATTTTTTTTGAAAACTTTGATATTTCTGTTAAAAAAAACACTAGGTATACAATTTTGAAATCTTGTCTTTTGATGTGGTAATTTTTTTTAAAGCGCTTACATTTTAGCGCTTAATGGAAGTTTGGTCATGAAAAGTTTCGCCACTTTTTTATATTTTTGTCCTGCTACCTAGAATATAAAAACTTTGTATATTTATCAAGTTTGTTGGGAAGTTTTCATCCATATACCTTATTTTGGAAATGAAATAATGGTTTAGCAATGACGGTCGGGGTTATATTTGCCCCTTCATTTTTTCACGGGCGTAAGTTCAACCACGGTAGTTAGGGCAAGTGCAATCATGACTATAACAACATAGGTTAAACTTATACGTGGCCTGAAAACAATGATGTCGTTCCTGTTGATGCTGATGACATTATTACATTAATCCCTGGACCAGCCATTGGAATTCGAGGTGATTTGACATTTCCAGTCACTTTCTCCTCCTACAACCTTCAATAAGTCTAAAAAAAGTCTGACTCATATAAATAGTGTTTTATTTAACCTAAGTATAAGTTTTTAAAGTTTTGATTTAGGAGTGTGTTAAGTTAAATAACCTAATAGGAAAATAAATCAAGCTTTTTAGAAAAAAAATCATATTTAAATTTCATGTAAAGTCATTAGTTAGAAAGTTTAATATTTGTTTTAGTAACGTAGGAAGATTTTTTTTAAATACGTTATAAATTGTTTTTTACGAATTAATGAACACAAAAATTTGAATATTTTTAAGGATTTGACTTAAAATATGTTCTGAAAATAACTAAAGCACAAATTTGCAAAAATCTATTCATAGCTCTGTAGTATATACTATGGCGTTGTTTAATTAATTAAATTAAAAAAATATATATTAAAAATTAAGGGAGGAGTATTATTTTCTTAAAGAATATTTTAGTTTAAAAAATGCAAAAAAATATTATTTTCTTTGATTATTGGTCAGAAAGAGTTGATCTAATAACGCAAAAAATTATATTTCTGAATTCATTAAAAATATTAGGATTTGGGGATCGGGTCACTCTTAAATTAAATCAGAAATATTTCATTAAGCATATTTCCGATTAATTAACATATAAGGAATTTTTATTCAGTTAATAACTAAATGAGACTGTGATAATTATTTGTATTTCATGCTTATAAGGTATATAAAAATATTTACCTGTTTTGCTACCCTACTTGTCTCCACTGCCGCATCTAATGCAGAACATCCTATTCCAACAACACAAACCCTCTCATTTAGAAACTTCTCAACTTCTTTTAGACTGTGAGTGTGGATAATGCTACCTTTAAACTTATCAATTCCAGGAAACTGATACATTTTAGGATAGGTTATATGCCCTACGCATACCATCACACCATCAAAAGTATCTGTAATTATCTCTCCATTTTCTGTGTTCTTAACCTTCACAGTCCACCTACCACTTTGATCGTAATCCTTGGCTCTCTTGACACTGGTAACTTCCCTGTTGCATATCACGTGTCTGAAACAGCCGAAACTTTCACCAACGTCTTGGAAATACTGGTACAATTCGGAATGTCGCATGTAGTTGGGGTACTTGCTGTCTGGAGGATAGTTGCTGAAGGCTCCCATTTCTTTACTGTGGTTGATGATAGTTGATGGCATTATGGAAGGAACCCCATCTGTGGCAGCTTCTCTGTAACACCAGGTTCCTCCGGGACGTGAAGTTCTTTCGAAGCATACTGGTTCCATCCCTTCTTCTTTCAATGCTCGAATGGAATGGAGGCCACTGAAGCCACCTCCAATGACGGCTATCCTTTTCCTATGGCCCATTTTCTTTTGGTTCTGAAAACAATTAATACATTAAAAAATGTGTTAAAGTTCTTAAAAATATTTTGTCAATAAGGAAAAGATTAAGTTATTATTGCTAATTACTTCATATAATTTAATGATGTAATAGAACGATGGTTTTTGTTATACTTTATTGCGGATTTGTATTTTATGAGTAAAGGAGAATAAAACCTTTTGTTTGAAATGTTTGGGTGACCATGAAGTTTATTAAAGGCAGATTTGTAAATAGTTAAATTGTGATATTACAACTGAAACTTCTAAATTCTATGATGTTATATAGTGTGCATTATATCATTCGTTACTCATGACTCACTTGCATTGAGTTGATTGGATATTATTGCTTTCTTTTGTGTTAAAGAAGAGTACCAATTCACTGTTAAAATATCAAAATATAAAGAATATTAAAATATTAATTTAATAATCTTGATTGTTGCTTTTTTTTATTCTAGGTAAAGACTGTGTATTTATTACAACAAATATTTTAATTGAAATAACAAAAACAGTTATAAAATTATTCTTAAAAGTAAAATATATATTTTAATAAACATAACATTAGTTTAATATATTTTAGCATATTGATTAATAAAATAAGTTATTAGAGTTTCCAATTATTATGAGGTTTTCAATCAATAAAATATTAATTTACTGTTAGTAATGCATTTCAACAATACCAATTAACTATACAATTGAGTAGCCACCATTCAAATTACAATAGGTAATCTTAATATGAATTTGTTCAGAATTGAAAAACTATCGGCCTACTTTTAAAACACATTTTTTAATTATATCATAAAATATTTTAAACAAATTAGATATTACACTTGATTATTAAACTTGAATTTTATGTATAGAAATAAAATTTTGGAAATTCAGGTTTAAAATTTTGCATTGAAATGCTAAATTAAAGCGATAAAGTGCTTTGAAAAATATGTAAGTATTTATTTATAATCTATCTAACAACATTCCTAAAAACTAATCAAACTAACGCAATATTGTGTTAAAAACAATTTATAAACAACTATTAAATAATTGGAAATAATTTAAACGAAACCGTATATAAAAGTATTCTTAACGTGTTTGTGCAAAACACTGCAATTCAAAATTTCTCTTAACATATTAGAGTCAAAACATTATTTAAACACTACTTTTATAACTTAATTATTACTAACCTATATAATGCTTACAGCGGTTAACTAGTTTCAAAATCACACCTTCTACTACTGCTGTTAAGGAGTCAAAAGAAATAGCCCATTGTAGTCCAGAAGTGGAAATGAACAGATTGAAGTAACCCTTTTTCTGGTTAGTTGAGCATTTCTTCAAGTCACGTGAAACTTTAACAGCTATTTTTTTCTTCCTCAATGCCGCTCGGTGTCATTTTCAGGTTCACAAACTAAATAGTTTTTTCTTGCAATCGTATTTTGACCTTACCCTGATTTTTCAGTCATTCGTTTGTATATCTGTGTGCGATGAATTCTGTATTAAGTAACTGAATGTGCGACCTAGCTATTTTTTGCTGCAACATATCTTTTCTTGAGAACTTTGCTCTCTGACATTTGAACTTTTGCAGCTGTAAATTACGTAGAAGCATACAGATTTACAAAAATAGTGACGCCAGTTAAATATTTGTCTTATAAATAATCAAATTTGATTTTTTCAACATCTTTTAATTGAAAAATATCATATTTGTATCCTCTTTTTAATTAATTGAGTTTAATTAAATATCGCAATATTCAGTAATTTCAAAATAGTCTTATAAATAATCAAATTTGATTTTTTTCAACATCTTTTAATTGAAAAATATCATATTTGTATCCTCTTTTTAAGTAATTGAGTTTTATTAAACTTCGCAATATTCAGTAATTTCAAAATAATGCTTAATGAGTATATTATTATATTTTGTGAATTTAAAAATCATGAATTAAATTTTAAAGATTTGACAAATATAAAAAATTTTGTTTATTTATGCATGAAAACTTTCAAAACCTTTTTGAGACAATGCAATCTGTGGTTGTTGAAGTGGATAATAGTGTCTTAATTAAAGACTTTGATTGGCATATTTTTTAGAAGATATTTAATTCAATAAAATTTTAATAAAAAAACCTCAAGCTGTTTAACATTTAAACATTTTATTTTCGTTCAATTGTAATGTAATTTAGTTTATTTCAATTACAGAAAAAAGGGTTCGGGTTAAGAAAGAAAATCAAATTGATGTCTTTTTTACGAATTATTTTATCGACTCATTTATTTCATATGATTACATCAGAAACTGTATTTGATCAAAATATGATACTTTTTTTGTGCGGTAGTTGTCAAAACTATATAAATAACTTTAAGTTACGTTCACTTATATTATTATTAATATTAAAACAAGTTTTGAAATTACGATAGGTTTGCATTTAAATATTAGTTTTGTTGTACAGATTTGGTGTACTGAAATTGTCCGAATTCCTTTTTACCGTAAAGAGCATTACTATTGAGTTTTGTCTTAAAATATAAAAATTTCGAAAAATATGTTATTCACAATTGTTATTACAATTGTTATTTTACACATTATTAAAGCTTTAAATTAAGATATTTTTTTATGAAGTATTTTATATTTTTAATTAAAGACGTTTTAAATTAATTTTAGATTTCATGAGCAGTTCTAAACCTCTTATATTTCTCTAAACAGAAATATAATTTTTTTTCAGTGGTAAAACTTTATTAAATGTCGAGATATGGGAGAGTTTTACAAATGAAACAGAATGTTTAAAAAATCATATGCGGAACAAATTAAAAATAATGTAAGTACAACATATATTTCTGAATCAAAATAAAACAAATTATAAGCAGGTGTTCATTTTCAAATATAATATATATATATATATATATATATATATATATATATATATATATATATATATATATATATATATATATATATATATATATATATATATTTCAAAATGGCGTATTAGAAATTGTTTTCAAAATAGATCGTACAAAAACAGTCCTTTTATAATTAATTACACTGAGTTTTTAAAAGTTGAAAATTCTAATTTGACTAAAATATTTCAAATATTTGTTTTGTGCCTTTTACACGATATAATTCCATGAAAAAATACTCATTAAAAATATTAAAAAAATCTAAATTAAATAAAAAAATATTTTTATGCTTCCAATAAATAAGAGTAAATGTTTTTTATAAAACAATTGTAATTTTACAATTTTTTCCAGAGAGAAATTGGACTTGGAACGTCAAAAATCGAGTTTTAAAATTCATCCCCCCCCCCCCCCTCCCGCTTTCTCTTTCCTTGTTTAACCATTCAGAAATCTGAAAGTTCTTAAAGTAAAATTAATGACTTAAAACCATACTTTCATTTTTGAGAGCTTAATAAACATCTTCTTTTTTAAAACAACTTTATTTTTAATAAAACAAATTTGAAAAATACTTTTAATAGCATATTTTTTTAAGTAAGTAAACGAAATATTATTATATTAATATTATATATTTAAATTTGTTTAGAAATAATACTTACTCATTCGTTTAGAAAAATCCCAGAGTTTGTGTACAGATATTTGAGCCCGTCCTCAAACCGAGTCTCCTACCAAATGTGTAAGTTTATGGACCACCGACCACTCCATACACTTTGAAACTTTAACTTCCACGCAATGGATACGAAATGACCTGCCAAAGATGAGACCACTTTACTTGTTCCAGCTGAAAGATTTTATAATAGCTGGATACTTATGGAAATAACACAGGGGAATAAAATAGCCCTTAGGTTTTTTACTGCTTAGAAAGAAGAAATATCTCCAAAAATGTCAATCCAAGAAAGAATTTAAGTTGCAGTATACTGGTGTTTTGTTTTTATCCTAATAAAATTTTAGAAACCTATTTAATGATTCATATAAAAAAAAGTTTTCTAACTTTATAAATTAGTTTTTTCACAATTATTTGCGGTAAATTTCTATGAGTAGTCCTAAAAGGTTATGTTGTTAGGAAAATATCACCTTATCAGTAATAAGTATGGTAAAAATTAAAACCCAGTTAGATGTTTAGATTAACATCGTCTTCATTTACACATTTTCTCAAGGAAAGTCCTAAAACCCTAATTAATAATTATAATAATAGTTATAAAAATAATTATAATAATAATTATAATAATAATAATAGTTATAATAATAATTATAATAATAGTTATAAAAATAATTATAATAATAATTATAATAATAATAATAGTTATAATAATAATTATAATAATAGTTATAAAAATAATTATAATAATAATTATAATAATAATAATAGTTATAATAATAATTATAATAATAATAATAATAATAGTTATAATAATAATAATAATAATAATAATAATTATAATTATAATAATAATTATAATAATAATAATTATAATAATAATAATAATAATTATAATAATAATAATAATAATAATAATAATAATAATAATAATAATAATAATAATAATAATAATAATAATAATAATTATAATAATAATAATAATTATAATAATAATAATAATAATAATAGTTAACATAATAATTATAATAATAATAATAATAATTATAATAATGAAACATGGCATGGTTTCGTTCGTAAAAAACAATTGATAAATATTAATGTGGGGAACTCATAGAGGCGTTGTTTAAATGTCTCATATTTTCGAAAAATTATTGAAATGTATTTATTATATTTGTCTAAAAAGTATAAAAATTAATTTTTACATTAAAACACGATAAATGTTAAGAAAAAAAGGATGAGATTATGAGACTAATTGCAAAGATATTTCAGGTGATAATAAATCCACGATTTGTAGAGATGCTAATTGTTTCTGAAAAATACTGAATATTAGTGTTACTAATTATTAATAATTTAAATATGAATAGGCTTAAATATGTATTATTATAAAATATTGCCTAGTGAGAGCAAAACTTCCAAAGCACTTGATTCAGACTATGATACTGGTTTTCATTAATGCATTGGGAAGGAAAATATAATTCCTTTTACACTATGATTTAAAATAATAATAATAAGTATGGTAAAGATAACAAATATGAGAACGACTAGTATTTAACTTACGTTATAAAATTCTAAAATCGTTTACTTAAGAGTCCAGGTTTTTAATTTTAGTATATTAACAGCAATACATTATTTTTTACTTTTCTGTACATTTATAAAAGCGAGTTGTTTTAAAGTATTTTTATATATTTTTTTTAGAAAGAAATTATCTCATTTTATATCTAAATTCTTGGATGCGTATAAAGTATTATAAACAAAATAATGTTTCATTGTTTTCTCAATGGTTACGGTTTTTGATTTTTGCGTGAGTGCATTTCATTAGTTTAGTGTTTTATCTCGAGTGCTGAACCATAGCTTTTGTTTTACAAATGCATTATCAAATGAAGTTCTCCTATGATCAATAGATTAAATATTTATAACTTTTTTTTATTAATTTTAATGATAAAATAAGAGTAATATTAAATTCCTCTTCATTGAAATTAAATTTTTGACAAGATTGAAATGACACTTACCGTCTATATTTATTTCTACAAACTGTAGGGTTAAAATTTAAAGTAGGTAATCTTAACCACTTTTAAACTGTTTTTGAGAACGGTAGTGAGAAGTGAACTCATTTTATATTTAATTCTTCGATGCGTATAAAGTATTATAAACAAAATAATGTTACATTGTTTTCTCAATGGTTACAGTTTTTTATTTTTTTTTATTAATGCGTGAGTGCATTTCACTAGTTTAGTGTTTTATCTAGAGTGCTGAACCATAACTTTTGTTATAAAAATGTAATTATAAAATGAAGTTCTCCTATGATAAATAGATTAAATATTTATATAAAAAATTAATTAATTTTAATGATAAAATAAGACCAAGTGAAATTCTTTTTCAGTGACATTAATTTTTTGACAAAATGGAAATGACACCGTCTGCATTTATTTCTAGAAACTGTAGGGTTAAAATTTCAAGTAGGTAATCTTAACCAATTTTGAACTGTTTTTTTATTGATAAACTTTTTTACTGATAATAGCAGATAAATAAGAGAGAACCTCTTTGGAGTATTTAGTACTAAATTATAGCTTGAGTGGAGATGCCAGAAAATGAACATTGGCATGACCGTCAGCTGTATCAACCAGATAAATACCATGGAAGGTTTCCAACTGCTATTGTGTTGTAATCTATTTAATACCAAAATAATTGTGATGGAAGTTTCAATTACAAAAATGTAATGACATATAATCGAAAAATAATTGTTACAAAGTTTTGCATTGAATGACATTTTAAGTGGGCAGTAAAATGTTAATCTCTCTGTTACAAAATTTTCCTAAGTGTATTTATATTCGACCCACTAACTTTATTTTGTATGCTTTATAGAGATTCACATTATTTTAAATGTGAATTTAGTTGTTTTAAATTGCCTTTATTGTGTAGAAGTATTTTATTACGATCAATGTTTATTTTGTTCCATTTAGATTTATTTATATTATTATGAAGTACTGTTATAATATTAAATATATAATATTAATATGAAGTAAGTTATAATATTGTTATATATAAAATTATTATACATATATGTACAAATTTTTAATAACTTAACTGTATAAAAAAGCTTTTGTATCAAATATGATTCGAGTCAATAATTTGCAGTTTCAATGAAAATGTTTAATTTTTATTTTGCATTATTAGAAACAATTTTCAATCTGCACGATATTAGGATATTGAGGAGCTAATAGATTAACTTAATTCCATAAACAGAACAATGTTTTGAATCTATGTGATAAAAAATATCTAAATGTACTGACTTTAATAAGACTCGAGAAAAATTAATTTGCAGTTTCAATGAAAATGTTTAATTTTTATTTTGCATTATTAGAAACAATTTTCAATCTGCACGATATGAGGATATTGAGGAGCTAATAGATTAACTTAATTCCATAAACAGAACAATGTTTTGAATCTATGTGATCAAAAATATCTAAATGTACTGACTTTAATAAGACTCGATAAAAATTCCGAGCAATTTTTATTTTGTATATTGTAACTAATATATTAGTCTGAATTTCAACTGAACTGGCGCATGTTACTTGGCGATTTTAAAACATTGTCTCCAGATCTTGCTAATTTAGCAATATATATAATAGGTTTTAAATATATTCAAATTATTAATAAAATAACTAACAATGAAACACAATTGAAAATTTTGTTTGTTTCACCTTAAAAACGAATGAAGGTGTTTCTATGAAATTCACATCAATATAGATGTTTCGCACTGTATTTCTAAAACGGACTTGGAATATATGTTCCAATATGTTCAAGTCCGCTTTTACTGTTATAATCTGCATTTTTTGAACTTCATTAATTTTTTTTTATCTAAAACCACACGAGCTTTAAGAATGCTCATATGACTAACGTCTGAGTACGTAACCATAAACAGTAGTAATATAAAGAAAAACTTTGTTTGTGATGTATAAAGTAAAAAACGAATTTATGAAATATAATTGTTAGTTTAGCGTAACATTTTACAGTTGCATTTAAAATAAAATATACAAATATTTTTGTTTGAATTATATTAGTTTGTGCTTTAGTTGTATTCGAAATATATTTGTAGACAAGTACAGTGCAATATTTATTTTTTAAAAATAATTTGAAGAAGGATTAGAAATGAAACGTTAACAAAATATGAGTTAGATACTTTTTATCATTATAAGCTTAGGATTGGTTTGTAAGGAAGAGAAATCATATATATTTTTTATAACATCATTTATTTCTATAGGAAAGTCAATACCGTCAAAAAGATAATATTGATAAATATAATATATTTAACATAAGACATACAATACATAAATATTCATACGAATATATATGAATATGGCATTACACATATTTTTCATTTCCATTATGCGCTAGAATTTATATTTCACATCGGGTTTATAAATCACATATTTTTTTTTTATAAATTTAAATTTATAAAGAAGTTTTATTACTTAATAAACTTTTAAATGACACTTAGCATGTTTGATTGCAATCACGATTTCGTGCTACCATACCATTATCCAGCAGACCCTATGGCCGCTAGAAATAAAGGAGCAAACAAGGTTATCATATAACTTGCTGTAAATCCCTGCCAAGTCACAAAGAACGGTAACATGAGCAAACTGAAGAAGTATTTCTTATAAAAGCCGTTCCAGGTCATGAAATAAGGAATGAGAAGAGCCACCAAGTAATATTTAACAGAAGTCTCACTTTGAGCTAACCAAAAAGCCATGAGCAGGAAAGTGACCACGTATTTCAAGTAATGACCAATAGATAAGTTGCGTTTGGTACTTTTCTTCCATTCTCCAGATAGCGGATGTCGTACTCTTTCATGTGCCGTCAGAATTGCTTTTCTTGCCCCGTCCCATTTATGAGGCCCTTGGAGTCGGTATTGGTAGGGTAAGGCTGGACCAAAAGCAAGAGCCTGCCATAGAGTATAATCTGTGAAAAGCAATTTCCACATGTTTGGCTTTGCACCAAACTCCAATCCCAATTCATCCATGTACTGGATATAATCGACTCTGACTGTCATTTTTTCAGAAGGTGCATATCTTTGAACATTCACTTCATGTCGTCTTTTGATGTCTTCAAACATTTCTTCTTTGCTAGGAAGCTTGCAATGGCCGCTGAGTAGTTGTACAGCCCATCGACACTGCATTTCACCAAGAGGGAAGCCAGGACCAAAAGGCAAAATGAATCCTATAATTGGCATAGTTGGATGCTTTAGATGGGGGGAAAATACGCATTTGTAGAGATTGATTCTTCCGTCTTCAGTGGTAACTACGTCGTCTTCAAGAAAGGGGAACTGCCACTTGTAGCCAGTGGCCATGACTACGACGTCCGCCTCTGTGACTTGAGTTTCGTTTTCGAATATCACTCCTTTTTCTGTAAAACATTTGATATTTTTTCGAAGCACAACTGCTCCGCTGATGAGTTTAGCTGGAAGGATGTCATTTGTGGCGGGGTCTTTAGACATCACTGGATAGACAGGACGCAGGTTGTACAAGTTGTGGTTGAATTTGGTATTGATGTAGTTCTTTTCAAGATACCAACTGGAGTATTTGAATCCGAAGACATCTTGAATGACGGCTGCAAATCTTCGGATCATGGCATAATCAAATGGCAACCCATACGGACCAACTCTAGGAAGAATCCAGGCACCATTTCTGGAGCTCAAATACACCTATACACACAAACAAATATAATTAAAAAAAAGTTAATAATAGACTTAGATATTGCATTTGAATATTGATATATTTTAATAGTTATCATGATTAACATTAATAAGTATAATTGTTTTCTTTCAATATTTGAAATTTAGAAAATACTACTTTAATAAAAAGAATGGTATCTCATTATAAAAAGAGTGATGATCTAAGTAATAAATTATTGTTTAGTACAGAAAATTGTGAAAGTAAGTGGATTTGTTTAATATTTTTCAGATTAACGTAGATTTTTCAGAGTCCATGGAAAGCTAAGTTTACCAAGTATTAAATTCTATGACATTTTGATATGAATAAAAAGTTAGAGATGTCTTTCAAAAATAAAATAATTGGAATATTTATATTAAATAGACAACAACTTGGATCACTTAGGCTTATGGTAATCACGACAAAATTTTAAACAATTTTATTTGTACAATATTTTTCTCATGAATAAATTAACCAATATAGCAGCCTCAAAACTCTTAAAGATTATCATTCTAATCTATTACAACATAATAATAAAAGAAAGTGTCTGTTTGTGGTTTTCAAAACAACTGCTTCCCTTGCGTGTAAAAAACTGAAATTTTATATTCAGGTCTTCGAGCATGGATCCTTTGTAATAGAAGAGTCATGATGTCACTCTCGCTAACATCAAAGTGAAGCTAATATGTATGGCCTCAGACACGTGGTTAATTACGTCATTCAATTCATAAATTTTCACTGTTACACATTTCTCAATTCATCAGCCAATCGCGAGTATTTTTTAATACATAATTTTGAAGAGATGGCACGTGATATGGGCTTTTCGCTCTGTGATGTGGGCTTCACGATTATGACGTCATATTCTCTCTACTCATGCTCGAAGATTCAGGTAGTATTCATCCTCAAGATGTGCTCCTGAGACACGGATTTGTGAATTTCCATTTAGTTTTTTAAATGATTTTAACATTGTTAGAAATATTGCATAAAGTAACATCTGAAAAAAATATTTACAAGATTTTGAACGTGCTTTTGTACCATATTCGATTGCGCTCCGGGTTTAGGAACAATAAGTCGTGGGTTCCAGTCCTGATGGGGGATACTTGAATTCTTTTAAATGAATATGCATTAAAGGGTTCTGCAGCAATGCGGAGCCAAACGTTATAAAATATTAACTTAAAATTTATATTTAACTTTTTATTTTACTTATAACTGATTAATAACTGCAAACTGGTGTGGAATCCAAAAATACACTCCTATATTTGGTTAAAAACCGTGCTATTTTATTTGTTAATGTTATTGTCGAACACGCGTGTGTTTATTCCACTTATTTTTACGCTCTTTTAAAAATATTTCTATAATAAACACATTTATTGTAGCCGGCTTTTCTTTGCATTTAAAACTTGAAACCAAATTAATAAGAGTCGCACCTGACGTAATAAAATGAAAATGCTACAGTTATATGCTAATTATATATTTCTTTTCCCAAAATGTTCTTTTAGTTGCGACGATAAACATTAGTGAGCAAGTATGTAAATCATAAAGATATATGATTTGCAATAAATTAACACATGTCAACTTTAGATACATTTCATTTAAATCTTTCATTGTGTACCGTAAATTATTAATTGAAAGGGCGAATGGACGAAGGGATTAACTAGCAAAAATATCTTTACAAGATAAACAGCTTTTTCAATGACAACAATCTTGAAAAAAAGGGTCGCTTTCCGATGAGCATGGGCTATTTATCGCCAAAGAAATATTGTCATCAACCTATTCATCGACCGTGAGTGTGATTAGTGGGGTAGGTTAACAAAATTGGCGCGTTTTCACACATTTGGCATATAGGTTAGCTTCATGAAATCGAAACATTGTAAGTGAAACAAATACTTTTTACTGCTCTGTATCTGCCTACATTAATTAAGAAGAGCCATACAATTGTGAGGGAAGACGTATATGTACTTTTCATCTACATAAAAATTAGATTTTTTTTCTCCTAAAAATGTTAATTAAGCCCTTCTTCCACTTTTCCCTTCAAATGATAAATAATGAAAGAAAAGTTATATTACTTGAGAAGAAACACTGCTAATCTCTACGGCTGCATCAAGACCTGAACATCCTATACCAACCACCACGACTTTCTTGTCTCTAAACATATCCACCCTCTTGAGACTATGCGTATGCATGACTTCACCCCGGAATTTATCCATTCCCGAAAACTCCGGAATTTTTGGATAGGTGATGTGTCCGATGCACACGAACACGGCATCGAAAGTCTCTTCTGTGACTTCTCCCGTTTCCGTGTTCTTCACAGTGACATCCAACTTCCCAGTGTCTTCGTAATCTGCAGACCGTTTGACTTTGGTGACTTCTCTGTTGCAGATGATGTGCTTGAAGCAATCAAACTGCTCACCAACATCTGTGAAGAGTTGCAAAAGTTCGTGGTGTCGCATGTAGTTGGGGAAGTCCTTGTTTGGTATGAAGTTGGTGAGGGCCCCCATTTCTTTACTGTGGTTAATAATGGTTGTTGGCATGATGGATGGCATTCCCATTGGAGTCTCGTCTCTGTAGTACCACGTGCCTCCAGCGTTAGCGGTCTTTTCGTAGCAGATCGGGTCATAGCCTTCCTCTTTTAGGCATTTGATAGATCCGATACCGCTGAAACCCCCACCGATGACAAGGACTTTCTTTTTTGACGCCATGTTTGGTTACCTGCAATAAAACAGACATAATAAGCATATTTTGCTGGTTTTTATGATTAACATTGAACTATTTGAAGAAACAATTAGTGTGTAGCTGTAAGACACACATTTGTTGCGCGATTTCTGCGCACGGGCTTAAAGTAAAATTCATTTATCACTGATCCTACTTTCTCGTATACCCAGGAAGATGACATTTGGCAAAGTCGTTCCTTATACCCCAAATAGGAATAAAAGCTATTCGCGAACTTCTATCTGATCTGCGCACGCTATTAAAATGACGCACACTCACCATTAATTCTTCTACTTTGCATACAACCAGGAATATGATATTTGGCAGAGTTCTCCTTCATTCCTAATGAAGGAAACTCTGAAGTACCCGTTCCTCGCATAAAAACAAACCGTCAACAAGACACATTTTTCCCCAAAATGAACGCCATTAGCTTGTATTCTTTTGTGTGAATATATGAAAAATATTTTTTTAAAGATCATATGAGGAACAAATTAATTTAGATATTTTAATAATGTTTCAGAAGAAAATAATTCGTTTAGCAATTCTAATTTAAGTCAAAATATAATTTAATCGACGTACACATTTATGTGGGATATTCTAGCGACACTGAATTTGACTATAATTTAATTACGTAACCTAACTTATAATAAAGAAATGCACGCAAAACTGTAACTTAATTAATTTGCACTGGAATACACTGTTGAGTTTGATGTTACACACCTAAAACCCGTCTCGATAGACAAAACCTACCTTAAGTATTTTTTAAGTACTATTGTTTGTTTTATTGTTTAAGTATTATTTTATTAAAGTACCCAGAAAAAGAACGCTAGTTTTTTCAAATGACGAAAATAAATTAAAAGATCTATTGAATAATTAATTCAATATACTATTATTTTTTGTCCTTGATTATCTCTATCCGTTTTCGCAAAAAAAATATAATAATATTTCCAAAAATATCCCTTTATTTTAAAACTTGAAAATCCGTAGCTCCATAGAAATGATCTACCAAACGTTTTTTCGGTTTTCTGCGATTTGCGATCGAATAAACATGTTTGTTTTTTGCTAAGCCGCTCTGCAATTATAGTATTTCTACTCGAGAAGTAATTTTGACGAAGCTGGTGTTTTGTCCTTTGTGGTTGAAATAACCTGTTTTGCAAGTCTGGTGCTAAACTGAAATTGGGTTTTCTCTGGGAATGTAATCAGAAAAATAGGATTGATTGTGTGAAAGTTACGAGAGCAGAATTGTAGGAAATGTAATTTCCGGTGTTTTTAATTTAAAATTTGTTTCTTAAAAAGACAGAAACGTTGGAATGCAAGATATTGGTAACATTCCGATTGTTCTGTACCGTTAAAAATTCCTCGAGTATTTGGGTTATGTGATTGAACTAATTTAGTTTAGTTAATTATTGGAACAGTTTAAGGACTTGAATTTAGGTTACATTTAAATAAATTTCTGAAATAACTAGGATTTTTAAATAAAGCAAAATGGATATTCTATAACAACAATAATATTGTTTTCCGATTTTCACATTTTATGACGATTAACTGTGGAAATACCAAAGGGGGTATCTTGTTGCTTAGACTGTTTTATTAAAGAAATTTATATAAAAATATATGTATTTAAAAAAATTCTTATAAAGAACTTTTACTTGACATAATCCACAACGATTTAAGATTTCTGATATAATACCTCATATAATAGATACCTCATATAATAGATACCTCATATAATAGATACCTTATATAATAGATACCTCATATAATAGATACCTCATATAATAGATAAATCATATAATAGATACCTCATATAATAGATACCTTATATAATAGATACCTCATATAATAGATACCTCATATAATAGATACCTCATATAATAGATACCTCATATAATAGATACCTCATATAATATATACCTCATATAATAGATACCTCATATAATAGATACCTCATGTAATATATACCTCATATAATAGATACCTCATATAATACCTCATATAATACATATAATAGATAATCTATATAATAGCTGGATGCCAAATTCAAATTATCCAGCCAGTATCTATATTACTAAGTTATTTATGTTATAGAAAAACTAGCAAATAAGAAAAGGATTCTATTTTATTTTCATTTTAAACGTGTTCTACTTTATATTCAAACAATAACTCACAATAAATAGTTTATGAATGTAACTGTTTAATCATGTTTTGAGAACGTAGTTTATGTTGTTAAGGTTATATAATTAATTATACTTCTGAAATCAAAATGATTAACGAGTAAGTGTCTTTTTTTATTATTTTTCATGCATGAAAGTATATCTTTTTTTTAACCAATACAACGCCAAGTTATACAGTTGACCGGCGTAGTTTGCTTTCCAGAAATTTTGAAATCTATGAACGCATTTTTATTCAATGCTTTTTGTTCTTTCAATTTGCATTTAACATAATGAAGTTACTTTAATGAATTTCCTACTTCCCGTTTGTAGGGTGTTGTTACATTTCTAATCAAATGTCTGACAGCAGTCTGAATCAGACACGATTCAATTGCCTGTTTACTACTTTATTTGTTTCTAGCTGCGTAAACTGTTAGTTAATATAAAATGTTTCTATATGGTATTCAAAATATTGTATAAAATTAATAAGGATACAACACAATTTTACTGTAGTTTCAATGGTTATTCTATAACATTTAAGCTTTTATTATATTTAACGGTTATTTTATTCAGGATAAGGATGTATTTATAATCTTGAATTCACTGATTTTAACGCTGAGTTACTGACTTTAATTGATTTGATTCACTAACTAAAAAAAAGAATTTAAACTTCATTAAGACTTAATATCGTTTAAAAGGATATCTTCATTTTCAATAAAATTTAAATTTTTTTTTTTAAAAAATGATAAAATTTGTTTTTACTGTTTTTGATATATAAGTACAAAGAATAAAGATTCCTAAAACATACAAGGTTAAATATTAACACTGTGAAAAGCTTCGAAAAGTGTGTGTCTCTTATTATAAACTAGACCATATGTAATTTCTCTTTTGATTTTTATAATGTACTATACATTTAAACTTCTATTAAAGCATAAAATTAGTATATTACAATCAAAAAGGTCTTATTTATACAAAAGTATTTACTGAAAAATAAATATCAATATCACAACGTCCTAAAAGAAGAGAAAAAAAAAGTTGTTATAGATGTTAAATTTTAAATATTATGCGATATATTATATTGCTTTCTCCTTTTCAGAGTTTAAAGGAATAAAGAAAATGACTTTGCTTTTAAATTTGTTTCGATAGAACAATTAAGAGATTCAGAAAATCAATATTTTTATAACTTTCTGTTGTCAGATGATTTCAGAAATAAAAAAAAGTCATCTTTATCCCAACATAATGAAGATTATCAAAGTAAACAAATAGTTTGGAAACGTCATTATACATCTTAAGCAATTTCAACACTAAACACGTCACTAACAGACACGACATTAACCGTTAACTTATTGCTAATCGCACCAAACTATTATTGAAAGAAGATCTTTCCTCATTTTAGCACACTGAAAAATACACAAGTACATTATGTTAGCAACTGTGTACCAAATTACGCCATTCCCAATTATAAAAAAACTCAGGCAGTAATTGGTAATTCGCCATATACATTTTAGAGGTTTCGTTTTCTAGTTGAAAGCATAAACGGGTCAAATGATCCTGATTTCTTATTTTAAAAAGTAGATATTAGGAAACAATAAAGATTGAGCGACACAATCACAGAATAAAAAAAATTCACAGAAACAGACCATATGTCCACGCAATCATGGATACGGTTGAACGATCGATGTATCATTTGTTCTCCATAAGGGTTGTAAACATACCATTTCATAACTACGAAACGCTTCGTTAAGCCCCAAGCCCATAGCCGTATACGACTGAGATTGTAACATCGACAAATCAATTAAGGTATTGTTGTGGGGAAATTTTGTTTGTAAGATTGCCTAGACGGGATCTTATATTTAGACATATGTTACGCGACCTTCGTGGTTCAAGCATTCGAACTCTACGGCTGATTAGGTCAAGCCTAACTTCCTCGGGTGTTTTCTTTTTGTCTTTAACAAAGCATTCAATTTGTGAGCGATTTGTTCGTTTCTCCACTTCCTGAAAGGCATTACCTTTCGAAACAAGATGTGTAATTGTACTGCTATACAATTTTTAGAAGTAATGTTTTAGGAATCTTTTTGTATTTTTAAGGTCATAGAGACGGATGTTTCCTTTGTGATATATTTTAAAATTATGTTATATATAAATACAACGATACATTAGTGAACAGATGTGTTAAGTGCGCATTTTTTGTGAATTTGAGGTTAAAAACTCACTTGAATCCTCAATTTGTGATCTAATAGTACCTATTTGTGAGGTAAAATAATCTTTATTTTAGTTGGCAGGGACTCCTGACAATTGCAGTTTCCCATTCATTATAATAAAGCTGCAAACTTACAAATAGCTCTTCTGAAAAATTAGTGAGTTGTCACCACATTTGTACACTGAGGAATCCTTGAGAAATAAACTACTAAACTCTATTTATTGTGCGCATATTAACTAGTAGTTCTTGGAACAGTAAACCTCGCGACCCCTCCCCCCCATTAAAATAAGTTAACTTTATATGAATCAGAGCCACTAAAACGGCCGCCATATTAAAGCGGAATCAAATAATAAAACGGCCACCATCTTGAGAAGAATTTAAAACCTTAAAAAAAAAAACTAAAAAAACACATACGTCGTTTTTAATGACTTCAAGGAATATTCATGATAAATTTAGCAAAAATCGAATAACGCGTCTGGTAGTCGTAACTGAGTAACAAACAAATTTACTGACAAAAAGACGACATGCTGAACGGTAGAGTTCAAACAGAACCTCGATAACGATCGATCAATAAATATGTAAACAAATGGAATATTTTTTTTCCGAGAAAAGATATTCCCTCTCCCCATAACGAAATAGGCAAAATTTTTAACAAATGGCGGATCCAAGAAAAGAAAGACAACCGTCCATCCAGAATTATTTTGAAAATAAAAAAAAACCGTAAAACATAGCTACCTGTATCATACAATTAAAAAGTTTTTTGAATTTTTACCGTTTTACAATAGGAGTGCAGCTCTCTATCCAACATAAAGCATTGGGATCTCATAAAAAGTGGATAATCATCATAACGTTTTTCATGTACCCTATATGTGGTATATGATATTTATAATGAAACTGAAAAAAGGGGAAATTGGCGATATAAAAGTAATAACTATTTTATCGTGGTTGTATACATCTTTAACGTATGAAAGTCCCCAGGCGATGAAATTTAGAACTGCCCAAATTATCATCGACCAAAGATTTTATCATTTTAAAATATTGCAAGCCTTGAGAAAATCATCTTCAGATTCTTTTAAGTTCATGTTTCAAGGTGTGTGCCTGATGTGAATTAGTATGGTATTTGAGGTATCTTTTCGTCTATCTAGTTTTTGACATTGAGATTATCATACTTTTAAAGCATATTGTAGAGTGGTAGCAACGTTTCAGATTATGGAAATAAATGTTTTGTATATTTATCTTTATTTTCTGCTGATAATGTAAACTGCGGGATTCCAAACATTTCCAGCTTTAAATCATTCATTTAATTCGCGTAATTTAATTTCTTTTATTTGAAAAATGCAAATAACTCTTTTGTTTATAAATAACGAATAATAGAGGACGAATAGTACAAAAGTCCAATATGTGTAATCTATACATTGAATGCGGCTTCGATGCAAATGTATTACCATTAAATAATGTACTAATAACTATGCCCGTTAGATTTTTTTAATTATACCTTTTACGGTGGTTAATAGCTTTCCTGGAGCAATTTAAATTCCAGTCTGGGTCAAACATTTTATAAACTACTTAACTCTCCCATTTGAAAATAAAGTTTTGTTGGTGATGAAAAATTTTGAAGACAGGTTTTGTAGTCGTCTATAGTTTTGCAGAGAATTTTATACTCATATAATGGTTATTCCTCAATATATCTCTTACCTCAGAATACTTTTTTCATATTTTAAAATACTTTTAGAAATACAGTTCACTGCAGTTTTTTTCGATTTTAATAGGAATTTTAAAATTTTCAATCTTTTTCATCTCTTTTAAATCTGATTGAGAAATTTGTAGATTTAAATTACAAAAACTAAAACCTTTTTATATTTAATACATAATTAATTACATTAATACATAATAAATTGCACTATACATATGTTTAAAAACTATATAATTTTCTAGAAATAAGTAAACTAAATTGTTTCATTTAAAAAAAACCGCATCAGCCGAAATTAATCATTTTTCACTAATTGTTGAAAGTTGTTTACTAAAAAAATATATAATTATATAATTTATTAAACCAAATTTTCTAAAAGATATTTTTAGTTACGCATATTCTCTACTTTTCTGAAAACTTGTATAGGACCAAGCAATAACATTATTAAAAAATAATTTAAAGCCCATAAACATTGCCAATAAGAAGATCAAAAACTCATTTTCTGTTATAGACATATCTAAAATAATAATACTTTGTAGTAATTTTTATAAAAGAGTATGAGAAATAGTTTCTTAGATAGAAGAAGAGTCATCCCTCGAAAATGATATGTCTTTAACCCTAAGACAAAACAATCTCGGAAAGTTGCGTGAAGACATTACAAACGGTTGGAAAGATAAAGAACAACCATCAGCTACAATATTACCTAAGGCTAAAAAGATGACTCAAGATCTTCGTAGGGTTTAGGTTTGGAAAGTTTTAACGGTAAAAAGACTCTTCATTATATACTAGTTCAAGGTCAAAAGGAGGTTATTACCCTCTGTAGCAACACAAGGTCTGAAACGGTCAAGGCGCATCTAAACGAACCGGACTTGAAAAGAGGGAATGGTTAAAATGCTCCATCTGTTGCAGACTTGCTACAATTGTTGGGGTTGTATTTTCTATTGTGATACAAAATAATTTTTTTTTAAGAGTTCGGAGAAAATTATAATTACAATGCTAACTACAACATTATCTCACAAATATGATGATTAGGTGATTTTTATATAAAAAAATATGTTATTGTATAAGGTAAATAATGGTTGTCAAATTTCGTTTTTTTGAAAAAAAATCCGGTAGCGGAATGGAAACCTAGCTATTATACTTCGATGATATCGTTATAAAATACGAGAATGTAATATTTCAAAGGAAGTTTGGAAGTTCATTAAGTTTATAAATAGATTCCGAAGATGTTGGCCTTTAGGATTTAAAATTGAAAAATAATGTTAAATTTGTGGAAATAAAATGGAACATTTTCTATAATTCGTTTTTTTTTTCTTTCGTTTTAATTATTTTTGTTAAACTAACAGTGCTATATTTATAGTACAAATCAAAAGTATAATATGCTTATAAAAACATTGAACTTAATTGCCTTTAGAAGTTTGAAAAATGCCCTGTCTTCGGTTTAAAATTGTTTAAATCAACTATCGAAAGACCGAGTGTTGTTCCTTGGCCCTTCTGACTTCCTTCATTGGAGCAGAAAATGACGAACTTGCCCAAAGAAAAAACTATGAACTAAGAAATATTTCAAATGCTGGCGATGGGTTGGTTCGAATTTCAAATTTATGCACGACCAGAAGTGTACATTATTTATTTATTAAACAGAACATAGGTATGTATAATCAATAGGATTCTAATTCATAACTTCAGTTAGTTATGGAAAGTGAGGAGGATAATGTGTGACAAAACGGTTATTGCAAATTACGTTTTATATATTAAAAATAAAGTTTTGTCTATAAAAGTACTAAAGTAACTTGAGATATAAACCCAGCCGTAAACATTATACTATTGCTAATTTGTAGAAATGGTCAATGATAAACGTTAAAGTCAATGTTTTTTTTTATTGATTTTAGTAAAATGTAAGACATAAAAGATATTTAGTTCAATTTTAAACAAAATATTGCGATAAGTGATGGTCTTTTCTGCATCAATTAGGAGGCTTATTATTTAATATTCAAATTTTTATTTGAGCCGTTTAGTTTCAAAACCAGATAGATCCACATTTTACGTAAACTCGTTTTTTTTCACAAGTTCTCAATGTACTATATTACATTGCAAAGCGGTATTGGCCAAAAGTATCTGAACTCAGTCTAAAATGCATTCAAATTTAGTGGTTTAGATCCAAAAGTGCGTGGCTGTCAATCGTTTTTGGCGTCTCCTGTAAAATTTATGCAAATGGATCAATCTAGTTTTGATATTAAACGGCTCATTTAAGTTATGAGATTAATTATAAGAAGTGCAGCAGACAACGAGAGTATCACGTGAAAATTAATTAGCTCAATGATATAATTTTAAGTAAAGTATAATTTTCTAAATGAACAATTTAATAAGAGGTGTAACTCTTTAGAGTATTTTGATGATAAGGAATGTATGCACAAAAACTTAAACAAATTTACAACAAAAGAAACAACCGTTCCTTAGTGCGTATGAAAGATAAGCAAAACAATTTAAATGTGTTTTACTTTAACTATTTCCCAATGATCAGTGCATGATGACGCTCTTAGATAATTCACTTTCTTACTTATTGTAACACATCTAATTTATTTTTATATAAATTTATTTTTGTATATTTTAATATTATTATTTTTATATATTTTAATATTATTATTTTTATATAGTTTAATATTATTATTTTTATATATTTTACTATTATTATTTTATATATTTAATATTGTTATTTTTAAATATTTTAATATTACATTCATTATGATCTTATTGTTTTTAATAACAATTCCTCAGTTGCATACAATTTATACACTATTATAATACCTATATATCGTTAAAATTAATGCATTTTTTTATTTACAGCTGTATATAAACAAAGCATAAAAATAAATAATTAGACACATGCAACTTAAAGTAGGAATGCAGTATGGTTGATTCTAGCCATTGTTTAACAAACACTTCCTGATGCGTAACGAAGCCTGTAACAACTATGTACCGAACTGTCGGAGAAATAAAAAAAGTGTTGACACGTACTTAGTAAACCTGAACTGCTGTGTGGAAAAAAAATGAGAAAGAATGGTGTAACATTAAGAAAATAAAAGAGTTAGTTATCTTTTACCTAAAAGCAAGTATTTGTTGTGTATAAAAGATTTGCTAAGAGTAATTGTAAATCGGGATTACGTATATCTGTATTCCAAATAATGTAATCAACTTTATTTTATTTAATCAATTAAAACAATGTCTGACGTCATAATTTACAACATTTTCAAGTTGTTAATGGATAAATAACAAAATCTTTAATGGAGAATGGACATGGATAAATTAAACTATGGTACAAGAAATTGGTACAATTTGGGAAATATTACTATAATAACCTCTATTATATGTACAAAGTAAGATTTACTAAAAAAATTATATAAAGAAACTAAAATGTATAAACGGGCATTGTACATGAAAGTAGGGATTAAGTGTATTACGTACAGTATTCATATAATTTTAAAATTATCATTAACTATATTTATTTTAAATTATAAAGTAGCTCACAAGGATATTTAAATCGTCTCTACATAAAATTAATTAAAAATATATACAAATTGCAACTTTCAAAAGTATTTAGTTTTTATAAATGTGATTTTGGAAACTGAAATATGATTTTATAATAAAATATATTTCACAGTCATAAGATAAAATTGTTAAGTGAAATTACATTAATTTTTATATGCATTCACGTTTATTCTCAAATATTATTTTTAAATATTAGTTTTTTGTTAATTTATAATTTGTAATCTTGTAAATTATAAGCTTTTGTAGTATAACTTTTAAATTGCACATATTTATGTTATATATTATTACTAAGAACAGTTTCTAAGAAGCCAAAAAACTTACTTTAGCACAAAAGATTGAGATTTAATATTAGTTTAAGAAAGACTATTGTCTTTATTTTTCAAAGAGAATTCTTACATTAGTCTATATACGACATATATTTGATAGTTAAATTGGAATATAAATCTCCATTTGTGCATATAATTGCTTTTTAAGCAAGTTTTCAGGGGTATATTGAATGTACAACCTCAAGTTTAAAAAGGAAATAGTTGAGCATTCTCTACCAATTTAATATTATTTACCAGTATTGTTTACTTTATTACTCTACTTAAATGTAACCATATCTAATAATTCTCAAACGGAAAAACAATATTTGAAATATGAGAGTTGTTATTCTATTTATGAGCATATTCAAATTAGTAACTAACATATAGTATAAATAAACTGTTAATAATATATAGCGCATATCTATATAAATAAAGACATGTTTTAGGTATGTTTCTCATCAATAGAAACCCATAGTTTTGGACCTACGAGCTTGAAATGTTGTACATAACAGTCGAAAAGAATTATTAATTCGTTGAAGAGGGACATATATGTCTAGTTGTGTGACACGGTGTTGAAATGGACCCGGTAAGGAATACGGATCAACGACTGCAACGCAATAAATTTTAGGCCTCAAAGTGCATAATAGGATTTTTATAGCGAGTTCCATGCTTTCGTGTTTATTAAATGAACATATATTTTACTTTTAGTGCATTTAATAAAACATGCTCTTTAAAAAGCATTTTTTACTTTCAGTTGTTTTATCTTCCGAGAAATTAAACTGATCTTCTTTTAGCGAAGTTACAGAAAACAAGAAGTAACTTCCAAATTTAAAGTCCCATTTTTGTCCTTGTCGAAGAACTGTTACTTATATCTTAAAAGTTAAACAGCAATTATCAGGATAGGATAAAAATCAATCAACCAGTTCAGGGGACACAGTATCATCTAATATTTTTTTGAATTTTTTGAATCAGAGTTTTAATGTATATTATTTCATTTTATATAAAAAAATGAATAGTTTACACAAAAATTATATAATTGTTTGTATTTTTTTCAAAATTAAATTTTTTTCAATTTTTTAAGGAATTGTTTTTAACGCTAAGACTTTTTTTTAAATATTTTTATTTTTTCCCATATCCTTTGAACTATAATACATGAGAATAGCTATTAAAATTTTATATAGTACATGTATTTGATTTTTATATATAAAGAGTTATTTACAATAACATCAAAATGTTTCCTTAAAATTCAAATTTTTTTACTTTAGTATTTTTTTTCAAAAAACTACTACTCATAGAGCTAATTCGCTTGCCAATTTATAATGTATACATATTTTACAATGTGCTTAAAAATATACATTTCTTCATTAATAATAAATAAAAGCATTAGCGTTCCGAAAAAGTAATATCAAAGAAAACCAAACACCGAGAAAAATATTTTAAGTTTTCGTTCCTTGACAAACATAATATATCGTTCAGCATAAGACCTCAAGAAACATATTAAAAACATAAATACAGTTTTAGAATTTTGTGAGCATATTTAGAAGATTCAAAACTAATTTTAGCAGACAAAACAAAATCGTGAATTTTACAATTTTTTGGTACTGTGTCTTCTTAATGATTTAAATAATATTAAATTTAATTACTCGTACTGAATTAATTAAAATATAATGCACTTCTTAAGCCAAAGCGACAGGACTTGAATACTTTTTATCATAGAATTTAATGATTACAAATGATAGAAGTAAATAATATATTTATGAGACACCTTAGAAAGTTATATAAAGAAAGTTATCAAACAATACAATTAAAACATAAGTTACCGAAGTTCATTGAACTAACTGATGAATAACACAAGTAACGTTATTAAATATTAACTAATAATTAATTTGTAGATAGTTTTGTAGATATACCGTAAGCTTGGTGGGAAAATTCATTAAGTCCGTTTTCCCATTTTTTTTAATACGCATCCATAGTGCTTAAGTATACTCTTGTCAGAAAAAAAAAAATCCCCAAGTCAATAACCAGTACGGTTGAAAAAAAACAACTCTTTTACGTATTAAGATAAACACAGCATCTACGCCTCCGTCAAAACAAAAACTCTAACATCCACACAAAACAAAACTTTTATGACTTAATACGTTTTACCATCAAACCCACACTATTTCCAAATAAACTAATAAAAAAATTAGAAAGCAACATTTTAACAATATATTTAAAAGACAAGAAAACCTTCATAAAATAAACAAATACCTTTCCAAATCGGGCGAAATAGTATTTCAAACACACCAACGCACGAACCTAACACAGAAACACGCGAATCTTAGTTCATTAGCACTTACTTGAATAAGACAGATACTATCTGTCCAAGCATCTCCTTGGAAGTGCTTCCCTTCCTGTATGCCCGGTGAGTGTTGGGACTGAGAGAAAGACTTTCGCTCGGAGGATTTTTACTCACTGGGTTTCGTGTTCGCTCAGGTGCGCTTAAGAAAGGAAGTCCAGAGAAACTCGTTTGTCGACTTGATTTTCATAATCATTGGAAGGCGCTAGAGCCCTGGGAATTACGGGATTGTCTTTGTTTTCGTTCATTGATACATTTTTGTGAAATGAAGGAATTCGGGATTTTTTTTTGTTACCATTCTGGGTGATGTGGAAATATTTTGGTTAGGAATTTTAGCTGTGATTGTTTTCAAGATAATTATTTTTAATTTAAGAAATTTTAATCTGGGTTATGTGAATTGTATTGAGTTATGTGGAGGTTTCCGTGTTTGAGAGAAATATTTCGACAGGAAATGTTTTATTGAATTTTTTGAAAAGTTCCGTTCCTTATTTTTTCTTCAGTTATTTACAACAGTTATCTAAACTATTTCTTCAGTTATTTAAACTATTTGCAATACATTAAATAAAGTTTTATTAATTACGGTATGATTTTGATCATAAACACAAAACTTTAAATGTTGAATTAATATTCTTAAAAATGCTAATATATTTATTATTTTTTTCAAAACGAATAAAATATTTTAGATTTACAAATATGTTATTTCGTAATAAAGTTTTATTAATTACGGTATGATTTTGATCATAAACACAAAACTTTAAATGTTGAATTAATATTCTTAAAAGTGCTGATATATTTATTACCTTTTTTCAAAATGAATAAAATATTTTAGATTTACAAATATCTTATTTATAGCTTGCGATATTGTTGTATCTAAGATACAATCGTTTTAAGCCACACTGCATATTATTCTTAAATAAGTAATATCAGTTCCATGTTAACTTAAGCATAAATAGAAATAGCAATGAGTGGAGTATGATATTTTCCATGTAACATTGCTCTTGTAAAAATCTTAATGTTTAAAATAAAAAGTGTCCCATTCATTTTTGTATTACTTTTTTAAACATAAATTTTTAGTGCGATATTGAAAAAAAAATTTGTGATTTTGAAAGTTGAGTACATTTTTTATCCACATTTACACATTCAATTTCTTTTAGCGCAAAATCTTTTTCTCACAAACTCTGTTTTTTAGCACAATATTTGTAATTGTGTTTTAAAAGAAGTTAATATGCTCATTCAATCTAAATCATTGAATTATTTTCAAACGCCTTTTCTAGAATTGGTTAAATATTAGAAATATTGACAGGACAAGTACGGTTAATTTGAAAAAGGTATTTTTTGTACAATAAATTATTAGAATAATAATGTATCAAATATTTGTTTCCATGAAAATTCAGTTTTCTTCTTATTAAAATTTTATTTTGAAAAATACTTAAATTCTTATATATTTTCTTTGTACAGTAGACTCTCGATAACTCGAACTTCGATAACTCGAACTTCGATAACTCGAACTTCGATTACTCGAATTTTTCGATATCTCGAAAAAAATCTATTTCCCTGCACCTTCATTACTTATTTAATGTAATTTTATCTCTTTAATTCGAAGTTTTTCGTCGGTATTTTCGATAACTTGAAGTTTCCTCACAACTCAAAATTTTGTTTTCCTCTCAAAACTACGGATTTTGAAGAACCTTTAGGATATATGTAATTGCCACGTTCTTCTTTATCAGTTATATTTCTTATTGTGCGTTATTGAAAGGGTATACTTACAATGGATTCCTACATGTGCCTCACCCTTTTGTTTGAATGTCGCCATACTGGATTCCCTGAGCTGTATTCCCTCCTCTTTAACGCAGAGTCAGTCCAAACAAGGAAGACTAATGATTTATCGTCCCTCAAACCAGCTGGCGTTTTCGGTAACGTGCGAGTCACTTTCTTGGAACATTACCGACCGTCCAGAAAGCAACTCACTTAAAATATGAAAACGACACTCGACCCCTTCTCATTTTCGTTTAGGCAATGCACTCTCTATAGCAGCATTTGATGAGAGATCGCTCTCAGAAGAAGAATGATAATTAAGAATGCTAACCTCCTCCAAAGATAACTTTGTAAGAGGCTCTATCTTCGGTAAAATCTATGCGTGCATTCATTGAATCAAGGCCGGAAATGTTTTACCAAAACAGCTTTTTTATAGGATTTTCGATAACTCGAATTTTCGATATCTCGAATTTTCAATATCTCGAATTTTTATACACTTCCCTTCGAGTTCGAGATAACGAGAGTTGTCTGTATTTGAAATAAAATATTCTGAGAAAAAAATATATATTTTTAGTTTAAAAAAAATGTTTGGAAGAAATTCTAACGATTAATTCTATACATTCAAACCTGTTTTTGTGCGGGTTTTTTTTTGTGCGATTTTTTATTTGTGCGATTTTTTTTGTGCGGTATATGAAAATTTCAATCAAATGGATTTCATAATTGATTATCTGGCTACCGAGACATATACAAGCGTCTAGTGAAACAACAGTCGTCGCAAAAACTGATCACTGACTACATGGTAACTGAAAAAAAGTCAACTCTAAACGAGTGCGAGGTAGTATCTTCAATTGACGAAAGCGATTTTGAACCAGTTTACCACAAGAAAGTTAGCGTATTGTCAGACTGCGAAGGATAATGGTTATACGTTTTGAAAAGTTTTGTATGTGTAAAATAAGTACATATGTAAATAAAATATTTAAAAATGTTCGCATGTGTATTTTCTAAATCAGATTGCAAAAGGTTTGGCGAGATTCCAAGTAGCTGTCAAGCCTCGTGTCTTGATTTCGTTTAAAAAAGCAATTTCTAGTTATTTCGTAAGGTTTTGAGTTATTTTCTACGTGAGATTTTTTTATGCGGTCCCTATTCACCGCATAAAAAATATTTTTTAATTGTGTTGCGAAAACTATTTTTTATAGCTACTCGTGAAGTTTTGTGCGATTTTTTATGCGTTTTTTTATGCGGTCCCTATCCTCTGCACAAAAACAGGTTTGACTGTATTTGGTGGTTGTGATAATAACCATGATAGTCGTGGTTAAAAATGCTTATTTTTGTACAACTGTAACTTATTATTACGGCCTTGGTAATAATGAGAAAAGGCAGTTTATAATAATTTCATATAAAATAGTAGTTTTTTTCAAGAAATTTTAACCTAAAAAATATATATTTATAGAAATCTGAGTCACAAAAGAAATTTACAAAACAAAAAATCAAGTTTTGACTAGAAGTTTAACTGGCTTTCTGAAATTCAAAAATAAATATTAAGTAGTTTTGAAATAAGTGTTAATATTATTACAAATTTGAAATGAGCCTTGCCTTTGCTTTTTTTTATCACATATATAGACAGCACTCTTGGAAAAATACACCAGTCTCTCAAAGACCATCATTTTTAATATCAGAAAATAACAAAGGCCACGCAGAATCCATCGTAAACAAACATATGCCTCTTTACTCGTTATGGTTAATTGATAGAAATCAGGCTATTGTCTTTTATGACACCACGTGTTGCTCAGATGGACAATTAACTGTTACTCAAGATGAATGACCAGTTAATCCCTATCTTCGACTTGACCTCTTAAACTATTGTGATACTCATTACCGACCACGGAAGAGTAAACGTATCACGGAAGGGTTAACGGATCACGGAAAGATAACCTGCAGTTACTTAATTTGAAGTTAGACGTACTAAGCACTACAAAAACGAGCTTGAATTTTGTTGGGGCTATTGATGTAAAGCAATTGTTTTTAACAAGTGATCCGCGGACTAATGGGACCAGTGATGGTCCACGAGACAACTGAAAGAGGTCCGCGAAACAATTTTGCACTGACCAAAATGTTATTGCTTTGCTTTTTTTAAAAAAAGGTAGAAATTATGTATTTTATAAAACAACAATTTTCAATAAGAAATCAAAACTTGTTTACCATTAAAGAATCCAAACGATAAGCATTGGAATATTTTTATGACTTAGGATATTTTAAGTAATTAAAATAAGTTTGTACTGAAGAATTTTTAAGTTTTTTTATTTATAAATAAACTTATCGCATGTCAGGTTAATGCAAAAACTTTGTTTAGGGTTTATTATTGCTTTTATTACAAGTTGGTAGGTCCGCAGCCATCAAGAATTATATATACAACCCCTGCCATAAAGTATCCGATCATTTCACGTACCTGCTTGGAGAATTATAAAGTAATTTGAATAGATCTCGGAAGAAATAAAGAACTACAAATAACATCTGGAATAGAATATAGCACACTTCCAATTACTGAAATAAGACAATAATATATCTTAATATTAAAATCGTTGACATTTTATTTAATAAAATATATTTCCATGTGAAGAAAAAAGTATCCGATCAATCAAAAAGTCGGAAAAAAGTATCCGATCACGTGCAAAAATAAACGTAAACTTACCGTAATATATGCATATTAAGAAGCATAGAACATCTAGAATGACTTATAAAGGTCAAAGTTGTGGATTGGAAAACATATTTGGTTTTGAAGTGTGCAAAAGTATGGCTCTAGTGAAAGAACTTTCTAAAGATTTAAAATTCTGAATAGTTAAATGTTTAAAAGACGGAATGTCTCAAAGAAAAGTAGCATTATTGCTTAGATGTGGTCAAAGTACTGTTTGCGACATTTGGAAGAAATATCTTGCTACCAATGGCGTAGAAAACTTTCGTCGAAGTGGACGTCCACACACTACCACGAAGAAACAAGATAGAAAACTTCTAGTATTGGCAAATTCTATGCAGCAATTGACATCAAAGCAGCTTAATTTGGAGTGGTCAAACTATCAAGTGGAAGTCTGTGAGTGAACAGTGCGAAATCGTTTTAATGAGAACGGTTTTAAATATTGCAAATCCAAAACAAAGCTTTTTCTCACAAGAAAACATAAAAAAGCTCGTCTGCAGTGGTGTAAAAATCATCGAAATTGGGGAATCGAGGATTGGAAAAAATTGTATTTAGTGATGTATTCTTCGTGTGGAGAAGAGTAGATGAAAAGTTCAATGAAGATTGCATCAATACTAAAACTAAGTTTCCACACTCAATTTTCATTTGGAGCTGCATGACTTTCGAAGGAGTTGGGAAGTTGTCTATAGTATTGCGAACTGTTAATTCTGAAGTATATCAGGACATTTTAGAAAACTTTCTGTTCCCTAGCCTCGACAAATGGTTCGGAGATTCAAATGATTTCATTTTCCAACATGACAATGCCTCTTGTCACCGTAGCAAGAGAATCAAAAATTTTCTCAAATACAATGGCAACTCTCCCATCAAGACATTAACGTGGCCTGCCCTACCTAAATCCCATTGAAAACATTTGGAATATTTTGAAACAAAAGGTGAACAGTAAAAGTCCAACACATGTTATGGAATTGCGTCAAGCTATGAAGGAAAGCTGGGAGGAAATTTCTCCGGGTGTATGCCAGAAGCTCATTTATATCATGCCACGGCGTGTAAAATCTGTAATCCGGGCAAAAGGAGGTGCCACCAAATATTAATAATGTTGATCGGATAATTTTTTCTCGACTTTTTGCTGATTGGATAGTTTTTTCTTTTGTGAATGTAATTCATCCGCTTTTATTATAATTAAGCATAATTATAAACTGTGCTCTAACCACTGATTTCATTTCTTACTTTATCATATTTTATGCTCATTATATATCATGTACAGCTATATATACAGTTATATACAGCTCATTATATATATATCATGCCACGGCGTGTAAAATCTGTAATCCGGGCAAAAGGAGGTGCCACCAAATATTAATAATGTTGATCGGATAATTTTTTCTCGACTTTTTGCTGATCGGATAGTTTTTTCTTTTGTGAATGTAATTTATCCGCTTTTATTATAATTAAGCATAATTATAAACTGTGCTCTAACCACTGATTTCATTTTTTACTTTATCATATTTTATGCTCATTATCGTGTGATTTGTTCAAGACAAACGTATTATGAAATATAAACATATTTTGAGTTTACTGTGTGAGTTAGACACATTGATCGGGTACTTTTTGCCAGGGGTTGTATATATATATATATATATATATATATATATATATATATATATATATATATATATATATATATATATATATATATATATATATATATATATATATATATATATATATATATATATATA